>CM056557.1:23846722-25100779 GCA_029721515.1 Synanceia verrucosa
CCAAACCACTCCACCACTCTCCTTCTCCTTACAGTTCACGTCATCTTCAAGCAGCCATGGGAGTCGCCTACAGCGTCGGAGAGTAAGTGACCGAATCATCAAGATGCAATGCTGGAGTTACCTGGAGATCAATCACACAGCACTCTGGTTTGCTTGTTTCAACAAATTTAATCAAGACAATGTGAGCTTAGTCCTTGAATCCAATAGTGTAACTTTATGAGGTGAAATCATGCACGGGATTTAAACCTCTCTTGTGTTCTTGGTGTATTTCCCACCTCATATGTGCAAAGGAAGTCATTCTGTGATAGAGCGAGAGGCTTTTGTGGTGCAGACTGACTGTTTGTGTGACAGGAAGAGAAAAAATAAGTAGATGCAGAAAAAGAGAGTGACTTGATTGAAGTTAAAGAGTCAAAGTAGGTTTACGCTATAAAAGCTGAATACTGTAACAGCTGTACTGTACTGTCAGTGGTAAATGGACTTACAGGACTTCGGCTTGGAATTGCCCAGAAGTGGAAATCTGATAATGACGCAACATTCAGCAGAGCCAACTCCAAAAAAGGGCTTCTTGATTTCCACATATGTCCTCAGATACCCTCATCGCAGCATGATTAATGCTTAAATCATTCAAACCATGCTTCATGTCCGGGCACGACTGAAAACATAATGAGAGGATTGTGAGTGGCATTTTCTCAACTTCCAATTTATTTTCTCTCTCATGGAAAACAGAGGTTGGACCAACTGACAATGCTCTAAAGTTACAGCAACATTACATGCTCAGTGTAAGTCAAGGGTGTATTTACAGTGCTGCAGTGAAGTATTAGTTTCTGGTTAAATGATGGCATTAGAGCAGTGGTGTTTGCTGATCATATTAAATCTATTCATTGTAGCCACAGGACACATGATAAGGGATAATGAACAGGAGATTGATGCAAAATGAACCCAGACAATTTGGTGCAGGACCCCTAAAGGGTTAATTTCCCAACAGTGAGCCGCATTATCCTGATATAAACACAGCTTCTTACTTAAGAAATCCATAATTTGACAGAAAAATGCTCCTCAAACAAGCATTTAAGCTTAGGAACAATAATGCAATAATTTTCTATAGCAGGGGTGTCAAACTCATTTTAATTCATTCAAATCATTTGTCATTTTTGTTCTTGTATATTTTCTAGCTGCTCTGAACATTATTATTATTCCAATGAGTTAACACACTGAGCACACTGGATTCACTTTTATTCACTTATTAAATTGATCAATATTTCTTGGGAACTCTTCATTTGACAGTGCTGTATCACAGCCTGGATGTAATTTTATCAACATATAGGAAGTAAAAACATCCAGTCGTCCAGTGGGCCGGATTGGACCCTTTAGCAATGGGCCACATTTGACACCTGTGATCTATAGTAAAAAATGCACTTTCTCTCTTTTGCTTCTCCAGGGTTGACCACCTCTACACCTTCTTTGTGCAGTGGTCACCAGAAATCTACTCTAAAAGCAACAAGAAGCACCGACAGCCCCGCTACCTGATCAGAGAGAAACATCAGAAGCGCTATCTGGTAGTGGAGAAGAACAAGGTGGCTGCAATCAATAAGCTCCTCAGTAACCCTGTCAACCCCACTGCTAAAAACTGGGAGGTAAGTAGTGCATGTACACACACAGAGAGAGGCGTGTTTAAACATGAAAAAACAGCCCAGCGTGGCTCTTAAACTGCAGGAGCATCAGAGCAAGACAATAAACACTCTCCAGTTTAAAAATCTGCTTCACATTTGTGCACATGGTTTCATGGCAAGTATCCCTGGATTACTGTAACTGAGGCACCACAATGCTTGGCAGTTCTCCCAGAGGTTGTGGGAAATCCTTCTGTCTCCATATATGGTCTTCCTATCTCTAGCTCCCCCTCTTATTATCCCAGCTCACTGCTTCACTTTCCTGCTTTCAGAGAAAAGAAACCGCATCCGTATCAGAGCCAACCAATGAGAAGACCCTCCACTTAAGTTTCAAACCAATAGCATTTAGACGCAAAAGTGAAAGTGAGGGAACAAAAGTGGTGGATGCTGGCTGGTTGGGTGAATAGACATGTGGAACAGCAGAGTGCACAGCTTGACGGGGAAATCAGGAACTATGAAGCTGCTACCAGAAAATGTAAAGGTGCTTTATTTTGCCAGCGACTGTGTGGAGCCGTATGTTGAGGTAGGACTGCTATGCTGCATGCTGTCGTATTAGATGTTCTGTCTTATTTATGGGAAAAAATGTGTTTTAGTTTGGGGGTCAGAAATGTTTAGCCATCATCCATCCATCCATCATCCATCCATCGATGAACTTGTGATGAAGCCGTGTAAAGCTTGTCTCTGCACGTTCACCCTTCACATTTAATATGTGCGATGTCTATGAATGAGTCACTTCACCACATCACAAGTAGTGAATTTTCATTTTGCCTCATCTCTGATCCTCCACCAGATTATCACAGTGAAGGACTCCAAGCGCCGCCTGAGTCTGTGCAGCTCGGAGGACTCTGAGGCAGAAGAGCCCGAGTATCAGGAGGATGTTGAAGATGCTCTTCCTGTCCTGAACGAAAACAGCCAGCTGCTGGACGACCACCACCTGGAGAGAGTAAGTTACACCTGCCTGGCTACCAGAGGCGTCATTAGGCCTAAATTATTCTTAAACCCCCAAAATAATTTGGTATTGTTTTATTTTTACATGCTGTGAAATTCAAAATAAAATGGCCAGAATATCACTTTAAATAAAGAATCATATAACCTTGCATTATTCATAAATCAGTTAAATATGGTTGCCCCCACTTATCGGCCGATTGTTGAAAAATGCACTAAAGTGCCCTCTTGGAACGCAAAAACATGCAAACATACACTTCAAGACTTTGCACACCACTATGTATGTATATATATGTATATATGTGTATGTATGTGTATATATATATATATATATATATATATATAAAGATATATATATATATATATAAATATATATATATATATATATATATTTTGGACTCACTTGGGGGTTGAGTCCCCCCCATCCTTGAAACCTAGTGACGCCCCTGCTGGTTACATACTCTAAGTGCATGATTAAGGTATGTTTTATACAAACCACTGTTTTATATCTTTCAATATGGCTAACTCCTTTTCCAACAGCTTGTTGCTCACATGCCAGCAAGGACCCAGGGGTATCCATGGCAGCTGGTCTACGGCACGGCCATCCACGGGAGCAGTCTGAAGACTCTGTACAGGAATATGGCCGGCCTGGAGAGCCCTGTGCTGCTGGTCATCAAAGACCTGCACGGCAAGGTTTGCATCTTTATCTACATCTTTATTATTATACCGTATATGTGGCTACTCCTTTAATGATGATGTCATGGTCTTGGTTTCAGGTGTTTGGGGCTTTTTCTTCCGATCCGTTCAAAGTCAGTAAATACTGCTACGGCACAGGAGAAACCTTCCTGTTCAGCTTCAACCCTGACTTCCAGGTAAGGGGGTTTCCTGTCGTGTGGTCATAAAATCATTTCTACCAGCAGGTCTGAGAAAGAGATGAAAATTTCACATCTTTCATTTGGTATTTTCCAGGCGTACAGGTGGAGTGGCGAGAACTCCTACTTTGTGAGCGGCAACTTGGATTCCCTGCAGATTGGTGGCGGAGGGTAAGCACATGGTTATTAATGTCACCCATAAAACATAGACATGCTCACCCAAGGTAAGAGTAGCAGTTAAGTCTGTCACTATCATAAAGTAATACAAAGAAAGACCATAAAATAGTTCATTTAACTGCTACCTGCAGTGAGATGTATGAGATTACAGCACCTGCTATCTGACAGCTTAAAACATTATCAACTTCTGAAACATTTGACATTAAATTGGGATTATTTTCTTGGGTCTTTAGGGGTGGATTTGGCCTGTGGCTGGATGTCGACCTGTACCGCGGCTCAAGCTTCTCCTGCCCCACTTTCCACAACGCGTCTCTCTCCACACAGGAAGACTTCATCGTACAAGACCTCGAAGTCTGGACTGTGCAGAACTGAGGGAGGACGTCTGAAAAGATGAGCTAAAACAAAGTAGAACCCACTGTCCTGTCTGGAGTTACAAAACTTCAAGGAGTCTGTGTGGTTAGAGTCGTTACTGTCCAACACCTGATCAAGCACCTTCTGGCTCAGGGTAGCCCGCAAACAGTAGTCTGAGGCTGGACTTTCTGTTTCTGCTGCTTAGATCTGTGCCTTATTATCAGTAGCCCAGAGCTAAGACTAGTCAGTAACTGGCATCTGACGCTTTAAGCCCTCTTTGCCCTCCTTTTGTTGTGTGGGGGCATTAGAATACAAAGTTCACAGTAGCACTGTTGAATAAGAAGTTTGTAACTATCCTAAGCACAATAAGGATTTAAGGAAAATCTTTTTCCGTCTATCAGCCAGCATGTGTGTTTGTGAAATTTCAAAATGTGTGTTTACAGTATATAACTGTGTGTAAGTGTGCAAGATTGCTTTCATATCCCCATGTATGATGGGAGTATGAAAACATAATGGAACAAAAAAAAAACTGAAATATTTGATGGTAAAAACACTGTAATGTGGTAGGACCCAGAGAGTCCTGTCTGGACTCTAATTGTACTTGTTTTTCTCCAACATGAGTTCTTGTAAATGCTCTCCATTTGAAAACTACTGCTGCAGAGGAAGATCTAACCACTGAGGTTGGAAAAGAGATGCACTACAAATGATGGTTTATCTGTGATGTGTGAGGTCTGTGGAGGACAAGCCCTCACTTCTCCTTTTGGAAAGTAGGACACCTGCCTGTCTATTTGCATAAACAGACAATATCAAGGAAGCATTTCATGTTGTGTGCTATCTTTATATATGTCAGTGTGTTTAAACATAGCTAAATATACTGCTGTTTAATATTTGTGTGTGAATCAGAGTCTGCTCGGTGGTGCTGGCACTACAGCGCTGTTTTCTGGATCCACGTTAAAATCTTTCCTGGGGAAAGACGTCATTCATATTTTATTATAATAAACGCTTAAAAAATCTCCTTTTACAGTGAGGAAGCTGTTTTGTGGTGCTACAGGCAAAATATGAATAGACATGAACTATTACATCAGCTGTAACATAACAATTATTACAATAAAAGGAGCCACAAAATACATTTTCTTACTCTTGACTATTGATAAAAAGAGGAAACAATTGAGTAGAAGTACAATAATTTAGACAATAGGCTGCTGAACACTTAGGAACTTAAGGTAAACTGAACCGTTTGTAGTAGAGCTGCACTTAATGGCTTAGTGGTAGACAATTAAAATTATCATTATATTTTGATGAACTGATCAGTTTAAGTGGTTTTCTTTCAGCCATAGTTTGTTGCATCATACATTGAAATGATCCTGTTTAAAGACTAGAACAGAAGGTTGGTGACACATTCATTGTCACATAACAGCATTTAGAAAAATACTGCAAACAAATAAAGAAACAAGCAGAAGCTGTCTCCAGAGAAAACGGTGCATTTTTTCAGATTATTTGAATTAGCAGAGTTATAATAAGCAAACGACACAAAAGGTCAGCACAAGACATTTGCAATAATACCTGGATTTTTTCTCTATAAATAGTGCATGTGTCTTCAAATTATGTGCTTTTTCTTTAAGTCCACAGCTGCCTTTACAAAGTACACTCACTGTTGCATGCAGTATTCATACAATTGGGACATACTACTTACATAATGCACCCTGAACTTTGATCCTCTTGCTATTATATTCACTCCACAGAGGATTTGGGTGAGAATCGCGAGAAAATGTTGCATACTGCAAAATGTGACCACATATAGCAGGACATCCTGGTATTGTTGGCATACTGCATTGACGCACCATGTACTGGGACATATGAAATATTTGTTCAGGCATGGTGGATGTGTGGGTATTGGAATGCACTGTTAGGTTGTCATATAGATGTACATTTAAGAGCAGAATAATCACACAGAAATTTCTTCAGAGATTAACCTGAAAAGCACCGTGTGGTGTGGGTGCCCCGGAAAGCAGGAAGGAGGTGGTTTATGTCTGAACCTGGTGTAACTGCCTCATATCCTGTCCAAGGATTCCACAGAATTCAAAAGAAAGACCAAAACCACTACAATTTCAAACATAAAATAATCAAAATATAAATGAATAATAATTTTGCCTGTTTCCATTTCCCATTCTTCACACTGTTGGCTTAAACTACTTTCACTTTAAAACTACATGGCAGCTTTTATTGTTGTATTGTTTACACTTTTGTTGATTTTGCATTATTTTGCACTATGATATATATATATATATATATATATATATATATATATATATATATATATAAAAAAAATAGATAGATAGATATAGATATCTATATCTATCTATCTATCTATATATATATATAGATAGATATCTATATCTATCTATCTATATATAAATTTTAAGAATTTCCTTCGGGATGAATAAAGTTCTATCTTATCTTATTTTCAGACCTCAGTATCTTTGTGTTATAGGCTATATTATTTTTAAGGTAGACTTACTCTGCCTTTGCCAAATGAGCCCCTAATCTCCCCATTTTCACTAGATCATAATGTCACATGAATGACTATGTTTGCTCTTGAAGTTCAAAAGTTATGATGATGGTTATTTGAGAGCCAGCAACGGCTCAGGGTTTGTTTTAACCAACACACCAAAATCTAAAATTATATATCACATTATATTCAAGCCGAATTGAAGAGTAACTCATAACGTCCTAGCATGACAAAATTGTGCCGTAAAACGTGTCCCCTGTTACCATAGCAACGGAACACAGTTCAAAGGCAGTTCAGAACACAATGGCGTTGTCACTCCATGACGTGTTCAGAACTGCCTTTGATCCTTTAGGCAATAAAAGCCACAACATCTAGTATTATTGAACAGAAGTGTTGAGAGGCTGATCGAGTCAGTAGCACAAAGAGAGACACAGAGAGTTCACAGTCTGCTGTTTAAAACAGAGAAGAGTCTTTTGTATTAAAGCATATCTGCAAACAGCAGCACTGATATGGACAGTGAAAACAACACAACACACCAGGAGGATGCTGACAGGCCCCAGGAACAACCAGAACGTCCTCAACAGGACCATGTTCCTCCACCAGTGGCACTTCACGCAAGTGATGCTACAAAGGTTGATGGTGAAGGGATGGAGACAGCCTGGCAGGAACGGTTCAGAGCATTGGAGGAGAGGTTTGCCAAGGAGCTGGCACAGAAAGAGGAGGGCTGGAGAAAGAAGGAGAGCCAGATGAAGGCTGAGATTCAGGACAAGGACGACATAATCTCTGATCTTCACCAAGGCATGGACCATTTACGTGAGAGCCTCAAGCAGAAAACGAGGCAGCTTCAAACAGAAAGAGCTGAACTCCACCAGTCTGTGAAAGACTTGGATGAGAGCTGGAAAAAGAAGGAGAGTCTGATGAAGACAGAGATTCAGGACAAGGACAACATAATCTATGCTCTTAAGCAAAGCAATGAGCATTTAACTGAGAGCCTCAACAACAAAATGATGCAGCTACAAACAGAAAGAGCTGAACTCTACCAGTCTGTGAGAGACTGTCAGGACAGGGTCAAGGCTGTGGTTGAGAGGCTGGAACAAACAGAAGAGAGCCGTAAGAAGATGGAGAGTCAGATGAAGACAGAGATTCAGGACAAGGACAACATAATCTCTGCTCTTCACCAAAGCAAGGAAGAGCAAGCTCAACACATGCAGAAGGAGATCAGACTGCTGGAGGACATCTGTCTGTACCAAAAGAGCAGGAGAGGCTGCTTCCCATTCAGATGGGGATCCTGGACAGGGAGGCAGCGTTGGAAAGGATGAAGAACAAGCTGCATGAGAGGGAGATGAAAAAGAGGGAGGAGGAGGAGAAAAGGAGGTGAAAAGAAGAGGAACGGAGAAGAGTGACAGTGATTGTCAAATGGAGGAGGCTACTGGATGTTCAGCTTAGGCTGGACATCAGTAACTTCCTTCATCTCCCTCGCCTCTACCTCCTTTATCATTTAATCAATCGATCAAAGCGATGGATTTGATCTATTGATGAAATGAGAGTGATTTTCCTGGTGATCAGTTTTTTTTCACAAATGTACAGTCATGGTCAAAATTTAAATAAACTTGTAAAGAACATAATGGCATGGCTCTCTGGAGTTTCCAGTTACTCTATGTCGCAAAAAAGTCAAAAAGTTCCAAAAAAAAAAGATTGTTAATAATAGACATCAAAACAACATATGATCCTGAATAGTCACAGTGTAATGCTTTCAAATAAAGTTGTAAAAAAGCATATTATTAAATGTCATTTAATTTAAAAAAAAAAAAATGTCTTAGTACAGTATGTCAAAAAAAGTCAAAATAGGTCAAAATCTAAATTGACAATAAAAGTAATCAAAACAACATGTTATATGTGTCTGATTATTGTCATGCTGTTAGATCCTTCAAAAAAGTTTGAAAAAGGCATATTATGAAATGTAAAGAAATTAAAAAATTGTCATCATATAGTATGTCGAAAAAGTCATTCAAGATCAAAACCTAGATTGTCAATAAAATTAATCAAAACAACATATTATATGATTCTGATTACTGTCATACTGTCAGATTCTTCAAAAAAAGTTGGAACAAAGACATAAAATGTCATGAAATTGAAAAAATGTCAAAATAGGTCAAAATCTAGATTGTCCATAAAAGTCATCAAAACATATTACATGATTCTGATGACTGTCGTGCTGTCAGAATCCTCAAAAAAGTTGTAAAAAAAGAAAATATAATGAAATGTCATAAAATTTAAAAAATTTCATCTTATAGTATGTTGAAAAAAGTCAAAAAGTTAAAAAAAAAATAGAATGGTGAAAAAATGCATCAAAAGAACATATTATATGATCCTGAATACAGTCATAGTGTGATGCTTTCAAAAATAAAATTAAAAAATATGTCATAGTATAGTATGTCGAAAAATGTCAAAGTTAAAAAAATAGATTGTTGATAAAAGTCATTAAAACAACATATTATATGATTCTGATTACTGTCATGCTGTCAGATTCTTCAGAAAAGTTGTAAAAAGGCATACTATGAACTGTCATTAAATTAAAAAAAAATGTCATTGTATAGTATGTCGAAAAAGTCAAAGAAGTAAAAAATCTAGATTTTCCAAAAAAAGTCATTTAAACAGTCTTTTATTTATACTTCAGTCAGAAACATAAAATTATTGTTTTAATGTCTTTATCTTGAGTTTCCCCTCATGACTTAACATGACCTTTTGTTTCTTGTTCTCAAGGTAACAGCATTAAAAACATAACTGCAAGCAGCAAGGTTGTTCTGTAGCCTTCTGTAGGGATAATCAACAAAAGTCTAAATACATTTACAGCAGCATTACTCACCTGTGAGGTCGTCCAAAACTGCTCACATCCAGAGGAAACTCCAGTCCAGACTGTGTTGTTGTTGCACTTTTAAGGTTTGTGATGAGAGATATTAATAACAGTTATGGAATGAATTCTTCCAAAATATTATTTGACAATACACAGAAGCTACCGTTAGCTAGCTACATTGACAGTTTGATGGGACTCTGAAGAAGTTCCACTTTGATTAGAAAGCCATCCCTCTGCCTCCTGCTAGTCTGAACACAGAAAACACTCAGCTGATAACCTGGCCACATTAGTACTCATTCACAGTAGGCTAACATCCAATCATTACAAAAGCCCATGCTTGCTGACCAAACTAACCCACCATACAACAACAGCTGTAACATTCACACCATTTAAAATTTAAACATTCTTTAAAAGATAAAGAGTACCAGCCAATCACAGCACAGGCAGGAAGTGTGTCTCCATCAACTGAAACTGGAACCAGAACTGAATGTGGGGATCAAATTTAGCAGTTTATTCCATGATCATAATATTACATTCAGTTTAAACATCATGTCAGCTCCTCTTCAAAACTGTCCTCTGCAGAGAAAACAAAAGAATCCTGAATATCAGATGAAAGGATTTAAGTTAAGTGGACAATTTGTCAATTTGACTCTAATAAATATGTTTCTTTGTTTTTTTAAACATATATTAAAAATGGACATTTAACTCATATAAAGACAACAAGGTAAGAGAATTTGAGAAAGGACTACTCAGAAAGTAGACAGTAAAAGTACTACTTAATAATTTTGGGAATGCTCTCACATACTGGGCATAAAAACAACGTTTCAAGGGGGAACTAATGGCAATAAAATCCATCTTCAAAGATAGCACAGGAGGCTTTGTTCTAGTCATTTGGGAGGCAATATATCAGTTCATTTATTAATATTGTCACTCATATTTACAGTGAAATACAAAAAAATGCCAGGGACTTTTTTAATCCCACAAGTTTAATAAATGATGTTCTTCAATAAACTTTGCATTTGGCCACTAATCGGGCAGTACAGCTCCTCTTCTTGTCCCCACTCTTAAACATCTCCTCCCTCTGCAACCACAGCCATCTGAGTTTAGCTGTGAACCAGGGTTTGTCATCGCTGTAACTCACCCTGGTGCTAGTTGGTACACAGATGATGAATTACAGTGACTATCATACATTTAAGTTAAGTCACAGTGTGTAAAATGGTTTACTAAGGAAACAAAGGTCAGGTACAATAATCTGACCTCACAGGACTTCATGGTCCAGTGAAGCCGTCGTGCTGCTTTCATCTGGCTGATGTTGTTATGGAGGAAGGTCGGGATCTGAGAGGCTGCTCATCACAGGCCTCTGAAGGTGAGAGACTCCTCATACAGCATGTTGAGGACAGCCGATCCTTTTAACGAGGCCAGGTGTATTAAAGACGACAGAATGCACAGTGATCACATGATACGGCTGGATTATGATCGGGACAACACAAAGAGGCTGTTTGGTGTCAAAGCAACAGTCAGAGAAAACAAAAAGGGGGCAAGAGAACAGACCTGGTTTCTCCTGAGTGGACGCTGGGACTTCTGGGAGCTCGTCCTCGGGAACCTCAGGAAGCTCGGCGTCTCCCTGAGACACAAACAGAGCAGATCGAACACATGGAAGAGTAACGCTGCTCCTCTGAGCCTCTGAAGACGCTTCAATTTCAATGAAAAACACACTGTTTCTGAAAAAGTGAGAATTTTAGCATTAAACCTCATAAAGTGTAAACACAGTTATGGAGATGAGACCGACCTGAGTTATAGTCTCCAGCTCAGCCAGCACAGCATCTTCATCTTCTTGAGGCAGCAAGCATCTCGTCTATTTGCTGCAGAGACACAACAAGCTCTGAGTAAACAACAACAAACTGGTTCATACTGAAGATCAGAGGATAGAAAACGGTCCTGTATGTTTGACATCAGCTGACTGTTTGGTATTCGATGGCGTCTTGTTTCATCCAAAATCCCCTCAACTTCTTCAACAGACATCACCTAAAACTGAAAAAGCATCAATAACCATTGAAACAGACACTGAAAGACAGACTCATTTCTAAAATCACTTGTAAGATACATATGTAGGAAATCTACCATCAAACACCAAATATTCAAAGGCTCAGGGTTTATTTTATCCAACACACCAAAATCTAAAAGGATATATCACATTATATTGAAGCCAAATTGAAGAGTAACTCATAACGTCCTAGCATGATAAAATTGTGCCGTAAAATGTGTCCCCTGTTACCATAGCAACGGAACACAGTTCAAAGGCAGTTCAGAACACAATGGCGTTGTCACTCCATGACGTGTTCAGAACTGCCTTTGATCCTTTAGGCAATAAAAGCCACAACATCTAGTATTATTGAACAGAAGTGTTGAGAGGCTGATCGAGTCAGTAGCACAAAGAGAGACACAGAGAGTTCACAGTCTGCTGTTTAAAACAGAGAAGAGCCTTTTGTATTAAAGCATATCTGCAAACAGCAGCACTGATATGGACAGTGAAAACAACACAATACACCAGGAGGATGCTGACAGGCCCCAGGAACAACCAGAACGTCCTCAACAGGACCATGTTCCTCCACCAGTGGCACTTCACGCAAGTGATGCTACAAAGGTTGATGGTGAAGGGATGGAGACAGCCTGGCAGGAACGGTTCAGAGCATTGGAGGAGAGGTTTGCCAAGGAGCTGGCACAGAAAGAGGAGGGCTGGAGAAAGAAGGAGAGCCAGATGAAGGCTGAGATTCAGGACAAGGACGACATAATCTCTGATCTTCACCAAGGCATGGACCATTTACGTGAGAGCCTAAAGAAGAAAACGATACAGCTCAACACAGAAAGAGCTGAACTCCACCAGTCTGTGAAAGACTTGGATGAGAGCTGGAAAAAGAAGGAGAGTCTGATGAAGATTGACATTCAAGACAAGGACAACATAATCTATGCTCTTAAGCAAAGCAATGAGCATTTAACTGAGAGCCTGAACAACAAAATGATGCAGCTAACCACAGAAAGAGCTGAACTCTACCAGTCTGTGAGAGACTGTCAGGACAGGGTCAAGGCTGTGGTTGAGAGGCTGGCACAAACAGAAGAGAGCCGTAAAAAGATGGAGAGTCAGATGAAGACAGAGATTCAGGACAAGGACAACATAATCTCTGCTCTTCACCAAAGCAAGGAAGAGCAAGCTCAACACATGCAGAAGGAGATCAGACTGCTGGAGGACATCTGTCTGTACCAAAAGAGCAGGAGAGGCTGCTTCCCATTCAGATGGGGATCCTGGACAGGGAGGCAGCGTTGGAAAGGATGAAGAACAAGCTGCATGAGAGGGAGATGAAAAAGAGGGAGGAGGAGGAGAAAAAGGAGGTGAAAAGAAGAGGAACGGAGAAGAGTGACAGTGATTGTCAAATGGAGGAGGCTACTGGATGTTCAGCTGAGGCTGGACATCAGTAACTTCCTTCATCTCCCTCGCCTCTACCTCCTTTATCATTTAATCAATCGATCAAAGCGATGGATTTGATCTATTGATGAAATGAGAGTGATTTTCCTGGTGATCAGTTTTTTTCACAAATGTACAGTCATGGTCAAAATTTAAATAAACTTGTAAAGAACATAATGGCATGGCTCTCGATAGTTTCCAGTTACTCTACGTCGCAAAAAAGTCAAAAAGTTCAAAAAAAAAGATTGTTAATAATAGACATCAAAACAACATATGATCCTGAATAGTCACAGTGTAATGCTTTCAAATAAAGTTGTAAAAAAGCATATTATGAAATGTCATTTAATTTAAAAAAAAAAAAGTCTTAGTACAGTATGTCAAAAAAGTCAAAATAGGTCAAAATCTAAATTGACAATAAAAGTAATCAAAACAACATGTTATATGTGTCTGATTATTGTCATGCTGTTAGATCCTTCAAAAAAGTTTGAAAAAGGCATATTATGAAATGTAAAGAAATTAATATGGGGAAATACTTGATCTATATCTATTAAACTTAATCTTAAGGTCCATTATATCAGAAAATGCTGATAAAAAAGAGAGACACTTTAATATGCTGAGCCATATCGCTCTCTGGTGGCTTTTTCTTCCCTGCGCTTACAATCTATATCGACAATCTTTTGGTTTCCCCTTGTGGGCTCGGTGCTCTCTGGGATCGACTATGCAGGTCTTAGTTTTGACAGTTCAGACAACATGGCGGCAGTCGACGCTCCTCAGCCTTCTCGGGAGGATGTTTCCAAACGCAGCGGCGTGCCAGCTGAAGGATACGAGAAGAAATGTATTTTCTGCAAGATTGTAAACAATGAAATGGGCACGGAGCTTCTTCACTGTGTGAGATTATTGCTCAACTAATATGGAGTGCCGGGTTAGCTAGCTAGCTAGCTAGCATTAGCCTGTAGCCGAGGCTTTGTGAAGATGTAGCTAGAGCTAGGATGTAGGATAACTGTGCAGTAATGTAACTAGGATATTTATTTCATGCGATAGTGTGTAGTGTGTAGTGTTGAGACTGGTCTACAGTGTTGAATTGCAGGGTGGGGTTATTGTTCAGTGTCCAGTTGTGTTTGACTTCCCTGAAACACATTAAGTTTCACTTTGGAAACTACAGCCGTATGTAAGATGATAAAAATCCATAAGTTAGTTATATTACTGGTAATTAATCTAGCTTGCAGGTAAATATTAGGTAACACTGATGTCAGGTCTGAAGCTGATTCGCTTATTTGTATTTACTGAACAGTTCATTTTTCGCTGCTGCAGGATGAGGAGATCTCATGTTTCAGAGACATCAAACCTGGAGCTCCCCACCATTACCTGGTCGTCCCAACCAAACATGTAGGGAACTGTAAATCACTCAGCAAGGAACACGTGCCTTTGGGTAAAACTGTACACCTCATCACTGATGAAAAAATATATGTGTTGCTGCCAACTGCAATTTTACAGATCATTAACTGTCAACTAATCCTATGGACTTTTATTTTGTGTTAAGTACTCTGTACTTCAGTATAATAATTGTTGTCCTACCCAGTGAAGCAGATGGTCGAGACAGGGAAGCAAATTCTCCAGAAAAACAACGTAACAGACCTCAGTGATGTCAGGTGAGCTACACTGAGTGGTGCATTTTGCTGTGATATGACCACTACAAATCCGCTTTCGTCACTCAATGACACAAACCACTGGACAACAACCAGTTCAGCAAACAGTGACTTGACCCTATAATACCAATCAACACAAATAACCAACCCTGTCTGGACAGAAGAGCAAATAATCAATCCACAGTGATGCACATTATACTTATCAGTACACAACACAGTCTCAGTGTAAACTATGAACTGTATTTACGTAAAGAACAGCAGGTCTCAATCTAATGGGAATTGACGTACTTCTAAACTGCTGTGTAACTGTTACTGACTTATTATTTATTGCATATCTGCTGCATTATTGATGTAAGGATTGAACAACTGGCACTTAAACTGAGTAAACTGAAACTTAACTTGTCATATCTTAAACTAGTGAGACTAGTGTGCGTTAAAGCCCTTTCTCTTGTCTGCAGGTTCGGCTTCCACTGGCCTCCTTTCTGTTCTGTCACACACCTGCACCTTCATGTCCTGGCACCTGTCAGTCAAATGGGCTTCATGTCTCGCCTCATCTACAGACTCAACTCTTACTGGTTTATCACGGTATTTATTTATTTGCTTGTATAGAAGCAAACAATTCTCGCTTCTCATTCTCAAATTTGTTGGACCATCAGGCTATGTTTTAAGCAAAATAGGATGTCATAATTTTATCTTAGACCTTTAACCCTTCCAGTGTTTTCAATTCATGATAGTTAATTTTTCGGGTGCCTAAAATCTATAAGGTCAACACATGAATATTTTCTCCTCTTAGTCACATCCACCCAATGCTACCACCATATTTTAGTTTATGCAGGTGGAGTTTTCAAACAAGTCTAATTTCCGTCTTGTCCACATTGTTTTGCAGGCCGACCAGCTGATTGAGCTTCTCAACTCTAAAGAAGAGACCCGCTGATCACTCGCTTTGGATTTAGTTCTGACAGTACTTGACTTTGTGACTGAAACATCCACCTTCTTGCAGATGTCATGTTGGATGATACTCTCACATTAGGTTGCTGTCTGTTTGATCAGAGTGAATGACTAGATTAGTATTTTAAACTGGTGATTTATTTGTAATAGACCACTTTTCAGACTTGAAGCCAAATGAAGGCTTGGATGAAGCCAAATCTTACTGATACCTGAGACCTCACAAATGTTTCTTTTTCACGTTTTTACAGAAGAAGTTCATTAAATCTCCAGAAATCCGCCGTAATAAAAATGCATTTATTGTACGGACCAAGTAATACATGTACTGTAAGTATTGCCTGCCTTGCAGGACTGCCTTAGTGCTTGGCTTATTTGATTTTGAGCTTGTGTAACTGAAATTAAGTTAAATCTCTGTGAGAAAATGAGTTATCGCTTTGCTGATGGGCATTTTTTGGCCTTGCCACTGTATCCTCTGCCAGTGTAAAGTATGCTCAGCTCAAGAGGCACTGAAAGATTAGCGGGGTATTTATTTATACATGCTCATTTGATGTAATGCATTAGTGTTAATATGTCCTAACTGGTTGGTGCATGAAGTGAATATTTATGCTATACGAAACAACTGTATAAAAAGGAATGTAAAGAGAGAATGCCACATACTGTATGATGTGTAAGTGTATGGATTTTAAGAATTAATTTAATTTAGAATAAATAATATATTGCTGCCTCTCAGTGTGTTCCTCATGTAGTGTGTCCTACATATCAGTTTACACTCACTCCCAGTCATTAGTTTAACTACACCAGTTCACAAAGCACCCGCAATAACACACATGACTTTGTTCCATTTTTCTTTATTATAATACCATAAGCAATATTTCCTCATTAATCAACCTATTACCTGCCTTATGCTAAAAAAAATATTTACTCTGCATGGCCATTACTTTTAAAAGCAGCAGATATTGTTGCATTTATCAGTCAGTGCATCATCTTTGGTGTAGTTCTCATTTCAATAAAGCAGCATTTGTATATTTTATTGTATATTTAGCTCAGTGTGGTGCAGGTACATTACATACAAAGGTTCAAACTGCAACAAGATTACCTAAATTACAAAGCAGACTTGAAAGGCTCTGAAGCACCCGAGCCAGATGGGATCAAGTTCATCCTATAGCACCATATTGTCTGTCACAGGCAGCTTCATGTTCTCTTTGGCTTTGGCTCAGACTCATTAACCACTCAGACCTCACTGCAGCAGCTCACTTCACTTTCAAAAGGAAAGCAAAAGGAATCCCACTTTGAGAATCACTGTAGTACAGTACATGAGATAACGTAAATACAGGAAAATTAACTAATTTGAAGCAACTAAATCACCCTAGAAAAGACTAATAAGGCTGAAAGCTCCTTATTTGTGTTTGAGTTTGGCATATCCTGTCATGATTTTTTTATTATTATTTGACTAATCCATTAGGCTAATGTTGCTAATTGGCATTTAATTTGGACTGAGCCATACACCTAACAGCATTTATAATGCCACTTCTGTGAGTGGAATAAAGTACAGTGCAATCCCCTGCTGTCTGACTGCTGCCATGACGTAGTTCTAGTGTCTCATGAATAAAGGCATGAACATTCATCCCAGCTCCTGATCACTGCAGCAGGGTGATAACTGTATGGTTATCCTTCCCCTGCCACAGCATCTCACCCTCAAAGTGAACCAGCCTCTGCTTCCTCGCTCGTAGAAGAATCCCCACCAGTTTGTTAGAGATGGTCACATAATGCTCAAACAGTTTCCCAAACTCCACGGTGATCGCTCTCCCGTCGCTGCCGTCTCCACCCCCATCTTTGTGTCTCGGTTCTCCGATTTTCCTTATCACCTCACACAGCTCCTCCACCTCTCTGCTGATGTGTGTGTGAGCATCCTTCCCTCGCTGCTCCGTCATGGACCCCTGCAGGGGTCTCCCGTAGTCGTCTTGCCCTCTCTGAGGGACCACCACATTGGGCCTGCTGTCGTGACTGAAGGGGTTGTTCTTCTGGTATTCTCGGTGCTCTTCTGACCACTTCTGCCAGTTCTCCTTTAAGCCTTTCACAGACACAATGCACGCTGCAGTGTCATCACCAAACTGAGCGTCGTCTTCAGTTTCCATGATGGTGGCACTCTGGCTGTTTGTCCTCATCACTGTCACGATTGAGGAGAGGATTACATAACTATATCTGGTCATTTCTACATACAGGAATGCAGTGGTGTACTCACTCCACAATTATTTTTAGTGACAACTGATTAAAATTATCTAAATAATTAATTTCAAATTCAACAGCTACTTTTTTTGTGAAGCACCAAATGGAGTTGTTGCATGCACTGTTATACAATGACAATAAAGGCTTTTATTTCAGCTGTAGAGATCCGTGTCTTTCCTCTATCAAAAAATATAAATGAAAGAATATATAATAAAAAAAATTGCATTTTATAAAATCTATCACACCTTGAATAAGTGAACACACTGTAAAATAACACGTCTAATACAACCCTTCTCAAACAGCATCCAACTTACATGACACACATTGACTCGATGCTCACTTCACCTGAAATAATTGAAGCAAAAGAAACTCCACGATGCTAAACTGAACTCTGCAGAGCAACTTATCCAAACTGCAGCACAGTGCTGACAGTAGCAGGAGTACAGATGCTTTCCTGCCCAAAGGAAAACCCACTGTGATGGACATCTGCCTGGGCCAATGGCCTGTCAGATCAGATGTGCTCAGCCAATCAGCAACCAGAGAAGGTGGCGATGTGCCTCTGAAGTAAAGAAGATTACAGCCCGGAGACTTGAGAGGAGTTTATCCATGAGCACAGAAGAGACAGTTAGTTATTGATGACAGAATATAGCTTACAGGTGACATGCTGCTGTATTTGTAAAACAGAGACTCAATATGGATATTTTTAGACAACGTCACCAAACTACATTTAAAATGTTAAACTGCAAATGATGCTTGTACCATTGTAGATATGTATAGAAAACAAAAAAACTGAATTTATAAGAAGCTCGAAGAAAACACCGCATTCTTCTCCATTTATGGTAATTTGCTCCTCAACCGGTACTTTAGTTTCACAGCACGGTTTCCAGTCGGGTGTATTTTGAATCCGCAACAAACATGGCGGCTTCCAACGGTCGATCACGCCTCCAGTATCTGTTACATCTTGCCCAAGATAATCTGGACTTCAGGTTGCCGGTAACCTTAAGAAACTACTCCTAATTTATATCTGGCTTTTATTGTGAATATTTAAGTTTGATTATTCGTGAAATATGGCAGAAAAGAGTCGCTCGCGCCGCGCTACGTTAGCTACGTGCTAATTCAAACGGGTTTTAATCACATGATAATAACGCATTACCACTTAATTTTTCCTGCTTGACCTCCATCAACATGGTGGTAAACTGATAGTTTACTCTCTATTTCTTTCTCATCATACATGTGTAACGTTACCCATCTGGAAATCTTACTCTCTGAAAATGTTACATTAGTAAAAGTACAGAATTGTTATTAGCAAAATGCACTTAAAATATATAATAAAAACATTCAACATGCAGAATGGCTAATTTCAGTGTTATTATGATAAAGAATGTTATTTAATTTTGTTTTTATCACTAACAAATGCATGTTGGCACATGATGTTCTAGTTCATCAATGTGGAACTACTTTTATTATTATATTACAATTTTATTATTTTTTTTTAAATGTACTGTTATTCATCATTTGGGGATGGTCACTGATTTTACACATGAAGATCAATTATTCATCAGAGGGGTACGGCTCAGTCTGTGAAAATAAGATTGTAACACCTGCATGAGTTCTTGTCATTTCTGCTCTTGCAGGAGATAAAGGCCTTGCTCGCTCTCAGAGGGAAACCATTTAAACCGAATGGAAACTTCAAAGAAAAGGTTTGCAAGTCAAATTCACTTATTTCAAATTTCTTGTTTAGCCAGCCATGTCTAATAAAGTGATTGGTTATGATGACTGATGATTTGCTGCCACATCAGAGGGTTCCTGTCCGGTCGACTCCCTTTTCCCCACAGTCACTCCTCTTCTCTCCCTAGTGTCCGTTCTGGTGTTTGGATGGTCTGTCTGAGGACGATGTCCGAGGCGTTATGGCCAGATCGGTTTGTGCAAAGTAAGTGTGTACACACTGCCACCCTGTTCAATCTGTGCCTTGTCACCATGGCATATTTTCTGTCCTTAAGTAGCTGAGATGAAGCTGCAGCTCATGTTGTGTTATCCTTGCAGGTCTGCTTTTGAACTTTGGGGTCAAGGACAAACACACAGCGAGCTCAAAACATCCCTCTTGAACTACCCATCAGTGAACATGGTTTGTGATGCTTATTGTCCAGTTGTTTTGGACAGAATGATCCTTATAATATCAAAATTTTTACATGAGTCTAAACTAATATCTTTAATTTCCTCCTCATTGCCCTGCAGACACCGTTCATGCACAAAGAATCGACTTACAGAATCAATGTCTACACTTTTAACAAGACTCTGGAGTTTACAGATAGAATCAAAAGGATTGACGTGAGTGCATAGATGTTGAAATAAATAAAACATCAAAATGTGTGTAGGCATATTTGCATGTCCATATGTGTTTTGTATTGTCTCACCAGGCTATGGAGTATCTTCCATTTGAAGGAACGGTGAGCCTGAAGAGCCCTCAGCACATCTTCTGCTTATTGGAAGATTACGGCACAGACCCCAACAACATCCCCGAGCACCCAAACTACATCTATTTTGGCCGATGGGTGAGATACATTTGACTGTTTGTCTACTGTTTGACCAACAAGAAGTGACCTGCACCTGAACATGTTCCATCTTTCTACACTCCTGCACCAGATAGCGGACGGACAGCGTGAACTGATTCGCTCCCACAGCGTTAAGAACAGACACTTCATAGGGAACACCAGTATGGATGCTGGCCTCTCCTTCATTATGGCCAACCATGCCAAGGTTAATAAGAATGACCTTGTGTTCGACCCGTTTGTTGGCACAGGTGAGATAATCCTCACGTATAAATTATGAGGGCTGTTGAAATTAGACGCTAACTCTACTTGGACAAACTGCCTGAAAAGCATTGCCAGAGATGTGCTGGCTGGTCATGAAGCAGAACGCCATTCAAAAAATCAAGGAAACTAACAACGCAGTCGTAACTAATGATCAAACATGCTCTTTTCTGAATCTGTCCAAGCTTCTCCTGTAATTCTGCAAACAAATAATCCATGTTCTTTGCATAAATGTAACTCTAATTAGAGCTAATGTGGTGTCGCTCAGTCAGACAATTGTCTAATTGTATCTCTCTTCCGTTTTAGGGAGCCTGTTGGTAGCATGTTCTCATTTTAGAGCCTATGTCTGTGGAACAGATATTGATTATAACACTATTCATGGCAGAGGTAAGTTCCTCACAGCTTACATGCACTGTTTAATTCAAACTTCCCTGCACTGAATGTGAAATACTATCCACCTCTTTCAGGTCGGTCGAGCCGTAAAAACCAGAAGTGGCGAGGACCCGATGAGAATATCAGAGCCAACCTGCGGCAGTATGGGACAGAGGAGATGTACTTAGATGTGATGGTTTCTGATGCATCCAAGCCTGTGTGGAGGGAGGCTGCTCTGTTTGATGCCATCATTACTGATCGTAGGTCCTCAGTTCATTATTAACAGAACACTATTAACTCTTTGGGTTTGGCAACTTGTGATAAATGAGTCCAGAGCGTGTGGGTTATTCCTGCAGTTTACTTATAATTAAAAAAAATCAGTGAAGCAGGATGAAGCAAAAAGCATGTGCTCCAGCTTTATCTGTGCAGTTCTCTCACTATGAGGTAAACACTGTCCTTTGTTTTTCTTCTGATTCCCATGTGGTCCTTCCTACGGTCAGCTCCGTACGGTATACGTGAGTCCACGAGGAGAACAGGCTCCCAAAAAGACATCACTAAACCCCCCGACGGCATGTAAGTTCACCTAATATTAATGTTAATCTATTCATAGGTGTGAAATATCAGTATTAATAACTACAGTAAGGCCAAGAGTACCAGCTGAACAATTAACTGATGAGTTCTGCCTCTCAACTTGAACTAATAATCTCCATGAACTAACAGTAACTGTTTCCTGGGAATCACTTTGTTTGTTCTTAGTAACCTTGCTCAGGTAGTTTAACTGAAGAACTCATTTGTCGTGGTTTGTTGCTCTGCTCTGAACCTCTTTGTGTTTGATTCTTTCACCCAGCTATGCAGAGTCTCACGTCCCCGTCTCTCAGGCGTACCACCTCAGTGACATCTTTACAGATCTGCTGAACTTCTCTGCTCACCACTTGGTTTTAGGAGGGAGGCTCGTCTATTGGCTGCCTGTCTACAGACCAGAGTGAGTAAACTAAGTGATTGTAGGGGTGGGAAAAATACTGATATGACAATATTTCACAATACTTTTTTCTTCTGATATAATATTGATTTTTAATTCCTTAATATTGATTTCTTATCCCAGAAAAGTCATGATTTGGGCCAACTGTGTAGAGCATCTTCCGCACATTTCTGTAGTTTGAGCCATCAAACTGAGTCTGTGAACCTGTTTTTTTTTTTAGGTTTATATTTTGCGACTAGACCGTATTTTATCCTCATAGACTTTTAATTAGAAACTCCTCTCGGTGGTGCTTTTCCAAATAATAATTTGTATCAATAGGGGGCAGGCTTAAACCATAAACCAGAGCTGTATGATCCAGACTTGTTGTCAACACATTTGTTGAATCTTTTCATTTGTTAACTTAATTGCCCAAATATCCAAAACAACATGAAGCAAAGAAAGATTATAATGTAAATATGATTACATTTTATGAAAATTTGATTACAACACAATTAAATTTGTATGAATTGTTGGGAAGTATAACACAGTCAGTGTGTTTATTAACTCTTTGAGTGCCATTAACGTATTTCGACGTCATTTAAAATCCGATGCCTGAGTGTCATCGACGTAATAATACGTCAAAGTGTTTTTTTTTTCTGCAGCGGGTTGCAGATCACAGTCTCCCAGTCTGTGAGTAATGTTGAGGCTTCTGGGAGATGTAGTCAGAGCATAAAGAGACGGTATACGCCACAGAGATCAAAACAGGAAGTGGAGATGATCGAGATTAGAGAGCAAAACAAACAGAATCTGGAGAAAAAGTGGCGTTTAGGGTGGGAATGGCCTCTACCTCTAATAAAACTGAAAGCTATTCAGTGTTTTCAGAGTCATAGTACAAAATATTCTGTTGGTCTTGAAATATGACTCAAAATGGGTAAAAACGCTGGAACAGTGCACTTTGTGTTTTATAAAACAACTGGCACTCAAATGAGTTAATAAGATGGCTAATAAGAAATGAGTTAATGAGCTGCTAAATGCTTTTAAAACCCTGCAGCTCATCCTGTTTGAGTGCACTGGACTGGACACAAAAAGGACTTTCCCTCTTGAGTTTTCTGCCTTCCAGCATTTCTCCGTAGCATTAGTCTATTCCATCTCCTGTAAAACAACAAACAGCCTTTATGATGATGTCAGTTTTATACAGGTGTGACGAGGTTGAAACAGCTGGCTCACAGTAAACCCCAGCAGCACGGCTCTTCTGAAACAAAGTTGTGCATTATCTAACGTTGTGTTCAGCAGCAGAAAGCGAAGCGGCGACTGGCTGCAGGTGTTTGACCGTAAAGGTTTGAACCACAGCAGCAGAAAATGACATTTTGAGGAGATGCAGCCTGCAGGCCAGTGATTAGAAGATAACACTGCATCCTCTCAGCAAAAAGTAGCACACCATGCCTTTGTCTGTGGCGTGGTGCATGTATGCATGATGTGTGGTCCAGTGTATGAGACCATGCATACATGTGTGTCATCATGTTCACACATTTGTCTTTGCTACTCATCTACTGCTGCTTGACTCTGCCTGTCAGAGCGCTGGGCCAAAATAAACGTCTGAGGTCAGATATGTGAACTATCTCTGCAGTCTGACCTGTGTGTGTGTGTGTGTGTGTGTGTGTTTAAGCCCAGACGTAGCCTGTCTCCTGGGTCTAATCTGGGGCTCTACAGGGGGAGATATCGTGTTTCTGTCACCCCCACATATGTGTGCATCTGCGTCCATGGCTCTGATAGAAACACTGGGGATTGTGTGTGTCTGCCTGCTTCATGAGAATGGTGTGTGTGTGTGTGTGTGTGTGTGTGTCTGTGTGTGTGTGATGACAGGTGACACAAAATCCTGTCGGCAAAAGATGGCGTCTAGACCGGGTCAGACCCCCTTAAACACTCTTTCCCTTTCTCATTTTAAAAAATGAATGAAGGAGGAAAAAGTATCAAGACAGATGAAGGAGTATCAGTCATCACAGCCATAAAGTGACCTAGTTACAACATAAACAAGCGAGGGGAAGTAATAAAGTGGCTGTAATGTCAGTGGTAAGGGGATATGTATAAATGAGCAGTGTTTTCATTTTCAGATCATTTTTTATAACTTCAGTGTAAATTTTTGGACATTTTTGTCAAATCTGTCGTTCGGTGGTGCTGGCTCGGTTACTAGAGGACATCTGATCTGCTGTGAAACTAACTACAGAGTGGACTGTCCACTCTTTGTTGATTAGTCAACTAATTGTCCTTTTTTTGTCATCTAAGATTTTTGTCTTTTTTTTTATGCCAAATGGTTGACTTCTCCTCAATATAATCCCATGATTCTTTGTGGAGGAAGAGGAAGACAACCCCTCCCTCCACTTGGATGTTAACACTCGACAGTTCGGCCTCTCCACTAACGACTCCTGATTGGCAGGAGGAAACGATCACCTGGCTCCATCACTGTTAGTCACCCTGACGACCAAACATCCCGTCGCTGCGGACGTGGCCGGGGCAACGGGGCAGACAAACAGTGGCGTGAAAATGTGGTGGTTAGGAGAAAGTGCTAATGACACAAATATGGTGGCGAACACATACATCAGCAGCTCTTAATAGGCTCTAACCTGGCCTGGCTGGTGATGACAGAGCCAGCAGGCAGGTCAGAGTCACTTTTTCCACCTTCTGCTTTGCACTAAATGAGCTGCTGTGGTGTGCTGGTCGAGTGGTTAGTGATCTGATTGGTTAGAGATAGGGGTGGAAAAAATATTGATATGGCAATATATCACGATATATTTCATTTTTAATTTCTTAATATTGATTCCCCCCCCCAAAAAAAAAAAAAAACAAGTCACGTTTTGGGCTGATTGTTCGAGTTGACACAGTAGCTTTGGCAGCCCTAGTGTATAGATGTGTGTGTGTGTGTGTGTATGTACATTTATATGAATATATGTACTGTACATCTATACATAAATATATATATATACATGAACATACTGTATATACTATACTATACTACTATACTATATATACTACTATACTGTTGTATTTTAACTTTCTTAGTGAACTATGTAGAATATCACGATATATCTCAATATCACAATAATGTATCGTATCATGACTTAAGTACTGTGATACGTATCGTATCGTGAAGTCCTTGCCAATACCCACCCCTAGTTAGAGACAAACTGAAAGAGGCATGGAGGGAGAGAGGAAAGACACTGGAATGGGTGGCAAAGAGCCGGGCAGAGTTGAGTAGTAATTTTGACAGGATTAGTGTCTGTTTGTATCCTAGCAGCCTTTTTATGGCCTCAAACGTTCCCTCTCATTTAGCTCTTTAGGTGTAATAAGAATTGCATTTCTGTCTTCTGCTGCTTACTTTTTGGGGTGTAATGTGTGTTTCAGGTACTGTGAGGAGATGGTGCCTCTTCATCCATGTCTGCAGCTCATCAGTAACTGTGAGCAGACGCTCTCCAGCCACACCTCACGACGCCTGATCACCATGGAGAAGATCAAGAAGCCTGAGGTGTGTGTGTACGTTATGCATTTGAATGCATCTGCAGTAGAAATGGGACAATTTGTTGGCAGCTATTTTCACAATTAATGTCCACCTTCTCCCAGAATGTGTTGCTTTTCCCTCAAATGGAAGTCCCTTCGGGGAATTACTTGGGGAAAAAATTATTTTTCACTGACATATTACAGGCAAAATGATTAATTGAGGAAAAAAACATGAAGACCTGAGAAATTATGTGCTTCTTTAACTCATTGAGCACCAGCCGTTCAAATGAAAGAAGAGACTCTCTATTTCATCATGAAAAAAATGTTTGTTTTTATCTTGTTCCATTCTTGTTTTATCAGAGGTAGAGTAGAGGACACTTTCACCAAAATCACAACTTTTTGTCCAGATTCTGTTTGTTTTGCTCTCTAATCTCTATCGTCTGTCTATTATATACCGTCTATTTATGCTCCAACTACATCTCCTAGAAGCCCTAAAATTACTGAATTACTCACAGGCTAAGTGAGAACGCCCTCTTGTGCCACCTGCCGAAAAAACACTTTGACGTATAAATACGTCAATGGCACTCAGAGAGTTAACAAACACTGTGCACAGGTATAGTCATTGTTCTGCACACACAATTACTTTCAGTATTTAAAACACATTTTTCTCTGATTTGTGCACAGTTTCAAAGTTGACCATATGATTTGATTCTTGCCATCCTTCTATTGGAAGCACAACGTCCTCATTATATTGTTTTTAGTGATCTATGTGTTCTGTCAGAATGTATTTCCTGTTTACCTCTGTGTGACCATGAACAGCAGCTAAGATGTGACTTAGTTTATGTAAAATGAAATCGTGTATGTCTGTTCTTTCATGTTTGTTCTTGTGTAGTTCATAGAATTGTTTTTATATGTAACCACAATATAACTACCCCATGTGTATCGTATGTGCATGTATGTTTTGTTACATGTCATCCCACAGGAAGTGATGGGGTCTGTCTGTCTAGGGTAAATCCTCCCCATCTGCCTGTGATTGGCTCATTTCTTTTTATACTGGAGCTCTAAATGGCTTAATCACACATCATTTAAATTAACAACACAACAACACTCAGCTGATCTAATCTCAGGTTGACTTCTTCCTTTCCAGGCTGCACCTATCTGCCCTCCTTCACCACAGTTCAATGCTTGCAGTGTGTATGAACACCTAAATGTGTTAATGTGCCTCTAGGTTGTAATACACATGCACACATTGTTCCTCTGTTTTAACAATAATGGGCCCAGGCTCATTTTCTTATTTATAGGGTGTGACAGAATGTGTCTGGTGACCATGAATTACTTGTTTACCCACTTGACTGTTGTTTTCTTTCTACTGTTTTGTCCCTCTGTTCTCATTAATTGGGACGTCATGGTTACATTGTCGGTCTCGTTACCAGCAGTTTTCCTTCGGAGTGGTCATGGAAACTGTTTCCAGGTTGCTTGGCAGCATCAGCAAGCAAAAGAGAGGTGTCGCTGACAAATTACAGGCCCCAGCGTCGGAGTCATCACTTCCACTGGACTCACTTCATTATTCCTCCTCCCAGCATCCTCCTCCCTCTTTTTCCTCCCTTCTTCCCTCCACTGACCAGCAGCTACCTTACAGCCAAGACAAACTGTTTAAGTGAAGGGATTCCTAACAGTTCATATACATTGTTAATATATACGAGCACACAGTTCTGTTCCTACATGCAAACATGGAAAAAGTGTGCAAATCTTGTGATGCTAATATTATGCAGTGGGAGCTGCTTTACGATTTTTATATCCAAGTATAAATGGATTAATTTAGAGTCAGGTTATTCTCTTTGGGAAGCATAACTGGTAGCTGCAGTAGTTATTTGAGTTTCTCATAACATTCTTTAACAAGCTGTAAAACTGAACAGCATGATGCAAGAAGCTGGTTTTTACTATTCCAGTTTGTATTCCACTTGAGGGGAAAAAAAGGCTTTTACTTTTCGTCAGTTCAGGTAGATAACCTGTACATGTGTCTCTCTACAGGAAGTAGACAGCCTGGATCATCTAGCAGACCCACGCTGCAGCGCCTACCAGGGACACAACTCCTTCAGAGAGAAATATTTCAGTGGACTGAACAAGAGGTGTGGAAAAGAGGACAACAAATCTGTCGTCAATGGAGAGTGACCGAATCAACCTTTTTATTATAGAGGCGAAGACAAGAATCAGCTCATGATGATGATCAATGAGGGAACAAACTGAACACTTAGATTTTTAAAATATTTCTCACTATTTTAATTTGGATTCATTGTTTTATCTGTACTTATTGCTTTTCAAATAAATAAATAAAATACAAATGTTGTTTACTGACTACTTAAACTATAAGACACTTGCTACACCAACAGAGCTGAGAGTAAAATAAGCTTTCGTTAAAATTTTAGAAATTAACAATAAAGTGGGAACATGGTGTAAAATATTAAAGAGGTAATGCAGGGATGTAGTACACATCCATTAGGTTGAAAAGAGGACTGGTCAAAAGTAAGGCTGATGTTTCGATATACAGGTTCAATTCTAAAAGAATGGATCCTGAATATCACATGATGCAATCTGAGAGCGTCTTTCTTTGCCTGGTAAACAGCTGTTTCACTCTGCATGTTTTCATTTAGTTATTTACTGAGTTATAACCACTATTCATTATCAGTGAACTCCCTCTGACCTGGGCTTACATTTATACAAAATATTACCTTATATTTTCACCATAATTATTTATCTATATATAAATGTTGATGTTTTTTATACTTTATACTGTAAATAGTAATACTTTATTTGTTACATATATTATGATATTATGTAATATATTTTATATTGCTTATTCTATAGATCACATCCACATAAATAGTAAAAACACATTTTATTCATCTGCTAATTGTATTTAACTAACAGTTAATTTGCAATTAAAAATATATTTTCTTGCTTTTTATTTAGTACATAATGTAATGTATCTATGTATTCTATTATATGTCATTGCTGTTGACTATTGTTTCTTTATTACTGTAATTTGTCTATGCTGCTGTGGCAGATAAATAAAAAATATTATACTCAAATTCTATTATCATAATATTCACAACAACATTGTATTTGACAAATATTCCTGTAGCCACAGTGTGAAAAAGTACACAGGGTAGCCCTGCCCAATGCATCCCCAACTTTATGGACTATTTGACTCCAAATAAGACGCTAAATGAACACCCTGTTGAACTGACAAAGACTTGAATTCTGGGAAACGTGTTTACAGTGTTGGGCGGCACGGTGGTGTAGTGGTTAGCACTGTTGTTTCACAGCAAGAAGGTACCGGGTTCGATTCCCGGCCCGGAGCCTTTCTGTGTGGAGTTTGCATGTTCTCCTCATGTCTGTGTGGGTTCTCTCTGGTACTCCGGCTTCCTCCCACCATCCAAAAGCATGCATGGGGATTAGGTTAATTGGTTAATTTAAATTGACCATAGGTGTGAATGTGAGTGGTTGTCTGTTTCTATGTGTCCTGTGATGAACTGGAGACTTGTCCAGGGTGTCCCGTCTTTCACCCTAAGACAGCTGGGATAGACTCCAGCCCCAGATGGATGTTTACTGAAGAAATAAATGAAGTTTTTGAGTTTAACTGTTTGACTCTTTCACTGTTCAGAACCTGAACGCTCTAAAAACTGAACGCACGCCTGCGTTTAGAGCCGCGGTGCTTCATGCAGCCAAAGGCAGCATGTTTAGGTGAGCGAGGCCTTTCCAAACGACAGGGCGTCCCCACCTCGAAACACACCACCGCAGTTACTCAGCAGCTTTTGTTGTTTTCCGACCACAGTTTACATGCAGCCTGGCTCATTATTCATCTCCTGAGAGCGATGCAGCAGGCCTTTATGTACATTACCCCTTCACTCTGTTTATCACTTGGGTCTCTGCCTTCCCACCACACTTCCCTGTTCGCCCTGCTTCACAGGCAGACAGTTCCAGGCACCATCACATGATACCGACTCACCATCGTTTGCGGTGCTTGTTGTTTACAGTTCCCACAGTGCCCTTTGTTGTCGATCATCATCAAGCGAAATCAAATGATTCCATAAGACAGCCGGGGATTGAGCCTTTCTTTACTCACCACTTCTGTCCTCTCTCCCCTGGCGTTTCTTCGCTTGTCACATGTAAATGAGTCCCATGTTTGCCACAACAGAAGATGGCAGCTTTAATGTAGTTCCTCTATTACTGCGTTTGAGTTTGAGGAGCGCTGCATGTGTTCGCTCTGCCACAACACAGTGATGAACCGTCTCAGACTCCAATGATGCACACTGTAATTAGAGGAGAGGGTTCCTCTCTACAACACATAATGCTGTCCAGACGTTGTGGATACTTTGTGTGTGTATATATACATTGTGAGATCTGGTTTATGTTGGATGCTCACTGCAGCAGACCAGTTTCCTGGTGTAATTCAGTGGAAATAAAATTATTTGTGACCTCACCTGTAAATAATGGTTTAACTTCCCTCTATTCCCCCCAAAATCCCCCTTTCTTTCATACTAAAGGTGTGTTTGTGTGATTTATTCAGCTGGCATTAGAGCAGGTCTATTCCTCCTCCTCACCTCCGCCCTCTCCTCCTCTCTCCTCCATCACCTCTCTTTTTTCTCAAAGGGGAACTCCCTGTAGGAGGAGAGGGCCGCTGTTTTGGAACAATGGCTCCTGATTAAACTCCCCTCTGTCTCAAAGTGACCTTCAGACTGCTGAATCAGTCACTATGAGAACACACAGCCAATAAATAACTTTATCCTAAACCTAAACAAACACCAGCTATTATCCTTAAAAACAGCTCACTGCCTCAGAGGATCAACTAAATAAAAAAATATCCTAATTAAAGCTCAGCAACGTGCATACACATCACTATTAATATACTTTACTAGCCAGAGATGTTAAAGGAGAAATAATACCTTATTAATATCCATTTGAGAAATGTTTTCACATCCACGGATATGAGGAAACCCATGCAAATGCAGGAGAACAGGACAAAAAAAGAGCACAATTGGTTTCACTGTCAATAAAGGACAAGTGCAACATTTTGGGAAATGGGATTCTTGCAGAGAGTTTAGCTTGAAGACTGACACCACTCATGCTTGAACACTTAATATGCATTAGCAGAGCGTGCAAAAACTAAACCTGCTCCAGTCAAAACACTTTTCAAGAATGAAATAAATCATATTAGTGAGTTCTAGTACGCAGATGTTGTTGCCTTTGGTCAGAGTCATGTTAAGTTTCCAGGCTTTGTGCAAAGCTAACCAGCTACTGGCTGCAGTTTTATAAACATATTAACGTTTTCATTTTGTTTTCCTAAAATGTTGAAATTTCCCTGAAGTTTTTCCACTAGAAGGGGAAGGCAGCACATGCACAAATTCTCTCAACCCTTGAGGGAAGATCCCTATCCTTACCTTTAAGAGATCTGATGGAAAGCTGCCCTTATTGACCCATAACACCAGCACCATCCATTCTCACTGAAGTGTGTGGGGCCCAGTATGTAAGGGTGTGTGTTGCAGGTAGTTTGTATGTGAAGCAGAGACACTTCACAGTGCACAGCTGGGAAAGTCCGATCTTCACACACACACACACACACACACACACGTAAATGACTGAACATCTGCAGCACAGGTGCAGTGCACCTGTCCATAGCCAGGGGAGTTTGGACACCTGCAAGTCCTCCACCCCTTCTCGCCTCGCTGCCCTCGGGTCACCCCGGCGCCCTCATCCACCCCTGGGAAGCCCTGCGCAGCCCCTCAGTTGTTGATCGAGGTAAGGCGAGAGCTGTTATCTCAATGTCTGGGAGGAGAAGCATGGCAGAGCGAGCAGCTATTACAGCGCTACAAATCACCGTAGGAGTCCCACCTCACACAGCTGTGTGAAACTCAAACCATGCTCAGAGTTAAGTAAAGGACTGGAGAGGAGATATCTCCAGATGACAGAGCTTCCTATTATTTTACAATCAAGGATATGACTCTGATGTGTCAGCATCATTAACTTCAGCACCACTAGGTGACAGCCTTGAGCAGAGAAAAGCATCCTTTGTGTGTACATACTGCACTCCAGCCTACAGACTGGTTGCCATACAATCAATGCTGTTCGGCGTGTAAACAAACAGTTCAGGGGCTAAGCTTTTGAAGTGATAGAGCTGTGGTTGAGAAAGCGCAGAGCCTCTCCGAGCACACAACATCCTCTAGATACTCGCCTGGAAGTGGTGAGGGTTGTTGGCCCAGGAAGTAAAGGGGGTGACTGAACGGCTTGTCACACGTCCTCATCCTCCTTTCACCTATCCACGTCCCATTCACAATGACCATATTTGACTGTTATATCATCATGTCAGCTTTTCTTTTTTGTGTCACAGAGTGAAGCTTGAGGAAACGAAGCTGCAGTCGCTCATGTTTTATACTCTAAATAAATCCACAGACATCCCACTGTGTGGTTTGTTTTCCTGTTATTTTTCTTGCATAAAGTCCTCCAGAGCCCTTCACACACACACATGACATGCCTGTCTGTGCGTGCATGTATTTATGGGGTTATCACACTTGATTTGGCCGAAAAGAAGAAAAAAACATGTTGGCAGGGAGCAGTCAATGAGTCTATTTGGATGTGTGTGCCTTATTTTGTGTTTATAGTGTTTTTGTGTGTGGGTTATTGCGGTTGTCAGTGCTGTTCTTCATTAATGACAGAAACCGCTGGATGGCTCCTTTACACCCTTTTTTAATGACTCTTAACTGCCAAGTGGGCACACACACACACACACACTCACACCAAACATGGCAAACATGGCGGCAGTGACACATTTCCTCTTCTACTCTTGCAAGGATCGTAAAGTGCTAATGTCTCTAACACCGTATAAGACACCGGTGGGGATGTACTGCATTTTCCACAGTTTCTTGTTCTGGGATTCTGGGAGCATATCCCAGCATGCACTGGGTTGAAGGCATGGAAACAACCTGGACAGGTTACGGCAAATTCAGGCACACAGCCTCACACTAATGAGCACATTTGAGTCCAAACGTTCATGTATTTGCAAATATGGGAGGAAACTGGAGCAGCCAAAGGAAATAACACAGGAAGACCACGACAGAAAGGAAACATTCATGTCCTCTGTGCTTCACATGATGCAGCTAGTGCACTCTAATATGCAGAAGTACCAGCAGACGACCATTCCTCCGTTTCTTTTTATTCCTCTTTATCTCTTCCACCTCCAGCCCATGTTGCATGGTCCCTGCATCCTGCACACCTTCCCTCTGCCCCAGGAATTACATCTTTCAGGATGAGCTGCCTCTCGGTGGTGAAGAGTGCTGGGTTTGAATTTCAGCGATGCACCTCAGTGCCACTTGAGAGGGTTCGGTTGAGGAGTAGGGGTGCTGTGTAGCTGTGAGCATGCATATGATCACACCGACGGCTCTCACGGCTGTTTAGCTGACAGGAATGTGTTATCCATGGGGGTATGCGTTAGTCAGGGCCAGGATACACGCATGATGCTCAGATGTTTACTGCTCTGGGACCTGCTGGGACCATCCCACCCCTATCACTGCTGGCTGACACCATCACCCTCACACCTGTTCACCTGCACGCCTGGCTGTGTTCCTGTGTTTCTAATCTGCGTCTATTTCACGTCGTCTTTGTCAATGTTTCTTTCTAACTCTGACGTTTCGTCTTGAGACTTGAGCTGCCTGGTAAATTACAACAAGACTTGTTTTTACTAGGGGGTGTCCTGGTACAACTTTTTCACTTTGAGTGTTGGCAAATACTGATCTGATGCGATATCAACAGGAATCATACATACTTTCATTACTTGTTTTGTGGTATGGCAAGTTAGACACAACAGTCAGCAACTGTAGGTGTGAGGAAAAACTGATCTATTTATCATTAACCAATGGCTTACACCAAATTTAACCTTCTTCAACTATTCAATTAAATAAAAAAAATAATTAGAAGACCCTAAAAAATCACCTCAATAAATCCAATAAAACAAAAAAATATAAAAAAAATTAAAGTGCAAAATAACCACTAGTTTAAATTAATTATAAGAATATTCTACAATTGAATAGAATTAATAAAAACTAAATTAGAACACCCTGAAAAATAACCTCAATAAATCCAATAAAAACAAATAATACTTTTCTTGCGAAAATCCTCCTGCTGTTTCTTTGTGATGCTGCTTCAAATGCTGATGAGGTTGGTCGTATTAAACTTCCTGGTTCTGTGACGCTGAAAACTTGTTCATGACTAGTTTTTCTCTCACATCCAGGGCCAGCACAGAATTAAAAAGAGTAATTCAAGAAGAACGGGACAAGATAAGCCCTCAGCAGTGTGAAAGGCTCGTGGGAACACGAGGAACATGTCATGCTAATGGCAGGAACACTAAATATTAATTTGATGTTGTGGTGGTTTATTTCTTTTTTTTGTGTTATTCTCTGTTATGTGTTGACTTTGATCCTGAAAATGTTGAGAACTGACATCTTGAAACTGTTAAGATTTAAGTTTTGTGAATTTTTCTTGTAAACAATAAAATCTGTTTGCGTCAGTCTAATACAGTCAAACCTTTGGAAACACTACAACGATTTTTCCACAAATATAATATTTGACTTTATGTAAAATTTTAAGGGTGTCCGAAAACTTTTTTCCACCACTGTACTTCGTTAGCACCTTAGCACAGCTGTTGTTGTGATCACAGAGCTCTGCTGCAGGATAGAAGAGCTGGACTGGAGTCTGGAATGGACTGATGCTATCAGTGATGCATGCAGAGTGATTATATCAGAGATTTTAGATGTGGATATAATGCGATACTTTTTTTTTTTTTTTCTGATATCAGTTAACGGTCCAATATCAGATCGGGACACCCCTGGTTTTTGCACTTCATTTCTTATGCAGATTAAACACAAGAGATACATGGGAAAATAAGTTTGGAGCTGCTGGTTATATAAAAACACTATCCTGAATGCAGCAGAAATGAGTTACATCAGAGGACACCTGCAGAATAAACTGAAAAATAACTGATAGACAACCATATTTCATGCTCTCAAAAAACATGTTTAACCTTGTAAGAAGTACCTTAAATTAAAAAATGTCTTCAGTATTTGTACACCTTAGTAAAATATGTTTCACACTCAGCTTTTGATCTGATAAAGCGGTGGGCTTCATATAAAAGTGTTTGAATGAAGGATTTTTCGGACCTGGTTTTCCTCTCTGCTGCGCTGTGTGGCCAAAAACAACCTCGCCAGCATCTGACAGTGTGGAACTCAAACCAAATAAACCCCATAGATTTGAGTTAGTGCTTGTTCTTGTTGTTACAGCTTTTTGGCTTGGTGCAAGCCAGGACCAACACTGACTTTCATCCATGTAGCATTCAGAGCTGCCCAGAAGTGCAGCAAATTGTGTTTTATGTTGCAAGTAAATGAGGAAAACTGCACTATAACGCTGCTAAAATGACTCTGTAAGTTTTCCAAACAGATCTATTATGGGCATCTCAAGCTTCAATTGTCTATGTATAAAGTTTTAAAAGGGAGATATACTTGAATCCAGTTAAAATATTTGGCGAAATGTATTTAAATTTCCCCTTTGGGCAACAACATGAGCAGGAGGAGGCCTGCAGCATTTTAAATAGTTCAAATACAATTAACTGTTATAGGCAGATTAACACAAAAACACAACATTCTCAAGCAAACCACAAGAAATGCTGTTTATTTTTGTTGCTCTTTTTTTCTTACTGTTTTTAACCTATGTTGCTAGGCTACCGCTTCCTGCCGTAACACCATAAACAATCTGCAGACCGCCAAAGCCTCTGCTGGAGGCTCAGGACTCGCTTGTTGGGACATCCAGTGCATATAACGTGTTTTTGAATGTTCTGTAATTTTGATTCAACGCACTTTGGTGATAAATGTGGATGTGACAGGGAATAACAGATTAGGAACAAAGCCTGACTCACTCTTTCACCTGGAAACCACAAAAAAGGGCTTTGATGTGAACGTTGGTGGCATGTTAGGATCTATAGCATGTAACGTGAGGCCGCTGGGAAGTCGGGTTCATTTGTTTGTTTGGATAATGCATGATGAAGAGTTTGTTGCTGTTGTTTTTTTTTTATCCATTCTTGCATAGCTTTTGTTGAACATTTTGAGGTTTTTATGAACGTAAATAAATAAAATGTGTGTTTGTGTAAGCTTCTGCATGCAGGAGCATGTCAGTGTGACTGTGTGTGTCTGACTATCTGTACAAACTGGATTATGGGGGCTTTCCAGAACATCTCTCCTTGCAAATTTTCCTTGCAGCTGCCCCCACTGAAATCTGCACTCTTCTTGTTTTCCCCTCCTCTGATGCCTTTTACCTCCCACCTGCTAGACTCATGCAATGATTCAGCATCTGCCAGACCCAGTAGTCTGAAAACCACCACTCTGTTTTATTTGGATTTGATCTGAATCAAGGTGTAACGTGGTCATTCTCTCTGGCCTGGGTTTTTCCACATGTAAAGCAGATTTCTGGATCATGGATGGCACAAATCTAGTATTTCACAATGACTTTTATTGTCATTGCATGCATTGTGTTACAGTTTGAAGCTCTTTATTCTCACTGTACATGCCCCAAAAGAAGAAGCGCAGACATTACATGTTGCTTCGATTGTTGCTTTGAATATTCCAAAATATTCCTCTTGTTAAGCACCGCTGTCTGATTCCCATATGGCCATAAATACTTGAAAAACATCCAGGCTGTTCATTTAATGCAAACTCTTTTTGACCACATCAGTTTAGGGTGTGTATTCTCTGATTTTATCTGACGGCTCCAGCCATCTCCACACTTCAAAGTTGGTGATGGTTCCTCAGAGAAGCGAGCCAGATGGTTCTAGATTCCAGCAGCACAGCAGGGTGTTGAGAGAGACATCATAAAGGTCTAAAGTTGAGTGACGGGTCTTCAGATGAAAGCACATCACTTTGACAAGTTCTTGGAGCGATCGTGTGTTAAAATATAGATTTTTGGTTGTAAATTTTGACATGTTGATCTGTGTGTGTGTGTTTGTGTGTGTGTGTGTGTCAGTGGGTGAAAAGCCTGAAGAAACAAATGTAGTCTCCCTGTTAAAGGGGACATGTCATGAAAAACCTTTTCAGTGCTCCTGCTCATATATCTGGAGTTCATACCAACCCATGAACTGTGAAATAAGAAGACCCAGTCAGTTTTTTGAGGTCTGTCTAGATCAGAAAACAAGCCTTTCAGATTTTCATCCTTACAATATATCAACCCCCATCTTTGCAAAAGATGCAACATACTGTATTTTCCCCTTAATGCCTTGTTCGCACTACATGATTTTAGCCCAATCATCCTGTCGGCAACTGTTTTTTTGAGTCAGTGGTCCGACAGGCTGACTCTGAGCCAACGAAAACTGTGTTATTTAGCGTTCTAAATATCCAGTCAAGCCAATGAGAGCAGACGTGGGGGTTGCCGTTCAATCAGGAAGTGAAAAGGAGCAGCAGCTGCAGAAACAACAACTCTTCTATTTTTTTCTTTCACTAAGGCCACATAGGTGGGCACTAGGGGTCCCTAGTAAACTATGATACACAGGAAGTACAGTTTGTTTACAGATTGAATTTTCTTAAGTTCTGGACAACTCCTAACTCAAATGAGAATATTAATAGTGTAGCCCATCTTATTAAACATCTGTTATTTCAAGTCATTTTCTGGCTGCATTTCAGTGCCTCATTCACTCCTGTTAAATAGATACCATCAAATCCAAAATCATCAGAAATACTCCAAATGACTCCAAAGTGAAATGGGTGAGTAAATGACAGTATTTTATCCCAGAAATAAGGTCCAATTTGTAAAAAACTGACACTTCCCCTTTAAGCCAAACCAACGTGAATGTTTATATATTCATAGACAGTATGAGAAAAAATGTTTTTTCATGTTCTAATTGAAATCCAAAATAGCAGCATGAACCTAAAAAAGAGCGAATGTCCCCTTTAAATCTTGAATTTGGACCACCATTGAACCCTCCACTCACACTGTACCACAACAGGATCCAGCAGTTCAAACCACAGAGGGAAGTGAAAAGCATTCCTCAGTTGTACTCGGTGGACCTGGCAATGCAGTTGACCATAGTCATTAAGTGAGCAAATAACAAACTTGCCATTTTACTCACCAACTTGTTGATGAGCCTGCAGAGAGGGAGAGTTGAATAAAAAGCTTTAGAAAGCCTCCGCAGCAGCTCCTCAGGTGATGGCTTACTTGCTTAAAAACAGAAATTTAAGTGGCTCTATTGACCTGTGCCGTCACTCAGGTTTGGGCACATTTCTTGGCAAACGATGAAGACTTTCTAAAAGAAGTACGGAAGGAGTCTTGTCCTGATTTAAGCAGTTTTATGTCACCCTTTATGAGACACTTAGCACCTCATCAGAACTTTCCAGACAGAGTTGTTGTAAAAAGGGATGATTGGAGGGTTGCCAACCTGCAGCCATGGTGAGCATGACTGGCAGGTGTTGTTGGATGTTTCCACTGGTGCCGGTTCCCAGTATGCTGTGGACCGTACTGGGCTGCATGTGTTTTAAAAGTGGCTATACCATGATGTGAGCGGTTCTGTGGAAGGTTGGTGCTTTCATGAGGCATGACGGTTTTTAATGATGAAAGCCGCCATGTTCTTTTTTTGTCTTTCAAGTTATCAGATATTTGAAGTTTGTCTGAAAACCAAAGCTAATCAGTCCATGTCTACACCACACCGCTCCACACATTCAGACCGACACCACATGCATTACTGGGAGGGAGTTGGGTGAGAAATTCTTCTCTGACTTCATAAGCATTGAAGTCATTTCTCTTGAAATCTGCTCTCGTTCAGTCAAATAAACTGGCCAATTTACTTTTCGATGACTAATTGAAATGGTCTTGAGGGAACCTTTATTTCTAAGGAAGAAAAATAGGACTTCATCCCTCTTTTACCTACCTCTCATCCCTCCCTCCTCCTCATCAAAGGTGCCCGCAGTGTAACACTGTGTGCGCCTCAAACGCTCATTTATCATCATATACTTCTCTCCAAAAAGAACCATTTGTGTAATGAAAGCTCAGAAGGGAAAAATGAAGGAAAAAAAAAACTTTTAAGCTGTAATAAAAAACAGACATACCATGTAGGAGGCAAGGAGGTGACGTCTCATTTGCTGCCAGCACTCACCAAGGTGGTGGTGGGGGAAATATTACATTATAAGGAATGAATTAAAGCTTGGATGCAAAGCGGGAGCTTTCGATGCTCTCCTTTTTTTTTTTTTTTTTTTACGAGGATGCAAGCAGAACCAAACGCACCGTTGTTGGGTTGGCTCTTAATAGCTGAACGCTCTTGCACAACGGCATCACCAGCGGCTGCCATGTTCCCAGAACTGAGGCACATTTTTCCACTGTTAAGATGTCCAAACAAATGTTGAGAATGTATGCCCAGCAGAAGGCAGATGTCTTTGGAAAGAACATTAAGAAGAGGCAGAAAGGGGAACATCTGCAAGGACACAGTGTTTACGCTGAGATTATAGTGTTGACGGTAGACTTAAACAAATCTAATTTACACTAATAATCATTTAACATTTTTATATTATGGCTCATTGTGTTGCAAGCTTATTAAAAAGTCAGTGGTGTTAGTAAACAGCTGGTATTAAATTACTGCATTAATTTATCTGTTTCAAGATACATGTTTTAAAGCATGAAGGTGGCAGAAAAAACAGTACAATATAGGTAGTAGGGACTGTCTTTTATTTAAACTATTTAAACTCTAATGTTAAGCATGTCCAACATCTCTAGTAATTGATAAAACAACAGTTGTGTCATGTTACCAGGGACGAAAACAGCACCACAACATTTTACCCTCGAAATGATTTGTGTAAAAATGTGCTCAGATAAAAGTAAATTACTTTAGTTAAAATGTACTTTGAGTAAAGATTACTGTCATATAATATGAATCATATGATGTTACGTTAAATGACAGTAAAATCTAACTACTGAACACCTTTGGGCAACACTATAGATCATTTTAATGGATTCCCAAAGATCCTGCACGAAGACAGATGGATAACTGCTACAAAACGTGCAACAAGTGATCATAAGAATAAAAAAAAGAGCGGTAGAAACCAGCAGTGACCACTTTATATCAGGTACAGAATCCAACGTTCCCTAAACTTTATATCTGATTTATTTTACATGCTTTTATTACGATTCTGAACGGCTGTACTTTCATTAAACACGTTAGACAAAGGTATTACGGTGTGGATTTTGTGGGGCTTCCTGTTGCTCACACAGCAACAAGCAACGTAAAAATGTTTGTCTGCAGAGTCGTTTCAGTCTTCCTGCAGGTAAAACTCAATGCACGTTATCTCTGCTAGTGTACTGTTTGCACAGCATTGTGTGATTTCTACTAATCTACAACAACTACTAAACCTTTTCAAGATTCATGAAAAGTATAATGGAGACATGATAAGAGTCAGAGATACTTATTTTCTCTAGTTTACTTGTGCATATAGTCATATCTTGTGATTTAAAACTCAGACAGCATAAATTCACTGCTGGTGTCACTCATTTCGATGCAGATTTTCCTGCCAATATGGCGGCGTAAACAAACAAAGTCACGTGACGTCCAGAGTTCTATATATTGCGTTAACAGACCAGTCCTCCCACCCTCTCCTCTCACACTGAAGGTAAAAGCTCCCACATGAACGGTGAAGTTACGATATTAGAGTATTACTGATTCAGTGGCACAACATGCACCAGTTGGTCTCACAGTATTGTTGGTGTATACTTAGCATTACTGATTCAAAATACTCAAAAAGCACAAGTACACTTTATGCCTCCATAATGCTGCAGACATGCATGTAATCCTTGTTTATGCTTGCATTTTGCATGGTGGTGAAGTGTGAAACTCAGGCATGTGAAGCAGACAGGAGTGGAAGAGCAGGTCACTCTAAAAGTGACATCCACATGTTTAGGGTCATTGCTAGCAGATGTGCGGAAGTGTCTTTGTCCCACATGGACTTTTAACTCTATTACCTCGGATAATCCTGAACAGGTGAGCAGTGGGTTCTCTTTAAGTGTTGCAAAGTGTTGAGCGGCAGCCGCTGAGGATCATGGTCCTGTTTATGCAGGGACCCCCATGATATACAGTATGGTTTTAAAAATGAGACCGCAGGAGTTACCTTTAAGATGAAAACTTTTGATAAACCCTGTTTGATTGAACTCATCTCATGCAAACATCCATTATTGTTCGTTCTGATATTCACCTGTAACCATCCACCCTTGCGACTACGCAGGGTTGTGAGATACTTTCAGTAATTGGCTTAAAATACCCTCTAAAATCCACATGGTGCCTATTATTGTACAGCAAAAGCTTTGAAGCCACAAGGTAATGGACTACTGTGCTGTATTTCTTCTTGACACCCTCTTTAGCAGGGAATCAGATCCAGCACATGTGCTGGCAATGAAAGCTCTGTGATTTAAAGTCTGGTTAACTGACGGTAATGGTTGGTAATTGATCATTCACATTATTTATCGAGCATAAAGAATCTACAGTTTGCAAATTCAGCCTCACCTTGTTTCCCTGTCTATCTCTGCAGAGGAGAATTAACTATTTCACCGGAGCACACACAAGCACACAGCACGATCGGTATGGAACAACTTGAACTCAGACAGGGCTTTAGGATTACTGGTGAGGAGAGAAAAAAAGAGAACATTAATTTGCAGAAGTGTTTGTCTTTTGCAAGTGCGAGGTGTGCGGTAAGTAATCTGTTATCTGTAATCTTTCTGTGAGCTGACCAGAGGCAACAAACACCATCTCTGGAAGAGTCTAAGAGCTTTTGTTACAGTGGTTTATGCAGCTGATTATTAAACACAAGCTTGTATATAATAGATATATGCACAGGCTTCACTTTGTTTACAATCAATCCATAACCTCCAAACTTCCCTTGTTTAATTTTATGTTCCAACTTGCAGACGATAGCGACTTTATTCCCTACTTAAGCCCTCTTCGTCTGGCCAGTCTCCGTCTTGTTTTACCTCGCCATATTTTCCTGCTTCTGTCCTTGGCTTTCCTCCCTCTTCTTCTCTCCTCTCACACATTGATTGACTGCTGCTGTCACTGAGGATAACCAGAGAGTTAAGGGAAAGTTATGGGATGGAGGAGAGAGCTACTGTGAGACAGACTCAGGGCTGGCTATGCTTCCCTTCAAGCAGCAGGTCCTGGATCATTTTAGCAGTTTTCCCTAACGGTTGAGCATATAGCACAGAGTGTTCGGCAGTAAGCTGATCCCAGCGCAGCAATGTTGTGCCAAGACACCAATATTGGCATCAGCTACATAACACATTTATGTTTGGAGAAAGGCACACACAAACACATCACGTCGAGACGTCGTGTGTGGCGGACCTCATTAGGAGGAAAAGGAATCAGAGATGACATCACCTCTTGGGCTCAGAAGAAGGACTTGTGGTGGAGGTGTCTGAGCAAAGCGACAATAAAAAAACAGCATGTAAGATTCCTCTGCACTTTTATTATTATTTTCTTCTTATGCTGTTGATGAAATGGCATCATGAGGCCAAAACTGTAATGTGGAGATAGAGGTTGGAGGGTTCTGTGGGTGAAACGTCTCAGGTTTGTGAGAGACTTTAGCTCCTTCACATCAAAACCAGACTGAGGACAAGAGAGTAAACACAGATGACAGCGATTCAGTTTGCACATGATGTGACATCTGATACATCTAGAGAGGAGGGAGGCTACATACTGTGTGCAGCAACATATCTATGAAGTATGGCAGAATACATCTGCAATGGACATTTACATCTCATTAGACGTATCATTGCTTTTATGTTTTTCATCACACTGATGGTTACTGTTTTACATCATATACTTGGATATCAATATATTTTAAGTTCTATCTAGAAGTTCTCAAAAGGACTTTGAACGTGTTTCTATTTTACAGTAACAGACACGTCTTTCAGCAGGGATGAATCTACGGCTCATGTCGTTCCATATGCATATTTGAGAGCTGAGGATGCCACAGATAGTTTGTCTCAGAAACCAAAGCAGGCGCTGGATCAGATGAGGATCTGACTTCAAAGTTATATAATGCACAACTGTGTCATGACGAACTCTGCTCTACAGCCAAGTGGAAAACATTACCACAGCTACTTCAAATTGTTTCGCAACACAGCAAGCGGCAATATTTATTAAAAAAGACAAACCAGGCTCACGACCAGCTCCACAGGTGCTGGAAGAATACGATGCCTCTGGTTTCTAAGAGGACAGAGACCCAGTCTGAGCGTATCGATGTGTTTTTATGTGAAAATGGTTTAGTAGGGAGGACAATGAGGAATAAAAACTATACGTGTTTCAGTGAAAACTTCTTATGTTTGGTTTATTCCTTCAATGCACTAATGTTATATGGATAAATATGGAATTCAAAACAAAAAACATGAATAACAGATTTTACATGTTTAAGTTTAAATTTGAAAAATATGAAAACTTTTTATGATACAATGTGCAAATGTGCAAAAAACTGGCTTTGAAATGGAAACTACTGTATATACAGGCGTTTTTTTACCACAGGGAACAAAGAAGCTGCTTTGCCAGAAACTGTTGGATCCATTCCGATAACACAAACCGTTACATAATTACGGTAACCCAAAATGTGCATGTGCAATGTGAAGGGTTAACTCGTCACACTATGATGTGCTGATCTACTGCGGGTGACACTGTATTTAATAATTTATTGATCTATTTGGTCTTTCTCTCTTCTCGCATAGGAAACAAAGAAAAGTTACTGACACTGGGTCTGTGCTGGTTGCTTTAGCTGTACAGGAGTTGAACTAGGGCTAGGTATCATTCAACATTTTTTGATACAATTCCAATTTCGATACCGGTTCCAGAACAATACTTTTTTTCAGGAAGTTATTTTTGTGAAATTTGAGCTTTAATCAGGGTCATCATCAGAATTAATTTATTATTATTATTATTATTATTATTATTGTTATCAACTCATTAAGTTATTTTTGTATAATTTGGGGTTTATCGTGGTAGACATACTAGTCAATGGTCTGATGATGATCAACAGACACAGGTTACTCTTTAGGACCCTGGGGAGTGAGAGTTTGCCTTACGGTGTGTTCACTGGAAGTCAGAACTTGGAGCTCAGATCATCTTAACCTCAGTTTAGCGCTCCCAGCTCTTCTAGCCTTACAGACAAACAACAAAACATGTAGCTACTGTTTACGTCAGCAGCAGATAGCATGAATTCTATGTCTGTGTCTGGTTGGTGAGATTCACGGGGGGTTCTGAGTTAAATTCTGATTTGGAACTTGGAAATTTCAACATTCATGTATAACTTGAACGCACCACGAACCTAAACACACATGCTGGACTCTCAGTGCCGCTGCAATGACATACTCCTCTGTTTTCCCGGGCGATGTTTGTCATCTTATGTTGGAAAAGTGGGGGTACTAAGGTGTCAGAATTTGGCACGGGAAAATGATTAATTTTTTTGATACCCAACAGGATCTGAGTTTTTCGATCGGTGCTACAAAAGTAGCCAGCCCTGTTTGGAACGCACAAAAAACAGAGAAATTCAGTTTTAGTGTGGATGATCCCATCAGGTCTCAGGCTACAGAAGGTTCATTGGGTTCAATGTTATGATACGTGAGAAACCCTAAAATGGAACAAAGCTCAGTGTTAGCACAGGGTCGCTTTTGGGAAAGTGGGCTGAGGCTGAGGTTTGTTTTCATTTGCACACTCTGAGGTATCGCACGCACATAAACACATGTGACCTGCATCACTCAATCTCCCTGACATATTGATCTCTAAAAAGCACACAGAGGCTCTGGGCCTTTTCAAGCTCCCAACGCATTGTTATGATTCACTTCATCCATAGACCAGAAAGCACCGAATGAAAGAGTATCACATTTAGAAAATGTCATCCGCTTGGCTCATTTTCAAATTGAAGCCGGCACCATTCTTTCGCCTTGTGACCTTGATTTCTCTGGACTCAACACTTTGTACATTTTGAACAAAATGCATGTTCTTTGTTAGACATTAAAGGATCAGGCATGCAGATATTTGGAGCTTCGGTTCATCTTTTTGTCTGCAAACGGTGTGTCAAGCATGCACTGGCTGCTGCGATGAAGCACCTGGCATACCCACACTGTCTCGCTAACAGGGCCTGACAGGTCTGCTTCATGCAGGTCCAGAAGAGGAAAACACTCTAAGATGGGTCTTAAACAATGATGAGCTGGCAGGCCATTACTAGTATCTCCATGGGGTCCCAGATGATCTGTGGGGAAGGGCACAGCTTCAGCATTCTGGGCCCTTGCACTGCAGGAAAATCCATTTACAGTAGTGAGCATGTAAGTTTATAAGACACAATGAATGGGTGACACATTTACTGGATGTGTTTATGACAGGATGAGGTGGAGTGATGGAGAAAGACTCAAATACAAAAAGTTTGTTCACATAGGTGCCGGCAGTATTACATAATTCATGATTACATTCATTTTGTGTGCGTTCATTCTGCTAGACTGATGAAGCTGCATGTTGGTGTGTTTGTAATGTACTCCTGCACATATGTTCTTGCATTTTTTTATGATCGTGTGTGTGTGTGTGTGTGTGTGTGCATGCATTCTGTACTCCCTAAGCCCCCCTCTTTGATGTGCCCTCCCTGAGTTGAAAGGGTAACATGAGAACTCAGGACCCACAATGCCGCTCTCACCTGTGTCCTTTGATGATAGGACAGAGGCTAAGTAGACCAAACCATGGATGTCTCTGTCATGAAACACACACACACACACACACACACACACATTCTCCGTGACCTTTTTATTGTGGTGAGTGCACAACTCAAACCAGCCCAGCTGCCTTTGTTGGCCGTCGCTCTGATGCGCTCCTGTTACGATGGTGGATGGATGGGTGTCATACGGAGGTGAAGGCTGTGCTCTCCTCTCTCCATCACTCAGCTCCGGCTGTAGGAGCCACTGAAAAGTCTGAGAACAGTATTACTTCCAGACCGCTGCTGTCTCTCCATACATCCCTCCACTCTTCACGCCACGTTTTATCAGGCCCCCTGCAGGATGTGATAGCCACAGTTTGTTTTTTTATCATTGACTTCTTAGTCATTTCGTATTTCTCAATTCTTATTTTTGCACTTGCATCATCATAAGCAAAAAACATCTTGTTTTCTCAGTCCACACATTGTTTGTCCAATGCAAAGAAGCATGCGTTTGAATTTCAGGAACTTGAAAGGCATCAATATCACATGGTCAAAATGATATTATCATATGTTTTAGAGTTTAGAGAGAGTGGATTATTACATTTGTTTGACAAATTAAGTTTATTTAATACTGAAGCGCCTCAATGTCTCTACTTCTGATGCTCTCTTTCTTCTTATTTTGGTGGCATTATTCCAGATTATTGCAGACAGCAAAACTCCTGCCCTTATTAAGAGAATTTTACGAGAAATTTATGACAGTGTTGTTGCATGAGGTCTACTGTTTGTTTCTTTTTCGGGGTTGTCATGGTCTTATTTTAATAATGTTACTCTTGTGAAGTTTTTTGAAAGGTTATGTATTAAAGAAACTTATCATTATTCATTAAGTGAAGACTTTTTTTTATTATAACAGTGTTCTCATAAAGCGGTCTGTGCTGTATGACAGGTTGGAGAACTACAACAACAATCCATACATTGTTCATTACACAGTCACGCTCTCAATTTCTATTTGCACTAGTAAATTAGACAAGATTGACTCGCCCACAGGAGGGAGCAAAAGGGCCATTTCTTACTAACAACCCCACCCTGTTTCCTCCCCCTACCCCACCTGCAACTTTATATCTGGCAATTTTAGTTTAATGTTCTTTACAGCTAACGTTGAACACTTTTTATGGCAGCAGATTAAAAGGTTAAACGGTAAAATGTCCAGGTTCGATGCTTATCTACCTGCCTGTGTACTGAGTTTAAATTAATTATATAAATCCTCCACACAGGGGTTAACAATAGGTGATAGCTCCATATTTTTCTGCAGCAGCAGAGGGATAATGGTTGGCCAGAGAGTGATGAGTTGACAGCAGGATGAGGAGATCCCCTGTGGACAGGTGAACCAGATACCGGCTCAGGTCAACACAAGGTCAGAGCGAGAGAAGAGGTCTGTGTCTGTGGAGGATGGTGAGGTAACAGCTCCTGCACACAAACCCAGCGTTTAGCCGGGCAGAAGCGACCCATTGTCAAACCAAAGAGGCGTTGAGGGGTCCTGTCCTCCGGTCACTTCATCCCTCCCTCCCTCAGCGGGGGTGACAATGACCTCTGTCTGAAACAGAATCGGTGCTGCACCTGTGGAGAGAGGAGGTCCCGTGCAGGCTGGCTGGAGTCACCTCTCTTCTTTTTAACCCTCATTATCTGTGTCATACAGCACCAGAGTCCAGAACAGATCACAGACCTTCTGCCGAAGTGAAGCACTTTTTCTTTTCTCTGAGCCACGTTGAAAAGGGTCAAGTTTGGATTCAGTGAAAGGGTAATAATCCCTGTGGGAAAAATAGGCCATTGCAGCAGAACGGCAGGAGAATAAGTATTTTGAGTAAAGGTGGAATCTAAAATGTGAGTTTTAGCACATTTGGGTTGATTATTGTGTTACTATTGTAGGATTTCAGACAAAAAGTCTTTTAAACAGTATCCACAGTAGAGCTACAAAAGACCAGAGAAGGTTTTTAGTGGGTTCAAACCTGTCAATCTGTCCAAATTTGAGGTGCAATAGTCTCTGTCACGACTCAATAATTGCATAGAAGCATCTGTTTCAAATGTCCTTTTAATGCAGTAGAAGAATGAAGCAATGCCATTAGATCAGCACAAATGTACCGATGGTATTTTTTAACATTTTATAAAACAGGAAGTACCTTGTTCCAGTGTTTTTGGCCATTTTGAGTCATATTTCTAGACCTACAGAATATTTTGTACTATGACTCTGAAAAAACTGAATAGCTCAAATGAAAGAAGAGACTCTCTATTTCATCATGAAAAAAATGTTTGTTTTTACCTTGTTCCATTCTTGTTTTATCAGAGGTAGAGTAGAGGACACTTTTTGTCCAGATTCTGTTTGTTTTGCTCTCTAATCTCCATCGTCTTCACTTGCTGTTTTGATCTCTGTGGTGTATACCGTCTCTTTATGTCCCGACTTCATCTCCCAGAAGCCCCAATATTACTCACAGGCTGCGGGAGACTGCGATCGGCAACCCGCTGACGAAAAACTACATTGACGTTGAAATACGTCAATGGCACTCAAAGAGTTAATAGTAATAGGGCGCTCACTCACCATTCAAACAAACAGAAGACCAAACTGCATTCAAAGACTGTGGACACTTATTTTTCATTCACCATTTAGTGAAACCAGTCTGCAAAATATAATTAAATTTACTACCCTTCATTTCTCATCAAGACGACCTATAATATACCTATTTGCATCCTTTAAGCAACCAATCCCCTTCCTCCTCACCTTCATACCTTTTTATCACCCTCTCTCTGGTCTCTACACCAGCCCCAGTCTGTCTCCAGCGGTCCAGCCTGAACTAACAGAGCACTAATCCCCAGGATCACCTCTCATCGCTGGGTGACACAGAGCAGGATCAGCCCTTCTCCACCCTCCAGGAATCAGTCCGACTCTCTTGGCCGTGACGGTGGGAGGACAGAGACTCACACATACGTCATATACTGTCTATGTAATTAGAATGCAAGTAGTAGCGTCTATTTATTGACCCAACTGAGCCTGTGTGTATTGTGTGTGTAATTGATGGTCTGGTACAAGGTGAACAAGGATTGGGCAACATTTCCCTCATAGCTATCAGTGTCCTCTCTGCAGTTTAATGCAGCAGATCAGCCTGCAACAACAGTCTGAGGCTTAACATGAGACACCGGGCACTGACTAGAGTCCAGAGTCTGTCATAGCAAAGTGTTTCCATGGCGTTAACCTACATATCTACCATGAGAGCACCAGGCAGCTCTGGTGCAACCTTGACACGCTATTAGATTTCCAATATTAAGCAACCACGTTGTCGCTAAACGGCCCTTAAACAAAGAGTTAATAGCTAATAATGGGTCCAGTCATCCCCCTATTGCACTGACAGCTGCTGTTAATCAGGAAGCTGTTAGAGCCGTCACGGGCCACAAAGGAGGGCAGGAGGCAGGCCGGGCGCTCTGAAAACTGAGGGGTTGACTTTAGTAGCACTGTAGCATGACAAGATAACACACAGAGTATCTGCTTAGTCTCAGCCAGGGGTGTCACTAGGTTTTAAGGATGGGGGCTTAGCCCCAGATGAGGCTAATTTGTTTCCACACGTTTATCTATCTATCTATATACATATATGTATATATATATACGTGTATATATATACGTATATATATATATATATATATATATATATATATATATATATATATACATATATATACATATGTATGTATATACATATACATATATATGTATATACATACATACGTGTATGTACACGTATGTATGTATATATATAGATATATATACATATATAGATAGATAGATATGTATATATATATAGTTTTATTTTCATTTTTTGCCTCGCAAGAAGGCACTGTGTTTTTGCCTCTAAAGGGGGCACTTTAATGTAAATTTTTCAACAATCGGGCCCCCAGAGGAGCAATCGTATTTAAGTGATTTATGAATAATACAAGATTATATGATTATTTATATAAACTTATAATCTGGCCACTTTATATTGAATTGTCTGTACTTTTTTTGGTAAAAAAATAAATAAATAAATAAAACAAAATTATTTAGGGGGGCTTAAGAATATTTTAGGGCCCCCCCTAAAATAGGACTAATGACGCCACTGGTCTCAGCATTCACATTTTATCATGAGCAACCATTATTTTAAAATGCTTAAAAGGTCTCAGGCCCTAATGGTGAAAGTGAAACCACATGCATACATTTTTGGCATAGTCCAAGAATTGCATTTAGTGTAATAGATCTGGTTGTTACATATATAGTTTGTTTAATTGTTTATGACAGAAGAGTCGTGAGTGGAGCAAACAGGCTCAAGTTGCTGCATGAGAGTGTATTAATGGTGCGATTCTAACCCAAAGCCTGAGTCTGATTTCCTGTACGCCAGACCCCGAGGAAAGTGAGTAGTTAAGCCGAGCTCCAGTAGGCATCTGCTCAATGTCAAAGCTCAGACATGTTGTCATCAAACTATTACAGTATATTACACACAGCTAATGAGGTATCAAATAGTACCGAAAATCAAATTCAGGCTCAACCTCAGAGTCCTAAAGGTTTCCTTCAGTAGCTCCGTGTCATGACAAGATAAAACACAGCACATCTGCTTAGTGTCAGCGATGCACCACAGCAGAGGGTCGGAGGGATGAACTAGTCGAGGCAGCGCTGGGTGATTTAAACTCATGAGCTGATGGCTCTGCTTTTCCTCTTTTAGAAAAGAGGGATCAGCGAAAAACACATACGTTTTAATGCACAGCTCCATATCGCATTTGATTTTGAGTGTGTTATGCAAGAGTTGGGTGGCGTACTAATGGCAGATCAGATTATTTGTGACCAGAATGTAAAAATAAATAACTGACTGCAGTGGCGTGTCCAGATTTTTTTCGCATGGGTGGCCCAAGTGGGGCACCAAGTCATGCATGAGTGGCAAGCAGGATCCATCACTGCGCATCAACGTAGCATCAGTTCATCATTTTTTTTGTCTTTTGTGATTAATTTGACTACTAAATTATCTTAAATCTTAAATGTTAGTATACATTTTAATATAAATTTAAACAAAAATAAAAATGAACTTGTAAACTAAATAAATAAAAAAAACTTCAAAAGGTTGACTTTACAAATCTTCAGAATTAGCATCGTCTTCTTAACCGCTTGCCTCTCTCAGTGTAAGTCAAGCTGAACAGCATTCTGGCGCAATACTGCCCCCTCAGGTTGGAGATCGAAATGTAAGCCGAGTCACGTCTGACGATCAGACAGTCCATCATGCAGGGTGGCACCTGGGGTTGCCAATCACATTTCAGGGGCCACCCCCTAGACACGCCCCTGACTGACTGATCACCTGGTTGCTTGGGAATGTATTGTATTTGACTCATTTTTTGTAGTGCTGCTTGAATGTATCGTGATGTATTATGTACAATATAAAGTGCAAAGATGGTCACTAAACAGGAACTATAGACCATCATGCATTGAAAAGAAGGAAAAAATAGTAGACAGACAAGGAGAGACAAATCTGCTGCTGCACAAAATTAAGACAATAATAATAATGCATTTTATTTCTGTAGAGATTTTCGAAATACTCACAGACACTTTACATAATATTTAACATAAGCAGCACATGGTTCTTTGTATTTATCAGTTTGGGAAAATACAAAGCAGCGCGTCACTACTTTACCGTTCTTACCTTTCACAATAAAATCTTTAGACATAATTCTGCGTCACTGGTAACCAGAGGGAACAGTGCAACGGTAGTAACTAAAAAAAACTACTAACTAAAAAGTATTTTTTATTATTTTGCCAAAGAGCTAAAGATATCCTGCATGAACCAGTCAGAGGTTGACACAGCACAGCCCAATCATCTCTGACTAACAACAAACTTAAGGTTTATCATTAGAGCTTCTCACCACTGGATGAATCACCACCAGCCTCTAATTAAATCTTTCTGGAACTGAAGGTTGTTGGTTTCAAACCACAGACCTGTTTGGTAAAATTAGACGAGGGAAAGTGAGCATGTTTCCCCCCATTTCCTCCACAAAACCACACTGCTGCCCATGAATAACCCAGACACACATCCATCCATCGCTTCTTATTGGAGGTAAAATTTGCTTGTCAGCATACATGTGAATTTATCTGCAATACAGTCTAAAAAATATATTATAAATCTATAAATATAAATTTAGGGCAACAATTTGAAGCTTGCATTAACCATATAACTGCTTGATCTGTGTAACAAAGGCTATAATGACTACAATATAATACCGCTTTCACACTGAAATTAGCAGGTCGATGCAGGATTTTGTTTTAACCCGGGTTGACCTGCCTTGGATCTCTTTCACACTACCAGCTGACGCTTCTCTGACCTCCAGCTGTGAGAGCTGCTGCTGTTTTTTCCTCCCTCCCTTCCATCATCATGTTGACAACGTCATCGTTACCGTGGATATTAAGGAGATGCATGTTCATGTTGTAATTTTGTCCCTTCTGCAAAGTGTACAAACCCAGTGCAGTACTAATACTAGTACTAATGCATACTGCCATGATCAATAAAAAAGGAGTGCCAGATCACTGTACAAGCTGTATATAAACATAGTCATGTAGTTCGGATTCCCCGATCGGTGGGATTTCCCGAGAATGATGTAAGACTAAATCACATATGCGCTCTTGTTAAAGATGATGTCGCTACATATTTGATTTGTTTGACTGAATAAAATCTCTGTCCTTCAGAGATCGGTCGCTGGAGATCAACAGGAAGACTGATCTTATAAGTGAGCAGCTCTGCAGCTTCACTGTAACAGCCTGACAGGCTGACTGAAGCAGGACGTGACATGCAGACACATCAACGTCATCAGGTAAATAGCGATGTGGGTCGACTTTCACACTGCAGCTGAGCTGATCCGAGGCAATAAACTCCCTGTTCGATTGGAGGGTTGTTTCAACTGTGTCAAAATGCCTCGTCAACCCTTTCACACTGCACAAAAAACCCGGGTTGAGTTGAGTTTTTCATGTAGTGTGAACAGCATGAACACCCTCATCAACACACCACCTCTTTCTGTCCTTCTTTCTCTCTTTCTCCACATCTCATTTCATTGCATTTACTCTCTCTGTCATGCACCTTTCAGTTACTTTTCATTAAAACAGCTGAATTACTGGATGGATTTATGGAAAAGAGCACAAATAAAAAAAGAACAACACAGGCTCACATGTTTAGGTCTTAACAACATCAATGATAGTTATCTTTTTATGAGTATCCTATTCTTTCCCTTAAAAGGTTTGTTTGTGAATCTGTGTTAAAGTATCTGCTTGCATGTACAATCACAGGCAAACTTCCCCTTCATCGTGCTATGTGTGTTCATGTGCAACTGTGTATGTGTGTGTTTATGTGTGCCCAAGTGTGAGTCTATGTGTGTGTTTGTGTGTTACCTGAGGTCATAACTCTGCCCAGGACAGTTTTATAAAGTGCACTGCAGCCAGCGAAGCAGCAGTAAATCAGTTTTATTTGCTGTGTGCTGGGGGTCAGCTCTCTTGACACCCTCGGACCCTGACACCACAGGAATAGACTGGCTGCATTTTGCTATTGCAGCTGTGTTGTTGTAGGCTGGTAGTTAAGGGAGATTTATTCTTCCATAACGTGATTCACCTGAGGAAGAAGAACAGATGCCTTCGCCTTCTGCAAGATTTAGTTTAGTGTGGATGATGCACAACATTACATTTGCTTCTTCTGGTAAATACAACAAACATTTGTCTGTTCAATGTAATATTTTTTATTAACTCTTTGAGTGTCAGCCCATTTTTAAAACATAAAGTGCCTTGTTCCAGCGTTTTTGCCCATTTTGAGTCATATTTCTAGACCCACAGAATATTTTGTACCATGTCTCTGAAAACAGTGAATAGCTCAAATGAAAGAAGAGACTCTCTATTTCATCATGAAAAAAATGTTTGTTTTTACCTTGTTCCATTCTTGTTTTATCAGAGGTAAAGTAGAGGACATGTTCACTAAAATCACCACTTTTTGTCCAGATTCTGTTTGTTTTGCTCTCTAATCTCGATCGTCTCCACTTCCTGTTTTGTCTCTGTGGTGTATACCGTCTCTTTATGCTCTGACTACATCTCCCAGAAGCCCTGAAAATACTCACAGGCTGTGTGAGAGTGCTCTTTTGTCCCTGCTGACAAAAAAAGGAAAGACGAGTATATATGTTTACGGCACTCAAAATATATACGCGTCTTTGGACTCAAAAAATTAAGAGACACTTAAACTTAGCTTAGCATTGAGAAGGGAAACATGGGAAGTAGCTATCCTAGCTCTTGATGCTGGTTGGCATGTTATTTCCTCTTGTTTCCAGTGTTTATGCTAAGCTAGCTAGCTCACTGCAGACTGTAGCTTCATACTAAATGTCTGAAAAAGCAAATTTTCCAACTATTCCTTTAAAGGAGATAAATATGGGATTGGGGGGAAGTCTATTGCCTCTCAACAGTTCTCAACATGGCTGATGGTAGGTGGTGGCAGGTGGCAGGTGGTGGGACATGCTCACATGCATGACCACACACAGGCCACATGCCTATAATATATAGTATATTTAAGTTTCTTTCTTACACAATAAAATGATCTGAAAAAATGCAACAAATCTCTCTGTTGACAGTTGAGATTAATTGCTCCAAATCATAAACTTTAAAATTCAGACAAAATGAGTAAAGCTGATGATGTTATTACGTTTAAGTAAACACGTTTCCCATAACTGGAGAGAAGATGTTTGTTGTAAAGTAAACTGCATTGAATTTTATGAATGAACTGTCTTTGGTCCACGTCTTGTCAGGTCTAATGGTTTCACTTTGCTGTCGAAGACTCACCCCGAATCCTGAAGAGAATGATTCATGACCGACACACACACACACACACACACACACACACACATACACACACAGATGATATAAACACTACGTGGGAATGCAAACAAACTCCCTCGCTCGTTCTCTCTTTCAGCAAAGCTCTTCTCAGAAGGTCGTCTTCTTGGAGTTCATTTCCTTCAGACAGCTCACCTAACGAACACGTCCTCTCAGATAAGCAAACCTCTGATTAATGTCCGATTAATAACTTACACAATTACAGAATAAAAACTGCTGTCTGCACATGGATGCAAACACAGATTGTTGCTTTAACATAAATGACCCTGAGATGAGTAGAGCCACACCGGCTTCATGGAGCTTTTATTCTGAGTTACTTAGATACAATTAATTTCATATTCTGACCTCAAAATGACTCAATAAATTAAACAGTACTGTTTATTTCCTTCAGTAATACTGTGTGAAATCTGTAATATTTAAGACAACTGGTTTATTATTTCCTTTGTCAATAGTAAACAATGTAAATCTCTAAAAAATATCAATTCATTATAATTACAATAACTATAATTCAAGGATTCGTAGTGAACAGAACAGAGAGGAAACGTGTTTCCCTGTACAATCAAATGCTTCCTTTGCTATCCAAAATAAAATAAATGCAGAGCAATAAAGTGTAAAAAATAGATAAATGCAGCTTAAAGACAAAGAATGCAGCAATGTGATAAATAGACAATATATACAAAAATAGATAATTAAAAAATAGATAATTACAGTTTACACTGATTGATTGGAAGACTGAAAGCCATATGGCACCAGAGCCAACAGGATAAGGGATAACCTCCCCGTATTTTCACTGACATATAAAAAACAACAACATCAATTTGAGACTGGGGAGCATAAACCATTGTTCTAACTGTGAATCTGTCATCGAATCCTAAAATATAACGAGTTTTATCAGACTCACGAATGTGGCGTATAAACACACAGAGATAAAAATATAATGACACTGCACAGGGTTCGGAGTTTCATGGCTAAGACCCTCAGTCCTCTCCTTCCTGTCATTGTTCCATAAATGTTCATTAACAGATAAGAAAAAAAAGAAATCATCTTCAATCATAAAAACCCTCACTTGCTGTCGGATCCCCTGCTGTTTCCTAAACCATGACAAATTGCTGCAATAACCTTCGTCTGGGTACTATAGAAATACATCCATGCAGACTCAGCAGGCGGCGAAGAGCGGAGTCTGTGATGCTGTAGGCTTTGTGAGATAAGATTAATGAAACTGCAGTTTAAAAATGCATCCAGCTGCAAGGCTATACAGTATTCTGGCTGATCTCACATTTAATCTGAGTCTGAAATGTGATATACGTTATAAAGTGGAGTGATGCCTGAGGGCATTTCCTGATGAAATGATCCATCTACCATGTCTGCCATGAGATTAGGAAGTTGGAGCTAAAAAGCTGGATGAAATGAAGAGATCACTTTCACAGGTTGCTGAGGACTTCTCAGCTTTTCACATCAGCCCTGCTCCATTTGGCCACATGCAAACGGTGGTTCAAACGATGCCCACACGCCTCTGCACATGTGCTTCAGTGTTTAGAATAAGACGCATTGATATTCAGCAGGACCGGGAAAAATCCCCCTTCGCATATTCTCTGTCAGAATCTGGGGGCCATTTCCTCTCTCTTCGTCTGAGTGTGTGTGTGTGTATGCACCTGTTTTATGTTTCTTAGCTATCAACTCTGGAGGTCCTTCAAGGCAGGTTGCTACAGATGCCTTCTCACGGGGTCAAGACTAGCCCACAGGCTGTTTGGAAGAGACAAAATGAGAACACCACATCAACAGAGAAAAGCATAGCACCCTTTTCAGTGTCCGTCTCATCATAATTTAACTTTATTTTAAAAGAAATGAAACACAACCAACTGAAAACACACTTTCTGAATTAGGATGTATGTTCATATTTTGATAATCATGAGTGTAAGTGAGGGAGGTGGACTCTGGAGTCATCTGCTGTAGGTCCTTAATTGGAGTCGACGCAGCACTGGTCACACATTTAACCAATCAGTTAGTGGAGCCCTCTGGCGAGGCAGAGTCTATAGTGTGTGTGGTGTGACCTCAGCTTGCCAAGTCTTGGACTCAAATGACATCCAGAAGCACTCAATCAGACCTCTGCGGCAACTGGAAACCATTTCACCAGGGGTTTAACACCTGAGAGCGACACAGAGCGCTGTGGTGTGTGTGGATATATTAAAGATAATATAGATGTATGTGTTGTGAAAGGACATTAAATGTCCATTATTTATTTTTGACCCTATACTGTATCTACTGTGACATTGAAAAAAAACATCAGCTGAGCTGGATTATGGCAATATTTACATCATTTGGACGTGTTTCACAAAAAAAGCTACTCTCTACAGCTAACCTCAGTTATTATAACCAATAATATGACAATCAGTGAGGCTGTATGTGCCTTAGGAGTAGCTGATTCAGTACTGAACTATGAAAATGTACCAAAAATAAAACAGACAGTATCACAAAACAATACCGTCCAAATTCCCTCAACGTAAAACGCAGCATTTAAGTTGGTTTCATAAGTATAAGATATCAGCATGACATCAAATCTCACCCTTTTTTGAGATTTTATTTCCACAGATTTGATTTTTATTTACAAATGACAGATTAAGTAAGATTAGGATACTCAACATTGGGCTTTATTTCCAAAATATATAACCTTTAAGAAAAAGTAAACTGTAACTAGTGTTAGAAAACTGTAGGAGTTATATCAATATTAATAATAATAATTAATTAATATGAATATCTATTTTTTTTATTTTATATTGGTTTAATTCCTCTTTCACTACATGCTGTGAGATTGTAAATTTCCCCTCTGTGGGATTAATAAAGTCTTATCTTATCTTTTAATCAACCTGCTGTTATTAAACTGTAGGTTATTTAAGTGATATATGACCGAATTTCCACAAATTCACACTGTACAAGACAGCAAAGGGTATATTTGTATTGCTACAATGATATCCAATCATATTATAAGATCATTAGTGTAATTTACATAGGAGTGTAAAATATTTGAAAGAATAGAAACTGTGTGGCCACATAACAAGTAATATCGACGAAACAGAATGAATGTGAAAGAGACTGAATGAAAAGCTGCAGTGAAAAGGGATTATCAGGAATAAACTATTTATGACCTGGAAAAAGTTGAAATATATCTTGTTCCATTGTTCCACTGTTAGTAAACTGTTATCATAAATGATATCCATGAGGAAAGAGATTGAGAGTATCAGAACTGAAAGGATTTAGTCCAGGGGAATTCAGGAAGGGTGTCAAAACTGGCAACAGCCTCGAGTCGTTATGGCAGCACTTCCTGGTTAATGGTGTATGAAGAGCCTTTGATCGCCTTTCAGAGCCTTAAGCCACCAACACTGCAAAGCAGAAAGTAGAAAAATGTGTTGAGGCCAGCAAATGACTTGCTAATTATCAAAAAAGCTTAGTTATCTACAAAATGAGTTTAAAATAGCTTCCTTAGCCTGTCCAAACACTCCAATGAACTCTAACAATCTCCTAAGAACATGCTAGCCTGCCTGAGTGGTTTTCATCTTCTCTTAATTTTCATTTGCAGCATGTTTAACAGTTTACCGTAAAGCTTTGAGTCACTGTTTGATTTACGTTACAGATAAAACACCGACACAGTAGCAGCTGCTACCAAGCTGCTCTTTTCTCCACCAAACTGAGGAACTATTTTTGAACATTTCCATAACCTTTCATCAGTCGTACGGTATGCGATACCATCTGTGGCGAATAAATGGCCTTCATTAAAGGGCAGGTTCCTCGCTTATAAAAATTGCATCCATAAAAAAAGCCATGAAAAGAATGAAACTGTCACGTAGCTATGAAATCGCTCCACTACACACAGTAGGCTACTCTCTGATATCGGATCACATTATTAATATGTTAAAAAAAACGTATTTGCAATATCTGTTGAAAACATTAGAAGTGTTGATATCGGTGAAGTTTTCATGCTTCAGTTGTGTTTCCATACGAACATTAATGTCTTATCTTCTCATCATCCACTGCTGGTATGCACAGCTGGAACATTATATTCACACTTAATTTAACCTCCTACCAGACACGGACACATTAGCACTTCAAGCTCAGGAAATTTGGATGGAAAAAACTGAGAGAGAGAAAAAAATCCCGCTCCAATATGTATTTTTTATTAGTAAATATGATGTATTTTGCCCGGGGCTAGCCTCTTTCATTTCAGCCTGCTTCCAAACGCCAAAGCCCAGGGTAAATTAATACAAACCATGAAGCCATGTGCCAGTAAACTGGACTCAAAATCCTGGCAGAGCACCAGACGCCCATTATTATTTATTAATTTATTTTTAATTCTGCAAATGCTTTGCAGATGTTTCGCATACCTCATGTTTTTTGGGAGACGATGTGAAAGAATCACAGTGGTACCTAACATGTGCTGAGTGTTTTTTTTTTTTCCTATCACTTACTTGTAGCGGAGAAAAATGCAGCGGCTTTTAAAATGCAGTCTGTTTTAGCTTATTTTCAGGTGCAGGTCTTTCTGGAATGCCTTCGCACCGTCTGGGATTGTGAGGTAGAATCTGAGCTGATCCAAGTAAGCAACCATGAATCATTCAGGCTTTTCATTCTCCATTTTTTTGTATTTTGGACATGGAAGTTGACACCAGGATAATGAGTTCATGAGTATGCCATTTAGCCATAAAGAAGCTTGTATTAAATATGTGACAACCCTGTTTGAAAAACAGCTTAATGTGCTTTTATTAGAAAAACTTGGTTGTGTGACCGACATTATTTTCTATAGATTCTGTGGATAGGAGGTTGGACTGGGTCATTAAATCCATCCAGCAGTGCATCGATGTGCTTATGTAGAAGAACAAAAACACATTAAAGACGTATACTGCCTTCACAAACAGTCATAATGACTAACTTTGACCACATTAATACTGGAGAACACCAATCAGACCACAACAGTCCAAACCAGAACTGTTTATAGAGACCTTACTGTTTTCTCCTAAACCAAAGCAGAAGAGCGCTTCTGTAATGGAGGCTGTTTGAAGTCCTTAATCAGTTTTTAATGGTACGGAGTGAGGTGGATATTAACTACTACATGTGTGGTTTTATGGCTGCTTGGCATTGCAGTAGTTTGCGTGCTATATTAAGCCATGCCAGATGCATTTAACCCACAGCCTCTTGTTCAGATAGCTGGCTAATGATAGTAATAAACAGGTGCTGTGTGAAATATTTTCTCTTTTGTGAAGCAGAATGTGACACTTGGTTTCTCTAAATGGATGAAACTGTTGGCAAGTTAGAGTTGATGCTTCCTGCTGCTGTGTGTGAGGGCTTGTTGTGGATGTATTTCTGTATTTCACTTACAGCCTGTAGGATCGGAAGAGCAGTGATGACTCACATGACGTAATGAGACACATGATATATATTTCTATTCTAATGTGGTAAATGTGGGTTTTGTTCTGCCTGACCATGGAGATGTGTGTCCGCCGTTTGCCAGCAGCTAAGTCAGTCTTACTGGAACTTTGTTGCCTCGGTGGTTCGCGGTTCAATCACACGCATGGCGACAAAGAAAGTTATTTGACTCATGTGTTTCAAATAAATAGGTAGTTACACGGATCATGGCCGTCTCTGTTATGTTGAGCTCTCATGTGACCAATTTGTTGCCCAAGAAGAGATTTGTCAGTCAGTGTTCATACACAGGAACAACATATTCATGTCTGAGTTTAAGCTATGCAGATGATATTTAGGAATAACTGTGTTTCTCAAAATTATATTGTAGGTTATTCCCAACACCTGCAAAACCTTAAAGCCATGCAAGCAGCTCTGTAAGGCTCTGAGCTAAATGCTAATGTAGCTAACGTCGTGAAGTCACAGATCATGGATGTCCAGTGGTGTAGTCTGGTTTATTCTGACCCCATGTGTGACTGCATTAAGTCTGCAGGGATTTTAGTCCCATGAAAAGAAATGTTACTGCTCCCCCCCTTAACGGAAAATTTTACACCGTTTAACATAAAACTATGCTTTTTAATGACATTTTTGACTATAATTCCCATATTTGTGAAAAGAACAACATGGTAGTGGAAGCACTGAATGAGTTTTCTTCAGAAATATGAGCTAATACGGAGAGAAAAGTAAGCTAGCTTAAAAACTCTGGACAAAGCTAGGAATAGCTAACAGGCTAATGTTACAGAACTTTCCATCACATGAACCACTAACAGACCCACCTTATTTATGAAAGAAGTGACAAACGGTCGACCCTTCACTTCTTTCTCCTGTCTGAACTATTTAATTTTCTTTTTTTAAACTTCCTGACTTTTTAGACATCCTGCTGTCTCCTCCTCCACTAGTTAAGTCGCTATCTGTTAGCTCTCTACAGGAGCAGGTGGACTGAACCATCTTACTAAACAGAGGGGGGAGGCGTTGTGAAATGTTTTTAAAACAAACTTAGGTGGCGTCCACACGACAACGGAATTCCGTGAATCCGACAAACTTTAATACCGATTCCGCTTTGTGTGCAGACGACTCCGGCATTGTCGGAAACCCACAACGGTATTTTCTGACAACAGGTTCCAGAGTGAGAAGATCTAATAAAGGCACTTCGGAGTTGCACTGTGTACTCGGTGTTATGATAATGATGACGTCACATCATCACGTGACCAGAAGTAGTAGTAAACAAGGACTTCATGTGCATGCTCATTGCATTCTTTCGTTCTTTTTCGTGGGTCTCTCTGTGTTTCTTTGCAGCGCCACCTATCAGCGTGGCATATGCATTACAACCTTGTCACTCGTTGTCACTCGTTATTGCGTTGCCATGTAGATGGAAATACTTCCGGCAACGTTGCGGCAAGCATTATCGTGCCGTTGTCATGTGGACGGAGCCTTAGTGTTACCAACACATTGTAAATATATGTGGACTGTGAATTTATTACTGATTGTCATATTATTTTTTCAGTATTATGATTGTATTAGGGGCCTCTCTGGGCTCCTGTCAATCATGGACCCCTAGAATCCATGCTGAGACCTACAGTATCTTTGCACATTTGTAGTGGTTATACAGTAATTTGGGACATTTTCTAGTGGGTATACAGCGTATACCTGCGTATCACGTACACTACACTCTGTGGATGTCTATCCCTAATTTCATAGCAATCCATAGTTGTGGAGAAAAACCAAAACGATCAACCTCATGGGGGTGCTAGAGCAAAGTCAGAGGATGACCATGGACCATCTGGGGACCATGACTGTCTGTACAAAGCTTCCCAGCAATCCATCAAAAACTTACTGACATCCCTATACATGCTAGCATGGCTAAAAAGGCTATGATACCTGGTTACCTGTCAGCCTTTCCAGCTTGCTGATTTACCTGCCTGGCCCACGTAATGAGCTAAATTCATCTGTCTAGGGCCAGCTGCCTGGACTTTATAGGTCTGGAGGTGGAGACCCCGGCTGCATTTAAAAGGAGACCCTGTCTGCAAGGTGCACTGCTTTACAGGGGTCTAATCCAGCAATAAAGACACAGAAGAGAGAGAAAGCCAGAGAAAGAGTGAGTGTTCGGCCCACTCTTTCCTTCACTCTGGTTTGATCTAGCCTCCGGTGCCATGAGTTTTAACATATTTTTCCATGATTTAATTGGCATTTGTTTGCCTCCAGTTTTTACACTGAGGGTCATGGGGTTTGTTGAAAATTAGCAACTGTTCTGTCACTTTTATAGCTCTGTTAGTGCCTACCCGGTGAGACCTCGCTCTTTTCTGGTCATAAATATAAACTGTATGCACAGGCATACAAAGCCTTTCACGTCACTGCTAGTCCAGCATTTGTGTTGTATTAGGTATGAATAATACATTCATTTTACTCATTTAGACTTTGTTACAAAACATGAAATTAAGTGCAAGCGTCGCCAAACTGTTACAGCTGTTTTTATGTTAATATGATGCAGATGCAGGGAAATCTATCAAAGTCAGTAATCTATCAAAATCGAGTCCATTATAAAAACACAAAATGAGAAATGAGTAAATGTCACGATGTAGCCTCAAACAGCACTCCTCAAACTGCTGCTGAGGCCTGTCCTGTGTTTAGGCGCGCTGAGCTTTCGGAGAGGTTTCAGCGGCTTTGGGCTCGTTCTGCTGTTTTCCCTCGGCACTGGCTCGGCCATGGCCACGTTTGATGGTTGATTGAACACGAAAACACTTGGCTGCATTCTGCGACGAAGCCGTGAAACTGTCAGCCTCCCTTCCTTCTGTGCAGTCGAGGCTGACAGTGGTGGACAGACAGATGATCCTCCAGACCTCAACACTCTAAACTGAACAATCCCATGTTGACAAGCAGCAGATGAAGTGCTGAGTAGTAATTGGACGAGTTTTGGGAAATGAGAGCAGCTCTATTTCTCAGGGTTGCTCACACTCAGCCCTGCCTCCCTCTCTCTGCAGGTCATCAGTCACAGCCAGGTTAATGAGAGTTTACCAAGGCCTATGTGCTTGTTTACTCTCTCAAAACAGAGCTCTTAATGGAGAGCAATAAGACACTAAGGTGGCTCTACCATTCCTAGAGGTGAATTTAAGAGTGGACAAGATTCTTATAATTCTTATACTTGTAAAATTATTTGGGAAACTTAAAGAAAAATGCTTCTTTGCAAACTGAAAATCAACAGGATGGCATTGTCCCTTTAATCAGTCCAGTTTGACTGCTTGTTTGACTTATTTTGAGTCAGTAGCATGACAGCTGGACATATTTTAATACTTTATTTACATTACCGGCTTAAAGACGGATGGTGTTGATACATTTTCCTCGAGATACATAAGTTTTATATTGTTTGTGATTCAGGGAGCGACATTAAAAATGTCTTTTTTCTGTATATTACAGCTATTCTTCTTGTCTTGCCTGTCACTCTTCATTGTTTATTTTAATAAAAATAGGTGCCAAAACCTTTGATTTGACGGTGTAACTCTAACCAGACTCTGAGCTTTGATTATCTCCCGGGCCAGACTAAACTCTGCTTTGCAGCCAGCTGTTGGGGAAATATCCAGACACCCCAGAGATGACCCTACAATTATGAAAATGAAGTATTAATAGCTTAAAATTGCACCCAAATGGCTATCATGCAGGCACACAAGAAAAACCTGTTTGTTTTTACTTTCCATTGAAATCATTAGCAGAGTTTGGAAAATTTTCTTGGATCAGGTTCAGAGGTATTCGTAAAGCTCTCCATATTTTTTCAGTATCTAACATCTCTACCTTCAAGCGCAATCTGACAAATATCTGGTAAATACGCTGTTGCCAAGTTAGTGTCAAATTTCAACGATCTGGCCATGTGTGTGTGTGTGTGTGTGTGTGTGTGTGTGGGTGTGAGAGAGAGCATGTGTGTGTTGGTCTGTTGGTCTATTTTGTCTAAAAACGTCAAAAGAAGCAACGTGATGCTTTTTGTTGCCTCAGTTGGAGAACGAAGGCCCATTGTTTTTTACGTCTTTAATGTTTCAACTCAGTTTCCATTAGCTCTGCAAGGCTTCAAGGTGAAGTAATAGAAGGGGATCTTTGATGTTTAAGAGAGTCAGAGCGTTGAAAAGACCCCAAAAAAGGAGCAGACTCTCATAATATAATAGGTAGAGGTGGAAGAAAAACCTCCTAACACAACATCATGTGCCTTTTCATCTCTTTTTGGTAAAAATTAATTCCCTTCCTGCCAAGAGGGAGTTATTTAGCAACATATTATTGATTTAAATTCAGACCTGCTTTGTTTCATCATGTTAGAGTGAACATCAATCTGTTATTAACTCTTGGAGTGCCACTGATGTATTTTGACGAGTGCTATTGATGTAATAATGCATCAAAGTGGTTTTTCGTCAGCAGGTCGCCGATCACAGTCTCCCGCAGTCTGTGAGTAATTTTGGGGCTTCTGGGAGATGTAGTCGGAGCATAAAGAGAAGGTATACGCCACAGAGATCAAAACAGGAAGTGGAGACGATCGAGAATAGAGAACAAAACAAACAGAATCTGAACAAAAAGTGGTGATTTTGGTGAAAGTGTCCTCTACTCTACCTCTGATAAAACAAGAATGGAACAAGGTAAAAACAAACATTTTTTTCATGATGAAATAGAGAGTCTCTTCTTTCATTTGCGCTATTCAGTGTTTTCAGAGACATAGTACAAAATATTCTGTGGGTCTAGAAATATGACTCAAAATGGCAAAAAATGGGCTGGCACAAGGTACTTTATGTTTTAAAATAAAAGCTGGCACTCAATGAGTGAACGGCAACAACAGATTTAACAGGTTTAACAACTTAACAGACTCAACACTAGATGCTTGTTGCTGCAGTTTGACAGTATTAATATTAATCTTTCTTTTAACATTGCTTCTTCTTGACAAAAATCTCCACTGTTGCTACATAATGTGAAGTGACTATTGATGATTTTATGGACCATTTCCTTTTCGTTTCTCACTCTCCGTTTCACTTGTTGCTCCAGCGCTTATGAAGAACATCCCGGCAGAGACAAGCAGCATTAGCTTCTTTTTGATGGCAGCTACCTCCAGTATGATTGGCCAGAAAGAGAGACAGAGAGAGATATTGAGTTTCCGAGGCACATATTAATTTAATCATGCAGCATTGTTAACAGATGTCACTGTACAGCGCCTGCCTGGCCCATTGATCCTTCATCAGCATGTGTTGCTGCAATCAATATCCTCATTAGTGAGCTGTCAGGGTGAAGGAAATGCTTAGAGAGAAGGCCTTTTTCAAGTTCGATTACACTGCGAGCACTGATCCGCTGTCCAACTGGTGCTGGCTGAACATGAGGGATTTCGTGCAAAGAGAAACACAATTATACATTTGTTGGAGGGTCTGAGAAACGGACGATGTGTTCAGGCCCGCCGTGCAGCTGATTGTAATGGAGTCTCTGGTGATTCCCCAGGAACGTCCCAGACGGATGCATTCACACGCATATACACAAACACCAGCTTCTCCGGTGTACAGTGCTCACATTTTTACCTCCGCCAAGGAGGTCCTGTGATCACCAGGGATACTTTGTTTGTTTATGTGTTGGTTTGCAAAATAACTCAAAAAGTTATGAACGGATTTTGATGAAATTTTCAGGATTGGTCAGAAGTAGCCCAACTTAAATCTGATTCATCCGGATCCGATTCAAGGTCATCAAAGTCAAATGAAAGGTCACGCTGTAGTAATGTATGGGACATATTTCTGAACGCTCCAGGGTGTACTATCTGCAGCCAATCGTCACCTAATTTGGTTTATAAACTACTGTAGGAATCCAGAAGTCACAGATTCAGTTTGGTCAAGATCAGTAAAAGGTCAAGGTCACCAAAGGCAAATATGCTTTTTTAACCATAACTTCATGTAGGAAGGAGCTAGAGCAATGCAACTGGTCTCAAAATATCTGGAAAAGAAGTCTCAGTTTATAATCTTAGACATTCTTATATACATTCTTATACAAATATTAATATCTTCCGCAATAAATGTGAAAATCTGTGCATAGAGGACAAAATCACGGCAGAATGCTGCCTGGACAGAGGTCTGCGCTTCCTGAGTGCTTTTCTAGTTGAAAATGTACCCTTCACGTGTAGTTTAATTTATGATCTGCAGCAAGTCTTCCTGACAAAAACACATATTCCATCACACTACAGGCCTCTACACCTGACGCCCACTATCTCTGACTCTGATCAGCGCTTCAGTAAATCCTTTTATCTCCGTGGAAAGTCGTTTGATTGAGTGCCTTCAGTTTCTGGACTTTACACACACAGGTTTCTACTGTGTGGATCACAATCTGATTGGTTGACTGGAGCAGATGTCTGAGCTGGCTTAGTCCTTTTTTGGAGTTTCGACTTTGACGGATTCAGTGATTTTTTGAGGCTGAAGCAATGCCACTGCAAAAGCAAATAAATCTGTGAATCATGAGTTCACTTGTTTTTCAAAACAAAACCAAAAGAAAAAAAAATAGTAATGACTTGTTTTCTCAATATGTGTTCCCAAAACCAAAATGAAAAAAAAAAAAACTTTCTGATTTGGCGCACAAATAGAACATGGAAAAAAAAAAAAAAAAAAAAAAAAAAAAAAAAAAGATAACAGGTGATACCGGCGTTTCATCCAATTCAGATATTTTCATTTGCACAAATGATCGAGTGTTCACGGTAATCACTGTCAAGCGGCTCTGATGCTGACAGGAGCTTTTCTTTTTCCACAAAACTTTACTGAAAAACATCATTTATTAAACTTGTTGGATAAAGAAAATGTCCCTGGCATCTTTTGCTGTATTACTGTAAATAAGTATAAATTAAAGGATATATTGCCTCCCAAAACACGCCTCTTCTGCTACCTTTTCCATATGAAACTGTTTTATGAAACTAATTTTTGGACTTGTTAAACAGTACATGTTACAGTATTACCAAAAATATTCTTAAGTACTTTTACTGTGTGCTTTTTGAGTAATAATTCTCAAAGTCTCTTGCAGAGAGCACAAGCATGCCTATTCGTTGAGCATTTGCGCACTCAAAAAAGTGGTTCATTTGACCATGAATTTGCAAGAGACAGCTGGCTGGACCGCAAAATGTAACCTGTGGTAAATAAAAAAATTTTTAAAAAAAATTAAAATATATCTGAATTGGATGAAACGCTGGAAACACCCATTATCCATTTTTTCCACTTTCCACTTGTGCACAGAAATCAGAAAAAACAAGTTGTTATCCTTTTTTTTTGGTTTTGGTAACAAATATTGACAAAAAAGTAATTATTTTGTTTGTTTTTTCGGTTTTGTTTTGTAAACCGAATGACTAAAACGGATTCAAATACATTTTCTACTACCAGAGTGCCACAAACACCTGTATATCGTCATGTGTCGAGACGTGAGAGTGTTGCTGTGTGTACATGTGCATGCTCTCTTACTTCCTGACGGACATTATCAGATCTGTGTATCTCACGTATTTGGATTCCACTATTACTTAATAGCTGCTAATAAACAATTTATGCTACTTAACTGGGGTAATACATTATATCGTGACACACGGTTGAGTAACCACCTTGACTTTCTCCCCCTCTCCTCTTCCAGTTATGGAAAACAAAATCCTTGGCCCTGGTCCACAGACAACACTGAGGCCCATTATCTTCTGCGTGCTCGCTGAAGCAGCTTTGAAACGAGGGAAGCTCAGCGAGGCCTCTCTCCGACCAGGTATTAGGTATTGAATAACTGTAATGAAATATGGATAGAGCGTTACTAATGAAACATGGATACAGCTGCGTTTGAGCAAAGCCGCCGGCACAATCACCAGCACATTTTGTAGATTCATAACAGACTTTGCAGCAATTGCATAGATTTAAAATCAATCCTGATAATTTGTGAGCGTGCCGTGCAAATGTTAGACATTAGTGTGGCTCAAAGAAATAAACTTAGTTTAGACTTCGACATGAGAACACATTACTGGGCGTCCAGAAGATCCAGATGACAGAAAGATCTAATGATAGATTGTAATGAGATGATGATGGATGATATGGTAATTTAATACACCTGAAGGATTTAGTAGAGATGGTAACATATGCATGTTTTCTGCTTGAGCCAGACAGCACACATGTATGAACAAGAATGCACACACACACACACACACACACACACGTACGCATGCACAAATACCTCGTCCAGCACTCGCACATGTCGAAGGAAAACAAATGATTCTCCCTGTACTCCCCTTCAACACACACACACACACACACACACACACACACACACACACACACACTCCTGTGTGCTATCAGTCCTGTGTGTCTCCAGAGGGAAACTGTATCAGACAACAGAATTCACGTGACCCGGGGAGTCAGCCTTCCTTAATCCTACTGTCAGCCCTAATTGGGCAGTAGGGGACTGATCTAGTATGCCGTGTGTGTGTGTGTGCGCGTGTGTGTGTGTGTGTGTGTGTGTGTGTGTGTGTGTCCTAAATGGCCTCATAGCTGAAGTTCCTTTTACAGATGGACTCCTGACTCCACAGTCCAGAGAAGCCAGACAGAAGTAAAGGAAACTAGGGCTGAAAATCAATGAAAATAAATCAAATAATCAATCAACTTTTAAATTAACTGTCCACTACTTTAAGTCATGTCTTAATTTGGAATATTTTCTGGTTTCTTTCCTCTTCTATGACAGTAAATTGTGTATCTTTTTAGTTGTGGATAAAAAAAGGACCTCACCTCAGGCTTTAGGAAACATTTTCTGACATTTTACAAAACCAAATAAATAATCAATTAATCAAGACAAATCGGTTTAATTGAAAATAAAAAAAATATTAGTGCCCTTAGATCAGACAAATAAGTGCCTTTTTATCTAGTTTGGTCATTCATTATTAATAACTGAGTGGTAAGTTGAGATAAAAACTTAGTTTCTCATCCAAGGTGAAATTATAAAAGTGATCAATCGACTGTAACATGAAACAGTGTGTGCGTATCATAGAGGACAGGCATAACTACCCCATGACATTCTCTCTTAATCTCTTGCTCTTCACCAGTAGAGGGCAATACTGCTAAAACTACGGTCCAACTGCCTCTGAAACACACAAATCACATCCATTATCTCTGTTGTTTCAGCAAGGTTGAAAGCGCTGCTTTCAGACAAGACGTCTATTTGTTAAACAAAGACGGAAACCAGAACTAATGAAGCTGTGATGTGTCTTCTAACAGCAGAGACGGAGCAGGTGCTTGTAAATCATGACCCATCGTTTCATTGGAGACCAAAGGAATTCATAATTCCAGCTAAGATCTTCCTCATCCCCTTGGCCGCCATTCATCTGCAGGCTCTTTACTCCGTGAAGGAAGCGTCTGAGCCTGAATTATTAGAGATCTAAATGTGAGCAGCTTAAAGCAATACACAGTGCAAGATGCAAAAAAAAGAGAGAGAAATGGAAATGGATGAAATAAATGAGCAGCTGGGTGAAACTAACCAGACGTGGCATTGCAAATTGCCAAAGACAGCTATTAAAAACAGAAAACCCCGACACATGTTTTACTGTTTTTCTTTCTCCTCTTTTGCCATTTGGAAGGTTTTATTCAGTGGATTTTCTTCTTCACAATTTGGCTAAAGGACAGCAACTTTAGCCACACAATAAACTTCAAAAACACTAAAACAGGACGCTGACTTCCAGCTTCACCACTTCACGTTAGTTCATTTAATCATTCTCTTGTTAATACATTTTATTCATTTCCCCTGCTTTTTTATTTGATGCCTGCTGAGGTCGCACTGTGAACCCAGCGAAAAGCATGATGTATGATATCAGGGGTACACTTGCACATGTCCATTGGCTATTGGAGACCTGTTCCAGTTAGCATGATGACCAGCAGAGATGAGGCATATGCATGACTTCAGAAATGATTAGTTTGGACAGAGAGCAACAAAATAATCTTGCAAGAATGCTTGATGACAGCTGAATTCTCCTCCGCCTTCCAACAACACAAGAAAAACCCCAAATGAACAATAAAACGAAGAATCAAAAAGCTGCCGACTCTAAAATAAACCAGGAAAAGAAAAGAAACCAGACATGACTGACTGTCATTTGTAAAAAATGAATTTGCTTCTTCTTCAGATGCCCTGCAGACTTCTCATTTTTGTCTCTGAGTGCATTTTATTTGAATCTTATGCAGATTCTTCACAACATTTGTTGACAGAGCTGTTATTCTGCACATGATCTAATGATCTTCACCGTGCAGACTCAGCGCTACAATGCAACCTTGTTTATTGATCCTTTCACCAAAATCACCACTTTTTGTCCAGATTCAGTTTGTTTTGTTCTCTAATCTCGATCGTCTCCACTTCCTGTTTTGATCTCTGTGGCGTAGACCGTCTCTTTATGCTCCGACTACATCTCCCAGAAGCCCCAACATTACTCACAGGCTGCAGGAGACCACGATCGGCAACCAGCTGCTCAAAAACCACTTTGATGACAAAATATGTCCATGGCACTCAAAGAATTAAAACCAAAGGTATCAATGGTACTCAAGCTTCGGATTTTAAATGATGTCGAAATGCGTCAATGATACTCAAAGAGTAAAAAGTCCAACATAAGCAGTCAGGACAGGGCACATGCTAAACAACACAGAAATCAACTGTATACTTAGCACATTATTTTGGCGTTCACGGAGACATTATTAGAGCAGCCTAAAATAAACTTATAAGGATGAATAATCCTCCTTCTATCATTATTTCCATTTTTTTTTTCAAAAAATCTTAAATGTTTATTCAAATATTTACAATAAAAAACCTATATGGATCTTGATGTGCAGTTTTTTGTCATGAATTTACGGCAGCATCTCGTTCTCCCCCCTGGAGATTTTGTGAATGACAGATGTACTGAGTCCTTACAGAGAGCTGTTGTTTAGACAGGTAATGGGCTGAGAGAAACACGACCACAGAAACCACTGTTACGCCCGATCTGGTTACACACGCATAGCACCAGTGTGTGTGTGTGTGTGTGTGTGTGTGTGTGTGCCGTTACTCTGTTTAAATGCTGGTGTTCACAGCAGGTTATGAGGTTAGGGTGCCTGACTGTGTTTATTTATTTGCCTAGCAGATACCCTGATGCAGGGCACTCAGCTTGTGGTTCATTTAACACATCCACATATTTACACAGCTGGATATGAGCTGATAGGAGGACGCTTGTGGTCGAGCAGTTTAATGTTAAAGTTAGCGGGAAGGCAGAGGAGCGTCTTGACATCTGGATATTTCTGCTGTGATTCCACTGTCGTCTCTTCTCTTATCAATCCAGCACGTGATATTTTATTTTAACATGTCCTCCACCTCTTGCCTTCTCTTTCTTCCTCTCCTGCTCTTCACTTCCCACTCCTCTTTCTCTCTCCATGCCCACCTCACACTCTCTCCTCACCACATTTTTTCCACCTCCTATACCCCACACTCCTCCTCCCTGTTTCACCCTTCCTGTTGCTTTTTCTCCATACATTCAAAAGCCACATGGAGGGTCTGCTTCTAATCTCCACATGCTGGGGTCTCCATTTGCTTTGCTTGTCCAGGGACCCCACAATACCGTTTCCAGTGCCCGGGACCCACTGAGCGCAGATTTAATTAGATAAAGCGAATGGTGCAAGGAGCTGGAGAATTGAAATTGGACATGGGGGTTTTACAAGGAGGGCTGGTTGGTTCTTGGCACTGCAGGAGCCCGGCACATCAATGTGCTTCACACTGAGAGGGGCAATGAGAAAGTGGGAAAGAAAGGGGAATGAGAGTGAAGAATGGAGATGGCATACTTAACTCCGGGCTGGTAGTCACTAAGGGTGTGCATGGCTATTGTGCTCCTTGTCTATAGGCGGCTGGTGCCACACCTACTCATACCACTGAGCCTGTGAGCCTGAAGGGACTCAAAAACCTGGCACATTCCCACAACACACAACTAATATGTACAACAGTGATGCAGTGGGTCAGGGTTTTTTTTTATTTATTATTACCTGACCTGTTACGAGAGCCAATCCACACCAAAAATATCCGTTATTCAACCAGCAACTTTATGCATCATAGCAGCACTGCTACAGGCCTGAGCTTATGGCAGAGACAAGCAGATTGAGGACCACAACTCTTTTAAACCCTCCAGAATCAACAGTATTTCCTAGTAAGCTTTTACAGGTGTAACACTAATTTACAGTCATCACTACAAATTAGGGGTGTGATGCGATCTTGTGTCACAAGAGCTGAACTTCCTGTATCAATACGTCAAATACAGGAGGATCTAAAGAAGCAAACAAAGCATGTCTGCAACGTTGGTGAGGCACACGATGCACAGTATTCAAGTGTATTTTTACCAAAACTATGCGTCCCAGGTGCTCCACAGAAAAAAACATAGGTCCTAATGAGCATCGTCTGTTGAGGAGACAGAGCAGGGACCGTCTACAAAGTGCAACACCAGAACGAAAAACAGAAAGCGTTTCCATTAATTATGCTGTAGCATCACCACATTCAGACATGAGGAATCATATAGTAAAATAACTTTTACATTATGACCTGCAGCATCCCCAAATTCAGCTCAGACACACCTCACCTCATGCTGCTGATACTACAACACTATTTTTTACCAAAAAAAAGTGACTTAATGTATTTTTATGAATTATTTAATAGGTAGGGTTAGATAAATTAAGATAGTGTTAAATGGCTGTTTGCACAGTCACATTTTGTCATTTTAGTTTTCTTAAAAGTGAAGTGAAAATATCGTCTCGTCTCGTTCTCGTGAACCTAAAATCGTGTATCGGCACACCCCAAATACAAATGGCTAATGTTTTCTTCCAGGTTGGCACTAAAGCAATGCTAGCATGTATGATGATGTCATTCTTACACTGACAACTAAAGGATGTCATTATCCTGCCTGTCATCACATTAACGTCTAGGAGACAAAATAACAAAAAGAGAGAGTTGGAGAACGGATGGAGAGCAGAGACACATGATAGAAGGAGTGCAGAGTGAATAAGGAGGACAGGGTTTTGCATGAAGTAAATAGTGTCTGCACGAAAATGAGCATAGCGAGCGTTTAGCCATCATGGGACTGCTGCACTTCTTAGCCACAGCATTCAGCTGGGTTTGATTACAGAGCACAGACTGTTCCAGATAGTCACCAAGATTATCAGTTTCCAATTGGCAGGTGAGGGATGTTCTCGTAGTGATGCAGTTGATTCTTGATGAACATGATGCATGATGCACTTCATAGTTAAAACGGTGTAGGACACGCTAGCAGGAACAGGAACACATGCAACATGTTTAACAATCTATGTGGTTCCAATTAATTCAGGGTCTTCCTTTAAAGTATTATTGGCAGCACATGTAGTTTCAGGCACGTCTGCTGAACGATCCAAAACATTGAACTCTGTGTATCACTGGAGCTGCTGTGATGCTCCGCTCCTTACTCCTCATCCTCTGGAAGGCTTAACGATAAATTAGATGATTGTCCTAACAGGGCTGTCCTCCTTCACTGCGCTACAGGCAGCATGGACACAGTGTGTTTTCTGTTGAGGAACTCTCCTTGTTAGCTCTTTCTCCCTCCTCCTCTTGTGCACTTTATCTCTAGTGATGCCTCCATGTTGATCTATGTCAGCCAGACTCTAAGGGGCCCCCATCACTTCCGATAACTTCTTCCGATCACAACTTTCCAAACCTTCCACAAACACTGATGCTATCTTTTACACCTTGTCGCTATGTTTGCACTGCCTTTCTTTGAGCGTGCAAAGAAGTGTCTTTTTTTGTGTTTTTTTTTGTGTCTGCTTGCTGTAGATTTGTGTGTAATGTCTAAAAATCCTTGTGGCCACTAAAGGCAAATATCTCCAGGAAGGTGAAAGTCATTGTTGTGATCAATGCTCCCTTCCCAGTGAAACACAAGTTAAAGCACCTTTAGCTTCAGTCAAAGCATCAAAAATATTCTTATGTTTCACATAAATTAGATGTTTGTTTTTTTTTGTTTTTTTTTTGGACTTACACACCTCTCCAAAAAGATTTTTTTTTTATTTTACACATAATAACTTGTATATTCCTACATAAATAAATTAATACAGGGAAACCGGATTAGAAAATGGAATATATGAATAATCATTTTACTGTCTTTAACATTAGCAGCTCACAGAGGCTAAAGACAACAATGGAAAAGTTATATCTATAATTATGTGTATATAATAAATTAATAATAATAAATTAATTAGTAAGTGAATAAATAAATGCAACAGTAGATGGATTAATAATAGAAGACATTTAAAAACCTGATCAAGAGGAAAAATACAGAATACCTACACTAAAAATGCTGCCCACAATAATGCACATACAAATTCTACATTGCACAATAATTATTCTAATTAATATTGCCTTTATATTACTGAATATATCATTGCAAATAAAACTGATATGCATTCGGATGGCAATAATGTCTACATACCTGCAGTCAGTTCTGCTGCTTGAGTTCATTTCAACAGTAATATCTGTACTGATTCCCTTTTGTTGAGTGTTACTCAGTCCAATAACCCCCCTAGAATAAAGAAGTGTCCTCTGATGATAGAAGTAAACTCACACTTTGAACGCACAACACATAAGCATCACTTTCCCACCGTCAGACATCACAGACTTGTTGTTCTGAGTGAACTGCTCGCTCTGTTTATCTTCACAGATTCCAGACCAGCTCTTGCAGAAAAGACAGTGGCCAAACATCTGTGGGCTGGCACTGAGCAGCGAGCGACATGTGCCCACATAATCACAGACATGTTAACGTAACCTGACTACACGTTCAAAATAACACCCAGAAACACTCACTGATGTGTATTTAGCAGGTGCTCACTGATTCCAGCTGTCAACACCGATGTGCAGAGGTGTAACAGCTGGAGAGACGTGCACACCTTCCATTACTTCATGACACACCTTGAGGCCAACAGCTGGAAAGAAAACAATTAAGCCAAGCACGACAAATCCTGGTACAAAAAGTTGCAAGACCCTCAAGATGTGAAAGCAAAATTATGGTAGAAAGTAGGGCTGGGCGATTAATCGAAAATGGACCCTCGATCTCGATTCAGGCACTCGTGCGATCTCATTTTTAATAAGATCGAATTACGGCGATTCCATGATGTCTGTCCGTCTCCTCCTCATGCCGCTGATATGAGCTACTCCGTACAGCAACCCGACACTGCACTCACTCATTAACTGCGCGTGCCCGTGTGGCCACTGAGCAGTAAGGGGGTTAGCATTAGCACCAGGCTAGCGACAAACAACCACGGTGTAGCAGCCGAAAAAGAAACGAGCGACAAGGAAATGGACGAAGAGGGCATTGAGGACAGTGACCTGACTTACCACAACAACAACGATGTGGACAGTGACGAAACTAGTGAGAGTACTACTACGACTACGAGGGAAGCTGTGCTTCTGCCGAAAACAGGAAAACATTCATCCAGCATGTGGAAGTTCTTTGGGTTTGCTCCTGACGACGATTTGCAAAAACGAGTCATCTGTAAGCAATGTTATGGCCTCGTCAAGACCAAGACAGGTAATAATAATGCAGTTACCTTAAATCTTATTTTCCCTCTTTATATTCATCAGCACTAGTGGCTGACTGCAGTATTTAAGTTTTGATTCTACTGTACTTCATGTCAAGCAAGAACTTTGTGTTAAAGACAAGTTTACATTTATTTTTTTGTTATAACAAAACTGCAAGCTGTTGTTCAGCACTGAGTGTGACTCTGTGTTACTGTTAGTCTGTTTAGAAAGACTAAAAAAAAAAAATTTTTCATGGAAAAATGAAAATCGTGTGAGAATCGTAGATCTAGATTCTTGTGGAGAAAAATCGAGATTCACATTTTAGCAAGAATCGCCCAGCCCTAGTAGAAAGACGACAAAAGCCAGTTAGAGGTTATCAGGTAATTTCCAGGACACAGATGTGACTGTTTTAGCTGTGATACTGTTCCAGTTGGCGTCTGCTCTCAGGACTAAAGATGTTATTAAGCCTCTCCCACTCATGTTTCCCTTTCAAACTGTGCTTTTCTTTTTACGAAGGTTGTATATTTACAACTGAAACCGTTTTCCACTGTTTGGGATGACATGGAACACCTGCTGTCCAGTCCAACGTGAAAGATGTTCTCACTGTTACAAAGTCAAGGACGGTCTGAAAGACAGACTGTGAGAGTGATGATGTTGAACTAACTCAAATCCTTTTTTTCTTTTCATACTTCTGTGTCTTTTGTTTGGCCACTTTTCTCTCTTTTTTTTGGCTGCGATGAAACTCATCCCGTCAAGATAGCAGACGTGATGACTAGTCAGAGCAGAGGTAATAACACTGAGGACACCATGGCAGTTGATATTCACAGACCGCTGCATAATCATATTCTTAAGAAGCCCGAGTAACGCTGATCTGACAGCATTGTTTTGATGTTCTCTCCCCCCCCCTCCGTGAAAAACAGCAGGTTTGTGTTTGGGCAGATGGACGGGAGTTGGCTGACGCTCCCCGGGGATGAAATCAACTCTGCCGTAGACCGAGGTCCATGTTTATCTTTGGGCTTTATTAGATGTTGATGTTGGCCGTGTGAGCGAACCACTTGTATAAAAAACTATTTTTAAGGAAAAAGAGGGGGGGGGGGACAAGAGTAGGTTTTTGGATTTCATCGACTGTACGTCCACATGAATATTATAGTCTCTTGTTTTGCACATATAGTTCATGTTGTTCCAGAGCTAAAAGAATGGAGCTGAGGAGTGTTTGCATGAAACAAAACCAGGTTTAAATCAACACTGGGTCACACGTGACTAGCGCAGGCTGTGTGTAGCCATGCCTATGAAAAGTAATGCACTGAAATTTGGATATATCTCACAAAATCAAGTTGGATGTAATCACAAAATTGGATAAAGAACAGGAAGAATGAAGAGCAGCAAGAGCCAAGTAGAGAGGAGGTTGTGGTGAATGGGAGGGTAAAAAAATACCCCGTGTTAAACGGCAAGTTAACGTTTATTTATTTATGTACGTAATTTATGCCACTTCCAGTGTTATTCTAAGTTATCTGATCACTGATCTTATAACTTTGTTGTCTAAAAACAACCAAGATGTTTCCTGTGAAGACAGAAGTTAATTTTGAAATTACCGGAGGCTAAATTGATCAGACTGAGCTATCCAGCTTCTATTAGTGACCTGTGGGTAGCAGTAATGAGCCTTTGCTACTTTAGACTGCCAGAAACTGACAAGACGAAGGAGAAGGAAAGCCGTAGCTGCAAGTTAGAAAAGATATTGGCAGATTCAAACTTCCGGGATCAATATGTCAAATCCAGTATGATCTAAAGATGCAAATTATGCTTTTCTGAAATGCTGGTGAGGCACATGATGACCTACAACTATATTTTTACCGAAACAATGGGTCCCCGGTGCTCCACGGAAAACACTGATCCTAATGACCTTTGGAGACAGAGCAGGGACCGTCTGCTAAGTGCAACACTAGAAGGAAAAATGAAAAGCATTCCCAGTATATATGTTGTAGGTTCACCACATTCAGCTCATGTTGCTGATACTACAACACTATTTTGACAAAGAATGTATTTAATGAATTAAGAGGTAGATATAAATAAACTCTGTTTAATAAAAGAAATTGAGTTAAATGACCAGTCATATATTTTGCCATTACAGTTTAATTATGTCTCGTGAATGTATCGTCACACTCCTCTTGTGTCATTGGACATTAATAGGGAAGAAAAGGAGGAATAACTTCATATGTTCTATGAGGAAACCTGTATCAGTGTCTTTTGAGGGCTCAGCCAATGGAGCAGCTGTCCTTCACACTGAAAGTGACTTTTGGGTTTGGGCCTCGGTGTGGTGCTTGATTTGACCCAGTGTTGGCCCTCTGTGTGTGAGTGTATTATGTGTGCTTTGTCAGCACTTGGAAAACACACTGTTTTGAACTACACCTTCAGCGGGACTGTGAGAGATGTTTTTGGTTGCCTTCCATTTAAACAAGCATTACTCATGCTGGTTTAAACCACGTGTAGAAAGCAGCCTTCACGCAGCACGCCAGGGTATTTCTGACCTTGCAATATCAATAGCAAAATGGTGAAACTTTCACGTTTAAAACACCACACTGGATGTTTGCATTTTTTAAACACAGTTCATATTGTCTACTCATGATGACATTGTTTATTGAGAAGACCAAACCAACCACACCTTTGTCTAGTTGCACAAGACTGCCACTACCTCCTGGATGGTTCAGATTTAAGAGGAAAAGCAAAAATGAAGGAGAAACAATAGATAGAAAAAGCAGAAGAAAAGGAATAGAATAACGACTGAAGTAGGAGTGCATGAGGAAGGGTTGGGATGTGTTTCGGATTGCGAGAGGTGCACCTGAGTGCTGTTTAATGATGACTCATGGGAAAACAAACTGGATCCACTGGGCTGAGGCCACAGCTGGCAGATGTCCGGCTGCTGCTGTTGCCATGTTGTGTCAAAAAGCAGTGATGTGAGGAGACAGCAGAGGACAGAGCGTTATATCTTCTCCTAACATGCATTTTGATGCTGCGGGCCTTAAATGTTGATAGAAAAAGCTGCAACAACAGCAACCGACTGTGAGCTCCACAACATTAACGCTTATTCCTTTGGTCTCTGCTGTTAAGACAGAAACTCAACTGGATGGAGAGACAAGCAGATGGGAAGTCTGTCAGATGGACACACACACAAAACAATGGACGGATGGACGGCTGAGTGAAGAAAGTGGAAATGATGGATCCACTGATGGATGCCAAAGAAGACAGGATAAGGCACTAAATGAAAGATGAATGGAGGTTAATGGCAGGGTGCAGTGGCACACTGACAGACAGACACCTAGACCTCCTCTACAAGCACAATGCCATCCCATCGTTTTACATACAATGATTTTTGGCCAAAACTTAGTTGATCTGCGATGAGTACTGCTGTTTAACTTGACCAGAAAAACGTGTTTAGATCTGACTCCAACTCTTTTGAGAGGATCAAATTGTGTATTGTGTTGTCCACATGGACAACAGTGGACATGTCATCTGACCAGCAGCTGGTCCACCCAATTAGGACTTACCCCTGCTGCCTCGCCTATGTATTTAAGTGTATGAATGAAAATATGGCATTGTGTGTACAAGCAGGTTTTCGTGCTTATTCAGTCCAAGACAGAACATGTTTGGCCGAGACTAGAGGTCACTTTTGGAGCCAAACTAAACAAAGGAGCCTATCGACTTTCCCTGCAAGAAAGAAAAAACAGCTGGCAGCTCTCTGGTGTCCACTGGATTTAGTTAAAACATGCTTGTTTTTCTTTTTTATTTTACAGTGCTTAACCTTGTAAGTGTTTGTTGTTAGCACCTTATAGCAATTGGATCAATTAGCTCTCAGTTCTAATAGCTGGATGGCTGAGTTTGGATTAAATGTTTGTCTTTTGTACTGCTTTACACTGTACACATGCTGACTGACCCTATTATCATCAACAGATCATTTGCAGAAAATGAAATGCTGAACTTAAGGTTTTAGGTTGCATCCATCAGTCCTCCAGCTGTATTCCAACAAATAAAAGGTTTCAATATCTGTTTCAGGCTTCTTGTCACCATGTTAGGACAACACGCTTCTCATCCAGCAAGCAGAAAGTGCTGCAACATGTTGGAAAAGACAGAATATGTTGGACTGAAGAGGAGGGGGACAAGAAGATGTATTGGTCGATGAGGTCATTACTGATGGTTGGCGAAAACCAACACCTCTGTTTTCCGTCTAGCCCTCTCCCCCTGTCCGTCTGTCCAGCCCCACCTCCCCTATCTGTCATCCTGCTGTTATTTATTGCCTCTGTCCTCAATCCCCAGGGTTTATTTACCTGCTTAGAAAGCCCTGTACCAAATATGAGTGTGTGAAGTGGTGAATTAATGGGGTGTTGAAGGCAGAAGGATAAACTGAGGGAGTTGATGTGCATGAGGCTACAAGGTTAGCTCCCCCAATGAAGATGAATACTAAGTCCCTGCATGTCTCTGTGGTGTTAACATGGTCCTCAAAGTGCCCATTCACAGATCTCAGATCAGGAGTGCTGCAGCAATGAGCCCTCAAAACCAGAAATTAGTTTGCATTTTAGCACTTCCTGCTCCTGTGTCACAAAGTCAGTGTCTTTGAATTGGTTTTAGTTACATATCTGAAATAAGAGCTGCGGTTAAAATCAGCTTATTTATGTTTTGCTCGATGATGCAACAAAACATAATCAGAAATACCCCACCTGTGAATTTTGAAAAAAAATGTGGCTGCTAACAAGTGGCTAAAGGAGACGATGTAGTTTGGTGATTGCATTTACTCAAATGTGTATGTTTCATCAATTTGTGTTTTCTGCAGATTTCTCTTATCATCTTATTTTCTGCAATAATCCAAATTCCAATGGAAAAAACAACCAGGTACTGCTAACTTCACCACTGATCTACATCATCTAATCTGGTGCAATAAGACATCAGTCCTTGACGAACTGATTGCAACATTCTTGATATGATTTCATTTGGTTACAGATGGATTTCACCACAGCATTTGAGCATTTCCAAACACTAATAGGCTCTTCAGGGAATATCACAGGATTCTTAGAAGACATGCTGGTTCCAGATTTGCTCAGATTTTGATTTTAATCATTTTCTGTTTTCATATAAAGCCATACCAAGAATCATAGCATATGTGACTGGTTGTGATAAAAGTCATCCCCACTTTCCTTCCTCTCATACAGCACACACATAAATGCATAATCCCCCTTCACCCTATCTCTGGCCCATGAAATAAAGGTGCTGATGAGCAGCCCCTATCAGCAGATGCCATCTCGGCCTTGTCATCGGTGGCTGCACGGTCAGAGAGAAGGGGGCTGATGGCTTCGCCTTTCAAAGGCTCTTCACTGCCTCCTCTCAAATTCCTTCACTCTCCATCTCTTTATGCTACATTTATTACTTGCACTTAGATAATATCCTGTCTGATCGTCTGTTTTTTTTTTTTTTTCAGGTCAAATTGCAGTGACTCTGAAACCACCAGCCTCTGGAATAAGACGAGGTGTTGAAAACCTGACATTACCATCATGAGCGCCATTTTGCCTTTTTCACTCTCGCACAAGGAGAGGCTGTTTAGCTTTATTAGTTTGACTCAGTGTACCTGTGAAAGTTATCCATATCACAGCTCATAAGTTCATATATATATATATATATATATATATATATATATATATATATATATACAGTCATGGAAAAAATTATTAGACCACCCTTGTTTTCTTCAATTTCTTGTTAATTTTAATGCCTGGCTCAACTAAAGGTACATTTGTTTGGACAATTATAATGATAACAACAAAAATAGCTCATGAGAGTTTAATTTAAGAACTAAGGATTATTCATTTTCCATGGTTTTCTTGATAATAACCAAAATTACTTAAATTCTTACATCAATAGCTATGGCATTGTACCGCCAAAAACACTACTTTTAAGCATTCCATGTTTTCTTTTCTGTTTGCTTTAAACACATGATACACACAAGAGTTAATACTTGATTGCATAACCATTGTTTTTGATGACTGCAGCCATGCGTCTTGGCATGCTCTCCACCAGCTTCTGACATTGTTCTGCTGTCACAGCAGCCCATTCCTGTTGGACAAATTCAAACAAATTTTCTTTGTTTTTGGGCTTGTGGTTCTCCATTTTGAGTTTGATGATTTTCCACAGGTTTTCAATTGGATTAAGATCTGGTGATTGAGCAGGCCAAGGCATGGTGCGAATGTTGTGGTTCTCCATCCAGGCTTTAACTGACCTTGCCGTGTGGCAAGGGGCATTGTCTTGTTGGAAAATCCAGTCATTCGAGGCAGGAAAGAGTTTTCCAGCTGATGGAAGAAGACTGTTTTCAAGGGTAGTCCTGTACTTGACCTGGTTCATTCGGCCTTCACACAATTGCATTTGCCCTGTTCCACTCAGACTGAAACAACCCCAGATCATGACTGATCCACCCCCATGTTTTACTGTAGGGGCAAGACAGTCTGGGTTGTAAGCTTCTCCAGGCTTCCTCCTAACCAGTAAGTTGGCTGGAGTGGGCATCAATTCAAAATTGGATTCATCACTGAAGAGAACCTTAGCCCAATCATCAACAGTCCAATCCTTGTGGTCTCGAGCAAAGAGTAACCGGACCTTCCTCTGCCTTTCATTGATGAAGGGCTTCTTGCGTGCTCTGTGTGACTTCAAACCAGCTTCAACAAGTCGGTTTCGAACTGTCCTTGCCGAGCAAGTCACATTTCTCGACAGTGCCCACTCATTTTTAAGGTCCCTGGAGGTCTGGACGACGATTCCTGACACAGGAACGGATGAGTGCACGGTCATCTCGTGGGGTAGAAAGACGTTTCCTGCCACGGCCAGGTAGCAATTTGGTAGTGCCATGTTCAGCTTGTTTTTTTTTGTTGTAATGAACGGCTGTCTTGGAGATCTTCAGTTTTTTTCGCTACCTGTCTCTCACTCATGCCAATTTCCAGCAGTGCCAAGATGGCTGCCTTTGTTGCTTCACATAATTCTTTTGTTTTAGGCATTATGTGAGAGCTGACAACTTCTGAGTTGTGCTACGGCTTGAATGTAAGCAGGAAACCACTCTAGGCCTTTGCATATGCAGTGCTGCTTGTGACATGAAATGGCCTCTTATATACCCTGGGAATCAATTAAGCTTAAGAATGTCAAATAGGACATAAAGTATTATGTGACCAGCTGCATTTTTTTGTTGTGTTCATTGTATTATACGTTTAGTGGTACCAGATATTAGAATGAACAAGAAATTGAAGAAAACAAGGGTGGTCTAATAATTTTTTCCATGACTGTATATGTATGGACTGATGTATTGTGTTAGTATGGAAGTAAGAGTGAAGCCATTTGGCATCCCTGTGAGCACAATGGCTGCAACATGAAGCTGTATGTCTTTGCACACAGTGTCAGTCCATCTGTTTCTTCCACTTGTCTGTGCAACAATCTGCATCCATGTTTGTCTGCTTTGTCTGTCCAAACGATGTGTTTGTGTCTGGCTCTGGCTCTGTGTGAGTGTTTGTGGCCACTCAGTGTATATGAGTCAAACTAAAAGTGTCAGTGTCAGCATTGCCGTCGACCCGCCGCTCAAACCGTCTGCTTACTGCAGGAAACAGACGTTTTCAGAAGACACCTGGTACCTGTTTCCTCCTCCAGCGTTTGAAGAAAAACAAACACCTGAGTGGGAAGGCAGGGGATTTTTTCCTGCTGGCCTCTCTGACGTCAAACAGGGCCTCTGGTCCTCATCGCCCTGCCGAACTGACATTTACAAAAGGAGGGAGAGTTATAGAAGTAAAAATTGCTTCATAAAGTTAAGGCATTTGCACAGCACGTTTGTAATTTTCATCCACAATTGCCGCATTTTTAAAATATATATGACCTTGCATAATATCAGTTTACACACTGATTTAGAAACTTCAATCCCTCAAAGTTTTTTTTTTTTAAAAAGGTTTTTTTTTTGTTGTTTTTACATCACCTGCAATACTTTGAGCACAAAGTAAAGAATTCAAAGATGTGGACTTTAACTCATTGAGTGCTAGCCGTTTTGCCTCGTGCCAGTGTTTTTGGCCATTGTGAGTCATACTTCAAGAACCTCAGAATATTTTGTACTATGACTCTGAAAACACTGAATAGCTCATTGAGTTAAACAATAAATAAAGGATATGTCAAACAGGTTTCCAGCATTGGGATTTGAAATCACATATAATTCATGCTTAGCATCTGTAAATGGACACCTGCTGTTCATGTACCACGCTAAGGAAGTTTAAAGGTTGAATGAGGAGCAGCCATGTCTTCTCAGCCAAGATAGGAGTCAGGTCCTCGAGTTCAGAATCAGGGGTGATCGTTGTATGGCTGTCAGCTGCTGAGCCTGTGACTGTGTAGGCATGACGGCCACACACACTTCCCCCAGTACCACACACACACACACACACACACACACACACACACTAGAGCAAGAACACGCTTTTACTCCAGCAACCGTAAAACTGCCACTAATAGACACTTCCTACTATTCCCTGCAGAACTAATTTAATAGACAGCGGTTTAATGCTTTAACTTGCAGACACTCAGAGACACGAACACGCTATGATCACACATGTTTAGAAATAGAAGGTTTGATTTCATTACATGGCATGTTCTGGCATGACAACATGAAAGAGGAGCTGAACTTTCTCCAAAGGCTCCAAATTGTGAGGGACAAATGAGGAGGTATGGTGGTCACCACCATAGATCCACGACTTCCTCATCGCCCTGCCTTCATCCTGTTCACCACATGGGAGGAATACCCTGCCCAGAAATTAATCTTATTCACCAATATAGAGTACAGATGTAGCTTTACGCCTAATGCTGTACAAAGAATGACAAAAGAACTCAAATCTGCTGATATCAATTACATTTTTGGTGATTTAAAAATATAAAAAACACAGACAGGTACATATATTTGTACACTGGAAACATTTTGAACCAGGAACTGTTGGTACCCTGCTTAACCATGAAGAAATCACACACATACATGCATGCTCTATCCACTTTTCCTGTCTTCATCATTCACCCTGGTGACGTAAAAACTGTAAGCCCCTGTACAACATGTACATTATTCTCCCACACAACCATAAACACACAAACCCATGAGTTTCACCTGCTGCTACTGTCAAACCGTTCTTTCTTCACGTCATTACAAATGTCATTTATATTTATTTTAGATAGAAAAATATGAAGATTGTGCTAAATTGTGAATAATAATAAAAATAACAATCCACGATTAAAAGCTGGTATTAATTTATGAAGGCATGCTAGTTTTCCACATTAGCATCCTGCGAATATTTCAGAATAAAAGCCTTGTGTTGACAAATGAAGAAATTTTGTCCACAAAAAAAGTGCAGTATGCTGAAATAATGAGGATCAGAGGCACAAATGGCTGTTTGTCTTGGTCAAAAAGATTCAGACAGATCAAAATAGGATGTTTTTTTTACTCTAATCAAAGATCTTAGCAGGAAAAAAAAAACAAATTTTGATTCAATTCATTGTATTGTTATAGTTACTATGGTACAGATCAAGGGGGACTAGCACATAGCTGAATGATCTTTGGTTGCTGAATAGAAGGAATGGATAAAATATTAATTAGATTAATGTATTAACCCTCAAATTATTATCAAGCTGAAAGGTTGCTGCTTACTCTCTGTGGCTATCACAGTTCTTCTCTTTTTAATCTTCCAAACAAATAATTGTTGGTGCTGACACAAATCTACGCAAGAGGATTTCCCAGTTACAGTTTTCTGTTTTATGGCTTACAGGTTGAGTAACTGCTGTGTAATATCAATGTGTGCAGCATAGCTTTCTGATACCAGAGCAACAAGCCTGTGAAACTTTTTTTTTTTTTTTATGCAGTAGCTTCATCTGTAGGCGTTCCCAGGCCAAAAGAAGTCTCACTGGCTCATCAGATAGGTGTAAAAGATGTAAAAGTGCACTTCCTGCTGTTTTGTTGCTCTGTGGGTCATACCTGAGAGGGCTGTGTATGGGGTAACGTCTGCACGTGGGTGCCCGCACTGCAAAGGAAACTGTGTGTTCATGCATCTCCTCTTTGACTACAGTAGGATTCATGTGTGAGTGTGTATTAGCGCATACAGTAGGTCTGTCTCTCTGTGTTTAAGTGTGAGCATGTTAGAGATGGCCTGAGGTAGTCCACTGTGCTGTTGTGCTGTAAACTGTTGTGAAAGTTGTAATTACATACACTTAAAGCTGCTGGTTGTGCTCTGACAAAGCATCGCCCACCCCTGGAGACGAGCATGTTAGGACAATATTAGTGTTAATGTGCTTTTACACAGACATCACCACTGTGTGTGTGTGTGTGTGTGTGTGTGAGGGAGAAATTACCTGATTCAGACTTTTTTTTTCCCCCCTAGTTACGTGCCCTACTTCCTTTTCATTCGTGGTTAAAATATTTTTTTCGACGTTAACCCCCCATTCATAATATAACAAGTGAAATCAAGCTTTTCTCACTGTTTATTTTTACAGATAGGAAGTGTTTTCTTTGTGCCGTTGAACAGGATGTGATTGACAGCAGGGTTCCTATGTAATCACAGAGTGGGAGCTATTAACTTTGAGTTTTATGCCTCTGTGGCTTGTCTCGGCTCTCATAGTGTTGTGATTGAATGACACGCAGAAATAGAACAGAAATAGAAAAGGCATTCCCATTTAAATCAACGCAGCAGTCAGAATGATGGCGACCATTTTTATATTTGCTGTTGCCAGTGCAGCGGCCCAGATTCTTTGCTGCATGTCATCCCCTTTCAAGACCATCACTATATCTGTAGGGGTGGGAAAAAACACTGATATTGCAATATATAACGAAACTTTTTCTTCTGATGTGATATTTATTTTTATCTCTTTGAGTGGTTTGTCGGCAGCTGGTATAAGAGGGCGCTCTCCCGCAGCCTGTGAGTAATTTTGGGGCTTCTGGGAGATGTAGTCGAAGCATAAAGAGACAGTATACACCACAGAGATCAAAACAGGAAGTGGAGACGATCGAGATTAGAGAGCAAAACAAACAGAATCTGGACAAAAAGTGGTGATTTTGGTGAAAGTGTCCTCTACTCTACCTCTGATAAAACAAGAATGGAACAAGGTAAAAACAAACATTTTTTTCATGATGAAATAGAGAGTCTCTTCTTTCATTTGAGCTATGAAAGAAGTTTGAGTGTGTCATGTTTTATATACATATATATATATACATACATATATACATACATATATATACATACATATATATATATACATATACATATACACACGTATATATGTATATATAAATATATACGTGTGTATGTATATATCTATATATACATATATACAACTTGTATTTTAAGCAGCATTTTAAATTTCTCAGTGATCTATGTAGAATATCACAATATATGGCAATAATGTATCGTATTGTGCCTCAAGTATTGCGATACGTATCGTATTGTTAAATCCTTGCTAAAATCCACCCCTATATATCTGTCAATTAAAAAAAATATCTCCAAAAGACTATTGTGACCTTCTGATGGAGCAAGAGGAAAAGTCAGGGGTACAGACATTAGGATTCATCCTCTGACAGCCATGAATACAGCATTTCAAAGCAGCATTCCACCTTATAGTTATCAAGATATTTTAGTTTGAGCTGAGTTTTAGTCTGGACGGACGAGACGTTCCCATCCTGACAGCGCAAAATAAAAAGGACACAATGAAAGGACTAAATTGTAAAAACATGGCCATAATGACAGAACAATATAACTGGAGCCTAGAACTGTAAAACTGGATATGTGAGAGAGTGCTGTGTGTGCATGTGCATGACCTGTTGTGTAATTAGCCCTGTGGTCACTAGAGGTGACGAGGAGAGCCGGCCCAGGAATCCCTCCCTTACGTCTGCAAAGAAATCCCCCAAAAAACCTCTCAAACACTCTCTCAGTCTCTCCATTTAGACGAGCCCCTGCCGCCCAGGCTTCATTAGCCTCCAGCACCCCTGCGGGCCACGAGGCCGGGGGAGGGGGGCTCAATCTCCCCCTCTATCCGGAGCCCTGGGGCTGCGCTGGAATTTACACCCCTGGCCCTGAGAACGGACGGCATCCACACTCCTCCACTCTCCCATTGTTGAGGAGGAGGAGAACTGTGACTGATTTCCCATGTCTTGGTGGGAGCTTTAGTGATCAGGTCTCCTCTGGGTTTCCTAATGCTGGAGGGATGTGATAAAAAAATCTAATTTCCATGCATTTTCCTCATCTTTCAACATAACTTCTTTCCCCCTTTTTCGCCTGCTCACTGTTTCAAGTTTTCCAAAAATTGCACCCCAGCACTGCTAATTTCCCTTCACTTAACAGGCCACAGGACACCCATAAGAACCTGAACTGGTAAGGTGAAAATTAGATTAACACCATAATTAGCTGTCTTTGAACTACAGCGCACAGGGGGAGCCTATTGTTAATGTTGTTCTGACTTTTCACTCACAGTGTGTGTCTGTGTACGCTGCCTGAGAGGCCCATAAAAAAGCACTTCCCCAGTAATTAAGGGTGGTATCATCCCCCCCCTCCTGTTAAAAACAAACAGAAAGAGCGAAGTAGGGAGGCCGAGAGCGAGCGAGCGATCTGCGACCACCTGAGGTCTGTGTTCGTGCTGGCCTGCTAACCATGAGTAAACACAGTAAATGGGTTTTGACTGTAAAAGTTTAAGTTCAGTTGCCCTTTCTCACGAGGAGGGAGCGACTGGTCCAGCCAAGACACACTCAGACGGGCCCTATGAAATTACAATTCACATTATTCACATTGGCCTTATCATGGGTGGGCTCATCTCGGCCTGATCGGAGCACTGTAGAGCGCTCTTCACATAAAATACAGTAGGCCTGTATTTCTGAATGATTTTCTGGAAACACAGAGCCCTCACGCTGTTGACACCTGTGTTTAATTCTACTTACGTGAGAGTTGCCCATTCAAGTCTGTTTGATGCTTTGTGAAGCCCACTCATTGTGCAATGTTTACACCAACACACTGGAACACGGGGCCCCATTGTGCCTGGTCCCCGCCCCAGAGCTCACGAACTGAGTTATACCACCGGCTGGGCCAGAGTGCCCCATTAGCTTAATGGCCGTCTAGGATTTCACAGGGGATGCACTGCTGTTATGGCTGAGAGCTTTGCGTTTCCCTTTTTATGGCTCCTTCGGATTCACAACACCTAGGAATAGGGGTTAGAGGAGAGAGGAGGAAATGAAACAAAACAAACACAGAGGCAACTTTAAACTGGCTGGAGATGAGGGACAAGCGACGGAGGAAGAGGCAGGAAGCAAACAGAGTTTACATCAAAATAACAAAACAGAAGGGAACACAAAATAATAATTTATCTTTTAGAGAGGAGTCCTGCAAGTATCTCTCTTGGGTATTGATTGACTTAACAACTGATGACCTGATTCTCTTTCCCATAGCTTTGACCTTTGACCTCAGTGACTTCCCCAGCTGGTCAAAAAGCAATAGGAACAAAGGGTCAAGTTCCATTTCAGCCAAGAGGTGAATGTGACATTCAGCCATTTGCTTGACTTCCAATCTTCTCTTTCACGATGACAATGGATATTAAAATGTGCCCATCTTCATCGACTGACAAATGTGGGGGTTTTAACTTAATATTTTTGTCTTTATTCTCTCCTTCATTTAGTTTGGTCTGTATTAGTCTTAAAGAAGCCAAGAGATTCAAATAGGCCAAACATGAAGTAGACTAGAATAAATGACCCATTCTCTCATCCTTTGTCAATAGCCTTATATTAAAACTGTGATTTATACATTTGCTCGTCCAGATGGAATGGAGCATTGGTAGCAGACACTCCTGTGGACAGACGTTGATCAATAGCTTTATTATACACCAGCATTCCTTTTTCATGAATACCACTCTGCACGCTCTGTTTCGTTAAATACAAGCAGGCATTTGGGTGCCACAGAGGAGACACGTTAAAGGCTTTGAGGGCCAGTTTTATGATATCATTCGATGCTGTTACTAAGCACAGGGACCGTCTGCGTTGGCAATGGACGTTAGGCTTCAATTAAGGACCCACAGTATCATATCTGCTGGCATATATTGGGCTCAGGGCCAAAGCTTTTGAGACTAACCTCCCAGGACATACGTTTGTCCTGCTATACAAAGTAACCTGATACTATTATAGGGCTCTGTGGACATGGTGAACTTGGAAAGTGGCCATCTGGTAGGCATTAAGCCAAAATTATAGTGATGAATTGGCTTTTATTTGAAGATGAGTAAGGCAATGAGAAAGAGGACACTACAGCAGCACAGATGACATGCCCTAATAAAGAAACAAAGACAGCTTCAAGAGCTGTTTAAATGAGATTTTAGTACTTTTTCCAAATTAAATTCATAAAATCACTAATTGACCTCCATGGTGACACTGACACTTTTTCCAGGGTTTTCAAATGAAATGAGGAGGAATCATCCAGATCTCCTCATTTCAACTGAACAAATAGGTGTCCTTCGTATATACTGAGCTGTAAAAAAAAATAGAAATGATAGACGTTCAGCTCAATTAGGACACTCTAATAGATGACAAACTGATTTGATCACATCCTAACTAAATAGGACTAGGGGTGTAATGATTAGTCACAGTCAACAAAAATGGTTAATGAAATTCGTTGCCAACAAATTCATTTGTTGATAACAGTTGGTGACGTCACCGCTTGTAATTTTCCAGCTGGATGACCAGCATGACCAGTGACTGGCAAGCTATAGAGACATTGCTACGACCAACGCGTTATTAAACGCCTCACTGTAATGTCATTACTTTTGTCAGTAACTAATACTCTAACGCATTACTTTGTAAATAAAAAACAAAGTAACCATTACAATGTGGTGCGTTTTGTCCGTTATTTGGCAAATGATTTCCTGACTGAATGAAATGAATCCAGGTTGCTTTTATTCATGCTCTCAGATGTCTCTATGGATGGGGGGACATGTCCCCTTCAGATTCACAGAGACACTGATCCGTCCCCCCACTTTCCAGCATAAGGAGACAAACATCACCGGTAAAAACAGAGCATTAATGTTATTGCAGCAGCACTGGGAGCTTGGGGTTTGTGTGATTTGACTCATGGTGCGTTCAAGTTGTACAGGAATGTTGGAATTTCCAAATACCACTTTTAACAGTAACACATTACTTTTTGGTGTAGGTAATCAACAAAGTAATTGAGTTACTTTTTACACTGGAGGCATGTGGGACACCTGAAGGATGCAGCTTCTGTTCATTACAGAATACCGTACACTAAATGCACTGTTCTTTTTTAAGAAGCTCAATAAGCATGAAAGTTACATGCAGGTTTATGTACTTTGTTTTTCAGCCTGCCAGCTGCTGTCAATCAAACACAACACCCCGATGACATCATCAGCTTTTTAATTTTTTTTTTTTTTTTTTTGCTGTGGCTAAGACATTTGGTATACATGAAAAAAGATGCACTGTGACTATTTTATACAGCCCAATGATCACAGCACATCTGCTTTAAGGACAGATATTAAACATAGAGTGGGATGATACAGCATTTAAAGAGGATGAGACTTTTGTTTTTTCATGTTTAGACATGTGGGCCAGGAGCGTTTTCACTATTCTGACCAACTTTCTTTGATATTTCTAGCATGCAGCACAATGTGGTTATTGAACTTAAAAATGAGCATCTGCTTGTCATTGAGGACATGTGACTGTGATTTATGACTTACACTGAACATCAAGACATGAATGGGATACGTGATGACATCAGGGAGTCATAAACTGAATTAAAAAAAAAGGTATTTTCTTCATGTTTACCTTTTGGAGCCAAGGTCACGTTTGGCATCATTAGTATGAAATGAATCTCCAGTGTTCAGAAGATGAGGTCACCGTTGCGTAGGGAATGTCATTAAATGGACTGGGATGTTTCTAAAGGCAGAAGTGTCAGTTGTGTTTTGTCAATTTTACCTACTGACTCACATGGACTGCAGAGTATTCAGCTGTGAGCCATCAGTTGATGTTATTATACCACAGCCATAATTCAATATGCTCTGATGTGATCTCTGTCTCTGACAGAGTTGGCATTTTGTGAAAGAAACAACACTGAAGTGGAAATAACAGGCATATTTTTCTAATATTAAAGATTGTAGTTTTCAATCTGTGTCCTCCATTTTCACAACATGCATGATCTTTCAAGTCTTCAGCATTGACCCACTGTGTCAGAATAGAATTTTTGGTAAATATAATGCTTTTTTTTTTTGACATTTTTGTGCCTTTTGATCAGTGTTACCCAAAACCTAAGATGATGAAGAAAATTCAGTTTGTTGTGACAGCGGAGCAAATTAAAACATTAAAAAAATTCTGAAAAAAATTCAAATCAATTAATTGATTATTAAAATATATGATATTTACAATTTAATAGCAAATCGATTAATCTGTTGATTAATCGTTGCAGCTAGTTATATCAGAGCACAAACATCAGCATCAGCTGAAATATTTGAAAAAGGAAGAGTTTACTGATTAACTCATTGAGTGCCAGCCGTTTTATAAAACATAAAGTGTCTTGTTCCAGCGTTTTTGCCCACTTTGAGTCATATTTCTAGACCCACAGAATATTTTGTACTATGACTCTGAAAACACTGAATATCTCAAATGAAAGAAGAGACTCTCTATTTCATCATGAAAAAAATGTTTGTTTTTAACTTGTTCCATTCTTGTTTTATCAGAGGTAGAGTAGAGGACACTTTCACCAAAATCACCACTTTTTGTCCAGATTGTTTGTTTTGCTCTCTAATCTCGATCGTCTCCACTTCCTGTTTTGATCTCTGCAGCGTATACCATCTCTTGACCTAAATCAGCAACCCAAAAAAACATTCTGACGTATTATTACGTCAAAGGCACTCATGTGTCAGATTTTAAATGACGTTGAAATACGTCAATGATACTCAAAGAGTTAATGTGGGTCAGGTTAGCCCTTAAGGTTCTGTGTACTGGGACAGATGGACGTCTGTCCACTTGATATCTCCCTGCAGGACGTCAATAGGCCCCATTTGAACTTTATAGTGAGCGCCTTCCTGTTCTTCTTATCCTTTCTTTCTAAACTCCGGTGCACGCCCGGCTCTCTACATTAAAGAACCTTGATTGTGGGGAATAAGAGGGATGACTGGGATCGAGCAGAGCCATAAATGGCTGCGTTCACATACCTTACCCAAGCTGACTTCAGTGTCGAGTTCCACCACAAAGCAGAACTGTGTACTTTGATCCAGTAAATAGGACCAGCGGTTCGTCATTTGATAGAGGACTTGAGTGTGAGAAGCATGATTCACAATAACATTTGGACATATTTTGTAGAGTTATGTATGGCTCAACTGGTCTAACCCCAGTAGGGATTAAGAATGTCACTTATTATCAAAATAACAGATGTGGTTAACGTTGGGCGACATTGTGCCATCAAATGCTTATTCTGCTTTGCTGGATGCTCCAATTTATTGTATTTTTTCCCCGAAAGACTGACTAATTTCTCAAGAAATGAAAAAGAAATTAAACTTTTCATGTCTAACAATAAATCAAAACTATTTGGGCTATTTATAACTGAATGGAGACACTGAAAAAATGGAAACTAGCACATTAATCCAAATCAATTCGTCCATCTGTACTGTCCAGGTTTCATGTCCTTCAGAAAATGATGAGCTCAGCGTCATAAATAACCATTTATCTGCCGCCGCTAAGTGGCAGAGCAGCCAGGGCAGCTCTATCAGACGGGCACTCTTGACCCATGACTCTGCTTGAGTACCAGTTCCTCTGGTCCACAGCCAGGACAACTTAGACCACTTTAACCAGTCTGCTCCAATAGGGGAGTAACAGGAGACAGGAACACAGGTACCCATCATTAACAGTTATCATGTCATTTAATGTATCTGTCAGGGGCGTCACTAGGGTTTAAGAACAGGGGTCCTAGCCCCTACAGTTACGTCAAGACTTGAAGGGCATTCGAAAACAAACAAAAAAAAAAAACAATGGGTTTTCCAATCGGGCCGGGGGGGAGTAATTAATTATTTAAACTCATATTCTGTGAACTTGATATTGAATTTGTTGACATTTTTTGTGAAAAAATAAAATAAAACAACACCAAATTATCTAGGGGGGGTTCAGTTTGTAATAACCATGTAGCTTGAGCCCATTTTATTTGGGTTCTCACTGCTTATTATGGATGGGAATCATCAGCGGGCTAACAATAGGATATTATCATAACACAATTCTAATGTGGTTTTAAACATTCTGCAATATGCTAAATATTGGCATATATTATGATTTATAATCCCTTTGAAAATCAACTCATGTAACTTGCCAATATTTAGAGTAACTGTGGAGCGTTATTTATCGTGTTTCCCGGCAGGCTAACATGACATGTTTGATATCAATAGATTCCTGATGTGATCCAAGATTCTTCACTATAGCTTTAAGACTCACTACAACAGCAAAAGAAAGCATTGTATTGTATCAAGACAATACAGACTGTTCTTTCCTTCTCATTATTTTCCTTTGTCATGGTTTTAATTTCCTCTCTCTCTCTCTCTACCCCGACACCTCACCATAAGGGAGCTGCACTAATCTTTTTGACCCGCCACATCCTCCACAGGAGCTTCCGCCGGCTTAAGTGGAGGCTCTTCTTCAGTATGTGTGAGTGTGTGGCGGCTAGCTGATGCTGATGCTGTGTCTTTCTGTTTGAGCTCCTCTCAGGGTCGCTGAGCTCTCGGTCATGTAAGCAACATCAGAAAAAAAAAGCAGATGGTCCTCGCTTTGAAAAGCATTCAGGACAAACAGAGAAATCAGCTCTAATTAACAGTCATTTTAGATGATATCACTTTAAAGCATCTGTAAAACAAATATTTACCAAATTCTTATCGTCAATTTTCATGTAATTCAGTTATGAGGACGTGAAATCTGCAAAGGCCTGCTTCTGTTGCTGAAATAACATTTTTACAGATATTTATCATTTTAATTGTATTATTTCTATCAATATTAAATAATACAATATAAAATTTTTGGCACATTTTTTTCCTTGTCAATTAGTACATAATGTAAATATTTATTGTATTATTATTATTACTCATTCTATTATGCTATTGCTGTTGTCTATTGTTTTTTTTATTATTGTAATTTGTCTGTAATATGTCTATGCTCCTGTGGTGGGTGAATTTTCCCCAATGCGGGATAAATAAGAAACCATTCTATTCTATTCTATGTGTTTCACTATATTGTTTGTTAGACCCTTGAATAAACTTCTGAATCCTTTGATAATATCTAAAACATACTTCCTCTACTGACATTAAGTAATTCCTTATGATAGAAACAGCATTAAGGGAAAAATACAGGCGGAGAGAAAACCATTTAAGTTAACTATGAACTGTGTGTGTGTTTGAAGGGCTGACGGCGTGATTTATGAGCTGAGAGCAAATTCTATCTCTTACTGACTTTTACACTTTGTCACCAGTGATAAACGAGCAGGTCACACACTTTCACCCCAGAGTGAGCTAAATGTGCCTCACAAAAACACACAACCTTGCTCTTTCACGTTTACATACAGTATGACACACACACACACACACACACACACAGTCCCACATCGACTGTGGACGTACAAACGCACAAAAAAGTCCTACACACTCCCGTAAACACACGCTCTCACACACTTCTCACTCATTACCCAGAAATCTCTTACCCCCCGAGCCACCGTCCACTGACAGGCACTCGCCCCGACTTTTCTCTGACACGTCCCCCGGGGTCAAAGGTCACCTCAGTAGTGTGAAGAGCAGGAGGGGAGGGGGGGTGTTGAGGGCCCCATGGTGAGGCTGGGGGGGATCAGACCGGGGAGTGCAGTCATATTCCTTTTGGTTCCTTGTGGAGCAAAGGGCCAGGGGGACTGAAGGGGGCACACTGTTGAAGAATACTTGTGATAATGATGTTATTTGGGTACTCGCAAGGCCTGCTCGGCAGCTGTTGACAGTAATGATGTAGTGTGTGTGTGTGTGTGTGTAATTAATGATCCTCACAGCTCTCCTACATACCAGCTGCTGACTGAGGCAGGAAGTGGATGATTGATGGGAATTATTGATACCTTTCTCCCTCAAACACACACATATATGTAGCAGCGCAGTGCTGCCGAAGCCTTGATAGGGTTTTTAGTTTGTTGCTTTTCCTCCACCTATTCACAAATGGACTCATCAGTCATTGGGGAAGGAATGTCAATACTCCTCTGTGTTTTAAGTTACCATCTCCCATATGCTCCTCTGGAGTCTTTCTTATATAACAACTATTTACATCTTCGCTGATAAAAGCCACAGAAATGGCCTGGATGTGTAGTGGACTGGACAGGTTGATGGATGGCATTTATTGTCTGTGGGCACATCAATTTAGAATGGAAACCTCTCATTAAAGCTGTTTTATTGAATCTGAATGTGAAATATTACCTACTTTTACAACAAAACAAAAACATAAAATACACTTGTTTTTTTAACATGTTTTAAAAAGTATTGAGCCAAAAATCAGATGAAATATTAACAAGAACACTGACATTGATCACTTAAGGCCACTGTTGTCACTGTTTTTGTGAACATAATCAGTTTTGCAGGGCATTTTTTCACTCATTGCATAACACTTCTACTGTCTTCTTAAACTAAATATGATGTACTAGAAAAAAAAAATGTTCATTTTGCAATGACCTTGCAAATCTGTGCGTCTTGAACTGCCAAGTTAAAAACACGTCTACTCTGGAGCCGTCTTCGAGCCAAAATCGACTTACACTTGCCAGACAATGTGACTTTTGAGGATTGTCAAAAAGATCTTTATGCGTAAGGACTGTTAAGTATTTTTATTTATCAACTTATCTACTGAGCGAATGCTTTTCATCATTCTGTCATCACAGATTTTAAGAAAGATCTTGCCAGCAACTGAAGCCATCAATAACCACGTGTTACACAGTATGACCCAGGAGGGTGTCAATGTTGATTATTTTAACTCAAGCACCACTGATGAATATTCACCCAGCGTGTCATAAAGTTCCTACACGTACTGCATGTCACACAGAATAAATCAGCCCCGTGCATTTGGATAAAATGTCAATTTACATTTATGAGAAGATACAGTAGAATATGCAGAGTATTATAAAAACGTCTTGGCAATTTAAATTAAGACACTGCATTGAGATGTTGACCTTTGACCTGATAACAGTCAAGATTCACAAAAACATGCAGGGTAACCACTGCTGCAGGGGGACATGGAGATAGATGAGGACAAAGGAGAGGAAGTATCGTAGAATGACGGGAGAACTGAACTCTGCGTCTCATGCTCCTCTGCATGTGCTCAGTGTGTGCCTTATGTGCAGTTACAGTGGAACATGTGGCTGCTATTATCACCACAAGCTGTGGTCAGTGTTGAGGACACGTGTGTGTGTGTTTGTATAAGACTCATCTAAGCTCTGAGAGAGCTGCGTTTGAACTCCAGTTAGCACATCATCATCAGGCATCATCAACCTAGCCAAAATAATGGGGTCTCTTTTTGTGGCGTGGATGCTAAGTAGGCTACTTTAAATTTTCACTCCAAAAATATCAATTGTCAGCGCTGGAGATGGTAATAAAGTTTGTACCCTGACTCAGTAGACTGTGAAAGAGAGGAGACAGACAGAGATGGACGGATACATGTTTAAGATGTGGACGCAAACTGTTTATGTGTGAAACCGTGAGTTCGCCATCTTGGCTTTTTGCAAACAGAAGGAACACAAGAGGGTGGGGCTGAATAACAAAAACAACTAAACAACTGAATGAAGAAGAAATTTTAGTAGGGTTGGGACGATAACCGCACACAGCAACACCGCGGTCATGTGATGCCTACCTCGGTGTTGAGCCCTAACCCTTACCCCTAATATCCACTGAAAGCTTCTATTGTTGTCAGATGTCGGAGCACGGCGCATAAATTCAGCACAGAGCAGATCGTACAAGACAGGAAGTTGTGTCCAGACACAAAATAAAACATTTGGTTTATTTTCAAAATAAAATAATCCGTGTTCGCAGCAGATCGCATAATCAATTTCCTTCTACTCAGTGGATACAGGGTGGGTCTCTTTCAATGACGCTCCGCTACAACCTGCTATATCTTGCGATGATGCGTGAATTCGCGAGATCTCGTTAGTCAGCGAGATCTTGTCCGCACGATTCCAGCTGTCCAACAGAGCCACAGCAGGCGGATCTGGTGGGTATTTCCAGACAACAGATGTCTGCATCGTTCCGCATCCAGTGGAAATTAGGGGTTAACGTCATCAACACAATATATTAAAACAATAATAAAAATTATCTGTCTATATTTGCTGTTGAAAGTTACAATAAGTTTCAAGAACTGAAAACATAAATGGTTCAAGTTTAAAACAAAGACAACTCCCAGACCAGACAAAGCCGTAGTAGCGACCTGTTAATCTCTGCTTTACAAAATGAGATCATAATTCACCAAATGAACATCACGCTGTATTAAAGAAGACTTAAAACTAGAGAACATAAACTCATGTTTACAGTGTTTACTGAGGAAATAAATCAAGAGAGAAGTAGGGAATAAGAAGAATCGCCCCCTGCTGGCTAGATTTGAGTTTAAGGCATGTCAGCACTGGCTTTACTTCAGACAGTAAGGTTTGCAAAAACAGATAAAAGAAAAAAAGGACAGAAGTCAAAGTGAGTAAAAGATACAGACTGAGAGAAATAGAAGAAATCCTCATATGTATGTGTTTATTCCAACACACTGTGTCTGTCTGCTGACAGATCATAAAGTGGAAGGTCTCTGGCAAAGTCTGGTGGATCTGCAGCAGTTTAATCAGTGTGATAATTCAAAGTGATGCACTGCACATGAAGAGTTGGCAGGAAGTCACTATCTAACCCAGCAGACCTTTCCACTTTTAACGTCCCATAGAGAGACTGGGAGGAAAAATGTCTGTGTTTAGTTTCTTTTTTTTTAAAAACTGCCAAATGCAAACCAGAGAAGGTTGAGGGGTCTAGGTGAGTTCACAGGTAAAAGCACCTTCTGTACTGTACATCTGCAAGTGAGCATAAACCTCTCATGGAGAAGAAAATCTGCATATTGTCATATTGAAATAAATCTCTTGAATTGCACAGTTTTTTTTTATTTCTTTGGGTACTGTCATCAGTATTGTGGTTGCTTGTTCTATTCTCCTGTCATGGGCACATTGTTCCCTTAATATTTGTTATATTTTTTATTTGTTAAAGTTTACACTTATCTCACCTTTTCTCAGTTTCTGGAGGACATGTCAGTAAGATAATGACAAAGTACATGATGTTAATGGACATGTCAATTTCTTTCATTTAGTTATTAAACCATTATTACACCTTTTTAATACGGCCATATAGGGCTACACACTTTCTTTGAGTTTGACTGTTTTTTCACCGGATTTTTATTTTTAAATTGTGGTGTGTACAAAAAAGTAAAGCATGTATATTCTGTTTTTTTGCTAATGACTAAAAAGTTTAATTAAAAAATACACTATACATATGTCTATGTCTGCTTTTATTGTGAAAAGTTACGGAGGGAAGTAGTGGATCTGGTCTGCATGATGTGACTGTTGATTCACTCAGTGTTTTCTGTGAAAACTGAATATTGATATGATCTGCAGTAAAGTATCTGCTGCACCCAAAGATTTATACAGTATGTTTGACATCGGAAACGACTCACAGTCCTGCAGCTTGTGAGGAAAGAGCTTCTGGGAGATGTAGTCGGAGCATAAAGAGACAGTATACACCACAGAGATCAAAGCAGGAAGATGAGACAATCGAGATTAGAGAGCAAAACAAACAGAATCTGGAGAAAAAGTGGTGATTTTGGTGAAAGTGTCCTCTACTCTACCTCTGACAAAACAAGAATGGAACAAAACAAATAAAAACAAACATTTTTTTCATGATGAAGTAGAGAGTCTCTTCTTTCATTTGAGCTATTCAGTGTTTTCAGAGTCATAGTACAAAATATTCTGTGGGTCTAGAAATATGACTCAAAAGGGGCAAAAACACTGGAACAAGGTACTTTGTGTTTTATAAAACAGCTGGCATTCAGTGAGTTCAACAACCTGATATTATAAACTTTGATTAAACACATCAGAGCAGCCGTCACACATGAAACATATCCAGAATTAGAGCTGTTAGAACAACAAGCCCTGAATGAAGGTCATGTAACGGCCTCTTAACTCCTACTGGAGGCTTCAGTAGCTGCAGTTCATCTACTGCTTGTACTCTTGTCTCTTTTCGGCGTATTATTGTCGACAGTCAGTTGGTGAAATCAGACATCAAACAGCGATGTTCTCCTGCTACATCTGTCTCAGTGCTGCTCACTGTTTATTGATTCATCTCCACTTTATTTACTGTCCGCTTAATTATTTCCATGTTTGATCTTTTCGGGATGTTGGGGAGGGGAGGGGGGTATCCACACACACACACACACACACACACACACACACTTGCTGCACAGGTGACAGAGACCTCAACCACAAGATGGATGAGTGTCTGACTGCGACATCTTAAACCTGTTACCTCTGAGTGGATGTTTATTTGAATTCTCCTCCCCTCTGTATCCCATACGGGAGGGAATTCTCTTGAACTGCAGCAACAGGAGTGTAAATATTATGGGGAAAGCCACCGAGACATGAAATGTAGCTTTAATTACAACATTGATATATCGAGGTCAGTCTCTCAGCGCATGCAGAGAGAACTTGACCTTTCCTCCTTCTGCCCGTGATTTCTTGTTTGATTCTTGTACACGCTCATTAAACAAATGTATATAGTGTATTATATATGGTCCAATGTGTTTGTATAAGGGCGAGATGTATGGTGAAGGCTGAATGGGGTGCAGGGGGGCAGACATTAAGGGGAAGCCACAGTGAAACTGGACGAGATTCATGAAATCTGCTCAAGATAATGTTCCGTATATTTTAACTCTTTGAGTGCCACTGACGTATTTCGCCATCAAAGGCGATCTCACACAGCCTGTGAGTAATTTCAGGGCTTCTGGGAGATGTAGTCGGAGCATAAAGAGACGGTATACACCACAGAGATCAAAACAGGAAGTGGAGACGATCGAGATTAGAGAGCAAAACAAACAGAATCTGGACAAAAAGTGGTGATTTTGGTGAAAGTGTCCTCTACTCTACCTCTGATAAAACAAGAATGGAACAAGGTAAAAACAAACATTTTTTCATGATGAAATAGAGAGTCTCTTCTTTCATTTGAGCTATTCAGTGTTTTCAGAGTCATAGTACAAAATATTCTGTGGGTCTAGAAATATGACTCAAAACGGGCAAAAAACGCTGGAACAAGGCACTTTGTGTTTTATTAAACAGCTGGCATTCAATGAGTTAATTAGCTTTATGAATAAAATAGGCGTTGAAATAGGTTGAAGATATTCATGTATTCATGGAATCATTAAATTAAATAGCTCATTATAAATAAGCGACTGGTTCAAAATTGCACACAAGAAAAAAAAAAATTAATAATGAAAATAAATTTTCCTGAATGAAATTCTGAGCACTCATTATTGTAAGGTCTGCTAAACAAGCAGCGTGCTGTAAAGCCTCTACACACTTGGTTTCAGATCTTCAGAAGCATTCTTCATTATTATTTAATCTGACATCCAAAACACATTGGGGTGTGGTTTCTTAAGATTTTTAATAATATTGCACCACAAATAACTTTAAACTTTCATTTTTTTCTGACAAATTTGAGTCATGTCCGCTTCAAATCAGAAAAGAGCAAAAATGTTATATTCATGTAGGACCCCATCATTTCTAGAGAGAAACTTCTTAAAAAAAAACTTGTAAAAGCTTTAAAAAGTTTCATTTAAAACACTGCTCATGCTCCTCCAGGTTGCTGCAGCACCCAGCAGCTTAAAGGTTCCACCTGATGTGGGTGTGAGCCCTCACCTCCACAGTTTATACTGCAGGATCATGATAAGCATCTCCACCACCTCCATAGTGCGGAGATTAAAGAGAGATGTTTAATGAAACATCTCATGGCAGCCAGCTGTCTCTTTCTATCTGTAGCATGAAGAGGAAGCAACAGCATATTGTAGCATAACGCTATGTTTTCATAAACATGTTTATTTTCATTTTCACTTTACTTTCCATTTAACCACTTTGATGCTACGAAGATAACTAATACTAAACTAAAGTAAGTAAAACAAAGATTTGAATGGCTTTATGATAACCACTGATTGATTGTACTGCGCTGAAGTACAGTTTTATCATACTTGCACTTTAATTAAATATTTATAACTTTGTACTCGTACTCTGCTTCATTTCAGAGGTAAATATACTTTTTTCTCCATAAATTTATTTGATAAATTACTGCATTTTACATATAAAACACAGAGTATTCTTATACATGTATATTTATCAGTACTATTATCTACCCAGTAGTATACAATTATCTTAATTTTTTCTCCAAATTGATGGACTGCAACATTAAAATCTGCTTATGTTTATTTATAAGTAATGCAAAATAATACAATATTCGATTTAATAATAATACTGGCTTATTTTCAGGACTTTCACTCTAAATGGAGAATTGTTTCATGTTTATTTCTACTTACTTAAGTACAGTATTTCTTCCACCACTGATAAAAACAAAATGAAAAACTTTTTCTATCACTTTCATTTTAGAAAAAAAAACAACTTTTCGCACACGGGGAGTCACTGTTCAGCAGTGAGGAATGAGTGTGAGTCTTTCTCTCAGGTCACAGGTGTGTTTTTATGTCGGGTTTTCTGGGTTTAAAAACTTACTCACCTGGCTTTATGCTGGTCCCCACAGGCAAAGCAACCCCTCCCCCACTTGCTATTCCCAAAAGGACCCAATATAAACCCAGAGGGATGAAAGTATGTTAGGCGTACACGTTGTTGGCATGTCTACTCATAATTTAATAAGACATAAACCAAATGGATGAGCTGCAATAAAGATGGTATTTACTCCCCCCAGCTACATGCTTGTAACCCAATACTCGCTCTGGCGAAATTTAAGACCTGGTCTGGGCTAAGCCGGGACGGGTCAGGCCGGTATATGCCTGCTCTGTGGCTCAGGGAGCACAGAGGACAGGCTCTGGTGATGGTTTGTGGAGGCGGTCTGGTTTGATTGTTTTTCAGAAAGAGTTCAAGTAGGGCACATTGTCAAAAAGTCAAAATATAATGAGGTACTGTACATGTGATCCTCTGTCTGTAACATGTATTTGCCTGGGTTTGCAATGACCCAGCAACTCTCTAAGTGCCATTGACGTAAAAATATGTCAAAGTGTTTTTTCTCTAACAGACAGAGGATGGCGCTCTCACACAGTCTGTGAGTAATGTTGGGGATTCTGGGAGATGTAGTCAGAGCATAAAAAGACGGTATACACTACAGAGATCAAAACAGGAAGTGGAGCCGATCGAGTTTAGAGAGCAAAACAGAATCTGGAGAAAAAGTGGTGATTTTGGTGAAAGTGTCCTCTACTCTACCTCTGATAAAACAAGAATGGAACAAGGTAAAAACAAACATTTTTTCATGATGAAATAGAGAGTCTCTTCTTTCATTTGAGCTATTCAGTGTTTTCAGAGACATAGTACAAAATATTCTGTGGGTCTAGAAATATGACTCAAAATGGGAAAAAATGCTGACACAAGGCACTTTTGTTTTATAAAACAGCTGACACTCAAAGAGTTAATGCTGATCCTGTCATATTACATACTGCACAAAGTCAGCTTAAAAAAAAAATACAAATTAACATTAATTCAATCCAAATGACTCTGGAGGGATCGGACGGAGACTCAAATCCTGAGACCAAAACACTCATGTGAAGAAAGGTTTCACATCAAACCAGAGTTTCCTCAAACTTACTGAATATATTCAATATTAATAAGAAGATTACTTAAATGTTCAGAAGACACACTATTGACATTATCATGTGGGACATATTTCCCAGTGGACTAATATGGTAAAGCCACCAATCCATCAATTAAATTTTAATCGACCATCAACACTCAAGCATCAATGTTGTATTAAAAAGAGCCACCGGTGCTGCAGAGCACATGCAGCTGTGAATCTGTCGGCAAGCAGATTAGCATCATGGGCACACAGTTTCCCTTTCCCCAGTGGCTGTCTTGCGGTTTAGGAAAACACAATGGGATGTTTCTAAGTCAACAAACATAATGCTGCTTCAGTGATGCAGCACCATGAAGAATGTGTAACAATCATTTTGGGCACAGTTTAAAGCACGACAGTCCACGTGAAAACCCTGCATCACATACACCACAAGATCAATGTTTCCATTTAGTTTCATTAGTTTCTACTTGATTGACTCCAGAAATATTTGGAAAATGTAAAGCAATGTAAAATCCACCCGATAACTTTACTGTGTATATAACACAGATTAATCAAATTGGACATAGTGAATATTAATTTCAGTTCAACTGAAATATTTCACATTTCCACTCCGCTCAGTATAACTGAACCGAACCAAACTTAACTTTCAGTGGCCGCACTGTGTAATCAATCATCCTTCAGCCAGAACAAAATGGTAAAACAACATTAACCTCACAAGATTCAAGCGGTGTATGTTTCAGATTTGGACCAAAAGTATAAATCACATTAGATTTTAACAATGTGACATTTCTATATGAGGTTTGGACCTGCCAGACTGACAGGAAATGTGAAAGTGTAGCCAAGTCTATTGTCTTTTATCCCAATGACACGGTCCCACTGCGGTGTACAGAGGAGATAAACAGTCCCATAGCTGGGAAGCCACGACTGTTTCCTATAACTCATAACGATGCAGGGATCCCATTACAAAACAGATGGATTGAGAAACAGGGAAAGAAAGGAAGCCACGGGGGAAGGAACAATCAGAGAAAACGGTTTGGACAAAGATTTAGAAATAAGATCTGAGCATTCGAAGAATTGTCCTGATTAGGAAATGTCTAAATAAGCTGTGATGTCGGCTGACTTTTGCAGTGGAGGGCAACACGCTGTTATGCAAGCCACATCCGGAACTGAAGTATTGTCACTACATCCGAGCAATAAATCGGAGAACCCACTTTCTTAAAATTAAATACACAAATTAGATGGGGGTATCCCATTCTGCAGAAACAGGGTTCCACAACCTTGTACTCAGCGCTACCCTGCTGACAAGACATTTATGTTTCATAATCAAACAAAAGGCCTACAGTAAAGCTCGAGTCCAGAGGCGAAAACATCCCACGACCTGAGCAGCATGGCTCGTGTCTGGACGGTCCTGACGCTGGCGGAGGTGCAGGACTTAGAATTATTAATACATTTATTTACTGAAATGCTCTGTGTTATGTCCTCTTATATTTCTGTTAAACAAGTCATCCAGAAGGAGACATGAATGCCACTGATGCCATGACCTGTGTGATGAGAACATGAGCTCCCTGGCTTTCCACCATGAAATCCAGTCAGTGATCAGTAACTGCCGTAAAATGCTTCGATAGGCTGCCGAGCGGATGTAGACGTGTTTTGCACATGCGCACTACAAATCAGGTTTCCGGTACGGATGAGGTAGTGACAAGCCTGCTGGTCTACACGATAGCAAAAGCTCAATAAGTAGTATTTATAGATAAGTTACCAGTGGTCCACACAGGTAAGCATTGCAACACATTCTTTCATCTCTAGCAGCGATCCCACCATACCCAGCCTCTGATCCTCCACCTCTGCCACTGACCTCCAGTCTCCATGGTGGATGAACAGCTAAAGAGCCCAGGAGGCTGGGGTCACTGCTCCTGACAGGCAGCCTTCACTGATCTGTCTGTTGACGAGACACATCGACGGGGATTTGGTTACTGTCAGAGGAGTACTTCAGAGGACGACACACACAGTATGCATGTATGGATGAACACATACTCTTTCTGTCTCAAGGGCACAAACACAAAATCTCATTTTTTGACACAAAAACAGCAGTCTGGTTTATTCTAGTGGGTATACTCTGACCCCATGTGTGGCTGCATGAACTCTGCAGGGATTTTAGCCCCATAAAAATGTTACTGGTCCCCCCTTAGTGGAACATTTTGACACTGTTTAATATAAAACTATGCATTTTAGTGATAGTTTCTGACTTTCTGAATTCCCATATTTGTGAAAATAACATGGCAGTTACTTGGTAGAGAAAGTGCTCAATGAATAAATCCAGAGTTTTCTTCAGAAATATGAGCTAATATGTGGAGAAAAGTGAGCTAGCTTATAAGCTATGGACAAAGCTAGGACTAGCTAACAGGCTAATGTTCCAGAACTTTCCATCACATGAACCACTAACAGTCCCACCTTACCAACGAAAGAACTGGTGACAAACTGTCGACCCTTCACTTCTTTCTCCTGTCTGAACTTTTTTACTTTTATTTTTTAACTTCCTGACTTTTTAGACATCCTACCGTCTCCTCCTCCACTAGCTAAGTCGCTATCTGTTAGCTCTCTACAGGAGCAGCTGGACTGAACCATTTTACTAAATAGAGGGGTGAGGCTGTTGAGAAATGTTTCCAAAACAAATAAACTTAGTGTTACCAACACATTGTAAATAAAATATATATGTGACTGTGAGGTTATTACAAGTTGTCATATTATTTTGTCAGTATTATAATTATATTAGGGGTCTCTCTGGGCTCCTGTCAATCATGGACCCCTAGAATCCATCCTGATACGTATCTTTGTGCATTTGTAGTGGTTATACAGTAATTCGGGATGTTTTCTAGTGGGTATAGGGCGTATAACTTCGCATCACATAGATGACACCACTGCACATAAACGCTCACTTTCTCAGCTACACAGCCACAATAAGAGAGAAAGTGTCTGGAGGATATGAGTAAGCAGATCTCAGGTTTGATCCTAATTTCCCCATCAACAGACCTTACCTGCTACCTATTAACAGCTGCTGTCATTGCTGCTGAAATCACTCCAAAACCATTTCCACCCTGACCTTTTCCCAGTTGCTGCTTTTTGTTTTTGACGGAGTTGTTTTGTTGCTGTGAGCACTTCCCAGCAGGACCTGGGTGTGTTGCGCCTGTAACATCCAGAGTGTTGACAGTCTCACTCTCCAATATGCTGAGAGGCATGACTCGATATAAAATTGGAAATTCAGCCGCGGTGAAGTTAGTGGAATTTCAGTTTCAGTGTTCCAACCTGCAGAGATCTGACATTTATTCCAATCACTGATTTTATGGAAATGATGACAGTATCTGGCATTATAAAATGTGCACTGACACTGTTAACTTCAATGGTCTCCAGTAGCTTGCGTTTCTGCTTGATGAGGCTGTTAAATTAAAAAGCATACTGTATTTATGACACACCTGCATCAGTTTGGTGTGAGCTCACCTGTGCAAGGTTAGCTTCATATTGCTTGTTTGTTACGTAGACACCAGTGTACATAAGAAAACGCTAAGAAAATGCTTCCTTTATCATTTTTGTAACAACCTGCTCTCTGCCTTCGACCCCTTGAGCTTTCCTCCCTGTGCTCTGGTAACCCAATCCTTGTGAATCACCAGGTGATAAATGATCATTTCTTTCCAGCAGAGTACGGGTGGCTTCGTCTGACCCTGCGACTCGACCTCGCTCACAGAGACAGAGAGACAGCAGAACAACAAACGGCCACAGTCTTGACCTGGCACTGTAAGCTCCCAGCTTTCTCCTCTAAACACCACAGGATCTGTCACGCAACAGTGGATGGCAACAAAGATTGTGTTGGACAGAAGTGAAGATCAAAGTTATTTAAGATGTGCACAGAAGAGATAGTCTTACACAGGACAAGTCAAACATGACCCAGTGACCTGTTGTAACCTGATTATTAAGAAACAATAGAGAACAAACAAAAAACACTCATTTCCTTAAATACTGATTTGTTTGGGTTTCAAAGGTTGAAATAGTCTCGATCTAGTCTAGCTTGAAAATATTTTGAAGGCACAAATGGTCATTAACTCTTTGAGTGCCATTTCGACGTAGTTTAAAATCTGACGCTTACGTATTGACGTATTTCAGCGTCAAAAGTGTTTTTTTAGCAGCGGGTCGCTGATCACGATCTCCCACAGCCTGTGAATAATTTAGGGGGTTCTGGGAGATGTAGTCAGAGCTAAAGGACGGCATACACGACAGAAATCAAAATAGGAAGTGGAGCTGATCGAGATCAGAGGGCAAAACGGACAAATTCTGGCAAACAAGGCACTTTCTGTTTTATAGAACAGCTGCCACTCGAAGAGTTAAAAGAAAGCACTGTATTTAGTAGCATTAGAACGACCAGTGCTGTTACTGTTCAGTTGAGGTAGTCAAAGCAGTCAGGCAGAACTTCACAAATATTTGTTTTATAAAACAGCTAACACTCAAAGAGTTAAAGGCAGAGTTGGTAAAGATTTTCGAAGTATGCTTTTGTTATATTAGTCATATAATTTACATTAAGGATTCAGCACTGTTTATCTATTTTCAGATCATGAGATGAACAAGTAGGATGTGAATGTTATAATGCTTTTTGAAGCAACCAATAAACCAAATACTCTGACAAAAAGGGGGGAAAAATCTGTTACAGTCACAGGACTGAAATAAACAATACAATTATTAGATGGATTACCTGTCTGCCTACCTGTCATTCATGTTCATTATAGTATATTTATGTTTGCAATAGATAATAGTAGAGCAGTAGCTTTGGAGGGAGGCCTGAAGCAATGGACTTTTGGAGCTAATGCTAGCTACGCTGCTAGCTACTTTCAGTGTGATGCACACAACACTCAGCACTTTGTATGGTTCATTTTTAAAATATAGTGCACTCCTGCTCATTGCTCAAGACTGCCCACCCTGCCTTCAACAGAACAGACATACAATACAAGTCAGTCGAATGAGCTGGTTTCAGGTCCTGGAAATAATGTTCTGTTTTTTCCTCCCATATGTTGCTGATTTTCAGCATCTTCCATTTGTTTCTGAGGAGCATAGCACTCCTTGGTGACCGCTCTTCTGGTACTTGTGTGTGCCCTATCAATATAATTCGATTCAAGTGAGGCATACAACCCCCTTCCTGAAACTACATGTGCACACGATGATATCGGGCATTTCCATCTGCCATTTCAACACAGTGCAGGTTTTCTGCACAAAGGAGGCTCGCACACTTTGAAGCAATGTCAATATCCTGTAAATACCCTCCAATTTCCATCACAATAAACCTGCCGATTGAGTGGAACACCCCTTGATCCTGTTTGAGGGTTTTAATCAAGAGTGACAAATGAATGTATTAGACTACAAGAGTAGGGGTGGGAAAAAATATTGGTATGGCGATATCTTGTGATATTTTGTCTTCTGAAATAATATAGATATAATATAGACTTCAATTTCTTAATATCGAAATAATGTTTTGGGCCGTTCAGACACACACACATATAATACACATGTATATACCGTATACACTTGTTTTACATTCATGTGAAATTGATTGACGATGTTCTGTAATTCCTGTGAAATGGATTCAGCGCAGTCAATAAATTCTGAATTTCTTCAGTGACAGATATCACAACGTATCCAAGATGAAATTTATTGCAATATATTGATTATCACAGAATCGCTGTAGCGTGACATTATCATTATCATGGGCAAAATATACAGTACCTACAGTACCTGGTGATACCCAACCCTATAAAAGAGTAGTCGAAAAGTCAATATTACAAAATCGAAGCTTTTCAATGATGAAGGGAAAAAATAATCATTATAATGAATATTGGACACAGATAAAATTGACATCAGCAACTGTGATGAAGAAATGAAGCTGGCGTTCACTTGAACACTGGAATTAAGTTTCCAGTGCACCTGTAAGATTCCCCAACATGACGTGTGGCCTCCAGTATGCCTGTCATGCACCGCTCACGGGTGGCACAGCCGTGGGAAGCACTGGTTCCTGGTCCGACACGCATTCCTGTCCCTGAGTGCACACATGAACACACAGCGAACAAAATACACACACAGAGACACACATGCAGACACACTCCCCCAGCCCGCCCACCTGGGCCGGGTGACCCCCTAAACAGCTCCAATTACCAGGCACTGACAGACAGACAGATTAGGTCTGAACAAGGGTGCTGAGGCCTGCACAGACAGACAGACAGGAAGGCCAGACAGACACAAAGAAATAGGCAGAACGGGTAAAAACAGCAATATGGCGGCCCCGGACGCTAACGAAGAAAGAAAGAGGGACGGGAGGAAATTCTCTCATTTATTACAGTGAGTGTGTTTACATGAAGCCTTCCTCAGATCAAACCAAGGTGGAGATTAGTTTGCTCTTTCATCATGACTGAGGTTCCCTCTACCTCCTCCACACACACACACACACACACACACACTAAAACCTCTGTTAACTCTTTGAGTGCCAGCTGTTTCATAAAACAGAAAGTGCCTTGTTCCATTTTGAGTCATATTTCTAGACCCACAGAATATTTTGGACTATGTCTCTGAAAACACTGAATAGCTCAAATGAAAGAAGAGACTCTCTATTTCATCATGAAAAAATGTTTGTTTTGACCTTGTTCCATTCTTGTTTTATCAGAGGTAGAGTAGAGGACACTTTCACCAAAATCACCACTTTTTGTCCAGATTCTGTTTGTTTTGCTCTCTAATCTCGATCTTCTCCACTTCCTGTTTTGATCTCCATGGCGAACACCGTCTCTTTATATCCTGACTATATCTCCCCAATGTCACTCACAGGCTGCGGGAGACCGCAATCGGCGACCTGCTGACGAAAAAACACTCTGACGACAATAGTAATAATATTAGAGATAGTACAAAATCTTCTGTGGGTCTAGAAATATGACTCAAAATGGACAGAAAAGCTGGCACAAGGCACTTTGTGTTTTCTAAAACAGCTGGCATTCCATGAGTTAAGAACATTTTTCTACTAATATGGAAGTAAGAAAAAACGGAGACAAGGAAAAACTAATTGATGAGGTTGGATACCAGGCCTCAGGGACAAACAGGGCAGTTCAGGGTTTAATTGAGGACCAACCAATAAATTGACTCCTATTGACAGGGAGAAGGTACTGAGTTGTTTTGGATGCTTTATTATCCAGTATTTGGGCATTTTTCTGTTTGCCTTGTTTGCTCTGCATTTTTTTTAAGGACAGGGAAACTTGCAGCTCATGATGGAATTTTTTCCAATTAAGCCAGCGTTTACGCAGCGGTGGATGAGGTGGTGACAGAGCACGCCATGTGTTTAGACATGAGGGTGGGAGAGAGGCTGCCCTTCTCATAAGGTTTTTTGGGGGAGCATGATTCAAACAGTGAGTTTATTGTGTGGAGAGTCTTAAACGATACAGACAATCACCTGACCAAGCCGACAAACCCACTCTGAAACAGAAACACACTGATTCCTCACAGACAATCATCTGACAGCCATTAGACATTAGATCGTGTTGTCCCTGGCAACGGGTCGTGTTCACAACAGCAGCGGCGGAAACGTCAAGTCAAGTGTCAAACTTTTTTGTTCCTCTAATATATCTCATGTGTAGGTTTGGTTTCTCTCAATGTCACTTTTTTGTCTTTCTGTTATTATTCACGGCTGTGATATTGAACGTTTTGCATTTTGAGCTTTGTTTTCTCCCTTTCGTGTAACTTACAACAGAGAATGAAACTGGGGCCTTTAAAAGGGATCGACACTTAAGGGGAGAGTCAACATGTGGGTTACTACCAGCTATTAGACCCCAGCTGCTGAAACAGAAGATCTCCAAATGAAGAGAACTGTTGAGTCTTTTGTTTTGCTCGATCACAAACACCTGTAATTTACTGTTAAATGTCCGTCCAAATTTTGTTTCACTTGTTGTTTTACTTTTGGAATAAATCTCACTAAACTGAACCTTGACAGCTAGCATTAGAGCTCTCTTCTCTGGATATTGTTCCTTAAGTCGTTGAGTGCCATTGACATAGCTAAATGTCAAAGAGGTTTTTTTGGCAGCTGGCACAAGAGGGCGCTCTCACACAGCCTGTGAGTAATGTTGGGGCTTCTGGGAGATGTAGTTGGAGCATAAAGAGACGGTATACACCACAGAGATCAAAACAGGAAGTGGAGACGATCGAGATTAGAGAGTAAAACAAACAGAATCGGACAAAAAACGGTGATTCACAAGGATGGAACAAGGTAAAAACAAACAATTTTTCTTTCATTTGAGTTATTCAGTGTTTTCAGAGTCATAGTACAAAATATTCTGTGGGTAGGGTTGGGCATCGTTTTAATTTGAACGATTCCGATTCCAATTTCGATTCCTTTATTCAATTCCGGTTCCTGACGATTCTCGATTCCGATTATTTTAAGAGGCAGGGTCAAAAAAAGTTTTGGATATTTTAAATGAGCTAACTAACCAACGGTCTTTCTGAATGAAATAGTCTGACCTTCTTCATCAATTTTAATTCTATAAACTTTTTACTTTTATGAACTTCACTATGAATTTCTCACAGGGGTGTTTTCAACTACAATATAAATGTCAAATTTATGAACTCCGGAGCCGGAGGATGAGGCAGCGGAGGACGGTCGGCGCAGCGCGTCAAAGACGGGGCACTCATTTATGTCTACTCCATGAACTAGGAGGAGGTGCTTTTTCATGTTCGTCGTGCACCTTCCTATGCACAAAATAATCTTGTCGCAAGTGTTGCATTTTGCAGAGACTTCGTTCTTTTTAGAAAACTGAAACCACACTTTAAACCGCCAACGCTTGCTATCCATGCTGGACTCGCTCGGTTAAGCAAACACTTCCGGTGGACGCTTCTTCGTTGGTGTTCAGCGGCTTCTTCTTCCAGTCGGCGGGCTGGGTATTGAAACTAGGAATCGAAATTTAAACTTTTGAACGATTCCGGGAGAATCTGAAATGTAGTCCCGGTTCCAATCGATACTCGATACTCGATACCCAACCCTATCTGTGGGTCTTGAAATATGACTCAAAATGGGCAGAAATGCTGGAACAAGGCACTTCATGTTTCATAAAATGGCTGACACTCAATGAGTTAAAACACTGAACGAATGACATGGTGTAAAATTTCAGGAAGTTCAGGTGTTTTTATTAGTTTATTTACTTATTTTAAACCTGACTGTGATGTTTTCCCTTAACCTAACCTATTTTTGTTGCCTAAACCTAAGTCAGTACCAAGACATTTCCCTAAATGAGCGGTCTAGAATAGAACAGAATAGCTTTTTATTTATCCCCCATTGGGGGAAAGTCACCCACCACAGCAGCATACACAAAATTACAAATTACAGCAGTAAAGATACAATAGACAACAGCAAAGACATAATAGAATAAGTAATAATAATAGAATAAATATTTACAATACAGTATGTACTAAATACGATGAAATAAAAATATTTTTATTGCAGAAATGAACTGTTAATTAAACACAATTATCAGATGAATAAAAAGTGTTTCTATGTGGAAAAAGGCAGTGCAAACAAAGGTGAGTGGCTTTCTCGCCCCTGATGGTACTACACGTTACTGCGTGCATTTTATTACTGATAATATTTGTTATTAGAAATGGTAGCCGGGTGGAGGATTCATTGGCCACAATGAGGAAATGCTGACAATACTTGGGGAAACAACCTTTTGGAGACAAACGTGCTGGATAAAAATTTAAAACTTCAATTAAAGATCACAACGTAGCATTGATACGCAAAAACAGGGTTTGAAAAGCAGTTCTGAATCAAATGTCCGTTGAGGTGTTTTAAAAGCGCCTGACCAAGGAAGCCTGGCTCAGCAAAGTGTCTGATTAGAACCACATTTCCCTGCTAAGTGGAAGATGGATTGAAACAGAAAACGGAGAAAATGGAGAGAACGAGAACACGAGGACAAGAGAACTGAGAGAACCCGAGAGCAGAAGGCACGAGGAGGTAAATCAAAGTGAGAGACTCAGAACAAAGAGTGGGAGAAAGAGAGAATTGGGTTTGTGTAACTCTGTCAGGGAGCCCCATCAACAAGTTCAACAAGCAGACTTTCTCTGAGCGCCTCATTGGATCCAGATGACAACTCCCTCACTCCGTCCAGCTCGGTGGAGTATCGATCAGCCAGGAGAGCCACACTTGGCTGCTTCTGAAAAACCAAATCAGTCACTATTTGGATTTCATCTTTATATATTTTATCGCATGATGTATTGACAAATTGTTAAGTTTAACAGATCTCAGGCTCTGTGGTCGAAGGGCTTGAAAAACAGCTGTAGAAACTGGATGGATTACAGAACATTAGCTGCACGCGCGTGCTTTTTGCTTGATTTCTGTCTTCCGTGCTTCGGGTAGTGATAGAACAGGGTTTACGAGACAAATCTTTCTGCCTGAATGTGGGTTTTTGAAGTTTATTGGGCATTCAATCACATAGTAAAAGTCTTAAACAAGATATCCAGAGTCAGAGCTGAGACAGGCAGAAATGCATCGCAGAGATATGATGTGATGCGTTTGAAGAGAAAAGAACAGTTGGATGGGATAAAAAAAAATGATAACATGAGATAGACTGTTGCTAATAATACCTAGATTTGTGGATAAGACAGGATAATCTTTTATTCATCCCACAAACATGAACATTTACATGATGGAATAGGTGATTCATTTCATCTAACATTTCAGCTGCCAAACCTTTTGGAAATTTGGTCCCACTGACTCTCATCACTTTCAAAACACAAAGAAAATATTTTTTGTTTGTTCCTAAAAGTGCAGATCTTCAGATCTGATTTATTCAATCTCTTCAATCTCAGTGAAGCAAACACTTTTCTACTCAACATTCCTGACCTCAACATCCTGGAGTCCTCTCAGTTTCCTTTTTATGTATTCCCGACAAGTTTTCAGTGAAGTAACAAGAGCTCAATCAGAAATCACACACATAGACACACAAATTTCTGGGGTCTACAAATTAATTCATATGGAAATGTCGAGTAACATAGCAACATAATAAACCCCATCGATGGGATGTATTTGGCAATAACAATGTAAATGAATTTTTTTTGTAAATGTGCAAAAAAAAATATCATTGTTTTATAAAACAGAAAGTGTCTTGTGCCAGTGTTTTTGGCCATTTTGAATCATATTTCAAGACCCATAGAATATTTTGTACTATGACTCTGAAAACACTGAATATCTGAAATGAAAGAAGAGACTCTCTATTTCATCATGAAAAAAATGTTTGTTTTTACCTTGTTCCATTCTTGTTTTATCAGAGGTAGAGTAGAGGACACTTTCACCAAAATCACCACTTTTTGTCCAGATTCTGTTTGTTTTGCTCTCTAATCTTGATCGTCTTCACTTCCTGTTTTGATCTCTGTGGTGTATACCGTCTCTTTATGTCCTGACTACATCTCCCAGAAGCCCCAACATTACTCACAGGCTGCAGGAGACTACGATCGGCGACCCGAACACTCAAAGAGTTAAAAACAAAGGCAGGAATCTCATTAATAAAGGATGGCAAAATGAACAACATGTCAGTTACAGTACTATTCCAGAAACATCCATCCATACATTTTCTACCACTTATCCTCTCATAGGGTCGCGGGGGGGCTGGAGCCTATCCCAGCTGTCTTAGGGTGAAAGGCAGGGTACACCCTGGACAAGTCGCCACCTCATCGCAGGACACAGAGACAGACAACCACTCACACTCACATTCACACCTACGGTCAATTTAAATTAGCCAGTTAACCTAATCCCCATGCATGTTTTTGGTTGGTGGGAGGAAGCCAGAGTACCCGGAGAGAACCCACGCAGACATGAGGAGAACATGCAAATTCCACACAGAAAGGCCTCGGCCGGGAATCGAACCCAGTACCTTCTTGCTGTGAGGTGACAGTGCTAACCACTACAGCACCAGAAACATTATGCTGGTAATTTTAGTTAAAGTGCTTCAAGAGAGGTTTTCCCCTTAGTGGCTCTTTGAGAGCTCAGTGAGTAAAAGTAGACCTGCAGTGGATCAAAATAACCTAAATAATCATCTTTCTTCGGTTGATGACTCACACATCTCTGCCACTGTTTGACGATAACACCAAACTTTACTGTCATCGCCCCCAAACGCCTGTCCTGTCTGTGATGTCTTACTGTAACAGTTTGCTGACTGATGCTGTTTTAGTTTCACAACAAGCTCTGAAAGACATTTTTTTCAGTGCTCTCAAATACTACATTTAAAAATGACATTTCCTTCAGCCTCCCATTCTTGTTTTATCAGAGGTAGAGTAGAGGCCACTTTCACCAAAATCACCACTTTTTGTCCAGAATCCATCCGTTTTGCTCTCTAATCGCGATAGTTTCCACTTCCTGTTTTGATATTACCTCTAAGTTCCACTGAACGCTGAAACAAATCGACAGAGCTTCTATTTTTGTTGGACGTCGGCCCATGAATTCAGCACAGAGCAGATCATGTGGGACAGGAAGTCGTGTACAGACATAAAAGAAAACATCCGGTTTATTATTATTATTATTTAACCACCCTCTCCAAATTTGGCAACAAAGTGATGAAGGTGATATAAATGCTGTCTAAGGCTGTGATGCTGTGTGTTCTTCCAGGCCAGCTGTGGCACTAACTGGATACCCTCTGCCAGCTGCTGCACATTGCTTTGACATGGATATAGATACTCTTATTTTTGTTCTCCACACATCCTTTCTGCTTCGGCTTTGACTCCATAAAGGACCACATAATAGCCCGCCTCGTGTTTGTGTTATCTGGGGGAAAAAAGAAACAGTGTGTTTACAGAGGGGCTGCACTTAGTCAGAGAGCGTAATTGAAGGTGAGTGTTAGTATCTGGGTTTGGCCAAAAGAATGTGCATGGCCCCTGAGACTCATGTCGCACCCACTCCTTGGATTTGGTTTCAGCTGCTTTGCATGTCTAAAACAAACCACTACATCTGTTTTTACTTTGCGTTTTGTTTGCGGATTCAGTAAAAAATAATTACTGGCTTTATTCTCCTGGATGTCCTGGACTGAAACGGGAGAGTGAATTGGTTGAAAGAGGAGAGAGGAAGAGGAGAGATCGGGATGAACGTAGAGGAAGGGTCGTGGAAGGAGAGAAAAACTGAGCTGTTTGTGTGACCGTGCACATTATCTGCACACAAACACACACACAGGCTTAAACACAGATGGATAGGATTTCCCTGAGAGTGGAAACATCACATCTCGGCCTCGTTCAGCACGGCTGGAACACATTGAGGTTTACACATCAGATCCGGACATTTGAGGGTAAAACTACTTTCCCCTTTCTCTACTGTGTCACGGCCAGCCACTGCTTCCTACTCAGGGTTCGTTATGGAGACATTCGTATCAAAGATGGCTGCCAATTTACCTGAAGACTGTGCATGAAATTCAAAGTGTGAACCACCTCTTTCAGCGCTTTATGCATGTTCAGCATCAGCTTTCCATTCATAACCCCTAAAAAACACTGGATGGGGAACCATTGACGTCCGTCGTCCATCAATACCCACCAGATCCGCCTGCTGTGGCTCCGTTGGACAGCTGGAATCGATTTCGCTGACTAAGGACATCTTGCAAATTCACGTATAATCGCTGGTTACAGCGGAGCGTCAGTGAAAAAGAACCACCCTGTGTCCGCTGAGTAGCAGGAAAAAGATTGTAAGTCCGTCGCCAACACGGATTATTTTATTTTGAAAATAAACCGGATGTTTTATTTTGTCTGTACACTGCTTCCTTTCAACGTCCGACAAAAATAGAAGCTCTGTCAGCAGACGTCGGCGGCATTCAGTGGAAATCAAGGGTAACAAACATCAACTTTTGTGACCTCGTGCATTAACATATCGGCTATTGGTCCGATATAATAAAAAAAAAAAAAAAGTTTTGATTATGTTGAATTTATTTTTTTATTTATTCTATTCAACTGTAGACTATGCATAGGCCTATGTTTAAGCTAAACTAGTGGTTATTTTGCACTTAATTTATATATTTATATATATTACAGATTTTTATTTCTAATAATATATTTTTTAGTTTTTATTGGATTTATTGGGCTATTTTTCAGGGTCTTCCAATTTATTTTTACTTATTTTATTCAATTGTTCTCAAGTTTAAGGTTAAAATTGATGTAACCTATTTTTGAGTAATATCAATTGATCAAGCCTTTCCTAACATTCCATACTGCAAAATAAGTAATAAAAGTATGTAGGATTCCTGTTGATATCGTATCAGATCAATATCGACATCGACCAATACTCAGAGCTGCGGTATCGTATCGGAAGTGACAAAGTTGGATCAGGACCCCTCTAATTTATAGAGCTTAATAGCAGTTCCCTGACATATCAGCTGTGTGGTCCCTCCAAACCATCTGTTCATCACGTCAGGACACCAAAGCTTCTTTATACACTTGTCAAATATGCTATACACGGCTGCCAGGTGCACGAGATAGAAATCTATTTCCCCATTGAATTTATCATCTTGTTTTATAATAACGCCACACTGCTGCCAAACATTTATAGTCTACTCAAACACGAACACACTAACATTTGCCGCTTCTCATCCGTCTCTCTGTATGAACTTTCTGCCTATCAATCAGTAGTTTTTATATATTTTTCATATAATATGGCCGTACAGCTCATAGGTAGACATTAAACACACGGTCCTATGGATAGAATTTCACTTACAACTACAGTTGAGTCAAAGTGCTGCAGGCAGGATACATAAAAACAAATGGAGCGAATAAATAAATAGATTAAAATAAGAGCAATAAAATGGAAGCAGTAAAAACAGCATTGGAGGACTTTGCATGCATCTACATTGACAATAGGGATGGATATTAAGGACTTCACAATACCAAACGTATCAAAATAGTTGAGTCACAATATGATACATTATTGCAATATTGCGAAATATTGCGATATTCTACATAGATCACTGAGAAATTTAAATTGCAGCTTAAAATACAATATTGTATGTATGTACAGTTCATTTTTATACACACAAAACACACACAAAGTTACCGCATTAATGTCTGATTATTTTTTATTAACTTTTTATTTCAATGTGTGGCAATCAGCTCAAAACATGATTATTTTTGGGAGAAAAAAAAATCTATATTGAGAAATTAAAAAAAAAAATCTATATTATATCAGAAGAAAAAGTATTATGATATATTGCCATATCTATATTTTTTCCCCCTCCCTAATTGACAAAAATGATTTTGAGAGTGAAAAAACATGCAAACATCCCGTACTGTGACACTGATGGGAGTGAACCTCCGTTAATGGAATTCATTTCACCTGTTTTTTCCTCTTGACAAAACGTGTATTATTATATATTGTATTGTTACTATTTGATCTACAGTTTAAAAGGCGGCACACTCTACGAATGAGTTAAAGTATGTAGTATGAAGAGCCAAAGGGTCCGCTGCTCTTTAACTGACTGGCAGCTGGTTTGTGGATCCATCAGTGAACTTTTATCCTGATGGGAGAAAAGGGTGGAGGGTCGACCATGTGTCTCCACCCAGCTGTTGCTGTTTGCATTCAACGGATGGTAATTACAAACACATAAATAAATATTGGGTCGACTAAAGACAGAAGTCCTGACATAGGATGTGATTAGATGATGAGTAAGTGTTGAAAGTGAAGACAGCGTGTCCATCACACACACCCTTCTACAGAAGACATCTGTGCCATTTAAGGATTTTACTCCCTTGTCTCCTCTCACACTCCACCTCCTCCTCCTCTCCACCATCCTTTCTCCTCTCTCTCTCTGCATTTCTAAAACACCACTTCATCTCTTTTCAATCTTCTCCCCTTTGACAAACGCTTCTTTCCCACCTCTCTTGCTTGTTGTTTTCCTCTCCTCTGTCCAGACACAAACTTTCACACACACACAAATTCGCTGGAATGTCGGGAATGTGTCCGTTCCTGCAGCATCATGTTGTTGTTGCACATATGACTGCAACCCCAGAACCTGAGCAGTGGAGTGTTTTTCCAGAGTCTGTGGATGGACGGATGGACGGACGAAAGGATGGAGGCATACAGTGATTGATGAAGAAGTGCTGACCCAGCCCTTAAACACTCGATGCTTGACCCCAAAGGTAAACAACAAGGTGCCAACCACACAAAACAAGTCTAACACACTGATGTATACATAAATAAACACATCAGATTATGATTAAAATTATACTTATTAGTTTTGACATGTCTTATCTGGAAAATCCTCCAAGTTGGGGGTTGAGTGTCTTGCTCAAGGACATGCAGACAGTAGGAGCAGGGCTTCGAACCCACAACACTGAGGTACAGCCTGGTGACGCTAACAGCAATTTTAATACATTCTTTATCTATTCATTGTCTGTAGCAGTACAGTGCTTATATTGACATAATCATATGTTGCACTTAATTTCCTCCATATTGTCCAGTAATTCTGCACAAAATATTCTTCTTTAAATCCCTACAGAACTTAAGACACATAGCAGAGGTAGATGGTTGATAAAAAATAATAATAGGAATAATAAGAATAACAATTAAAGTGGTGGCTCAGCTACAGACAACTCTTTGTCAGTTTATAAAAGCTGCTCAGTGGAGGTCCTATTAGCTGAAAAGCCTCAGAGCTCCTCCAGCGTGGGATGGAGAGGACATTTATCTGCCTCCATGGATGGTTAACCTGATAGAAATGGAGATAACCTGCCTGCTCATCCTTGTTTGGCTGTCAGAGCGAAATTTCTGTCTCCCTACTAGCTACTAGCTGGTGTAAACAACCATCTGTCTGTTAATGTGCAGTCAGTTTGCAAGCAACACATGACCTGCTGTCTTCAGGTTAAACCATCTGGTGACTTGACCTGCAGGATGTGACAGAAATATTTCACACATGACATTATTTTCAACTTGTACTGTCTTCATTAAATTAAAAACAAGCTCTAGACTTTGATCTTTGACATTTTATGTTTCATCTCATGACATTAATGTTAAACGAATCTACTTGGTGACTACCTGTTGCCTAAGATGATTTGGCAGTTGTAAATATATTCTTTTTCTATATTGTGTGCTCAGTGTCAAATTGTGACACATCCTATCAGAGTACAGTTATAAATCACACTGCATGGCTTCTTATCAGATCATCAGTATCTTAACCTCCTCTGGCTCAATGGGGAGTTTCATTTCTTTTCGTGGCTGATGATAGGGAGCTCTCTTATCGGCCAGCTCACCGTCTCTCGCTGAGAGATGCAGGGTTTTAAGCGTGTCTCCTTGTTTATCCCTCTGATTGATAACTTTCTCTGCATTCTCCCCACTGGTCTTTCACAATCATGGCTCATAATGACGAGGCTGGAAGGTAGTTTATTTTGGACCATAACATTTCAATTACACCTGTCTGGATTGGACATATTGTGTGTGGTATTATTCTGCATTGACATGATCTACCTGCATTATTCTACCATTATTTTTAGCTTCATGTCACATCCTATGAAGAAAATTCAATTCAATTTAACTGGAATAAATACTAATAATAACTAGAAAAGCACTCAGAGAGCGCAGACCTCCGCCAAGGCAGCATTCTGAGAAAGTGTATACTCCTGCAAGCCCACAACGCCTAAGAGTGAATGTGTTGATTTTGAAAAAAGATCAATATTTGACTGGTTTCTGAGCCACGATTTTGTGCTCTATGCACAGTTTTTCGTGATTATCGCAGAATATAAAAAGTCTTTTCTGGATATTTTGAGACCAGTTGCATTGCTCTAGCTCTTTCTTACATGAAGTCGTGGTTAAAAAGGCATATTTGACCTTGGTGACCTTGACCTTTTACTCATCTTGACCAAACTGAATCAATGACTGCTGGATTCCTATATTAGTTTATAAACCAAATTAGGTGCTGATTGGCTGAAACTTGTACACTTGTTCAGAAATATGCTAAATATGCGAAGTCTCCCTTACATTACTATGGCGTGACCTTTCATTTGACTTTGATGATCTTGAATCGGATCCGATCACCACCAAACTCTAATCAGTTTTAAGTTCGGCCACTTCTGACCAATCCTGAAAATTTCGTCAAAATCCATCCATAACATTTTGAGTTATTTTGCAAACCAACAAACCAACAAATAAATAAATAAACCCCAGTGAAAACATAACATCCTTGGTGGAGGTAATAAGTAACAATATTAATACTAAAAAATCTATTTTATAACAATGGAAGAAGAGTCAGAGTAAAACCATCTTCACTGTTAGTTACAGCAGAGACTAAATGGATCTAATTACATTTAATCACTACTGTAATTAAGTACAGTTTCAACATACATACTGTACAGCTTTATACTTCTATTACTCTACATTTCAGAGGTGACTAGTGTACTTTTTACTCCACTTCAAAATGTGTTCATGTGTACTTTTACTTTTGATACATTAAATACATGTTGTCGATCACATTTTTGCATTTTTTCCAAAAACATCAGGACTTCTAGACTATGGTGTTTCTACTTTTACTTTCGTATCAAAGTACTTCTTCCATCAGAGTATTTCTAGCAGTACCTCCTCAAACATGTCTGGGGACTCCCAGGTCAGCTAAAAATGGAGAATCTCTCCATGTACTGGTTTGTCCAGGGATCTCGTCCCACTCAGACTGGCTGGACGGAGCTACATAGTGAGGTTTCCACAGGAGGAGACATCCTTATCAGAAATAACTTCTATTCATGTCTCTATTCAATATCAAAGAGCAATAATTCAGCTGGCTTTTCCCAAAAACCTGTGTATGTAACTCCTTTCAGCTGCCTGTATCTGCAGTCATATCATGCAGTTTCCAACCAGAAGCAAAAATGATGGTAATCAATAAATCATTGGCTTTGCTACGTGGCTCTGCTGTATGTTTACCAACCTGATGCAAAGTGATGTTCCTGCTTCAGGTATACAACACAGAAAGACAGAGGCTGGGAGGGAAACAGTAACCAGAGCGAATGAGAAATCATTTTTATGATTTACCCTGGCACAAAATGATCAGCCTCTCCATGTTAATATTTTTAAAGGAAATAACATTTGCCATGTGCAGCTGTTTGTACAGCCGTGCTGACTGGTGGAAGAAATTAACCACAGCGGCCTGGCATCACCAGCCAACACCTGGATACTTTTCCTCCAACCAAAGGGAGGTTATGAAAACCTTTTACGTCTCATTCTGCCTAACTGTGGACAGCAAACAGAATTAGACCCGTTCTGTGGTCCAGACCTGAAAGTTATGAAAACATCTGCAGTTTTAATGTGATTAAAAGGTCAAGCTGATGTAGATGTGCCATTTACGGCTGAAACATTCAGTTTCCATACTTCTGATTGTTCGGTTTGGATGAATGGGTGTACTGTGTATGAGTGTATTCTTTGCAACATCGAGCCCGTAACCGTTTCAGACCAAAACATAAATAAAACTCTCAAAATCAGACAAATTACAGGGTAGTGAGAGATGGATGAGTAAACCAAGCCGTTCAGAGGGGTTATTCTGTGTAAAAAATATGTCAGATTTGTATTACCTGAAGATAAATGATGTCCTGTGTGCTGATTGCATTTGATTTGAGTAAAACTATCACAAACAAAGATCTCTCCTGAATAAATTCACTATGAAGTGCCAGGTTCTCCTGCAGTCACATGCGAATACAGAGAGGAGAAGAAGATGTGGTGTCCTATTAGACACAAACATGCACAGCAATGACACGCAACACTTTAATATTAATCCAAAACGAAGAGTCTCATGTGGTCAAAAATCAGTGTTGGAATGTGTTAAACCTGTCTGCTCTGGTTTGTCTGAGGTCTGGATGATTTCCATTGGAATGTAATGTAGTAGGAAAACTTGAAAAGAAGTCACGAGCAACACAGAACAACAAGGACGGAGTCGAGCCGAGCGAAAAACAACCAGCTGGCTGACCTTTCAGACCAAAGAGCTGTTTATCTTGAATGTTAGGAAAACCATTTGTGTTTGCTTGAATTATCCCTGACAGGAGCCAGATATACCAAATGACATGCTAGAAAAAAAATAATATATTAGATACCGTTCATTGTTTTTTCCCCCCTCTATGTCTATTTATTGATAGCAATCTTTTAGAGCTATTTGATATAAACAAAACACATTTCATATTATCTTCATTCAATGGATTCCTTTACATGTGTGTATTCTTTTTGTATGGATTCATACTGCTGGTCAACGTCACGTGTAAAAAATGGTTAACAACCTATATCCTGATAAAGTATTTTTATTAAGTCCGTCTACAATCTGCTCTTCAGGAGAATGTCCACTTTTGCCATAAACATCTTGGTTTGAGTGATCTTCTTTGACTATTTGACCAAGGTGGCAACGCCATTTTCAAGCAAATAAAATCGCAGTAAATATGGAAACACATCCATACAAAAATAACATGTTATTTTCGCTTTTCATCGCTCTCCTTTGTCTCCTCCATGCTGCTTTACCACTGTTTACTCCTTAGCAACCAGTGCCGTAAACCAGTCCTTGTGGGTGATGTAAAAAAGCTACCAGTTACAGTAGCCTTCATATCATTATGTCTATGCTTCATACAATGAACATTTCCAACTTACATGATATATTTGGATTATCCAGCGGTCATTCAGACGTGAATCTAAACCACAACCAGAGTAACTTTAACGTTAGCGTAGTAACAGAGCTAACTATGTAGCCTACACATTGAAATGACAATATAAACAACAGAGGGTTATATCATAAAGTAGACATTCATAGATCGCACTATGTTATTAACTCTTTTGCTTAAGTGCCATAAACATATAAATACGTCAAAGTGTTTTTTCGACAGCTGGCACAAGAGGGCGCTCTCACACAGCCTGTGAGTAACTTTGGGGCTTCTGGGATTTGTAGTCGGAGCATAAACAGATGGTATACACCACAGAGATCAAAACAGGAAGTGGAGACGATCGAGATTAAGGAGCAAAACAAACAGAACCTGGACAAAAAGTGGTGATTTTGGTGAAAGCGTCCTCTACTCTACCTCTGATAAAACAAGAATGGAACAAGGTAAAAACAAACATTTTTTTCATGATGAAATAGAGAGTCTCTTCTTTCATTTGAGCTATTCAGTGTTTTCAGAGTCATAGTACAAAATATTCTGCGGGTCTAGAAATATGACTCAAAATGGGCAAAAACGCTGGAACAAGGTACTTTGTGTTTTATAAAAAGGGCTGGCACTCAATGAGTTAAGACTATTTTATTTCCTGTGTTTTTCACAGTTTTTTTTATTGATTTCCATACATATTTTACTCATTTGCTCCTTTTATTTTAAGGCAGGAGGTCTTTCCTTACCTTAACAAAGATGTTTTCTTGCTTGAACCTGAAGAGCAAAAAGGCAAAATCCCTCGCTCATGAAATGCCTAATGACTGAATGATGCTGTGTTCTATACCAGGTTGCATATATATATATATATATATATATATATATATATATATATATATATACATGATATATATATATATATATATATCATATATATATATATATATATATATATATATATATATATATATATATATATATATGATATATATATCAGTCATCTCTTCATGCAGAATTGAAAATCTGTGTGTGGAGCTCACATTGTTCGAGCAGAGAACGACATTTGATGGAGTCGTGAACCACACAAGGTCAAATAAGACGTCATATCTGGACAAAGAAAGAATATTCACTAACAAGACAGATGGGAGGGAAAAATGTTTTAGGAGAATTTACCCAAATCCAAAAATCAGTCAGCTTTGCTTGAGTTATGAAAGCCAGAGAAAGCCCCAGGAATTTCTCCCCACAAAGATAAACAAAGAGCAGTGCATATGGGATTCTGCCATATTATCTGGAAGCTACAACATTTTTGAACGGCTTCCCATTTAACATCAATTAGCCGGACTCGCTAACCACCTCTCACATTCCTGCCTCCTCATTCCAGGACTTAATGAGTCTCAGATTTACAGTAAAAATGATGTTTTTATCGGTTAATAATTCCACACAGTCATGTGCCATGCCAAGGGAAGGATGTCCGTCCAAACATTTCACTAATTACCTACTTCACACTTTCACTTGACGCCGAAATAATGACGATGCCTTTTGTCATTTCCTTTGACTGATTCACTTTGACGTGGTGTATTTATTGTGAAGAATAATTAAAACATTTTGAACATCACTGGAAAAACCACAACTTTCATGAATATGAAATTGCGCGGTCAGCTTTTGTAGCTGGAAGGAGTGTTTCTGCTCCGAGCAAAACGATGCTGGTTAAATAAAAGCTAAAGTCAGGGTTGCTTGATTATGGTAAAAGTCATAATCACTATTATTTTGGTCAATAATGAAATCACAATTATTTAACATCATTAATCAAAGGGGTGGATTTGATTTATAACACAATTCACAACAAAAAGGTCATCAACATAAATAAATGCGGTCTTAATTTGCCTGTGGCTTCTCTGAATACCATACAGAGAGCCACAGATCACTGTGTATTTTTTTCATTATAATATGGGAAAATGTTCCAGTGCGGTAATGTTAAAATAACCTAATGTTAATTCTTATTCAACAAAGAATGCCTGTTTATTAACTTGTGGTTCTTCCCATGCTTCTTGGCTGTTCTGCGTCTGTGTTTTGTTGTCTCGTTGGATTACACTCCTTTGTCCTCTACTGGAATCCATTGTTCTCTATAATCTATTTTGCGGTAGTATAATTTTCTGGGACTATCTTGTGACAAATTGGAGGACCGAGAGGCAGAAAAGAGACACACAGTTTGACTGGAGTGACCTGAGTCCGATGCCTGGTCCTCATTCTAGCTAAGAAAACCACACACACTCCGTTTCCTTTACAAGTCTATTGTATATAAACCTTTGAGGTTAGCTATACGGTGAGCTCCGATTGCTATGTCAAACAAACGCAAACTGATATAACGTCCGAAACACGAAGTTTACCCTTTGAGGAAGTGTTGCAGGCTGAGTACAATATGTCCAACAGAGCGAGGGCTGCACCTCCCAGCCCAATATTACACCATCTACTGATCAGAAACTCGTCAACACTTCCTGTTAGAATGATCACTGTGTCTGGCAATAGTTACAGCTTATCACTGGAGGAAGAAACGGATGGATGACTAAGACCATTTACTGTAAAAAGTTCCAGATTATCAGTGCTGCTGAACTGAAGGGTTACACTACCCTGAATGTACCTATGCTGGGCGCCCACAGCTGAGAGGCAGACCTCTGACAGAGGAAGTGGTTTTCAAGCCTACACACTGAGGTTAATGCCTTTAAACCTCGACATGTGTCAATGATTGTGGTTTAACAGGGTGACGGCCCACTTGGCTCTGAGCGAATGCTCAACAAAGTTGCCATGCTTTAGCCTCCTATTTGACATGACACTGCGATTATTAACATGGCATGCAGGAGGAGGAAGCCATGATTACCAGCACAGTGAGGAACTTCTTTCACTTCTTCTACACATGGGATAACCTTTGGACTTTCATGCCACTGTGACAGAGATTTACACGCTGATTTTGTTTAATAATAAGATGTATTACTCACTCTTTCACTGTGAGGCAATTTCTTTAAACACTGATATTTTTTCATTGCAGAATTTTAGTCCATCAGAAGTCTGGGATCTAGTATGTGTCCATGAACCTGAATAGACATCATAGGTGTTGGTGTATTTGGCCGCATAAATAGACAAACATGAGCGTATAGAATACTCAGAAAGAAAGCACGTCAGTGTGGCGTTGCCTCAGCGAAGAATGAATATTAAATGCCTGCATGAAGTTGCAATGTTAAGAAGTGACAGTTGTTATCCCAACTCTTTAACTCTTTGAGTGCCACTGATCTATATATGCATCAAAGTAGGTTTTCAGAGTCATATTTCAAGACCCACAGAATATTTTGTACTATGTCTCTGAAAACACTGAATAGCTCAAATGAAAGAAGAGACTCTCTATTTCATCATGAAAAAAATGTTTGTTTTTACCTTGTTCCATTCTTGTTTTATCAGAGGTAGAGTAGAGGACACTTTCACCAAAATCACCACTTTTTGTCCAGATTCTGTTTATTTTGCTCCTTAATCTCGATCGTCTCCACTTCCTGTTCTGATCTCTGTGGTGTATACCATCTCTTTATGCTCTGACTACAAATCCCAGAAGCCCCAATATTACTCACAGACTGCAGGAGCCCACGGTCGGCGACCTGCTGCAGAAAAGCCATCAATGGCACTCAAAGAGTTAATACAGAAATGTAATATTCATGCAACTGCAAGGTAAAACATGACGTGCCCTCCTGTGGTGGATGCCTTGGTTTGGAATACTGTATATGAGTCTATAATCGGTTCGTTTGTCTCTGAAGATTATCATATATTATTATATCATTATCATCAGATTCCAACTGTAAGACAGAGAGAGAAAGAGTTTAAGCAGAGACAAGAAAAAACAGTGAAACTCAAATTACTAATTACTGCAAAAGAGGACAACAAAGCTTTTAGTCAACAGCAGAAGTGACAGCAAAACCGTCAAACACATGGCATGGTCTTTTTCAGAAAAACAAAAGAAAGATGTGTGTGTTTTTTTCATGTGTGTCTTTCACGTTTGAAGAAGTGGCTAAAAACAGATACTCCTGCTGGCAGAGCTTGGAAAGAACCTGTCCCTCTGAATTTCCTAGCTGGACAGTCAAAGCTGTAGATATGGTTTCCCCTACACTCCAATTAGAGTGAGCTGCTGCTGGCCTTGATGGCTCTCAATAGGAGAGGCAGATGGAACTGATATGTGTGTGTGGCTGCATTCAGCAAACCTCATCCTGGACACTGCCACAGATTTCCAACAATGCTAAAAGCATACATCCGTAGAAATCTAATAAAATCCATAAATTGTTCTGGTGGAATGCTGCGGTGCAATATATGGTGAGCAAGCCACAGGAAGCAAATGAAAACCACCCACGAAAGACACACAGACCAAATGTGTGTGTGTACATCCACTCAATAGGAGCACATGTGTGTGTTTAAGGTGCCAAAATAAATAATCCAAACTAAACCCGAAGATAAAAGCAGAACAATAACATAATAACAGTTTGGTTGTTTACTTGTTCTCCAACCAAACCTGCAATGCATGCATGAGAGGAAATAACTCTCATTATCATTAATGCGTTTTCGTGCAAATATTTAGCTCTTCTCAAATTTGTTAGGTGTATTTTGTGTTGAATGAGGAAAACATTCAAATCCAGCACGCCATGAAGTCAAAAGATGGCTTAATGTTTCAAGTTGGAGCAATAATTTGTGCAGGAGGTACTGGTTTCACAATGACCTCAGTCTATCAAGAATTTCAAATAATCATCAAAATAATGATAAAAATCAACCCATGTCACAAATAAATAAGAAATAATTACTCTAAAAGAAAACAGCATAGGAACATGAACACCAGCCACTGTACCAGGCTACAGAGAGAACATGAAACATGCTAAAAAGGATTACATTATTAGAAATTAATGTGCTGACTGTTTTCATTCTCCTCAGTGAGGAAGTAAGAGCATTATCTCAGCTGTAAACTCACAAATGATTAGAGACAAGTTATCTGAAGTCTGTGCATTAAATCATACCGTTAGAATGAGTTAATTTAATGTTTTTTTTGAATCTCTATCTGTAACTTTGGGTTGGTAAAACACATTCAACATCTCAACAACAACAACTCTGCCTGGGTAGAAGGAAAGACAGTGAGCGAGAGAGAAATCATGGCTCGAAAAACACCTTTTGCACCCTGCACAAGCACAACGATAAGCACACACAATGAGCATCTGGTGACGGCACACCAGGACACAAAAAAGGAGAGAAATCGCCAGAAAACACCTTATCCACCCCTTAAACTACAAAATCACTCAAACAACCACACAGAGTCAAGAGTCTGGTGTCGGCGCACCAGGATAAGAAAAATATTAAGAAATATTGGTGACGGCACACCAGGACACAAAAAAAGGAGAGACATCTCCAGAAAACACCTTATTCACCCCTTAAACTACAAAATCACTCAAACAACCACACAGAGTCAGGAGTCTGGTGTCGGCGCACCAGGATAAGAAAAATATTAAGAAATACTGGTGACAGCACACCAGGACACAAAAAAGGAGAGACATCTCCAGAAAACACCTTATTCACCCCTTAAACTACAAAATCACTCAAACAACCACACAGAGTCAAGAGTCTGGTGTCAGCGCACCGGCATAAGAAAAATATTAAGAAATATTGGTGACAGCACACCAGGACACAAAAAAGGAGAGACATCTCCAGAAAACACCTTATTCACCCCTTAAACTACAAAATCACTCAAACAACCACACAGAGTCAAGAGTCTGGTGTCGGCGCACCAGGATAAGAAAAATATTAAGAAATACTGGTGACGGCACACCAGGACACAAAAAAGGAGAGACATCTCCAGAAAACACCTTATTCACCCCTTAAACTACAAAATCACTCAAACAACCACACAGAGTCAAGAGTCTGGTGTCGGCGCACCAGGATAAGAAAAATATTAAGAAATATTGGTGACGGCACACCAGGACACAAAAAAGGAGAGACATCTCCAGAAAACACCTTATTCACCCCTTAAACTACAAAATCACTCAAACAACCACACAGAGTCAAGAGTCTGGTGTCAGCGCACCAGGATAAGAAAAATATTAAGAAATACTGGTGACAGCACACCAGGACACAAAAAAGGAGAGAAATCTCGGTGTCTGTGCACCAGAAAACACCTTATTCATTCAAAAGCACACAAACAGAATCAGAGTCTGGTGTCAGCGCACCAGGATAAGAAAAATATTAAGAAATATTGGTGGCGGCACACCGGTAGAAAACAGCTAAAACACAGCAACATCCACTCGCAATGAACACCTGGTGACGGCACACCAGTATATGGAAAAGAGAGAAATGACTGTAAAAAAAACTGTATGACTTCAAATAACACGCTCAAAGCCAAAAAAGGGTCAAAGGGGACGTGAAAAACTCACTTTTCAGAGCTTGTGCTCACAGATTTGGGTGTCTGGAGTTACCACCAACCCAAAAACTGAAAAAATGAGCATGATAAAACAATAAATGAGGCACTTACTTTATTTGTAGAGTGTTTCTATGGTCCATCCCTCTGGACAAAGATGTTACCTGGACTTGGAAAAGTTCTCCTTGTCAGGTGAAAGTCTCTCATTTTCAGAGGATGAAGGCCTGATCTGGTCCACAGGACAGTGTCTACAGCCATGGTTTGAAGACAAAACAGTGCACCCGTCAGGTGGAGGATAGTTTGATCCAAACTGTACCTGCAGCTCCACCTGACAGGAGCATGCAGGTGTGCAGCATTTCCTTTGGTGGACAATCACTGTGAATCCGACTGCATTAAGGAAACGCCATTCAACGAGGGAAACCCGACTTCGACGTAGCACCTGCAAACACACCTGAGGAGCTACAGATGGGACTACGTGGTCACCTGCTTCCGTCTACAGTTCACCATCACTTCCGGGGCCGTGGGTTCATCATGCTTCGGCAAAGCTCTTGGTTAATTGTTACAGCATCCCCCGTTTTATGCACTTTTACAGGTGTTTCGTGCACGCGCAGACTGTAAACACGTGACTCGTCCTTCTTTCCTCACCGCTCCGTCCGCTGCTGGTTTATTATCAGCGAGCAATGCTTCTGTTTCTTCATAAAACAGGTTTAATTAAGAGGCATCCACTTATTTTAAGCTAGCCGCGGAGAGTGCCGGAGAATGCCGAGTGACGCCGAGCGGTAGCGTGAGCGAGTGCCTGTCACGTGACATGAGGCGGGCTCTTTGGTTCTCTTTTTTCCCGCATTTTATTCACAACCAGTAATATTACAGCGCATTAAACCTGACAATACAATTACAAAAATTATATGAGATGAGAAAAAACGTCACAAGTAATCCTAGAATGTCTGACCAACATAAAATATGTTTATGTTGTATATAAATGTATGCGATATCTGGCCTAATGAATGCATTACTCGCCTACATGACAAGGCCATTTTATTAAATTACTGCAATAAATTAATAATAATATAATAATATTAAACACAGTCACAGCTAGAGAGTGGCTTGCATTGCCAAAGCTGCAGACAGACACAGATCGAATAAAAAGCCTAGATATTTTTTTAGTTAGATACAGCTAGAATACAATTTATGATATTATTAATATGAAGAAATTCTTATTAGATACAACTATGATGTTTCTTTGTAGAGGCGCTGCCCGCTCTGACCGCCAACAGGAACACTTTACCAGGACGATTTAACTCAAAGGAAATGAGGCGGACAGCGCGGTACATTATTTCTCTTGCAGGCTCAATCTGCTCAGCAATTCATCACAACACTGAGGCATGCAGCTCAGCTCAGCGTCACTTTTTCTCCAAAGAATGACGTTCGGGCTTGATGCTAAGACACACAAACATCCTGATGGCCTCTGCTGTGAAACGTAGCATCAGTCAGAACTACATTTAAGGGAGGAGATGAGTGAGGAGCCCAAACCTCTTAAATGCTATTTAATCACTTGAAGCAGCAGCAGTAACCATGCAGTCCAGCACTTAGACTCCCCTTTGCTGTTTATCTCATCTTAATAATTGAGGAGAAGGTTGATGGATGCGTTTAATAGGTGGGGAGAACAAGACCACTTACGAGACCCATCAATCTCAACCTGTAAGGGGTGAAAAAAGACAAAATCCTTCTCCATAGCCAAGGGATTTGGCTGCACCTTTTAAGGAGCTTTTCCCAGAAACATCAAGACAAACAGTCTTTTTTTGGGGGGGTGAGACACAAAGGACGAAGAATGAGAAGAAGAGGGAGGAGAGGTGATGGAGAGCGAAGATGAAGAAGGAGCTCGCTGGATTTTTTTGAGGGCAGAGAGCGTTTGAAAAGAAGCCTCACGTCCATTTCCTCACTGTGTTACTTTGAGTTCAGGGGTGCAGTCGCAGGGAAAAGGGAAAACCGAGGACAGACAGGAAGGAGACCAAAGCAAACAAAAGGAGGAAACGAGATGAGACTCTCCCTGAAGACGTTACCACAGAGATCATTCATTTCAAGCTACTGTCTGATCAGAATTTCTTCTCAGGCGAAACACTGCAGACAAGAGAGGAGCACCACTTGTTTTTAGTTTGTTAACCATAAGCTGTGTTCTTGAAAGTTGAGATATTTTCATGGTTTAACAGACATGCATATCAAATCAATTGATTTCAAGCTTGATTTAGAGAGAGTCATGAATTACACCCCCCCCCCCCCCCAAGCAGCAAAACCTTTACTGAGTAAAAGCAAATACAAATGATGCCACAAATATGGAATATTAAAAGGCAAAACGTGTACAAGCACAGACTGAGTGATTCATAAGCAGCTTGGTGTTGACATTTGACTTAATTTCCAGCTCATGCAAGTATACTTTTCACTTTCACATCAACAAAAACTTTTGGCTAGATATGCAACTTTTAAAATAACTTGAAAAAAGTTACATATCTATGTGGAAAACACATGGACATGCTGTATCTACTTAGCTTATAGTCCTGTCACAGGGAATATTTTCATACAATTTTGTATTCAGCTAAAATAGCACATTTTTATTCTCCTTTGCCACTTTGTGTTTAAAAAAAAAAACTGTCTGAAATGCTAAGGCTGTGACGGTATGGATTTTTTGTTACTGCGGAGATAAAGCACCCAATCAATGTGGTATGGCGGTTTAAAAAAAAAATGTAATTTCCCCTTGAGGGATTAATAAAGGAATTCTTCTTCTTCTTCTTCTTTACCGCAGTACCCCGCCATCGCCGCAACCCTCTGCGATCGGTGCCACTACCCCTGCTGCAATCTTGTTACTCCGCAACAATCCTGCTACTCCTGCTGCAAATCCCGCTACGGTCCGCAATTGCCACAACCCCACTACCTCCACCAACCCTGCCACAACCCCGTGACCTTTTACGATTGCCAAAATCCCACTACCCCTGTTGCAACCCTGCCACCTCCACCAACCCCCCTGCAACCCCACTACCCCCGCGATCGCAGCAACCCCTACCCCTGTCGCAATCCTTTTACCCCACCACAGTCCCGCTACCTTTCACGATTGCCACAACCCTGCTACCCCCGTCGCAATCCCGCTACCCTCTGCGATCATCGCAACCCCACTTGTGGTGATGATGGTAATGACCTCAATACCGCGGTACGCATCACATGACCACAGTATCACGGTGATGCGGTTATCGTCCCAGCCCGACTGGTCATCAAATTCCACATTACTGTGCATGTAGCACCCCCTCTCTTGCTTAGTGAAGAAATAATGTGACTGTGATGATATGAATGTGACTATTTAAGAGTGCTGAGGTACTGCTAGAGAACCAGAGCGATCCTAATCTAATTTCCTGGTTGTGCACGCTCAGGTCAACATCTTAATGATAGCTTTGGTTTTGGTACACTCTGAACTAATGTTACTCTTTTACACGCATGAAGTGGAGGGTGGAGGAGGGTGGAGGAGGGAGGTTATGAGGGTAGCAGGAGGAGAGAAAAGCCGGGATGAACACCTGCTTGCAATTTTACAGAAAAGGGGGAAAAAATCTTCAATCTGGGCTTGAATGGCTGGCATAGGAACATGGCATTGTTTTTCAGATCAATCCAACATTAAGCCAACATAAACGCCAACTTCTCTGGAGAACTGGCCAAGTGTTGACATTTCTGACACATGGCCAGAGGCTCTCACAGGGATAAATGTCTTCAACGACTTTCGCACTATTGGAAATTCATCCCGTCCATATGTACGGTACGTTCCAGGCGAAAGTCAGTTTTGTAAACTATCAAAAGAGGGCAAGCGGTCGATGCCACTGTTCAGCTTTTAGAGTGTTTGATGGGATTTAAAATGAGTGGGTTGACTTTTATTTTGTTGGGTTCCCATAATGAAAGATTGGGACAGTAAATCCAGTCAAGTGAAGTATGAAATATCAAGAATCCTTTGTGAATCATGTTGACACCTTCTATAATTATGGCAGTATCTTTGTGTGATGTTCTGCAGCATGATTAGCGTGATCGGGGTCACAGTGGGTATTCAACCACTGAAACTATGAAGGCGGTCACTATATTCCCACATTCAATTACCCACATTCCCTTTTGGGAAGATCTGAAAACTAGTTTTGATTTCACTAATTCATCCTCTGAGCTAAAACATTTTTTGGTCTGAGTGTCTGTATGAGTCTGTATGTGTATGTGGACATTGTAATTCTTGTGGCTGCATTCATGTATCTGTGTATGCACCGCTGTACCGTATGTGTGCATGCATCTGTTTATTCGAGCATTCAGAGCCTGCTGGAGATTTGGAGATTTGAAGCAACCCAAACCGCAGTGATGTGGACCTCTGGGTCTGTGCTGTCTCTGTGTCTCAGACTGGATTCTGACTTTCTGGCCTCGTCAAGAGAGAAGAAATCAAAGGACTGCCATCTGGTTCTCTCTGTTCCTCTGTCTCTGTTTCTCCACATGCAGTACGAAGGATACAAGTTGAGGATTCTCTGGGCTGACTTGTGGGAAGATGATCTCGTCTTGATGTGCCGATCGAAAGGATCAAAGTAGGTCAGTCGAGGGAGAAAGACATTTCATACACCATGTGAGGAACTGAGTAACAGTTCTACAAATATCCTTTCAAGAAATTTTCTACATTTGATTTATTTTACAATGCAGTTGGAGCAGCTGCAGGAGCAGAAAATAAATGCTGTATATACAGAATATGTACTCAGTGATTTTTGCTAAAGATAGGAAATCAAACTTCAGATACTAATAATGCGACGCGTCGCTCGGAAATATGAGTTTGAATGACACAGATGGTGCAGATGCTGACATCTTACTGTACCTGATGTGTTTATCTGAGCCTTATGACCCAACAGCCCCACTTTTTGGAACAAACATTTGAACGCACCGATGCATGCACACACTCACAAACACTCACGTACAGATCCCATCTTTACCTGAAGCACATCCTCCACCATCCACGCGCTGAACTATGTGCAAAGCTTTCACAGTGAGTGCACTTAGTGTACATTTCTCTGGAGCTGGACCACGACCTGCCTGCCGCAGCTCTGCAGTTTAGCCTATCTTAAACTGATAAGAAGAATCTCCCTGAACAATGGCTCCAATTATGTATGAGCTGTAAGGCCCTGCAGGGAGACTGAACAGCCGTGCAGATATGCACACATCCAGCCTGAAGGAACTATGAAAACAAACAACACTTTGGGTCTATTTGTGTGCTCTTTTTTTATTAGACAGGATACATGTCTCTCTAATAAAACTGTAAAAGAGCTGCAGGATCATCAGAGAGAAGGAGGCAGGGTTAATTCAGAGAGCATGATGATGCTAAAGCCAATAAGTAGGATATATGGAACTGTAAGAAAGCTAAGTAGTAGAGGCAGAGACTTAGTGAGAGTTGCTTCCTTTCGTTCTAACATCAGGTTTTTAGCACATTATTCAGCACCCTGGACAGCAAATATGTAATTACAGCACATTACACAAACTGATCATTTATAAATATTCAAGCACACAATAAATCCTGGATGTGATGACCTTTCCTTGGATTTTCTTGGCATCCTCCCACAGTCCAAAGACATGCAGGTTAAGTAAATAGTTAGTAGGTGTGACTGTGAGTCTGAATGATTGTGTTATGTTTCAAGACCCACACAATATTTTATACTATGTCTCTGAAAACAGTGAATAGCTCAAATGAAAGAAGAGACTCTCTATTTCATCATGAAAAAATGTTTGTTTTTACCTTGTTCCATTCTTGTTTTATCAGAGGTAGAGTAGAGGACACTTTCACCAAAATCATCACTTTTTGTCCAGATTCTGTTTGTTTTGCTCTCTAATCTCAATCATCTCCACTCCCTGCTTTGATCTCTGCGGTCTATACCATCTCTTTATGCTCTGACTACATCTCCCAGAAGCCCCAAAATTACTCACAGGCTGCAAGAGATCAAAATGCCGAAAAAAACAGTTTGACGGCGAAATACGTGAATGGCACTAAAAGAGATAACAGAATTAACACTGATGCCCATCAATAAGGTTGTATATGTGCATGCATCTTTTTATCTGAAATCTAACTTTCAGCATGACGTGGAGTTTTTGCAACAATCTCATCTGTGACTTTAGCTGCTGGACTCGGGTCTCCACAGATCTGCTCGCAGACAGGGATCTGTGAAGGCGTTATCAGTCAGACCACTTAAACACTTCTTGGGTCCAGGAACGATGGGTCGCCTCGTAATTCTCTGCACATCTCAGGAAGATAAAGCTGCACTAGTTTCCCTCTGTGTGACGACTGACACCAGTATACGAGTAGAGATGAAAGGATAGTCACTCAACGCTGAACGGAAACAAACAGGCTGAAGGGCCGAAGAGCATACCTCCATCCCCCTCCTCTCTCTTCATCAGTTATAGGGGAGTCCTCCAAGTCATCAGTCAAGCATGCACAGAGCTGATATAAGCATGCTAGCTGTTACTCAGAGCGCTTTATTTCAATCATCTAAAGTTATCTGGATGTACTGGATTTCCTAAACTAGTATAGCACTGAGCTGTTTTGTTTGTTGCTTGTTTGATTGTGTTGTTGAAAAGAATATTTTTTATGGAAAGATTGAAGCACAACATAGAAATTTTATAAGTAATCTAAAAGGATTCTGTTAAAAAAAAAAACATTGTGGAAAGATATCACCTCTGTATGGATTGATACATAGCAGGACTAAAATAATCCAGGATCTTTCCCGGTAAGTGATTGCAGCACACGGATACAGATAATATCACCGTTTTCCAGAAACGTTGGCTGCCAACAGTAGCTGACACACAATTCAGCCAATAACACATTCTCCCATTGTTACTCACTGCTTACTCATCCTGCTGGAAATAATTTTGTAGAATGTTTTTGTCTTGGGTTAAAATAAAATCAGTGCTGGGGTTAGTTTGTGGTTTGGATGGTTGGTATTCCTTTCTTTAATTTTTTTCCTAACCAATCTGGTATTGCCAGTTTCCTATAATTGGTCTGGGGAGGATGGAGACAACCATGTGTCCCCTGTCACAAACGGAGACACTGAACTCTTCTGGAGCTTCAGTAACATGAGCAGAGGATCACATTGTTCTCCTTAGACACCCCACCTCTAAAAATCAGCAGGACTCACCAGTGTAGTACCCCACAGATCCCACACTGGCCTCCCACCCACAAAATCAGCCATGTTTGATAGATTTCACACGAGATGTGTGATCAGAGAAAGTCAACAATCCAGTTTGGTGAGTGAGTGCTAAAATTAATTCCAAGCAATTTACCAGCCTTTATTACATTCAAAATAATCATTTGTTGGGTGAACATAAAAAAATTATGGAAAGTATTTCCACCCAATTATAATATGCTCATTTAGCAAGAATTTTTTCTGAGTGACATAAATATAAATATGCTGGGTCAACATAATGTGATGGCGTTCCTATAGTTACGAGGGGTAAATCCAACATTATAATCATTTGTTGGGTGAAGATACAAAAAATCTGAAAAGTTATTTCCACCAAATTATAACAAGCTCATTCAGCAGGCGATGCAAATGCTAAGTAGCATTTAATTCAGGGCCTCACATGACACACATGAACAGTCATACTACTGACAAAAGGTGCCTCAGACAAACTTTAGATTCACAAAGCGTGGTGACCACTGGTAAGGCTAGCTGTTGTTCTACTGTAGTTGGTGAAATAATATATCGCAATATTTTTTCTTCTGATATAAGATCGATTTTTTATTTTTTAATATTGATTTCTCTTTCCCCCCAAAAAGCCATGTTTTGGGTCAATTGTCAAACCAGAGCATATTCATTGTGTTGAAATTAAAATAAAAAAAAAATATATATAAAATGAAAAAATAATCCACATTAACATGGTAACTTTGTCAGCCCTAATATATGTGTATATATGTGTGTATATGTAGATATACATATATGTTCTGTACATGTATAAATATGTACTGTACATATATACACACATATATGTACATACAACTTGTATTTTAAGCTGCATTTGAAATTTGTCAGTGATCTACTCTATGTAAAATATCACAATATATCGCAATATCACAATAACGTATCATATCGTGACTCAAGTATCGCGATACGTATCGTATCGTGAAGTCCTTGCCAGTACCCACCCCTAATTTGTACGACTGATTTCTGTCTCACATCTTTCTGCAAACCATTCGACTCTCATGGAGAAGTTTATACTCTGATAGACGAGGTGAAATAACAGTGGATGCTGTGACAAAAGCCACAATAGCTTCATCTATGTTTAAATCTTCAGTCCGTTTAACAGCTCACTATGACTGGTCAACTGTTGCTGAACTTTACAGCGTAAATCGACTCATGGTGATTCCTACACTAGCGTGGTCAGACCTTAATGCAAGATTTAATCCAGGACAGTTTTAAGGTAAGAACTCAGTGTGAGTTGTTAAAACCCACCCTCTTCCCCCACCAGTTATTTCTCCTATTAACCTCTCATTGTTCCCCTCGACCTCAAAGACATTCCTCAACTTCCACACCGGCTTCATTCAGTGACTCAGAGCGTTTCGAGCTCTCTCTTCACGAAGAAGCTGCGAACATATGATGGAAACAAGGCAGAAGATGAAAGCGTGACACATCACTCCAGAGAGCTTCTCTTTGCTCTGCAACGCACTCTGCTCATCAATGAAGGGCTTTGACTTCAAACACTTGCAGTCCAGCCAGAGGATGACACGCAGGAAAACAAAGCGCCTCTCTGGGACTTTTCATCCCGTCATTCTGTCCAACAACAGCGTGACAATTTTTTCCACTTTTATTTTTATTCTCATTTTTAGGTATCAAACATTTTCCATCATAAAAAAAACACTTAAAGAGTAAATGTGTTGTCAGTCTGCAAATATTTTTGTTCACTGTTTTCCATAACAGGGACATCTTTTTGTTCTTTTAGGTTTTGCTCTCGTAATACCTCTTGTCTGCAGGGGAAACAGCATTAAGCATGCTTCAGTCAAAATCCAGCATGAATGAATGGAGATCTGGATTGATTTTCATTCCTAAGCAAATTATTAAATTATTGATAAGGAAATTAGAATTTCTAATCACAGAGGAGAAAAACAATTCAGACAGGAGCACTACCTCCCTCCAGAAAAGAGCATATAGACTGTCTTCTTGTAGTCTGTCAAATATCCGTCTGATTCTTCCCATCCCCCGGCTGATCTGCTTATCAGCACTCATATTTTCCGCTGTCCACCTTCAGTTTCAACAGTCATCCCTCAGTCCTAAAGCAAACCCACAGCACTTGAAAGCAAACTAAGGAACTGTTCCAGGTGAACATCTCCTCTGCGTTATCTCCTCCTGTTTGATTGTCACTTCTCTACAAAGCGAGAATCAGCCCCTCAGCCAGCATGGAGGATCTCTCCTGGTGATGCACCTTGCTTCCTAAACGTGGAGCTGACTCAGGAAGCAGAGAGACATGGTGGTTGGCCGGTGGCGGCATCACACTTGTGATAGAGCACATGGGTCTTATGTCTGCCATCAGTAACCTAAATCAACCTCAACAATCTCAAACCCAAACTAATGCTGAATATTATAAACAAAAGTCTGCACTGACTGAAAGAAAACCATTTTCACTTCCTCCGCTCTTGTCTCCCCTATCAATAGTATTTTTCTCCTCATTGTATCAGAAGGTAGTGCATCATTCACAGTTAAGAAGTAGCATGCAGCACGCTAGTAGTTTTGTGTTTACAGCACAGCACTTAACATCGAATAGAATAGAATAGAATGTCCTTTATTGTCATGATACAGTTGTACGACCAAATCGTGGAGCTTCTCCCTTTTCAGTGCACAATAATAAAAAATAAGCATAAAAATACGAGATAAGTGTAAATAAGTAGAAAAATTAGACTGTAAGTACAAAAATAAGCATAAAAATAAGTATAAAAGTTGTCTTATATACAGATATGAATATGAGAATGAGGTTACACAAGGATAAAACTGGGAATATAAATGTACAGATGTATTGCACTGGATGTGTGTATGTACAGAATAAATAAATAGTATTGCACGGGTGTTACATAAAACAGCGGCAGTAACAGTGACAGAGATAGTGCTATATAATGCAGCCCAGTCTTGGCAACATAGAGACAATTTTCAATAGTTTCATGAAAAACACAATCCTAGCTGCCACTGAGATGTCCTGAATCAGTGCTTCCAGGCTCAGCAAGGGGCCATACTAGTGATTCCATGCATGCCTTCTCTCCAGGACACATCACACCAGCAACCACACAGCGACTCTCCCTCCGCCGCTAATTTAATGTTGTGTTTTGTTTTTTTCTTGCCCTCCAAGAGCTTGTCTAAACGGCTGACGTTGATGAATGCGTGTAAAGGATACGCTGCAGGTAGGCTATGGTTACAAGCTAAGCTGGGAGGGAGAAAGGGATGAGGGGATAAGAGGGAGGAATAGAGGAAGGCATAGTTTATAGATGGGCCTGGGGGAGTGGTGGGGGTGTGCGGAGGGTCAGGATGTTTGTCTTCCAATGAGCCGTGACTCTGAGAGAAAGAGGAGGGGAGAGTGGGATGAGAGAGGAGAGGAGGGTAAGAAGAGATGAAGGGAGGGAGATTACCGCAGAGTGCCACAGCATCTTCATTGACAGGCAGGGGGAGGTGAAAAGGCATCAGTTTAAACAGAGTTTTGGGGTTTTTTTTATGTTCCCCACTGTGCTCTTATGTAATAATACTGAATACTGACTTTTTAACTGTTACATTAAAGGTCCCTTATTGTCTTAATTTTCAGATTCATACTTTCATGTGTTTCTGTGAGAACTTTTTTTTATTTTGATTAAAAAAATAACAACACTGTCTACCTTCGTCTGAAACATTCTGTTTTAGTACATTTCAACAGATTATATTGACCGTATTTACTTTTAAATAATGGTATTGTGTTGCCAGACAAGATCTTGGTTCCCTGTTTACTTCCTGTCATTTACATAAACATTAAGAGTGATTGCATTTAAAATGGTCTGCATAACGTCGATTCAGACAAATGGACAACATTTTAATGTCTATTAGCATATCTTTGCAAGTGTGTGTGTGTGTGTGTGTGTGTGTGTGTCATTGCCTGGTGGGACTGTGGAGTTTTGTTTATTTGTTTTTCTAGATGGCTCATAAAGTGTGTGTGTGTGTGTGTGTGTTTGCTTATGCGTGTGAGTCTCTGGGGTGTGTGTTTCTCTTGGGGCACATACAGGGCAAAGGGAGTGTGTCTGTGTGTAGGTATGTAAACAGAGCATGGCCTGCCGACACACACACACACACACACACACACACACACACACACACACACACACACACACCTTTGCACCCAGAGGGCAATCTCATTCCACATTTACCTGAACAGAATAAGAGTGTGACAAATAAAAACAACATTCTTTGAGTTAAGTCACTGAAATTACTTAACCACATTTTATAGACACAGTGAGAAGTGAGAAGAGACATCTTTTAGTTTAAGAAATAAGAAAAGAAAACACCCAAGAAGGCACAACTGACACTGAAATATGAAAAATATGAGACATGAAAACTGAAGAGGGATGCAGAGTCAGAGGCCACCATGACCATGTAAACTGTGTCTGGTGATTAATATAGATTTGCAGGTTAAGTGTCTGTGTACCATTAAACACATCATTGTGTGTCTACGTTGTGTACATGTGTCATCACCGTTACAAAATGGTGCGTTTTTCCCGTGACTTGGTAAATGATTTCCTGACTGATGAATTCAAATTGCTTTCATTCATGCTCGCAGATGCCACTAGGGACGAGGGGACATGTCCCCTCAGATTCATAGAGACTTCATAGACTGTATAGAGACGCTGATCTGTCCCCCTACTGTCTCAGCATAAGGAGACAAACATCAACAGTTAAACAGATCATTAATATCACTGCAGCAGCTCTGGGAGCCTGGAGTTTGAGTGATTCAACTCATGGCGCGTTCAACTGTGCACAAATGTTGGAATTTCCAAGTCAGAATCAAGTCATGCTATCTGCTACTGACGTAAACAGTAGCTACATGTTTTTTTGTACGTTTGTAAGGTTGGAAGAGCTGGGAGCGCTAAACTTTAAGATGATCTGAGCTCCAAGTTCTGACTTCCAGTGAACACACCGTAAGGTAAACTCTCACTCCCCAGGGTCCTAAAGAGGAACTAAAACGTTACTTTTAACAGTAACGGGTTACTTTTTGATGTAAGTAATCAACAAAGTATTTGAGTTACTTTTTTAATGAAGTAACTAGTTAGTATTTTTCAGTAACGAGCACAACACTGGTCATCACTATCCAGGCTGTTCTCATCCAATATTCATACAAGGTATGCAATATTTCAAGATTGTTTATGAGTTCAAATGTGTTTTGATAACATTTCTGGGGGGAAATATGCATTTTATTTCCATAATCCTAAACCTGTAACCCTATCACTAACCCTCATCATTGCTAGAAATGTTGTCATTTCTAAGGCTCTCGTTTCAGGGCTCATGCTCATGTTGCCGGTCATTCATAGAGATATGCATAAAAATCTGTGTCTAACTGTTCGTACAATATCATACGAACCGTTTCATGACACTATGTTGCACTACCAGCATACTGTGATACACACTGTGGTATTTTCATCATTACACTCAGCTCCACCACAAACTGTATGACGAAATAGCAGAGTGATAGTTTACAGCTCATAATTCATGTCCTCACACTATACGGCCCAATGCTGTGATGCCACCTGCTCACACTACGTACGTCCATACACGTCACGTCACACTCTTGTATCCGGGAATACAATGGAAAAATAATAATAATAAGCAGAAGAAGAAGAACCTGGAAGTGGATTGACACTTAAGCATGCAAAATAAATGAAACTTGCTGTCATTCTCTGTGGAGAAACAGTCGTGGCTCTGCTTCAGCAGAGTGATACCCTCATGAGGGGCGACCATGATTTGGTTCTTCATGTAACCAGAAGATTGCTAATCGGGAGCTGGTCATGAGCAAACTACACAATGCATGACACACGACTCAGCCTATTCCAAAAATAGTCGAAAAATGATCTTAAAATGGGTGAAAAATTGCCCAGTATATGCCTTCCCTTCAGTGTATCTGTTTATCCAGCTGCTGATGAAAACACTCCTGGGAGGCGTTGCTGCGTTACAACTCCAGACATATTTACTGCAGTGTGTATATCCTCTGTGTGTGTTCTCTGGTGCGCACGTAGATCCGTAAGGTGTTCAGGATCAAATTTATGGGATAATATTCCTGTTCAGAGACGTTCTGAAAGAGCTGTAAATGAGGGGACAGATGATGAATAGATGCAAATATAGATACAGGATGAAGGGAGAGGTGAAGCTGCCAGGCTCTTCCACGCTGCTCTGCTTTACGTCGGGTTCAGCAAGGCTGTTTTTCCGTTCTCATGCAACACCTCTCCACACGCCCATAACTCTCCACTACTTAACTACCAGCACTAAAACACATCTGATTAAATAGCTGGAAGACAACTCCTTATACTGAGAGAGAGAGTATCCGTCTTTATGGCCAGCCTCCTCTCAGACTGTTATCCAGTTTGCTAAAAGTTAATTCCTCAGATATAACTGCTCTGTGTCACTTATATATTATATGTTGTCATCACACAGTTTGGCACAGGAGGATGTTGTGGGTGTGTGATTTATTACAGACACATGCCATTTCATCTTTCCCCCACCCTCTCCGTCTCTTTCTGCATTCCTCTTCTCTTTCTCAGCTTTCTGTTCAGTCTCTTTCACTTTGCTCGTGTCTTTGATTAAACATTGTTAAGTCGTGGGTTGTGGATGGAGTAATGTAAACAGCATGGATATCATAGTGCAGGGGACCACTTTTCATGACGTATAAAAAAGTCCAACAGTCCCATGTGGAGGTATTTCACAACTAAAATAACATTACGTCCAGCTTATTCTCCGAGGAGTTTTTCTTTATCATCTCTGGTGTCAAATAGTAGTTCTTCCTGGTGTAAATAATTCACGACCATATTGCTGCGAAGCTGTTTTGAAGACACGGTGAAGGCAAAACGCCATAGCGACCATAAATTCTTCTTAGTGCAGAACACAGATGGAGAAAATGTTTTTTTTAATCTCCCAGATCCAAACATACACGAAACAAAAGCAACAGGGATTTGAGTCACTAGTCTCATCTTGTAAAAAATGATTATAGCCTAATAACTTTGATTTAACACCTTATAAGGAACACATCAATCTACTAATTCACTGTGCTACTGGCAGCTATTTGTTCCACCATTTGTTTTTGTTAAATGATAGATTGTTTCACTGTAAAATACTATTCAACACCATTCAGGTTTAAGAAAAGTGACGTGGCGGGCAAATAGAGTAAGCAGCAAAAAAAAAAGAAATGATTCATATGTGACAGAGGATATAAGAACATCTGTTTGGTCAAAGCTAAAATGACTCTAATGCCTCTGAGACTGTTGTTAACCATGACTGCTGCCCCGCCGAAGAAAAAAAACATCTGTCAACAGCTTTATTTAATGTGAGTGGACAACAATATATAGATTTCATATGACAAGTAATATCATTTATTTATGCTTTTGCTTCAGACACACACACATTTTTTTTCTGCCACCTGTTTATAATTTAAAAATTCCAGTAAGTTCCACATTGAACAGTGAAATGACAGTGCGTCATCTATTACGATGATTACCCATCATATCCTGTGTGTGCTGATGTCACTCCACTCCCATGGTTTTGGTAGCTCGGTACAGTTTTTCTCTTCAGCTTGGACATATTTCCCAAGATAGTTTGGCTGCATGATTATGATACACATACGTTAAGTAAGGTTAAGTGGTATTTCCTGGTGTGAACCGTAAGAGCCAGCTCCTTTCAGTCACGATCAACGAGGGAAATCTAGTGCCAAACAAATCATCCAAGTACAACAAACCTGTCTGTATGACTCGTATCCAAGCTCAATCCCCAACAGCCACTCCTATGTCACATGTCTGTCTCCGTCCAGAGACGTTTGCCCTTTGACCTGGATGAGAGTCCTTCTGAGGACACAAAGGTCCACTGATTGAAAAAATGGTCCATGCCAAGGTTTTACAAACAACCAATCAAAGTGACCTCATCCCGGATCTTCAGGCTCGGACCCAAAGGTTCAAATCAAGCTGACCGTGGCGTGGGACACTGAACCACCACCGATGACTGTAACAGCAATCACTGTCAGCCAAAAATCCTACAAAATAAAAGCCTCTCTCAATACTATTTGGACCTGACTGCAATCCAATCCATTTTAGACACACTTTAGTGCACTCAAAATAATAATTTGTTGGGTTACTATTACTCAATTACGAGGGATAAATCCAACATAATAATACTTTTTTGGGTGAAGATAAAAAAAAATTGGAAAAATATGGAAAAACATGCATAAAAACGTTTTTTCCACCCAATCAAAATATGTTAATTTAGCAAGTGATGCAAATGCTAAGTAGCTAGCCATAGCAACTAATGCTGTTATGGTTAGCTGCTAATGCTGCTATGATTAGTGAGCACACTACGAAAACATTCAGTGACGAAATTAATCGTTCAAAATTATAGAGCAGACAATAACAAGTTGTGTGACATTTCTGTGCAGTGGTTTATTTTGAAGTCAAAGTTATTTTAAGTCAAGTAAAGGACTTATGCTCCGTTCATGTTGTATCGGAAGTTGGGATTCACAACTGGGAATGACGTCACACCCGAGTGGACGGCGTTGGAGTAAACAAGTCGGAAAACCAAGATGGACGCTTCCAATGAAAAGTTTGTTGTGCTTGCTCTGTCGGAATACAGAAAGCTAATGCAGCAATATGAGGTCCTCAAACACAACTGACAAAGAAGACACAGAGGGTGTGTGTTTGTTCTCCAGCGTAATCATGTGTGAGAAAGATGAGTCTACTGTAGGTTATAACGAATAAGGCTACACGGCGCTAATCCAGGGCGCTGCCATCTTGGACTATGACGTTGTGGTCAAGTCGGGGTAGATGAAGAAATTATAAGTTTACCAGAAGTAAATCCGACTTCGAGGGGTGTTTCAGTTGAAATTTATGACTCAGAACTCGTAATGATGTTCAAACACAAAACATGACTATATATGGTAGAAGCTACATGTTACACTTAGATTCATGTAGCAGACACCCAGTCTGGCTTTTTTGAGTGTATAACAGAGGTTATTATCAAAGAGTAGCATTTTAAATGTTCACAGTTGGCACAAATGTTTTTTTTTTTTTTTATAAATTTATGCATCTTGTTATACAGAATAACTGCACAACTCACAAGCATAATTAGCCTACCGTTGCTTTTATATGGAGGCCATTATCACTGGCCATAAACAGCCACTGCAGTCAGTCGCCCCTTTCTTTTTTGGTCGGACGCAGAATCAGTCATTTTTTACGGGCCTCATGTGCTTCACATGCTTCAAACATGTGTGCCGTCCAGCCCTGCTTCGACTCAGGGATCACAGCTGGGAGGAATAACAAAAACAAAAAAACAAACTGTGCAGGAATCATCATTAACAGCAGAGTTTTACCATAATTGTTGCGGTTTGTGTTGCTGATGTTGTGTAAAAGCGTTCTGCAAACATTAGTGATTTTTAAAAAAATATTTTAATTACCATTGAATTGTTACATGCCTGCCTTTGGTTTCAAAAATATTTTCCATCTTTCAAACATAATTGGATAATGTCTTATTTGATTAAGGTGATTAAGGCTGTTATTGTTAGTTTTTAGTTAGTGATATTTTCAGTATTTTCAGAGAACAATATGGTATAATACCACATACAGCATAGGAAGTGAATAATTCAGCGGTTTGTAATGTATCATCATGAAGTCTTGAACCTCTCTTTTCTTTATAGATTGGCTCGGAGACTTTGGTTACAGCTCCAGAACTTAAAAACCCTGTTTGAGTTGGTCCCTTAGATGAAACCAGCAAAATGCCAAATCACAATCAGACCAGCTGTGCGTTCAGAGCCACTGCACCTCCCTCAGGCTGCTGTTTTCACCTCCCAGTTGTTTTGTTGTCATTGTTTATCTGACTTAATTTTGCTCTTCTACACATCAGCTGGATTCACCCTGTGTGGAGCACACATGTACTGTCCCTGCTAAACACTCCCACTCTGGTCATTAGCAGGAATGAGCTTTGGCTTTAATTATAAAACGCCACTCCTTGAATCCTGCTGTTTTATGGCTCCTGGGTATTTTTATATGACTGGTTTTCCAACATGAAATGGATTGCTTGTGTGCGAATAATCAAAACTTGTTAATTCTTAGAGCCTCCGGCCTCTGGTAGGAGAGATTCTTTCTCTTTTGTTGGTGAACATAACAATGTGCGAGTGACAATACGCAGAATCCGTGCTGGCAGATAACTGATGTTATTTTCTTCATAAACATCACAACCTACTTGTAGTTGGGTTACATAACACCATGTAGAAAAGTGCTGCATGTTGTTTTCTGTGGCTTTAGAGATTATAACACTGGTGATCCTCTCACTTTTCCTCTATCGTCAGGTCAAAATTTCAAGTTTTAACAAATACCACCAAAACTAATGACATAATATATAGACTCTTAACTCTTTGGGTGTCGTAGACGTATACGTCAAAGTGGTTTTTCAGCGGCTGGCACAAGAGGGCGCTCTCACACAGCATGTGACAGAGTTATGTATTAGAGAGAGTACCGACAACTAGTGTTAGGTAAAAACAAACATTTTTTCATGATGAAACAGAGAGTCTCTTCTTTCATTTGAGCTGTTCAGTGTTTTCAGAGACATAGTACAAAATATTCTGTGGGTCTTGAAAATGGCCAAAAATGCTGGAACAAGGCACCTTCTGTTTTATAAAATGGCTGGCACTCAATGAGTTAATCTGGTTCGGAAGTCTGAGTTTTGTTTGTGTTAGCTGGAAGCTGTCTGGATAACTGCTCTCGGCTCAATATGGAACATTAAGTTTCTTCATATTGACTTGTACAGACTGTGAATTATACTCTCTTTGCTACAAGGTCAACTCAAATCAATGTGCAAAGAGACGTCCAGGAATCATCCAGCGTGATATTACACTGTGCATTTGAGAGGAAAGAGGCATCACTCCAGTGTCTTAATGTTTGGAACATCTGAGGTTGTTTGGTTATTTGTTGACTCTTAAAACCACACTGTCTCAACAGTCCCTGAAATCAACAACCTAACATTAGCAGCACAGGTCTGGCTAACGCTCAGCTCTGCTGGAAGACGAAGCAAGTCCGAATTTTTTCACTGGATGGAAAAATGTCTGTGTTAATTTGTTTCATAAAAAAGGCAAATTTGTTGTTTTTTTTTCTTCACTGTGGTTCGCTGGGGTTGTTCTGCCTGGGTGAGAAACGAAGGGGTAAATTGTACTTTCACACATGTTTTAATTCAGGGTCTTTCCATTAGAACCTCTTAGATTGGGAGGAAATTGTTCACTAGAAAAATAAAGCTCAGGCAATCTGCCTTCTTTCAACTTTCTATAGAGAATAATCTCAAAGTTTCTCGAGGGCTGTGTCTGGACCATGTGTTCTGAAAAAGTCAACAAAAGTGATTTACAGTATTTGCATGACAAACTGAGAGATTTGGCACTGCTGGCTTTCTATAATGATAGCAGCGTTCTGTGTGTCTTAAACATCCAAAAATCAGTGCCCCTCCTTTATCAGACTCTCTCTCTGAGGGGCGACTCCTGACACGAGTCCCTGCCGAGCAGAATGATCACAGGACAAAAGTCGAGGGCAGACGGGCCGCCTGGCATAAAGAAAGAGCTGAAAGGGTTTTATCAAGGGGAGAAAGAATAGACTCCCCATGCAGATTAATAAAACAACCCCAAGGTTCTTCTATACACCCTCCTTCCACCAGAGATACCACACACACATACATAGAATACCTGGGGTCGGCTTCACCTGTTGCCTGGCAACAACTGATGGGAAAAAAAGCTGGTGGTACTCCGATGATTAAAATTTCCTGGGTAGCAGTGTTTGATCCCCGGCACGCTGTCATTGTCTCTCCACGGCTTCATAAGAGACCCAACACTGGGGCAGCGAGAGGGAAGAGAATATATAAACTTTCTCACTCTTGTCAAGAGGTGGCTGGCTTTGCTCACTGACTTTTCCTCTCATTTTTAGAGGATAGAGGAGCCCCCCCCTTCCAGACTCAAGTGAACTTCTTTACTTTTCCCCTCTCCTGTCATACTAGTCACTTTGACAATTCACTGGTCAGTCACGTTTTTCAAAGACAGGCTAAAAAGAAGAGGAAATACATCAGTTGAGGTCGTACCGAGGGTCAGACACAGAGAGCGGTGGCCTTTCCTAACAGCCCTGCGCTCGGTTTATTTAAAGTGCTGCTGTCGAGGGGGAGAGGGAAGTGGAGACGCCGCTTCGGAAGGAATGTGTAGTTAATGCCACGCTCATGGCCAAATTAGTCAGGCCTGCTGAGGGGATTCCTCCTGGGGTCACTTCCACAGCAAGGCACAACCCATGTACACTTCAGAGCATCAGATCCACATGAACCGGATATTTCCATACGTACATGTGCACATGCATATTCATGATTTATGATCTAACAGCAAAGACTCAGGTTGGTGTGAGCAGCATTCACAAAAACCTTCCAGCCCGGGCAATGCAGAAACACATGCTTGAAGGAACAGCACTCAAAGATGGACACCACTGTCGTATTTGTACAGTAAGTAAAAAGCTGCAGCCCGCATATATGCTGTAGACAGTTTGAGTAGCTTAGCACAAAATACTGTATTTGTGTGTTTTGTGTCATCTTTGACAAGATGACAGAAAGTCACTGCTTCTGGTTTTTGTACAGATACAGTAAAAAAGAAAAGAACAACATGTTAAAGTAAGCAGAGCATTAACTCTTTGAGTGCCATTGACGTGTTTATACGTCAAAGTGTTTTTTAGCAGCAGGCACAAGAGGGTGCTCTCACACAGCCAGTGAGTAATTTTGGGGCTTCTGGGAGATGTAGTCAGAACATAAAGAGACAGTATACACCACAGAGATCAAAACAGGAAGTGGAGACGATCGAGATGAGAGAACAAAACAAACAGAATCTGGACAAAAAGTGGTGATTTAGGTGAAAGTGTCCTCTACTCTACCTCTGATAAAACAAGAATGGAACAAGGTAGAAACAAACTTTTTTTTTCATCGTGAAATAGAGAGTCTCTTCTTTCATTTGAGCTATTCAGTGTTTTTAGAGACATAGTACAAAATATTCTGTGCATCAGGAAAGATGATTCAAAATGGCCAAAAATGCTGGCACAAGGCACTTCCAGGTTTATTAAACGGCTGGTATTCAGTGAGTTAACATATCAGCAAACAGCTATTTTCTGTGTAAAGAAATAGTGAAGTCATGTCGCTCTCCCTCTGTGTGTGTTGCAATCTGAGCTCTGTGCTTTGTTGACATCGTTGGGCTGGACGTGCATAATGTTAAAGGTAAATCTGTGCATGTGAGCATGCTCCACTGGTTAGCTTATGGACACTGCTCTGCACTGATTTCATTAGCGTTACAGCAGCTACGTTGATACATGTTGGTCTTCGGCATGCTGAAGCAATTAAAATGCTCCAGATCGTTAAATATAATATAATTTGTGGACTTTAGAGGTGCTGGTGGGTTGTTACTTTTGGAAAAATGCTAGCTGTTTCACCTTTCTCCAAATGGACTCTATATTGAAGTGACACATATGAGGTTATTGCATTTAACATGATGCCTATATGCTGTTATTTGAAGGGAATACATGTCAAGATGGAGAATCTGTGCAAATCCCCCCTCTCCATACACATACACAAACACAGTACCCCTCTCTTTTTCGACCTTCTCTATACAAACTCTGACCTGCTTTCCCTCTGTGTGTACAGCTGACAGCTCTTGCTCACAGTGATTATCTGTCCTTGACTACCATCTCAATCCCTTTCACTATGAAATGATCCCCTCAATCACACCACTATACACACAGAAAACCAGCCACACACACATTCAAGATGAGTTTGCTTCACCTGCCGACCCACGACACAACCCCTCGCCTCTGTGTGGAATAAAATATCAAGAATCAGTATAGTTATGTGTCTATTTTCATAACTTTGTGCAGCATCTGCTGCCCTGTGTCACCGTCTCCTTCTGCTTGCTTCATGCTGAGAGAATGCACAGGATTGCCACTGGTGCTATTTGCAGCTTTGATAGATGCAACGTGAGAAAAACCTGCTCATAAGGCCTCGGACTGCACCACTATGTTTTCACAGACCCCAGCGAGACACTATCAATTGCTGTCCACGCTGAGCCCGGCCTAATTCATTAACTGATGACAGGATGGTGGATCAACATTGTCACTGTCATCTGGGAATTTTATGAGTCATCGTTCAGGGGATGAACAGTCTGGAGATCACAGGCATGAGCTTTGTGGAGTAGTGTGGTATGTTTGCTGCTCTGATGCGTCTGAGGATTAAGAGCGTAAATGGATTTGTGAATATATCAAAGTAGACATCTGCTTAACTGAAGGACATTAGTCTATGACTGTAACCTATGTTTGTAGCTTAGACTGGGGAATGATAAGCTTTATTAGCTTCTGACACAGCCTTTCAAACCCTGACGTTCACCTTAAAAGGTGCCCTGTGAAGATGTTTTTTTTTTAATAAACACTCAAAACACTTAATATTAGCCATAACATGCATTGTGTGTAACCTTAAAGTCTAGTAAACTCATATAGAAATTAGGGGTCAAAAAAATATCTACATGGCAATATATCACCATACTTTTTATTCTGATTTAATATTGATTTTTAGTTTCTTAATATAGATTTTTTTTTTTACTTTTGTTGAAAAAAAAAAGTCATGTTTTGGGGCGATTGTAGATCGACTTCCGCACGTTAAAATAAAAGGTTAATTTTAAAAAATAAATAAATAATCCCTGTTCAGGCAGTAACTTTGACATGTATTGTGTATATGTGAATAAATATGTATATATATAGAAATAAATAAATATCTACTGTACATATATACAACATATTTTTAGCTGCATTTTAAATTTATCAGTGATTGATGTAGAATATCGCAATATGTCGCAATATCACAATAATGTATCGTATTGTGACTCGTGTATTGCAATATGTATCGTATTGTGAAGTCCCCTAATAAAAATCGTGCTGGGGTGAAAGGGCTACCTTTAAAGTTGCTCTAATCAATATTTGATATTTTATAAACCACACCTACATCACCTGCCAGGCACAAAAAATGAGACAAATGAAGTTAGCAGTAGCTGGTGAGTATAATGGAGCATTTATCAACCAAAGAGTCCAATATTCCACTTCAGGAGTGATGGTATTTTTAGAAATGTTGACATTTGATACAGGTTTAACTGCTTAGGATGATGCCTTACACTCCCATGCCCCCCTTTAGGTCAAGGCCTAAATTGGAGAAAGGCTAAAATAGGACGAAATGTGGTTTTATTAAAAAAAAAGTGTGCATCTATCCTTGGTTGGGAGGGTTTATGCACCTGCCCGACTTCATTTACAGGTGTCGACTGATTCTCTCACTGGACGGTCACAGGGACTGACCAAGTGACCTTAACCTTGTGCACCCCAATGCCACACACACACACACACACACACACACACACACACACACACACACAGGGTATGGTGGGGCTGGTTTCAGACTGGGACACAAAGACAAGCATTATTCTTCATCAACCCTTACACCAAACTGCTGCTGGGAAAGAGGAAAGGGAGGAGGGAGATTTCATTATATCATCATAATATTTAATAATTCTTCCTATTGTTTTGCAAGATAATTTAACACACATGAGCTTACATGTGGTATTACAATTCCTTGTGTAATATATTACAGTTCCTTTGTTCAAATATCAGTTGAAGTTGCTGAATTTGCACACCGACACACCCTGAGCTATAACACATCACGGTAAAGTTTGGGTTCAGCAGTCTGCCTCGGTGGAGGTGAAAGGGTTTAAAACAATGCGTCAATCTCTGTTATGTCTCACTGTCCTGGTCGTGAGTTAGTACAGGGCAAACAAGGAAGTATTCCCATAAAGAAAGAGCCCATGCTGTGTTTGCATTGCTTTTCTCAGCGCAGTGACTGATGAAAGACCAGAAGCCACAGCGAGGAGAAGCACTGGACTTGTGCATACTGTTCCCCCTAAACATCAACACACCGGTGAGACAAATGAGGCTCCAGCCGCCCTTTTACGCTGCCCTGCTCCGATCTCACTAAATCTGGAGGTGTGTAGCAACGTGTCTTCATTTAAGACCAAGTAGCTCCCAAAGCTGCCAAATGAGACAAATAATGCAGAACAATGAATGATGATGGACAAAGTTTAATCAGTGTGATGAAAACAGGTCCTGAAAGCAGCTATTTTAAATCCATCATGGCTATTTTTCTCTTAGTCTACCCTCTATTGTAACAAGCATCACATTTGGACTCAGCAGGGAAAGGTCAAGTGCAATAGTTTATCATAACTCACTGATGCCTATACTTGTCTGTTATGACAATGTGCCTCAAGCTTTTATGGAGCTAACCCCCTCTAGAGGTAATAACAGGAGATGCTGCTGCATTCATGCCTGATGTCAACTGGAAGACTTTCTCCCTCCACATCAAACCATCACTGCCCACCGGTAAAATTAAAACCAAAAAATAAGAAGAATTGCACAGCAACACAAAGTAATCAGACACACAGTTTCATATAAATTGATGAATTAATACAACTCTGTCTAGTCTTTTTGCACATCAGCATCATAATTAATAATACATGTAAGGCACAGTGCAGACCTAAAGAACCATCTTGTAATTTAAAAAAAATACATCCTAAAAATAATAGATAATATAAAAGAGAAGTTCATGTTAAAAGAAGCATCACTGGGAGCACATTGCCAGACAGGAATTACAGAGAAGCTACAGTACACATTCAGCTAAACCCTCGTTGAAATAACTCAAGTGAGCGCCCTCTCTCTCTCTCTCTCTGGGGGGTGGAGGGTTGCCCTCTAAATAAACTTTGGAGCTCATAGGGGAGAGGGAGAGACAGAGAGACAGCAGAGGGCTGAAGTCATCAGCCGGCTGGCAGGAGGGGAGTGAATGGGTCCTGCACGCAAAGCAGAAAAGCGCTGAAACTGCGGAGATTTACTTTGGTTCAGTTGCAGCCGACAGCGAGCGAGAGGAGGTGTGTCTTTGACAGCCAAAGAGCTACGAAGCCCTCAACTAGCAGATTTTTTAAAATTCTACTCATGTGGTTGCTTCTACTTTCTGCGCTTTAGCTGATGCTGAGATGAAGCCGCTGAGACGCTCAGCGCGCCTGGCACATTAAGGTCCAAACGCACCGGGACGCACGGCGCATCTCCACAGAGAGACGAGGAAAAGTCAATTTGGAGTTCTGCACATGGATATGATGTCTTAAACATTTTGAGGGTCAAGATAGTCATAAATAATAATTCTTTTCACCTATTCTGCTAATGTTTGATTTCGCTTTCCTCTTACGCACAGCGGATGAGAGTCGTTTGGCGTGTTTGGTTTTTTTTTTTGTTTTGGAAGGCATGTTCTTTACCACAGCACGGATAACGGATCCTTGACTCAGTCTGGCTTTCTTGGCACATATGAAGATCCTATCCAGGATGTTACAGTCTAAGCGGCCCAGGCATCATTGGGCCACCGTGCGCTACCATCACCACATATCACCACATAGCTGGGGTTCCCGCTGTGTCTAGGAATTACCTGCCCTCCGCACTCTGCCTCCGTCTGGGGGAAGAAAACGGAATCTTATCCAATAAGTGACTTGGTGAACATTGACATTGGCTTTACGAGTCTCATCTCTGGGCTACTATGCAATTACAACTGATCTCCTTTGCTGTGATCATCTTGCACTGCATGGATTACACTGGTTGTCAGCAGCACAGCAGCTCCAGGCACCGGCAGCATAAACGTGAGTAAAGTGCGGCACGATGCTGCGCAATGTTCACACAGGCACCATAGTCACTTTTTTTATTTTAATTCAACATTTATTGGCCAGTTTTACGCAAAGGTGACGGTACGACACCTTTTGCAAACAAAACTGCAAATCTAATATTCAGTCAAAATATAAAATATCTAAATTAATGACTGACACACTGTTGTTTGATCAGTTTAGTTTGGTAAATTGGTAAATGTGCGCTAAACAATCCTGCGCACAGCCGGGACCACTGGACAGTTTTCTCTGATCTGACTTTTAGATATGAAGTAAACTGCAGTTGTTTCTGCCTTTTCTCTTTTTCCGTTATATAATTTATGATCAAACCTCAAATAGTTGACGTGTTATAAGAGTGTTTTTCCAGATTAATATTTATTATCAAAGCTATTCAGTATAACAAAAGTGTTGTAGCCAATTCCAACTTTGCATACTTCTGCGTTATGAGCGTAATAACCCCCCATTTTTTTTTTTAAATTATTGAGTTATTCTTAAATTGGTTAATATAATTCCAGCGCATACTCTCCATCTTATCATCTCTTTGATTGTGTGAGCCATTCAATGATTTTACATTTTTTACTTCACTTTTACAATGTTCCCCTGAGCCTTGGTTTGATAAATGGTTGCTCTGTCGGTCACCTGAAGCCTTCAGCCGCTGCTCTTTACGCACAGTCTCCTGGTTCCCGTCGCTCTCTAGCGGTCAGAGCTGCAGACTTCAGGCACTGCTGGAAGTGATGTTTATAGTTTCAGACCCCAATTTGGCCAGTTAACTTCCATGTTCAAACTGCTGCATTTTGGAATCCATCTGGGAAAAATGTCTTTCTGATGTCAGAAAATCAGAAAATTGAACTCAGTATCATAATGTGAAATCATGTCCCATCTTGTTGTTATTAGTGTTCAACATGTGACTTCATGGTATTTTGACAGTAGCATAAAACCCCCAGAGATGTTCCACAGTGAAACCACTCAGGTCTGGTAGTATTTGACCTCCCGTATCTCCCTGAGGTCCAACATCATGTCTCATCTCTTGAGCTATGGCCAGCCTCTTTCCATGACACTAGAAAAGAGTATCAAAAGTATATTTTTCTGTTCTTCCTACGCACACTTTATCAGTGAGGGGGTCCAGATGTGCTCTGTGACTAAGTCTGTTAGAGAAGAGCATTGACAACTGGAATATTCCATGTATCGCTTGCCAGCGTGGCCGAAAAGCCTCTGTGATCTACAATAATAGACCTTCCAAGTGATGTTTTTATCCCTGCCACCTGGGGCTGAAACTCCTCTCTCTTTGCTCAGACCAGGACCAGTTTGGTTGTAGTTTCTTCCTTCATGACCACCAAAGTGGAAATAATAAAAAAGCAGGGAGTTGCAGCACCTGGGGTTAACTGTGTGTTTATTTTGTAGTTTTAAAGGGGTCCTGGGGTTACCTTTGCTCTTGGCAGCTCTGCTCAATGTAGTTTAGGTCAGATCTGCAGAGCGGAGCATGGACAGTTCAGCTGTTCAGCAGGGTGAAACAGTCAGTATAGATCTTATTTAAACACCAGCAAGGTGACAATGACACTAGATATCGGCATAAAAAGACAGGGGGTATTTAAGAGCTGCATTCTCACTTCAGGGGGTGTTTGTGCTGCACTAATGTAGGATGTGTAAATGTTACAGTCTGCTTACACTGCATCACGGCTCACAGACTCTCCCTTTTAAATGTTTATTTCCTCCTAAACAATATTAAAGAGCCTCTCAACACAGTGATGGTTGACTGAGAAGGCTCGAGCATTTAAGTCATGAGACTGAAAACAGTGTTAACAATTTTTAAAATTGTTTTTGTTGGAAAAGATATGCTGAAAAGGTGCCTCATGGGCTGAAAAAGATAAAACTTAAAGCATATGAACGTGCAGTTGTGAGCTGGCAGCACAGAGGCATAAATTAACTTCTGTCCAAGCTGAAGGTTTAGTTCAGCTCTACGGTAACAGACTGACTCTGTACCCTTTAATTGACAAGTGCTTCTAAGAATCTAAACTTCCGCCAAGGATGCAGATATCTAACACATCCAGTGATATCAGGAAGGATGGAGGGATTAGCTGGTGAGGGGGTGAATGAGTCCAGACTTCAGAGGGAAGGAAAGGGGCAAGAGTGAGTTGGGAGTCAATGACCATTGAGTCAACTGGCCAAAATTACCATGCAGAGACTGAACCCGAGCTCCAAGCTTCCTGTCTGTGATGATCCATCCACAAATGAAGGCGTGCAGAATATATACTGCATTATATAGTTTATCAGGTCAGCTCTAGGGAGGCTGAAGATGGGGTGACTGAGGCGTTGATTTAAAGCTGTATAGTGTAATGCAATCCTATGGCTGAAGGCATTGTTTCTTATGTTTTTGTTGCACAGGTCTATTTTCTCCACCAACCATCTGTGTTTGCGTGTGTGCAGGCACGTTTATTCATATGTGACTTTGTTGGTATGTTATGCAAGTCCAACTGAGGTTTTGTTGGTGCGAGTGCGAGGGCAAGGCCAAATTCCTGTGTCTTAAGACTTCTGTGATTCAGGGGCAGCTTGGCAGGAACACATGTGGGCAAATGGACAGCAGTTGTAAAGATTGTCGAGATATTTCAAACAAAGTGTCCGTGATCTATGGCAAACTGTCAGCCAAACCCCCTAACTTAGAGGAGAAGGAAGAGGGCCAGCTTAAAGCAGTGGCATGAGATGCCAAGGCTGGAGAGGAAAACTAATTCCTTGGATGCGTGCAGGGGTTGCTTTTGATTTGTCTACCATGTGTGACTACTGCAACATTTTCTGAACAATGCCTTTGGGAACTGAGCACCAATGCAACATGGGTACATGCATGTCATACATGAAACGTCCCTCATGTCTGTTGCACATATCGACGCCATGCCACAGGCGTCACTCTTCTTCACTTTCTCATTCCCTAAAGCCATATACCACTTTCTGGTGTTTCCAACAGCAAGGTGAGTTAAATTCAAGTCTTCATAAGAATAGTTATACTGTTACTGAAACATCGGGACCAGAAGCTAAAAAAATCCTCACTGAACAGCCCAACATCAGGGAACTCATTGTGTCTCTGCTGGTTTTCTTTCAGAACATATACAATATATACGTCCCCATAAACCCCTTTTTGTTACAGTGTTAGTGTAAAGAAACCGACAATAATAAATCATGCTGAATGTATTTCTTCTTCTTTTATGTTATTAATTCTTTAAGACTTTAAGCTCTGTGTTTTTTTTTTTATAATTTTTCTCATAAATACATAAATTCACATGCTGTAAATAGTCTGTGACAAACTGCCAACATACAATTAAAATGACCAACACCTGGAGCTTTCATCAGTGGCAGACAGTCCGGTCAATCATCCCACAAATTAGTGAAGAGTGCAGGATGGAGAGCCTACTGTGAAATATGTAAAAATAAAACAAACACTATGGAATTTATGTAAATAAATATGATTATAAGCAAAGCAGCTGTCACTGGTGACACTGCATATGAGATAGTAACCATTGTTGATTTCAGTTGACAATATTTGACTTAAAGACATGGACACTGAAGATGACGTATGTAATAAATGAGGATGCTGGAAGAGACCCGCTACCACCACAATAATCCTATAGCATGCAGTCCAACCTGACAACCTGCACTGTTCACATTTTATAAACTCTCATAGCTTCTACAATCTGGATTGAACTTTGTAGATGAAGTTCAGCTTGATCCTTAACAACAACAAAAACATGACACTATCAAGAAAAAAGTACGTTTCCCACGTCCCATTGTACACTAAATGACATTCATACTTTATACAGTAGCAGATCTCAATAGGGGGAACTTCATTTTAAAACAGTTGGGGGTACATAAGGTGTTATTCTCTTTGCCTTGGATGTTTTTACCAGATGTGTGGATACAACAATGGTATGATGATATGGTACAACTAGCATGAAAAGCTAGAAAGCTCAACACGATCATACATTTTACCACTTGGTGTCTCATAGTTTACAGGTTTCATTAAACTACATTTGGAAAAGAATATGAGGACACTGGATATATGCATATGTTTCCTTTCTTAAATGCTTCAGTTTAATTTTACAGAGAGGCTAACAGAAGGTCACTGTGTCCGTCCTTGGCACCAACAGTGAGGTGAATTCCCGCTATGACCTGTGAGGGAGGCTGATATTATTTCAGACTTAAACCCATAAATGGCCTTAAAGTGAACTTACACCATGTGACATTCATACTTTAACATCCCCTCGCTCTCGTCAACAGAGATCTCTGGTGTGAGCTCAGGGTGCCAGCAGGGTGGCTGTCTCACCTGCTCGGACTACAATGGCTGCCTGTCCTGCAAGCCGCGCTTCTTCATGCATTTGGAGAGGATTGGGATGAAGCAGATTGGAGTGTGCATGACTTCCTGTCCACCAGGCTTTTACGGCACACGCTCCCCAGAAAGAAACACCTGCACAAGTAAGCTGTGAAATGGCAGAACATGAATGAAAACATGTCTGGAGTTGCATGTTCTCAGTTTAAATGAACATCTAGTCAAATAATGTGATGCCTTTTGGTGACATTAAATGAAAGGCTTTACTTAAAGTCACATATCCACCGTGTTAGACATCAGTCTGACTGCAGTGGCAGTCTGAGTGCAGTGTATTCCTGACTGTATTCCCAGTGAGACACACACACACTGACACCCTGTGTATTTAACACGAGGGACACACATGATAACTTGCACAGTTTAAATAAACGCTGGCGGTGGGTCTGCCTTTCTCTGTCAGAGTGCAGGTCGGAGTGCGACTCCTGCTTCAACAAGAACTTCTGCACTCGCTGCCGAGTGGGATTCTACCTTCACCTGGGCAAGTGCCAGGAGAGCTGTCCTGAAGGGCTGGTCCGCAGCGACGCGCAGAGGGAGTGCGTTTCCAGTGAGTGTCTAGAGTTCATATTTATCAGAGACATGAATGAAAAGAGGGGTTAGGCCATCGTCTTTACCAGGGGCGTCATTAGGTTATAAGGATGGGGGGGCTTAGCTCCCAGGTGAGGCTAATTTGGCGAACATGGACTTTTTGAAGGGCAGGTGCATTTTTGCCTTAAAAGAGTGTGCTTTATTATTAACCAGCCAAGAGGGCAGTTTAGTGTGTTTTTTACATCCAAGAGGAAAATTTATTGTATTTTGCCAACCGAGGAGGCCACCTCAGCCCCCCTAAAACAGGCCTAAAGACGCCACTGGTATTTACCCCACCTTAATCATGCAGAGGTAATGAAACTTCTGTATTCAGACATGCATAACTGTGCTTTTGTGTTTGCAGGATGCCCTGCAGACTGTGAGGTGTGTGTGAACAGTGAGACATGTTCGCGGTGCCGGCCAGGCCTGTACCACCTCAGTGGAAGGTGCCACCATGTCTGTCCAGAGGACTTCGAGCCCAATGACAAACTCATGGAGTGCACGCCACAAGGTCAGTCCACTGAGTGTCTATCAGCGAAACACTTTAACACTTTCTCACCCGGCGCGTCACTAGGATTTAAGGATGGGGGGGGCTTAGCCCTCAGGTGAGGCCAATTTGGCGTGCATGGGGCGAAAACAAAAAAGGGTGCAATTTTGCCTCCTGAGAGGGCACTTCATCGCGTTTTAACCAGGTAGTTTAGGGTGTTTTGTCAGAGGAGCACTTTTGTGTACGCTTTTGCCTCCCAAGAAGGCATTTTATCATGTTTTAACCAGCCAAGAGGACAGTTTATTTAAGTCATTTGTGAAGATGCAACGATATATGAGAACTTATTTAAACAGAATTTGTCAGCACTTTTTTGAAAATAAATAAAGAGAATAACACCAAATTATTTAGGAGGGCTTTAAAATATGACGCCACTGTTACCCTCACTTCTTTGTCCTTATCTTCCCAGCGCACTGCGAGGTGGGCGAGTGGGGCGAGTGGAGCCCCTGCTCTCGGTCCGGTAGAACCTGCGGATTCAAGCGGGGCCAGGAGACCCGGACACGGCAGGTCCTCCAGTACCCATCGCCCTTGGGCAACCCCTGCCCTGAGATCTCAGAGATCAAAGAGTGCCTGGTCAAAAGGAATAAATGTCAAGGTAAAGACAACATCAGCAACATTTTTTAAAAATGTCTGCGTTCTCTTTCTCCTGGAGCTTCTGTTGACCGACCACACCCCCTGCCTCACATGGCACGACTTCTATGGATCCAGACCTTTCTGCTTCGGCCTGTACAATCAGAGCTCGTCTGTCTTCCGCTCGGGACTACAGCTGTTTACTCAGAGGATTGTCTTTGTGGTTAGAGTGAGGACAGTGGGGGGAACACACATGTGTGATGTTGCAATGGGTCCGTTGTGTGTTTTCCCATGAGACCTCTTAGGATTTTTAAACAGTAAAACCGCTTTCTCTGCTCCTAGTAAACAGGGAATAGCATTCTCTAATGAAGAGAGTTCAAAATGCTTTCAGACGGACTCGTCTCTTTGTAAAAACCCAGATTCTGTGGCATATTTACGATCGCTTTGTGTTACGTGTGTACTGCGTGTGTGCGGGTTACTGAGCTGGCTGGCGGCCATGGTTGGTTGTTTTTTAGCCTGGGCTCTGTAGTGTTAAATGACAGATCGCAGCCAGGCTAGGAGGCTGAGATCCAGCCCCCTGGGGCCTCACACTTACAGAACAAACAGTGTGTGTGTGTGTGTGTGTGTGTGTGTGTGTGTGATGCAGCAGAAAAGCAGTTGACTCTGGAGCAGAAACAGCCAGCTCAACATCAACATCCTCCCCCTGGGAGGCACGCGGCGACCAGAGGATCAGTATTGGTTTATCCCCACAGCTGCCAATACACACACGCAACCAACACATGCACACACAAATCCAGATACAGATACAGCCTCTCTTTTAGACGAATGCGCAAATTTGCACTCGCACGGCAAACGCACGCACATGCCATCGCTGTCTGACTAAAATAACGCCACAGCCGCTGCTCTTGGTGGTAATTTGTGAAGAGAGTCAACATGATTTGTAAGGCAGACTGTTAAATGTGGCCTCTGTCACCCCATCCCTCTCATTTTCTATCTGTATCTCTCTGCTGATCCGTCCCCCATCCTCATCCCCTACACACACACACACACACACACACACTCCCTACCACACCAAAGAAAACACAGACCCATATAAGCTCCCTGTTGGCGCTCCCAGTCAGTCGGGTTGGGGCCGAGACTTTAGTGTGGTGTCGACGGCTCTGTTGATCTAGTCTGAGCGTGGTGAGAGGAAGGGGTACAGAGAGAAGGGAGGTTAATTGATGGAAAGAAAGAAAGAAAGAAAGATGTGCGTCGCCTCAGACCCCATTTATCGATGTTGCCCCTGCCTGTGATTACCCAGCAGCCCTTGCTCTGAGAGCATCCGCAGTGAATGAGAGCTAATTATCTGCTTCTGCGTGTCCGCTCCTCGCTGTTTACGTTCTGCACACGCTAGAAGGTCAGTGGTCCGACCTCAGAGAGCCCCCCAGTAATCCTCCAGCAGCCCTCAGACACTGATACATCCTCCTCCTTTCCTCCTCCCCTGCACTTTCTCCTTTTGTCTTCTCCTCCCTCTTTCTATTCTGCTCCTCGCGACATCATTTCACTCCAAAGTCACGTCTTTGTTCATTTCATCCTCTTGTCTGTCCTGAGTCAGTCTAAGTCATTCCTGGAAAACACAACAGCTTTCTTGCACATTATTTAGAATAGATCAATATTACTCTCATGTGTGTCTATTCAATATTTACTTTGTGCCAGTAAGTGATTAGCTTAGCTTAGCAGCTTGAAGCAGGGGAAACACCGAGCCAACCTGTCTAAAGTTAAGTTTATTTCATAAGAAACGGACAGATATGAGAAAGGTATCAATCTTCCAGTCACCTCACAAAAATGTTGCTCTATAACAATCTTATATTCTTCAGCCTCCTGCCATTATTGCCTTCAGTTCTACAGAACCACAGCAGAGTCACATCCTCCAGTTGGTGCTGATTAAACATATTTTACATCACACATATCACATCAGAGGAGTTGTACAACTGTAGGAAACATATGCTGGCTTCGAGTCAGAGAAACTTGGCTCCGTTCCTCTGTTATCCACGGCTACAGATTGGGAATGTTTACATGCACATCCTCATCCGCTGCCGTCTCTCTGTCAAGTTAATGCCGGCTAATTTGTCCTTCGATGGACCTGCTGTTCACCTCTCTATCTCTGCAGCCGGATAGACCGCGTGCCCTCTGCAAACCTTAGCCTCCGTTAATAACTCCCCCGCACACACAGATGCTGGCTATTACATACAGAGAGACATGCAGTTAAGCAAGCAAGCATCAACCATGCAGTGGACACACTCAGAACTCCCTCATGACATCCTGGCAGCCATGCGGCCGGCATTCCACTTGTGGGACAGCCCATAGCCTTTAATCCCAGCCTGGCTCCCGCCAAAAGCTCCCCGGACGACAGAGCGCCTGCCAGGAGGGATGTGCCACCATAAAACACACAGCACTCCTCCAACCGCACACACACGAGTAACAACGCTTCCCTTCTGGATCTATGGCTGCTCTCCATTATCACTTTGCATCTTAATCTCTTTGGATTTTTAGCCCCCCTAAAAAAAATGTTTGTTTATTTATATATTTATACAAAAAATGCAGACAAATTCAATATACAATCACCAGAATATGAGTTTAAATAAATAATCATATAACGTTACATACCCGTGGCTTGATTGTTTAAAAACGTGTGCTAAATGCATCCTCTTTGGAGGCACAACCGTGCACAAAGTGCTCTCTTTGGAGGCAAAACCATGCGCTAAATTGCCCATATATGCCATATATATGTCCATATATATATATATATATATGCCCCTGGCTTTCAGTAGAGTTTACTGAGTCCAGCCACAGACAATTCAGCAGCACCACACCAGTGAGTGTTTACAGCAGGAAAAAAGGATGAAATGGAGAACACATTTCTGCGTGCGTTCTCCCTCGTTCACTAAAAATTAAATGTTCTTCATTTGAACTGATGACAAGTCCTTACCATCTGTGTTCTGAATGTGGCACTAATTATTCAAGGAACATAAGAGAAGTTCCAGATTAGCCTTTAATTGGACCCAGATTTACTGTCATTTGAATGATGAATATATGTCCTATATTGGTCATAATAAATCGTTTATGGCGTAGCCAGTCTTAGGGAGCATTTCTACTGAAGTGTATCGTGAATGACGGGTTAAAGAGTGACCACAGAGATTTACAAGTGCTCTCTTATGGCACCATAATTTGTGCTGCATATTTGTCCTCACTTTTATGAGCTCTTGCAAAACAACAAAATAGACTGTGCTCAAGGGCTTGGTGTTAAATAAGTGTGAAAGCTGCTGTACAGTTGTGGCAGTCACTTCAACATAACCTAAAATAAAGTAATGGGAACATTTTTGAAGAGTAATGCCGCTCTCACATTGGTGTGTTCAGTACTGAGCTGGAGCCAAGAGACGAAGGAAACTAAGACAAGTTAAATTTTGGACAGAACCAAAATTACAGTTTCTCCTGTTTTCAGTTTTTATACTTTGCTAAAATAATTGCCGCTGAATACCAAACAGATGGACACAAGAGTGTTATCGATATAAAAAATAAACAAAAAAAAACTGCATCAAGCCTCCAGGAAAACCAGAGCAACCAAGGAAATGAAGGCATAAAGTCAGACAGGTCACCATGACCAATTATTCTAATATTATTAATAATAATTCATATTAATTAATGCAAAAAATCACTCCTTCACCTCTTATTTAACATTTAACGCTTGTCAGGAAAGCAAATAAGCACATTTTACCAAAATGCCAGACTATTTATCAAAGACATGTTGCATTATTTTCCATTTACTTCAGGATAATTCAGCTTGTACTAATTCGAGGTCCTCACAACATCCAGTAATGACTCAAAACACAATACTTCAGTGGCTTAACATGACACACACAGTGTACAAATGTAATGCCTTAAAATATATATTTACAGCATACCATAAGTACAAGCAATACAACATGAAGTAATTGTTTAAATCATCTGTCTGTGCTGCATTATTATTCAACCAAAACAGGACTAATTCTAATCCATGAACTTTTTCTGATCACTGCAGGGACAAGTTTCACTTCATAAGACCAGGCTCTCACTCACTGCCAGCCAGACATTATTCATTAAATCTTGGCCTTCGGGAACGTGCTAAACGTCTGTTGAAAATGTTCGGAAAACATCCAAAGGTGTCTCATTTGGGGACCATTACACACATGTCATTACACAGTTTACAAAAAGCCCATCAGAAACTGTTCCAACTAACCAAACGCAGGTCGGTTTGATAAACACTCCCCTAATCATCTCAACACTGGCACGGATTAGGTTTCTCCTCTGGCTCGACAAAAGCACGGGGGCTACAGTATGACTAATCCACTGAACTTGTAAATAGTTGTAAATGGTGTCAGGACAGAGAAAACAATGAGAGCGAAGGGGACTTCCTGTGTTTATAGAGGGCGGGGGGGACAGACCCCGAGTGAGTCAGTGCACCACATTCTGTCCATCCATCCATCCACCCAACCGATCTCTGATTCTGATCCTTTTTAACTTATTTTCACTGACATGCAAAGTGAACATCGTGCTATCCATGCAGTGTTATGGCCATCTCCTATCCTCCTCTCCTCTTTCACTATTCTAGAGGAAGTTTAAACACAGTGGGCAGGTAGAGCTTGGTTCCTGGTCCATCCAGAGTCCAGAGCAGTAGCGTCATTAGGTCTATTTTAGTGGGGCTGAAGCCCTCCTAATATATTCTTAAGCCCCCCATCCCCGAAATTATTTGTTATTTGTTTTTTGTTTTGTTATTATTTTTTTTCCCCGACAAATTAAGTGACCAGAATTTTAGTTTATATAAATTATCATATGACCTTGCATTGTTCAAGCCCCCTGAAAAATATTTTTAAAATAATATCGAAAATATTCGGAAATTCCCCTACTAATTTGGTGTTGGTTTGTTTTTCATTTATTTATTTATTACAAAAAAAAGTGCAGAGAAATTCAATAGAAAGTGGCCAGAAAATGAGTTCAAATAAATTTTCATATGATCTTGAATTGTTCACACCCCCATAAAATATTCTTCAAATAATATCTAAAATATTCTTAAGTTCTCCTAATAATTTGGTGTTGGATTATTTATTTATTTTTTTGTGCACTTTTTTTTTTTACAAAAAGTGCACACAAATTCAATATAAAGTAGCCAGAATATGAGTTTAAATAAATAACGATATAACCTTGCATTATTCATAAATCCCCCCCCTCCCGGCCAGATTGTTAAAAAAAAAAAAAAATACGCTAAAGTGTCTTCTTGGGAGGCAAAAACGCACACTTTGTATAGCCAAATTAGCTTCACCTGGGGGCTGAGCCTCCCTTCTTCTGAAAACCTAGTGACACCCCTGGTCCTCGATTAATGAACAGACAGAGAGGGAGAGGATGAGGCCGAACAGGAGACAGACAGAGAGAAAGAGATCTCTTTTCTCCCTCCCTTTATCTCTCGTTCTCCCTGTGTCTGTGCCTACTGCCTACTTCAGCAGTTTCACAATCCCCGCCTGGCCGTGCTGCTCCGTTCCACTCACACATGAACAGCAGCAGTACAACAACAGGAAAGGGCCTCCTCTGCTTTCACTTGCAGGTCCTGTCTCCGACCTCCCTGGGGGTGGATCTTGTTATTATCATTAATAACTGTAGCCCTGTAGAGCTGAGATAAACCGACAGCATTCCAAAACTCTCCGTTTTGTTTATGGGTTGGTGTTGCAAGAGCAGATAAATTGGGGGCTTATTTAAAGGTTTTCTATTTTGGACAGAGGTCCACTCATCACAGGGAGACGGCTGCTGTTTGTGGTTAAAGACTGGCATCTAGTGGTTGCAAAAGAAAACTGCTGCGCTCTTTCAACAGGTGTTGCCAGCTGTGCTAAGGGGTTTATAGTTTATATGGTGGTTTCCATTGCTTTTAGGCTGATGCATGGATTACTTATGGCTATGAGACCCTGAATTTAGTGTTTGTCACACAGGTTGAGATTTCCTAGAGTTTTAGCCCAAACAAAATACTGTATTAGAAATTCTATTTAGTACAGGACGTGCTTGTTTGAAGCTCCCAAGCTGACATATTATAGACATTCATTAAGATATTACCATACATGTTACAAGACTGACTTGTAGACAGTGGCAAGTAGCAAATGCATAATATTCGGTACTATTTGACATAAATTTTGCATTATATACAATGTTCTTATTCGAGCTGCAATGATTCAACAATTACTCTGCAACTATAAAAATTGAAACGAATGGCTCAGTTATTTTTTTTGATAAAATAAAGTATGAATTATCTGATATAGACTTAAATGTGAAGGTTTTCTGGTTTCTTTGATCATCTATGACAGAAAACTGCAATATGTTTCTGAGTTGTGGACAAAACAAGACATTTTACAATACAATCTTTTGTTTTGGAACACACTTATTAACACTTTTCTTATATTTCAGAAACTAAACGATTAATTAAGAAAGTTATTGACAATGAAAATAATCATTGGTTGCAGCCCTGATATATATTCAACGAAATATATTGATTCTGGAAGTAAGAGAATACTACTTCCTGGAAATGATGGGGAGAAGATGGTGAGCTTCACTCTCTCTACTCCTTTACTGATGTTATTTCATTTTTCTTGACTTCCAGGTGCACGGACGAGGAAGAACGAGAGAAGAGAACGGAGGAACCGCAACAACCGGAAAGACAAGGAGAACCAGGAAGGTCGACGGGAGAGGAAGAGAGAGAGGGAGCGAGAGAGGGAGAGAGACACAGGGGAGAGGGAGGACTCTGATAACAGGAACAAAACGGAGCACCGGCACCGCCGAGGACATGACGACACAAACCCAGTGTCCCCTGAAGACGGCCTTGTACAGTAGCACCTCCCTTTCTCCCCCCTGACCCCTCCCTGCAGGGGTGTTGCTGCTACCTGTATGATTTGAATATGTTTATGCACAAGCAGGATGGGGCACGTTCAGCCGCAAGGCCTGGGCCACCATGGACTTTAAGAAGTCTCTTTTTTCCTACCCTGTAGCTTCTAATCCTTCACCTCCACAGAGAGAGGGTGTCTTGAAAAGTGCAGGAGACGCTGTTGGGACTGGAGAACAAAATGAGACATGTCTGTGACTGTGGAGGACTGACAGACGGACAGAGAGACGTCACACTATGTGCTTGTTGATATGCTTATTTAATGGGGCCCTGGTACAACATTGCGCGTCTTGGTTTTTTTTTTTTTTTTTTGAATGTAGATTTTGCAACATTATGTAGAACAATTGTTTATTATTGTTGTTCCCATTCTTTAGATCTCTTTATTTTATTTGGTGCAGAATTTGTAAAGAAAAAATAAAAGTGAAAAAGTTTGTTATTGCCATCTTGTGACATCCTCATAATCACTACAGACTGACAGATGTGGGAGAACCTGCTTGCTGCGAATCAAAGGAGTGCAGTCAAAACCTGAAAAGCATCAACATGCTCGGTACGTCTCGGACAAGAACCGGTTTTATCCAGATAAGTGATAAATCTAATCTACCGTTGTTGTTTTTTTTCTCTTGTGTAAATGGAATGTGTGCTCTCGGTAAAGCTCCTTGACTAGGAAACAAAAGCACCTGTAATGTCAAATAAAACTATAATGGGTTTGTACCTGCGTCTGGTATCTGTTCTCTCATCTGATTTACACCTTGAGCAACTTAGTCGAACTTGCACAACAACTTTTCAGAGCAAATCTGGAGCGAATCTCAGTAGAAAGGACAGTTATCAGCTGCCCCTGACAGCCAGAAAGGTCACAGCTATTCAGATACTTTGACTAGCTCCACGGCACAGAGGATGAATTAAAACTAGTTTCTAATATCTACGATAATTATTTTTGCAGGAACAATGTATTTATCTTTTATTTTTTCTGCTAATAAGCATGATAACTACAAACACGTACACTACAGGCCAAAAGTCTGGAAGCAACAAAAAAAGATCATAATTTCATTTATATTCTTTGCAACAAAATAAACATGATTACTATATAAAGAGTAACTCTTGTTTTTTTTACTCAGTTGCTTGCTTTTTGTGTGCATACTCTCAAAATTGACTTTTTGTTCTTCTTACTTTTGCACTTAAGCTGATATTCTTGTAAATCTTCTTAACCCTAAAACTGAGCCCTTCGTTTCTTTTGTTGATATTTATTCAGCAACAGTCTGGTAACATTAATTTATACCTAAAGTTAAATTGAGGAAAATGGTGCAAATCAATGAAGGTAAAGACTGATCATGCAGAAAAAATAAAATAACTCATGCTGTTTCACTTTTTCAGTGATATACCGTCAAGCCAAATTATTTTTGTGTAACAAAAACAGGAAACAAAGAATCACTTGTTTAAAGCTAAACTGTTTATTGGTGGAGTATTTTGCTCATCAGTAACATCTATTTGCATCAGCAGGTATGATGACAGTATTTCCTCCTCATTCATTTAGGCAGAGAAATCCCCATTACTTCAGACTGTACATAAAAATATATGAAATCTTGTTTAAATTTGCAAATTATAGATAAGTCACGGTACAGTAAACATAGTGCAATATAAAGCCGTGTTTGAAAGGGTAAAGATGAGAAAAAAATAAACCTGAAAACCAGGACTCTACTGCCAAAACAAAAAGGGAAACACAGACAAGTCTTGAGATGCCTTTAAAGTTAAGACGAAACAAATTGAATGAATCACAACTGCTCTTTGTTTTCAACTGATGCCCCCCGTTCACTTCATATTCGCCACGAAATCCTCGCCCTTCTTGATGGAAGCCTTCAGCTCATCCATGGCTTCAGCGACCAGTTTCTCCTCGAAGGCGCTCAGCTTGCCCAGACCGAGGTTCTTCTCAATGCCGTTCTTGCCCAGGAGAAGAGGTGTGGAGAAATACTTGCACTCGGTCTCCTCAGATCTGACATACCCACATTCTACCACGCCTTCTTTTCCATTCATGGCATCCAGGACGGAGAAGGTGAAGCGAGCACCAGCATAGGCCATGGACAGGGTGGCGGATCCGGCTCCGGCCTTGGCCTTCACCACCTCTGTGCCGGCATCCTGGATCCTGCCTGTCAGAGCAGACAACTGGTCAGCAGGGAACTCAACTTTAGGTGTGCACTGGGAAATGAGGGGGATGATGGTTTTCCCAGCGTGACCTCCAATGACCGGCACGTTGACACGAGCTGGGTCAAGGCCTTTGAGCTCTGCAACGAAGACGTTGGCTCTGACAATGTCCAGGGTTGTGACACCAAACACTCTGTTGGGGTTGTACACTCCGTGCTTCTTCATGACCTCTGACGTAATGGGGATGGTGGAGTTGACAGGGTTGGCGATGATACAGATCATGGCTTCGGGGCAGTTGCGGGCGCAGGCATCGGCTAAGGTGGCTACAATGGTGGCGTTGGTGTTGAAGAGGTCATCGCGTGTCATGCCGGGTTTTCTGGGCACACCGGCGGGGATGACCACGACGTCGCAGCCCTGCAGGGCAGCATCCAGCTGGTCGGGACCCATGTAGCCGGTCACCTGGGCCCTGGTCTCGATGTGACTGAGGTCTGCAGCCACACCGGGTGTGTGGGCGATATCATAGAGGGAGAGTTGACTCACCAGGGGGCTATTCTTGAGAAGCAGAGACAGCGGCTGGCCTATACCGCCTGACGCTCCCAGCACCGCCACCTTGGCGTTGTTCTGCGATGAGGTGGACAGGCTCCGGGCCAGGCTCACGGTCGGTCTCACTGCACGAGCAAACATGTCGTTCGTTACTTATTTACTTTACTTTAGTGGAAATAAAATGCGTTTCGAGCCCCTCTCCTCTGTGACACCAACGTCCTCTATCCACGAGCGAACAGGAAGACAAGCTCACTGTCATGCGTAGAAGATACTGGACGTACGAGCGTACATAAAAATTACGTCACCACGTACAGCTACGTCGCCCGTCTTTATCTCAGCTCCTTTTTCGGAGGAAAACAAAGCCAGTTAACATTGGAGGTCGGTAAAATTAGCGTTACAAAACAGTGCCGTTTAAACGAACTGTAGCTGCACACCGGACCGACACGGCGACATCTCACGGTACGATACCTGCGCAGTCGTTGCATTGTCTATGTCGTGAGAAAATCCCTTGCTGTTGTGTCGCCCTGCTAAAATAAGCTAGCGCCGTTAGATGAACTCCGTCTATTTGCTGGAGTCGGAGAGCTAGCTAGCGTTAGCCACAACAGGTCTTATTGTTATGATGGCTCTGTCAGTGAGAAATCCATCCGTAGTGTTCGTAGTTATTAACATCAGTCGACTTTATAAGATGTTGTGTTTCTAACGTTAGCTAAAGCAGTTTGCTTCGACGCTGTTACCAGTTAAAGTGGATGTTGGATCGTTAGCTGTGTTGATGACTTGCTGTCATAAGCCAGCTGCTTTAGCACAGACATACAACAGTTAGCTGACACAGTTCGCTGCTTGTTGTCAGACAGTGAACAGAGCAGCCCTTTGTTCCACAGACTGAGGTAAACCGGTCACATTTCAGTCATAGCTAAGTGAAAAACTGCTTTGTTGCTAATCCGTTTAAACATTAAGCTAAATGTGCAGCTTGCTTGTCACTCATGGTTACGTTATGAAATGCACACATAGGAGACGCTTGATATTGTGTGTCACAATTGTACTTATTCACAAAATAATCTGAAAGTTGAAAGTTAATTTTTACCAAATGCTCTTTTCCTTAAGGAAGTGGTAAGCTTGAAGGTCCATCAGCTCTCCTCATGATACATCAGCATTAAGGCACTTTCAGTAAGTATCAAATAGCAGCTTAAAGATGACATATAGTTTATAGTACCATATTTAGTCGTTCCTAGTTTGGGCTGTTTGCTATGTAGTGACAGTGACCAGCAGTGTGATCATGAAACCGTTAGAGAAATAATTATTGGATTCTCACCAGACTTTTTTTTTAATCACTTGCAGACTTTAAAACAACATGATCTTGAATGTTTATTGTCTTTTGCAGATAATCCCAGTATGCTCACTTTAACCACTCTGTACGATTGTCCCCTTTCTTCAGTACTTCCTAAGGATGGCTAGTTGTGGGGAGGTCGACCACTCTGTTAGCTCACTTCCATCCAGTAAGAAAGGCAGCAGCAGCGGTGGTGGAAGTGGGAACAGTGCCGAATCATCATGCTCTGGCTCCAGCAACTCGTCCCCAGCCCTGTCCGTACCGGAGTGTGCCATCTGTCTGCAGAGCTGCGTCCACCCAGTCCAACTGCCGTGCCATCATGTCTTCTGTTTCCTGTGTGTGAAGGGAGCATCCTGGCAGAGCAAGCGCTGTGCTCTCTGCAGACAGGAAGTACCTGATGACTTCCTGGAAAGGCCTACGCTTCTCTCACCGGAGGAGCTGAAAGCGTCAGCGGGAGGTCGGGGTGGGGCGGCAAGTGATCACGCCTGGTATTATGAGGGCCGTAATGGTTGGTGGCAGTATGACGAGCGAACCAGCCGCGAACTGGAGGACGCTTTCTCCAAGGGCAAGAAAACAGCTGAAATGCTCATTGCTGGGTTTTTGTATGTAGCCGATTTGGAGAACATGGTGCAGTACAGGCGTAATGAGCATGGGCGTAGACGCAAGATGAAGAGGGACATTTTGGATATCCCCAAGAAGGGTGTGGCGGGACTGCGTTTGGACACCGAGGGTGTTACTGGGGCTATTGGGGCAGCTGGTCGGGAAAACTCTGCAGATGGGGCTGATACCGCAGTAGCAGGTGTACAGCAGCAGCTTACAGGCCCTCCAGCCACAGCCAGGCCTCCCACCTCCCTTGGTGGTCAGCCTGGAAGCAGCAGCCCCACTCTGGAGGACGCTCTCTCCCAACTACATATCAGCCCCAGGCCCACACCTTCCCATGAGAGGTCTGAGGCTGGGGAAGGAGAGGAAGAAGATGAGGAAGAGGAGGCCTCGCCCTCAAGGTCATCTGATCCTCACACTTCTGTAGATGAGTCTGGCTCTGGAGACTGGAGCGATGATGAGGAAGAGGAGGATGAAGACGAGGAGGGGGGAGATTCAGAGCGCGTGGAGCCCTGGGAGGATAGGCCACGGAGGCAAAGACTGAGTCCAGAGGACAGAGCCCCTCCAGGCGCCGAGTCCGCCTCTCCCCCTTCTTCATCCAGTAGCAGTGGAAGGTCCAGAATGCCTGATGGCCAGTGTACAGTGACTGAAGTGTGAAGTCATCAACAACACCATAAACACCAAATGGCCATGTTCCATTTCATTAATTTATTCCTCACAGTATGCTGTCGCTCACTCTGTCACAGATCGGATGTGGGTGGATTGCTTGAGAGAAGAGAAATTAAACATAACAAGCTTTTTATTTCAGTAAACGGCAAACAAATTTGGTGTCTCTGTTGGGCTCCCAATGATCAGAGACGGGCGGTTCAGCTTGGTAATAAGTCAGATAGATACAGCTTGTTGTTGTGAGCCATGACATCAAGTTGCCATCTGTCTGCTCACTTTTCAGCGTTTATCCACAGGCATCATCATCAGGTGTTGTTTTTAAATTCCGGGAATGTGCACGACAGAAGGTTAAAATGACTTGTGCCCATCCTAGGTAGTCCTGTGTTTAAATTGATGATGCTAATACCCAGAGGGCTTCAGGCAGATCTGTGACGTTCAAGGCAGAAAGCATAAATGGGGATATTACTCCTGGAAATGGAACTGTGTCATTATCATGAACCGCTGCATTCTTCTCATCTACACTTTAACTCTCTCAGCTAACATAGCACGCAGAAACGGGCTTGTTGGAGCTCAAGTCGTCCGACTACTCTCACAAAGAACTTAATCCCTGATACGTAGTTCCCAACCTCCACCCTACCTGAATGATTTCCTTATATAAGATTTAGCAGATTATGAAGACTTTCCTTCAAAATTATGAAATTTAACTGTTAACTTTTAGAAATGTGTCATTTCAGAGCAGATTGTGGTTTGAAGAAAGTCCAGCTAACGTTAGGAAACTTCGCTATTAAGCAGTGTGGGTATTTGAATTTCGCACCTAATGTGCTTCCACGTTTTAACTCGCAGGATTATCTGATAATTTAATTTCAATTAATCTAGAGCTTCTAAAATATGAATTGATCTCAAATGAATGTGCGTAATAGAAGGACAGCCTTAACCAGCTTTAAATAATTGGCGTTTTAATGTGAAGTATCAGTGTTTTCATTTTAAAGCTGTCGAGGCCTCTGCAGCCTCTGTAGTATTCTCATTGTCCCTGACTCAAGTATTCTCTATTGGTGTGTTGCTAAAGTTTTGTGATTTGTGCATGTTTGAAGAGAGAGTTATTTCAGCACTACTGGTTGGCAGGATGATGAGGATTGATATTTTGAGTAAATGTTTTGAACTACTTTTGCTTTTCTCATGGTCGTAAATCTGGACGATGTGCGAGGCAGTAAGAGAACAATAACATGCCATCACGTTATGTTATTTTTAGATTTCTTACACGCTTACATCACAGCATCACAGACTTACAAGTCTTAGACTTTCCATTCTGAAGAATAAAGTTTGTGTAACAGGTTTTTTTTTTGTAACAGCTACTTTTTTTGTTACATGTTTGTAATTTAAGAATAAATTGTGTCATTTCATCATCCCAAAATGATACTATGTTCTGCTCTGGTCTTTTTTATTAGAAGGTTCTTTGGTATTTTTATTGTGCAATAGCTTGTGTTTCTTGAAAACATAACAGTTAACAGAATTACATGAGTAGAACTATCAATGGGGTCATTGTAAGTAAGATTTCACCCTTTTTTTTTCTCCACATGACCACTTCAGAAGACTTTTCTAGGGGACAAAAAGTCACATTCTTTCCAACAAGGTTTTATATATCATAATGAGGCCAACTCGTGGCTTTACCTCACTCCCCTTTAGGTGTTTGGTATTCTGACCACACCAGCTATCGGCACTGCCGCTGGGTGTCTGGTCAGGAAACATGATCTTTGTGAGGGGGAAAGGAGAAAAAGGCCTGGCATCCTCCGCAGATCTGTCCCGTTCTTGACCTTCCACTCTGTGAACTGTTGTGCTTTTGCGATACCTCATTGCAGTATGGTGAAATGAAAAAATAAGCCACAAATCGGTGCCAACAAAACCATCATTGTGCATACTTCTACTTGGCTCTGTGCTTCAGTGTCTTTCCACAAACAGAAGCCTGTGCAGTGTACTGAAAGTCTGCCAAATAATGCTCTAGATGCCATGAGCACAGAAGACTCTGAAGGATTAACTAACCTACAACACTGAGGTGAAGAGGAAAGAAGTTAAGCAGCCTTAATCTCTGTGCAGACAGATTTATGTCAATGTCTCATGCTTGTTCTACCTGTCAGTCCAGTCATGATCATAATCACATTTTGAACCTGGAGTTCACTTACTTGATTAATGGTGTATGGAAGGGATTTCAACAACAGTAGTCCTTTATGTCTTTGTTTTCATAATGAAAATATTCTCAAACAAATTTAGTTTGCAGATAAGGTTTGTCAAGTAGGTTCTAGAAAAAAAAAACATTGGCTGGTCTACAGAGCATAAATGAAACAATAATATCTCAGGTCAGCTGACGCTTCACTACAAATAAGGAAAGTTTTCTTTGCAAACAGGAGGCTGCAGATCACAGTCCAGTCTAAAATATAACCGATATAAAGGAACAGGGTTTTTCATTCATGCGTGTTTGGTTTTCATCCCCAAAAACCCCTCCATTCATTTCAAGTTCAGTTTGCAGTATTTGACCATAAAAAGCACATTATCAGCCTCATCGTTTATGTATCAGTATTTCAGCAGCTACTCTTGTGAGAGGTAGATAAAAGTATAAACATAAGAGATGGAAAACAAAATACATCACAGCCAAGTATGTGACGAGTGACCTCTATTATTTAGAGGTAATTATGTCATTTGTTAATCATTATAATTATAAAGTTGGTAGTCCAAAGAGGAAAGTGTCTCTCTACATTCAAAGAGTCCTCGTTTAGACACAGCATTCACATTATTACAAGAGAAGCACTTCAATGTTTTCAGCACACTAAAGAACTATCTGTACTGAAGAGTCAGTCTGGAGCAGCTCTCTTCCACACTTTCGACCTGGATATGGCATCTATATAGCTCATATAGCTCATCTGAGGCGCTACGAGGAGCTCATCTATGTTTGGATTTACTAGCCAGGGCCTGCAGGTTAGCCGGCCCGCCCCACACAGTACCAAAAACATCCTTCTCCATCCTCAGAGCCTCCGACAGAGGGAGCTCTCTCCCTGACAACACTACCTTCTTAACAGCCTGGATCACCGGGGCAGGTCCTTTTGTATAGTGACTGAGCCACTTTTCAGCCTGTCGGAGGAGGATCCCTGCCTCCTCCTCCTCCTCTGCCTGGGGGACATCCAGGACTCCATCTGCCAGTCCAATCTGCAGGCCAAGTTCAGGGTCCACTTTTAGAGCACCACCAAGCAACTTCAGTGCATTCTGGCTTCCGACAATGCGGACAAGTCGAGCAGCACCGCCCCAGCCTGGAACCAGGCCCATGTGTTTATGGACAAACTGGATCACACTGCCAGATGCCATTAACCTAAGAGAGAGATGACAGATAGAAAACCAGATTATGATTGTTATTATTAGCAAACCTCTGGATGAACAATGAGATCCTTTTCTTTCATTCAGTACCTGAAATCACAGGCGGTGGTGAGTTCAGCGCCTCCTCCCAGGGCTCTCCCCTCCACCACAGCAACAGAGATCAGAGGCAGCCTGCACTGAGGAAACTATTCTGTTAGCATGTTGGAGTGTACTTTTTTAGCCCAAACTGGTTGATACTGATACTGATTTAGTCTACAGTGATATTTCTTAAAGAGGAAATTGAGAGGCGGATACCTGAGTAGTCTTGTGAGTGTGTTCTGCATGAACATACACATCTTCATCCCATCCTACAGAGGCAAAGGTAAAGAGATGCAGGCAGACAGATTGACTGCAGCAGCATGCAGACAGACAGCACTATACAGAAGGTCTCTGCTTTGCTACCTGTGGGTTGGATATCGCTCTGACGGCGTTGAGGTCCGATCCAGAGCAGAACGTTCCAGCAGCGCCCCGAACAATGAGGCCTTTCCCGTCTCTCCAGCCCTCCAGCTGGCTCACCCTCTCCTCCAGATCCACCATCATGCTGCCTGAGAGGAAGGAGCAAACTCAGAACACTAAACTGAGATGTTGTGTTCAACTGATTTTGCATACGTGAGTTTCACCCTGAAAGTTCTGCACTAATCAGTCTGAAAATACAGAGTGTTAAATGTTCAGTCATCCTACCAGAGAAGGCATTCATGCGGGACGGGTAGTTGATGGTCAGCACAGCGATGCCAGACTCTTGTTTGAGGAGGTCAATGGAGCCTCCAGGAAAGGCCTGCAGCTTCTCTCTGATCTCCTCCTGGTTGAAGCTGTGGATGCTGGAGTACACACCACCACTGCTCTGCCTCTGCAGCAGCCTGGGAGCAACAATATTTATCAAGTTTATTCAAATGCAATCAATCGCAGTTAATCAATATACAAAGACGGCAATAAAAAGACTCATTTAACTGCAACAGCAATACACATGTGGTTAGCAGGTTTTTCGTGAATGTCTTCAGTTGTTCTTTAATTAATCAGATGCGCTCACAATGATTGTACAGGAGACTAAATGCTTTCAATTATGACTTATTAAAGTCACGAGTCAGAGAAGTGAAATGTCCCTGTTTGTGATCAGTGAACAAATAATGTGAGTTTAACTCTGGAGACTTTTATTTATGACTTTATTTACAGCATGGTGATAAATAATACTGGCTGGATTTATTTACCTGACCCAGGATCTACAGCTGCTGCTGCCAGCTCTCAGGAGTTGTCGCCTCACGGCACACAATACCATCCTGCAGAGAAAACACTCACTTTAACGTTCATCACTTCAGGCGCAGTGCTATATTAAAGAGGGAGGGGGGCACACATAAGAAGAAGGAACAAAGACTGAGGATCAAATAGACAACAGAAACAGCAGTAGGTGTTGTTTTTTTAAGCATGTTGTACAATGAATCATCAGAAATAAATGAATCCTTATTCATATCTCATGCATCATTTGCACTTTTTGTCTCACATTATATAAGTTATGTTACATTCAGTTGAGCCGCTGCTAGTTTGTTATTTCCTTACCTTGTGTGCTGCTGTCTGTATTTTTTATTCTATGTTGGTACAAACAGAGTGCTGTAAACTGGAGTCAAATTCCTGATGTGTGAAAAACATATCTGGTGAAAAAAGCTGTTTCTGATTCTGATATTTACACCTGAGCACTACTGTAGAGTATTTTGTAGCTTACACAAAAACGATGGGATAAATGCAGCAAGTGCTGATTTAGCTGCAACGGAAAGGCATTAATATGAAGCTAATACAGAGGTGTGAATTTAAAAACAACTGGGCAGAAGCAGATAATGTTTGGACAATAACTACTGGAAAGTTACACCTCAGAAATTACAGTGATTATTGTTGGCCTTTCTTAGCATAATGCAGGAAAAGCTGCTTGACCTATGGCATCTAGAAAGTTAGCTTAGCATTAAAATAACAACGTAGTTTAATTGACAAAACAGATTGCTGCTACAGCTAAATAAACATGTTTTAATAAACATTTAGCTAGCTAATGTTTAGCTAGCTCACTGTACTACAATCCATCAGTCATTCACGGCAACACGGAAGTGAACTATTTACATAAACCATTCATAAGTAGCTTTTCATCCAAGTTTTCAGACCTTTGATTCTTGTTTTGGATGAAAATGTTGAACGTTATCAAGAAAAATTAAAGTTATACGAGGTTTAGGTGTCTCTAGTACTTCTCTAGCCTACGTACGCATACAACGGACAATTAATGCATTACATACAGTATTTTTAACACGAAAGGACAATAATTAGAATCAATAATGTAACAAAATAAGACACTAACCTTGCACAGTCGTGTGGTGTTACACTGAAATTCCTCCCCCCGGAAACTGTAGCTCTTAGGAAGAGCTACAAATGTAGTTCCTAAACAGCACCACAAGGGGGCGGAATAATACAGCCACACTGCAACTGTAACTTGGGTTTAGTTTGTGTTATAGGAACTGTTGCATAAATGTCAAAATATCTATTAATTATGGAAGTATGTTGTTGATCCTAATACATTTTGAACAACACTATAAGCTATAATTTATGGTTCAGCTCACTGTAATATTCATCTCTGACGGGATCTGCTCTTTGTCTGTCACAGGTCTGTAAACACAGAAGGAACTGGCTCTGCAGACATATCCATATTCAGTACTCATGACAGAGGGCTTTACATAACGCCTATGAGTTATAATACAGTGTTGGCAGAGACAGCTGGCAGTACATTAACATAGCCTACCGCCAACTGAAGTTTCCATTGTTGTGGGCCAACTGTGGAGGTAAAGCAGCAGAAATGTATGATTTGAGCTTTAAAAGCAACTTTTCTTGACACCAGTGAGATGATTAAATCTGAAATTTTATAAACACCTTCAGGTCTAACTCTGTGTCAAATAAAAAGTTGTTCTGAGGTCGTTCAGTGTGTGGATAAACTAAAACAACCTAAACTGAATGCATCTTCAAACATCAGTGATAAACATACTAAGTATAAAATAAGGAGTTTGGAGCCGGTAATATGAGCTCTTTGCCCTCTGCCAGCATTCTTAGTAGATGCACCTGGAGGGATGAAGCACCAGGGTAATACTGAGGTTTGTAATGAGTATCTGTGTGCAGGAGAGACATAGAGAAGTAAATGAGAGAAAGAAATATGAATGATCAGTGAGACAAACAGGCTTGAAGAAATGACAAGATGATGATATAAAGACCAAGAGATGTGCAGGAAAAGGAAGGGAAATGTGCCAAAACGGAGGGAGGTTGAGACACTTCCTGTCCTGTGGTCTGATCTATGGCTACTGGGAGCATAAATCCTTCACTTCTACCCACACATCCTCTACCGCTATCACAGCTCTGTAAAAACAAGCACAGCGAACCCCAGAGACACGCTCAGTGAAACATGTGGAGTTAATTTAAAGGTGACATATAATGCAAAAGGCACATTTTTCATGGTCTATAAAGTCCAAAGCATGAGAAGAATCATCTAAATATTCAGCCATAACTGTGAAAATATTTAAAAAAGATTCACAACAACTTAACGTCATGTTACCAGATCTCAAGAGCCACCAAAAACAGCACTTTTAGTGGATTTCAGTGAAGATGCCAGCTTGCCCCAATTGCACCATATTGTCTGCTGCGCTGTCCCTCAATAAGGGACCAATATCTTACTGATCAGTTAGACACAAAACACGGAAAATAGAGTCTAGGAGGAGAATACCAAAGTTACCTTTTAAGACACAGTGGCTCCATTATTTTATATATTACCTTTGATCATATGTGTTTATGTGACTAATCAAGGGTCGTTTTCCTTAAATGGGTGGTTCTGTGGAGCCAAGTTCATTCATTCATTCACTGTACTGCAAGCATAACAGTTCATCAACAAGGATACAGTGCACTGCATCCGGGACTGCACTAGACTCCAGTGTCCATACCTCTCCGGTCTATTTAAAAGTGGGGAAGGAATTCAAAAAGGTCGGTGGGACTCATCGCAGGCAGGAATTTCAGACATGCTGACTCTCCTTCTTGCTCTCAGCAGTAGCCTCAGCTAGGTCAGCTAGCAACCTGTCTCTAAATATCACTCTGAAGTGCAGCACCTGGAGGACATGATGGCTCACTTAAATTTGAATACATAGTAGTTACCACAAAGTGTATGTGGACTAGCTACCTGTGTGTGCTTATACTCTTATACTTACATATCTCACTCAGTCTGTCCACTTCCAGTCATTCTGATTAAAGTCAGCCCTGCTGCCTTATCATCGGTCCGGATATCAGTGATGCAGCCGCAGACTCCAGCTGATAATGGAGACCTGTCTGAAATTACAAACGAGCTAAAAGGGGAGATTGAGATGCACATTTCACACATTTATTTGTAAGCATGCACAAATGTCGTTGCTTGTGTGTGTGTTAGTGTTTCAGTGTGTGGTTGTGAGTGTAGCTACTGTATGCGGCCTCTGAAGGGATGCAACAGTGAACTAATCGATATGCAGCTGTCTGGGGCTCCACAGGAAGTCCGGGAATGTGCCGTAGTCAGCGTGGCTCTATACCAGCTCAGATAAGAAAACACACCACACACACACACACACACACACACACACGCACACACACACAAACACACACAGACCAGATTAGTGCCAGTACGGGTCTATTTCAGGGCAGGTTGGCAGGTGCCACAGACTCTCAGGGGCCGGGAGGTTTCCTGTGAGGACAGTAGGGAGGTCAGTAGAGCCGCAGGGCAGAGAGCCAGAAAGAGACGCTGGAGGGCCAATAAACACTTTTCCCACAGCAACTGGGATGTTTCAGCTGCAACTCACAATGCACAACCATTCAGAGACAAAATACAACTGGTTGGTTGATGAAATATGAGGGAAATATTCTGCAACGATAAACCTAAAAACCAAATAACACTGTAACATATACTGTATATTCTGTGATACTCTGTGTATATTCTTATTACATGTATATTCTGTTACATATATATTAGCATTTATTTATTACTGCTCTTTTCCACTTGGTTGGGTGCAATATGCATTTCTGGACACAGAAAGCTGTTAGCGTTCCTGTGCACAGCACAATGACCAGGAACTGTATCTCAGTTCTTTTACTGTAGGATGAGGACTACACAGAGGACCTACTTCAGTCTAGACGGCTAAAATCAAATCAGATCAAACAGCACACCTGGGTGTGAGGGGTCTGTATTGATATCATTTAAATGGAGCATCAACGGAAGCAAGCTGCATACCAAACTTTGATTAGACCTGTGTCTGTCTGCATGACAAAAGTCAGATTGCACTGTAAATTCTTTCCAGTGTTATTGTGTTTTATGCAGCACTAGAACCAAAACAGTTAGTACTGGTTATATAATGGTCCCAGCATCTGGAAACCCCCAGACTTGAGCACAGGCCAGTACTGGGAATCCACGCTGCTGCCCAGCCTTGACACAGGAAAACAGTGTGAGACAGCCAACACAGTGCTAGGCTAGGCATCAGGAAAGGATGACAATATTTATATTTATATCAGCGCCAGGGTAGGATTTCTGGCACCATATCATTGTCGCACCTGTTATTTCAGTCAGCCTAGGGTGCTGGGTTTCAGGGTGAGGGGTTAGGTGTCCGTCCCTCTCAGGGCCAAGGTTGAGTGTGGATGTGTGTCTCCCTTTGTGTGGTTACTGAATGAGTGTGAAGGTGCAAAACTGATTCGTTTAGCAGACATATGTGCATGGATATTCTTAAATAATAGAGGTATTTTCATGTTGTAGATGAGCAAACAGTGAAATGGTGCTCACTGCACAGTCTGATGAAAACAAGGTCCCGTGCATTTAGAAAAAGAAATGCTTTTATATTCAGACTGAACACAAACAAAAGGCTGAAAAACTATCAAAATAAAGGGCGGTCCTTCTGCTGCTGTCATCGCTCAGAGGCAGAGATCACAGTGTCACCAGACATGTCAGCCAACAAGATTAAAGAGCCACACAGTCGTTTGGGTCTGGCACCTCATCTCTGAGAGCCCTGCTGATGCAGAAATATATGTGTCAGAACTTATTAATTATTGCTCGTATTGCAGGCTACGGATCTAAGAGGTCTGCAAGGAGGCACGGTTGGCACTTATTCAAGATTTCTGGACGTTAAATACAACTAGAACAAGTTTGTCTGAAGGGATGCTCAACTTTTGAAATACTACTTTATAATGTTTCTTTATAATTGTTTATAATTTGTTATAGCGATGCATTCACAGTGTAATCAGCATCAGCATGACAACAACGTATGTACATATTGATAGTATAATGTAGCAGATATTTTGTCATATGATGTCAAAAGAGAGAGTAAATTTAAGTCCTTATGTTTATTACACAAAAAGAACAGCAAAGGCATCACCTTCATCATGATATGATTCACCACTTTGACCAAAAAAAACCTGTACTACTCAGCTGAGTAATGTCCTGTTAGTAAAAGTAGAAAAACAGCTTTTCAATCTTTTTTTTTTATAATCACCATACTTTCTGTTTACAGGCTCTCATTAATGATGTTTAACAGCAATGGTTGAACAGATAAAACTAAATGCCATTAAAAACCCAGGAAAATGCACTTAAAGAAACCAGCCTTTGGTACGAAGTTGTTAAAAAAAAAAAAGAAACTCACATTCACATTGTTGTTGTAATCGTGTAAAATGTAAAGCCGGTCATGAATGTAAAGCAAAATGTTTTAGTCACAGGCGAGGTACGGTGCAGGCATGTACTGGAGGTGATATTCAAGAAGGCAGAAGCCGACACTGCTTCATTCAGCACACAGTGATGCTGGGGGGAGGGGGGCTGATGCTGCATATTGTTGATGTAGCATCACATTTTGTGCAAAAAACGTGTTGCACACCAAATACAGTACATGTGAAATACTGGATTTCATTTGGCTGGAAGTTTACTGAATACGACCAGTAAATACAGTATATAGAACAGCAGGAGTAGTGGAGGGGGTTTGTTGTTGGTGCATCTGCAAGGCTAGAATCCAGACCTGAGCACTGAACATCCATTGAATGACATGTTGGATGTCTTCACTGTCCTCTGAGGTTCATACTGCTGAATAAGCGAAGCTGCTTCAGATCCTTTTCTTGCCTTCCTTGGTCAGATACATTCTAAAATTTGAGCTGATGAACTCATATCTAAAGCACTTCTGAGTCTGTGGGAGTGAAGAAGCAGTCTGGGTTCGGTATGTACAAAAGTCATGAGGAGGAGCGTTCAGTGTTGGCGATTGGTTCGATCACACAGCGAGGTGGAGGTCAAATAATGACAGTCTCTATGTGAAAGGCGTGCGAGAAGGTAAAAGAGGAGCTGTGTTTCTGTCGAGGGAAGGATGGAGGCGTAGCAGGGGAGGAGGAGGGAGAGCGGCTGGCCCATCGGGACGGGAGGCGTCTCTTCGCTGGACGAGCAGGCCTGGAGAAGTTCTTCTGAATGGACGAGGAGACGGACGTCTCTTCGCTCTCCTGTTGACAAACAAATGAATTACCATTTAGGATTATCACACCGCTCTATCGACAATTAAATACACACACGCAGATACTTTACATTTCGTCACGTGTTCCATCTGAAGTCTTCTTGACCCTAGGGGAAACAACAGGCATATTTCAAACAGGAACACAAGCAGATCCCATTCTTTTTCGTCTGACGTGCTGCGGTTCTGCCGCCACTTACCAGATCTCCATCCTCATTTTATTTAGGACAGTGCTCCTCGGCTGAGGTTAAACTAAAGCAGGGCCTCTAATTACATTCTTTTCATGAGGTCAGATAAAATTGGCTTGATAATAGCTACCACGATTTTGTTAACATTTGCATGACTTTAAAGCGGCGTAATCGCTTCAGCTTTCTCATTTCCCCGCTACGCCAAGGGCGTTTAGTCAGCCGGCTTCTTCTAGATACTTCTGTAATTACGACACAAAGGCCAGAAAAACACTTCTACTATGAGGCCCCGTGGAAGGAGAGGAAGATGAAAGACGAGTACGTTGTTGAGGGTGATGGACCTCCTCCTGCCAAGTACTTTACATGCCACATTGCCAGTTCCTTCTGTTAGGAGCCTTGAAGCAGTGGAAATGACCCAGATGCCCAGATTATAATGGAGGCTCTGGCCTGCTTCTGTCTCTCAGTACATACCAGAAATAAACAACACTCCTATTAGAGTGTCCTCAGTCAAGGGCAACCGAATGAAACAAAACGAAATGTACGAGTTGACCCACTGAAAATACACTTTTGTGATGCATTTCATTCCAAGACAATGCCGCTAAATATTAACATCTGCACAGTGAGAAGAACACCTGCTGAGCTTGTTCATATGTGATGGTGTGAATACAGATGGTATTTTTCAGGCTCTACCCACCTGCACTGTTAGATGTACCTCTTTCACACCCATGGCACCATGTGTGCTGTTCGGCTGTGAGGTGTGTGAAGTCTGTGTGTGTCTCAGATTTGGAGGTAAAGGCAGAGGGTCCATGTCCAGCATGTCCACTTCTGTGACGTCCTCCTCCTGCCTGACACAGATGTTAGGACTCGAAGCCGTCTCGTTGGGTTTGCTCTGGGTCTGCTGAGCCCGGGCTGCGCTCTCGTAATTCTTCAGAATCCTCTCCACGGCCCCGTAGTTGGACCTGGATCCCTCGGGTCGTGGGTAGGCAGCCAGAGTGAGGGCCTTCCAGGGATGGTCGTTCATCATTCGAGGTCTGGAGGTGTCTGACTGTCTTTGTTTGTTCTCAACGGACGGCTGCTGGAGTGAGACGCTGACTCTGGCTGACTGAGGCTTCGTTCCGTGGGGATTCTCGTTCTTGGAGGTGGAAGCGTTCACGCTTTGACCCGGCTGGCTGATTTCAGGCAGGACGGACTCAGAAAACAGAGCCTCTGTGGCTCTGAGCTGAGTTTTCCTGGAAGGACTGCTTGCTGTTTGGACTTTGTGCTTGACCTCAGGATAGTGAGCAGAACTCTTTGTTGCCTCTCTGAGTCCCATCTGCGGCTGTTCAGATGAACGCTCAGAGGGGATTTCTTGTTCTAACCTGACCTCTTGACCTTCAGGACCACACTTCACTCGCCTTGGTTGGACATCGGGGTTCTGAGTTGTGGAACTGGATGTAGGGAGAGATGATGCGACTTCAGGGTGCACGCCCATGACGGTCGTACTGACAGGATGTCTTGTTTCCCTGGGAGGTAAAGTGTCATCTGATGCACAGGTTGGTGAAATAACTGGACAGGAATCTGTTACTGTGAAACCATCTTGTTCCTTTACGCCACGGCCCATCTCAGCCTGAAACAAAGTTCTGTTGAACTCAGCTGTTTTTTCTTCCAGCGTGATGTTTCTTCTGGAGCCCTGGAGGCTGGGGACGACAGGTGGTGTTTCAAGAGAGGACAAGAGCAAATCTAAAGGTAATTCTTTGACAGTCTGAGGCACCTGTAGCTCAGGGCTTTTTAAGTTCCCAACACCAGAGCAGTAATCTGAGCACAAATCTTTTCTAGCAGTCAGTATGTTGACTTCAGAGAAGCTTTTCTGGACCGTCCCGTATGTGGACAGCTTACTGTTGGTGAACTTGCTTGCGTCACAGGACCAGCGGTTGTGGCAGCTGCCCATGTTACATTCAGAGTTAGCCGGTGCAGAGCACGTCGCTACAACGCCGTCTATTAAGACCTTTCCTTCATTTTCTTGTAGCATGGCCTCAAACTTCCTGACAATGGATGGGCTGCTACATTTTTTGTCCACTCGAACGCAGGGGCCATGGCACCTCCTCGCTGTCGTCACGGGGGATTCTGGGATGTGGAGTTCTGTGTCTGGGTGGATGGGGGAACTCAGATTCCAGGAGGAGGTGCGGGGAGGGATGGGTGGACCTGCTGCATCGGCCTCAGAGAGTAGTCCAGGGCTTGTCTGTGTTTCTCTGTAGCTGTCTGGATCAGCAGTATTCACTCGGCAAGTTTGGCTTGGCCCTTTGTCGACCCGCCAGGTGTTTTCAGGTGACAGGATGACCCAGTTTTCCCTCTCTAAGGCCCGGAGGTCATCGTAAATCTGACTGAGGTCGCAGGGAGCTTCATCCACCTCCGGTCGGGTTTTATCATGGCCGAGCAACATCTCGTTCTCCTCACATAGGCACAGAGATTCAGACTGGTTCCTGAAGGGAATGAGACAGGGACATGCATTTTTACCACATAACAGGGAGAGTGATTATCATACTTTCATCAAAGTTAGCATAGCAAAAGGATTTATTCACCTCTTATCCCCACTCTTCTTTCTGATCTCATCCTGGTAGCTGCAAAGCTCCTCGCTCACACGGGCTATCTCCCTCATAGCCTGAGACAGAATTACAATGAGACAAGCAGTTGTTGAGGTACTGAGTGACAGTGGCGTCATTAGGCCTATTTTTTTTTCAAAAAAGTACTGACAAATTCAATTTAAATAAATAATCTTAAATTCTTGCATATTCGCAAATCATTTAAAAGTGCTAAAGTGCCCCTGGTTGTCAAAACACAATACATTTTCCTCTTGGATGTAAACAAAAAAAAAAACAAAAAAACACTAAGCTGCCCTAACAATCGCTTGGGTGGCAAAAATATGCACTTAAGTGCCCTCTTGGGAGGCAAAAGTCTGCACAAAAGTGCTCCCATTTGCCATTTGACAAAACATCCTAAACTGCCTGGTTAAAACATGATAAAGTGCCATCTCGGGAGGCAAAAATCACACCCTTATTTTCCCTTTTCGCCCTGCCCTTCAAAAAGTCTATGCACACCAAATTAGCCTCACCTGGGGACTAAGGCCCCCCCATCCTTAAAACCTAGTGACGCCTCTGCTGTATGAAAAGGATTATCTTTACCAAGGAATGACAGAAGGAGACAGAACAGGAACAATTATGATAAATAAGTTTGTCAGCAGAGTGAAACCCAAACCCACACCCACTTGTCTCTTCTGTATATAAACACTTTTTTTTTAAGAAACAGTTTGAAATACTCACAGCGTTTAGAGCAGTGGTGTTCCTCTTCCTGTCACTGCCGTAACTCAGCTCTGCCCACAGAGGACTCTCTTCAGGACGAACCTTGTTTTCATCACCGTCTGAGACGTTTTTCTGTGACACAACACATCCAGGAGCTCCGCCAAACGCAGCATCCACAGCTTCCCTGCTTCCCTCATCCACCAGCTCAGGGTGTGGATGCTCATTCTGGGTGGATGGGTCTGCCTGGAAGCAGGTGGAGTGATGACCATCTCTGGAAACACACCCACTGCCTCTTCTGTTGGGACCAGCACCAGGTACAGGTGCATGTCTGACTGGCTCTGACACACTGCTGCTGCTGAGCGGCTCGTTGTCACTAAACAGACTGGAGCCGCTGCTGGTTGAGCGAATGCTGAGTCGATGTACGACGCCGTCAGCGTCCAGTCCGGCCCCTTCTCGCTTGGTCCTCACGTCACAGTACAGCTAGAATTAAGAAGAATAGAGTTCATATTTTTCTGATCTGCCTTCGTCTTATGTTGAATGAGTCAAATGTTCCTCTTTTTTCAATTAAAATTTATTATTTTTAGATGAATTTCAACATTAGAATTTGCAAAGACAATATGGGTGAAGGATCAAGACTGACTGATCTGATTATACTAACCAGACAATAATGCATCACAAACTATTTTGGGATGACGAGAAGTCAGACAGCAACAAATCGTATGAGCAGGGGCGTCACTAGGTTTTAAGAACGGGGGGGCTTAGTTCCTAGGTGAGGTTAATTTGGCGTCCATAGACTTTTTAAAGGGCAGGAGCGAAAAGAAAAATAAGGCGCGTTTTTGCCTCGTGATAGGGCACTTTATCATGTTTTACCCAGGCAGTTTAGGGTGTTTTTACATCCACGAGAAAAATTTATTGTATTTTGCCTACCGGGGGCGCACTTTAGCATGCATTTGTGCTTCTAGAGAGGGCAGTTTTGCCAAGAGAACATTTTATCATGTTTTAACCAGCCAACAGGACAGTTAAGTGACTGTAATTTAATGATTTTTGAATATATAAGGATTTATGATTATTGAGTTAAATTGAATTTGTCAGCACTTTTTTAAAAAAATAAATAAATAAATAAATATAGCAACACCAAATTATTTAGGGGGGCTTTAAAATAGGCCTAATGACGCCACTGCGTATGATCATATTTAGACCACAGAGGATTAAAAAACATTCAAAATATTCTTTCAAATTGGATAACCTCTGGCCTCCTACCATGCAATCCCCAAATAGTAACTATTTCATGTTGACTGGGCTGCCTTCCCATCACGCGATGTCTAGATGGGACTGTTGCCTTTCAGCCTGCTTTATTCCTCCTCGCCTGTTTTCCTCTCTCATTTTCTGCTCTCTGACGGTAAAATGAGAGCCACATGTTCTTTTCATAGCAAATTGTTCCAGCGCCTTCGCACTCTGTCCAACTACTTTTGTATGGCTTCTCTCATTAAAAACACTAATCTGCTTCTCAGATCAGATCAGGTTTGGACTCAGGCTTTGTCACCACCCATGCTTTATCTTTTTATTACTTTCTCACCCACTAATTCTAACTCTCAACTTTGTCATTAGGACAACATTTCATTTCATTAGCAATAAATTTGCTAAAGAAACTTGATTATTTGGTTTATCACATAAGGGAAAACACTCATAACAAGAACCTGGAGGTCTCAAAAAAAAAACAAAAAAAAACAACAGATATTTCCAGTCATGTAAGACAAGAATATTTACTATAATGTTACAGCAAATCATCACATTTGAGAAAGGATCAAAATTATCTCTGATTACCATTTTGTTTATCTACTAATTGACACATTAAATATCTGTTTCAGATCTATTCCTCATATTCCCGTAGCACGATTCAGCTTAAATATACAAACTAAAACATGAAGACGGAGAACAGTAACAGCAGTTTTTGTACATGCATGGCTTCATATAAATGCAGTTTTTATTAACTAAGTAGAAGTAAAAATGAATTATCAAATGATTATCAAAGTGTTACTGTTTTGGTATCTGCTTTATAAATGTCTTGATGTTACATGTCATGTACATACAGGCCTCTGTCTCATTAGTTTGACACTCAGAGAAAATAACAGAGTGAAATAAGAGAAACCTCTCCCTGCTCCTTTCCTCACACTCTGCAGCTGTACTGATGTGGGATACTGTTTTGACAGTGTTGATGGTGAACAGGATGTGTAGGAGGGAAGTGTTGCTCAGTGCATAGCAAGCCATATATCACACACAAGGGGAGACGTTTCTTAAGTTGTGAAATCGTGTTACATACTTCTGAGGGTTTTCTAGTCATTTGCCTGACATATAATGTGTAGGTATATTATCATTCAGACACAGAGCACCATACCTCTTCTATTTTCCTCTGCATATCCCTCAGCTGGCTCTCCCATTCCCTCCTCTCCACGTCGAACCTCTCCAGCAGCTCTGCTTTCTCTCTTAACCAGTCCCTCTCGTTGTGCTCCAGGCGACAGCGCAGATCCATGGCCGTCGAGTGCGTGTCCGCCAGCAGCCTCCGCTGCTCTTCCCTCTCCCGGCGGAGAGTTTGCGTCTCGCCGTGCTGCTCTTGAGCACCCCGTGACGCCACAGATCCAGAACCAGCCGCTGACTGGACACCTCCAGCGATCGACCCGGCAACCTCCCTAGCCTCCAACTGAAGAGAAAGAAGCAGAAGACACAGAGGAGGAGAGAAAAGGGAGTGGAGAGGAACAGTCAGCAGTGATAAAGGATAGATTACAGAAAAGAGGATGGGAGCCAGATGACCAGACGAGCAAGACAGCAGTGAGAGAAATTGTTAAAAGTGGAATTAAGAGAATGTAGGAGTGGCAGGAAGAGAAGGTGGAGGAAGTGGGGGAATGATGGAGCATGGGGACGAGTGTGAGTGGGTTCAGAGGAGGGAAGAGGGAGAAGAGAGACACGACTGAAAGATGAAAATTTCCTGTAAGAACTCACACAAAGGGTTCAAGGGTTCAGGGTTCAGATCTGTTTTTTGGTACGTCGCTGACACAGGATGCAGTGCAGGATACAGCAGACAGATAGAGCAAAATACTGTGTGACAGCCGAGAGTGGATTCATATAAAGACTACCTCTCAACTGCTCACTTGCACATTTTTTGTTTTAATGAGAATATAACAGAGAGCTCTTTTTGCATGAAATTCCCTGGGCATTTCCCCTGGGAATTTCTTTGTGTTGCAGCCAAAACTTTAAGCCAAAAGATTGTCATTTTACTGAGAATGAATAAGAAATGCACCGTTGGAAAAAAAATTCAGACAGAATTTCACTCCTTGTGGTCTGATTTCTACCTTTAGATAAGAACGGTGTTTGGAAAACTGATCTCAAATGTCCTGCCAACGAGTTAATACAAGGGTAAACAGTTATTTGATTTGGATTCTTTCCTCTTCTGTAGTATTTAAGAATAAGGGTGTGTTTTCATACATGGATGTGTGCATTCTGTGGCAAATATGTACATTTTTGTTGCTCGTAAAAAAATGTTGGCTTTGGAACTGGATGGAGCCCAAGACAACGCCTCTGCATGTGCATATGTGTGTAGGTTGTGTGTTAGGAAGAGGGACAGAATGCATACGAGCATGCCTCAGTGTGTTATTTCAGTGTTCGGTCACAGACAGCGACCAAAGCCTTCTTACAAGCCTGGGTCACGGTGCTATTTCTGCCTGTGGCCTGGGGTCACAAAATTATGGTGCAGAAAAACAAGTCAACCCTTTCTGTCTGCCTGTTGCTCCTCCCAGAGTCCTCCACAATTACAGATGGACGCTGACGGCTGCTGTCCACAGCCTATTTAAGCATCCAGATGTAAAGAGACAGTGAAAGTGCAAAAATGAGAGGGTTGGAATGAAAATAAAAGAGCTCAAGACCCATTTTCTTACTGATTGAGACAGCAAAGAAAAAAAGGGACTCTGGAGGAACTTTCCATGCAAAAAGGGACACGGACCGCCATCATTACAACCAGCTCAGGGCAGGGGCGTCACTAGGGTTTAAGGATGGGGGGCTTAGCCCCCAGGTGAGGCTAATTTGCAGACTTTTTGAAGGGCAAGGACGGAAAGAAATAAGGGGCACGATTTTACCTCCAGAGAGGACACTTTATCATGTTTTAACCAGGCAGTTAAGGGTGTTTTGTCAAACGGGGCAGTTTTGTGCACGCTTTTGCCTCCCAAGAGGGCACTTAAGTACATATTTTTGCCACCTAAGATGTCATTTTATCATGTTTTAACCAGCCAAGAGGGCAGTTCAGTGTGTTTTTTTACACTCTAGAGGAAAATTAGCACTTTAGCACCCAAGGTGGGTGGATTTTGCCACCCAAGAGGGCATTTTATCATGTTTTATCATGTTTTAACCAACCAGCCAAGAGGACAATTAAGTGACTGTGTTTAAGTGATTGGTGAATATTCAAGGATATATTGATAAATTATTTATTTAAATTTAATTTCTCAGCACTGTTTTTGAAAAATAAATAAATAAATAGAACAACAGCAAATTATTTAGGGGGACTTTAATGATGTCACTGGCTCAGGGAAAACCCTCTCATGCACAAACATTACTTTCTCATGGAGGCGTCTCCTGCTACCCTTGGACAGCTTGTCGGTCACTGTATGTCACAGGGAACATAAAGGTAACTGTGTCACCATGGTGACCCACTATAAATAGCGGACACACAGCCTTGTACAATGTCACATTCCAAGGGGAGGTGGGGAAAAGAGGTAAAAGGAGGAAGGGGGAGTTGAGGCAGAGTGAGATGTCTCCTGGTTTCCAGCAGCTTTCATAAATCAGTGGCGTGCAGAGAAATATGCCAGGAAATATCCGGCCTAAGAAGATCGCCTGACTGCCTGGGAGCTTGGACGCTTGTTTGGTATTTAGCGGTAGACGTGCCCAAAAAGGATGTGGAAACAACATTCAGTAGTCACATTCACAACCATAACCGACTGTGGAGAAAGGAGTGTAATTAAAACATCATGAATAGAACAAGCATAGAGAAAACTGCTCATGAGATAAGGGGTGCAAACAGTCTGCTAAATTAAGTAAATATCAAAAGTGTTATGTATGAAAATTAATTCATAAAGCAATTATGTTGCATGGATTTAAGGTACCCAAGCCCACCATTCATGACTTTTAGGTCTGAATAAAACACAAGGTTTCTAAAAACAAGATAAAAACACTAAATCTGAGAAAAAATGTCCTCAAAGTAAGCGCAACTATCTGTCCAGGCAGCACGATGATTTCACTTAACAAGAGTTCTTGATTTAAGATTATAGTGTAAAGTTACACTCTTAAAATACGAAATTAACTCTTAAAACTGATTATTAAGATTAGATTATAAGATTTTAAGACAAATTATCGAACATCAAACTAAATCTAAGACTTTTTTTTCTTGGTAAGAAGCAAATAATTTGCAGTGCAGTATTCTGGTAGCCTCTCTCTGATAATGTGCTGCAGCTTTGAACTCTCTCCACAAAGTGCAGTCGTGAACAAACATAAGTTAGCTGTCCAGCCAACAGTGCAACACTAACACATGAACCAAACCGTCTTAACGCCACATCTCCCAGGGAAGGCAACATGTGGAAAATTTGTTCACATTTCACTTGTGAGTGAAACTAAGCTACACCCATGTAGCTCTACTGACCTCCTTGCACTGATTTGCATGCATTCTTGCATATTCCTCCATCACTCACATGTGATTCGTTCAGCAAAGTATATCTAAACAAAATGAATGACGTGAAACTAAACTGATTATCAGGTAACTTATTTTTGTTTTCTGTCTAAATGTAGCATTAAAGGGTAAATTACATGGATTATAGAGAGTATGATTTCAACACACAAGTCTGAGTTCAAAAGCTACATAACATTTAACCCAACAGTCTTGGATTATAAGCAGACTGAGTTTTGGTTATACTCCAAACTGCCCCACGAGGGATTCAAGACAGAAGTTTGTAAAATTACTCATTTGGTGACTGAGGTGTGAATCATTTTGGAAAACCTTGACTTGATGTGTTTGAAACCTGATGAGTAACCCCAGATTAGCACTTGGTAAACACGTACCCAAAACTATAAACTGTGGCAGGATGTGGCATTGAGACAAAACAACTTTTACAATGGAGCTCAACCCGCCCAGCGTGGCTTAACTCCAGCTCACATTTCCCTGTTTGTGCAATGAATGCAGAAATGGCTGTGTGTTTTGCATTAAAAACACGGTTCCCACGGGTCCTGGAAAACCTGGAAAATTAATGACCAATTTTCCAGTCATGGAAAACATGGAAAATGATTAAAAAAAAAGTCAAATGTCCTGGAAATGGTTTTCCTGGAAAATTATTCAAGCACATGAATTGAAAGTAAATTTTAACCTGTTTGCATTCGCTCACAAGGCATGGGGATGACAAATAATTCTCCAGGATAACTTAGCCATTTCCAGGAATTTTTTTCTCATTTTCCTTAAGCAGGGTTCCCACGCATCCTGGAAAACCTGGAAAATTATTGACCAATTTTCCAGTCATGGAAAATGAGGAAAAAAGTCAAATGTCCCGGAAATGGTTAAGTTATCCTGGAAAAATATTTATGCAAATGTTTATTTATGCAATTTTCCATGATTGGAAAATTTGTGAATCATTTTCCAGGTTTTCTCAGTTTACCAGGATGGCAAAATTAACCAATCATTTTCCAGGTTCTCCAGGACATGTGGGAACCCTGAGAGAAAATGTATACTTTGACATCAGCACATGTATCCTGCTCCAAACAAATCAACCTGATCTCTCCAGAGTGCTCAACACTGCCTCTAATATAGATGCTCTACATGCACATCAGCATCTCAACATAAACGCCTGAGTGGGGCATCATTGTAAAACCTCCCACAGTAGATTCAGCCTCTTTCTCCCACAGTCACAATGGGCTTCACAAGCACAAAACAGAACAGTAAAAGTCTGTTTTTATAAGGCTCTCTGTCAAACTCACTGTGAAGAGGCACAGAGCCAGCAGGACAAAGACAGGAGCTGAGCAGTCACATGTGCCATCTACTCTCACACAGGGAATGCCATTATGGCAGTTAAACCATCTGTGATCTGGAAAAAACATGTAACTGTTGCATTCCTGTGTCATCGTGTCAGCGGCGGTCTTGCCCAGTTGCTCTACAGCATCACTGCACCAACGTTTAATTTCCAGCACCACATTTCAGAGCTTCATCACTCACACAGTCGTTTGGTTTTCCTCAGCTATGAAGGACGAGAGCTGCATGATGGGTGGATGTGTGGCCATATGATAGGAATTATATGGGGCTCAACTGGTAGATAAAGACAGTCATCACAACATCACAGAAAACTAGAGATACGACGACCACCGACACACAAAGACAGGCAGTTTAGACTTCTACTTCAACTCTTGGAGTACCATTGATGGCTTTTGACGTCATTCAAAATCAGAACGCTTGAGTGCCATCGACATAATAAGCTGTCAAGCTGTTTTTTTGGCAGCGGCCAATCGCTGTCTTCAGCAGCCTGTTAGTAATTTTGGGGCTTCTGGGAGATGTAGTCAGAGCATAAGAGACAGTATACACCACAGAGATCAAAACAGGAAGTGGAGACGAGCACATTTAAAGAGCAAAACTGACGGATTCTGGACAAAAAGTAGTGATTTTGGTGAAAGTGTCCTCTACCTCTGATAAAACAAGAATGGAACAAGATAAAAACAAACATTTTTTTCATGATGAAACAGAGAGTCTCTTCTTTCATTTGAGCTATTCAGTGTTTTCAGAGACATAGTACAAAATATTCTGTGGGTCTAGAAATATGACTCAAAATGGCAAAAAAAAAAAAAAAAAAACGCTGGCACAAGGCACTTTCTGTTTTAAAAATCGTCTGGCACTCGAAGAGTTAATACAACCAAATAATTCTGTATTGTGATATAACCAGGGAAAAGCTAAATCCATAAAGCCACATTGCTTTGAAGAACGGCCATGCACGGTCCTTCAATGTTCTCTTCAATGCCTGACACAGTGAGGCACCGGTATGCAAACTTTACTCTGCAAGTATTTTCTGCCCATTACAGTGGCTGTGCAAGGCAACAATAGGTTAATATTTTAAGAGTTAGCTGTTAAAGGCCACAGCGTGTGCGTCAAACCTCCAACTAGAGTGTTCGCCTCTTCGGTGCAAATCCTTTGTCTAAGCTGAGGCTCAAGTTGGACAGATGCCAGGACGACTTATTACCCTGCCATGTGATGTGGGATGCCACAGGGTTGTATCCTGGGGCCTCTACAGTTTTACTATAAATTACTTTTTTTATGTTGATGATTTTGCTTTGTTTTAGTGCATAAACTTGTGAATTCTCTGAGTGAGGATCTTCAAAATGTAAGCAGATGGCTGGTAGATAACAGTCTCCCCACATTTTAGGAAAACAAACTACTACCGTTCCTTTTTGGTTCGAAAATAAAATTAGAAAGATTGATACGTTTTACCGTAAAAATTGGAGATTTCCATATAACCGCTCAAGACTGGCTGTAACTTGGACAGGTTTTATCAGGAGGAAATATGGCTTTAAAAAATCCTCACCAAGACAAATCAAATAATTACACAGCCCAAGTCTTCACACAACAGCTGGGGTTCCAGTTCAAAGTCATTTTGATTAGGCTGCCATCTCCTGGTATGCCAGATTATCACAACACTTCAAAAGCAAACTCCAAAAGGCTCAAAATAAATTTCTATCCTTTACATGCATCATTTCCACACATCACTGTCACGATCTTCCCTGAGTTACCTGTGCAATCCTGCATTTGAGCTCGGCCTTCTCCAGCTCCCAGGCACATCTGTCTCTGGTGTACTGCAGCTGGAGCTCGCTCCTCTTCTCCTCTTCTCTCTTCACCTCCGTCTGCACTTCCTCCAAAACTGTCTTCAGGTCCAGCAGAATCCTCCTGTTCTCCCCTCCCTGCATGGAAACACGGTCAGCATCAACCAGATGTTCTTGCATAGTTCAAAGTTGCAGTAATGTGCAATCAGAGCAGAACTGAGGAGAGTGTTAACTTCGTAATAAACTGATACCATGTTTAAAATGTAAAGCCCTGGGGAATAATCTGGGAATATAAGAGATGAGACCACAAAGTGCAACTAATTCACTGCAAACATAACAGCTTCCAGGCGGTACTGGTGCAGAACAAAAGCATGCATGTGTCCAACAGACGCACCAGACCCACACAGAACTATATTTAGTTTCCACAGAAGTAGTAAATATTTCCAATCACTTGTATGTCAGCTACTTCTCTCAACAATGACTCCTTCTCCTGCATCCATTCTTCCTTATCCTGTATGTGCCGCTTTTTCAAATCCTCAAATTTCTTTTTGAGCCTCGTGTGTTGTGTCTGCTGCTGCTGCTGTTGGTCTTCAGGACAGGGCCACATTTGTCCCCTGAGGACATCCAGCGGTGTCCCTGCTCCGGCTTCTCCTCCACCGAAGTGGGACTCGTAGATGTGACTGAAGACGGTGGGCGGAGAGGAGATCCTCCTCGACGGGCTGCGACTTTTGCCCCTGCCTCTATCTGCCCTGTTCATCCTGGAGCATGGCACAAACTCCCATCCCTGAGAGGGGACATAGCCCCCAGCAGCACCGCCCCCGCCGGGCAGCCCTGAGCCGTTCATAAACGCACTCCACATTTCTTCAGTGCGTAAAAATAAAACTTAATAAAATAAATTATTAGAAGATGGGAACCAAGTATCCATCTCTGCTCTGTAAAGCCTAAATTGAAAAAAATGGATACAGTCCAACATATTTTTCCCATCTCCCAAGTCGAACCGTTTTTTTCAGTTGGTGACCGGTCACATACTCAAAGCGCCAATTATCCAAACCCGGCCAAATCCCCTGTCGACCGCACAGCAGCCCTCAGGACGCCAGGACTGGACACTGTGGCCCCCTCCATATCCTCACAGAGAGGTCAGGCTGTTATTCCTGCACCAGACTCCCCACAGTGTCCAGTTTTTTAATCTTTTATCTCAAAGACGTCCTCACTGCTGCACCTCTGCTCCGTTCTCCCTTTACATGCTTTTACCGGACGCACTGTGCCGCCTCTGTCCCCGCACAGCAGAGTCGTTGTAGGCAACAGTCCAAGGCTGGGCTGTTGTCCTAAGACAGACACCCAGAAACGCGAATGGGAGACGTTCCCAAAAATATCACGGAGCGCACTGATGTAAGAGCAGCGAGTATTTTTACCCGCTGTAACCACCGTGACTTTGTTTTGCTTGGAGCCAGATAGCAGGAAGAAACAGGAGCAGAGAGTCGATTAATCAACACCGAATTGCTCCAATTACGTCGCAGGGTAACACCTTGCGCCGTATCCATGGCAGCAAAACCGTTTTTACGCCGTAGAAAGCGTAACGACCTGAGGACGATGTCACACTAAATGTTAGCTAGTAAACGAGCAGTTTCTCCTACCTTTCCTCTTTTGTCACAGCAGGAGGAGCTTCTGCCTTTTCTCATCTGCTGTTTTAGCATGAAAAGGGATGAGAATCACGAGGAAAGAGGCTCGGGGTGGGATTATAATCACAACAGATAACTCTTTTGTAATCGAAGAAACGCGCACTGCGTAATGCGTAATGGTAACGCGCGAGTTATAAACGTTTGCTGGTCACGGTTTTTGTCAAATGTTGAAACGAAACAAGGTTGAGTCGACCCACATCTGGATGAAGAGAGCCTTACCTCTTGAAAAACAGCAATGAGAGTCTAAAGTCAGGACAGGAATGCAGCCTACAGCTGAGACGATGCTTTCATTTACGGGAATAAAGTCCTCCTGTCTCTCTCGTTTCCTCTCCGGCTCTCTCTCCTCCCTCCACAGCTGGCTCTAATATGTGACGCAGAACATCCCACCGGTGGGATGAAAGAAGTGGACCGGTTCCACCTCCGTCCTGGTGGTCAGGTCCGTTGGTTAAACACATCAGCACATTTCTGGCTTGACTTTTCAGACCCACCCAGAGACGTTTTTACACAATTCTGAATGACGCACAACCCAAACAGGCCCGTGGGTAAAATGCCAGCGCGCCTATCGTGTTCCTCTTGGACATCTGGATGATTTATTACAGCTTATGTTGACATTTTATCATGACTCAGACGGTTCAGAGTCTGTTTTAAGAGTGTCACTCTTCTTATTGTGTGTATAGTCTGTGTGCATGACCCCAGCGGTCATAACACAATCCTTTTTTTTTATTTGCAGTGTTCTGTAAATCCTAATTATGTTCTGTAAAACCTCATAAATAGGCAAGCAGTGCAGGTTAAAGAAAATTGTATGACCTTTTGGCTTTACAGAACTATTAAAAACTGAAAAAGTCACATTACTCCACAACTAAACATTTAAAATTTAATAAAAGGTCCTGCACAGCAATACGTTTTCAGATTTATGGCTCACTTGATCTCAGCTCAGATAGAAACTGGTCTGACCAATCAGTGTAATGACAAGCGTGAACATATTATGATCAGATGTTAGTCAAACATCGACTGTACATAAAATAATGGGAGTTTAACTGTACAGTATGCTCACGTGACAAACAGCCATGGTTTTGTTTGACGTTGTACATCAGGAACATACTGGGAGTCAAAAATTTCTGACCTTTGAGTCGTCTGGAATGCAGCATATGAGAAAACACCTGTGTCGGTTCAGAACTAAATATAATTTCTCTCAGTCATGGAGTTTATAATGACACACTCACCTATAAGGGTCCACTGTCCCTCCAAAGTGTTTGGTCTCCAATAAATGTTGAAAGCTTCTGAGTAGATGAGTGGTTTGGATCATACATGGAAAAATGATAATGTCCTGTACCTTGAGTGACCTTAGGTGTTCAAAATAACAGGATTGAAATGAATAAATAAGTTAAAATAATAATAACAAATAATGAAAATGTACCTAATGTGATGCAAAGGATGTGCTTTACAGAACAAAGAACAGGGTGAAAAGGAATACCAATTTAAAAATGGTGGCGTAAGAGAGAGATGAAAACAGAACAAGAATGAGGATCAGTAAAATAATGGGCTGGAACATCTGGATGGATGACAGTTGAATGTAAAGGTCGGAGGGGTCAGAGGGGGAGATTGATAAGCAGAAAGAAAGAGGCACATTAGAGACAGACATCACAGTCATTGCTTGCATTGTTTGCATCATTGTTTGCATCAGCTTACAGACAGTGGCTCCTCCGCCTGTTTGTCCTCCTGCTTGGGGACGTCCAGCCGGTCGATGAAGCTCTGCAGCTCCTTCCTGAAGGCTTTCATCTGGGCGTTGATACGATACAGCAGCTCGTGCTCTCTGATCCTGTGGAGCACAGGTAATGTTTGGCCTTATGGAAGATCACTTGAAATGCTGTAAAGGATGTGATGTGATCATGATTCCCAGCCACTCTCACAGGGGCGTCACTAGATTGTAAGGATGGGGGGCTTAGCCACCAGGTGAGGCTAATTTGGCGTGCATAGACTTTTTGAAGAGCAGGGGCGAAAAGAAAAAAACAAGGGTGCAATTTTGCCTCCCGAGAGGGCACTTTATCATGTTTTAACCAGACAGTTTAGGGTGTTTTGTCAAACGGGAGCAATTTTGTGCATTTAAGTGCATATTTTTGCCACCCGAGAGGTCATGAGAGGTCAACATTTTATCATGTTTTAACCAGCCAAGAGGACAGTTAAGTGACTTTATTTAAAGTGATTTGTGAATATGCAAGGATATTAGCTTGGGCCCGCCCATACTTCCTTTGACGTTTCACAAAATTTTGCGACCTAGTCAGTCTGTCAAAGCTGCCGTTCTCTTCGATTGCAGATTCACCTAGAAATGGGGACCAATGAAAATCTAGCATTTCAAAAGGCTCGATTGAGGCATTTTTAAGGCAATGACGCACTAGTTCTTTGGATCAACCACTTTCCGTCGCTACGCATACATCAGAGAAAGGAGTGGTCTGATTGGTTGAAGCTTCGTCCAGTAGCACACAGAGGCATTTGATAAACGGGGGTTAAGCCTGCACTCTGAGAAATCGGTTTACAAGGCAGCTTGACAGACTACGCTCGCAGAGCAAGTAGTCGCGATAGCCAGGCTACAAGGATATATGATTATTTATTTAAATTGAATTTGTCAGCACTTTTTGGAAAAAAAAAAAAAACTAGATAAATACAACAGCACCAAATTATTTAGGGGGCCTTTGAAATATTTTAGGCCCCCCTAAAATAGGCCTAATGACGCCACTGCACTCTCATGTGTTTCTTACCTGCCACCTTCCTCGTCCTCATCCAGCCTGGCGAACAGCTCCCCATTGGTGACGTATACACGAGCCTCAGCAATGATAGTGCTGGTGTCAGTGATGAGCCTATCGATGGTCCGACCCAGCCTCTCCGCCTCGATGCGGATGTCTATCATATTCTGCCGGTCCTTCAGGCTTCTGGATAAAAAACGACTGTCCACAGGTGAATAAAGGGAACGTGTTGGTGTGAGGCAGCGGATGTTCCTCACCTCATCTGAGTCACTCTCCCCTCCAATAGGACCTTCACGCTTGCGGTGGGGAGGGAGAAGGCGAGGGGAGGATGCTGAGACTGAGGGGGTGTCGTCATCCCGTCCTCCATCGCTCTCGGCGTCACTGTCCCGAGGGCTGCCGCGGATGCCCAGGTGGGACGCCAGGTCATAGCGCTGCATGTTGGAGAGCAGCACACGGTTCTCGTACTGGAGCTGCATGACTTTACCGCTCAGTTCATTGATCTGCAGACGTGCCGCTTTCAGCTCCTCCTGCAGGGACTCCACTTTAGTAGGGTCGGCTCCTCCTGGGGTTGAAATAAGGCAACAATGACAGGTGGAACGTCTCTGCAAATGAGACTTAAATGTGCCACTCCTGGAGACTTTATGAAACACATTTATTAGGCTGAAAAATACATATATTTGCTCTGCAGTGAAGTCATTTTGTCTCCTGCAATAATGAGTTACTGAAAGATGGAAAACAAACCTCCGCCGTGTCTCGATCCAGCTTCATGAGATCCAGCCTTGTATTTCAGTTTATTGAGTTCATTTGTCACCTAAATATGAAAATAAATGTTATTCACACATGTAGTTAGTGCTGCCAGTATGATTAGTTCCCACATTTTAATTTCATATTGATGTAATGAGGTTTAAATAACAGAAAGTAACTGATGACACCAATAATAGCACCAGAAACACAAAGAAAGAGGAGACACTTTACATCTTAAATCACTGAAATTAAAGTAATATCTGAAAATGTGTGTCATATATTATTTAGTCTTTGATAGAAATATTTAAAATGTGACAATGCATCAAAAAAGGGGGGCAGGAAGCCCAGACAGAGAAACAGCAAATAAGGGGAAGTAGTTTTGTTCTTGGACCTCACAGAAACAACACCTACCTTTTTGTTCTCTTCCTCCACATCGGCTAAATTCCTGCGGAGAAGTTCGGCCTCGTCCTCCACCAGCTGAAGCTGCTGCCTCAGCTCTGACAGGGCCTCTCCCTGCTCTCTGCACTGTTGACCTCCGACACCAGAGCTGTCCACTCCTGCTGCCACCAGACTACGAGAGGAAAGAACCACTGATCATTCTCTCGGTCTCTTTTCTATTCTAGTCTCCATTAAAACTATCACTATATTCCATCCTGTCTTTCCAGCTCATCAGGCTGATGAATGATCGTCTACCTGTCCTCCCTCATGTCATCCAATTCAGCCTTCAGCCCCCTGTTCTCCACCTCCAGCTCCACAATCTTCCTCCCCAGGATGTTCGCCTCCTCCTCCACCAGTCGTAAGCGGAGTTTCAGCTCAGATTCTCGAGTGGTCGGAGGACCTCCAGCCTCGCCTTTAGGCAGAGGGCTGTCCACGTCCCCGTAGAAGGAGCGGTACTTCTGCAGCTCCTGCTCCAGCCGGTCCTTCTCCTTGTCAATCTTGGCCATTTTTTTCCTCATCAGGACGGCCTCCTCCTTGATGAAGGCCAGCTGGCATTTCAAATCCTCATTTTCTTCCTGTGGAGAGACAAAAGGTGTTCTTTACTCGTCCATTACTTTACCTTCAGCCCCTTGAGTGGAGAATAATTTTTCATGTCGATATGGAAGAAAATTGAATAGCATTGTAGGTTTTCTTGTGTAAGTAGTCAGTTTGATCAGTCTTCAGGGTTCCATGCATCCTGGAAAACCTGGAAAATGATTGACCAATTTTCCAGCCATGGAAAACAAGGAAAATGAAAAAAGTAAAATGTCCGGGAAATGGTTAAATTATCCTGGAAAATCATTTATGCAAACGGTTAAAAGTAACTTTTACTCCGTTTGTGTTCACCCACAAGGCATGGGGAGGATAAATGATTTTCCAGGATGACTTGACTGTTTCCATGATGCACCAATGACTGGCAAATTGGTCAGTCATTTTCCAGGTTTTCCAGGACGTGTAGGAACCCATGTCTTATTGCCTCAGCACAAACTGTAATGTGTCGTAGTCGTGTTTTTCCTCATGTTACAAACGGATACCTAATTCTGTGTTATATTTTGATTTATTTTTGAAATTGCATCATCATTTATAAACTTAATAAACTGACTCACCTCGATGGGGGTCTGTGGAGCCTTTCTCTCTGCTTTCTGCCCTTCCTTACTTCCTTTTCTTTTCAGAGAGAGCTGCAGAGAAACAGTGGTTACATCATCATCATCATCGGCTCACTGTTTTCTTTCTGACGACAGTGATATCATCCAGATTTACGGAGCACAGAAGGCTCAGTATTGGAAACACAGGGGGACTGTTTAAAGTCACCCTCGGGAACATTTCTGGTAGAATATTCAAAATGAAATGTGTACTCACTGTGCAAGTGTGATTTTAGCTTGAAGAAAACTCCCATGCTCTTTATAATATCATGTTTGTGTGAGTAGCTCACAGATCTTATAATATAAATGATATTATGACATGAATGTGGCCAGTGGGAATGCACCACTAATACATCTCTGTTCAGCCTCTCCCTGAACCTTCACAAGTGATGACAGAATTTACATCATGCCTTCATAAGCACAAACAAACTCCCATCAGCCCCTCACCTCTTTGGCTTTCTCCAGTTCATTGTGCAGGGCCTGCTTGGTGATCTCCACCTCTATCAGCTGCTGCCTCAGCTTTTCATTCTCATCCTCTGTCCTCGTCCTCTTCTCCTCCACGTTCTCCAGCTCGTGGTGCAAACGCACAGACACGTCCTTTGCAACCTGGAACAGAGGACAGAGGTTGTTACTATTCATGGACACGGTGACAGAATGATGCTCATCCAGCCGCAGACTCACCTTGAGGTCTTGCTCCAGACTTCTGAGCAGCTCTCCATCAACCTGACCACTTTCTGCAAACCGCAGCCTCTTCCTCTCAGCCTTCTTCAGTCGGTACTGAAGGATCCTACAGTTCTTGTTGGCTCGCTCCAGCTCTCTGCGCATGTCCTGCAGCTGGCACGCGTCTTCCTCATAAAAGGTGTCCCGCATCTCATCCATTTCAGCCCGCATCTCCTCGATTTCAGTCTTGCAAAAAACACAGACGAAGAAAATAAAATATATCTCACAATAATTAAATCCGACCTCCAACATGCAAACTGGTGTTTTAAAACGACATTTTCAAAACAAAGCATGCATGCTGTAATTATTATTCAGTCTGTAGCTTGTGCAAATACAACAGGTGCGACACAACTTCTACAAACGTTTGTAAATTATCAGAATAGTAATATGTTCCAAATTTACCCTAAGGTCCTCGTTTTCATCCTCCAGCCTCTCCATCTCGTCTTGTTGTCTCTGGTCCGGATGTGGAGCCGGATGTGGACTGTCGGGCTCCGGGGACAGCTCCGGCTCTGAGGCCGGCGGTGATGCTGATTTCGTCTGCATCTTTGTCCCTTTCTTCCCCAGGCTCTTATTCAAATGAAACTGGATGAGCTCGGACTGTAAGCATCCCTCCTTCCAGAAACCGGGTCCGCAGCCTATTGTGCCTTTGGAGCTCTTCTTGCTGCCGCTCGTCGCCGCCGCGGCCTCCCCTCCTCTCGGGTTTTTGCTCCTCAGTTTGGGGGATTTGGACGCACACGGCTGGTCGGAGACGACGCGGCTCGGATCTGCTCTGGAGGGGGAGGATGCATCAGCGACAAGGCGGGGGGAGTCTTCTGGTGCCTGGATGCCGCCTCTGTCTGCCGCCGCGGACCTGCTCAGCGTCGGGCTTTCAGCACCAGCAGCCTGGACAGCAGCCGCGCCTCTGGCGGCAGCAGCGCTTCCGGCCTGCCGCTCCCTGCCGGTGGAAACGGGGGAATGACCTCTGCTGTTTCTCCCTCCTCCACCTCCTCCCTGCTTTGACGTGTTAATCTTTGACGAGTTGCTGCCTTTCTGTGCAGCTTTAGATCCACCGTCTTTGAGACCGGCTGGAGATGACGACCGGTGCTGCTGCTGCTGCTTCCGGCTGCTATTGTCTGGCTGCCGCGGTGAGTCGGCAGAGGATGGGTTCATCATGGTGTCAGAGGCTCAGATCATCCTCAACAACATCCATGCCCTCCACCAGTGTCCCTGCAGCTGGAAAACAATACACCTTTCAGACCTTATGGACAAAAAAAGTAGTATATCCTCCACAGGTCCACTCAGTTTATTCTAACTTATTCTAAGCGAGGTTAATTTGGTGGACAGGTAGGATGTGATGACTGAGATCAGCTGCTGATCAGCCAATTAGGCTGTCATTTGCGTCACGTGCGCTGCTGAGAGGGCAATAGGCGCGCGCACGAGAGAGCGCAAAGCAAAGAGAAGACAATGTCATTGGCTGTTAAACCTGGAGCTGGCTGCTCCTGGATCAGCAGCCACACACTTAATAAGACATAAATAAGGTTTAAGAGTGGCCTCTGATCTGATCCTAGACCGACCCAAAAGAGACAAAGGACGGTCCAGCTTGTGGATTTTAGATGAGCCACATCCAGGCTCACAGGAGTTCCTCCGTTTCCCGTCAGCCATCATCATCATCACCATCATCCTCATCACTCCTCATATCCATGCCCGATGACTCACTTCTCAGACGGACAGAATATGAGCTCTAAAAGTATTATTATTTCTACCTATTCCACATTTGGCACAGTTTATATTTTTTATATTTTGTCTCTTTGGTTTTAAAAGCACCGAACATCGACTACCTGTCACACATCATCTCCCACTCTGGTTGGAAAAAGCTCCGTTTGTTTTCTACATAAAACCAACTGGGAGTAGCAACAGTAAATCAAACCATTAGAGGCCTGACAGTAGAGAGCATAATGTGGAGCACAGTCAGACATTTGTCCTTCATATCATACAGGTTACTGTTGTCACATTCATCTCAAACACACACATAAGCTCAAAGGGGGAAAAAGCATGAAGCTCCAGATGAATTTCTTACCTTTTTCTGGGTGTTTTGTCGGATGCTGAAGGGTAGTGGTGATGGGGAGGCAGAAGGGATGCTGACTCGAGCGCCTCCCGACCACCAGGAGCCTGTTTCAATATTCATGACATTACATCATCGCTGGGAGGATCGAGGCTGCACGGAAATGAGGCTGCACACAGCAGGCTGCTCATTGGAAGACGACAGCATCTCTCTCTCTCTCTCTCTCTCTCTCGTAAAAAAAAGAAATATAACAACACCAAATTACAGCCCCCCTAAAATAGGTCTAATTACACCACTGATAATAGGTTTTATTTTCCAGGGTACATCAATGCACTTCATGCAGTGGACAATATATGACACTATACTCAACATGCCTCGTGCACTTTTGGACATCATTTTTTTTTCATTGTTTCTTGGCTGCTGCCCTCTTTCCTCCATCTCTCATTTTTCTTTCTTTCTCAAAATCTGTTGCACAACTTTATTTCCATGAATGCAGGAATCATGTGTCAAACTCCTCAGTGTCTCTTCAGGGGAATGGATGATGCTTAATGCTGTCAAGGGATAAATAAGACATTTTATTTGGGATTCTTCCTGCCATTTGTTTATTTCACTTAATCCGTTTGAATCAGTGATGCAAGGAAATGAAAATGGGGAATTAGTGTGGATTCAGTTTGAAAACAGGTTCATGTGTTGAATTTTGTAGTGTAAATGCTACTGAGGAGCATTATTCTGTTTGCAAACAGACCCAACTCTCATAAATTCAAGGCATCTTCACTTTGATTGAATTTTGCTGCAGAGGGCCAGACCCATCCCATCAGTCATTTGGAGATTTGGCCCCTTGCCTGCAAGATAAAGCACACACACATCTGAAATGGCTCATGGTTGTTTAAAGGGTGCACACTGGTGTTGCATGCATCCTCCCTGTCTGAGTGAAATAACAAGCGGGTCGAAATTTGCAGCAATGACTTGAATTGTAAGCTGGGATTTTCTCTGCTCTGAAAGCTTTACGGCATGGATTTCAGCTTGTATCAAGGCTTCAGTAACCACAGCTCTTAGCCTCCTACCTCTGTGCAATCCATTTGGCTCTGTCACTGCAGGCTTTTACAACACTATATCTTGATCCATTCAGGAATCAGACTGCTGCTTTCTGTTGTAATCACACTCTAATTGCCAGACAAGATGTTGTGGGGCCAATCAGGCAGCTTTGGCCAGGAAAGATGATCCATTTTCTCTGAATGGGATAACAGATGTTTGGGGTCTTGCACCCCCTTTCACAGTGACACACCACTTCCCCCACCTATCCTCTCATTCTGCCCCAGGACTATTCAATCATTTGCTTGCATTAAAGTGACAGATGTCTGCATCATGGAGGCTCCCATGTGCCAGACGAGATTACTGAGTCTGCTTTGTGCGAAGTAAAACAAAGGAAGGAATGTTTGGCTGAGAGAGTATGCACAGAGGACATCCATTTCTTTAATTATTAGGAAATATTGACTCCTCTCATACAATACATCTTAGTAGTTTGCACATTTTATGCATTTAGCATGACAGTTTAAATCAAAATATGTGTATATTCCCATGTAAATCAGCTCATCTTGTTGTTTTATTGCCAAATACATCATTATTAGCCCTTATTTCTGCACTTTCTCAGTCGTCAGTCTGTATCACATCCATCCCAGAAAATATTAAACACTTTATATGACGCTAAATAACTTGTTTTGATTGACATTTTCCACAATCATAATGAGACATCTCTGTGATTTTGTCTTGTGTGTCCATCTTGAGTAGTAAAGCTCTCACTTCCCATCGCTTCATCCACTCTATGCACTGCTGAGAACAGCTGAGAGAGAAAGAGAGAGGGGCTCTGATGAACTCCATCTAAAAATATCACTCTCATTCATTTCACACTCCCAAGTCTCCCTGTCATTCTCACTATCTCTATTATTCACAAACACTCTTACCCAGGATCATCACAGTAACACCATGTGCAGACGGGGATGCCGGGTGCTGTTCTTGTTTATAACAGTCAAGAATAATCTGCAGCGTCATATTTCCTAACTGTGATGCAGTGTTATTCAAAATAACTAAATATAACATTTTTACATCGACTAATCCTATTCACGTGAAGTTTGATATATTTTCGTACTTGTCTTATAAGACAAGATAAAATAAGACAAGATAAGATAATCCTTAATTAGTCTCACAAGCGAGGAAATTTGCATTGTTACAGCAGCAAAGTGGACAGTGCAGCATTATAATACGGATATAAAACAAAATACATCTTATATACAACATATGAAGGCATCTTATATACAACATAAGTGAACACAGTGGACCGACTGTTGTAAATGGTATAGATGAATAAATAACAGGTAAATAACAGTGGTGTTGCACATAATAGATAAAAAGATGTATATGAAAGTATTGTACATTTGAAAATAACAGTGGTATTGCACATTAATAGATAACAAGATGTATATGAAAGTATTGCACATGTATAAGTACCAGGTAAATAACAGTGGTGTTGCACGTTAATAGAAAAAAAGATGTATATGAAAGTATTGCACATGTGTAAATAACAGTGGTATTGCAAATAAATAGAAAAAGATGTATATGAAAGTATTGCACATGTGTAATACTTTCATGTAAATAACAGTGGTATTGCACATTAATAGATAAAAAGATGTATAAACACTATTGCACATATGTAAATAACAGTGGTATTGCACATAAATAGAAAAAAGATGTATATAAAAGTATTGCACATGTATAAGTAACAGGTAAATAACAGTGGTGTTGCACATTAATATATAAAAAGATGTATAAAAACTATTGCACATATGTAAATAACAGTGGTATTGCACATAAATAAAAAAAATATGTATATGAAAGTATTGCACATGTATAATTAACAGGTAAATAACAGTGGTGTTGCACATTAATAGATAAAAAGATGACTAAAAAAGTATTGCACATGTGTAAATAACAGTGCACATTAATATGTAAAAAGATGTATCTGAGAATATTGCACATGTACCTAATGCATGTTATGAGAGATTATTAGGTGCAGTACTGAATTTTACATTGAAATGCAGTGCATTGTAAACAGTGGGGGGTAAAACAACTCCTGTAAGAGGAGTCATATTCACTGCTTGTGTTTTCATAAGGAATCACTCTAGAAATAATGGCATGCACAGATTCTTTCAGGTTGGCAGAGCAGGGTTTTGAGAAGCTGACTTCTTATTGGTGGATTACGTTTCTCCCATGAGGCACAAAAACCACGCCTGTCTCTGGTCTCAGTTGTTGTGCTCCAGATATCAGTGAAGTTCTGACAGGCTGCCTTTGCTGTGAAATCCACCTGGGATTTCAGTGAAGGAGACACGTCTGCACAGATACAGACTCACACTATATATCATAAATTCTGATGCTGTCGTCTGAATCGTGGACGCAAGCACATAAAACACATAGAGATGGATATTCTATAGCCTATAACCTGTAGTTATATACATGTGAAACCAACACATTAGACTGACTGACATGAAAAGCTACACTAATGAGAGTTAAAACTAACACAAAACAACTGCAGGTGCCAGAAAACCAGCAGCTATAAATGATTACCCTTTGTAAAGCTCATTCACAGAGCTCTCATGCAGGACATGCCAACCAGAAGAGACAGAGGGAAAGAGCTGAGATGATGGAAGGACGGTGTTGCATCATCTGAGGAAGACGTGGCTGGTGAGGTTATGGTTTTCTGTCACCAAGTTGTGAAATTATTGCTCGGGTGGAAGAATAACACAAACATCATCCATGTAATACCCCAGAAACTCTGCGGGGGTGTTCTCTATTACACAAGCGCACACACACACACACAAATGAAACCTCCACTCTCTATATAATCCACCCACACACACACACACACACACAGCACTTACTGTTAAATAGTTTATTGCGCTGGTGCTGCTTCCCACATAGACCACAGCTGATTGGAGGAAAAGCAGGAGGAGGAGGGGACGGGTGGGGGTGGGAGGTATTTGGGAGGAGGGTCAGACAGCTGCTGTGTACAGTTACCATGGAAACCTTTGTCTAAACTCATCAAAAAAAAGGGAGGAGAACTGGGGGACGGGATGAGCAGTGTTATAAATTCAATTTGAAGACTTTTTTTGTCTCCCAAACAGATTTCCAGAGATTTATCTTTAGCACAGTTATTTCAATTATTATTTTTTATGTACCTCACATAAGCAGTATAATGACTCAAGACATGAAAGATATGACCCCACCCTATTTTGGATTTTAATGCTTCTTTGCAAACAGACATACAGTGTATATCTGTAGCTTCACTGAAACAATACGAGACACATTTCACAACATTTCTTTCACAATTTCACAACTTTACAAATTAGACTCAGTTTTGGAATTGAATTATGGAAGAATTTAGATTCTTTGTTGTACGTTTAAATAAACATACCACAGTGGTCTGGTAAAAATACCTGAGTAGAAGTATTCCCACCTAAATGTACTGAAAGAAGAAGAATTACTTTATTAAATTATATGTCCTCTTGAGGGGAAGTTCTGTATTTTTACAGTGATGGTTGAAAAAGTGGGAAACAGAAAGCATGCTGTCTGACAGGAGAACTGTGATGTTGATTTAATATAACACTAGTGCCCTCTAGTGTTGGAAACCCACTCTGCACTCTGCACATCTGTGACGATAAGAAGATAAGAAGTCTTCTAAGAAATCTATAGACCCTTAATTAAATGAAGAGACAAAAGAAAGCCAGCATGTGTACAGGCATTCAGTTTAATTGAATCTGAAGAGAGTTATGTAAAAAAAAAGAACACAGAAGCAATGTGGACAAATAAATGTCCAAGCGAACAAGCTGGGAATATTCCCAAATGCGCAGAGTACAAAATATCACAATGTAATATGTACAACACAAAAAGAACACAAATACACAGACGAGCACTCTTAGTAACATGGGAAGTGGTATTTACACAAAAATAAATATAAAAAAAACAATAAATAACATCAAAATGCACAGAGTAATGGATGACATAAAGCTGGATTTGCTGATATAAAGCCGACAACTGATTTTTTACTCCATGTCTTTCTTCATATTGGCAGAAAGTCACTATAGAGGTTCACCAGCTCTTTTTGTCCATAATCAGAACTGTTAAAATCCATATTTTCCCTGACAAATGTACATTCAAGCCAGTTCAGGACAGGGATTAAGCTTGAAAACATATATTTGATTGAATATGTGAACAATAAATCCATATGGTAGGCTTAGATAACTCCATGAAAACTGTCTGTTTGTTCTGAATTCTCCACCAACGCTTCTTTGTTCAGCACACAACATTTTTACCAGCATGTAAGACAAACAACGACGCCAGATATAATATAAAACATCAGCAAAGACAAAAATCCACCAGCTTTTCTGTCAAAACACAGAACATTGAGATCAGATTCATGGTCATTTCTCTGCAGAATATTCATTACATTTCATTGCATTACATACAAGTAGGGATATACAAAACCTGCTATGGTTGTATACAGAAATAGAAAATCTAAGCTTTGACTTTCTATGAGATAAAGATGATGATTATTCCATCATTAACCCATTATGGAACAATCCATCCAAGTCTCAAAGGAATAGAGATCCATCTCCATCTTTTCTATACACATCTTACCTCTGGATATTGATTTACTTCCCTTCTTTAACTCTGCGCTAATGACTGACAGCTAAAAAGTGAGTGGCAGCTGAGTCCACGACTTTAAATAAATAAGAATAAATAAGACAACTCCGTGCTCACAAATAACCGCAGAGGTTCAGTAAACAGGAAGTGTACTTCAGTTTCTCTCATGTAACATCAATACCAACTTGAATAAGATGAGGACAAATGTGACATAATACTGTACATTGTCATCAGTTTTATATCTGTAAAGGTGAACAACAAAAAGTGATGAGCTCAAATATAAATCGACATGTTTGAGGCTGTGTAATGAATAGGGGCGTCGTTACACATCCTATTGTATTCCTGTCTCTGTACAGCAGTAAAAAGAAGAATGGTATATACTCTTTTTCAAGCAGCTCAGGTGCATTTACTGTCGATCTCCCAGCATGCCTGGTAAACTCATTATTTCCTTTCCAGGCTCAGTGTTTAGGAGCTGAAAGTCACCTTTTGAACCACATCTATAGGACTTGGCACCACCATAAAGAGAGGGAATACAAAGATCTGATCCTCTCTCAACACAAGCCTGTCTCATATTTTATCTACAACGACTCAGATCATGGCTTAAAGAAACACACCTTAATCAAAACCATCCATCTCAAATCAAGTCTTTCATGTTTTAGCACTATCATCCTGGAACCCAAAGCAAGGCCCTACCTCACATCTACCTCTCTCGCTCCTCTTCCTCTAATCTCTTTTAGCTCTTCCTTTCCTCTTTCTCCTCCCAGAGTTCTCCTGGGGTTTCTCCTCTTTGCTCCCCGCCACCATTGCTCCGTTGGCGGCCTTGCTGAGCCCGTTCAGGGTCCCGTTAGAGAGGGCCTTGCCCGCTTTGGAGGAGGAGGCGTCGCGTCTGGGCTGCTGGCGGCGGTAGGTCTGGTAGTAGAAGTTGCCGAAGAGGACGATGAAGGTGATGGCGTAGCAGATGAGGGAGTAGTGCATCCAGTGAGGGAAGTCACAGTTGACGTAGAGGGACAAGGCTGTGTGGCCGATGGTGACGTGGAACTGGATCTGAGACACAAAGAGAGGAACAAGGTTGGTTTCACAGCTTTCAGTCGAGTGATCCATTGAGAGCCGTGGTTCAGGAGTAAACTTCCAAATCTTTTAGGGGACATATTTCTGTTTAGGGGACAGTGAGTTCATATCTTACCATCTGAATGATGGTCAGGTACTTCTTCCACCACAGGTACTTCTGGATTTTAGGTCCACAGGAGGCCAGCCCATAATAAAGGTACATCAAGACGTGGATTGCTGCGTTCATGTGTGCACCAAAGAACGCTGCAAATAAAAGGAGATTACATTAGAGCTATTTGTGTTGCTACATGTCCCTTTATTTTACTTTTGTCCATTTAAGGATTTGTGTTTTTCATATTGTTGTAAACGTAAACATGTAAAAGATTCTTCTACCTACGACCACAAAATGACTAATAATTATTAATATGAAAAGATGAGGCACAAAACAAACATGAACAAGAAATGTTGATTTTAAAAAGAGCTAACTAACAGGATGTGAAGACCACAATTTTAATTGATGGGTTAAAAAATATAAATATTTGTAGGTAAATATATCCATAAGGCATAATATTAAACAGCAGGAGTTACTCACACTGTCCTCCTGCCACCCACTTGATGCCGATCCACCAGAGCGTGAACATGGTGCAGTGGTGGTAGACGTGCAAGAAGGTAACCTGGTTGAATTTTTTCCTCAGGATGAAAAACACTGTGTCCAGATACTCGATGCCTTTCGAGATGAAATACCACCACAGAGCTCCTGCCACCTGTCAGACAGAGCGTGGGAAAGAAAACGATAAATGGGAATGATCTATTCACGTCACGTGACGTCAGACGTGTGACGACGTCATGGAGCAGAAGGAAGGAAGGTGAAACTAAACACCTTCCATGATCCGTCTTCTGCTTCGTCCTTTTTTTCTGAAACGGTCCAAATGAACGAGGCTGATCATGTTTCTAAAACCAGTGAGCGTAAAGCCTCCCTGGCACTCAAAGATTTTCTTCATCATTTGAGCACAGTAGAGATCTATAAGACATCGCATTTATCTGTGAAACATGGTATACCTTAAGTGCATGTGTGCATCACTCACCCTGACTTCATTGGGATCATCTGAATAGTCCACCGACTGACAGATGTAACTGTAGCTTGCTGCCCGTGCTGCCATAAACAGCTATAAAACAAGAGAACATCTCTCTTCAATCACTGATATGAAGGTGGAGAGACACAGTGAGAGTGACAGAGAGGGGCAGACAGAAAGCTGACAACAATGCAATAAAGTTAGTCTAAATCTAAAATAAAGTTACAGCTGGGAAAAAACATTCATTTTACACCGTTTTTTTTAACCTACCTCTTTGAAGATGAAGAAATTGAGGAAGACCATGCTGAAGTTGTAGACAATGAGGGTTTTGCGGAGCTGGAAGGGCTCCCTGTTCTTCATGTATTTGGGCCCCAGCCAGAGGAAGAGCAGGTAGGAGGTGCTGATGGCCAGCGTGGGCAGGGGGTTGTCCATCAGAGGCCATTTCTCCACTCGCTTGTCTGCAGGACAGATGTTCTCATAGCATTATATAACCACTCTTAAAGCTTACACAGCGTGGGCTCAGTGTTAGCTTAAGAGTCCAGAGTTGACCTGTCTGGAGGTCAATTTGATGCAGACGCTCTTGTGATAGATACAGGTGAACTTCCTGACCAGATGAAAGATAAAATATGCATACAACAATTTTTAGCAGGTGATCAAAATGAAAGATGCGGTCATTTTCTTATTCCAGTTCTGTTATAAAATGAAAAGCAAAATGAGACACATTAAGAATCATTATATTGCAGTGTATTTCATACTCTGGTGCAACCTTGACCCCTTTACTCTGACTCACTGCAGGAAAACACCTGGATTTGTTTACCTTTATTTCTCTCTGACAAAAACAACAACAAAAAGACAATTACCTGCAATAGTTAGCGTCCATTTGTAGAATTCTATGGTGTCATTTATTAAATGTGTGACAATCTCCATGGCGATGACCTGAAATTAAAGAGACAGGTGTGAGAATGGAGGCCTCTAGGCAGACTGAGTGTTGTCATCTTCTAAAGGATCCAACCCTGCTTATTTTTAAACTGCAACAGAGCAAGATTCATCTTTAAATAGCATCAAGCTGAGCCCAAACCAACAGAATTCCACTTTAAAGCCTGTGTCCTCCTGATAGATGGGCTATAGGCTTCATTGCGCACAAAGGCTGCAGAGCGCATGTGTCAGCAGATTTTTGGCGTGAGCACGTCCACCAGCCAACCTGCTGGCCCTTATTTATAATGAGGGGGGGGGTCGTGCCCCACTTTTACATTGAAATGGGTCATCTCCTATATGGTGCCAGACTGGCGCATATGTGGATGAGCAGCGGGGCGCACTCTCAGACACACGGTCCTGTGATTGCATGATCCCTAAAAAGACACCCCCACCACCTCCACCACCACCACCCACCCAAACCTCTCTCGCGCTGCAGCAGCATCTCCCTCACAGTCCTGCACGCGCTGTCCGCATAAACCTCCCTGACATTAAACCACATCTCTGTTAGACTAAACATTAAGCCTCATACTGAGGCTCATATCTTTTACATCAGGATTAATATAAATATTGATATTAATATCTGCACCCTGCGGTCTGCAGTCCGGCCTTCAACTAGGCTGCACGAGCATCCCATCATCAATATGATTTTTTTTGCCCAAAACGCCTGTTTCCATCTCACATTTGCAATAAAAAAATGATGCCTATAGAAATATAAATATGGTGTCAAAATAACGACTGCACACACATAATATCCCATAACATGGACACTGGCTCCTGCTCCGTGTGAATGGAGGTGCTTATTACCTTACCGTGTTGGTGCTTTAAAATCCGTCTATAATGACATTCAAGACAAGGTCACGCAGTGTGCGTTAGTCCGGCTGCTGATCGGCTGAGCTTGGTCTCTATGGATTCATTAACTGCTCCGCATCCAGAGTGAAATAAACAGGCCGTTGAATAAACGGCGATGGCATGAATTTGTCGTGAAGGAACCTCACAAGGATCCTCAGCGCGTCTGCCTCACTCCAGTCCTCCTCTGAGCCTCAGCAGAGTCAAGGCCGAGAGGAGACACCGCACATTTCCGACCAGCCCTTCACAATAAATGAATCAGAAACGAATCCAGAATAACATGCAGCCACTAAAACACATTTTTTTTCTGTTCAGGAATGATGTGATCATGTTTTTGTGCTTTTTGTAAAATAGGCTAGTTAAAATGAAAATGTATGATATTAAAATAATTATATTTTAACACTGAAGATATAATTTTGAAGAAAGAGTTTAAAGGGGGAGTGCTGTTTTTTTTTTAATCATAAATTGGACCTTATTTCTGGGATAAAATACTGCCATTTACTCACCCATTTCACTTTGGACTCATTTGGAGTGTTTCCGATGATATTGAATTTGATGATATCCATTTAACAGGAGTGAATGGGGCACTGAAATGCAGCCAGAAAATGACACAAACTTGACCATTTCTCAGATAGCAGATGTTTAATAAGATGGGCTACACTATTACTATTCTCATTTGAGTCTGGAGTTGTGCATAACTTGAGAAAAATCAATCTGTAAACAGACTCTACTTCCTGTTTATCATAGTTTACTAAGGACCCCTAGTGCCCATCTATGTGGCCTTCACAGTGCGTGAACTAAAACAAAGCATGTATGTGTATGTGACAAAATCACAAATGAATAGGCCTATTTTAGGTCAGGAACAGTGAAGACTTTCACATCAATTAAAGTCTCAAAACGCTCAATCCATGATTAAATATTCCTGTTATACAGCATTCAGAAAGTGAGCGTTTGAAACAAACATTCTACAACATTTCAACCATTTCACAACTTTAAACACAGACATCATAAATGTTCCCAGTTAATTTCCAGTAGCAGCGTTTGTTAATAACAGGAAGTAAACATGGGCCCAAGCTGTTGTCCAGCAGCGCAATTCTAGCTTATATTTCTTTATTAATTGTGTTGAAATGCGCTAAAACAGGGAGACAGTAGGAGCAAAATATGTAAACATGTTCTGATTGAAGCACTAAATGATTGAAGTGATGATTATTTTAGTTCCCAAAAGAAATAGTTTGAAAGCGGTGTCTCTCCATTTCCTGTTTGCCTCGTGCTGTCTGTGTGCAGCTTGGTGCAGATTTCCACTTGACCGGGATGATGGAGAAAGATGCTACACGCATGCGCACAGATGGAGGCGGACGCAGCAGCAGCAGAGCGACATCAGCTTCATCAAGTCAGCCAGACACAGCCAGGAATAGGAAGCAGATCGGATCAGACTTCAAAATACAACCTGAATGAACAAAAATGGTCCTAAACTGAGCATTGCTGCAAAAACAGGTGAAATAACATCATAGTACATAGGTCTAATGATAAAATGAGAAGCCTAATTAAGGAGAAATATTAAATGATCAGCAAAATGTCAGTGAATTTAGGAGGTTATTTATAAGGAGAGAGTGTACAATAATTTCATCCTCAGCTCCCACAGGGAGGGGTATGAGCTCCCATAAATCTGAACAACATTCATTATTTTAATCAGAGATATATTTTACTGACTAAAACTAGTAACACTATGTTTATTTGTTATGGAAATATTTCTCAACTGTCCCCCTCTATTTACATAAAATGGTTCAGTCCACCTGCAAAAAAAGTAAAAAAAAGCTCAGACAGGAGAAAGAAGTGAAGGGTCGACGGTTTTTCTCTCCATATTAGCTCATATTTCTGAAGAAAACTCTGGATTTATTCATTCAGTGCACCAAGTCACTGTCATGTTATTCTTTTCACAAATATGGGAATGATAGTCAAAATATCATTAAAATACATAGTGTTATGGGGATGGGTCCCCTCACAAAACTCATTATATCAATGGAGCAGTGAAAGGGTTTAGACATCACATCTTTACCAGATATTTCAAAGGCTGGAGGATTAGGCCTGTTGCATGGCAGGCAATATAAATTGCTTTTATTTTGAAAATCCTGACCAGAATCCTGCCTCTCACTGTGTCTGGCTTCACACTTAGTGACTCCACTGCTGCACCGGCTTCTTCTCTCTCGTCCTCTGCTGCTCCAGATCTTTATTCCTCTTTATGAATCCCATGTTTTGCTGCTGTTTTTGCTGAAGGTCAGAGGAGCTCTGTGTGAAGGTCAGAGGAGGAGATGCGCTCCCTGGACTCACCTCACTGATGGTCGTGAGCTCCCAGCTGAGGCCCTGCTCGCTGATTCCTGGAGCTAATGGCAGCTCCTCATGTCAAAATGATCCGCTGAAATGTAGTTTCGGATCACGGAGGGTTTCTCAGAGATAAGGTCGGGACTTGCCTTGTGGAAAAAAATGAAGATTTGGAGCACGGAGCATGTTTTCAGGTTGCCAGGGTTATTGTTTGAAATATTTATGAAGCACAATGATCTGATCTGTCATTGATATATGTTGATGGGAACTTCATTCACTAAATTATAATTAAATCAGAATTACTTAGGCTGTGAAGCTCACGGTTTTAGGATAATCAGTCACTTCATGGCCTGTGTGTTATTTAAAGTGATTTTGCATTTGACTTGATAACATCATGCATCATATTCCCATCTACTCACATGTACCAGTTTATCAAAGTTTTGCCAGCCTGTGTTTCTTCCCCTTCATGCTGTTGTTTTCTGCTGTTCTGTGTGCAGTTATCCATGGGAGACGGTGATCAAAGCTGCCATGAGGAAGTACCCAAACCCCATGAACCCTAACGTGGTCGGGGTGGACGTCCTGGACCGTGGTCTGGATACAGAGGGTCGCCTGCACAGCCACAGGCTCCTCAGCACAGAGTGGGGCCTCCCGGGCATCGTAAGAGCAGTAAGTCATCGACACAAACACACAGATGTGTGGAAAGATAAAGGCATATTTGGTCAGGTGCATGTGCACGTGGAGAAAACCAAGGCGAGGTGACAGTTTTTACTCTGTCATTCCCACCTACCCAGGGGCGTGTCTAGGAGTGGCCTGGGGTGGCACATTCCACCCTTGAAATCTGACTTGCTACCCTGCATGATGGATTATCTGAGTTTTCAGCTTGTACATGTTGAAGGAAACATTATATTATAAGTCTTGCACTGGATTTAATGTGCCAGGGAATGTCAAAAAATAGTTTGATTTGGTCGACACTGTATATTATGATTTATAATTTGCACCTTTCATAAAAAATACAAGACTAAGGCTTTGTATTACACTTATATTGTCCCATTCTGTTATTCCCATTCAGTATATACTAAAATTTAAGATTGTAATTTTAGTCGTCAAATTAATCATAAAAGACAAAAACATGATGAAATGGTACTATGTTGATGGAGGCGCACAGTGACTGACATATCACCTATTCCTGCTGGCCACCCCTGCAGGACTTGGTGCCCCACTTGAGTCACCCCTGCAAAAAAGTCTGGACCCACCACTGCACCTACCATACTGCTTCTTCATGGAGTCAGTCAGCGGCCTCCAGAGCAAAAAGCAGAAGTCCTGCAAAAGTTATGTCATGCACCTACACTAGGGAAGCACTACTTTACTGCACTTACTGTGCGTTATTATGTGTGTGTTTAGATACTGGGAACCAACCAGACCCAGACGTATGTGAAGGAACACTCCATAGTGAATCCAGACGAGAAAAAGATGGAGCTATACTCAACAAATGTGAGTTTATACTGTGAGCTACAACTTCAGTCAGTTCATTTAGCAGCAGTGAGACAAAAACAGCACTGAGATCTAACTGTGAATCACACTCATCATAATGTATTAAAATGTGATGCCTTTGTGCCTGTGGTACATTTAAAAAAAACACCTTGTGTACGGTTTTATATGCATCAAAACACCCCAAATGTGTTTTTTTCTTCCAGATTACTCTCACTAACCTGATTTCAGTGGATGAGCATCTTCTTTACAGACCCCACCCTGACAACCCTGAGGTGTAAGTCCATCAAGTCCAGTTTATTCAGCTTAATTTCATTTGCTTGTTGTCCTAGTTTGACACTGGAACAGATGTCTTGTTATACTGTCTTTCCTCCTCCCTCAGTACTGTCCTGACCCAGGAGGCCATCATCACAGTCAAGGGAGTGAGTCTAAGCAGCTACCTGGAGGGATTGATGGCGAGGAGGATGTCAGCTAACGCCAGGAAGGTAAAGAGCGCGTTTATATTTCTGCACTTTTTATCTTTTGTCTGTGGTATGAACTTCAATGCAAGTTACAGAGATGCTGCTGATGATTTCTTTGCATGTCACAGCTTTGTTCATCTGTCTATCCCAGTGTGCTGCCTTTGTCTCTTCTTTAACCTCCTGTTTCTCTGTGTGGATCTCTAGGGTTGGGATGCTATTGAGTGGATAATTCAGAACTCTGAACGAGAGAACGTACCTCTCTGTGACATTTACTAACTCTGGTAACTCTTTGCTTTCCTTCACAACTTTGAGTCTGACCAGATTATAAAAGGCATGCCACTCTTTTGTTCTCTCTCTCTCTCTTTCTAAATGTCTTATATTTGAGTGTGCATGGGTCACATAATGCTCAGCGTTCATGTGTTTGCACACACAGGTCTGCAGTACTATGACTGCTTTCCCCGCCACGCCTCACAAACCACCAGGGATTCTCAGCATCTCTGGATTCTCTGCAGTTGGTGCTTGTAGCGCCATGCACTGGACGCTTGGACAGACAGTGACATTCTGCTGGATTAAAGGTTGTGGGTCGAAGTCTGGAAGGTGTGGCTCGATGCTAACCCAGTGCTCAATTACAAAGGGTTCCCACATGTCCTGGAAAACATGGAAAATGATCGACCAATTTTCCAGTCATGGGAATTGAGGAAAAAAAGGTCAAATGTCCTGGAAACAGTTATGTTATCCTGGAAAAGTATTTATGCAAGGTGTTTACATTCGCTCACAAGGCATGAGGAGGATAAAATAATAAATACATTTTCCAGGATTTGAGATCATTTGTCCTTTTTATCTCATTTTCCATGACTGGCAAATTGGTCAATAATTTTCCAGGTTTTCCAGGAAGTGTGGGAACTCTGTTACAGCTATCCTAATCAAGGCAAGTGAGGCAAACAAGCTCTACTGCTAAGAAGGTTTCAGGGTGCTGCTGTCAACATCATGAGCCTACCGGACTGTAGTGGTTTGAATATGAAGTTACGATCCCACGTTTCCTTTGCTCTCATGTCATATCTTAGCATACTGTAGAAGAGGATGGATGCAGCAGGTACAAGCATATATTTTCTTTAGAAAAAAAAGATATGGGATGATGACAATATGCAACAAACTTCTTTTATTTGAACTGATGTAATTCCTCTGTAAAGTCGAACACTGGCGGCTCCTGGTGGCAGGAGGAACGTTGTTACTGGTGCTTATTTTGTGTTTCAAGAGGCACAAACTGTAGATGCTATGTTTGCATGATGTTAGTTTAAATGAGCATTAGATAGACAGCAATTTAAAGAACTTATATTGTTTGAATGGGAATGTACCGTTAACGTTGCCTTCTTTATCTGCTGTCAAGACTTCTTTTTAATGTAAAAGGTTTGGGAAACCAGCAGATTTTTTTAACTGGTTGATGAAGTTTAGTGATCAGTGCAGTAAAAAGACAGATCCACTCTCTATATGGGCAGAGTTGCTCCTTTTATATGGCCTTACAGTGGTGCCTGTGGATTATTGCTTTGTCATTCACTGTACACATGATGCTTCCAACTGTTGAACCTCTCTGTAAAAAAAGCTACCTTTACAGTACTGTATGTGCAACGCTGCAGCGCGAGACGCACACAATTACAATTTACTTACAATGTGCTAAATCAGATTTCTTGGTAAAATTAATAATATTTACATAATATTTCTATAAATATTATTTATTTAAAAACATTGTGTAACAAGCAGTGACTTGTTTATATTGTCCGAATGTCATGCACACAAAAAAGATTTGAATTTATTTTTTTTTTCAACTGTTATCCTACTGTAACAATTAAAACAAAAATGACATTTTGAAGCTTGAACAGTGTTTTTCATTGCGAAGTAACTCTAATACAAAGAGCTATTTTGGGTGTGAAGACACTGGAGTCTTACTTACTTGTATTTGTACTAACCTGATGACACAATAACATGCAGTACATACAGTATATCATTTCTGTTTTCTTAATGACTACCATGCACTTCACCATCCCTCCAACAGAGAGCACAATTTTGCTGCTAGACTCTAGACTTAATTGCTGTCTGCTTCTACTCAAAAGAAGCCAGGTACATTTTTAAGTCTGAAGAAAATGTTGTGTGCTCATAAAACCACTTTAAGGTGTGGTGACTACATATAACTGATGGCAGAGGTAAAGTTATTTCCTTTTATTTATTCAACAGAATGCATAGCATAGCATGTACATCATTAAAGTCTGGGTCAAACTGCACCTTCACACAAATATTCCTATTGGTTGCCAGAATCTGTCAATAAATAATAAACACAATCAGCTGCGTGGTTGAAAAAAAAAAAAAAAGTCATGCAAGAGGCTAAAGAAAAGATGTTTCAGTCAACTTTGGTATCAGAGCCTCACATCAAACCACTCTGCTGTATATGAGACATTTGTTGATGGAGATACGAACAGCATCAGGATATGAAAACATATCAAACAAGTCTTAACCTGTACCGGTTTCAAGTTTCGTGATAAGGCACACGCCGTCGTTGGACTGACTTCGATTACAATCTTTGGTAATACTGCACTGCAGGTGCTGTTGCTATAGCAGCCGTAGCCGAACACGTACACACAACGAATTATTAAAAAAAGTCATATCAAATCTTTATAAAAGTGAAAAACAACAAAGACAAATAGAAAACATATTGTGGTGTGAAACATTATCATAGAACGATCACTCCTCGCTGACAGTCATCATCTCAACATTTCTCCGTCCAAGTGCTGAATAATATTATTGCAAACTTAATCTGAGCTTCGAACACATTGCACCACCCCCTTGTAATAGACAAAACAAATCACAATTTCAAACAGGTTTGAATTTCCTACTTTCAGTGTTGAAAAAAAAAAAAGATCATAAGGGTTGAAAAGAAATCTAATGAAAACAAATCGTCCAAACTGGGAAAACCAAGTGCACACATCTGAGGTGAATAAGTGGGTTTACATTAAACTTAGACTAAACTCTGCCGGGTTATCCTCCGCTCCTCCGTCCTCGTCCTCTCTGTCACATTCATTCGCTTTCAACAGGAAACTCCCAGGATTTCTCTCAAAAGAAACTTGATTGCATAATTGTCCCGCTGCCTGAGCCCCTCCAGTCATACCTCAACTGAACACACATCATTGTGCTGTGAAACAAAAACTATATTGTACATTTCTTTATACAGTATGTACAGTCAGTCCATGTGGGTTTAGGTGGAGGGGGGGGATCAGAAGTTGAAAAGGTTGATAAAGTCTTGAGGCGAGAGGGCCGTGGTGCAGCTGTCTGGGTTGTTGGCTGTGCAGGGATGGTTTGTGTCCTGGGAAAAGAAAGAATGATCAATATTTTTGCTTTATTTTCTGTCACATTTTTGTTTCATATCCTCATGAAATACTACCTACCTTCCAGAAAAGGATGTGGCAGTGTGTGCAGAAGTGCAGAGTGTCGCTGTACTGCTCCCTGTGAGGATAGCAGCGGCTCAGCTTGGCGTACATCTTCTTCCACTCCAGGTGACCTTTGTCTGACACCATCAGGCGCTTTCGGATCTAAAGAAGGGGTAAACAGACTTTAAGACCCGAAAATACTTTGAAATATCTTATGCTTTCTTGAGGGTTTATTTTGTATCTCAATGCACTACTACACACAAAGAAGCTGCCCAGAAGATGGAGCATCAATAGATCGTTTTTTCCCCCCCCCAAACACAAGCTGTTTTCATGACATGAATGTCAAATTGTTCTCATTCTATATATATATATATATATATATATATATATATATTTAGGATCATCTCTTAATTCCAACTTGCCTGTCTGTCTGTGAAGTGGTACTGGCAGAGTCTCTTCCACAGCAGCCGGTCCTCAGTGAGGGCTCCCAGCTCAGGGCAGACCTGGCCCAGACTGACCAGGTCTCTACCGTCCGACAGACGCTGCATGATGTTCAGCTGCAGACTGACGGGCAGGTCGGTCAGAGTCATGCCTGTAGATGTGGGCTGAAGGAGGAAAAAAAGGAATTTATATCAGAATCAGAAACAAGTTTATTGCCAAGTAGGTTTGCACAACAAGGAATTTAACTTGGTGACTTGGTGCATGACATCTATATGAACCTATATACATATAAACATTTTATTTTAGTTTATGCACTTTATCTACTCCTTTTCCACATTCTCTGCAAGTTTACATTTCTGTTGTAAACATTAAAGTTCGACTGCAAAATCACATTTCTGCTGTAAATATTACATTTCTGTTGCAAATATCACCAATATATCTGCAAATACCTGTTTTATATTTTTATATTTATGTCTTTTGTATCTTTATTTTATTTTATTATTATTTATATTATTTATTATTTATATCATTATTATTTATTTATGCGTGCTCTCTCAGACTTTGAGAATTAAGTCATTATTTATGTGAAAAAAAGTCATAATTTACAAAAAAAAAAAATGTAAATTTAGATGAAAAAAAAATTTACAAGAAAAAAACAGAAATTTAGGAGATTGAAGTCATTATTTACGAGAATAAAGTCGTAGTTTTATGAGAATAAAGTCATAATAATCTAACGTGTTGTTCTAGAAGAGTTGTTCGTAAAAACTCTCACTAAAGTTAGAAAGATACGGGCAAATTCCAACTTCTTGGATCAATAAGTCAAATCCAGTGTGATCTTGAGATGTAAATGATGTATTTCTGCAGTGTTGGTGAAGCACATGATGAGCTACAAGTGTATTTTTACCGAAATGATGCACCCTCAGTGCTCCACTTCATTAAATTATGACTTTATTCTTTGTCTCTGTGCTACTGTAAACGTAGCACAGTGACAAGAACCGAGGATGATAAAGTGGCTAAAAATAAATATGCAAAAAGTCTGATTATGTGCTAAAAACAGAGACAAAACAGTCCAATATGGCAGATAAAATCCTTCATTTCCTTGAATTATGTGTGATTAGAGACCATTTGTCCTTACCCTGTTGATCTGGATGTTGTCCAGCTGCTGCTGCCACTGCAGGATGTTCTCCATGCGGTGGAACCAGGTGTTGATGTTCCCCACCAGGACGGACTTGCCCATGTCCTGAACCAGACCACACAGTGAGACGTAGAGCATCTGCAGCAGCTCCTTGATGGGACGAATGTTCTGCTGGTCGTCAAGAACTGAGGAGGAAATCAAAAGGTTTTCACTGAACTAAATTTATCACTCAAATCGTGACCTCAGAGTGAGGTTCTAGAGCCTGGGTGTTACAGAGAGATTAGTGGCTACCAGGCAAACAGCCAAGCAGCTAAACATTGAGATGTGAGACATCAAAAAGCACATTGTTGAAGCGAATGTTCTGGAGTGGATGTACTCTTCTCCTGTGGCGTTCAGAGCATTTGGCCAACAGGTTTCATAACGCCACCTAAACAAGCTGAATCTCTGTTTAGCAGAGGGAACATTTGGTTTACACTGTGGCTCTCTGAGGCGTCTGGTGACTGTCAGTGTTTTTTATCGTGCCATTAAAGCAATAAATTCACTCCCTGGCCTTCTTTACAGGTCGTCACGGCTCATTTCCTCATCTGTTGGTGCAAACAAAACAGAAAGGCCTAACTTGTATGTGTTTGTGTTTAAGAAGACGAGGAGTCTGCGCCTCGGTACATTTAATCCAACAGCAAAGGAATTGGGGAAAAAAGACATTTCTTGAATATGTAAGATGTGGACAAGTGTGTGCAAACAGAAAATAAAACCTCTTGGACACAAGAGGTGAAGCCCCCCTAACTAATTTGGTGTTGTTTTATGTTTTTATCATATTATATTTATTTTTTATGTTTTTTTTCACAACAAAAAGTTCCCAGAATATGAGTCTAAATAAATAATCATTTTACATTCGCTTACATCCTGTCCATCTCCTGGGGATTAATCCCCCCGTCCTTAAAACTTAGTGACGCCCCTGGCGACAGGCTCACCTTTCTGTACCACTCTTTCCAGAATATTCATGTAGTTTTTCTGCGCCACGCCGCTGAGCGAGGGGAGCTGGGACTTGGCGATAAGCTCCAGGAGCTAGAGCACAGAGAGAAAGAAAGAAAGACAACATAAATTTCAGCCTGTCAGCTGCTGAGACTCTCTGTGCCGCTGCCTCATTACTTCATGTTTGTTGTGCTTACTTGTTCTTACAAAAGGCACCAGCACTCCTGACAATAAATGCTTTCTAGAAGAGATTTGGAGTCGCTCCACACGGCGATCACTCCCAACTAAGGCTGGATCCAACAACCATATAACAGCATGCTTGGCTCTGATCGCTCCTGATCGAGTCTCTTCAGGGGGAGAAGCTGCTGGAAAGGTGATCCTGTCAACAACATCAGCCTCCACAGAGCAGCTTTTAATCATTTCACTCCTGATCCTCCTGAATCGTTTCACAGTGTGGTTGTTGTCGTTGGCTCGTGGACAAACCGTGGGCTCCAGGGTGGCATGTCTGGCATGTTAACAGATGCTGTGACATCATGGAGAAACTCAGTTCTCACCAGAGCATGTGACCTTTGTCATCACATTATCAGCATCAACATATTATGGGGCGCTCTCTGGTTTACTGGAGGGGAGCAGCGCCAGTAGCCGAGTCAAGAGAGGAAAAATACCAGCACTAACTTTCCTCGTTGCATTTAATGAAAGTTTATAACTACGAATAAGTAAGTAAGAGTCGATTTAAATCCTAACTGACGGGGCGTTAAGTTTGGAGGTGTGAATAACACTCCTTCCCAGTCTGTTTTTACCATTTTTTAATCTTCTTCCTGGCTCCCCTCATTCTTTCCAGCTCTGTTCCTCAGACCTAATCCCATGCCCTTCTTCTTTTAGCAGCTCATCAAGCGTTCCTCTCTTTGTAGAGCAGCCGGGCAGAACAATGTGCGTTTCCGCATCTACTTTTAGCTCCCGCTGCTCTTCACAGCTTGCCGTGCTGCTCATACTTTTCTACAAAACACACCAACAGCATCTTGTTGTTGGCATAACAACTACGGCACCACATTTCAAGGCTTCTGTCCTTGAAATAACCTCGGTGTGTGCGCTCTGAGAAAAGAGAGGACCTCTTTGTGAAAGGAGAACCCGATCTGTGTAACTGAGATGGAGTTAAATGAACCCGCAAATGGCGTCAGACACAAGCAGTGACCCAGGACACCGTGTCCAGACGAGACGCTAGTGTTACACAGCCGTATTGTTCTTTGGGCTTACCACACTAGGCTGCACTTGTTAGCTGGAGCCTGCTCTGAAAGGTCAAGCCAAAACCTTCGACAGAGAAATAGAAAATAAAGCACAATCCCCTGGAATCTCACAGTCCTTCCAGACTGGAGAATTTCTATATTCTAAAACTGCAAGAACAGTGTGTGTCCATGTGTGTTCTGGGGTCTGGATCACCTGACCACCACTGGGTCTGGTTTCATAAACCTGTCGGGTGGTCGCACCTCACCGCACAGCTGTCACCCCTCCACCGCCCCCATCCAGCTCACATGGGAGCACATGATGGAGAGCTGGTGCTCGGCTCAGTGTGGGGACACGCTCCAAATTTATACTGATATCCCGTTTAACAGCCACATTACTGACAGTGACATAATCAGGGTTCCCATGTGTCCTGGAAAACCTGGAAAATGATTTTCCAGTCATGGAAAACATGAAAAATGAGACAAAAGGTCAAATGTCAAATGGAAACAGTGTCCTGGAAAATTATTAATCCTACCCATGCCTTATGAGCGAATGAAAACGGGTTAAAAGTTACTTTTATACAAATAATTATTTGAAATAAAAAACAACTTTACTGTTTCCTTTTCGCATTTTTCCTCATTTTTCATGTTTTCCATGACTGGAAAATTGGTCCATCATTTTCCAGGTTTTCCAGGAGGGAACCATGACAGTGCATGTTGATGGAGTCACGTCCTGCCATTAGTGGACAGTTTTCACAATGCCATTTGGCATCCCTGGCATAAACACTTTCTGTCATGTTCAGTGAAAGTCAGGAAATAAAAATCTATTTTTAATGTTGTGTTGTTATTTAGTCACTTTGGTGATTATATTGGAGGAAAATATGCTGTGCTCATTTTACCCAACCACAAACACACACACACACACTCCCTGGGTTGGTATCATCACCATTGCGAGAGCCTTGTCTGCAGAGCATTGATAAGAACCTGGGCAGAAGCCTCCACCTCTTTACCTCCACCCTCAACCTAAAAGGGACAGACGGAGAAAAGACAGGAGGCGAGGACTCACCCTGACAACATAATTGAATCTCCTCGTGTCCTTGATGGCGCTGCAGAAATCTAAGCGGTTGAAGGCTTCTCCCAGCGTACAATATCCATGGCGCTGGGAAAATTCAATTATCAGAGCATTAGATCGGAGTACAGCGTGTTTACACTCGCAGCAATGATGCGAAATTAAACGAGTCGGTTTGTTACCTCCTTGGTGCTTCCTTTATGAACGTAAATCCACTTTTCCCTGTGGAAATCTGTGAGAAAGCAGAATGCTTATATCAGCGGTCTGGCCTCATTAAACAGCTGTGACAATAACACAGAGTTTAAGGCTCACTATTGAGATGGAGTTTATGAAATGATGGGAAATTAATCAGAAACAACATGATCAGGGATGTGATGTTACATAACATCCTCTCCTGCTTACACTCCTTTGGTGCATTATTATGGGACTTATAAGAGCACAGGTGGAGTCACAGAATGTTAAATATTTAAACATGAAGTGAGACTGTGTGGCCCTTCACTGTGACTCACAGGGGACCTTGGTGTTGTTGTTCATTGGGTCTTTTTTCCTCTTCTTGGCAGCCATGTCGTAGCTGAGAGAGAGCAGCAGGTTCTCCTTGTTGAAACACTCCTCCTCTTCCTCCTCCTCCTCAGCTTTGCAGAAGCTGGAAAAACACAAAGAAACACATTTTGCAGCACTTTTTTCAGAGCTGTTTCTCTTCAATCTGACATTTCTGCCTTTGTTGGTGTGTTTTAACTCTAACAGTGTCAGTGGAGGCATTTTGGAAAGTGGACAGACGTTTGATAATCCACTGACTTGTTGTGAGGTTATTAATAGCTCAGTGATTAGCCTGGAAAAGCAGCGTGGCCCTAGAAAACACTGACATTAATGACATGAAGTCTCTCACCCTGCCTTTGCTTTTGTTCGGCTTGTTTTTCTTTAAAACATCCCCCTCTTAATCCTCATCCCTCCATCTTTCTTTGACTAAATAAAAAAAGTGCGTGTCTATGATGGAGACCTGTTTAGAGACCGACCTCTCCACGGAGACGTTGTTGTTTTTGTCGTCTGCTGTTGTCTTTTTCCATCCCTCCTCGGTTTTAACCCAGCTCTGACCCGGTGACCTCCAGTCCTGTCCGAGGAAAGGCATCCTGGCTCGATGAGTATAAAGTAAAAAAAAATAATCAGGAAAGTTTCCCTGTTTGAGTTAGCATGTGTCCTTCCTTAAGGCGATGCTGATTTCAGGTCTACTGTTGTCATTGCGCAGCTCTTCTTATATCCTCAACTCAGAACCCGGAAATAAGGTGGCTCCGCCCACTTTGGAACCTTCCGTGTGACACGTGTTTTTGTTTTGTTTTTGTTTTGTTTATGAGCAGGACGGCTGCAAAAGCTCCTGCAGAGCATCAGAAAGCATCCAGGTCATGGAAAGACACAGAGAGGACATTTATTTAGAAGGGTTTTAACAACATGAATCCATCAGGAAAGCGTTTATTAAATGAACTGCTTTGGAGACAATTATGTATTTAAATTGTAATTATGTGACTCTACTGTAAAGTTAAATACTGTAGGCCTGTTTCATTTTAACCATAAGTGCATTTTAAGTATTTCCTGTTATTTTGTTCTAACTCTACAACATTTATGTAATATAAGTATAAGTTTTAGTCACGGACCAGTCACCAGACAACTGTAAAGTCTCCACAGGTAGTTGTTTTGCATCGCTGTGTTGTCGTTTTGTGTATCTTTTTGGTCATTTTGGATCCTTTTTTTCATCATTTCATACATGATACCTACCAAGCATGCCACAGATTACCTTCTGTTCAGTAGTTCTGTCTTTGTTAGTGTTCTGTTGCCATTTTATTAAATATCTACTGTTATATTAGCACAACATCTCATTTCTTTGTGTGCAGAAATGACAATAAAGAACTTGAACTTGATAGACTTCCCAACAGTCACCTCATAAAGAGGCTCTGGCTAAAAACACAAGACCAACTTGTAAAATGTGATATTAAATGCCCTGCATACCTACATGGGTGTTTTGAGTAACAGTATGTGGCTTATTAGACATGCCCAGGCTTCAGTCTGCTCATAGCACTGATAGAGATGTAACTTATCCTGCAAAACAACAAACAAGTAAACAAGAAAGTCTCAACACATTTTTATTTTTTATCTTCTACACAAGAACAAAAACAAAGATTAAAACGGTTGCTGCAACTCCTGGATATTAGGACATTTATCATATTTTTTTTTTGTTTTAATTCTGTATATTTTGCTGGTAATGCAGACAGGAAGCCACACTCTGAAAACATCTGGATGATTACTGTAGTATTAACAGTTAATTCTCTGGTGTTGATAAAAGTCATTTCTGTTCAGGAAGTGTTAAACAGTACTGACTTTATGTCACTGTAAATATAAAGGCTGTAAAGTCCCCTCATTCTTAGTCACCCTGGTATTATAAATAGATCAAGTTGTCCGTTGGATTCCTCCACAGTGTTCGGTTGCACTGTGGATTGTTTTTGAGTGTGTGTCTGCAGGGGGTTTACCATTGTATTTCAATTATCACCAAACAGCAACAACTGATCAGTGTTTAGTTTATGTTTGGCAGCGCTGTTTAAGTTATTGTGCAACTAGTGTAACTCCCGGCCAGTGGGTCAACTCTTATCAGCTCAGATAAACACAGGACATTTTTCCGCACTCATCTGTGAAGCTTTTCAGGAAGTGTTGTTGTTGGATACGTCATCTGATTCAGGAAGAGTGACAACAAAGGCATCGGTTTACAACGTGCTGTTAATGTCTCACCTGAAATACACCCTCATCATCACTGATGTTACATGATATGAAGATGTTACATGATATGGGCATGCATGTGAAAATGTGTGGTGGGGGGGTGCTCTCCAGTGGTGTCATTAGGCCTATTTGAGGGGGGTTTAATGTTGTTTTATTTGTTTTTATTATTTTTTTTTTACAAACATATATATATATGTGTGTGTGTGTATATACATATATATATACACGTTTGTTTGCGTCCTGTACATCTCCTGGGGGTTAAGCCCCCCATCTTTAAAACCTAGTGACGCCCCTGGTGCTCCTGCTTCCTCATAACTCATGACACACTGTACAATCTGCAAAACATGTCAGCAGCAGCACATGCTACAAAACGAGCGTGCATTTTTTTCCAAGAAGCAGCAGACCAGCATGCTCAGCTCATCCAGCGCATGTGTTGGGACACACTGTGTGTTTGCGTGTAGCATGACCAGCATTGTTGTCTGATGTGGCTTTACGCAACACTGCTCATCACTGATGGTTACCAACCCCGCCTTTTAGTGCTATAAACTTATTTTTGACTCTGTGTCTTGCCCTTTTGTGACTCTGAACATTTGACATTGTAAAGCAGTTCTCCAGGTTTTCAGTGTCAGCTTTATTGAATTAATTCAAACATCACAGTGCTGTTCATCACAGATCCTGTGTCGCTGAAGCGTTTGAACGAGCATCTGCCGCTTCATGTCTGAGGTTTTAATGTAACACCCTGATATATGCAAAAGGTCAAAGCTGGGCACACACCCCGCATGTTAAAATCTGTCAACAAGACGTCACATGAGAAAATGTCACACAGATGTACTCTGGGTAGATGCACTGACTTACAGTTGCAGTCACTGCAGAAGTGACCCACGCTGAAATAGCTCAGCAGTTCCTCATGTGGCTAACCGAACAGAGACGCAGTGGTGTGTGTGTGTGTGTGTGTGTGTGTGTGTTTAAAAAGTGGAACAAGACAACAAAAGCTTATTATTGTGTGAACTGCAGGAGGTATTAAGTGATGTGTATATGTGATGGGTTCTGTGAGTCCCTGGAGTCTAATTAAATCTATTTCCAGAGTTGGATAAACTCCAGGATGACATGGAAAGTCCCTGCCAGCTACGACCTGACTATCAGTTTAGTTTATCTAGTGAATCATTATGGAATTAGGTGTGTTCTCTTTCATGTTTGGTTCTGTGGATGGCAATGTCAACACCAACTACAGCCACAAAGCTTAATTTGTCTTTGAATATTTCATTTAAAGCACAATAAATGACACAATAAACTACAATATTATGCTATTTTTGTAATTCAGAATTGGACAAAATCAATAATCTTCTCTAAACATGAGCGCTTACTCCCTGTCACCTTCATCCTTATCGGCCTGCGGCACATTGTTGTCATTGTCTTCTTCATTTTCCTCTTCTTTCTTTGTCTCCTTCTCAGCTGTATTTGTATTTGTTGCTGCTGTGATGACGTCACTTTGGAGATCCCCTGACTTTATATCGAGCACAGCCAGCAGGTCAAACTTTTTACTCATGATTTGAAATATCTCAACATCTGCTTAAGTGATTGCCACAAAATGTTGTGTGTATGTGTATGAGTTGTTGTGTAAATTCAGGAACCCAACGTCTCAAGGATGACTCAGATGTCCCTGAAGTTGTGACCTTGTGACCAAACTGTGCAGGGATGACATATTGCTTATGTGTTCATTATAGAGAATAAAAGGGTTTAAAGCCCCCCGTGTTGGTCAGCATGTAACTTGTGTAAAACCCTTACTTATGACTTCTTAACTTAACTTACCTAATCTAAGAAAAAGCTCTTTCACAGATGTATTAATAGATGACGCCCTGCCTTCCCATCAGCCTCATCAGACACAAATTAGACCAGTTTAAGAGGTTCTCTTTCTCTCCCCTCTGTCCACGATCCCTGTTTTTGTTGTGATGTTGTGTCCAGACAGGACAGCTGTCCTGCTCGACCCTCCAAAAACCTTCATCACAAACACACAGTCACACCTGTTGCTGCTCTTCCTGGGTGAGTTTCATCACTGGCTCAGATTCTCTGTTGTGAAATCGCCTCCTCAGTTTCTCGATCCCTCTGGTCGGCTCTCACACCTGCCAGCTTGCGTGGAAACCAACGGGACCATGCGCCTCACGTGGTGCAACACTCACCCTCTTGTTTGTTTCTCAAAATAACATCAGATCACCTGTAGTTTTTCCACTTTTCCTCCCCTGGACTCGATTCGCTGGCAGGAGCGACTGAAGCATCTGACCTGATGACTTCTGGTTTCAAAGAAATGCACACAAAGTCCTGTGTAATGACTCTTCCTGGTCACATTATGTTTACTCCCAGGGGTGTCACTAGTTTAAAGGATGGGGGGGGGCTTAGCCCCCAGGTGAGGCTACTTTGGATATATATACAAAGTATACAAAGTAGCCTCATATATATGTGCAAAGTGGCGTGCAAAAGACTTTTTGAAGGGCCGTAGCAAAAAAAAGGGGACGTGTCTTTGCCACAGAAGAGGGTTATCATGTTCATATCACTAGCCAACAGAGCAGTTTTGAAGGAGAGCGCACGTTTTTCAACATTCTGGCCCCTTTATGTTCAATTTTAGGCCCTTTTTGTAAAAGAAAAATAAATAAAGTAAACCAAATGATTTAGGGGGGCTTAAGAATATCTCAGATGGGCCTAATGACACCACTGGTTTACTCCCCATGAAACAGCCAATGATCTCTGAAAGTCATTGGTGATTGAAATTATGTTACGATAATTACTTTACTAGAGATCTGGCAAAAAATGTGGCTCCCTGCATAAACACTCTACTAAACCACTAGTGATTTTCTGTATGAGCTGAAAGAAATTCATGTTACGCAGCTAAAACCTCTTGCAGCACCCCTGACTTTAATTTCACCTGCAACAGATGGAGCAACACCGTTTCACAATTTTACCCCCACTGGATCAAATTTAAAACTGTTCTTTGTAAAGTGATATATTTTCTTTATATTATCTGCTGTGTGTGGAGGGCAGGAAGCTGCCTGGACATGTTGAGCGACACATGATGACACAGACAGGACAACATGCTCTGCTCAGATTTCTACTGTGAAGACCAGAGAGAGACCACATGTAAGGATTACATTTTTATTGTGAAAAATAAATAGTTAAAACCAGAAAAAAGGTGAAATGCAATACAGAATGTGAAGTTAATGTCTTTTAGCCACATATTTATATAAAAAACCCAGTTATTATTTCAGTATACATTAGATATAGCATGCTGAATATAATTATATCATTATGAGGTAAGCAAAAAAATACAAACACTGCCAAAGGTTGCATTTTAATTTGCCTGGATAACTCTGTAAACATATCCAACTGCACAAACTATGCTAACAATGTGATATTTTTGCTCTGAAGCAGCAAACAAACACTCATCGCAGCAGGTTCAGAGCGAACAGCTGAACAGCTCTGACTCGCACCAAACAGCACTCAGCCCCGGGATTTAAACATGACAAGTGAAATCACATGATTTAGTGCAGGCTGAAAATAGTGCTTTCACCCTTCAGACAGGATGAGGAGGAGATAGCAGGATAGCTTAGCTCTGTAGGTTTGGTTGTGAAAAAAAAAAAAACAAAGAAAAACCTATAACAGAAAAGTTCAGGTTTTCAGGTACAACAACGACCCAGACATTTAAAAAATGATATAGTGATAAAAAAATGTGATATATGCACTGTGTTTATCTTATTACTTGACGTCCACCACTCATGAAAGTAGGAATAGTGCAGATCTGCTACAAAATGAAATATGTTTTCCCCTTGCATGAACAGTTTTTAATTAATGGCGTTAAAATATTAATCGGAGCTCAGCTATGATTTTGCCCATGTCTGTGATACATGCGTTAGAGTCAGCGAGCCGTGGTCAAACAGTTTATAAGGCAGAGAGCCTTTAGATGTCCAAGTGTCCGTCTTTGGGTCGTAGCACTCAAAACCATCCGAGTCCTCGATGACGTCGTGGCCGTTGATGTGACGCCCGCCGGTGATGTAGATTTTGTTGTTGAGGACAGTGGCGGAGTGGTGCATCCTCCTCTCCTTCAAGTTGGCACACTTAATGAACCGGTTGGCTTTTGTGTCGTAAGCGATCATCCTCCTGGTGTATCCTGGGACAAATAAATCAATACAAATCAACATGGTTCTCTTTTTCTACACTGTTTTTTTGGCTGCATCAAATCAAGGTATCATTAGCCGTCATCGCCACTATTATTTACCTCCAATGATGTAGATTTTGTCATCCACTATGGCAGCAGGAGCAGACACGTTCTTCACTGTTCGGTTCTCCATCTTCGACCACATGTTCCTGGCAATGTGATACACCTACAGAAGAGGCGAGGTGAAGCAGATTGAGTGAATGGATGGATGGATGAAAACAGTGACTCAGTAAAGAGCATCTCACCCTACCTGTATTATTCTGACCGGGTTCTGCATGGTGTCCTCTCCTCCGAACACATAGATCCTCTGGTTGGTAGCAGCCACTGCAGGGTGCAGCACAGCCTCAGGCATGGGCGCCATTGACTCCCATTGGTTGAACATGCTGTTGTACCTGGTAGTATTATCGAGAGAGGGGTTAACATTATTTTTGTGGTTTATGCTGTATGCGTTGAAGGCTGTTGATGGCCCACCTCACCTCTCTATGCTGCCTGTCAGTCGTCTGTCATACCCGATACCACCCAGGACGAAGATGAAGTGGAGGTAGGAGACACTCTGGTGGGCGAAGCGAGGCTCCAGCATGGGCTCTGCTGACCGCCACTGGTTGGTCTTGAGGGACAGCGTGTAGACGGTCGTACTGACTTGGCTATACTTTGTGTTCGTGGTCAGGCCTCCCATAACGTATAAGACACTGTGAAGGGCGACATAGGAGGCTTTATACAGACGTATGGGCAGCTTGGCGAGCCGCTGCCATTCCTCCCTCTTCTCATCAAAGACGAGGGCCTCCCTTGAGGTCTGCTCGTTGTTCTTCCTCCCTCCCACCACCACCAACATGTCACGGTAGGAGTAACGCCTCGGCGTCACCCAGACAGGTTTGAAGTCAACTGCCATGTCACCGATGCATTTGGCGCTGACAGAAAACATCAGGCGCCTCACGGATTCGATGAGCTCTGTGCAGAGGGTGGAGGACTGGATCAGAGGGTCGTTGGCTATGAATTGGAAGAGGTAGGTGGGGTGGATGTAGCGAAGGCGGACCTTCTTGAAGAGGTCACTGATGGCACCGCGTCTGGATAAAGGATCGTGGTGGATCCAAGCAACAAGAGTCTCAAAGACCTGCTCTTCCTCCGCATACAGGCCATCGTCCTCAAGGTATCCCATGAGCTCTGGTAAAGAGAGTTCACACAGATCCTCGGACGCCGACACATCAGAGAAGCTCCTCATAGCCATCTCCTTTGCTTTGTCCCTCAGACTGTTGCAATTCATGATCTCAGAGAGCCTTATCATGCTCAGGCAGTTGTCAGCGCTCAGTTGCTCCTGAAGGAAGCTGGAGCATGCCTCAAAGAGGCGGCTATATTGCAACATGGATGCCGCTTGCATCAGAGGCAGCACAACATCTATGCTGATGCTGATGAGTCCTGTGTAAACATAGTCAATGATGCTGCTCAGAATGGCAGAAGTGACACCCTTTAAGTCAATCTTTGTCTGCTGTCTCTCTATGAAGTCGTTGCAGAACATGGCTCTGAAGTAAGGGCTGCTGGAGACCAGGACGTTCCGATGACATGGGATCTCTGTGTGATCTGAACACAGCGACACATCAGTCAGGATGCTCTCCTGTCTCAGTCTGTTGAGCTGCAGCAGCAGGTTGGAGGAGAGCTCTTTGTCTTTGTAGTGGAAGATTTTGACAGCTGGTTGGTCCATGCTGAGGAGAGAGAGACCATCTTGTTGTTGTCAAATCAGTTTTCCATGTTTTTAATTTATTCTCGCTATTTTTCTTTACATCAACCTCCTCCGTCACCTTGTATGAGCAGTTACATACATACTCTAATTGTAATTGAAGCAGTTAAGCTACACTGCCGCTCACTAAGTAGACATTTAAGGGCTGTAAAATAGTGATTAACAGCCATCAAATGAGGGAGTGGTAGCTCCTTATTAACTCTTTGAGTGCCATTGATGTATTTCATTGTCAAAGTGGTTTTGCAGCAGCGGGTCGCTGATCACGGTCTCCCGCAGTCTGTGAGTAATTTTGGGGCTTCTGGGAGATGCAGTCAGAGCATAAAGAGACAGTATACACCACAGAGATCAAAACAGGAAGTAGAGACAATCGAGATTAGAGAGCAAAATAAATCTGGACAAAAAGTGGTAATTTTGGTGAAAGTGTCCTCTACTCTACCTCTGATAAAACAAGAATGGAACAAGGTAAAAACAAACATTTTTTTCATGATGAAATAGAGAGTCTCTTCTTTCATTTGAGCTATTCAGTGTTTTCAGAGACATAGTACAAAATATTCTGTGGGTCTAGAAATATGACTCAAAATGGGCAAAAACGCTGGAACAAGGCACTTTGTGTTTCATAAAAAGCACTCAGTGAGTTAATGTAGGGTACGCTTTACCAAAACTGGATTAGATTTTAGTGCGGCAATAAAACAATGACAAGAAAAGGTCACAGCTCTAATTCATAAGACATCTTGTGCAAAGATCATAAAGGTAGTGAAACAAACACAGATGTGCTTAGGAAATTAAAATAACTACAGGCCTGTGTCATCTATCCAGAATTTAACCTGCAAATATTCTTGGTAATCTTCCCCCCAAAACTACAGCATAAATGTTTACATTACAGATTGCAAGTAATTTGAAACCTGTTCAACTCATAACTATAACACTAACTTTGCTGTACGGCTTTAGATGATTGCCTTCTGGCACAGGGGATCAATTCAGCACTGCTGCACTCAGACATTTTACGAATAGGTCCAGAAACACCTGCACAACTATTAGCTGTCATGGAGAAAGCGGTGCCTCTTTTGAAGAAAAAGTGTTTTATGTGGAGCGTGTGCTTGTGTTTGAAACTGTGTTTTGGCTTTCAAACTGGATAAATGTGAGTGCAACCTTTCCCATCTGTTGCATGCATTAGACATGAGTGCAAAAGAAATGACTTTTAAAATGAGTGTAAATAAAGTGTCAGCAGTGCTCCTGCACATCCCTTACCTGTTCCTCTTCTCTCTCTTTTTATGGTCTCTGGGAGTCTCAGATCTCAGCAGAAAATGTGACGCCTTGACATTTTGCTGTACTTTCTTCGTCTTTGCTCTCGTGTTGATGCTGTGTGACTGTATGGATCCAGAGGGGGCTGTCTCTTTGTAGGAGCATGCTGCCTACTGTTTGTTTGTTATGGTCTCTTTCCACGAGGCCTCTGTGTGCATACCTCCCCTAAAAATAGAGCCTCGCTTTGGCAACACGGCTGCAGCCTCACATGTGACCCGTTAGATCGTTTTCTCAGTATTATGTCTGACTGCCTCACTTAATCTCTTTCCTTGTGTTTCTCACAGTCTTTCTTTCCCTCTTGCTCTAATATCGTGCACTCACCTCAGCGTTTCCTGCTTCAATCTCTCCTTTCTTCTTTATAACTTGCATTCCTGTTCACTCCATCATCCCCTCATGATTGTCGCAGTGAAAACAGCACTGATACTTGATAACACCCATTTTGTTGGTGGCTCACACCATTGAAATCACAGAGATACAAAACAGGATTAGATACGCGAACAAAGACATAACAATGCCACGTAAACCATACTGATCATGACTATTGACTTGAGCTCAGATTTTTATAGAAAGAAAGAAAGATGGTTAATGGAGAAAATGGAGTTTTTCTCTGCTAAATGTATTTGTTTTCAGTATTCATCCTTTACGAATTGTCCAAATTGAACTGAACATTAAAAACAGATGCTTGTGTTTCCTATCCTTGTATTTGTTGAGCTCATTTCCGCCTCATTTGTTTCATGCTTCCTGAAACACATCAAGCTTATTCACCACCAGCTTTCATAGAGTACATCCCACAAGGTCCCCGTTCCTTTCAGCGGGAGGATAATAAATGCTGGCTCGTCTGTTTCGTAAATGTGACCACACGAAAACAACAAAATTAGAGTGCAGTTTCAGTGGACACAGATGGAGATGTGGCGTGTTTTTCTTGTACTCGGCCTTGTTTACAGAGCTCTGCAATCAGACGTAAGTAGCTGCTTGAGCTTCGCAGACCACTGGACTGCAGTTCAATGTGGATGACACAACAAAATCACCACTTTAGACTTGTGTTTACCAGCCTTGTATGCAGGCAGTTTGGTATGTAGTTGTTTGTAGATGACCCTGCAGCTGCAGCAAATGCTTGTGATAAAAAAATTCAGAAATTGCTCAGTGGAATGAAAGAGGAGCACAAATGTGATAAAAGAAAAGTGTGATGCTGAAAAGTGAGGCCACGCTATTTCCTCATGTGAAACCAGGGCTGCACTCCTGGAGCAAGCAGTCGAAACTAAACAGCACCATCTAGTGTTTGTCTACAAAATGTCTTTTTCTTCCTTTTCTAATTAACTCCCTGGCATTTTAATCTTTTTACTGTGTGGTCAGGTATAAGACACAATAAACAGGCCAGCTAAATTGTACGGAAATAAGTGGTTATTTGACAAAATGTCAAAAGTTAATATCTGACCGTCTCGCGTGAGATTGCCATTAGAACTCAATCTAATCGATCTGCATAGTCAAGGGCTAAAGCTTAACTTGTTTGCCCAGAGGACAGCGGTGTCATTTTATAGCCTGCACTCTCATATTCGGCGCTGTGATTGCATCCTTTAAAGTTAAGCACATTGTCTGTTATCTCTGTTCCTTCACCTTGACAAGAAAGACTCATTAATGTCTGCCTTTAGGCAACAACTTATTAAAAGTTAAGGCTTTGGCACGCACGGTGCAGCAGAGCATTTACATGCAGCAGCGTTGCCGTTGCCACCCACCGCCCAGTGCTGTGTGTCTTCATACCACCAAATGATTATCTACTCATAAGCACATGGTCTAATAGAGCTATACCCACTGGATTTAGATCTCTCTGATTAGTGTTGTGTGTGTGTATGGGGGGGTGTTTGTGTGACGGGCAGCTCTCCTTGGTCCAATATAAGACGATTTGAAAGCAACATGGACAGTGAGTTCACATGGAGTCTATTTTCTGACTTCATTTGCTTGCAGGTAATATTTTTGCTTTGATTAAGGAGACCTTTTACCACTTAAATGCGAGTACTATTGAAATCATTTCAAACACAAAGCATTGGCTATAAATAAGGCAGAGTGGAGCACTCGTCGTATACAAGCCCATTGATTCCCTTTCATCTCAATGAAAGCCTCTTTTATTAAATCAATATGAAAGTATCAGCGCTGGTCAGTGCTGCTCCACGGCCCAGCAGGGAAGAGTTAAAACCCAGTAAGGTCTCCTGCAGACAATCATGTTGCATGTTGTTTCCTGGTAGAAGCAGCATGATGCTTGCATTTATTGCTCACTTGTAAGTTTATTCCTGACTATCTTTCTTGTTGTTCTGTGATGAATATGATCTGAAGTGGAGTGGCATGCCACTGTCAGGTTTGGATAACTGGAGCACCAATTGTGTGCTCGACTGAGCATGCTGGGAATTACAGCCCGAACAAGAACATCCGAAGCAGAAACTGGCTTTTTCACGAAACATCAGTAATGATTCTCACATTGCCAATGGGAATAGACTGTTATCTGATCTATGCAAGGTCACTGTGCAGGTTTGTGAGGATGTCCCCATCAGATTCTAGTAAATGCCTTTAACTCTTTGAGTGCCAAAGACGAGTATGTACGTCTTACAAAATACAACACTTGAGTGTCATAAACATATATATATATATATACACACATCTTTTCTTTTTTTGGCAGCAGGCACAAGAGGGCGCTCTCAAACAGCCTGTGAGTAATCTTGGGGATTCTGGGAGATGTAGTCAGAGACAGTATACGCCACAGAGATCAAAACAGGAAGTGGAGACGATCGAGATCAGAGAGCAAAACAAACAGAATCTGGAGAAAAAGTGGTGATTTTGGTGAAAGTGTCCTCTACTCTACCTCTGATAAAACAAGAATGGAACAAGGTAAAAACAAACATTTTTACATGATGAAATAGAGAGTCTCTTCTTTCATTTGAGCTATTCAGTGTTTTCAGAGACATAGTAGAAAATATTCTGTGGGTCTAGAAATATGACTCAAAATGAGTAAAAAAAAAAAGCTGAACCAATGCACTTCCTGTTTTATGAAACGGCTGGCACTCAATGGGTTAAATAGTAATCCTCAAGAGTGCAAATATACTATTACATAGTACATACAACAATACAGCTGCTATGAATAGTATCAAAATTTATGTATAATATGACAGAAATCTAAAGGATCACAACTTTTTAAATTTCACTCTTTGCAAATGTTGATTTTTCATTGACACTTGATTATACTATATATAAGCCACTACTGTGGAGCTAATATTGCTCTGGCTGGTGTTTGATTCCACTTTGAAGTGTTAAATGACCTGGATGATTGATATTAACTTGACTAAACATGTGTATCCTATTTGTAAATGAAACAACAATTCAAGTCAGACGCTCCAGGTGTTGATGGTCTATTACACCAGACTTAATTCACAGAGAGTACAGACGAGCAATCTCTGTTGTCATATTTCAGCTGAATAGAGGGTTGATTTAAAAAAAAATAATGTAATTTTCAGCGTCAAGATAATACATCTTTCAGACCAACATAATTGTATCCACTAGGTGTCAGGCCTACATTATGCAAATTCCAGTTCATTGAGCCGCTGACTTTGTCCCCTGTGATTTCCAAGAAGCTATCAAGGCTAAACTCACAGTCAGTCTGTAAACACACCAGATGCACAAACTGGTGAGATATTATTTTAGCTATTTTTAGGCTGGCACGACAGAACATCTTCTAAAAATACACAGAAAGAAAATGAAGCTATTAATCCACCCGTGTGCCCTTTTTTAGCGCCGCAAATGTTGTGCTTATGGTGTGAAATGGAAGATTTACTCAGACAGAAAGCCCGAACAATTGAAATGTGAGAATCATGTGGTAACCTCTTGAGTAAATGTGCCGTGGGGTGTTACTCCCAAGAGCAAAGAGGCAACGCTGAGAGCAGTAATCTGGCTTTGATGGAGAGACGTCCACCGTGAATCAACAAAGGGAGGTTTGAGGAGCAGCCTGCAGAGACAAAGGCAGAGTCGGGTGGTTTGTGGTGAGAAGGTAACAGAGTGTGTGTGTGTGTGTGTGTGTGTGTGTGTGTTTCTGTACGTTCACACAAGCCCAAGCAGGGATGAGGTCTTAAAGGGCTTACAGTTAGCTGCTTAAAATTCTTCTGATGTAACCTACACACACAGGACATGTTATTCAGAGAAAAAAAGCGCTTTGTAGCAACAAAAAAAAAAGTAGAGGTGCTTTGTGTTTACTCATTGTAGCTCTCCCAGTGTTTCCTCTCTTGTTGGTATATGGCGGTCATTCAGTCATCGCCACTGTGCAACATGGGAGCTACAGTCTGCTCTAATAGAGCCAGCTAGACTGGAGGGAGGGCGTTTCTAGATATGTGTGTGTGCGCCTTTATGTGCGTAATATGTCGCTACATGTGTGGTGAGCATGCACGACAGATATTGATATTCCACAAGCAGCAGAAGCTGAAACCTCTTTAAAGTGTCAGGCCTCAGCAGCCAGCCAGGTGTACCCGGGGTTCAGACGAGAGGAAAGGGGGTAAAGGGAGCGAGGGATAGGAATATAGAGGAAAAGAGACAGGCCATGAAAGACTGCGTAAATACAAAGGCAGAGGAGATGAATGGACAGACAGAGAGAGGGAAGAGCTACAGAGGAAGAGAGGGGAAGAGGGAAATATACTGAGAGGGGATGAAGACAAAGACAGTTTTGGGGGTTTCTGGAAGTGAAATTACTCCGATGCCTTTGAAGGCCTCTGTATTCTGGTCCATCAGGCAGACAGACAGAGAAACAGATGGACGCAGAGGGAGTGGTGCATGCAGGGAAAATGTCAGAACAAATGTGTGGTTTTAAGGTTGAGCCAGGGTCAGTGATAACACAAAGGGACAATTCACAAAGACATGAAAAAGCATGGTCTACCATTAAACACACCACCGGTCAGACATGCTGCAGCTTTCCTGTCAGTTTGGTGCTGACTGATATTATTTACAGCAGGTAAATACACTATTTTCAGCAGCACACTATTCCAAAAGGGAATAAAAGGAGTTTGTAGAGCTTGACGAGTAACAAAGGTGATAACGAGTTATAGAAATACAAAAAGGATAATTTATATCCTTATCACTGTTTGGAGGAATATGTTTGTAAAGATTCTGTTTTTTAACAGTTGATCAAATTACTCTGTGCAAAGTGGAAGGAGTTAAACCCTCAAAGATGTATCACAAAAATTCTTGCTTAAACCAAATATCTGACAGACAAGGTTAGTAACCTTGGTGGAGCACGTCGCCGCTACAGAGCTGGATATTTTCCACAGGAGTTGGTGGAGCTAAAAGGAGAGTGTGGTATATCAGACTTATGTTTGCCAAGCGATCGGAGATATGACTCCAAATAAATGACAATGTTGCTGCTCGATCTGCAAATAAGCAACTGTAACTGCAACATTTGCTCTTTCCACAGTATGAGGTGGTGACAAAACACTTAACTTATTGAGTGCCAGCCGTTTATTAAAACAGACAGTACCTTGTTCCAGCGTTTTTTGCTCATTTTGAGTCATATTTCTAGACCCACAAAAATTTTGTACTATGTCTCTGAAAACACTGAACAGCTCAAATGAAAGAAGAGACTCTATTTCATCATGAAAAAAATGTTTGTTTTTACCTTGTTCCATTCTTGTTTTATCAGAGGTAGAGTAGAGGACACTTTCACCAAAATCACCACTTTTTGTCCAGATTCTGTTTGTTTTGCTCTCTAATCGTCTCCACTTCCTGCTTTTGATCTCTGTGGTGTATACAGTCTCTTTATGCGCTGACTACATCCAGAAGCCCCAACATTTCTCACAGGCTGCGGGAGACCACGATCGGTGACCAGCTGCTGAATACGTCTTTTAAAGCCACTGTCCACACTCACAGAGTTCACATTCACACCTGGAAGCTGCAGCCATAATGTGATCTGGTGAGTTCAGGGACTGACTCTGAAGTCTTGCTTGGGTCTAGGAAGTTAATTGCTGTTCAAATAAAACCTCCGTGCTCTCAGCTCAGGCCTACAGTTTCTGATCTTACCGAGCTTCCTCCATTAAGGTTCATACAGTATCAACCACCTCATGTTCTTGACGTCATCTCTTATTACTTCTTCCATGCCTCCCCATGTTGCACTGCTCCTCTCCTCCCTCATTCCTCTTTCCTCCCCCTCGTCTCCCTCCCACAATCCCCTAAACACTGTCCAACATTAATGGCGTGTACTTCAGCGGCAGATAATGCAGCTTGGGGATGATGCCTGTTCTGACCTTGTCTAAGATGGCAGCATTTTGTCAAACCAGACCCATTCAGTGCATGGATCAGCTTAAAAGGACCATCAGGAGCTAATCATCTAAACACTGATATAACACGATTTGGAACAAACATTCCAGTGAATGAAGCATGCCTCCTCCACGTGAAAGTACTCTTCAGCCCCAAATATATTTGGTTCTCTTTCCTGGAAAGAGCTACATGTTGTTAAAGCTCAGTATCAGTGTCCAAATACCATCTTTGACACTTGATAACAGCAGACACAATGTTTACAAGGATAAAAAAAAGAAAACAATTCAAAGAAACATACCTTCATTTCAACACTGTTGCTTTTTTATGTTCAGTGTCCTCAGTCTCAGGCAACTCAAGTACTCAAGTGATGTTTAGTTATTACAATAAGAATTATTACAATCCAGTTATGATATTATTATTCTGCAATTAATAATTCTGCATAATACTTTGGTACTTTGTACTTTGAGTATACTTTGCAGGGGCATCACTATTGAATAATATTTTTTTAATTTAGACTTTTGGCCACTTTATATTTAATTTGTTGGCACTTTTGAAAAAAAAATGTTGTAATAAAAAAAATAAAATGGCACCAAATTATTTGGAGGTAGGCTTAAATTTTAGCGGGCTTCAGCCACCCTAAAATACGTTTAATGACGCCACTGCAGAAGAGCTGATTTGAATTAGGTTCGCTTTGAGTTAATTGCATGCACAACCACAACAAAACAAATCATCAATGGAGCCCCAACACATCGATTCACCATGGCAACCAGAGAAAAAAAGGCACCAGCAATTTATTTTATACCTTTTTGGAGGTTCACTTTATTGAAATTGTAGCACAGGTGAAAAGTGGTAGAGTGGTTTTGAATAAAATCTCCACAGGGGAGAAACAGACTTGGAAGCAGCTTAAAGTGAATTATAAAAATGTCATTGAAACAGGTAAGGCATATTTTACTGTGGTCATGATTGTACCTTTCTTTAGTTTTATTCATATATTTTTTAAAAAGGTAGCTTAAATAACCGGTCATTCAGTGGTTATTTCAGTATGTACAGTGCCTGAAAATGCAACTGTTGATAACAGGGTCCAGAGTAAAAAGTCTGGAAAAACATGATCATTTTCAGAGAGCCGGCTCTTTTCACTAGGCTCCCAAAGAAGACCTTAACTAAAAATGAAAAGTTTGTGTCACAAACACAAAGGAAAGAACTTTCTGTTTCTGGTGAATGATAACTGGCAAACAGTTCGGTAAAGTGCCGGTGTCTTTAAGTAGCTGGACTGATTGGCTTGATGAACCACAGGTGAGTAGCAAGAGGACTTTCAGGGAAACTCACTGCTCAGCAATTTAAACATTTCTGCTTTTATGTTTTTCCATCAACATGTTGACTGGATGTCCCCTGCAGGACAGAGGTGTCTTTTGGGTTACATGTTGCATTGCTGCAACAACTAGACTTTTCAGTTTCAGTTCACAAACAGAGGAGCCATTGTTTAAATATATTGTTCAGCATCACTGATAAGATAAGAGGTTTATGAGTTGAGGGTTTTAGTTTACACTCGTATACAGTGTCCCAATTCTTTGCATATTTCAGTAACTGAGAGTATTTTTTGAAAAACAGCCTGTACATGACTAACTCAAACTGTATACCCAAAATTAGTACAAATATAAACTCACAAAACTGTGTGGACAGATGAGGAATACCTACTGATTGAGAAATAATATCCTTTGAGCGCTGACTCTGAACAGTGCTTGAGCCTGTCAGTCAGTTCATATTTTATATCAACATATTTCAATGCAACATTTGAAATCAGCAAAACCTGAAATACAATTACATTGTTTTTATATGTAAATTTCTTTGAAACCACTTTTCCTAAGACATTTTAAAAAACTAGAGACCTTTGTTGTGAATCTGTTGGCCGAGGTTTTGGTTTCTTAAAAAATGGATGGACACCTGCATGCTTAAAATATCAATATAGAGAACCAGAGGAACGACAGCTCAGTAATCATATACAGGCTTGTGCCAGCGCTTCTTTTAAATAATGAGATGGCAAAACATCCACTGGGCTAGAGGAGATTTTCATGTGGTTAACCATGTCAATGAGATGTGGGAGACAGGAGGCTGAAGCTGGACATGTTTGAGTCGACAGGAGGACTCGTAAAACGGATAGAGTTCATCTCTTCTACAAAGAAGAAGGCAGACTTGGCAGATGGACCAGGAATCTGTGCAAATACACTGCATGCTTTAAAACCGCTGAGGCAAATTGCTTCGACAAACCTGGCAAAGGAGTCTTCAATCAGCAGAGAAGATAAATGGGAAAGTCAGCATGGTGTTGTAACTCAGCATCAGCAACAACATGATCAGTGGTCAAATGTGTCAGTCAGATTTGTTAGATGGTCTGAATGCATCTAAAAACGACCTCCAAATATTTTGTAACCTCCCAAAACAGTGAAACTGACAGGACTGAATTTTCCTTATTTTCTCTTTCACATCATTTTTGTACAAATGTATAAGTTTTACGCTACTTTTGACTAGGGGTGGGGAAAAAATAACGATATGGCAATATAACTGCGATACTTTTTCACCTGATATGATATTGAGCTTTAATTCCTTAATATCGATTTTTTTCCTAAAAAAAAATCATGTTTTGGGCCAATTGTAAATCCAGAGAAACCTCCTCACGTTGAAATAAAAATTTAAATAAACAATAAAGTAAAAAAAACCCAAGTTAACGCGGTTATCTTTGACAGCTCTATATACATCTATGTATGTATATATATTATATACTGTACATATATAAATACATACATAAGTACATACTTAAGCTGCATTTTAAATTCTCAGTGATCTAGCCAGTGATGTCACAATATATCGCAATAATGTATCGTATCGTGACTCAAGTATTGTGATACGTATCGTATCGTGATGTCCTTGCCAATACCCACCCCTACTTTTGACTGTAATTCATGTGTGATTGAACACTTATATGAAATAGTTTGTTCATGCATACAGACCTGATCTGATTAAGAGGTGCTTCCTGGGAATCTTTCAGGGAACCAGAGAACCAGTTTGCAGAAGGGATCAGGAACATTTTCTTTCCAAGTCTGAGGTCCTGCATACAGATGCACACGGCGCTGATGTCATTACGTAAAGCCAACACTTTTCTGTGCTAAATTATTTGTCACATGCCATGGCGACACAGGCTCATGAAATTTTTAGTGACAGCTTATACATACTGAAGAAAGTACTTAGCACAAATAACATTACATGCTGTGTTACTGTGGGGTTCACCCTTTGCCACAAATTATGACCACTGTCCTTCTTTCAGGTGAATAGAAAGACAGAGCAACACTGGTCCACTCTAGCAATTCCCCAGTTAAATATGAATGTGAGCACAGGGGGTGAGCATTATTAAAAACGATCAGTCAGTCAGATTGCAACTCGCACTCTCACCACGCTGCCGCCAGCCTGAAGCTGCATGTGTCTCTGTGGAGCTCCCAATCTTGAATAAAGATGTGCCACACTAACGGAAAATAGCTATGCTTTATTATGCAGCAGCAGTAGAAACTTCTCTTTCCCCTGAAGGCATCAGATTTGAGTGTGCCGTATCCCGTTGTTCAATAGCCTCGTCTACATGGAAACAGAGTCCAACAGAGATGAGGACTTCTTAGTGGATTTGAGGGGAGGTTATGCAGAGTGAGGCAGAGCCACTTTGTGTCTGGATCTATCTTCTGCTGCCTTCACAGTGACACTTAGAGCAGCTAATGAGACAAGAAATACCCCAATCACAACTGCTCATCGTCAAGTTTTTGTTTTCATTTTGGCAATTTTTTTTTTTTGATACGTATAATTTGATCTGGGAAGAACCTCAGAGCCTCCCGGTTAATTTTAATGTAGCTGAATATGAGTGCAAGAAGAAAAATAAAGCATTGGGTCCTATAGGGCACACTTCCAGTCTCTCCTGTTTAATTAGTACACTACAAAATCATTTGTTGGGTGAACATAAAAAATTATGGGAAGTATTTCCACCCAATTATAATACGCTCATTTAGCAAGAAACAGTTTTGTTAAGTGACATAAATGTAAACATGCTGGGTCAACATAAGGTGTTGGTGTTACTATTACTTCATTATGAGGGGTAAATCCAACATAATAATCATTTGTTGGGTGAACAAAAAAAAAATTTGGAAAGTTATTTCCACCAAATTATAATACACTCATTTAGCAAGTGATGCTAATGCTAATCATAGCTGCTAATGCTGCTATGATTAGCGAGCACACTACGAAAACATTCAGTGATGAAATTAATCGTTCAAAATTATAGAGCGGACAATAAAAACTTATGTGACATTTCTGTGCAGTGTTTTATTTTGAAGTCAAAGTTATTTTAAGTTAAGTAAAGGACTTATCTTAGCGTTTTCATTGTTGACTCTCAGCATGTGTTTTGAACTGAACTTCAGGAAGTAAAGTTTCTAAAACTCCCGGTTCGCACACTACTGCCACCTTCTGCTCTGGAGTTGTACACGCAATTTACTATTTTAACCAAAATGCATTAGGTTCTGTCAACATAAATTAATTTACACAATGTTAAGTTATTGCACATCATGCTAAAATAACATTACTTAATGATGTTCAACCACAAAACATGACTATATATGGTAGAAGCCACGTTACACTTAGATTAATGCAGCAGACACACAGTTTGGCTTTTTTGAGTGTATCAGTTCAGATAAAGCAAAATCCACTGTAAATAACTTACTGTCACTTACAGATACAAGTCTTTTATTGCGTAGCTATGGCTGAATTATACACTAAATAGGAAAAACTGTTTAAATCTGATTACAGAGAACAGAAATGCCAATTTGTTTTTGATGGTTGTCAGGTATTTCATGTCAGACTGAGCCTGTCAGTCACAGTCATACAGAGAAGAGGAGGGTATTGAATCAAATTTAGCCCAAATTATCACAGTTTTAGAAGAGGACAGAAAACAGTTGAACACAGACGGAAATAAGTAGCGACTAGTAAGAAAACCTATTGAAATTTCCTCCCACACCAATGCTCCACAGAGGACTTCTCTCCAGCCAGCCAGTTAATTGCATTGTCTTTGTGTCCCAGGCCGAAAGCGATCCTTCATTAGTCGGCCAAAATGAAAAACCAGCAGGACCAGCGGTACAAACACTTACTGACTCTCTCTCTCTCTCTCTCTCTCTCTCTCCCTTCGCCAAAACTGTAATCCTGCGATCAGTTGTCCAGGCAACAGCCCTGGCTACCGTTACGCCACGTGCACAGCTCTGCCGGGTCAGGATGAAAGTGCCTGGAGGGGGCGATGCAAATCACTCATTGCACCCCACTTGAGATCTCCATAGAAATCCTGTGCATAAGCCTGCCCCGAGGTTTTTCTCCCAGCGATGGTGCAACACCTCTGTGTGTTATTATTGCTCCGCTGTGAAAGATCTGTCTCCGAACTGACATGAATAAATGCAAGGAGCTGATATTTGCTCCCTTTAAAACTGATCGTAGCGGTGTGTTTACAAGCATCATGTGTGTTTTGCTTATTTGCTGCTTTTTCAAATGAATATTTCATTAATATAATGCATTATTTTAGTCCGGGGATCAAACTGCAAATCAACAGCTTACAAGACACATTGTTACTGTTGTGAAAGTTGACATGTTTGTGTGGTTTAGCTGATACACAGCAGAAAAGCAGAATGTTGTTGGAATGTGGAAAGTCGAGTCTGTGGGAAATAAGCACGTATGTGTACCTGCAGACATACTTTACATTCAGCAATCACATGCTGTGTGAATGCAAATACGCTCTCACGTTGCCTGCTTTCTGACACGGCATCAGTAACACTCGTCAGACTCGCTGTTGGTGTAGAATTAGCTCATAACCTTGTGCACCGCAGCTCTCTGGATCCTGTAATCTCGCCTGCAAACTTCGTGTGAACTCTGGTGCACATAATACCTTCATTCAGGAGACAGTGGCATGTGGAACAAAAGAATTTCTGAAACATTTTTGTGACAAAATTAAAAAAAAAAGCCCAGATTTTCTTTCCATGTATGACTCTCCCATGTGGACCGTTTGAAGATAAGCACAGCATTTATACAAAGAATACTCAAATCCAGACCACATGAAGTTGCTGGTGGATGACATTACATGTGCTTTTTACTCCTATATGAAATACAGTGAGATGGAATCATTGTTTTATCAGAGGTAGAGTAGAGGACACTTTCAACAAAATCACCACTTTTTGTTCAGAATCCGTCCATTTTGCTCTCTAATCTCGATCGTCTCCACTTCCTGTTTTGATCTCTGTTGCGTATACCGTCTCTCTTTATGCTCTGACTACATCTCCCAGAAGCCCAAAAATTACTCACAGACTGCAGGAGACTGCGATCGGGGACCTACTGCCGAAAAAACACTTTGACGTATTATTATGTCAATGGCACTCAAGCGTAGGATTTTAACTCTTTGAGTGCTATTGACATATTTCGCCGTCAACGTGGGTTTTTTTTGGTCTCCAGTCGTGGTCTCACACAGCCTGTGAGTAATTTTGGGGCTTCTAGAATTTGTAGTCATAGCATAAAGAGAGAGACACAGAGATCAAAACAGGAAGTGGAGACGATCGAGATTAGACAACAAAACAAACAGAATCTGGAGAAAAAGTGGTGATTTTGGTGAAAGTGTCCTCTACTCTACCTCTGATAAAACAAGAATGGAACAAGTCAAAAACAAACATTTTTTTCATGATGAAATAGAGAGTCTCTTCTTTCATTTGAGCTATTCACTGTTTTCAGAGTCATAGTACAAAATATTCTGTGGATCTAGAAATATGACTCAAAATGGAACAAGGCACTTTCTATTATATAAAACTGCTGGCACCCAAACAGTTAATAACTTGGAGAATAAATGCAAAGAGTTGTTGTAAAAACACATCTGAATCAACATAACAGGGTCGAGTCAGTCTGGTCACTCTGACTGAGGCCACAACTTTCTCCTTTGAAGCACATTTGACTGGAATTTAAAGTGTCCTTTTCTCATAAGGTCTCTACTTTGTCTGAGTCATTTTTTTCTCCATTTTCTGTCAGCCTCCCCTCATGCTGTCTATCTGTTTAAAACGTCCTGTTTCTCCATCTGAATCCTCTCTGACTGTGATCATAAGGACGGCTGCTTTTGGTTGTCAAACTAAAGCAGATGCATGGCGTCTGAAACACTTGTCAACAAACGCTGAGGACGCTCCATTTTTCCACTCCAGGGTGGTTATGAGCATATTTCCCTCCAACAAAGAGGCACGAGAGAAAGGAAAAAAAAACAGTCTGTCATAGAGTGATGGCTGAAATTACAGTCTTGCATTTTAAATAAAAGTGGAGACATAATTTGGCAATTTACTTTTCAATGAGCTGGTTTAAAGGAGCACGGTGAGTGGTTTTATCTGTTTATGCACAGGACGACATTGTGTATCACTTGTACAAGCAGAGAGAGTGAACATTTGGAGTTTAATTGCATGTCTGTCAACGGTACACATAAACTACTAAATCCCTTTAGGGCCTCTGCTCTACACTGATATTTAAATAGCTTAAACATCACAGGATTGTAAATGAACTTGATGAGCTAAACCTTTGTCTCCAGCTATGCTCTGCAAAACTTGACTCAAGCCGATTTGATTTGTGTCACTTTGTGAGGACTTTTTTTTACTGCTCTGTCACTGTGGACCAGACCTGTAAATACTCATCCTGACGTCGAATAGCCCGACGGACCTCAGAGATAATCCCGCAGCCTCGCTGAACAGTGGAGAAACTGTGGGGAAAGAGTGACTGTTGGAAAATTCTCACTGACTTCTTTATCTTTGTGACCGCGGGTCCAGAGAAGGGGATGATGGGAGAGGACGGCGTGGTGTGTCGGTCCAGGCTGTGATCATGAGTGGCAGTGGAGAGACAACAGCGATGTGAAGAGCTGCGATGGTAATGCATGTCACATCGATGAGGACGCACCATGAGAAGTTGGGAATGGGGTCTCTGCTCCGGGCTCTGACGCCACTTCTCACTGCTATCGTTTGTTTGGTCTTTCTTTGTGTTCGTCTTTTCTTTTTGCTCTAATCTGCCTCTGTTTCACTGTGACTTTTCCTCCCTCTGCTCTTCTACTTGTTATACAATGGACACTGGTCATCTGTCACCCCGTCTTTGCTTCTCTACAATTCACTCCTAACATTTTCTTGTCGAGCGAATGAAGCAGAATTAAACAAGGCCCTATTTTTAACACTCTCTGTATTCATTTTTTTATACCCATACATAAAAAATGGAGACATATTACTATGACTCAGTTTCACTCCTCTGGTCCAGCATATTCTGCAGATGTTCCATTCATCCATCCATTATCTACCGCTTATCCTCATAGGGTCATGGGGGGCTGGAGCCTATCCCAGCTGTCTTAGGGTGAAAGGCAGGGTACACCCTGGACAAGTCGCCACCTCATCGCAGGACACATAGAGACAGACAACCACTCACACTCACATTCACACCTACAGTCAATTTAAATTAGCCAATTAACCTAATCCCCATGCATGTTTTTGGATGGTGGGAGGAAGCCGGAGTACCCGGAGAGAACCCACACAGACACGGGGAGAACATGCAAACTCCACACAGAAAGGCAAACATGCAAACATGTTTTGCCAACAGGAACATGCAAACATGTTCCAGATAATCAATAAATTGACCCCATACCTTTTTAAAGAGATCTAATTCCCCTTTCAAAGTGCAAGTGATTTTCTCTAAGGATACACATACAGTATAGACAGTTCCTTAAACCATTTATCGATACTTGGTCTGTGTACATTTTTACATTTTGCTTGCAATAAACATAAATCTACAACAATCCGCTTTTTTCCTTAATTTATGCCCTGTGGCCAGTTGCATCATGAGACTTATTTTAGGGGGCTGAAGCCCCCCTAAATAATTTGGTGTTGTCATTTACATATACAGTATCCATACATATACGTCACATGCATATATACACATATATACAGGTAAATACATTTATAAATACGTACGTATGTACGTGCATCTCCTGGGGGCTAAGCCCCCCTGTCCTTAAAACCTAGTTACGCCTCTGCCTGTGGGGTAGCAGCCTAGTAAAAAAAAAACTCTGGCTTCATTGCTAGTTTTACTGAAAACATCCCTTCTATCATAAGTTTTACTTCTTCCCTGAACTTTCTTATCACATTCCCACACACAATGTAAAAAAACAAGTCTCCTTTAAAGGGGTAGGCATCAATTTAATGATAATATAATTTAACTATAAGGCTTAGATAGTAGGTCCACCAGTGAGAAGAATTGCTATTTCTATAGAGTTGCTTGTCATCAGTGCCACTGGGTCAAAATCATGAAGTCACATCAGAAACTCCATCACGGCCTTCGTTGGTCCTGCTGGAGGAAGTGAAAACTAGAACCAGTGTTGCACAGGACAGACTGTCAAACCCTGCTGACGCAAAATGAGAGGTTTGCTGCAGGGTAACTCTGGTGACTGGAAGAATTACCGCTTTTGTCCACAGGGACCGCCAAAATCAACACAGATCCTCGTAGGAAGGTTTAACAAGCTGTGCAGGCAGTTTCCTTACAGGTGATAATCTATTATATATATATATATATATATATATATATATATACACACCCTCTCATTCCCACAGAGTGCCAGGCAGGTGGCATTAACCCGGGTGGGCGACACCAAGGTGTCCCAAATATCTCTGCAACCCATCGCTCCATTGAGCAGCACAAAGCTTAGGAAGAAAGAAAACAGTGTTAATCATTATCCACAGCCTTTCCCTTTCCTCTCTGCTCCTTCACACCTCCTCCCTCTCATTAAAATAAGTCTGAGAGAGCTAGTCTGCATACTGATGCGCTGTTAAGCACTCTTAATTGAACTTGAGGATTCTTAATGTGATATCATTCAAATGCTTAGTCTGTGTGCTCTCGGCTGCTCAGTCCGAATTGCCCTCTGTGCTGCATTTATCTCCACCTCCTCCACTGCACGTCCATTCAGCTTTCGGTGGAGGGGAGGACTGGCTCTGTGGCACATTTAATGTGTGGCCGTGGAGGAAAAGGACATTGACTCAGAGGGAACAAAAGCGTTCAGCTGGGAGTTTCATCATCAGCCAGGAGAGAGGGCAAACTGAGAAAGCAGGAGAGTGGGAAAGAGCAAGAGAGTGAAAAAAGTTATTGGACTGGATGGAGCAAGGTGACATCAATAGCATCCCAAGCAGGGGCACAAATTAGCCGGGGCGAGAAGCAGCGCAGCATGGGAGCCGACAGCTGGGGCCCCGTGCACAACACCACCAGGGGATTAGCAGGGTTTCAGGATCTGACACAGAGGGGATGAGCGTCATGGGCAGAATAAAGAGCAACGCAGGGATTAGAGAGCTTCCCGACACTCCACCAACACTCATGAAGGGCTTAGAGGGCTATAGATATCATTAATGAATGGCCAGAGAGACGGAGTGGGAAGGTTGGGGGGTTGTCTTTTTGCTTTTATTCAGCCTAACCCCCTGCATTGTCAGTCTGATTTTTAACGATCGCCCATTCCACGTGCATACATTAAAAAGCAATGAGAGGCGGGCCAAAGAGGCAAACTGCCCATGTGTTGATCATTCAACATAACACAAAGAGATGGCCAGCACAGACGAGTGTGCGTTTGGTTCATGCCACCCTCTGAAGATTAAACCTGAATTATTCATCTGAAAGTCGTGGCGAAAATGCCAAACATATTTGAATATCCGTACGCTTTTTGTGTGAGTATGCTGGAACAACAAGATAGTATTCATTGTGGTGCGTATGGGGGTGCGCTGCCACGATATGTGTCAAATTCTGCATCCAGATGCCGGGTATGGGGTGATTTTAGGGGCCTGTGTCTTGTTTTATAACAAGGAAATTTCCTTTTATAAGCAAAACGTGCTTCAGACAGGCACAGGCCCACCAGCCCGTCTGCACAACCACTGCAGGGATTCGACACCAAACATGACCTTTGATTCAGTAACACAACAAACACACCAAAGACAGGACGAACTCACCACGTTCATACGATTTTGGAAAAAGACAGAAATGGATGTTTGCACAATATCATCAAAAACTGTAAACTTAAAAATACCCACTTGCAGCTTTTTTTTTTTTTCCATGATAAAGCCACTGCCTCTGAGCCACATGGGACGCCCTGGACAGGAAGACATGGAGAGATAAGTGTGTTGTTTGGGAACATGGAGTTATCGTCTTCCCCTTCGTCATCAGAGCTCTGTGTGTAGCACTAATTGAGTCTTTATCATGAAAGAGTTAACTACTTATCACTGGTTCGCTGCTACAGATCAAGAGCACAACTGGATTTGCTGAAGGGGCAGAATGCTCTTTGATGAACTTCAGTCAAAGTTTAATGAAAGTAAAGGCCTTGGCTTGCTCCTTTAGCTCAGTCTGTGGGTGTGGATGTAAACGGACCCGTCAGATGGTTTCTAACTACCTGAACTATCTGGGAAGCTGCTGATAAATTGTTTGGAAAAGGGCAGGCAAAAAATACTTGGTAATCAGGGGCGTGTCTAGGGTGGGCTGGTGCCATGTGCACCCCAGGTGCCACCCTGCATGATGGACGTGGTTTGCAATTCGACCTCTGACCTGAGGGGCTGATAAACACTGTGAGGGGCGAGCGGTAAAGAAGAAGACGATGTTAATACTGAAGAGCAGCAAATGATTTGTAAAGGCAACCTTTTGAAGTTTTTTAATTTTTTATTTAGTTTGATTTGGTCAGCACTTCATATTAGGATTTATATTTCTGCACTGTCTTTATTTGCACCTTTCATAAAAAATAAATGATTACACTTACACTTGTCCCATTCTGTTGTGTCATGTTCTATTTATATTTCAATTTAAACTAACATTTAAGATTTAAGATCATTTTAGTAGTAAAATTAAAGAAAAAAAAGACAAAAAACAATGAACTGATGCTATATTGAATACATTTCCTGAAGCCTGATTGGATGGATTCTGTTACATGCGGTATCAAAATTGTCACATAATAAAGAGCCGTATAAAAACAATAAAATGCTTCTTCACTTTGTGGACTTTGCACTGAGCATGTCCAGATGACTCACATCCAAGTTGTTTTGTGAATAAGTCACTTGGACTCGCTGCTTCCACTGAGCGAAAACACAAAAACTGAGTCCTGCTGTGTCAGAGAAGTCACACCTTATCCCACCATTGTCTTTAGACATCAAACATGGAGTGTACATCCTGTTGCAATGTGCCTAAAGAAACAAAGAACACAAAGCATTCATTTACTGTGCTTCATGTATTCTGAATGACAGTGATGTCAGTAGGCATATTTTTTACAAAGAAAAAACGCGATCGTCACTTTCTGTGTGAACGCATTCACGACAAAAACAACAGTACAAAGAAATATAATGATGTGCAAACTGATTACACCAAAAAAAACTTTATTCCTCGATTTACATCGATAAAAAAATGTTGAAGAAATGTTTAAAAAAGATCGATTGGCCCAGATGGCAGTGGCATCATTGGGCGTATTCTTCTTAAGCCCCTTAAATAATTTGATGTTGTTTTATTTCTTTTTTTATTTTATTTTTGTTTACAAAAAAGTACAGACAAATTCAACAATTAGTGGCCAGAATATGAGTTTATATAAAGAATGATATAATTTTGCATCATTCCTAAATCACTTAAATGATTAGTGGCCGGATTACTGAAAATTTTGTGCTAAAATACCCCCTTTTGGAGGCAAAAATGCACACTTAAGTGCCCTCTTGTGAGGCAAAAAATGTTATACCCCCCCACCTGGGGGCTCAGCCCCCCTGTCCTTAAAACCTAGTGACGCCCCTGCTGATTGATGTTACACAGAAGAGCCTTGTTGTACTTATTGTGCTTCTACTCTTTCACTGCGTAGGAGAAAGAAGAGACTCGGCTCGAACGTAATTTAACAGGATTCTTCCTGTTCCTTTCATAAGTGAAACAACTGCAATACCAATAAAATAGTGTAGGCGACTTTTGATTTCCACTTCCAAAGTAGGATTGAATGCAGCTTAATTGCTTATTTTTGTCAACTCACTTTGTTAAAAATGTAACCGGGAGCTTTGTTGACAATAAATCTCAAACTGAGACCTTAAAGTGAAGCAAGAGTATTTCTTCACAGCAAACACTCAGACCCGGGAAGGCAGTGGTATAGTCATTACCTCCTAACATTTTCACATTGAGATTTTAATCATCAGCGACAGTATTTCTGATTGATGTGTGTGTGAGTTTGTGTACACACACACATGCACACACACACACGGGTGGTTGTAATACATCTTCGTAATTAGTCTCATAATTATAAGGCAATAAACTGCAGTACACATGGGGGACTGATCCATCTCTGGGATATTGCAATTACCCTGCTAAGATGTGTTGCTGTGACAAATTTCCAGAAGCAAAGTGGAGCTCTGCTTCCACCAACATGCAGAACACCGGCTTAGTTCAGGTTTGTGTTTGCAAATGTGGGTGGGATGTAAAAGCATGTCAACACAAAGGTTTGCATGCTTTATTTGGCCTGTTTCTCATGGTGTTCGAACCAAAAAAACACAAAATTGAAATTCCAGTCCTGTTGCTACTTCTTTCTTTGCACACTTTTTTTTGTCCAGACTGCAAGTCAAGACCGAGTCTTGAAATGCCGATGCACAACTGCTCGTCCTGCAGCTCTCATCAATCTGGTCGATGTGGTGATACCATGCGGCCACTGAGTGAGTCTAAATTGGCTTTGCCTCCATTAGCTCCAACAGTGCCTCATTATCGGCAGCCAACATCGCGCCTGCAGGGCCAGACCTCTGCTGTTCCGCCACCCACCAGCTCCACATCAACTCATGCGCCGAACTCACAGGTAAATGCACAAGAGATGTGTCTCACACTGGCATCCCGTAATACCTCCATTTCCATGTCTTTGATTAAGCCAGCAGGATGTTCAGTTTGCCACAGAGCACACCTGAGCTCATGGCAGACACCCACAAAGGATGATGGGATGCTCATCAGCTGGAGATGGAATAGGAAATCAGAGCGAGGTGGTGAGGTTTCTGACAACATGACATTAGAAACTGTTTTAACATGAATGAACGGGTGCGTCACGACGTCCCCTCCTCTGTTTGCACGCCAGTAAACCATGAACAACATGTGCACAGAGCGAAGGTTAAGTTTGCTTAAACACACCCCACACACACACTCAGAAAATGTCACTTGGTGTAACCTTTTCTAAACAACGTGCAGACCTTTTTTCCATTCAGCATCAGTGGTCACCGTCTGAACATGGACGTCATGGCTGAAAGTCGTCCTCCTGCTAGGAATGGATCAGTGGTTCATGTCTGAAGCGAGTTTTCTGTTGAGGTATCAGGAGAGGAAATGTGAAGATATCTTAAACTATTTTTAGGCTATTGTGGAACAAGCCTGCTTTCGGACTCATCCAGACACTTATAATAACGACCATGACTGTGGTCGGTCAAGTGTTGCCTGCAGGAGGGACAGCACCACCTGTAGCCCTTTAAAATCTGCAACTCATTTGGAACAATGAGGCACAGTTATTACAGAAAACAGAAAAAGTCTGAGCCACGGACTCATCCTGAGTCAACTCAAACTACTCAAGAATAGCAGAATATAAGCATAGTAACAGTTATTTTATTGGTGAAGGGCAAGAAAACCCAGCTCTGTCCCTGACAATTTAACTGACAGTGTACAGAAACAGCAATCTGGAATTGAAATTAAAGAAGAGTAAGAACGGCGATAAGCACTAATTTGATTCCCCGGGATCTGGGAGGAAGTTTTGAGGAGAGAGCCTCAAGGTTAGGCTCTATTAATTACCAAAAAAAGAGCCTGTCAGGGGATTAAGACTCTTTCTGCCAGGTGAAGCACGCTGCACACAATGTCATTTTTCCTAAATATGAAGGATTTTTATTGTAAAACCAAGCAAAGTCTTCTGTAAAGCAAGTTAAATATGAGTTAAAACAAAGAGATTCTTTTTAAAAGGCCTATAAATGTATAATTGGCATCATTGGAAAATTTAATTTTGTGATTTTTAGCCTGCTAACCTGTTAACCCGTATAGCTGGAAATGCAGGTCAGGATTTTCTGCGATGACTCAGGAGAAAATGAATGCTGATCAGTCATTAATAATTGAGGTCACGAGTGCTTGAAGGCAACACTTCTCAGTTCAAGAATAAGCATTTCATAACCGCTCTGATTCCTGCTCCTCTCTCTCGCTCAGGTCTCAACCCAGAGCCTTCCTCCCTCTCTTTCTTGTATTCGTTCATTCATCCGTCACCAGCCAAAGAAACAGGGTCAGTTTATTGCAGCTTTCCTCGGGCTCTTTCTTGTTGTCTGGCTCTGCTTATGTAAACCAGGCAGCCCTGGCTGACCGGACCTGACAGCTCCAAACAGAATAGAGCCTGATTTCTTTCCTGACGAGCTCCTCATCAGTTGTCTGAGAAGTTACACTCTTCCTCTAGTCACGATGCTCAAATCAAACATGACATCGTCTTACAAAGCTTTTTACGTGATGTTTTGTATCCGGCCTGCTACGTTGGTATTCTTGTTTCCTTGTTGTTTCTATCATGATGTCTTTAAATTGATCATTTCTAAGCTCAGCATTTCCCTGGTCTATCTTCACAGCCTGCTGCTCAGTCATTCAAAACCACATTAGTCAAGCAAAGTGAAAGAAACCACAAAGGATGGAAGGGAACAGTGGTTGCCCGCCTGACTGTGTGGTAGCATACAAACTAAATTGTTGTGCAGAAAAGTAGCAGGTGCAGCACAAACAGTGTAAAAGTAGGCTATAGAGCTCCAGTGGTTGACATCACACAATCCCAGCATGCAACAGTCAAAATCAAAACACTACCATATTGGCAGGAAGGCACTTTGTTCAAACTACTAACATCTCACTGCTTGTAGGTAAACGACTGTAAATGTTTCTCAGAGAGATGGTGGATAGATGTGGTGAATGTGAAAAGTGTAACAGGGACATGATAAGGGACATTTAGTCTCTTTAGTTTACTTGTAAATACAGTCATATGTTGTGATTTAAAACTGAGATAGCGTAAATTCACTGATTTTCCTGCCAATATGGCGGCGTAAACAAGCTCTATGGGAATATTGCTTTGGAAAAGGAGAGCAGCTTCAGAACTTCACTGATCTGGGAGAGAATGGACTTTGATATTGTGCTGCTGAGAAACAAACAGTCATCCGAAAAAGAATCACAGGCTGAAACGAACCGTCCAAGTCAAACTGGTGGAAGCAGGTAAATTATTAACCTGATGCAGGTGGATGATGCTAGTGAAATGTGGGGGGAAAGTTGTGAGTTGCATCACTGTGGATCAGTAATCGTTAATGAATGCAGTGTCGTTGCTTTTGCAGATTCATTATCCATCCATTATCTACCTCTTATCCTCATAGGGTCGTGGTGGGGCTGGAGCCTATCCCAGCTGGTCTATGGTGAAAGACAGGGTACACCCTGGACAAGTCGCCATGGACAGTTTGGACACACAGAAACAGACAACCACTCACACTCACACCTACGGTCAATTTAAATTAGCCAATTAACCTAATCCCCATGCATGTTTTTGGATGGTGGGAGGAAGCCGGAGTACCCGGAGAGAACCCGCAGACATGAGGAGAACATGCAAACTCCACACAGAAAGACCTCGGGTATTCTCGGGCCCGGGATTGGAACCCGGTACCTTCTTGCTGTGAGGCGACAGTGCTAACCACTACACCACCGTGCCGCCCCAGTTTCATTATACTTTCCCTAATTCACAGGAAATGGAAGCATAAACATGATTCAGGTGAGCGGGCAGTGAAAATACCCTGACAAACAAAAACCCTGCAGCACTCTATGAGGAAACAAATTAATATTTTTTACAGCTAACTGTTAACATGACCGGAGAGTGGCCACATTAGTGATGGCAAAATGTAGATTAAAAAAATAATTGAAACATTCCACGCGGCGCTGCTAATCACAGTAATCTGTTTGACTATCTTATCTTACAAGCACACTCTCTTTCCCAACAGCCTTTCTTCGCCGTTTAAAGAGCAATCCTTTCTATTGGCAAAAAAACTCAGCTTTTCCTGGATGCTGCTTGAGCAGAGAAGACGGCATGAAACTGGCAATCTAATAAAAACCCCGAGGTGAGATTCATATTCTGAACAGTCGAGCACATAACCTGAAATTGTCAAATGTCCTCAAACTACCCATCTTTAAGCTACTCAGCGTTCGCCTCACATGGATAACAATCTCTCGGTGGCTTGAGGCCACGTCTAAAATACACTGGCACTTCCTGTCGGCCTGTCAGATAGAATCTCCTCATAAACACACTCCTCGAAAGTTCAGACATGTTTATGCGAGGGAAGAAGTTTTAGTGGATAATGACATTTTGTAAACACAGGGTGGGTTTGATTTGAGCTCTGGCTTGTCTCCAACTTGTGTAAGGTTGCCAGTTTTGCCTGAAGGATGTGGGCTTTACTCCAGTCCTCCAAAGGAAACATGACAGATCCGCTGTGTTTTGTGTCGCGGTAAAAGACGATTTTCACTCCTAAATGTTATTGAGTTTGGTTACAGATCACACTGGTGGCCTTTTTCTCAAGTCGTTAGTGTTTAATGGAGGATGCACTGGCTCAGCTTTCTTGGGCTACTGGGCTGAATGTGGAGCTTTTAGAAACACAGTGGATCAATGATCTTAACTCACTGAGTGCCTTTTTTTAAAACAGAAAGTGCCTTGTTCCAGCGTTTTTTTTTTGTCCATTTTGAGTCATATTTCTAGACCCACAGAATATTTTGTACTATGTCTCTGAAAACAGTGAATAGCTCAAATGAAAGAAGAGACTCTCTGTTTCATCATGGAAAAAATGTTTGTTTTTATCTTGTTCCATTCTTGTTTTATCAGAGGTAAAGGACACTTTCACCAAAATCACCACTTTTTGTCCAGATTCTGTTTGTTTTACTCTCTAATCTCGATCGTCTCCACTTCCTGTTTTGATTTCTTTATGTCCCGACTACATCTCCCAGAAGCCCCAAAATTACTCACTGGCTGTTGGAGACCCCGATCAGCGACCCGCTGCTGAAAAAACACTTTGACATCGAAGTACGTCAGTGGCACTCAAGGAGTTTATAGTTTTATTTGGCTGATTTCAAGCGACTCTGATCAACAGTTGATGTGACGACACGCAAAGAAGTGGAGCACACAATGATTTCAACAATAAATATACAAAAACAATGTTTTATAAATGTTTTATGAGGAAGGAAATTCAACATGTCTGCCTCAAAAATATAAACTATATGTTCGGTGAGTAACAGAAGCTTTGTTTACAGGAAGACAAAAAAAACAAACTGAATTTGCTATGACGGGTTAATATTCACTACTTCTACAGTATGTGCCACTCTACTGCTTTGCCCAGCGCTGCTTGGTGCAACAAAATATGACTGATTATCATAAATATGCATCACATACACACACAATTTAGATTTCATGACTGTGGTGGACTACAGAGGATTGAAGAAATGCTAATGTGTCCGGTAGATTTCCCATTTAGCAGCAGTGCTGCTGATGATGATCCTGCTTCGGGTCCATTGGGCCCTTTACCTGCAGCAAAATGACAACAGTGTTATCTCCATGCAAATCAGACCAGAGGAGAACAAACAGGAGGAGTCAGCCTATGATGGAGTCATCAGCTTCCGCTGAAACGCTGCGGAGGAAAAAACATCTCAGAGTTCAAAACAACCTCAACTATAATTTCCGTTGCAGCCTCTGTATGTGCACATACTTTCAAGTGTTTCACAGCCTCTTATCGTTTGACATTTAAAACATCACAAATAACTCCATCTACATCCATCTACTCCCTGCTGTAACCTGACATAGTTTATCATCATTATTTAAATCTTATTAAATTACAGAAAGTGCAACTTTATTCCACACTGTAATCTTTTCTCATCCTGTACACTTATAAAAGCTACATGGGAGTGTGATCTGGAGTTAATACTGAGTCTATTTGTGGCTGCAAACAAACAAAACTGCACCTTTGACCGATATTTAATTTAACGCTGTAATTCCAGCAGAAAGAAGGAAAGCCAAATACGGGTGAAGAACGTCCTCAGCCTGCGGCTAAACTTTAAAAAACTGACTTATCTTCAGTCAGCAGAGGTGTAAACAAAGCAAAATGTCCAGCACATTTGGAAAACAAACTAACAAAGCTGATGTTTAAGTAGGTTTGGGAAGCTGCTGCTTGTAGGCAAATACATAGATCCAGTGGCGTCATTAGATTTATTTTAGATGAGATATCCTTAAATGCCCCTAAATAATTCAGTGTTGTTTTTTTTTTTTTTTTTACAAAAAAGTGCCAACAATAAAGTGACCAGGATATGACTTTAAATAAATAATCATATAACTTTTCATTCTTCATAAATCACTTAAATATGGTTGCCCCCCTCACGGCCCGATTGTTGGAAAACGTGCTAAAGTGCCCCCTTTGGAGGCGAAAACGTGAACTAAAGTGCACCCGTCTTAACCCCAGAGTAAAACATGATAAAGTGCCATCTTTGGAGGCAAAAATGTGCCCCTTTTTTTCTCTTTATGCTACTGCCCATCAAGTCTTTGCATGCACATACAATATGTGCATGCAAAGACTATGAGGCTAATTTGGCTGTGTGTGTGTATATATATATCCAAATATGTCCAAAAAAGGGGACATTATGAATAACTTTTCAGTTAAACAACAAACATTTGTGTATCTGGAGCTCCTACCAGCCCATAAACTGTCAAATAAGACGATCCAGGCAGTTTTTATGGACTGTCTAGATCAGATAATGTGATTCAACAACTCTTTCTATTTCACATGCAGACCATCAGAACAGATCGCTCACATTTTCAGAACTACCTTTGCAAAGGTGCACCACGTCTTGATCACAAGCTAATCTGAGTTTTGTTTTTAGGGAGATTTAAAGGGACAATGCAATAAAAAGGAGTGATTCAGGGTGAATACAGGTGTATTCAGACACACAGTTTTTAACATTATTAGCATGTAAACATGTTCTGGATTAAAATACAAGCGTGAACCTGAATGAGTATATAACCCCGGTATAATGCCCAGTACTTAGTGCTTTAACTGGGCAGCCAACGCTCTTCCCCACACAACAACAAAGGAAAAGCTTACTGGGATCTTACTGGTTTAACTGGTAGAGGGTGTGAAATGGTTTTGGGATGCAGTCTTTGGCTCGAATACAGAATAACCTCTCCTACTCTTCCTGAGATTCATGGTTTGATATTAACATTTAACTTCCTTCATCAAAAAGAAAAAAAAACCTTACAGTTCAAATATATATTTATTTCCATATTCTTTCATACAAACATCTTTTTTTTCCAAAAAATAAACTGTTTAAACGGGCAAATCAGTCAAAGAGCACTGTGAGCGGGTAAAGCTGTGTGATGATCGGATATAAAGCGAGGGAATCCTCAAGGTTGACCTACAGCAATAAAAAGCAAACAGTCGACTCTCATCCAACATGTATTGATCACCGTCACCTGAGTTGTACAGGAGCGAGCACTTTAAGCGCTCTCGTCAGGTTCAAGTACTTTGGAGAGGTTTGGCTCCTCTGTGCTTCGTGATTCATTAGATTAGAAAGATAATTACGGGCAATTAAATGCTGACTTCATCCCCAAATGATTAGACTGCAGCTGCAGCTCCGATGCAAAACTATCCATCACAACAAGTCACTTCATCTTGGGTTGAGAGCGTAAAAGCATATTTTTTCTTGGAGCGCTTTTCACTTGTTTCTGATGCAAATCAATTTTGTTTTGGCCCTTTTGAGATCTGCTTTGCTAATGCACTTGAGAATGAAACAAGAGTCATGCCAGATGTCAGGGCATTTCCTCTCATTTTGGTGGAATGATAAATTCTAACTCCCTCTTAAGATTGAGTTTTGTTTGGCACATGCACCGGAGCCCACAGACAAAGCTCTGATTGGTTGACTGGAGGAGACAAACGCTCCCTCAACAACACACATGCTTTGTTATTCAGCATGAAAAACCTCCAACCAGCACCAGGTGACCACAGCATCCACTGTCACTTGACAAAATGCTCCTCTTTGATTTCATGTGTTGCGTTCAAGTGGTTGGTCAGCTCTTGCATCACAGCATCTTTGCCAATCTGATCGTTCCTCCTCTTTTCCATGATCAGGTCCTCCAGGCTCTGAAACTCCAGGACGTGACTTTTCTTCTCTGAAAAGTGTAATTTCAACCTGTACGGCTGCTTTCCTATCCTTATCTCGCCTCCCATTTTAAATTCCCGTTTTCCAAAGCGGCACCAGGCGGCAAAGCACTCAGAGTTTCTCCAGTACAGCTCTCCATCTCTCGACCCAACGTGGTCCAGGGCGTTGCGCACAATCACCTCAGGCGGGAGCGCACGGTACCTGTAGCGCCCGTTCACTATCCTGCCTCTTTTGCCGAGGCTCACATCGGTGAGAAAGTTGTTCTTAATCTCAGCTCTGTGCAAATGAACCACCTGGAAGTCCCCGACGTACACAGCCCAGTGAGGGTACTGTCCAGTGGCCACAAACTCCAGCAGGTCTCCCGGTCTGCACTTGTTCAGGAGACTTTCCGCAGAGTGAGTCGCGGATCCGGCGCTCATCTCGTAGACGCACTCCTCCCGGTAGTAAACTGCGCACTGCAGCTCGTCCTGGGGGTCGAAGGGCTTCTCCTCGTGGTTTACCATGTGGTTGTCCCGCTCCAAATTATCGTCCTGGTCGTCGTCATCGTTGGAGAAAATGTACGAGACACCGATCCGCGGTCCGTCGTCGTCCGGGTCGAACCCATTTGGGTCCGACGTTGGCACCTCTGCGTAATTTAAGTGCGTTAGTTTCTCCACCTGGTTCCCCATAAAGGTGACAGGTGGATGCTTGAGGGTAAAGCTGAGCACAGAAACAGGATCCACCTGTTCTTCACCGGGGAGGAGAGGCGGACGAGGCGCAGGGTTGTGACGCGTCTCAACTAAATCCAGAGCGGTGAAGACGGACGCCAATAATCCATATCCGGCTGTACGACGTCCTCCAGATGAACGAAGTGTGCCGACCTGTGCGGGAAGAAACAAGACAGTGTCTGAAACAACAGGTTTAAAGCGCACTAGAAGCCAACCTGCTAGTCTAACTATTAGTCGCAGTTTACATTCCCAACAGGTGTAACCTGACACACCTGTTGGCTCACACACTACTCACCAGTCAAACCACTGCTACACTCACTTCTACATCACCTCCACTTCTGATGTCATCTTAGCCTTTCTCAGGTGTTTTCTCCATTTAATGCTCTTCATTTTGTTCAGCTGGAAAGAGTGCGGACAGCAGGTAGACTCACCTGTTCAGCTCTCAGGCTCCTGTCGTCACATCGGTAGAATAAACAGCTCTCAGTGTCCTTCCTGTCTGTCTGTCTGCAGCATGAACTGAACCAGCGGCTCTGTGGCACAGAAACTCACCAGGACCCGGTGACTGCTGGGTGGTGTTGCCATTTAAAGCGACAGTACGCCTTTTTGCGCATCAGTTGTGTATTAAGATTCAACTTTATTTATAACAACAATAATAATAATAATAATAATTTATCAAAGTAAAAATAGCCTATTACAATTTATTAATGCAATCAATCTAGATAAGAGATAAGAAAAAAATATATACAGTGCAAAATAATGCAAAAATGCAGTATTAGTGCAAAACACTAACAGTCTAAACAATACAAAAACATACAAAAATCTACAAAAATTAAAGAGCATAGATATGCAAACATACAGTAAGTAGTTGAATACATTTCACATGTATAATACAACTATACTATAATAATAATAAAACAAATAAAGTAAATTATTTGGAAACTCAAAATATGGGTATGTAGAGTGTTGAAGGGGATCGATCTATCTAAGTGTTTTTTCCCCCATATGCGAATACTCCCAAACAAAACATGTCAAAAACATAGAGAATATCTCGATTATGCATCCATATCTTTCAATTCATAAAAGCACTTTTCAATCAGTTCTACAGATGAGATGTGAGCCCATAAATACAGTAGTTTGTAAGGAAATAAAATATATAATCCTTGTGCTGTTTGGACCACTGACTCATGTAATCATATCAGACAGTACACCTGTTCATTATTTCCATACTATGATGAAATCAGGTTTAAAAGTGAAATCTCTTAAGCAGTTTACCTTGTTTAAGGACGTTGTGATGTAATTTAAGGATTAGTATACTAAGTGCTGTTAATTATACATTGCTAAAGCCAGAGAGGATATTATATAAGCTAATAATATATAAACTATACCTGAAATGCACTCTGCGTAATTAAAAGCCAGTAGACATTTTGACATGTCATACTGGAAAAAAAAACAAGTTTTACTAATTAACACTAACATTGTTCTGTTTTATCCAAACGTCCCAGTGTGACAGCAAACCAGCATGGACAATAGCAGCACCCTAAACCTGAGACAGCAAACTCATCAATCATTGTATTTACGGTCATGCTTTTAAGACGGTGACGTGTCAAAATGTCAGCGAAAAGACAAATACTATGTTTACAAAAGTGTAAAAAAGGGTCAACCGGACCACGGTACTATGTTTTAGTTGTTTGTTTCGTTACTCCTCCAACAGGAGCTTCAGTTAGAAGAAACTTCATGGATAAAAGGTGAAACATCTTCAATAAACGTCAAGCGAGTCCAGCTGACTCTTTTCTGCTGCTTTACCTGCATGACTGAGAACCTTGAAAGACTTTTACAATATATAGGTAAGAAGAAGACAGGAATCCTAAGGCAGGAAGGCATATAAGGAGTAGCGTTACATCATGTAATGCTGAATAATTCACAGAACTTTCATTAAAAATCTGTCTAACTGTGGTGTAAAGGGAAGAGTCTTTCTTCAGGGGGTTGTATGTACATGAGCAGAGTTAAAAGTGTGTCCCCTTTCACATGGATGAGTGTCAAACTGTTTGGATTTAGCCCCAAAAGGACCTGAAACAAACCAGAATTTCAGAGTACCAGCTTGATGTGCACCACGCTGTTCTCCCTCTCCATCCTGACGAAGTGAGACTACGTTCACTTCCTGCCAAAAGGTTTGATCCTCCTTGGACAGGCCAGATATTGAGGCTTACAGTGTCTCAGGCAGCCATTACACCTACTTCTTGGAGCTGTTGAACAGATGAATATGAATTCCAGATCAAACATAACCAGGCGAGAGCAAACATCTACGGGGAACTGATTGTTTTTTTTCCTCACTCTCTATACAATATTGTGATTGAATTTCTGAGGATATTTACAGATCTGCCTCCCTCCAAAGAACATAATGGCTCTGGCTGTGATATTAGCGAATGCCAGGCCTGTTTAGGTGCACTTTCCACAAATTGAACCATTATTGTTAAATCACCTGTGACTCCACGTGTCGTGCGGTAAACACGATTAGCTTCACAGAATGATAATTCAAAATGAAGAGATGAAACGAATGAGTCGACATTCTCAATCATTTGTTGCCAGTTAATATTTTCGCAGGCTAAATGCTCTTAGTGCTGCGTGATGCACTCTTTGGATGGAAAGAGCAATTAGAGATTTTTTTTTTTTTTTGAAAATGCCTGATGCAAGGTTATTAGTAGATTAGCTTCACCTAGTTTCACCTCAACACAGCCTTTGTTTGTTCCTCTTTGGAACAAAGACCCTTCACAAGGAGAGCAGGCAGAATGAGACACATTTAATCACAAAAGCACAAAGTGCATTCCTGCAGATGTCTAAGAATGATTTGTTTATGGTTCACTATATTCAACTATTAATTTAGGATCCAACAACCTACTTCACTTACACTTCCTTATTTAAAAAAAAAAAAAAATGAGGAAGAAAAGTCACATTAAGATTAGAAATGATGCCCAACATGAATGGATCTTGGTTCATATGTTGTATAAAAGGAACATAGATATAAATAAACATTATATTTTTCCTTTTGATCACGCTTTAAAATGTCTTCTTTTATTAATCCATCTATTTATGTTTTTTTATTTATTCAGGTTTTATTTCAGCTCTAGTGTTTCCCAAAGGTGGCTTTTTCCTCATTTGGTGACATGCCTATATTTATTTGGGGATGGAGAATGGGGTTTTTATTTTTTCCGTTGTTTTTAGGCTTTGTGAGGCTCAGTCTATGTGATTTATTTATGTACAGTATTTTTTTTTTTACTTATGTTGGTACAAAGAGAGTACAAATTCCTCGTATAGAAAAACATACCTGACCAATAAAGCTGATTCTGAAATGTACAAAAAGTGCCATTCAAATAAAGTTTGATTTGATTTGAAAATGAATACAGACTCAAACGAGCACTTCCTGAATATATAGTCGTCACAACTCTGTTAAAATCCTCCAGCATACCTGGAGCAGAGAATTTATAATCCAGAGATGAAAAATTAATTCCATAACCTCAATCCTGCGTCCTCGTGCAGACACTGCTCTCTTGTGGCTACGTCAACTTACTGCATCATGTAAAGACCACAGAAAACAGATCAACCCATACACCCAGTTACAGATTCAAGTTTGGTCAAAAAGTCTGTAGCATTTATTTACATTCAACAAGACTGGTGTGAACAAAAACGCTCCATTTGAAATACGTCCCTTAATAAACTCTAATTTCAAGCGAGCAGCAGATTTTTCCTAAAGTACAAATAGAATAAAGTCAGTACTGTCTCAATGTACTGCCAACAACATAAAATGATAATTATAATTACCGTGGCACACATTAATAATGAATGATTCCACCAATAAGAAGTAAAAAAAAGGTACTATGTCCGGTTGCTGTTTCTCTTTTGGCTCTGGATCTTTCTCCTCAGCATCTGGTCAGGAACTAGATCCGACTGTTTCACATCAGTGTTCCCACAGCCCACCACAGGACAGCTAGAGGGCAGACAAAGACGGTTGAAAAGGGATTCAAACACACAAATAGCATATGCTAATTCACATAATAAAGCAAGCATGAGTTAAAAGAGTGCCTGCATTGATAGTGACAGGCACCTCAGGGAGGAGGAGGAGGATAAACAGCACTTCTCCAGTCATACAGCACACCCAATCACAGCAAAGCCCTTTTGAGTGTTGCTGCTATAATTGTAAATGTAAGCTGTGTACAATGACCACAGTCAGGACTCGAGACAATAGGCAGGTGTCTTTGATGAAATCCCAATGCCGGCCTGTGTTGTTGTCAGCGTTCCTTTAGGAGCCAACACTTTTAATTTCATTCCAACATCAAAGCTGTATAATAAAGAAAATGTGAATTCAGGCTGACTGCTGCTCCCGCGGCAGCACACCGAGCTGCTTTAAAGCAGCGGCAGTACTCAAAGTGAAGAGTGTCTTACCGGCATTTCTTATTCTGGCTTTGTCTTGTTTTGATCAGGCCCAGTATGGCTCCTTCATCATAGTGGTGGTTGCACTTCTTATTCTTCATCGGGTTCACCATTTCCACCTTGAATATAAATTCACAGCAGTGTTATGAAATAAAAACCACTGACAAAAAAAGCTTAGCTGCTAAAACATCACATCAATTAAACTGAAACTAATGTTATAGTCTGACATCGGGTGGGTAGTCTACCTGTGTAAGTGGGCAGGTGAAGTTGACTCGGCTCTGAGTTACAGCGATGTCTTCATCCAGCTCCTCTGTGTTTTCAGTGGGTTCTTGACTGGCTGAAAACACACACGCATACATTGTGCTAAAAATGTCCAATCACAGTCATAAGAGATAAAACTGGATCAATGACAACAGATTAAACAGCAGGCAAGGACGTGGACTTGGCTGAAACTATTTATGGAATACAGCAGCATGTCCTCCTTTGGTGGGGATAAAGTTAGAGCTCATTCTGCAAGTTAAATGCTAAATATACGTATGTATATCATTTGCAGCAGAAATAGGTCACTTCATGAGGGATTGGTGTTCACCAAATTTTACACATTCAGTATAAAACATGCAACCATATACATTTACAGTTCATAGTCTTAGTACAGGCACACACAAAAATCTCAAATGACTTAAATAGACTATGTCAACTGTAGATGAAATTATCTGGTATAAACTGTGTTTTTCTACAATGCAACTTATTCTGGGAATGAGTCGGTGTGGGAAAATAACGTTGATGCAGCAGCAGTTTCACTTGCAGTGTCTACAGAGAAGCTAAAAATAATGTCAGTGTCTGAGTGTGGCCACGTTTTTCATAAGGGGTCTAATAAGGACAACAATTAAAAAGCAGAAAATAACAGGAACGACTCAACAGTAAACAAAGGGAGCCGTACGTTCGAAATTAACCTAACTACACTGACCAAAGGATGAGAAGACCTGCAAGCAAGAATTATAAAAGTCTATTTTAAGTTCTGAATCACTTTGAGACGAGCAGTGCATAAAATGAGATTTTTCTTTCTCTGTCATTTTCTGGCCTTACCATGGTTCACAGAGTTCTTGATGCTCTCCTTGAAGGCCACCACTTTCTGGTGATTCTGCAGATCAGCGTCGGAGAGCCGGGCTATCGTCTCTGTGAACTTCTTCCTCACTTTATCAGAAAGGCTGAACATGGCCTCTGGCTGCTGAGAGGTAACCTACAGAAATGGGAGTAGATTAGGCTATTTCATTGACCTTTACAATTAGAGTCAACTTCAGTATCCTCTCTGCACATTTCTGTTTGTTTTTTTTAATCTTAGTCCATATCCCAGTAATGCATCTTGACCCAATGATTTAGCAGAAGTCCAGCTCTGTGAATACACCACCACCATCGCTTCTCACCTCTGATGTGACTTGTTGCACAATATCAACAAAGTAGTTAATCTCTCTGTCCATCTTGGCACACTCCAGGATCATGGCCTCCATCTCTTTTAAGCTGGGGTTCGGTTCTTCATCTGTAACAAGACAGCACACACAGTGATTTAATGGAGAAGTTACAATACACCACACAATCATGCTTCATTACATTAAATGTCTTGCATTAAAGACAACTTAAATATTGACACATGTCAAAGATCACGTGGCCATTATGCAGAGTGTCCAATACGTTTTATGTTATTTTTTGTTGTTGTTTTTTTTCTTACCCTGAGCTTCCGCCAGGTCCATAGCCACATCTGTCACTATGTCCATCCCCGTCCCGATGTCTGCCTGACACGACTTCAGGCTCGACAGTGTTCCGTGAACGGCGCTGAGAGACATCACGATGGGTATATCTGTTTCTTCTGAGACCACAGTCACACTATAAACAATCCAAAGTTAAGCTACGCTACGCTAGCCTAGCATGCTAACGTTACCTGCTTCCGATCCGGTTAACTTAGCTAGCAGCTAGCTAATCGCTACTTATCGTATGGGTGTGAAGTTAAAAATAAAAAGTCAAACCATCACTGTTTAAACTTCTGGTTAGTTGTGGCAACGCTATTAAGAAGAAAACAAACACAGGTGTGACACATTTCGAGGAAACACAAAAAACAGCCGCTAAAAACTAGTTCTATAAGGCTTCCGGGTTTGTGTTTTTCAAAATAAAACATCAAAAGACTCACAGATCAGCTGAGGAGAAAGGACGCTCATGAGCAACATGAACAGTATTTATTATTGAATTTCATTAGGAAATGGCACACAGTGAGAATACATACATTTGGCAATAGACAAATTAAATTTTCTATGTACATCTATTATTAGTGCATTAAGACTTTAATGGTCAATGAAATGTTAAGTAAATAATTTAAGTCTTTTTTTCCCATGGTCGATATTGAAGCACAGGCTGAACTCCATTTATCTTAATCTCACTGATGGGTCGTAGGTTTGAGTCCCCGCCCCACTTAACCTCCAGTTCACTCCCCAGGTGCTTTGCATGGCAGCGTGTTACCTTTGTGTATGTAACAAATGATATTTTTCTTTGTCTTTTGCTGATGAAACATCTATGTTTTTCCTAATATGATAAGTAAAAACATCTGTGTGAGTGTGAAAAAAATCCTACGGTAACAAAAGCATTATTTTCCGATGAAATGCTTCATCCAGATCTTCACAGTATTGTTCTGAACTCATCAAAAATGAAACTGGGCACATGGGCTTCGGCCACCTTTAGAATGTAGAGAAAATCAAGACAAACACATGTTACTATCCCACAGAACAAAGAGTAGTCACCAGAAATCAAAACTTTTCCAGTTGTCCTACCTTGCGTGAAAGTTTTGTGTACTTCACATAGTCTTCCAGGAACATCAGAGCTCCCACCACATCAGAGGGCATTTCAGGAATCTTCTGGCTATGATGAAATAAAAAATTCAAACATAAGTCCATACAACACAACAGGAAATAATCTGTAAAAGTATTCAGATCAAGCAACAATACACAGTTGCTGATTAAAACTATGCAAAATAAGTATTTGAATATGTATTTTACATATTCCAAAATAGTGTAGTGTTGCTACCTTGTGCACTGCTCCATGACAGAGCGGATGAACTGACCAATGAGAGCCAAGAACTGTTGAGTGTATCTTGAGTGAAACTGCTTGAGCAGGGTGAGCATGCCGAGCACCAGCGGAGGCCAGTCCACTGGATCTGTGGCTTTCCTGCAGGTCATTCCTGGGAAAAAAAAAACACAGCATCAATGATTTGGTGTGATCACAATCCTCAAACCTTCCCGCTTCAGGTAGTGACTCTGTACGTTTCAATGATCAATAATTTAATAATTCATCAACCACAGTACGAAAAAAAATCTATCAAATAGTGGACTAAAAATACACCTGCCTTGGTTTTTGTTGTACTGAAGTTTAGGCAGCTGAGCAATAATAAACAGGAAGTTGATGATGGGGAAGTAAGGCAGGCGCTTTGTGGTGATGTAGATCTGTGAGAAACATGCATGAGCACACAAAAAGAAAACGGAGTGCAGAAAAACACAAATGAAGCTGGCTTCAATTTGTGGCACTTTCTTGAAATGAATCAATATTTGTCAGATATGAATCACACTGTGTAGGAAGCAACAGCCATGATCTCCAGACCTTGTTGAGTGGGTTGTGAATGCCAGCAGCCTCAAGGTAGGCAGTGATGTCATACAGAAGCGTGTTGTCCTCTTTAGGGTAGGGCAAGGACGGATCCTGGTAGTGAGCTTCAATGTCTGCCAGCAGAGACCTGGCAAGGACACGACAAGAGTATACCACCAGCACTTGAAATGGAAGTTATTAAATCAGGGTTCTTGCACCACTTTAAAAGTCAAATTTAATACTTTTAAGACCTCAACAAATATAATTTAAGACCCAAAAATGTCATAACAACATAATAACTTTGGTAGAAAATAGTCAACTAATTGTAGGGACTAACCAATATGGACTTTTTGAGGCTGATGCCGATACCAACATTTAGCAACTCGCACCAACTAAATAAATTTAAGGCATAACACTTACCTTAAATTTTGCAACTTTCACGAACAAAGTGAACTTTATGAACAAAATAACATGCAAAATTACAGTGAATCTCTGAATGCTATGTTTTCCTATTTGCATTAAACGCACCATCTGAAAATTTAATACCTACAGAAAATTTATAGTAAATTTAAGACAATTTAAGACCTTAATTACCCAGATTTTAATTTAACTTTTTAAGGAACAACAGCAACCCTGTAAATACTTAAATATTATGTAAAATGAGTCTAAAGACCTTAAATATAAGCAACATTTTGGAGCAACTTACACCTATGACTATATCTCCATGATACTGGAAAACAAAGCAATAACCCCTCACTGCTAATGATAAAAATTATATTGTGGCTCGACTACAGCGGTATCAGAGAGGTGGTGTTTGCCATAAGACTTGACTGACTTGTTGAGGTTTTCCAGGGCAGCGGCCAGGTGTTTGGAGTCAAACTTGCAGGAGTAGTTCAGCTCATTAGCAATCTGCTGTCTGAGAATCTGCATCTGACCAACCTACAAACAAACACATTAACTTCACGTTATTTTCTTTATTGGTGGCGGCAGCTGGAGTGGCATGAAAATACAGGATGGAGGGGTTCATTAAAGATGCATTAGAGACTGAAAAACACTTTGATGGGAATATAATGGTCTAGTACCTTCATGATGGCCTCCAGGTATGAACCCCAGATCTTCTGGGTTTTGGCAACAGCACTAGCGTACACTTTGCTGGCATTACCTGTGGTACAAGAAAAAAAATGATTCTTCTGAAGGAATAAAAAGATCCTGGCAGGTTAGATGATTTCCTAAATGAATACCCACCCACAATTCCCTGGACTGGGTTGACAGCCCCGAGCATGACTTTGAAAATATCCACCACAGCTTTGTCCTTCAGGATGGTCCTCTGAATCAATATCAGGAAGTTCTGGTGGGAGAAACAGGTTGAAGATATCACAACATCCCTTACAGACATGCATTTATTCTTTTTTGTCAAAGATAAGAACCTTTTTAATTACCTGAAGTTCCTTAACAATCATGAAGCAGAGCAGGCGGTCTAGTCCATTGAGGCCAAATGTACCCAGGGTGTTCTGGATCTCAGAGAACAGCCTGTTGTTGGTGACCTCCTGGTGGCTCCTCAGGTCGTACCAGGTGTTCATCTGGTCCATGTAGCATGTTAGCCTGTCAGGAAGTTTAAGCTTCAGAATCTAAAGCTCAGTCATTTTCAGTTTCAGTGTTAAATTTGAGAAGACATACTTGGGATCAGTGATCCGGAGGATTTCTCTGCAGAGACGGCCGATGAAGGTGGCAGACTCATCCACAGAGGGAAACTTTGGGATGGGGATGTGGGTGGACTGGTGCACACTCTGCCAGTCCTGGATCTGATTGGAAACAAGAAAAGAAGTGATCAATTAAATGTCATAACTGACAAACAAGCAGAGCATTTCTTATTGATTACAGAGGGATGAACTGATGAGTACAACCTTGGCCCTGAGGAAGCTGTTGCATTCCTGTTCCACGTTGTAGTTGATGATTCGGGACACCTCCTCCTGCCAGATTTTAAGGCCGTAGATGCTGACGTAGTCCTGGATGTACTCAAATGACCTGTAGAAGCCGTCCATGGTGGCCGCCATCTCCTTCAACTTGGGCATCAGCTCACTAGACTGAGAGAGGGAAATATTCTGGTTTGGTCTCATCTTTAAGTTTTCACTGCTGTCGTCCTTGATTTTCACAGGTCAGGAAGACACAGATAACATTAACATTGGATCTTTCTTTAATAAAAATGAGCCAGTAAAAGTAGGTTCTACTGTAAATTTTATTTTGTTAGTTGTTTTTGTCTATTTCACAAACTTGATAACACACTAGGAATTGTATAAAACATATATTTAAGTCTGACCTTAGCTTTGGGGTTGAAGATCAATCCTTTATGCAGAGCATAAGCCACCCTCTTCACCAGCTCTTTCCTGATGCCGTCCTCCAGAAGCTGCTTAGGATCCACCTACAGCATCACAGTGTGTTAGTAAAGTTAAATCCACAGACACCATGTCCCCGCCTGCTGGAACTAAGGCAGATGTGTTTCCACATTCTATCATCATGCAAAAAGTAAAAATAGCAAACTGTTACGTCTACCTTGATGATCCCAACTAGAGTGGTCTTCATCATCAGGATGCCTTCAGTGAAAATAGAGATGTCGTGGGTGAGTTTAGCCACCTGTGGTCAAAGAAGCAGCAGGAAGTTTAGGCAAACACATAGAACCTACAATTAAACCAGCCCAGTTAGTCTGTGTTAGTATTAGGATCAGGGTTCCTGCACCATTTTAAAAGTAAAATTTAATACTTTTAAGACCCAAAAAAGGTCATAACAATTTCTTTGGTAGAAAACAGTCAATTTATTGTCAGGCTTGAACAATATGGAGTTTTTGAGGCCAATGCTGATATCAATATTTAGCAGGGAAAAATATCTGATAATCGATTAATCTACAAAAATATTTTTTTAAGAGTTTATTCATTTTTATTCAGCCCTTTAACTCTTTCAACAACAATATAAGTTGAAGGCATAACACTTAACTTTTTTCTAAACCTTTAATTTCACAACTTTCAAGAACAAAGAAGTGAACTTTGTGAACAAAACGTGCAAAATTGCAGTAAAGAATACTGTGTTTTCCTATTGGCTTTAAACACACCTTCTGAATATTTAATACCTACAGCAAATTTATGGTAAATTTAAGACAATTTAAAGATCTTAATTACCTGGATTTTAATCTAAGACATTCTAAGATATGTAAGGAATTGCAGGTACCCTGTAGGATAAGCTAAGAATATCCTACATGGATTTATATAGGGAGTGATGAAATAGAAATGTGCAATGCTGCTTTGTTTAAAACTTAAAATTGAACTTCTCGTCTCATATTAATATTTTTTTCATGACTTCAATGATATTCGGAATGATATTCTACATGCACAGCAGTGGCTTTACTTCATAGCGAGCACCGAGCTGGGAGTAGTCCTTCAGTTTGTCCTTGTCGAGCCTTGTGGGCACTTCCATGATGTCATGGATCTGAAGCTTGATTATCTTGGCCAGAGAGGTGAACATGCTTTCTGGGATGATCTGCAGCACCTGGAAACAAGAAGATGAAATACCCAAGCTCAGTACCAATATGAATGTAATACCTTATACCTCTGAGGGGGCTTTGAGACTAAGCTTGACTGTTGTCATCTTCAGAGGCAGATGGTGCACGATGCTGTAGATGAAACACTGTGTTTACAGCTAGTAGGAACAAATCCTCTGGCAACACGTCATGTGGCTGATGAAGCCAGAAGGTAAAAGCATCTTAAGGTACACATTCACTAAGTAGCTAAATTTGCCAAACAGATGGTTGTGGGAGCATTAATCACGGCTGCAGGTGTTACCGCAACTACTGAACAATAATTTACAGCATGGAGAGCTCGTTTGTTAAAGTTGTGAAACCATGTCCATTTGTGAGTGCCACAGGAAATGTGATGTGATGTTCTCTCTGCTAAAAACTTTTATACACAGGTTGTAAGATCATCGGATGACAACATGACTTCAATATGTGGTACCTTTCTGACATAAGCCACCAACTCTCCAGAGTAGAACTGTGAAACACTCAGCAGGTCGGCGCTGTTGGCTTGGTTGATTCGTAGCAATGGAAGATCCAACGCAGAAGCCAGCTGATCACATACACACAATTCTTTAAACATCACAGGTAGCAAAGCTCCAAATCAAGGCAAAAATATGGGAAAACATGTTTTTTTCATTGTTATTGTCCTTTGTGTTTGTGCGAGCGTGCATAGTCCTCACCTTCAGAAATGTAGCTCTCAGTTTGGTGACCATGGACGGGTTGACTCTGATGCTCTCCTGCATTATTAATGTGAAGCTGCAGAATAAAACATGAGGTGAATTCTGCTGTACAGACAAAAACTAAACACACCTGAGTGAAATGAAAGTCAAACAGCAGCTCTCTTGTCTTCTTGATGGTTTAAATAACAAGGTAAGCAAGAATGTATTTGGCTGACAAAGTGAAAGTCACACATGTTATTACCTCCATGTCATTGAAAGGCTTATAACAGGAAATAATAGGAATTAGAGAGAAAGTATGCCAGGAAAAGAGTTTGGCTCTCAGTGAAGTGAAGCTTGTTCTCTACCAATATGTTTGTATGGCTTTAATGTTTATTTACCTGTCAATTATCTGCCATGCGTAGGACAGGTCTCCAACTATCTGCATAGTAATGAGGACTTCTTCTTTGATGTTAATGGTGCGGATCATTTGGTGCAGAAACTTCCTGGTGTCAGCCAGAAACTGACAGACCTGCAGGTTTGACTCCAACTGGTGGAACTCCTGTACCTGAAGACCAAACAAACAAACAAAAACTGCAATCACACATCTGGTGGACTGTAGACACTCGCCTGGCTGTCTAATAATATAATTATTATCATTTCTCCTTTAAATTTCTGGCTTATGAGGATGATTTGATGCTGGCTCAGAAGCAGGATTAACTAATTTTGTAGCCATTTATCAACGGCTGTATTAATAAACAGTGTCTGTGTATTTTGTGAAAATCATATTTGCTCTATTTCTCATTTTACAATAGACTGTAGCAGGACAGAGAAGGAAATGAGGGCATTGCAATCTGCTGTGCCAAAAACAAATTTCTATTATGCATTATGATGTGCCTCTATTTATATGCTTTTGATAAGCAGTTTATTTTGTCACTTTGTTCTGCTACTGTTGGTGCACAGCGTTACTAGATTAATTTATTAGCAATATGCATGAAGCTAAGTCCATGAAACTCTGCAAAACAGTACATAATTATTCCTATAATTCTATCAAATTAAAATTACAAGGACTGTCAGTTGTCTTTATCCTGCTCACCTCGACCAGGGCCTGTATGAGCTGAACGGTTTTCCTCCCTGCAGCTGTGGAGTCCTCATAGTTTAAGGACTCAATCTGCTTCGAGATCTCTCTGAACCAAGCCTGCAAGTTTTCTGTGAGGAGTGATGCAGGTGTGTGGAGAAAGAATGTTATCAAAGCATTTTTCACACATTGTGGTTAAGAAAAAAAAGTGTCTCTCTGGAGCTAGAGTCGCATTAACACAAGTATGACTGATGTAAATTTAATCCCCCTGTCCCTGCATGTGTGTCCTTGATGCAGTTCCCCACTGTGTTTCCCTGCCTCGACAATTTTCTCGACAGTTTCAAGCTTAAACCCATTTAAGAGTTTGTGTTCCAACACTGAAATAATCCATGACAGTCGAATCATGAAAGCTGCATGGCTGACTTTCCTCCAGTCAGAAGCACTTCTTTGCCACGTGTATAATCCTTTCACCTCATCCATCCCAACGGTGTAACTCACCGTTTTTCTCCACCCTGGTAAGAGGTTTGACGCCGGAGAAGACTTCGGCCAGCTCAGTCATTCGCTCCGATCCCTCCTTCTTGAAGCTCTCCCATTTGATCTGCTTCTCTGTGAGCATCTGCTTGAACATCTGGAAGAGGGACAGCACAGACGCTGAGTCGATGTGGAGGGATTAGTCAGATGAGATGTGTAATGAGAACATTAAATTTGTGTCCTCTCCTAACGATAGACTGGCTAGCCATATGCTGTCTGTGCTAACAGACAACAGAGCAAACACTCCTAACGAGAAACACAGTTGGATGGATCACAGGAATTATTCTGCCATTAATTTCATACGTTCACTTTCTAAAATAAAAGACATGAGCTTGGTATGTTTGACAGCAGCTCAAAGGCATAATGGAAAAAACATTTGTGAGTTCTGGTTTGTACACCCATCAAGGGTTATATCCATGGCAACGCCCCAGAATACCTGAAAGACCTCCTTACCCCTCACTCATCCGCCTGCCATCTCTGGTCCCACAGCACCAACCTCCTCTTTCAGCCCCAAACTGAACTACACACCACTGAGCCTTTTGCTCTACTGCTCCTCATGTCTGGACCTCCGTCCCTGACATTTGAGGAAACCTCAGTCACTGCACATTTTTAAGACTTTCTCATTCAAACAGGCCTTTCCAAACTCTTAAATTACACATTCACTGGACACAGATTTATTTTTTAGATGTTGTTTTTATGACTATTGTATATCTACATTTTAATTTGTTGGTGTTTTTATTGTGTATCTTGTTTTTTTTATTTTCACTCTGTAGCACCTTATAAAAAATGTATTATTGTGTATTATTTTACAGGCCAACCCCAGGTTCTTGGTCCATCTCCTTGTTATAGTTGTGGGTTTTTTGGTGTTGTTTTCCTCTGCACGCTTACAGTTTGTCACCTGGTCGCTATGTTTTTACCGAGTATTGATGCCCAAGAACGTCTCGAACACAGTAAAATTAAAAGAGATGGAAAAAATACAGGCAGAAAACAGCCACACCATGCACCATTTTAAAAGTCAAATTTAATACTTTTTAAGACCTTAACAAATATTATTTAAAAAAGGCATAAATGATGATTGAGCAGGATTATTTTGTATGTTTATCCATTGTTTTTTTTTCCCGCTCATTGCATCTTAAAAACTTCTGTTGATATATAATATTGATAACAATTTGCTCCCATCTCACCTCTTTGAGTGTGAACTCAAACTGAGCAGTGTCCAGCAGCAGCTGGAACAGGTTTTTGGGGTTGTACTTGGAGTCGTTGAGAACTTGGTCTTTGATCTGACGCAGTCGCTTGTTGTTCGGATCATAGGCTGTAAGAAAATAATATCTCATTTCAGTAAACTGTGACATCATATTTTTGAAAGTCATAAATTTGGAAGTGTTTTGCAGCTCACTGAATTTAAATCAAGAAATCTTGTTAAGTGAAATTATCTCGCTGCATGGACAGACAGTTTCACTTGAGGACCTTTTTCCTCAGATGTAGTGTTTTTTTTTTTTTTAATCTTTTTTCTTTTTTTTAGACAAAACTATTTTGCAGTGTACTATTTCTCAATCTTGCCTATTCACAGTTGTCTGAGATAAATTAAAGCATCACAAGAGACATTCAAAATTCTCCTCACCTGATTCTGCACAGTGCAGCATCAGCCATCGGATAGCGACATTGCAGTCCCTCAGACAGTTGAGTAGTTTGGGAATGTTGTCCAGGATGATCTCCTCCCTCAGGAAACCTTCTTTGAGCAGCTGCTGCACCTGAGGCCTCAGGCTCTCCATGCTAGCTGCATATCGAGATGCCTAAAGGCAGCGTTGGTGGATTTGTTTGGGAGATATGGTTAAAAGAGTCTTTTGTCATTCAGCATTCATTCATTCATTCTAAGTGACCTTTAGGAAGCATGGGCAATGTCTGCAAACACCCATCTTATTAAGTTGCTGTCTCCTGCTAAGTTTATAAATGTCTTTCTAAAGTCACTGATTCAATTATAACCCTTATGTGCAACAATTTATATTCTGCACATTCGCATTGACTTGCTAATTCTGTAGATGTAGTTATCAGCACCTGCATACAACAGAGTGCCGCACTAAAGGACTGTAAATTGGCAGCGCTGAAGACTGTGTGACATTGAAGCTGATCCACTTTATTTCATACCTGCTCCTTGATGTTAGCAGAGTCAAGGGTATAGTTGAGTGCAATCTTGGCAGCTTTGTAAGGTTCCCAGGCCTCCACCAGGTTGACTGTGATGCCCATGTAGAAACTGATAACCTGCAGACAAACAACACAAGCTTTGTGAATACTGTGATATTTCATAAAGTGGTTTACATTCATTCTGATCTACTGGCATGTGAGTATTGGTGCAGATGAAGCAAACAGAGCATGTCTCACCCAGTTGTCAGGGAAATATTTGTCCACTATCTCCCTCATCTTGGCCTGCTGGGTGTGCAGTATAGAGGGGCTGAAGTAGAGGCAAACATACAGCATGGCCGCCTGGTTAGCCAGCGCTGTGCTACGATGCTCTGGTAGAGGGTACGCCGACACCTGATGGACAGGAAGAGAAAATAGATCTTTTGTCCTAATGTCCAAATTTGAGGTCAAAATGACATTAGCGCAAAGGTTTCTCACTTGGTTGTATATGTCATCAGAGCGCAGCCTCCCAATGACCATGCTAATAAAAGTGGTGCTGATGGGGACTCTGTGGAAGTAGCTCTCTGGGTAGTTGGCTGGTCGTTTGGCCCCAGGCTGGCTGGAGTAGCCGGTGCTGCGCAGGAGCTTGCAGATGTCATCCAGGTTGGAGTCGGCAGATGAACGGGCAGCACTGAAGAAAATTTTAACAAATGTTGCACATTATTTCTTAATATCACTTGTGAAGCATCATTTCATATGAATACATTTTGCCATAATGGACTAAACTGTTCAACACAGCTGTGTGTATGTTCTGTATGCCCAGTATTACAGTATATTTATCATTATTATTATTATTATTAGTGTTATTATTATTATTATTATCATTATTTATATATGTATCAGGATGGCGGCAGCGTAGTCTGTAGTGACTTGTGCTGGGGACTGGAGGCTCGCTGGTACAAGTCCAGGGTGAACCAAGTCTGGAGAGTGGACTGGTAGCTGGAGAGGTGCCAGTTCTTCCTCCTGGGCTCAGCTGAGGTGCCCTTGAGCAAGGCAACGAACCCCCAACTGCTCGGGGCACCTGGATATGGGGCAGCCCTCTCACTCTGGCACCTCTCCTCTACTGCATGTGCATATGTGTGTTTCATAACCTCTGTGTGATGTGCAACTGTAAAAAAAATATTAACTGAGGTTGCGTCCCAAATCCCATACTATACACGACATACTCAATGTGTGTACTATAATTCAACATACTTTTGATCGAATAAATGTAGTTTGCATCTTTTCGGACGCATTGCTTAGCACTCCCTGAGAGCCTCTTGCCGCACGTCTGTGTGTGGGTGTGGGAGTCAAAAGCGCACCTATATCGATAGTAGGAAACAAGCATCTTCTCTCTGACCTCCCCTTCAATCTTTTGGTCAATAACCAGCAGCATGACTCCATAAAGGTAGAGCGCCTCACACTGGATGGAAAAGAAAAAATACACAATCAATTTCTATGACATCTTTTCAGTCACTTTAATGTGTAATGGATGGACAAAGTCAATTCATTCTCATTCATCACAAACAGATTGTTGCATTGGCGTTATTTACCAAGAGCTGTTTCCCATCCTCATTTAGAAGTACAGTCTCCAGAGTCTGCTGGATATAAACCCCTTCATGTAGGTCATCCAAATATCTGAAGAGAAGATAAAATAATATGACATCGCCTTACAACACAGTCTTCAATATGTTTTTTTTTAAATGGCACAAATAAGGAGTAAAGAAGGAGGGAATGTGAATCAAGGTCAGGGACTATATTTTATTGTTTATTTCAATAAGCGCTCTAAACATGTTTTAATATTTTCATAACTTCTTAGTCTCAAATTAGCTGAAATGAATGTCAACTGAAAAAAATGACAAATAAACATTAAATAGCCCGGTCCTGACTTACCTGTTAAGATCCACTATATATTTGTGGACACTCTCAAAAGCCAGATAGAACCTGGACAGAATCTCAATGTTGTTCTCTCTAAACTCTTCATCCAGATCTTGAAGCTCAGCTTTGGCTTCCAGCTTCCCCTCATAATACTCTGGACCCTGGAGAAGAGACAACACCCTGAAATAAGTACTTGGAATCTGTACTTATGTCTATATAAATAGACACACACAGCTCCAAAAATGTCTGTAACAGAGATATAATCACCTCTTTTGTTGATAATTAAATACAACCCAGGTAGCTTTCAGGAATCATACCTTAAAGTAGCTGAAGTCACAAATTATGTCTCCATATTTCTGCTGGTCGCTCTTGTCCTTGAGCCTAAAAACTGCAGGGATGAAGTCAGAGAGGCGTAAGAGCTCCGCAATGATGGCGTTTCCTCTGGAAACTATCCTGAGGATGGCCTGGCCACACAGGTTGTTCTCCGCCAGGAAGTCCACCATGGTGGCTGCAGGAAGAGCAGGTAGATGAAGCACAATCAGCCTCTGCTAGACCCTGAGTCCCAACAGCAAACTGACTGCTCCCACTGTCCAGCTGGAAGAAAAGAAAAGCAGAGTGTTTAAAAACAGCAGTAGTCCAGTTCAGGACTTTCTGACAGACTAGTCTGACAGTTTCATACAAACTGGTCCTGGGTCTGTCAACCTTAAAGAGCCACTGTTATAGTACGCTGCAAAACAGCGTGATAAATTACACCAATGTGGACTTATTAACGTTAGACCCAATGTTTCAAAAGTGAAGACACATTTTAAACACCCGTTTAGCTTTTAATAGACTTGTGTTTGGTTAAATGGAAGAATTTGAGGATTATAGTTATTCTATGGTCATGCTAACGTTAGCATATAGCATGCTAGCTACTCCTATGAGCCATAATGCAGCAGAACATAACAAAAAGGAAAGATGGAAAGATGCAAACACATCGTGGTAATTTTTTGTTTTGTTTACGTAATTTATTTTAAACAGCCAGTCATTTTAAAAAAAACGCAGACTACATATAAAAAGACTTGCCTCTTTGGATCTCCTCTTCTGTCTCTTCTCTCTTCCTGTTTACTTCCTCGTGATCAACCACATGACTGGGTGTGTTTGATTCTGGTCACGATGAGCGCCGGAGGGGAGCGGTAACTACATCGGGACCATCCACGCTTTGATTTCCACCAACCAAAAGTACAATTTCTATATAGAAATCAATGATTTAATTTACCTCTGTTAAAAATATTCCTGTAACTGGTTTGAAATGACTCAGACTGATGTCATCTGCTAATATAAATCAAACTCTCCATTCAACAAAGGCAAAATGAGCCAACTGAGTTTACCTTCACGGTGCATTCAAGCCCTAAAACTACATACCGTGTCCTCCATGTTTCTCTAGATGGCGACAGAGATCTACTACAGTCTCCCTCCATCTGTCTCCCTGCTGCTGCACTTCACTGAGGGTCTGTCAGTGCAGATTTCTGGCTCCGCAGGGATGCAGTGATTTGCAGGGATCGAGTGGTGAGAATAAGCCTGAACTGAAATGAAACCAACCTACTGTGGAAAACCACAGAGATAAATCCACAGCTAAGAAATGTAACATCCTGTAGCCTTCAGCTGACAAATACTGTCCTTAAAATATATTTTCTTGGGGGCCTCTGAAGGGACTTTTCTGTCACTTTAACACCAAATTAGTCATAATTCACCATCATATATATATACAATGAAATTTGCCTAGGGAAATAATGAGCCTTGCTTGTATATACCACCCACTGTGTCTGACAGGGCTGAAAGAACCGATAACCAACATGTGGTCAATGTGGATGAATAAGCATAAGCCTTCATGTTTCCTTCAAATTCTAATTGAATTGGACTTTTATTGCCAATAAGTCTAACAGGCTGGCAGGCACTTCCTTGAATCAGTGTGAGCCAGAGGTTAATAACAGTCATATGGAGAGAGCTGTTTGTTTGACCTGTCACCCGTCTGTGTGGCAGTTTCATCTCAATCCTGAAGCAGTTGATGTCTCGTATGCCGTAGTAGATTACCTGTCCTCATCATTCAGTGTTCATTATAATTTGACACCATACTGCAGCATTATTTTAATTACATTTTATCAGTGATATGCAAATGATTCTCTGCTTTTTTACAGATTATCATCATATCACTTTTACTTAATTCATTAGTGCAGATTGGCGACAGAGGGTGTGACATATGGCAAGGTGAGCTGCATTCAATGTCCTGAATAACGTGCCTCTTATCTCCCCGGGACACAGCAGCACCATTATTTCAATGCATTTTATAGTGAGCACTCGGGTGAAAGACAGACAGGTGCAATTTAGATTCATAGCTCTCGCCTCCTCATTGACCCTGCTGTCCACAAACTACACACTGTGTCCCTGCGGCCGCTGGATTTATTACCCGTTTACCATCACACCAAGGTCACATTCTCAGCGGCACCTGGGTCAGCTATATGGGCTTCCTGGGAAGCATCATGAAAGGTTTCCACTAATGAGGTCCTTCTTTATTAACCTGCTGCCTTAAGGGTTTTCTCTTCTTGTTATCGTGATTGCTCTTTGAAGAATCCCATCTGAGAATTGCTTTTTTTTTGTCAAATGCTAGACTGATGAATCAAATGCATGTCAGCCTATATGGAAACAGTACAAATTTATCCCAGAGAGTAATATTCTAAACGCATTTTGTATTCATTTAGCTGTGGAATGAAGAGTGACCAAATGACCCTCATGTCTCTGTCCATTAAGAGCACTGACGGATCTCACTTCTCACTTCGAGTAGCCAGCTGGCGGACATTCACTGTTGGGTCGGGTAATTATCATTTGTCAGTGAAACCCTTGAATTGGCTGACAAATGAGGATTGCCTCTTACTTGTGAGCTACTTTACGTGCCATTTTCAAGAATTATGGGTTATTATCAGTATTCAGCAGCTATAATTAGATGATCTTAAACTCCTGTGTGTGCATGTTTGCTCAAGATGACGTTAATGCACAAACACAAGGGCGTCCAGGTGGATGTGTGTGTGCCCAGGTGCATTAGCAAACACTCGGCTGCGTACATATGTCCCCTTAGGCCCTGTGTGCCCTTTATTAGCAGCAAGTTGACTCTATTCAGCTTGGCTAGTGATTAAACCTTTTCATGGCGGGAACTTTCACACTGCTGTGAACTGTGTGAGGTGATTAAAGGCTGCTCAATTTGTAGTCCAGTCCCACTGCTATTCTTCCTCATTGATCTTTTTCAGGCCCTTGAAGTGAGGGCTGCACACAGCAGGCTTCTCTCTCTGGAATAGCACAGGAAACACACTCTGCCCTTCTCTTTCTGTCTCGCTTTCTCAGACATGCATCAAATCTAATTACAGCTAAAATTAGCTGCCATGTATGGCTGGCATTTAATAACGTTTATGTGATTAACGTTGTTGTGGTTCTTTTGATATTGTTGTATGAATTTAATTAAGCTCTTTTATGTCGAGCGGTTTTATAAATTACATGCTCAGGGTGCTGACATTTACAATATATGATGCATAACTCAAGAGGAACAGCTGACCATGCTAAATGCTAACACCAGCATGCCAACATGCTGCTAATATGAATGTATTCAATTTTATGAGACATGGTTAAGGTTAGGTATTGATCTGGAATATTTAATATTAGCACAGGAAGTCGAGCTGCAAGTCTCACACAAGATTTTGCAGATTCCAGGTCAGTGGGTTACCTTAGACACTATTATACAGTTGCTGAGTGATTCCAGTCTGGAATAAAGAGGTCCAACCAGGCTGACACTGACATCCCTAAGGCTAAAAAAACACTTAAAGTTCACTGATCTCTGGTTTCACTACTTCTTCTATTTGCTCTGTACCCATGCACCTATAGCCTGAAAGAGTTGACTGAATCCTCCTCTTCTGCTCTCTGCAGTTTTTACCTTCCTTCTTTATCCAAACTGAGGTTCTGAGGATGGAAGATGTTGTTCAGATTTTAAAGCCTTAGAAGAGGAATTTGTAATTTTCACACACACACACCGGGAAACGGGTTGTTACATCACTGACGCTAGATGCTAAAACACTTCCCACAAGGAGTTTCAAGTCTAACAAGTGGATTCAGGACAAATAGCAAAGACTGATTGTGGTAATGTCCTAATATCAGATTTGATCAAGCAGCAGATGTATTTTTATTGCAAGTCATTACTGCTGCCATACCTATTAGCATACAAATGGCTTCTAGGCCTGTGGAGACCTTAAAGTTATTACATGTGTAATTGAACCAGATCTCTGCTCTGTGATTGAGATGTTCAAACACACACACAATGCCGTGCACACAAAGTGTTGAGCATATTGTCTACATGCACAAATACAACATACAAGTGCCTTTTCTCTGTTTTTTTCTGCCTTTTGTTGGTTCCTTTCGTCGTCAAAATGCTTCTTTCTAAGAACAGAGACAGTTGAAGAGGAACTCCTTAATCTCCTGTTGACTGCTGTGCACAGATGGGATTATAAATGATGAAATCTGTCATTTGTCCTCTCTACAGTAAACAACATTACACCTTGATATCCTCTATTGCACAGCTGGATCCTGAGGAATGTTAACCAAACTACTGGATGCAAATGAAAAGGGAAATTAACAAATATTCTGTCACTCTCTACTCAAGGATGTCTTTGCATTCTTTTCATCGCCGGAAGGATTTAACAGGGTCATAATAGGGTGGGAGCTTTTTAGTGCTGCCACTCAAATTTATGACAGGCCCTTATGGCTGTACAGCACATCACAGAAATTATTGCTGGGAACAGAAGCAGACTTTCAAAATGCAATTGAGACAGGCTTTTTTTGGCCTCAACTCACATTTTTGCAGATATGCTATAATGAGATTGTTCAGATCCCTGAGATGCTTACGGCAATGTCAGCCTGTCAGTCCATCGCTTTGGTCAGGAATATGATATCTCAACAATTATTACTGGATACCATCCAACAGTAGAGACATCCATGGTCCTACAGAGTCTGTTGATCCCCTCCTATAGCTACCAGCCTCTCAAATATGTAATTTTTCCAATATTTTGGTTTTGTCACCAATCAGCAAATTACTAAAATCTGAATATCCACCTACACAACCTGTAGTCTGACAACCAGTTATGTGTTCAGAACAAAGCTGCAGGTTCTTGTTTAATGCACAAGCATTGAAGTGGTATTGATTTTCTCATCTCACTTTCAACAAGAAATTGAATGAGCACATTCACCAAATATTGAATTATTCCTTTAATAAAAAGTGTTTTTGGGGCTTACTACACTGTGACTTGAGAGGATATCCATCTCCACTTGTTGCCATTAGAGGAGAGGTGCAGGTTTACACTAAGCAAAGTTAGAGTTTGATCCTGTTTGCCCTCTGCGCATTGAGCCGCTGCCATTCCCATTTGTTACGTGAACCCTTGATTTCACTGTTAGTCCTGATACACTCAGGTGTAGTTTGTGCCTTTCAGCTTCAACGCAGATGGATGAGGCTGCCCACCAAGGCTGTCAGTCTCAGTCAGGTGGGGCCATTAAATTACCACATCCAAGGCTGTGCGCTACATGAAAGAGCCACACACACATAGCATTCACACATCCACAAATTACATGGAGTATGAGTGTGCCTGCATGTGCGTAGTGATATATGTCTGCGTGACTCATGCACATACAGTACCTCACATTTATATGTAAATAACAGTGGCATCATTAGGCCTATTTTGGGGGGCCAACCACAGTCTTAAGCCTTCCTAAATAATTTGGTGTTTTATTTTTTATCATATTATATTTATTTTTATGTTTTTTTTTCACCAAAAATAAAGTCCCCAGACTATGTGTTTCAATCAAATAAAGCTGAATTTTTAAACATCTAAATATCTAAATTGCATGACAGTTATTAACAAAATCAATGACCTCAAAATGTACTCAGAAGGAAATGATAAATCTCCATTTGGCTGTTTAGTTGCTTGGCTAACTCGCTGGCTGGCTGGGAAAACTATGCTGACCTGGGTGCATCCAAATTAGATATTGGCATGGTTGCATGTATTACACAGTGGGAGTGCTGCTCTGGCTCAGTCACCCTGCTGCTCTAAATTTGGCCAGTGCTCAGATCAGCAAACACAATGCAACAGCAGGAAGACACCATTTCCACTGTCTCATTAAGCTACAGCTAATAACTACACAAAAGCAGAGACCCACAGATGTTTTTTTTTTCCCTTGCCTCTTACATTTTTTGTATCTGTCCCTACATTGCCATCACGTTGGTTTTGAAGTGAGGCATCCAAATAAACCTACTGGAAAAGCAAAAATAAATTCCAGACTGCAAAGCGAGGCACTGTCACAATTACACATGGATGGGCCACTTTAAAGAGCTTGAATTAAAATCCAGAGACATATAAACAAAGCGTGAGACAGAAAGAGGAGAGACAAAGAGTAAGGGAGGAGGTAGCCATCATATCCCTGTCTTTGATCGGTGGTCCATGGGGAACTGAGGCAGTGCAGATAGCTGGTCGACGGCTCCTGAGGAACGCAGCTTCAAATCCCTCCTTGTTCTTTCCCCACTTCTGCAAAATCACTTTTCAGACCACAGCAGCTGTGAAAACACACCACGGTGTACAACATGCCAGAAAAGACCTGGCTAACGCACTGTAGTGCCATTGACCTGCTGGCCCTGATTCACTGGTCAATTCCTCTCACATTGAACTCAGTGTTACTTCTCTTATATTTACAGAATTATTCATTGCTCTTGTGCCTCTCCACAGAGAGGTCAGAGGTCATGTTCAGCTACAGAGCAGCCTGCATGACTTAGGGGGTCTAGTGTTCTGCTCAGAGGCACTTCAGTAGGATAAATGAATGCTGATGTAGCACCAGGACTGTCAAGCCATGTCTAGTCAATTTTAGAGTGCTTTACAAACTGTACAGGTTACAACACCCTCTGCTCTTTACAAATGACCCTTACATAGACTAGGGAAAAACTTCTGAGAGGGGAAAAAGACATGATCTGTCCAGACAAAGCATCACAGGGTCTCAGAATCAACCAAATATTGCTGTTATCCAGTGTGCCTTTCAGTAGACATAGCCAGTCTCTCTCTGCAGAATTGTGTGTTAATACAGGGACCACCTAAGCCCTAAATCTCTTTGAAGCATGGTCTCAGTCCACCAGCCTGTCTGCCTGGATAGTTTATGGCTACTGTGCAGTAAAGGGCAGTCCTCTGCATTTAACCCAGTCCGTAAGGAGGCATGCATGCTTACCTTATATGACAAAAATTATATGTCTATAGGGCATTTCCTGCAGTTACCTCAGACACAATATGAAATAGGTCCTTATCTCAGAGTTCATTCTTGAGCTTAAAAACCACAGTTAACTATTATTAAAACCAATCTTTCTAAAGGAGGCATTCAAGTGCTAAGGAAAAAAACGGACATTTGATTATTACCTGCATAAACTGTGCTAATAAAGAGCACATGATATGATCTAAAGCTCCAGAACAGCCATTTAATGGACAGTGAGGTGATTATAATATATTTCACTGTACTGCATTAGTTATTAAATACTAAAATAAAAAAAATAAACTGAAAATTCGGCTTCTGGCGGCTCCCAGCTTGGTTATCATGAACTCCACATTCAAAAGTACTTGTTTCATAATCGCTTCATATGGTTCCACATGCAAACCGCAAATCTCATAATTCCCTGTAGAAAGTCAGTGCAGCCTGCACTGTGCAGGGGTGCTCGGTTCTTCCTCCCCTCTCTGGTTGTGAATGGGTGCCGTGACAGCCCCGCCCTCCTCGGATGTGACGCGAGCCAATGGCAACGCACCGTACGCCGTGGAAGAACGTCACACCATCATGAGCAGCCGCTCTGCTGGGACTGCTGTGCGGCTCTTCGCTTCCGCGGCACCTCTTGTTGTTGTTGTGTGTTTGTTTGTGTGTGGAGACACCACTTAGACACTCGACTGGAGACATTTTCCGGACAAAGTACCCTTTCGGCTTTGTGGGAACAGCGAGGGACAAGTTATAAACGGATGAAGAGACGTTGTTTTCAGAGCGGTGCCTGGCTGTCTTTACTTCCAAGCAGCGTTAACGCTACTTTGATGCAGCCGCTTAGCTAACAAGCTAACTGGGAATGTTTTCAGAAACTAGCCAGCCTGTTAGCTTCCTAGCTAGCTAAATCGGATGGAGAAATTCGACCTGTAGATATGGCGAACGGTTTTAATAATACTTTTACCTCTTTGTACGTGAAGAACTGTGGCAGCGTCTCAAACTGGGTGTGTTGAATGTTGTGAGCTCCAGTACCGGCTTTTTTGCTCATTACAAGTGGGGACAATAGTTAACAGATCCGGCAACAAGTCTGGCTCAAGCTGCTGCTTTACCCTTACTCAAGTTTGTTCAGTGTTACCATTAGTTGATTCCAGTTAAGTAAACACAAACATTGTGGTTAGTAAAGTGTAGGTAATGCTATACAGAAGACGGTGGGTGCTTCTTTAACGTTAGAGAAGGGTCACAAGAGAAACTGATGTCAGCTAGTCGATACAGCTATCGATGAGGAGGCGAGGTGGATGGACATAACAAATCGCCCACATGCTTTGGATCAGTTCCCGGACTTGTGAAAGGCATCTGAAGCAGAAGGTGGGAGACGTGAGCTCACAGCCCTTGCAGCTCGTGGGAAGATGGCGGAGCGCCCCCGCAGGAGGTGGTGAAGCCAAAACTTGTGGACTTCTTGGATTTATCACCCGACATCTTATCTCTGATCGTAGGACACATGCAGGCCAAAAAACGGTACTTAACTCTGTTCTCCGCCGGTGCGTGTCTCATCCTGTTGTTTTGTTTTGGGGGGATACAATTCCCGCTATCCAGAAGGGGTCCCAGCCGGCGTGATGACCGCAGCCTCGCCGGTTATCATCCCGGGGCGCGGTGGCGTCGCTTCCCGGGGTCCCTGCAGCCTTTCAGCTCCTGGGAGCAAGACCGGAGCGATAACCACAATGAACACATATCTCCTAGACAGAAGAGGGACGCTAGCTCAGGCGTTTATTCTGGAAAACGCTGCAGGATGCAGTCCTGCTTTGACTTCTCCCTGTGTGAGAGGAATGGATTTAAAGTTTACGTCTACCCCCAGCAGAAAGGAGAGAAGATGTCAGAGAGTTATCAGAACATATTGTCCTCTATTGAAGGATCCATGTTCTACACACCTGACCCAGGACAGGCGTGCCTGTTTGTCCTGAGTTTGGACACTCTGGACCGGGACCAGCTTTCACCCCAGTATGTGCACAACTTGAAAGCAAAAGTCCAGGGCCTTCATCTGTGGAACGGGGGTAAGAACCACATCATCTTCAACTTATACTCCGGCACCTGGCCAGACTACACAGAAGACCTGGGCTTTGACATCGGCCTCGCCATGCTGGCCAAGGCTAGCATCAGCACTGAGAACTTCAGGCCCAACTTTGACGTTTCTATCCCTCTTTTCTCTAAAGAACACCCGAGGACAGGTGGGGAAAGGGGCTACTTGAAACACAACACCATTCCCCCTTATAGGAAATACATGCTTGTTTTCAAGGGGAAGAGGTACCTAACGGGGATAGGGTCAGACACAAGGAATGCTTTATATCATGTCCACAACTCTGAGGATGTGGTCCTCCTCACCACCTGTAAGCATGGGAAGGACTGGCAGAAGCACAAAGATGCACGCTGTGATAAAGACAATGCAGAGTATGACAAGTAAGTAATATCCTGTTCATTTTACAGCGTCTCAGTCCTGATGTTTTGTCAGGATTATACATGTTGTTTTACTGCTTCAGCTCGTCCACTCTGTACAGCTCTGATAATAGAGAGGTAAGTGTTATGAACATTATGATTGTAAATATTTGTCAGTTTGCTGTTGCTAAAGCTTTACTATCCTGTTTTTGTTTAACACTAACTCTGGGATGTCATGGACATTTGTTCATTTGAGGCAGTATGATGACTGTAGGCTCCACATTTCCCTGATTGAATTCCTCTTAATTTTATCATCCCTATTCCCTTAACACAAACTATAGCAACACTTTAGTGAACAACAGCGATTTGTTCTCATGTCATATGACTTTATTCACCACAATTACACATCACCAAGTACAGATACTGTAAGGAGACTTGCTTTAATGTCAGCCAAAAGAGCTGCTGTATTCATGTAATTCAATTGATATCCCCATCTGTCTATGCAGCCTGGTATTCAGCAGTGGATAAATCTGCTTCCCCTGCTCTCAGCATTTCCACTTCTCTGCCTGTTAGTGTATTATGAGTCCTGATCCTCTCTGACAGAAATTGTTAATACAAAAAATGCACACATTCTGCTACAAAGATCAAGTAACTGGCCTAATATGCCACAAACTGAGAAGTCGTGTTCAGTAACCCAGTCAAGTTTCTCTGAGATCATCATCATCCAGTCCCACAGTTAAGCCACACTGTTTTCTGTGGCCAAATCTGATGAGCAAACTGGCTTCTGTCTCCCTGCTTCGGCCAGTGGGATCATTTTGTGTTGTTTCTGGTGACTGTATGGCGCTGGGTGTTTGACTGTGGCTCTCTGGAGTGGATTAGTGGGGACAAAGCACCGGTGCCAGCAAGGGGAAGCCACCCTGGCCCCTGTTTGCTCAGTCATTTCCCAGACAAACCCAACTGCATCAGCCAGGAATGCCCTGGTCTCAAACAGTGTCCTGCGTGACCCCTCTGTTGTTTGTGGCCTGTCGCGATTGACCCCCGTGTCGTCTTCATCGTGTTGTTGTCAGTTTGGATAACAGTTCAGTTTATGTTAAGGGGTCTGCTTTGTGACGTGTTTTCCTTTCCTTCTCCAAACCATAAACTGCTTCTGATGTGTTTTCACATCACAGTGTTTAATGTGTTTGCTTAGCATCGATCCTCAGAGGATTCTCATCTCTGTGCCTGCCGGTGTAGGTGGGTATCAGCTTATGAGTTTCATTCGTCGGCTCAGCAGAATAACATTCTCAATATGACTCTTAAGACGTGAGCTATCTCTCTGCCTCTTTCTGCCAGCTCACCGCTTGCTGCCAAGCGCTGCCAGCGAGTGATTTCACACAGTGAGATGTGTGACATCAGAGTCATAACCCACAGGGAAAATTAATCCCCCTGTGATGAAGTAGCATTGGGGGTATCTCTCAACCCGTAGCCAGCTTAGCTTATTGCATGGCTACATTACGTTCAGTGGTTCCTCAGTAAGCCACATCACTATCAGTCAACAAGCTTTGGCTTGATCCTCACTGCACTGCAGAATTCCTGTTAAATTAAATATAATTAATTTACTAGTCCCTACCTCACTGTCTCTTTTTGAGCATTAACATTCAACAAAGTCTGTATGTGTGTACTGTTACAGTTTCAAATCAAAACCTTGACTGTCTCCCTTCTCTAAGCCCACCTCTGACCATTTTTTATTTTTATTTTTATCATACTGCAACCTACCAGGCTGCAGGTCTGCTCACTCCATGATCAGATCTCACTCACATTATGTTCCTGTTAGCCAAAACACATGCTAAACTTGTCTCACTTAGCTTTGTTTTATTGCTTTTGGCATCATATTGGTCCTAATGTACTTTTCTATTCTATTTTGGATCACTATTTCACACTTGTGAGCTGATACATCTAATCAATGGCTGTCTTTGTACTTTCCATCATTCAGTTAATCATAAACACATAAGCTTACATGTCCAGGATACTCACCACAAAGTCTGAATTTAATTATTTCACAACGCACACATTTTCCATGGTTTGTGTACATAAGTGAAAAGTGCATCTCTGAGCCAAGTACTTTTTAAATTTTTTATGAGAGGTTTGTTTCTACCGGATCTGGTAAAAAAAAAATATTTTGCAGTATACAGTGATTTTGCAGAACACCGTTTGAGGTGTTCTGAGACTCATCTATTGCTTTTTACTATCACTTTAATGTGCGTGTGGGCAGTAACAGCCCACACTCATATTTTCTCTCCTCTGGTTTGTGTCATACCTGCTTTATCCCCTCAGATGTATTCTATTGTGGAGGATGCTGCAGATGAATTGGTAGTCATTATATAAAGAGTAATCAGTGTGTCACAATGTGTATGACGCTGTGGTATTGTTACATCTGTCCGTTTAAAAAAAAAAAAATTTACCCTGGTTGGACTTAAATAAATAAGTAAACAGGATTCCCATGGTTCCTTAAAATGTCTTAAATTAAATTCCAGGTAATTAAGGTGTTAAATTGTCTTAAATTTACTATAAATTTGCTGTAGGTATTAAATTTTCAAATGGTTCGTTCAAAGCCAATGGGAAAATACAGTACTCAGAGATTTACTGCAATTTTGCTCGTTATTTTGTTCACAAAGTTCACTTCTTTGTTCTTGAAAGTTGTGAAATTGAAGGTGTAGTAAAAAAGTTAAGTGTTATGCCTTCAATTTATATTGTTGTTGCAAGTGTTAAAGGGCTGGAAAATAATTCATTAAAAATATTTTTGTAGACTTCAGATTTTTTCCTGCTAAATATCGATATCTTCATCAGCCTCAAAAACTCCATATTGGTTGGGCCCAACAATAAATTTACTATTTTCTACCAAAGAAATTGTTTTGACATTTTTAGGTCTTAAATTTTATTTGTTGAGGTCTTAAAGGGTCTTTAAAAGTATTAAATGTAACTTTTAAAATGGTGCAGGGGCCCTGCATAGTATTCATTCTTGGCTCTAGTCACCAGCACAGTGGACCATGAACATCATTACAATCAGGTTTTTATTGAGTCTGCTTGGAGTATAAGTTGGCTGTGGTGATGCCCTTCTGTGGGGAAATCCACATAGTTAATAGTCTGACAGGACTGATTCATCTGTCCTCAAAAGTGGAATTATTTCAGTTGGTAATCATACTCAGACCTACGCTGGATCCCTTGGCTTGGCACCCAGATGTACAGGGCTTTCCAAGGGGGTGAGACTCAGAGGGGCCAAAGATGTGGTTGGGACAGTAGTCAAGGAACCCAGTTGCCAAGGAGATCAATATTTGTTTTTGGGTCTACTTTCTACTTTCCAAATGAAGAGTGTCTCTCACTTGATGTAAACGGTACACTAGTCGGCTGGCTGGAGCATGCTGGGTTTTTCTGAGATAGTGCTCATGTGCAAATTGGTAGCGCTAAGCTCGGTATGCAGGTTGACATGTATTGTTGCAGTGTGCTGTTATACAGCCCTATGGGTCAGACAGTCCAGTCTGGGGTCTAACTGGGTGGAAGTAATAGTTTCTGTGCCTGGCTGTGGCCTTTTGTGCAACAAATCCCTCTTATCCTCTCCCTCTGACAACAAGGAAGTTGTGACAGACTGAATGCAGCTTCTCACCATAATTACCATGTAATGGCCATGTCATTTTGGTTTAATACTTCAGGCTTTATTCTCCAGATGTTGCCGTTGAATGGCTGCATGCACATGTGTGGCCTGTTTGAGGGAAAACTTCTGTCACATCTGGAAACTGAATTGCATGCTACACTGTCTGAATGTATTGTTATGTTTGTAATTTTAGTGTATTTTTGCTAGCTGATAATATTTCCTGGTCTAGATTACTTAATCTCTCCAGTAAAGGAAGTCTTATAGGGTTGCTGTAGTCCTCTATTGTGATGGTAAACATATTTACCTGCACATTTCAGATTGTCTTAAATTTGTTGAATTATTTTTAACATATTTGAGTGTTGCAACTAAACTGCGGCATGTCTCCACTTGGCTTGTTTACTTGTCACATCCCTGCTGGTTCCAGACAGTGGGTAGAGTCAACTTTTTGCCTCCGTCTTCACACACTCCTTCAGACATCTGCACTCAGTCACTGTGTACAAGTCTGTAATACAGCCAAAGGAGGGAAGAAAAGATACAGCAGGAGGCAGGTCAGATGCAATTTTAACCTCAAACTGAAAGCCCTCTCACAGCTTGTTTCCAATTAAGAGGCCCTGCCAAGCGAGAGAGTACAAGATGGATAGAAAGGGAGAGACTGAAGACTGGGAGATGAACTGAGAGAGTGAGTCGGATGGAAAGTAGGAACACAAAGAGAGAGAGCTGTGAGAGTGTGACAAAGTAAAAGACAACGGGAGAAAGTAAAAGCAGGAGATGAGCAGAAAAGAGGAAAAACCCATGCCAGCATCCAACAGCAAGAGGTGAGTGCAATAGCTGGCTGGGTGCTGACGTTGGTCTGCAAGGTGTATTTATAGACGTGCAGGGTTTTAATCCTCAGTATTGGCCAAAGCCCCTGGCAGAGGGCTGCTGGCCAACTTGATGCAGGCTTTGCAGAGCTTTGGGAAAACGATAATCGGTAGGGGAGGATGGTCGATCTCAGAGTTCCTGCACTTAAAATGCCCTACAGTGTTTATTTATAGAGCATAGAATAACTGAATATTTCCTAGTTTGCCATCCTTTTTTAGTGCAGATTGTTTCCTAGGGGTGGGTATTGGCAAGGACTTCACGATATGATGCGTATCATGATACTTAAGTCACGATACGATACATAATTGCGATATATTGTGATATTCTGCAAAGATCACAAAAAGTCACAGAAATAAAACCATCAAACCAGCGAAGCTAATTTCTTTGAGTTTACGCTGTTCACTCTGTGTTTCTCTTATGCAGTGGGTTTGGCTGACTTTATTGGAAAAATGCAATGCAGAAGTTAATTCTGTGACTTCAGTTAAGGCAAAGATTCCCTTTTCTGGAAGGCCTCTCCTTTGTAACTCGGCTCTGCCAGTGACTGCCGGTGACAGCTGGCCCTGAATGATGCAGCAGGCTGTGAAGGAGGCTGGTAAACCACAAAACCACTCTGCACAGATTATATGTATGCTCTGTATTGACACAGGCCTAGAAGTTACACTTAGATGACCACACACTCATTTTGGAACAGTCTGTGATTTCTGTATGAAAGTTAAGAGATTCCTGGTAGATACTCTTTTTTTTTTTTGCTGAGTGAACTCAAGTCCCTCGTGTTGTTTCCTGCATCCTGAAGGTGCATTGTTCTTTCAGCTTGGTTTCTATATTGGTGCTTATCGTCACACAGTTCCATCTATTTTCATGTTCTTGCTTTCATGTTTCTTTATAATAAAAGCAAGATGAGACTAGTGTGTAATGTATTGTAGCCCATCACAGAGCCACCAAAGTGGCTGTTTGACTACATTTTGTTATGTCTGTGTGTTTAGTTGTGTAGCTACTTTCCGGGGCTGTTCTGCATGCTTCAGTGCTTTGCAGGGTTTCCATGGTTCCATAAAAAGTCTTAAAATGTCTTAAATTAAAACCCAGGTAATTAAGGTCTTAAATTTACAGTAACTTTGCTGTAGGTGTTTAATTTTCAGATGGTGCATGTAATGCCAAACATTCAATCAAGCATTCATCGATTTACTGCAGATTTGCACGTTATTTTGTTCACAAAGTTCTCTTCTTTGTTCTTGAAAGTATTTAAATTAAAGTTGTAAAAAAAGATCTAATTGTCAATTTAAATTGTTGTTGTTGTTGGGCTGAAAAAAATGCATTAAAAATGATTATCGGAGATTTATCGTTTATTTTATATTTTTTTGGGCCTCAAAACTCCTTTGGTTGAGCCCTACAATAATTTGACTATTTGAGAGAGAGAAATTGTTAAGATATTTTTGGGTCCTAAATTTTATTTGTTGAGGTCTTAAAAGATCTTAAAAAGCTGTCTTCTTAATCCTGGAAACTACAAACGTGAACTGTTTCCCAGAAGCATGCTACTCACTTCTCAATTGATTGCCATCTCATTTTTCACTGGCAGGATTTACAGAGCGGGAGGTCGGGGGTGAACAGAGGGTATTACCATCAATGTTCACATCTCGTCACTCATCTGTTACTACCAGTGCCTGTGGAGTAGCTAGCTCTATATTAGCGTGACTCAACTCTTGACACTTGAATTCTTGTGGCCATTTTCTTGTTTAGTGTGCACTTGAGCTTTTGCTTGAGTAGCCGTCTCTCTCTTTCAAACTCTTTCTCTGATTCAGATGCTTTATTTGCTTGAATGGGTTTCAGCCTCGCTCTCACAGTCTGTGGAGGCTACTCGTTCAGGACAGAGGGCAGCACCGCTTCTCTCATGTCCTGACAGGATGATGTATGTCTCGTCCTTGGCAGACATGTGCAGGTGATGTATTCCACTTGGAATGCTGGGAGAGTGGAATAAGGAAAGACATGTCCACGTGCCAGTTCACAGGGCATGGTCCATTCTAGGAGACACGTTTCTGTCATCGTGTGGAGGCACAGATCACCACAGGTGGGCTGGATGGAAGTAGTGACAAACTTTGATCTACGGGTTTGAGGGGAAAAACGTGAAACACAATGGCGATGAAACACTTGGTGATGGAGGTGAACAGGATGACCTTTACGACAGATTGAGATAGAGGTTGATCTAAAACCAGTTTTATGGTGTCTTGACACTTTGACCTGATTGGAGAGGGGTTTCCAGACCTCAGGCAGTTTTATTTATTTTTTTTAATCAAGTTTTACAGCTGCTGTTGCTGAAAAGTGCTCTCCAGTGCCCCTCAAACCATTATTCTGAGGTTGGTTTTCTGCACGCTTTAAATCTGTGACACATAATGTTATAAAGAAGCTCAGAAATGACAGAGTAGATTTCATATTAATATTTGATAGGTTTCTCTAACAAAGCCCTCTGAAGTGCCACCGATAGAGCATCCAGGGACAAAGATGTAACTTTATGGAAGTGACTCATCGCCTCACTGTGACGCATCAGGCACATTTGAGGTCCTCAGATAAGTTGCTTGTGTGGCATGATGGGGGTTTTCTCAGTTATCTCTCATGTACAATTCAATATGTTGTGAGAGCTACATGCAGAATTAAGCAGCACTCTAAAATCAAGGCCGCCCAAATCCTATGGGCTTTTAATCCTTCAGTCAACATGGAGACTAGACCTTCTCCAAAAGACTGTGACTCTTGACTCAGTGCCACGACACTTTTATTTTTGGATTACAGCACAATAATACATCGCCTTTAGTCATTTTAGTTTTGGATATTTGGAAAGAGGAATTGACTGACTTATCCTGAAGAGTTTGGCCACATGAGTGTGGTTTGGTTGTCCTTGTATCTTCTCAAAGGTACTTTGGCATTGCATCATTATCATCATCACCATGAGGGACCATGTTGTGCTGTATTCGTGCAACAACACTTGGCAACGACGAGAAATTACCAGCCACCATGTTGCAGAGCTTGGCTGAGTAGTGACTTGGATCATCAGATAAATCTGGCACGCACACACACACACACACACACACACAGATGTTGCTATCTCCTGCTGCCCCCTTTAGACTCCACTTTGTCAGATAAGGGCTTCATTTGGCACTGTGATAGGAAGGGAAGCTCCGGCACACATGAAGATAATCCACAGTATGTGATAGGCTTCCGTGAAATGATGACCTTATTCAACCTGTTCTTTGTTGCCGTCTTTAACAGATAAAATGCCATGACTTGATCCTTAACATATTAAGCAACCATTTAGACTCAGATTCATGTTAAAATCACCAAAGTATGCCAAGAACTAAAGCAACAGAACAGGTGAGTGAGGGAACTGTTGAGTTGACAGTAGCCTCAGACTCTAAGCTATTTTCTTTGTCAACCTCTTTCTGTTTTATCAAAAGACCAAGTTGCTGTGATTCAAACTAAAATGACTCATGTTGGCTAAGCTTCATACAGTCTCTTTCCTTCTCTCACAGGGTAAAATCTGTGACTCCCCCTTGTGAGGTCACAACCAGAGGGCAAGACAGGAAATGTTGTCTTTGATCTTTCCCGCTGTTCAGACTAATTACCTGCCCGCAGCAGCAAGCACTGCTGGCTGTGGAATTCATTAACAGATGGTGAAGCTTTGTTCTGAGCCAATGTGTCTGCTAAGATGCAGAGGAATTGAGCTGCCTCAGAGGGGACTGACATTCCTCTCTGAGATCAGGTTAACATGTCCTTGGTTGTAACATTGATGATGTTCACAAGCTCTTTCACATCCATGTATAGTAATAATATATTGCTCTAAAGTGCCTTTGTTGTCAGTTTGTCTAAACGCTCCTCCAGATGTTGTTGGCAACTTGGTAAAAATGACTGGAAGGAGTAGGTTACAATATGGAGACTGAGAGGAGAAAAAACATAATTAACATAGCTGACCATGACAGGCGTTTTCCGCATGGTGGTGGTGTGCATGTCCTGGTGAATAAAAGGTGATGACTGTGACAGGGTGTGACAGTGCCTTAAGTGGCTTACATTAACCCATATCAACCTGTTTTGTCCTTCCTTTGACCTCAAATGTGTTTTGAGGCCAGTGGTATCACCCATTTAGCATCGTTAATATATTGGGCTATGCATTATTTTTGTGATTATGTTTACCTTTCTGTTATCAGTGCATGATGATGCACGTATCTGTGCACTCAGCAGGGTATCATTTGTTGTTATTGATAGCAGTAGATGGCTGGTAGAGTAGGGGCAGGTGTGTGGTACCAGGATAGGATTACATCGCTCTCCCCATGGTCATCACATTAGTGATTGAGGATCTATTAGATGAGTTAAAACCTAAGGAATGCTAGGCAGTGGCATATAGCAAAGCTGGATGTTGGTTCAGTTTAAGCTTTTATGAGAATGTGGCACAGGAAGTAAATGCCATGTGTCAATCAGCTTGTTGGTTAGTAAATTATTTAACAGGCCGACTAGTTAAAAATAGACATAAATGTAGCATTGAAATGTGTGACATAGTGTTGCTGCTTTAATGAAATAAAAACCTGTTGATGCCTCTTTTTTTTAAACTCAGCAGTCGGCAGCATGCCACAAATAACTCATCCCCTCTCACTCTTTCACTTTGAAGAGCTTTGACTTTAGTGAAGTGCCACAAATTTCTGCTAGTTGCTGCAATTTTGTGTATCCCGTGGGATAAACTGCAGTATATTTCCCTTCCCCATCATCATTAGTACTGCTGCCACCCTGTAATCTCTCTTTCTGTCACTGAGGCAATGGGGCTTTTCTCTCCTCTGTGGTCTCGTAATTGTGAGGTAATCATCTTTTGCCTCTTGAGAGCTGAAAGACTGTGTTTACACTTCGTTTTTGGCGGCTCAACTTGGCGAGACACTAATTTACTCTCTCAGCAGCAGAAGGAAGCTGCTCCTTTCATTACTTTATTACTTCACACTGGCTTTGCACTTATAACCATTCTTCTCCTTGTACATTCAAGGCTGGTTGTCAGCAGCAGGTTGGATAAATCCATTTTCTCTCTTTTTCTTGTGGCTTTTTTTAAAGGTCTATCAGAGGTAGAGTGGAGGACACTTTCACCAAAAACGCCACTTTTTGTTCAAAATCTGTCCATTTTGCTCTCTAAACTTGATCGTCTCCACTTCCTCACAGGCGGATATATCTACAGTTTTGAGATATCTACCTGTGAGATTTCTGCCTCCTCCTAGAAATAGTGACGTTATTGGAATTTTGGTGAAACTCGGCAGAAGTTTCTTCTTTCCAGAAACGATGCGTTGGTCGCTTTGGGTGATGTGAGGACTCAACGTTTCACACGCTTGTCACTTTTCTTTATTGTGTCTTGCTTTGCAGGGTTGTGTGACATTTAATCCAAACTGTCTTTGCGGCACTATCACTTCCTCTGACCTTAGCTGATCCTCTTAAAATATTTGGCTTTTGCCTTATTCCTCATGGTGTCCTTTGTCATAACTGTCACATGGAAACAGTCATGTTGGTATGGTCCTAAAGTGCAAAGACCCTCTGAGATGTAAGCAGCCAGCAGGTCATGTAAACAACATGAACTTGTTTCCCTCTCTCTCTCCCCTCTGAAACACTTGCATAAGGCCATTCTCTGGTATGTCCTAAATAAAACATAACGCCTTTATACATGCACACACTCACGTACATGGTCCTCCAGTTCGGCTGACGCATTACCCCTCTGATATTGTTGCATATCACACCCACACATATACAAACACAAAATGCTTCAAACAGACTTCTCAGTCCAGGCAGATGCTAGCCTCAGCAGTCAGGCTTTATCTAAATCCTCCTCTCTGCATGATGGATTGGATCAGATCAGACACAGCCCACAAGTCTGCTTGATGGTACATTGATAGCAAACTCAGCTGATAACATCCCATATTCTGAACTAAGAGAAACATTACAACATCACAGCTATTGTCATGGTTGCTTTGCCATAAAGGGAGGAGGCTGTGAGCTGACAGGGGTCTTCACCCTGGTAAAAATATATTAGTGTTAAGAAAAGATGTGCACAAGCTAGTTCAGTCTGAACTCGCATAGATATACAGATTCCAGCACAGGTTCACATTAGTGTTTGGTTCCATCTATATTTTCCTACATCCCACCCTCCTTTCCTTTTCACCCCCCTCCCTCAGGTCTAATTCATTCATCACTCTTTTTTTGTTTCCCTTGTGCCATTCAATCCCCCCTCTCCTCTTCATCGCTATCTGCCTTCTCACATCCCTCTATCTCTTCCTCCGTCTGTCCCAGCTTGGCCCAGGATCAGAGACATTCCTGACCTGGACTTATCTGTGGTGCAGAACAGCAGCATCAGCGAGGCTCGATCTCCAACAGAACAGTCACTTACTGGCTGTTTCACAGCATTCTTTCAAACCCGGCGGCACTCAGATTAATCTGCTCAATTTCCACCTTTTTTTGTGGATGAGACATTAACTGTGATGTGTAATGTGTATATTCATTCATGCATTCATCAGTCAGTTATTTGCCAGAGCCATGTTGCAGTTAGCTGGTCTAAGATCTGTGAAGGTACAGTTGACTAAATAGTTGTCCAGACAATTCCTCTTTTTCCATAAGACATGCTACAAACACAAACACCAAATATTGACATGGCAATATATCGCAATACTTCTTCTTCTGATATAATATTGATTTTATTTTTTTCCCCAAAAAAACTCATGTTTTTGGCCAATTCAGAGTACAGAGCATGTTACTCTAAGTTAACGCGGTAACTTGGACAGCCCTAATATGTGTAGGGGTATATGTTTCTATGTATATAAATATATACTGTATATATAGCTATATGTGTGTAAATGTATGTATACACATATATGTACATACTGTAAATACAAGTATTTTAAGCTTCATTTTAAATTACTCAGTGATCTATTTAGAATATCACAATATATCGCAATATCACAACATAGCAATAATGTATAATATTGTGGCTCAAGTATCGCGATATGTAGCATATCGTGAAGTTCTTGCCGATACCCCTCCCCTACTTTATGTGACCCGACTTAACCAGTCAGCCTTGACATTCCAGCGCTAATGACTGTTCCATTAACAACAGTCATTTCATTATCTCCAACACTCCCTTGTTCTGGTTTTTGGTATCCGGAGAGCACTTCAAAGCTTCTCATCAACCTTAAGAAGCTGACAGATGGCTGATTAGAGATGTGGGCAGCTTCCTCCAAACTCCATGAGGATTTGGGAAAATTCTGCATCTCTTTAATGATGTGCATTTTCCGGATGGATGTTTCATAAAGTGGTGTGTTTTGGTCAGTTTGTGTTGCGCTCAGTGGAGCTAACTCAAGAGGCGTGTATGACTCCATTTTGAGGAGGGATATTTGCAGAGATGAAAGGATTTTGGTTTCTCCTGGTGAGAGTGGGCTTAAGATGGATGGAGACCGAGAAAGGGAACTGGAAAAAGAAGTGTGATGGAAGATTCAAAGCGTAGTGTAATTAGGTGAATTAACCTGGGGTCATGTAGAACTGAGACCCCCTCCGTGTGTCTGTAAATGTTTTATAAAGCTGTCTTTGAACTCATCAAGCAGAGAAAGATGAGAAAACCAAATGTGCCTTGAGGAAATAAGTAAGGCTTTGTTTTTCAAATAGTGATATTGACATTTACATCATCTCTGCTCCACTGACTCAAGGTGGAGCAGGTGGTGCTCTTTAAACCCCGTCAAGCAGCAATATTCATTCTTACACTGTTGGACAAGTGTTATCTGTTCTTATACAGCGCAACAACCGTGCACTTTCACCTGTTTATGTGTACTGAAATCAAAGAAATGCAGTGCAATTAGTCTACTTCTTACCACTCAATTTCACAAATTATCCTTTCATTCAAACAATTTGTTATAGGCCTTTAATTAGACAGATTTTCTCATTAATCACAAGTTATAAATAGCCATGATGTAGTCTTCTGGGGTTCAAACTTCAGGAGGGAAATTCAACCCTTACTTAAGCATGTTGAGGCTCACATCCTTTTTTCATGATTACCTCAGGAATAAATACTATGCAATAAGTACAACATCTCAGAGCCTGTTTTTTGCTATTGAACTTATGTGACAATGTACATTTAAGTTTAAGGCTCCATCCACATGACAACAGCACGATAACACCTCCGTCTACACAGCAACGCGATAATGAGTGACAAGGATGTAATACATATGCCACGCCGATAGGTGGCGCTGCAAATAAACACAGAGAGACCCACGAAAAAGAACGAAAGAATGCAATGAGCATGCGCATGAAGTCCTTGTTTACTACTCCTTCTGGTCACGTGATGATCTGACGTCATCGTTAGCAACGCCAGGTACACGCTGCATCTGCGAAACAACATTGTCAGATCTTTTCAGATTCACAGAATTCCGTTGTCGTGTGGACAGCACCTAAGATGAAGTTTAACGACAAAGTAGAATAATAATGCACATTCAGTCTTCAGGTGTCATGACACAGCCAAACTTTTGTAACAGTGTGTAGGATTTTCTTTTCAATTAAATTTTAATTTTCCCTAAAGCTATGCTGCAATCCACTTTTTGTCTTTGTCCCCATTACTGCTCAGGGCAGCAGGTAAAACAGTGAAGATTAACTACACCATTAAGTAGCAGATAGAGCCAGTCAAACTCATTCATAATAACGTTGGTCGTCAAACTGTAATGGTCTCATCTGGAGGCCAGTGGAGTATTTTAAGCTTCATAATGTCACACTCTTCAGTTTTTCTGGCCACTTATTGTTTCTCTTAAAGTTGTGTTAAGAGGTGCTTTGTTGGAATGGGTATCATGGTGAAATTTTTATTCATTCTGTGGGGTGAATGTTGCTTTTGATTGGTTTCCCAGATCCCTGCTGACATCTAATTCTCCCACAATCCTCAGGGATCTTTTTCCTTGGAGGTCTGATGCACTCTTTCTATTCTATACGAGATGCCAGTCTGTGTTGTAATATTCATCTGGATCGCTAATTAAGCCTGTGGAACAAGTGTGTGTGCTCATTAACCTACATTACACGCAGCCATTTGATTGCAATCAAATAATGATTTGCATCCTGCCTGAAAACACAGTGTGTTGATTTTTACATACGCAGGTCTAAAGCAGCTCCTCCAGAAAGACTGTTTTTATTTGATGTTTTTCTGTGCAGACGTAAAGCATGCCAGCTTCCCCTCCTTGGGCCTGTCACTATGTGTTGTACTTGTCTACCTCATGGTGTGCAGTTTTGTCAGGGGAAAAAAGCAGTTGGGTCTAAGAGGGTCTGGCAGCGTCTTAAACCATTGAAGTCACTCTGATGTGTGTCGAGATCAAAATGAGGCTTTATGTGTGTGTTTGTGTTGTGTAACATTCTTGCCATGGGTGGTTCTGACTATGTGGGGCTTGGAAACGGCATGCAGTTGTTGACTGCTGTTTTTTTTTTTCCCCCATCTTCCCCTTTATCATCTGATGACAGTCACTTTCACTCGGTGTCTTTCAGACTGAAATTCTTCCGGCTTGAACTCATAGTCCTGGCAACAGCCGAGCTGCCCATCAACTCGGCTCAACTGTGAAAGAGAAGAGGAAGCAGAAAATTAGATATGAAGGCAGTATGGGATGGGATAAGGGTGAGAGAGAGTGAGGTAGTACTAGAGCTGCCATCATTTTCCCCTCTGAAGTTCATCTTTGGGAATTCCCGGCTGTTGAGGATTTTCTCTGTGATCAAGAGGAGTGAACTGGTGGCAGTGTGGTTTAAATAATCCAGGTTGTTTTCTCTTCCTGGAAGTTGTTTTAGGTTATTCAAATTACTATTTAGGGTCAACTTCTTCTTAGTGAATTAACCCATTGAGTTTCAGCTGTTTTATAAAACAGAAAGTACCTTGTGCCAGCCTTTTTACCCATTTTGAGTCATATTTCAAGACCCACAGAATATTTTGTACTATGTCTCTGAAAACACTGAATAGTTCAAATGAAATGACTCTCTATTTCATCATGAAAAAAATGTTTGTGTTTACCTTGTTCCATTCTTGTTTTATCAGAGGTAGAGTAGAGGACACTTTCACCAAAATCACCACTTTTTGTCCAGATTCTGTTTGTTTTACTCTCTAATCTCGATCGTCTCCACTTCCTGTTTTGATCTTTGTGGTGTGTACCGTCTCTTTATGTCCTGACTACATCTCCCAGAAGCCCCAAAATTACTCACAGGCTGTGGGAGACCGCGATGGGCGACCCACTGCAGAAAAAAACACTTTGACGTATTATTACGTCAATGGCACTCAAGGGTCAGATTTTAAATGACATTGAAATAGGTCAATGGCACTCAAAGAGTTAAAGTTGACATTCTTAGATGTTGTCTTTCAGCCAGTGGATTATGTGAAATCTGTTCAAAAAAAGACAAGGAAATTAAATTTTCTGTATAAACATTTCTTCCTTTTATTTTGCATGTCAGGGGTCAGGACAAGATGCTCTAAAATGATGACTAAAAGCAAAGTCATGCTGTTCCCCAGGAATGAAGCAGTCCTGTGAGCCAGCAGCTAAATTGCTACCATCTTCTCTCCTGCATTTTTAAAATAATACAGGCACTGATCTGGGCCTGTATCATTTAAAAACGTAACGACATCGCTAATCAAATCAAAATCAAATCAAAAGCCTTTATTGACATTATATGACAGTGCATACAACAAAATTAGATGGTGCTTAGTCAAATGTAAAAAATAGTCAAGCTTAAAAATAAAATAGAAAAGACATGAATAAGTTTATGTAAGAAATCAGATACTCTTTACAGTAGTGAGGCACAGTTTTCCTACAAAAAAAGCTATTGCACATTTTCAGAAATTGAATATTGCACATGGAAGTGGTATTATTGGGCATAGAAATGGAAGGGAATTAGTGGAATATATAGCATATATATATATATATATATATATATATATATATATATATATATATATATAAAAGAAGAAGAATTAAAGATGGATCCATAGCATGTGGTGGACAGAGTGTCCCAGAGCAGAGCCTCCTGTACAGCACTGACTGAAGCAATGCCTCCTTTGATTGTGGTTGGTTGTTTCTATGTGTTGCTATGTTGTGAATGTGTGTGTGGTCCACACAGATTATGGGAGACAAACACTTTGGCTGTTCTTCTGCGTCTCCTCAGGCTCTTGACAGAGTGAGCCATGCATTTCTTTTTCACACCATCCATTCTTGTTGCTAGGAGACTGGTTGATCTTTTTTTTTTTGACCCAGCTCACTTCCTGTTATCCTTTTCTCTTCCTATGAATCATACTGCGTTCCTTTTCTGCAATATTAATAAATGACATATCATTATATAATGACTGAATAGGTTTATATAAATATAGCACAACAGCAGATCTCTTACAGAATTCAAACAAAAAGGGAAGGTTTACCATTTCACTGTCAGGTCCTTTCTCTTTTTCTTAATAAGAGACCAAGAAAGCTGAGACGTGTCCCAGAATAGACTGTTTCATTATTGATCTGAGTTGTGTGAAAGTGATCATGCATGCATTAGTGGACTAAACTCCTGTAGATTTATTTACATCTAAACTAAGAAGTTGCAGCGAGTGAACGTCCATCATGCTCATCTCTCAAAGCGCTGAAGTTAGCAAAGACACACACCGATCAGACATAGCACTGTGTTGGTTCTCCTTTTAGTGCCTTATGGCGCTTTTCCACAGGCACGGTACGGTACGGCACGGCTCTACACGGTTGTGGCGCTTTTCCACTAGTACCTGGTACTTGGTACTCGGTACTTTTTCTGTACCTCCTCAGCCCTGGTTCCAAGCGAGCCGAAGTGATACTAAAACGCGACGTCAGCCGACTGCCTTACACTGATTGGCCAACAAGTGTCGTCATTGGAAGCGTCATTGGATGCAGGACGTCTGATTGGACTGTAAAGCCAAAAAACAACTCGACTCCGCCATTTTTAAAACTGGCAACTGCTTCACTATTTTTACACTTCCTGGAGTCTTCTCTGTCTCTTTTCTTTCGCTTTGTGCGTGACAAGAAGTCACAAAGTGAGCAACACATACATGATTGCTTCGGTGTCCTCCATGTGTTGTCGTTCTTCTTCCTCCCAGTTTTCTGTGTCGCGTGCAAATGAAGTTACGGCAGTTTCGCGCTGCCGTATGACGACCCCGCCCACGCCGAGGAGGTACCCAGTTGTAACTGAAAAGCAACAAAACTGGGCCGTACTGTACCGTGCCGTTACTGTGTAGTGGAAAAGCGCCATTAGTGTCCTGACCTCTGACCCCTGAAGCTGTGCTGTGGTGTCTGCTCCTTTCTGTCAGAAGCAGCTTTAACTTCTCTGGTCTGTTGTTTTTTTCTGACTTAAAACACATAAACTTTGAGGACATAATGATCATTTTTCCCTTCATATATCCCAGGTACCATGATGAAGAGATACTCAGTGTTATTCACTTCATCTGTCAGTGGTTATCACCTGATCTGTGTATTGTCACAATGCCAAAAGTTTCACTTGTATGTAAGTAAGTCCAGTTCTGTGCCTCATCCTTTAATGGTCTTTGCTAATAGATTTTAAATGTACATTATGTGTGTCCTCATTTGATACTGTGTTGCAGCCGGCTGCACTCCGGCCCTGCCCTCCTCTACATTAGAGTGTCGACTTGAGGAGGGTGTATGGAAAGAGTTTAAAGTTTAACGAGTTGAGGTTTGCTGCAGGCATATTCAGGGCTAGTTTGCAGATGACTCTGTCATTGTCTCACTACTCAGTGATAGTGACTGTCAACATGGCCCAGTGCTTGATGGTTTTTCCGTTGACAGTTGCTTAATGAAGATTTTTTTTTTCTGCCTTTATTGAGGCTGTTTCATCTTTCTCTTTTATTTGTTGGTTTGGGTTTTCGTCCACAAATCTGCTGGGACACACTGTAAGAATGTGCAATAAAATTGCTGGTGGTAATTCTTTCTTTTATTCAAAACCAGAGAAACAAAGAAGGCCCAAAGCATTTTGGATGACTCTACTCACCCTCTCTTTGCAGAGTATAAGCTGCCTCCATTAGCTGGTAGATATGCTCTGCAGAGGTGAAGGACAAATAGACTACTCCTTCATAGCATCGTGAGACATGTCCTCCCTAATTCTAATACTCCTATGTATGAGTGCATAGTGAGTTATTGGTTGTTATTTATTTTTTTTATCTAGCACTCCTGATGCACAACAAATATATGCTAGGAGAATGACTTAAACCGTAAATGAAGCCATTAATAAATAGCTTACAGAGGGTTTCTTTTTGCTTTCCCCTGTTTCTTTCTCCCTCACTCTCTCAGTGACACACACCACATAAAATGGTCATATAAAAGAACTGTAAAGATGGTTGTTTCTAACCAAGAGCAACTGCGTGGTCAGGAAATGTCAACACACTGTGGTAACTGTTTGAATAGTTGGCTGAGGTTAAATCCTCAATGAAAGTGTCCACCAGTCTCAGGCTGAGCTCTGCAGTAGTATACATCGCTCTGCAGTTTGGTGTGGATTTTTATATTTTTTGTTATGTTATTTAGAGGTTTAGATGATCAATGATCAGGTTGCATTGAAAACAAAACAGAGCAAACTTCCTGTTTTGCATGTTGCGTCATCAGATTTACTTTTTGCTTGATTACCTTCAGGTGTGCTTTTAAATAAACAGGTTTGCATTCTTCAGTAGGTCTTAAATTGTGCTAAATTTACTGTAATTTTTCTGTAGGTATTAAATTTTTAGATGGTGCTTTGTCAGTTGGAAAACACAGTATTCAGAGATTTACTGCAATTTTGTTCACTTCTTTGTTCTTGAAAGTTATTGAAAAAAGTTAAGAGTTACACCTATAATTTATATCGTTGTTGCAAGTGTTAAAGGGCTGAAAAAATATTTTTAAAAAAAGCAATTAATCTCCGATAATAGTTATCAGATTTTTTTTTTCCCTGCTAAATTTTGATATCGGCCTGAAACTGGTCGGGCCCTACAATAAATTGACTATTTTCTACCAAAGAAATTGTTATGACATATTTGGGTCTTAAATTATTTTGTTGAGGAGGTCTTAAAAGCATTAAATCTGACTTTAAAATGGTGCAAGAACCTTGGCTGCACTTCAACCACATGTTCAACAGCTTTTGATTTGCATCCTGTGCTATAAGTTTATTACAGCATTTACTATTTTAGTACAGTGTTATAAAATGACTAATTCAAGCTCAATAGTGTGCTTATTCAGTTATGACAAGTCTGCTACTTTGAGACTAGCAGACTGAGCAGGATTTACCTCGTATCTTGAAGAGTTAATGGCTGGTTTTGCTGTGACATGCAGGCTGTGACTAAATGTTGATTTTTCAGAGAAAATCCACACAGAGACAGGAGTTGGTTTATGAAGAAGATAGTTTTGAACACTCATCCTTAACATCTCCACTGACATGTGGTAGCATATTGTGAGAGCGCTCCTCCCCACAGGCAACCATCTGGAAGTGTAGAGGAGAATGGAGGTATGCAGGGAGAGGAACATCTGGTCGTTTCTGAATTTGCACTGACAGGAAATGAGATGGATGAGAGATTTACACCCAGGCGGGCCATGATATGGACCTGTACTTCTGTTTTATAGGCCTGAAAAGGGTCAGTTATTATGTGCCTCTGGCTGGGATTATTTGTTTGTCATGCTTAATGATAGCCTGTCATATCACTGATGGAGTCAGACTGGTGAATCAGTTTGTTGTTTCATAAGAGATGCAACATCTGTGATGCTACCCAGCTCTCAGTGTTCTTTGCTTTAGCCTACAAATATTGTTATGCCTTGTGGATAATGGATTTCTGTGCACATTACAGTGTATTACTATAGATGGCACCAAGCTTAACTGTGGCTTTACGGCTGTTAATCCTCTCTAAACTCACTATAGTGGCTGTTAAATGTAAATGGTATGTTTAGTCTAATGTGGGATTGTCCACATAGATATAATCACAAAAGTTTGTTTTATATTTACAATGCTCTCATTCATGACCCCCATATACTGAGGAGTAGGGGGCAGTGTTTTAATTTGATGGTTAAATCCATTTACTTTACAAAGATACCGGGTTGTACCCAACAACCCAACAAAATGCCAATATTATTTTTATTTATTTACATTTTTACTTCATGCATTGATTAATATCAAAACAATTCAATATACAGGATACACAACGTTCCCAAATGTGAAAGAAAGGGAGCAGAAAGAAGACTCACCAGTGAAATTCGTCAATGCTTGCATTAGATATTTTACCTCTATGTTCAAACAGCACCTCACTTTGATGAGTCTTTTTTTAAAGCATAATTTCACTCAATTTAATCATGCATACTCTTTTTTTTTAAACTATTGACAACTTGATTTGGATGAAGAGGATGTACAGATGGAAACATGTTAGCAGATTAATTAATTCAAGAATCTAGTGCTTGACATTTGCATGTTCCCACGCATCCTGGAAAACCTGGAAAATGATTGACCAGTTTTCCAGTCATGGAAAACATGGTGAATGAGAAAAAAAGGTTTTATTTATTTTATTTATTATTTATTCTCCCCATGCCTTGTCAGCAAATTTGATGTTTCCTGGACATTTGACCTTTTTTCTCATTATCCATGTGTTCTCCATGACTGGGAAAATTGGTCAATCATTTTCCAGATTTTCCAGAACGTGTGGGAACCCTGATTTGACAAACACTTTATCAAAAAATAAACCCAGCAGATTTCAGTTTGGCACATGGAAGTATTCAGCAACTGTGAATGTATTGTAAATGTTTATCTGGCCTGGAAATTATAACTTGGGAATCAGCCGTACTGAATATTTTTATATGCATGTGTTTAATTGGCTGCACTGTGTCTGCAGTCGCTAAAGTATAGAGGTGATGAACCTTCTCTTCATGGCATTGTGTACACTGACTTAGTACCTTTTTGATTTTTACTGCTTTTACAATATGCATAGCAAGCACAGGATGGGGAAAATATCATACTTTATAAGATAATAAAGTGAAGAGGAGCTGCATCTACTTTATATTGCTGTGCACGGCCACATTGGCAGTAAACAGTACACTTGGAGACACAGGAGCCTAAGGCATAATACATCTGCATACAACTAGAAGGGCTTCCGCCACGGCAGTTTCCATAAGTGAAGAAATAAAATTTGTACGCCCCGTGATTTGGATCCAAATTCCTTGGCCCATGCTACAGTACATACTCCCACCAGGTTTCATGAAAATCAATAGAAATGTAATAGTGTTTCCACAATCTTACTGATAAACAGACCAACAAACCAAACACATAAATGTGTATTAATGCTCTCACTCACCTGTGCATCCCTGTTTGCATTCTCATGTAAATCTGGTGGCAAATTGGTTTAAATACAAGTACAGATTTGCATGAATGCTTGTTTATAAGTAATACAGTGAGAGATGAAGTGTAATGAAACTCCGACGCATGACAACCAAGGCAACAGAAATACATTTTCCACTCTTCCCCTCGCTCTCACATGCCACATATAATATTGACACTGAAGGAATTCCAAGCAGCTCCTTAATCCAAGCAAGTGCTGACAGAGGCTTAGATTGGATGGAGGGAGGGAGAGATGTTGAGATGTGCAGGTGAGAGGGCAAGGAGTTTAAAGATGGGTGGAAAGACGGGAAGAGAGAGGAGTTGAGATCAAAGTGACTTTGTGCTTCCAGGTTTTCCAAAGTGAAAAAGAGCTGCTTCTTCTGCTCGGTCTGTCCTCTGCTGCACTCAGACTATGGGCCCAGCATTGTTGTGTTCCTAAAAATCTGAGTTTTATCATGAGATGTCACCCTAGCAGCAGGATTTGAAGGCGAAAACATTTAATGCTAACTAACGTGCTGATGGATGGAAAGTGTCCTGGTGTGTGACTGCTCACACTGGTGTCCTCTTTGCTGTTAACCCTCAGGTATGACTACAGAGAGATGCTGTACAACTCCACCTTCTGTCTGGTTCCTCGAGGACGACGGCTGGGTTCATTTCGCTTCTTAGAGGCTTTGCAGGTGAGTGACATGCATACAGATCGCTCACTATCGCTATGCTTAGCTGTTAGTGTTACAGGAGGTGCAGTATGGTGACTCAGCCAGTACATACCATGTCTCTCTCTCCCTCACATTGCCTTCATTTGCTTGGTGTGAACTAAATAAAGTAAAAATCAAAAAGAAGGAACTATTTTTGGAATCACAGTAGGCGCAACCCTGCTGGTACTTCTTCACTGGGATCAAAATTCATGCTGTTTGAAATCTTTTTTGCAGCCACGCTGTTGTGTCTGTACTGAATCTGTCACAGGAATCACTACAGCCTGTGATTTTAAACCATAATCAAAGGCTCACCTACACAGATGCTTCAGTTTTGATGAAGTGTCCACATCAGTTCGGTCCATTATGGCGTCTCGGGTTAGCAGCTGAATGTTATGACCAAACACAATTGAACTGGTTCAAGAAATGCTGTAGTGCATCAGCCCTGAAGCTGTGGTGACCAAACAATAAAGCCATTAATCAGTGGTGGAGAATGGAAAAAGTGATGTACTGGGCTGCTTCCAGAAGCTCTCCCCTTCACTGCCAGTCATTCTGTGAATGTGCAGCCAGTGTTGGTGCAGCTGTGTCTGACTCAGTGTCTTCACTGCTGCCTCTGCCATATGTTCTCTCCATGTTTTCTACTTTTCTGGTTCTTCTCCCACTTCCTCGAGTCATCATCTCCTCTCCTCTAACATTACACTTTTTTATTTCTGGTACTGTCTTCAACAAGTGTCCTTGTTTGCCAGTGGCATCAGCCCATCTCAAGTTGCCTCATTCACACAATGTAACTGCTCACTTCAAGTTTATAGAGCTTAAGTATTAGGTTTAATAAACAGTTTCACATAAGACTGTTGTGTTTCTCAAAAAAAACAATGCTAGCCCCATTTTAGCAGCACAGGAACCTTTCAAATATAGTGATTCTTCAAAACAAAAATTGATTTATTAGGCAGTTAAGTCTTGTGCTGTTGACATGTATGTATACATCAAAGTGATTTTTCAGCAGCAGGCACAAGAGGGCGCTCCCACACAGCCTGTGAGTAATTTTGGGGCTTCTGGGAGATGTAGTCAGAGAAGAGAAGAGACGGTATACACCACAGAGATCATGCCGTGGTGAATTTGACATCCTATTGTCAAAGTTGAATAGTTGTGTTAAGTTGTGTTATTGCCATTTAGATGTTTTTCCTCCTCCAGTCACTTTGAGTATAATGAGTGCAACAGTGGAAACCGTCAATATTTTTGTCATGGTGTGATTTTCCTCTGAGTTCTGTTTGTGTCAAGTGCTGTCAGCGCTAGTCCTGGGAAATAGTCAGGAAAAGGCAAGCTTTTTGAGCAAGAATGAGAATGACATTTGAGTTTATAATAGGAGATGGGCAGTGACTGGGGAGGTAATTGCACCACTGGGGAGCCGGCAGTGTGACGCAAAGCAAGGTCAGACAGTGGACCTGTGAATGAGAAAGAAGTGCAGCAGCAAGGCAACATGCAGAGGTTGGCAGGAGAGTAGGGCTGGACTGCAGCTTCAAGGTATTAGTGTGTCTTTTCACCCACAGCCTCATGCAGCACACTAGTTCATGAGGGCAGGCAGACATTTCAGTGTTTAGGTGCTGTATTAGTTACACTGGCTCCAGTGAGTACTCTAACAGGCCAGACAGGAAGCAGGGAGTGGAGAGCTGGGTTGATGGCTAATTTGGCAGATGATGTGCAGCTTAATCCAGCTGGATCAATTCATGCACTGCAGGTGCCATGGCATCTCTGTGTTTGCAGAATGTATGGAGTACATAGCAGTGAGTTTTATTAAGGGAAGTTTGTTCTGTGTGCTTGAGGGTGATGTGATGACTGAGAGGGGACTGAGCTGCAGCAGCGTCCGGTTAATCGGTCTGAGAGAGCAGATAGGTAGGGACGGATGGCAGATTTTCTGCAGATTGCTGCCTTTACTCATGACGACGAGGAGATTCGACGAGCACTGCAGCACTCTGATGAAGGAGTGCTTGTAGCTGCATGTGTGTGGAGTAAGGCCGAGAAGTTAATTATTATTATTATTATTATTATTAACAGATATATAGAGCAGGTCGCTGCAGGTGGGACGCTGTACCATTCAGCTTTTGCTAACACGTTTGTCAAGTATGTTTTGAAGTGTTTCTTCCTCTCCACTAGACATAATGATCGTTTTTATGAAGCAGCACTGCCTCGTCACTTTGAGAGTTAGTCATTAAGGTGCTGCAGCAGTTCTGTACTCAATGGAAATGTGTTGGAAGATATGTTGCCTCTATTGGTTAAATTGCCTGATTTGATTGCTTGGGAAATGGACCCTGTGCAGTGATGACATGGGGTTGCAGAGCATAAGCCATTTACTACTATTTTTCAGTTCACTCTTCTCTCCTGTCTCTTTATATCGTTGCCTGTATTAATACAGTCTGGTTATTACCTTTGAATATACATGTTTTAGGGCTAACATCACACAAGAGGCAACTCAGGCAAACAGATGGTGCTCTTTTACCTGCTTCACCTGTTTAATACATTTATTTGTTCATGCATTGTTTCCTGTTGGTGCATGTTTGCATTTCTACCATAAATGACGATACCTGCCGTGAGCATCACAGGCTCTGCAGGGCAGCTTATTAATTTCATTATTACCCTCACAGGCGGCGTGTGTGCCGGTGATGCTAAGCAACGGCTGGGAGCTGCCTTTCTCAGAGATCATTGACTGGAATACAGCAGCTGTGATCGGGGATGAGAGGCTGCTGTTACAGGTGGGTCCAGCTGCTCCTGCAGTGGAAACTTAAAGGTGGAGACTGAAATTGGAGTTTGGTCAACAATGTTAAAAAGAAGAATATCTATGTGACACTGTTATATTCACATTTTTTTATTCTTGAGAATGACAATGTTTGTGTCTAGAGAAGATTATTATCAGGCCTGATAAATTCATCTTATTCCAGTTTGTATTAGGGATGGGTATTGGCAAGGACCTCATGATACGATACATATCACAATACTTGAGTGTTTTAAAGTTGAGTTTTTTCTGTCTGTGGTAAATTATGTCTTTATTTATTTCCCAGATCCCGTCAACGGTGCGCTCTATCCACCAGGATAAGATCCTGTCCCTGAGACACCAGACCCAGTTCCTATGGGAGGCTTATTTCAACTCTGTGGAGAAGATAGTACTGACCACCCTGGAGGTGCACATACAAGTTATTTATTTATTTTATTATGAATGTCATTATGCATCATGCATCAAATCAGATGCCCAGGATTAGTTTGTGTTTAGCCTTTAAAATGTCACTTCACAACAGTGCCTCCTGTTCTATTTGTTTTGCATCCAGTAATTTGGAAACACATGAGGCTACAACTGTGACTCTGCTGTTTTTCAGCTATGCATGATCGCCCACAAATGCATACAAATATGGCAGAAATTATTTTTCCATATACTTGTCAAGTCACTCAGTTCTGTACATTGCAGTTATTGACTTTGTATAATCACTTTACAGCTGCAGACATAATACCCACAGTGAAGCTGCTCCAGACTAGACTGAAAACCAAGAGGGGTGTTATGTATTGTTAAACGCTACTGTCATGTTTCTGAGGTTGTTTCTTGCTGTGGCTCGGCTATCAATCACGCCAGTAGTTTGTTCCTGTCAGATTCCATTTATCTATATTCTTCCTGGCGAGTAGCAGGCTGTCTCACCGCTCTTGGGCTTGAATTACAACCAAGCAAAGACGAGAGCAGGGGGGAATGAAAGGGGAGAAAACAGAGAGGATGTGAGCTTTAAGTCAGGATTTTTCACTGTGCATCCCCAAATTCATCCACTATCAATATACAGTGGACGTCTAAATTATGGCTGGTAGTTTTAATGAAAACAGGAAAAAGCACTGCTCATTTCCAGTTGCATGTGAGCTGTATTGCTGCCTGCACTGTCCTCAGATAGTGTTACTGAGGCCTCATCCCAAGAGGTATGAAGTCAGGGGAGTAGGAGGAGGCATGGTAACAGGATGAAGTTACACCCCCAAGAAGTTGATCTTCGATCTGTTTACGCTCTCGGTATCTTAACGCTGTTCCAACACATGCCATAGTACAAGGCTGGTAAGATGTCAGTGTTTTGGCTTCAGATTCAATCCTTTAAGGGATTCTAGATATTTTTCTGTGAGCCATAGTAATGTGTTTAGAGTTTACTTCGCTCCTAAGAATGCTGAATATTTCGTTAAGGTATCCTCTCACTTGTTCATTGTTCTGAGAACAGGGTTCCTGTGGTTCCTTAAAAAGCCTTAAAATGTCTTAAATTTACCATAAATTTGCTGTAGGTATTAAATGTTGACATGGTGTGTTTAATGCCAATAGGAAAACACAAGATTCAGAAATTTACTTCAATTTAACATGTTATTTTGTTCACAAAGTTCACTTCTTTGTTCTTGAAAGTTGTGAAATTAAAGTTGCAGAAAAAAAGTCTTATGCCTTCAGTTTATAGTGTCGTCATAAAAAATTATTGTCTGAGATTAATCAGTTATCAGATATTGGTATTGACATTGGCCTCTAAAACCATATTGGTTGGGACATTTTTGGATTTGGATTTTGGACATTTTTGGGTCTTGAATTATATTTGTTGAGGTTTTAAAAATTATTAAATTTGACTTTTAAAATGGTGCAAGAACTCTGGAGAAGTTTGGGAAACAGTTGATGATGTGGGCGGGTAAAGCCCACTCGTACATTGAATGTCACACCGGGAGAAACCACAAATAAATGAACTTTTACTTTACATTTTAAGCTTATGGAACACAGGAACACAGAAATCCTAAATGTGGATGTGATCTGCTCTTCTTTTCCCACAGATCATCCAGGACCGGGTACTGCAGCACTCCTCCAGGAGTAACCTCATGTGGAACAGTCTGCCTGGAGGCCTTTTCACTCTGCCTCAGTACTCCACATACCTGGGAGACTTCCCCTTCTACTATGCTAAGCTGGGTCAGTCAATTAGTCATGCACATGCTAAATGCTAAGAACCACACTGATGGCTTCCCCTAAAGTTTGACAGACTGATTTTCATTTGCGACACCTGGTGCGTGGCAGCTGTTGAATACTCGTAAGCTTGTAACGTGACTCGGTGACATTGTGACAAGTTCTGCAGTGTGTCTTTATTAACTGATCATTTGTCGCAGAGAAGCTCACCAATTAGACCAGCCTGGGTGCCGTGTCGTGTATCTGTGCTTGGCTAATTGGCCAGAGACGAGGCTTGTTGTTGACACTGGGATTTGGTTAACTGGCACCTTTTCCTATTCAAGCCTAATTAGACCTGTGCAGTTATACTGGATGCTGAGTAAACAACGCTTGAAGTCAAGAGGCACAAACTAAGGGATGCTCAAAGCTGTCAGAGACATATTACTTGTAGATGTACGTCTACTTTTTACTTTTAGGAGTTTATGATAATAAAGAAACTGTGCTGCCATACTTAATAGAGCATATATCTGTGATATGAGTGATGCTACCACATGACTAAAAGCTCAATTTCTTACCTGTCAGATTTGTGCTGCTTTTTGTCTTAACCCTCGATGTGTCCGGCTGTTTTCAGGTGTTAAGCCACACACCAAGTTTACGGCGATTGTTCTCGTGGTGAGCCCACTGGTCTCCCAGTCCCAGCCAGTCATGAAGCTGCTCGTCGCTGTGGCCAAATCCCAGTACTGTGCTCAGGTAATTCAAAACCTCTCGCTCAGTTGTGACCAAATCAGCCTGATCTCCACTAGGTGCTTCTTGATGCTCCATAAAACTATGAAGGAGCTAATTCAACCGATGAGGGAAGTGTTTTAACAAATTAAAGCAGAGTTTAGAACACAGCGCTTTAAGACGTTAAACAGAAAGTAAAGTGGGCAGAGCTACTTTGGCAGATGAAAGCTCTGTTTGTCTCCACGTCGGTGCCGTTTCTCAGGTTTATCACATCTCTGGTGTTTGCTTAAAACTCATTTTGAACTTGAGTGTTTTATTCATGCTGGAGATGAAGGGAGGCTGTCTAAATATCCTGCCACAATAGATTTACCCAGACACTCTCTACAGATATTATTATCCTCTGCCATTACACTCTGATGGAAATACATAAAACTGTTACCTGCAGGGCCACTTTCTTCTGTCACATATCAAAATTACACAATAATAATAATAATAATAATAAGATAAAAGTACATAATTTATCAGTGAGTTTGTGCATAAAAAGGTTGTTTAAGTTATTAATGTTGAGAATGGTGTGTTTATGGTAATTAGGCTTTTAACCACTATGTCTTTTCTTTTATTTCCATTATTCATCTGTTATTTTATTTTACAGTTTGGCGCTGTCGTGTAACTGTAGGTGGTGTGACAGATCTGAAAATAGTTCTGCAGTAGACTGATGAAGTTAAATAGGGAGTAAACAAACTTAGAGCTTTGAATTTGGAGCAATGACATTATGGGTTTCTGCACAAGACTCCTGAAAAAGTCTCAAATGTCTTAAATTAAAATCTGGGCAGTTTAGGTCTTAAATTGTCTTAAATTTACCGTAAATTTGCTGTAGATTGTAGAAGAAAGTTAAGTGTTATGCCTTCAGTGTATATCGTTGTTGCAAGTGTTAAAGGGCTGAAAAAAATTCTGGAAAATTATTATCAGAGATTAATCGGTTAATTGATTTTTTTTTTTTTTTTCCTGCTAAATATTGATATCGACATCGTCCTCAAAAACTCCATATAGGTCGTGTCCTACAATAAATGGTTTTCTACAAAAGAAATTGTTATGACATTTTTGGGTCTTAAAAAGTGTTAAAGCTGTTTCTGCTTTTTTTTTTTTTTTTTTTACTTTTTATTCATTAGCAAAAACATACATGCTGCACTTTTGTGTACACACCACAGTTTCTAAATAAAAATCCAGTGGAAAAAACAAAGTCAAACTCAAAGTGAATAATAAGCTGTTTCCTTTTAGGTGTACATGTATATATGCTGCTAAGCTTTACCTGTTTTCTCTTTGTTTAGGTGATCGTTTTATGGAACTGTGACAAGCCTCTTCCTGCCAAGCACCGCTGGCCTGTCACATCAGTACCGGTCATTGTCATAGAAGCTGAAAACAAGGTAAAAAAACAAAACAAATAAAGACAGCGTCTGTTTGTGCTACACAGTTGTCATCTTGCTGGGAGCTCAGGTAGAAATCTGTTAACCTCCCTAAGAGCCCTGCAGGTCTGTTGGCATGAGTCTAACATGCTTATCGAGTGGTTTCCATTTAAGTAAATGTGCGCACATTGATATAAATTGTAAAAGTATTTAGGGGTGCAACAACAAGTCGCCAAAAATCAATGATAAAATTTGTTGCCAGCGAATTCATTTGTCAATAATAGTCGGTGACGTCATCACTCGTGTTTTGCTGGAAAAGAACATGTGCGAGTCAGCGTGACCAGCAAGCAAGAGAGAAATTACTGCGTCCACTGCAAAAACACCAAGAGCTAAAAGATGGAAAGTCGAGGAACATTTCATCCTAAACACTCAAAAACACATGGCTGACATGGCAGCATTTCAAGCAGAGGCATGTTGGACACCTGAAGGATGCAGCTTCTATTAGTCAACTAATCAACTATCAAAATATTTGTCATTTGCAGCCCTAAAACTATTTCCTGTCTGGTCACATTTTGACACTTTCGTGTTTGTGTGAATCATTCCAGGTGATAAGTAGTCGTTTCCTGCCCTACGACACCATCCCCACCGATGCTGTACTCAGTCTGGATGAGGACACTGTGCTCTCCACCACAGAGGTCAGTCCACCGGGATATTTAATCAAGACGTTTGTGTTAATAACTGAATAATTAAACACTGTTGTGTAATGTTCGATGCACTGGATGTTTTCCTCGTTTCTTAACCCCTAATGTCTTCCCTTCTTCTTCTTCATCTTCTTCCTGTCTCTTTGTCTCTTGATCCTGATCCAGGTGGACTTTGCCTTCACAGTGTGGCAGAGTTTCCCAGACCGAATCGTTGGCTATCCAGCCCGCAGTCACTTCTGGGACAGCAACAAAGAGCGCTGGGGCTACACTTCCAAATGGACCAACGATTACTCCATGGTGCTGACTGGAGCTGCCATCTATCACAAGTACTGACACACTCCTCTCTGCTGCTTTATTGTATTTTTCCGCCTCTCCAGTGAAATTCAGTTTCCATTTAGTTCAACGCTAACCGTTCACTCTGTGTGTTCTCCCTCAGATACTACCACTATTTGTACACCACCTACCTTCCAGCCAATCTGAAGTCCATGGTGGACCAGATGTCAAACTGTGAGGACATCCTGATGAATTTTCTTGTGTCCTCTGTGTCTAAATTACCACCCATCAAGGTCACACAGAAGAAACAGTACAAGGAGACCATGATGGGACAGGTGAGGCAGAATATTTATCCTGTAATACTAGTTTTTTATATTATGCCTGAAGGTAGAGCAGGCACTGTGTGCAGGATTGTTGAAGGCACTTTTTCTTTTTTCTTTTTTTTTTTAAACTATTTTTATTAAAATTTCTTTTTCTTTTCCTTTTTTCTTTTCTTTTTTCTTTATTCAATCTTGTATTTAGTTGTTTATCTTTTATGTAATGAAAAGTTCTCAATAAATAACTAAAGTAAAAAAACATGGAAAAACATAAACAATTTTTTAAAAAAAAATCACACTGGGGCCCAGGATATTGAGTAGTAATACTGAATGGATAAATAACTAAATAAATAGACGGACATTTAGGACAGTGCAGCATAGTGTGGGGTTCCCTTTAGTTAGAGAGGTATCTTTCTTCCACATTCTCTGAAACAGTACATCAATGCTGGGTTATCTACAAATTTGGAAACAACTGACGGTGTCTAAAAGAGCCTTGTCTTCATCTTCCAGTCGATCTCCTTCCGAATGTTATTATTAATATCTTTATGACATCCAGTGCATATTGTTTCCCACTCTCCATCCTCAATTATCACCCTCCAGCTCCCATTTATTTTTGATATAAAAGTATTGTCTGGTGTATCCAGTAATAGATTTCTGTATATATGTGAAACATGCTTTTTTTGTTAGGTAGCTGATGTTTAATTATATTAATAGGTAAGTTTCTGTCGTTGATGGAGCATTTCTAATAATATTCCAATCTTTATGGCTTGTGATGTAATGTCTAATCTGAAAATATGGGAACGTATCACTTGGAGAGAATTAGAGTCCTGGAGATATGAGAAAACATGATGGCACTCTTTCTAAGAGAATCATTACAGTACTTTGTATTTGTTTCTACAGTGTCTCTGGTGTTGAGTGTAAACAGTCAGGTTGAACAAAGGTCCTGGTATTTGAAATTGTGCTGGGAAGGTTTCTGCTCGTAGAAGGCATGTTTTGAAATCACTGCAGATACGCTGTTTTGTTGTGGAGTGAAACACCTGCAGGATTCCGACTGTCGGTAGCAATTTAACACATAGAAGAAGAAGCTGTTCAAAAGCATGAAGGACGTTCTTTTCTTCACTTCAAATCCAGCAAGGTGCTTTTTCTCTGTTCACAGATTCTGGAAGCTTCTCTGTTAAAAATACCACATGATCATTTATTATTCACTGAGCTGTATGGAGCAGACAGACCTGTGGTTTTCTGATTATTGTAGAGCCTGATGGCCTTTAGACACATCGCACTACTTAAACCTTATAATGTTATGAGACATTTGTAAATTTAAATTTACAGTTTTTTGTTGCAATATAGCCTTCAATAAAAAAGTCATGAATAATTACAACATACTCTGAAAGGTCAGAATAATTTGTGATGCATTATTCATTTTATTGCTCTCTCTCCCCCTCCCATCACCAGAGCTCCCGGGCATCTCGCTGGGCTGACCCGGATCATTTTGCCCAGCGTCAGACCTGCATGAACAAGTTTGCCAGCTGGTTTGGCACCATGCCCCTGGTCCACTCTCAGATGAGACTGGATCCAGTTCTGTTCAAAGACCAGGTGTCCATACTGAGGAAGAAGTACAGGGACATCGAGAGGCTATAACCCTCCAAAGCCCCCCTCGCTCTCTGGACACCACAAATAAAGAGCGAGGGGGGCGGTGACGTGGAGGAGCGCACAGCCTCTTCCTGATTGCGTGGTCGGATCAGTGGAGAAGAAAATTGGATTGGGTTCAGAGAGAGGAGGAAAAGAAACTGGAACGGACGTGGAGGACGCCACATTGGTTTCCTCTGCTGTGTCCATTTTTCCTTTTTACCCTTTTCTCTTATGTGTACAGGGGGATAGCTGAGCACTACGACTACCACCAAGTGAAAGACAGCAGAGGACTTTAAAACTGCTGACTTTGAACTGTTAGCTTGCTGACTCTTTGTCCCAAATCCAACCCACTGCTCTGTTCACTCTGCACAGGTTTCCTGGAAGTTTTTGATGACAGAATATTAATTATGACTGAAGAGGATACACTATTTTGGATTGTGTTTAGCTATTTTTTTTTATACAGCGAACAGACGGCCAGCACTACTCTCTCTGTATTGTCTTAATTAAAACCAACAGCAGGAGTGAAGTGAGGAACCCCTCGACCACAGAACTGAGTTATGATCGTTGATCTGATATTCACAGTGCCTCAAGCTTATCGGATGGCGTCGGGAGTCTGGGAGTCTGAGATAAAGATGTGGTGCAGAAGGAGCACCTTGAGCTTGCTGCTTTGTGTTTTTTTTTCATAATTTGCTTCATAATTGATGAATAATGGGTCTTAGATTATTTTTTTCAGGTCAGCATTTCTTATTTCTTCATTGTTGAAGTGTAATAAAGATTTATTTGTAATCAACTGAAAAACTAAATAATCTTTACGCGCCATTCTGAGCCTACGACAACTACGACATACACCTAGCTAGATTTGGACTCAGATTTATATCCACGGAAACTGAATTTAAATGCAGACGGATTAGTTGAATTCTCTATTTTCATTTGAGCAAGAAGTCTTCTTCATGTCTCTTTTTCCATTTGGAAAGGTTTACATGGTGTGTGAATACCTGCTGGCCTGAAGACCAATAGAGGATCACAAGAGTTGCCTTGGTTAAGGGATGCTAGTCGAGCTAACATTGGTCACCACTGGGAAAACCAGGGAGTGGATCTTTATATGAGGATATTTATATACAGTTATTGTCTGACCCAATTTCATTTTGACCAGTGACAAGTTTGGCAGCAGCCAAGGCTGACAAGTACTTGATACATGCTAACGCTGCTTTCATCTGGGAGCATCAAACGGTGCTTGATGCTTTCAGAGTCACAGCTGGCATCATACTAATTAGATTACTGTATTTTCCCCACTTTGTTATGATGAAGTATGTCCATTTTGACAAGAAGTCTCACCATTTGTGATAGCGGTTAAAGGCACAGAGAGGAAATACTGAGACATTTGTGTCATTTCTCAAACAAAAATACATAAGCCTTTCAATTTTCAGTACATTTGCAAAATGCCTATTTGTGTCTCTGATGATCGCAGAGTGAAACCGCCATTCATTATGGATAAATTTGTTGTGATTGGGCGCGATCAGTTTGTTGCATGAATGTCATCTTGATTAGTTTCTATATATGATTTTTTTTATTTTTTTTCCAGCTGAGTCAAAGTTTTAACACTTTATTTTTTATTTTTGTCTTGATATGTCATATCTGAACATGCGAGCAGAATTTGATGAATTCAGAACACGTATGTGTGTTTTTAAATCAGAGTGCATCATCGATGTAAAGACTGAAATGTCCGTGAAGTGTCCCTGTAAAGCCAGCACCGTTTCCATAGAAACCTGCCCTGACACCTCCTTCATCCTTCAGATAAGATAAATGATCATTTCGTTAAGGCTCACAGTTCTGTACCCTTCACCACAATAATGTGCCAATAGATCATGATGTGATTTTAGATTTGGTTCGTAAACACACTTCCTGTCTACATGAGGAAGTAATATATGTGAGAAAGAGAGGGGGAGAAAGGTGTTGCATGGTATTTTTCACTTCTGAGGACAGTAAATAAACAATCATAGTATTACTAAACACAGTGCTATCAAGAAAACTAAACAGAATCACATTTCAGAAATGAACTTGGTGCAATATTTAAGATGATATTTCCTCCTCTCCTTCTGTATGTTGTTGTTTCAGAGGCAGGGGGTTATATATTGATGTGCCTTCACAAGAAATACAGTTATTAGTTTGTTGTTTTTTTTTTCCACCTTGTGCAAGAAGCAGGTCCCTGTTTTCATTTCATATTAGGTTTATTGTTTGTTGTTATCAATATCCAGTAACACATAATGGCTCCCTAAATGATGTTGTTTAACACTGGAATGCTACGAAGACTTATCACCACACATCTGACACCAACATTCCTGCCTTTTCTGTCGTAGGAATATATGTTTTTAACACTTAATGCCTTGTGTTACTATACCTTCTGGCTGTCACAAGCATAGTAATACAAGTAATACACACATAATTCAATCATACGCAGTATTTATCAGACAGGATGGCATTCCGACTGAATCTCTGCCTGCTTCCTTCCCTCACTTCCGTAACTGCAGACTTAATTTTATAGAGATTAAAATGGAAAGATTGAGGGGAAAAAAAACACAATTTTGTAAAAGAATTTTATAAAAATAAACAATAAATAAAATGTTTGATATAAATTTTCTGTCTCTGTGTTCTGGTCACTGTCTTTCAAAGATTTTTGGTTTATCTGTTTGTCTTTCAAACTAATTTTGAATCAAACTTCACATATTAGAACTACATACTTTAATTCTACGCTGTGCTGGAAAGGACATACATCCTTTGTCCTCTCTGACCTGCCGCCAACCCATTTTCCAGCTTCCCAAAACACATTTTGTGTGTTTGGTTGATGCACTGCACCCACTGGGGGAGAGCCAAGCTAAATAATACCTTTAGCTTCCTCCTTGTGTGTGTGTGAACCTCATCCATTGCCAAGAAACTGCTGTGTTTACATAAATCTATGTCAGGATGATCGGTTTAGACACGCTGCATAAATAACAGCATCTATCCAGGATGATCCCATGGTGCATGAGAGCTGCCAGCTCAGCTACAGGAGAGACTGCTACCATCCAAAAAACACACAGACAGACACCAAACTGGGCGAAACTCTTAACGCTCTGCAGTATGTTGAAGCTGGACCAGTTTTATCACTTATTATTATAGGATGCCAAGACCACGTCCAGTCTGAGTGATATGTAAACAGATGCAGATTTCTAGAGGCTTTGTTGCATGAAGTGACAGGAAATAAGTGACTTCCAATAAACCAGTGAGTAAAACGTCACTGTGCTGGAGGGGTCGACACACTGCCAGAAGTCTGCTCATGATTAAACGGTTCGCTAATCAATTCAGCGTCTCTTAATCCTACTGGTGAGATGGATCTGTGCTGTGGGATTAAATACTGTGACTCCAAAGTGCCAAATTTGACAAGTTGTCTTTCCATCAAAAGTTATTCCAGTTACATTTGGCCATAAGAAAGAAAAAGAGGTAAAAGGAAACCCATCACGAATCATATCTGATAAAACCCCCAAAATAGTCCTAAGTATAAAAGGTGAGAAACAGGGGTGTCACTAGGTTTTAAGAATGGGGGAGATGCACAAGATATAGATATATATATATATATATACACACTAAGAGGCATTAAAAACGCAACAAAGTCAATCTAAAACAAAATTAGATACAAGTACTTTGTATACAAAAGAATGTTTTGTTTACTACCACTCTATTGAAACTATGGAGCCACATTTTTCAGCTCAAACAGTAAATGAACGTGGCAGACGGTACCAATCCCTGTTTTTGCACGTGTGATTCGTTAGGACATTGTTTGAAAGCTTTCAATGAGTTCTTTTGGTGATTTGAGCTCAACTGGTCAAGGCTTTAAAAACCCAGAGGAAAAATGCAAGCTGTCACAGACGGTCACCATGCCACGCTTAGCAGCAAACATGAGGGAGCAGGCCATTGGTACGCTGAGATCCAGAATGACCGAAGCGAGGGTAGCCAGGCATTTTGGCGTCCACAGATGCACTATCTCACGCCTGCAGGCACGTTATGCACAGACATAATGTGCAGGTTATGGACTGGCCGCCTTATTCCCTGGATATGAATCCGATTGAACGCCTTTGGGACAATCTGGATCGCCGTGTACGGCGTCGTATTCCACTGCCGGTGACGGTTGCTGATCTCCGTACTGCACTCTTGGAAGAGCAGGAAGTGATTCCAGTGGCTGAAATCAACACGCTCATCATGTCTATGCCACGACGATCACACAAGATACTGACATTTGTAATCCATGTCCATTAATTTTTCTATTGTTGCTTCTGTTCATTCATGTTCAGTATCATACCAAGTGAAGTCACCCAATAAATTATGAAAATTCAAATTAGTATCGAAAAAAACACAATGTTGCTTTTTTAATGCCCCTTAGTGTATATATGTAGCACATGTGGTCACTTTTTCTGTTGACCCATAATAAAGTCACAAAAGAACCAAACTTCATGATTTTTTTTGTGTGACAAAGAAGTATCTGTTCCAATCACTATCAGAGAAAAATCAGAGCTGTAGAAATAACTTGAAACTCAAGAGAGCCATGACATGATGTTCTTTACAAGTGTATGTAAACTGTTGACCACAGCTGTATATGTACGTACATATACAGTACATATATACAGTGGTGTGCAGAGACTTTCTGAAGGGCAGGAACACAAAGAAAATATTTAAAAAAAAATATTATTATTTATTTAGACTCATATTCTAGGGACTTTATTTTTTGGGGAAAAAAAATAAAAAAACACCAATTATTTAAGGGGGCTTAAAACTGTTTTAAATAGGCCTAATGATGCCACTGGTGAGAAATAAATTAAACTGAATTTGCAGACTAAATATCATACAGCGCCTCATAGAAAAGGAGTTACAGAGGAGCAGAAGAAGATCCCTGTGGTGAAATAATTGAATAAATTAAGCTGAGGTATATTGTAGGACTATTACCCTGAAACAATTTCACAGGCTTAAAGGACTCTAATGCGTCAACCTATATTTGCCATTTTTAATCCAGAGTGCTTCAGGAATCCCAAAGAACGAGATGTTTTATTGCATGCTGATAATGATATACCTCTTTCTTGGTTTGTAGAGACATTAATATGTTGAGGCCGTGTGACTCACACCGTGTAAAAAAGCATCTGTGTCCTTTCTCTAAGGCTGTTTAGATGTCCCTGTCACATGATAACAGCAGCCGGCGATCAGCTATGTGGAAGTATTTTATCTAGCAGATGGCAGCTCAAAACTGTGTCACCATCGAGATGTGGCTTAAAAAGTTTCATATACTCATTTCTGTGCACTGTCTCTCTTACATCTGTTCGCCAGTTTCCAATTGTGTTTAGTAATTTGGTCTAAATCAATAACTGATTGATCTCACAATGAGCCGGTGAGTTTGTGAAATGATGATATGTGCGTGAGTTGCATTTACTGAATTTACTTCTAAGTAATAAATGCTTACCACCACTGTTATTATCCTGTGATTATGAGGCATCAGTTCAAGTGTCACTGCAGATATCCAGCTATGCATGGGTGTTCATGAATAAAATCAGACTGATAATCATGCTGATAATAATAGGTGAATTTTGTGTGAGCACTACCTCAGTGATCCATCAGCCACCCTACACAGTGACACAGTGGAGCCCTGCTGCTAATAAATCAGAAACATGCTCAACTGGCAGCAGTTCTGCTGCAGCAGATGTTGTAGCCTTTCAGATAAATCCGCTTTACTGCATACAAATTTTACAATTTGATTGTAGATGATTCTCTCTCTCTGCCAGGCATGCTTCTCATCTCTGTGTCTGTTTGGAAATTTATCAAAAAAATATTTTTCTGCAAAAAGGACTAAATTTGTTCAGCAGGATGTGGTCATTTCAGTTGTTCCTCTACATGTAAATATTGTTTTGTGTCTTTTCTCCTGATGGATTCCTTTCTCACTGTGAAAATACAGACTTTTTGTAGCTGGGAAGGCCACTGTGTTACCAGATGTTACAACAGGCCTGGGTCATAACCAGTCTTACAACATGGGATGGTGATGGGAGCACAGTGGGCAGGCTATCATATCCACAAAAATACAATAAATAAAGTAGATTGCAGTCACTGGGTAACCTGTGTGGGGGGAAAACACAAAAATAAAAGGAATATTACACAATGAAAATATTGCAATAATAATAATAATGACTATTGTGTTGGATTTGTTGGTATTTGCATACATCTGTAAGATAAAAACACTTTATTTCCCAGTCTGTTGTTGAGCATTGCGCCACAGCGCCCCCTATCTCCTCCTGGTGCTCACAGCAGGCTGTCTGTCAGTGTCGGCCGGCCTCAGCAGACTCCTCCTCCGCCATTTTTGACTGTAAACATCCTGCCGATTTTAAAAGGACAGCGGTGAGCGGGAGGAAGGCGACTGGCGCCATCTTGGCTGTTTTAATGAGTACAACAGGGGAGAATTCGCTGGGAGAAATAACATAATAACTGGGGTTTCACTGTGAAAAGGCTGCCGTCGGTAAGTGTGTTTGCAGCAGAAATATTTGCCCGCGGTTTTGTGAGCGCTACGAGGCGAAAGGGAAGCGCGTTTGTGTGGATTTGCTGCGGCCTTCACTGTACAGGCAGCCGTTAGCCACCAGCTAATGATACAGTTGTGCTAACAGAGGGGGGAAAAGTATAAGTAGGCGTCGATAGGCGTCCCGTTCCGGTACACTTTATTACCGTTTAATGAACGAGTTGTATTTGTGCTAGCCGTTTTAGTGAAGCTTAAATCGTTGTAAATGGATTTCATTGCTCCCTTTGTCGCTAGCAGGTAGCTAATTTAGTTCATTCCACTTGATGGCGCCGACTATTTACTGGCGTTGACCAACCCCTTGGCGCTCTTAACGCATTACACTGTGTTGAATGCTTACATAACCGCACGTGTTTCTCTTTCAATTCATTTATGTATTTATGCAATTAAAGACTTATTAATCCGTAGCGGTAGGGAAACGTTACGGGAAAAGTGTCGGTTACTGTAGGCAGACATGTGCATTTCCACTGTTTGCCTGTCTGACTGGGAAATAGGCGGAACTTGAATGAAGTCAGTGCTTGTTTTGATTAAAAAAATCAAATTTTCCAAGCTTTGTATTTTTTTAAAACTCGCAGTGAGTAACATTGCTGTATGGGACAATGGTAAAATTGATTAAATTAAGCCTAATAAGCGACAAAAGACGTGCTTCGATTTTAGGGCACCGTTGGACGTTAGCTAAACTTAACGTTACAATCTTCCTTTGAGAGACAACTGACCACTGTCCTTATCAACCAATCCACAGGTAAACAGTTACTAAAACAAAGTTATCTACTATAGCATTAGTTAAAAGCAGTCCAGAGTTTAAAGAGGGGAATTTGGCTCAGAGTTTCTTATTTTCGCAGTGTTGATGCTAACTAACGTCAGGAGAAAAAAACATAATTTGTTAGATGACTGTTATTCAGCCAAGCAGATGTGATAGTCTGGTTATTTTCACTTAATTTTTTCACGACTCAAGGAAAAAGGTCTTTATTTTCTGCAACCATGTCCACTTACATTTCCATGTCATGAGATACTAAGGTCGTGATGGGGAATTTGGTTAAAACACATTGTTTGATGCCTCTTATATTCTGCTATTTTTTTTCTTTCTATAATCACTTTTCCTTTGCATACATGAACTGATCGATGGTGTTTTTCCAGGTGGGCCGTGCCGCAGTGTGAGTGTGTGAGGCAGGGGAACCAGGGCCATGTTCTACGCCCACTTTGTCCTCAGCAAACGTGGGCCGCTGGCCAAGATCTGGCTAGCGGCCCATTGGGACAAGAAGCTGACCAAGGCCCATGTGTTTGAGTGCAACCTGGAGAGCAGCGTGGAGAGCATCATCTCACCCAAGGTAACAAGACAAAGGGCAGTCTTTGCGCTGTGGTGGAGCTGCTGCTGACCTCTGCATGGCTTTGTTCTGCCTCCTAATAATTCAAACAAGTAACATTTAAAGTCTTTTCTACCAAAGAAGAAAAATGGTGAATGGCAACAGTTAAAACCAGTGTTTGCTTTATTAAAACCAGTGAATTGCAGTGCCTTCATAGCTGTACAATGATGGTACAGTTCAGTGTGTTTCTATCCAGTCTCTTTATTTAGTTTTCCCTGTACTTTTTGCTCTCTCAGGTGAAGATGGCATTGCGTACATCAGGCCACCTGCTCCTTGGGGTGGTGAGAATCTACCACAGGAAGGCCAAGTACCTGCTTGCTGACTGTAATGAAGCCTTCATCAAGATCAAAATGGCTTTTAGGCCAGGTAAGGAGTGACCAGCCAAGAGTTTGTCCTTTTTATCTTGTGAAAAAAGCATTTTTTTTTTCACTAGTAGCAAAACTACTACTGGAATATCTACAAGCATGAAGGCACCGGGAGTTTTTTGGTCTGTAACCAACAGGGTTAGGTGACACTGTAATTATTTTTTTTATGAATTTCATCAGTTTTCCCAAACTTGAACTGTCACTGACTTGGTCTTTATGGGGCCCAGGGTTGTGGAGAACCATTGTGTGTTATGAAACCATTCCTATGTGTCTCTGCATTCAGGTGTGGTAGATCTACCTGAGGAAAACAGAGAGGCAGCCTACAACGCCATCACCTTACCTGAGGAGTTCCACGACTTTGACCAGCCACTTCCTGATCTGGAGTAAGTTAACCACCACTCCTGATCCCATTTCATCCCCTTGTTTTTTTATGTGAGTTTGTGTCATCGCTCATCACTGATGTCTTTTTTTTTTTTTTTATGTTACAGTGACATAGACGTAGCCCAACAGTTTACCCTCAACCAGAGCAGAGTAGAAGAGATCACCATGAGGGAAGATGTGGGCAACCTCAGCCTCCTGCAGGACAATGACTTTGGTATGAAACTATGTAAACTGATGTGTGGCTGGAGCAGTGTAATTGTAAATTTCAATGTGAGCGCATCGTACTGCAGAATCATTTTGGGTGGTAGAACTTTTCTAGAAAGCATTTAATTATCAGAATAATAGAACTTACCCTGTTCATATTTCCTAATATCTTCCTTCTGTTCCCTCCAGCTGACTTTGGTATGGATGACAGAGAGATGATGCGTGATGCTAGCACATTTGAGGAGGACATCATGCATGGCGCTACAGCATCAAACCTTCTGCTAGAGGCTGAACCAGGTCCGGCCAATCTCCCCGACAAGTCCAACCACATGGAGTATGATGACTTTGGGGATGGCTCCATGGGCAACAGCGATGGGGGAATGCTGGGTGAGCTCTCTTTTTTTATATTGGTATTAGCTATAATGCACCACAGTTTAAGCTGATTTGTAACATGGTTATGATTTATTAATGAAGAGTTAATCTTGTGTGTTATTCCCTAGTTGATAAGCTACTGAGCTCTGAAGATGGAGGAGGTATTTTCGATGACCCTCCAGCCATCACAGAAAGCGTCATGATGCCTCCAGATCACGGAGACGACGATGACGACTTTGACAACCTCCAGTCACGTAAGTGAAGTTTGTTTGTCTTTAGAAGCGTGGCCTTACCTTAATGTTAAGGTGTCGATGGGAAGTTGCAGCTAATTTGTTGTCATTTCTGTTTGAAGCGGGTCCAGACAGTCCAGACTCTGGTCCAGCAGAGCCACTGCCAGCAATGGCTGACCAAACAGAACAGACCACTCTGGTTCACAATGAGGAGGAGGCGTTTGCCCTGGAGCCCATTGACATCACTGGTAAGACGTTCACCTTTCTGTAGAGATGGCTGCATTTTAACTATTATTCTCTTCCTATTTTTCTGTATAATTCTGAAATATTTTTTGTAGCATTTATGCAGAAAGGCTGTTACAGTGCGATATAAAGTGTCTGCTATAGGATATAAGCCTCTGTTGTTTATATTGTAATTTTAACGTGTAGCTGCTTGGTTAGCTGTGTTGTTAACATTACTCTGGTTGTGGTTTCGATATGCTGTGTCTGAATGGATAATCCAAATGTATCATGCAAGTTCAAAACATGTTCATTGTATGAAGCATAGACTGGTGTAAAGGCTAATGTAGCTGCAGCAAGGCTGCTACTTTGTGGTAGCTTTTTTAGCACTGGTTGCTAGGGAAACAGAGGTAAAGCAGCATGGAAGAGGAGAGGAGAATGCAATAGAACGAGGAAATAACATTGTCATGATATACATTTTTGTCCATATCACACAGCTCTAGTTCCATTGAGAATTTGCAGGTAGTGCTTCAACTAAATCTGCTGCTCTTTGCTGTAAAATTGACCTGTTTGTTTGGCAGTATGTGCTGCAAAAGTCCCCTCCTGATGGAGGAATGACAGCGAGGCAGTCATTGAGTGTTTGTTTTTTTTTTCTCCTCCCCTCCACCTCTCCAGTGAAAGAAACCAAGGCGAAGCGTAAGAGGAAGCTGATCGTGGACAGTGTGAAGGAGCTGGACAGTAAGACCATCAGGGCCCAGCTGTCTGACTACTCGGACATCGTCACCACCCTGGACCTGGCCCCTCCCACCAAGAAGCTGATGATGTGGAAGGAAACTGGAGGAGTGGAGAAGCTTTTCTCTCTGCCTGCTCAGCCCCTCTGGAATGCCCGACTGCTCAAGGTGACCAGGGCTTCTTATACACATGCATGCATTGTGGATAAATATGTCCACACGTCCATGTAAATATTTGCGAACACACCGCAACTGTGTTAACACTTCTGGACCGGTAATGAGCATGTCACACCAGAGGTCTGGTTCTCCTTGTAGGCCAGACTCTGGCTCTGTTAAATGGAAGAGGAGAGAGTAGATTTATAATATTGTATCATTCATTGACATTCTGTTCAGGTCGTGGGATTTAAAATGAGAACATTGAAGGAACAGGAGGTGGAGGAAGTGATTGGTTTTGTCTGTCTCTGTTCTCGATCCTTTCACACCCACTCTTTACCCCTCCAGAATACTGAATGGAAAACGTGTTGATGCATAATTTAGCAGAGCTCCTTTCCTTTTGTCGAGCATCATTCCTTTCTAACACGCCATACTAGTGATTGCAGTTCTAGCCAAGGGCTCACGGTTGATCTGTGGATCGGACAGGCTGGGTCATATATATTAACAGTCCTGTTGAAATTATATATCATTAAAATAGTAAAACAACTCGTGCTTTTCACAAAATTATTTCCTCTGATTGGATGATATGTGTGCATGTAGATTTCTTTTATTATTATTGGACTACTGGATTTTTTCATAATTCCTTCTAAGTTAAACTATTAGATCTTGTGTTATCAGATGTTCACACGCTGCTTGACGCCTCTGGTGCCTGACGAGCTGAGGAAGAGGAGAAAGGGAGGAGAGGCAGACAGCCTGGATGAGTTCCTCAAAGAGCTGGAGAACCCAGAAGTGCCCAGAGAGGAGGTCATGACTCAGCACAGAGATGTTATTGGTAAGTTGTGCTGAATGACATGAGGTTTAAAAAGGCTGCATTCACGTTCGCATGTTATTAACGATCTCCTGTATCTTTCCTCCAGACCAGACGATCATGGAGGAGCCCAGTATGCTGGCAGCCTCCACGATGGAGGGCAGCAGGACGACCCTGGATGAAACCGTCATGCCTCCTCCATCCACCCCTCGCGGTGTCAAACGCAAGACCCTCGACAAAGAGAGCACCCTTCCTGTGAGTACTCAACACCTAAATATTATTTTTCGTTGCCTTCAAGTGGAGCAGTCACGTCGAGAAAAGGTGTAGTTGACCGGCATTTAATTTAATTGATTCCTGTTTTGTTTTTTTTCTTCTCAGATGGCTCCCTTGGAGCAGCAACAGGTGGCTGAGCGCTCAGTCTTGTCTCAGAGGTTAGACATGCATCAAGTGGATCTGCCTCCAGAGGAGAGCAGCCTCAACCTCACTCAGCTTGTCCCAGAGCTCGACCTGCTTGGTGAGAAGAGCAAAGACAAGAAGGACGAAAGTGATGAAGAGGAGGTGAGCGGGGAAATTACTGCTTTCTCTGACACACTGTAGTACTTGGAGTTGGTAGTAGTCATTCAATAGTGGTACATTCTGTAGAGGTGAGCTTTCAACTGTATGAGTCTGGGACTGTTGATGCTGATGTTGTTGTTTGGTCCTCAGGAAGAGGAGGGTCAGGCTGGAGACCAGGATCAGGAGGAGAAGAGATGGAACAAGAGAACCCAGCAGATGCTGCACGGTCTCCAGGTACAAAAAACTACTCCAAGTAGACTGAAGCAGTTGTCACTGGATTTCCTTGTATATTTCTGATTGTATATGCAGATTTAATATTGGTTTTCAAATTTTGTTGTTGTTGTATATGTTCAAAAAGCACTGTCTTAAACTGACGCTTTGCTTCTGTCCCTGCAGCGCGTCATGGCTAAGACCGGCGCAGACTCAGTTAGCCTGCTCGAATTATGTCGGAACAACAACAAGAAGCAGGCAGCTGCCAAGTTTTACAGTTTCCTCGTCCTCAAGAAGCAGCAAGCCATCGAGGTCAGCCAGAATGAGCCCTACAGCGACATCATCGCCACTGCTGGACCAAGATTCCACCTTATTTAGACATCGGAAGAACAGAAAAACACTCTGCTTGCAACAGACATACTTTTTTAATTACTCGACTTTTCTTGCCTTTTTATTTCTTGTTTTCCTGTCCCGTTTTTTTTTTTTTTTTTTTCTGGGAAGGGGAGGGAGTAGTGGGGAACGGGTTGGAAACTTTTTTTAAAAAAGGATTTTACTGTACTACAGGTGGAATCATGCAGTATTCATTCGGTTGAAACGAAGGGAGGAAGAATGTTTAACAAGTATATTTATAAAGGAAACTTTTTCAGTCACCAATTTGTAAGCTTTTCTTCCTTTTTGTTTTTTAAGTTCAGATTCCATCGTCTGCTTATTCCATACGTTTTAGCACCATTGCCCTGCAGTTGGATTATTGCAAATTTTAGATAAAGAGCCCTGTATTTTCACATGTCCATGTTCTGGAAAGGTACTGTTTTATTGCTCAGAAGTGTGACCTCTCCCATCTTCTCCTTGTTGCACTTGTTCTTTCATGATAAATGAAACGATTAATCTGTCAAAACATTGATGACTCTTACCTGGTATTAAATATCCTCTTTCAGATGTATAATTCAGGCAGTTTATCAATTAAGTTTTATGTCATTTTTTTGTACCTTTTATGTTCATGCTTATTCACCTTTTTGCATTATGTAACTAGGTAATGTTCTTGTTACAGTTAAGTACAATATCTCACCTTTTTAGTCTTCGGGTAACCTCTAGTTGTGATACATCTGTAAAGATTTGAAATAAAGTGTTTTAAGTACTTGGTAAGTGGATGTTATTCGTATATGGTGTTGTTTTCTAATAAAACGGTCTTTTGTAAAGATAGATATAAGAAAGATGAAGCTAGAAACTTGACAGACTAACCTGTGATTTAAATCACCTTTCATTGCAGGCCTTATAGTAACAGGCAACTTTTGTAATAGTAAAGGTATAAAGTCATATATGGGTCAGGTGGTGCTGCAGTTCAGAAAATAGGCCTCTATCCTCCTAATCTGAAGTTGTGATCGTCAGTGGCTCTAAAATACATTATATATTTTTCTGTGGTGGTGCAAAAATTCATGTAATAGATACAAAAATACATCTGTGAGAGCAAATGAAACGTGAGCTTGCGGATTCAATTGGTTCCAAGGCGAAATATAGCAGTCCAAAGAGGTTTGAAAACAGATTTAATAGTAATAATAATTATAATGGTAATACACACAAAATGTCTCTAATAACAGCTACTCTATATGTTTCGTATTACTATGCCAGTGGGCTAATAAAACCATCAACCAAACTGAGTTATTGCAGTTTACTGGTCGCAAACGCAGAGGGAACTCAACACCAAGCTCCAGTTTCTACACGGATTGGAGAACGGACGCGTCTTTTACCGGAAGTGTTCGTCACTGAACGCTTTCCTCCCTTTTTCCGCGTGTAGCGACTCGCAGATGGCTTCACGTAAAGAGTCTGGCTCAACATCTACCACAGGGATGGCTTCCACAGGCGGCACTTTGGACTCACCTGTCAAACAGATCCAGATTGAAGGACTGGTGAGTGTTAAAACGGTTCTGTGACGCGACGTGTTGAATTTCAATCAAGAGAAACCGGCTCCAAAGTGTTAGTAGAGGTGGATGCTAGCTACAGTCTGAGCATCAACATGGCGGACAGATAAAGTGAAGTGGTGTTTTGAGACGTATCAATTATTGCCTGAACCGATGTCCGTACTTTATATTGTGTGATTTAAATCAGAATATTGCTAAAAAGGGAATTAAAATGGTTATTTACAGCCTTCAGCTAATAGGCTAATACTATGCTAACGTTAGATGGTGTTTAGCTGTATGGAGGCGTTTCATTTTAATACCAGGATCTCCCTGAATATCTGTTTAAAGGGGGCATCAAAATATGTCCAAGATGCTGTGTGACTACCTCGATTTACCACTTAGATTTACATTTAAAGGGTCTGAACAATGTAAATATCAACGTGGCTCATCAATGACCGCCTTCTATCGTCTCTTTGTAAGCAGTCAGAGAAATCATTGCTTTAGGGGACGTGGTTGCTCTTAAGTCAATACACTTTTGTAGTTTGGTAACACTGCTGCAAATCTTGAGTTCTGTTTTCTTCCTAATCTCCGACCAGTAATATTTGAAGAAGTAAACAGTGAAATTTAATTTTGCACATCTTGAACATTGTAGTATATTTTTTTGTAGTACCTCTGCATAAACAGCAGAGGACAAACTTGCTTCACTGCCTTGCCTCCTCTCCCCCTCCTGCCCTCCACAGCACTGGACACCAAGCAGAACATTTACCTGGTTTGCCTGAACACAGTAGCAGGACTTAAACCTGCCAGCTGCTGCCTTCCTTTTATCTTGCTCATTAAAGCTGCCCCAGAGTCTCAGGCCCTAATTTCAAATCTAAATATTTCACCTCAGTGTGTATTACTTAGTCCTCAAATGAGATTTTCTTAATTCATTGTTTCAGCCTTATCAACCAAACATTTTTAATCACAGCAGTTAAATTAAAAACTAATGAGAGGCCTTTAGTGTGTGTGTGTGTGTGACCTCATTTGGATTCAGACTGTTGATGGGAAGGTGTGTGTTCCAGGTCTCACCTGAATGCATGGATATACAGTTGCTGCTGTGTTGCGTCAGAGGTTTCACTGGAGTGTTGCCCACAGACAGCATCACCACTGCTGTGTGGTACAGTCGGATTGTTTCCTTGCTTTTGAAGAGCTTTCGTGGTTGCTGTTGCCACAGGAGTTGAGTGCTGCGCTGCGACGGGTTCCATTAAACACCTACTGAGATCACACAACTGCCTGTACGTTTGAAGAAAGGCCTTTTCATTTCTGGTGACGTATGATGCGCGTCAGACGCGGGTCTTATTCATGCTCCATGAATAAAAGAACAGTTGGAATACATTTCACATAGGACATTATGTTGTTGTGATTTGAAAGCTCCGTTAATGGAAAAGGCCAAAAAAAAAGCAGTGTGCCAGAACAGTCCCTTCTTCACCCTGAGGCTTTTCCTCTTGCCTCTGGTCTTCAGTCTGGACTCGTCAGGAGGGTGTTCAGCAGGGGCGTCACTTGGTTTTAAGGATGGCGGGGCTTAGCCCCCATGTGAGGCTAATTTGGTGTGCATAGACTTTTTGAAGGCCAGGGGCGAAAAGAAAAAAGGGTGCATTTTATTATGTTTTAACCAGGCAGTTTAGGGTTTTGTGAAACAGGAGCACTTTTGTGCACGTTTTGGCTCCAAATAGGGCACTTAAGTGCTTATTTTTGCCCCCCAAGAGGTAATTTTATCATGTTTTAACCAGCCAAGAGGGCAGTTTAGTGTGGGTTTTTTTTTACATCCAAGAGGAAAATTTATTGTATTTTGCCAACCAGAGGGGCATTTTTGCTTCCAAAGAGGACGGTTAAGTGACTTTATTTAAATGATTTGGGCCTAATGATGCCACTGGTGTTCATGCTACGTAGTGTGACACAGATCAGTTCAGTTGCATCACGTTTCCATCTGTTCTGAACAGTTACTAATACTAAAAAGTTCTCGTTTTTTTTCTATCGCTGCCTTGTAATAAACAATCTTCAGTTTATTTTCCTTAAGTTGGCTGATTTTGTACTTTTTGGTTATCAGTGTGATCGAATTTAAAACATGAACATTGGATTACATGCTGCATTGTTACCGTGAATGTTTTGACCACTTTAAGGCCACTTTTCCACTGATGGAAAAAAAAACAGCCCATATTAACACAAACGAGGCTTCGTGAAAGGATTATTATCACATCCATGGAAGAATTAGATTGGTCATACATCATTTTTTACGACTCATCTTTCACTTGATTTGTAATTCCATGTTTATCAGGTTTGATCTAAATTAGCTTTTGTTATGTCATGTTTAATTTGAGAAGGATTGCAGCAAATGAAATTGAGGAGCAGCTAATAAAGAGGAGAGCGAGCAGAGTTGGAAATGTTTCTCATTTAAGGAGCTCAAACCCAGGTCTGAATGAAACACATTATACAGTGTATGAAAATATATTTTGGTGCACCAGTATGGATTCTCACATCGTGATTCCCACACTAACAAATCCATTATTGGGTCTCTTATCTTTCCTCTCTCTTTCTCTTTAGCAAAGAGTGACATAAAAGCGATTAAACTTTTCTGATGTGACGGCCATTTGTGATCATTTGTGAGGAAACTTTAGGCACATCTGTACAGATGTGAGTGTGTATTTCTGTCCTTGTGTCTTCGCTCTCTCTAGTGAAACAACATAAATGAGCCCTTTCGGCGTTTTGAGAAACAAATAAAATGTAATAATAAAAATAAGGGTTTGTTTCAAAGTACCAGATAGCTCCTTAATCTACATTTCATACATCCTGCTGTGTTTCTTTTACAGTGTATAACAAGCATCGTTGTCTCAAACATCTCTTTTGCGGCACTTTGAGTTCTGTCTTGTTTCATGTGGAAGTGACTTTATTGAGACCATTCCAAAGTGCATCTGTCTACTCAGCCTGATGGAAATCAGCTGAAACTAGTTTGTTCATAAATTGAAGTGCTGTCAGCCGTGCTGGACTGTCACAGTGTTTAAACACCATAAACGGTGTTGTAAAACCTGAAAACAACTTTCTAACGCGAGCGTTTTCAAATGAACGTGAACGGTTCGTGCCCTTCATGAACGCCGTTCACGTTCATGACTTGAAAACTGAGCCGTTAAGTTCACCAGAAACATGAACTCCGTTCACTGTCCAGCTCATATGAGCAACTGTGAAGTCTCCTCAAAGAGACGTCTCCGTCAGTACATCCCAGCCAGCGCTGAGCGTGGAGTTTGTCTACTCGTCAGTGGCGCTAAAAGAAAACTCATTACGTGATCGTCCCTCTCGCTGTACTTTCTCATAACTTGAACCCCATCGCGGTGGGAATACGAGGTCTTTTGTGAGCGGGGGAGAAGATTTATGATAAGAATTAAAGGCAGCCAACAGGGGATTTGGGCTGCAATTGATTTTGCACAATTCAATTTTAAGCTTGTTGATTTATAACACGCTGTCCACATATCAATCTCGAGCCTCTCCACATGAGGTGAGCTCACTGGGCTAGCTGCCGGTGAGCTAGATCAATAAAAGTGTATGAGTGTGTGTTGTGTGTCAGGAAAATACACTAGTGTTTATGTGTGTGTGCAGGTTTCCAGGCTTTGCTTGCATGATGGCATTTACTCAGCACTGGGAAGCCAACACAACAAATCCAGTGAAACCCCCTCCATCCTTCCTTCCTTCCTTCCCTTTGTTTTAGTGTTGCCTCCTTCCCTCCTTAAGGCATTTCAGGATTTTTCTCTAAGCTCCGCTTCAATTCAGCTTTATTTATTTGACCCTCCTGGAGTTATTTTTGGCCAATTGTCCAGCTCTCACCCCCTCCATTTCTAGCCGGACACTATTTAAGTGTGTGATGAACAGATTGCCAAGACTCAGATAGCTGAAAGCTTTGTGTATGTGCTCTCACTGATGGAGGGAAACTGGAAAAGCCATTTGCTGGGGGAGAAAGGAGCCAAAGCTCACAGGGAGGGGGTTTATTTTGCAGCCCTCCTCTCCCTTTCCTTCCCTCGCTGGCGTTCGTTCACCTGGCTTCGTTCATCCCTTCCTGCTCTTTTGTCATCATTTCCTTTATCCGCCTCTCACGTGTTCTCCGTTGCATTTCCTCTGCCCACTTTCCCCGACCCTTCACTTTTACATTTCCTTCTCCCTCTCCATCCATTTCTCCTCTCCCTCCCCGACCTATTGTTCCCACCCTCCTCTCCTCACAGTCAGAAAAGCCAAGGCATGCAGGCAGGGAATGAGATTTGTTTTTCTACCCACTCCACCTCGTATCACCTCTCTTCTCCCACCCCAAGCTCTTTTACTTGTTGCATGACAGGTTCAGCACTCCATTGAAATAAATCATCTCCCAAGACGTGTGTGTGTGTGTGTGTGTGTGTGTGTGTGTGTGTGTGTGTGTGTGTGTGTGTGAGAGGGCTCCCTCATGGTGATGCTGTGTGTTTTGTTGTGCGAATGGCCTCAGGACCGCCACCCTGCTCCTGTGTGCATGCATGTATTATTAATGCCTCTGGCTGTGACCTGCCCACACTGTTATCGGTGTGATTTATGTCTTCCCCTCCACACTGAGCATTCAGCTTCTTGTTCGTTTAGACGCGTTCCTTATTCTCTGGTCAGTGGTGTTCATGATGGGTAGGCCTATGTGTGTATGCGTGCTTGTAAAAGTAAGCCATAGACTTCCCTGCCGTCCTCGGTGTCGGTGATGCAGCGTTTGGAGCTTAAACCGACTCCTCAGTCATGTGGAGGCTTGTCCTATTGGCCCATTTTTATCTGGTGTTAAATATTAAATGCGCACGATGATGCATGGACACCCTGTCCAGATGAGGCCCTGCAATGTGAGAAATCAGACTACAGGTCCAAATATACTCTCCTACTGTACTAAAATATCACCAGATTCAGGTTTTAAATTCTTTATGTGGGCCTGTGTGTAGATTATGAACGCTGCATCCCCTGTGTGTAATTTAACTCATTGAGTGCCAGCCGTTTTATAAAACACAAAGTGTCTTGTTCCAGTGTTTTTGCAGATTTTGAGTAATATTTCTAGACCCACAGAATATTTTATACTATGTCTCTGAAAACACTGAATAGCTCAAATGAAAGAAGAGACTCTCTATTTCATCATGAAAAAAATGTTTGTTTTTACCTTGTTCCATTCTTGTTTTATCAGAGGTAGAGTAGAGGACACTTTCACCAAAATCACCACTTTTTATCCAGATTCTGTTTGTTTTGCTCTCTAATCTCGATCGTCTCCACTTCCTGTTTTGATCTCTGTGCTGTATACCATCTCTTATGTTTCGACTACATCTCCCAGAAGCCCCAAAATTACTCACAGGCTGCGGGAGACCACGATCAGCGACCCGCTGCCGAAAAACATTTTGATGGCAGAATATGTCAGTGGCACTCGAGTTGGATTTTAAATGATGTACAAGTATGTCAATGACAGTCAAAGAGTTAACATGTTTGAAAAGAAGATGAAGCCATTTTGACATTTTTGGAAATGGTCTCAAAGCTTCAGGTCCAATGGGTGGCTGACAAGCATCTCATGTTGCTAGGAGACCCAGAACCCCATGACCACCAAAAATGCCCACATAGTTTTGGTCATGTAAAGAAGATGTGCTATGTTTTTTCAAAGACAATATTCAGATTTATCCACCACAAAAATGAAGGGATCCACATCAGTATTGTTGTTTAAGCAGTGCATTTTTTTAACAAAACCTTATACTTATGTCAAAAATGTATTTTTGCTGATAGTTTTTTTTAACTCCCAAAGATTATTACCAAGCTTAGAATCCTGTGTTGGTAGGTTTTTTTGAGGTAAATGAAATTCCTAATATGAGTATTTGAATAGCCTTATATAAATTATCTTGTCCGAAAAGTTGTCAAATGCACTAACAGCTGAATGCAGAAACTTTCCTCCCTCTGTTCATATGGAAAAAGCCCCAGACTGAGCGGAGGCGGGGTTAAAGGAAAGCTGGTTGATGCGCCTTCTCCAATATGTTGTGCTAATGTGGCCTGAAGTCACTGAAGAGAGAAAGTAAATTCATGATAAAAGTGTCTCAACACTTCATTATTGAATACAGGCACATATCACATCAATGTAATCAAGGTCTGAATCAACATTTTCATCCCCCACTGGGGAAAAATCCATATTTTTTCCTTCATTTTTCTCATTGCTGTTATTATATTTGTTAGTAAAAGCTGGTTTATTGTACTGTACATGAACTGCAGTGTATAAAAGAACACGGGGAAGAGAAAAAACCAAGCCGCTTGTTTAATAAAAAAAAGACTCACCCGCACACAGACTAATGAGCACAAATCAACATGACGAGCAGAGACACAATTGAATTGGATAACATAAATCAGAGGATGATAAAACACAATAACAAGTGATGCTGTAACAGTCACAGAACGCACAAACAATGAGCGCGATAAATAAATTAGCCCCGCTTCAAAAAATGAAATCACTTCCCCGAAACTGCTGTTAAAAGGAGCACAAAGCCTCTTTTCTTAACTCCTACCTTTATTCTGTTCACTGCAGTGATGATGCTTTTTTTCCTGTTTTCACAGGTGGTGCTGAAGATTATCAAGCACTACCAGGAAGAAGGCCAGGGCAGCGAGGTGGTTCAGGGCGTCCTGCTGGGCCTGGTGGTGGAGGACCGGCTGGAGATCACCAACTGCTTCCCCTTCCCCCAGCACACCGAGGACGATGCAGACTTTGATGAAGGTAAACGAGGGCGGCGTTCCCTTTCTGTTCGTTCTATCGATTCTCTCCTGCAGCTGGAAAAAGATGCACACACAGAATAACATCACAGTCTGACATGAATACATGTTCAGCACCAAACGCCAGCGGAACTACAGTGATGGCTGCTAAATATAGGACGTGATAATATCAGGGTGCTGCAGAGGCGTCGGCCTCAGCTTGTTCTCCGTTTATGAAGCATTGCTTTTTAGTAATTAAAATTCCACTGAATCCCATGACAAATCGCATATTTGGATGAACATGTTTTTAATTAGCACTGAGTACTCGAGTTGACACACCAAATAGCACTGAAAACATTAAGTTGGAGTGTTTCTGTGAAAAAAGTGTTGTTTTGGCCAGGGAAACTTTGTACTTAGTTGGTATCATTTGACCCCGTCCTTGACGGGTGAGCTGAAAAGTAAATTTCTGACTAATTCATAAACTTACAAACAAAAGCAACTGGTCATTTAATCGTACCAAAACTGAGCCACGAAATGTGGAATAACTGGCAACAAAGATGTCCTCCTGTGCACTAAATAAATGTGTTCGCTCACATTATGTTTTTGAAAGACAGATCATCTTCTCAGCCCTTTAACTCTTTGAGTGCCATTGACGGCTTTTGACGTCATTCATGAGGGGTTTTTTTTTCGATCGTGGTCTCTTACAGCCTGTGAGTAATGTTGGGGCTTCTGGGATTTGAAGTCAGAGCATAAAGAGACGGTATACACCACAGAGATCAAAACAGGAAGTGGAGACGATCGAGATTAGAGAGCAAAACAAACAGAATCTGGACAAAAACGTGGTGATTTTGGTGAAAGTGTCCTCTACTCTACCTCTGATAAAACAAGAATGGAACAAGGTAAAAATAAACATTTTTTTCATGATGAAACAGAGAGTTTCTTCTTTCATTTGAGCTATTCAGTGTTTTCAGAGACATAGTACAAAATATTCTGTGGGTCTAGAAATATGACTCAAAATGGCAAAAAACGGACTTCCCTTTTTTTTTTTTTTTTTAAATGACTGGCACTCAAAGAGTTAAATTGCCAAACTATAAAGAAATAACAGATAATTGATGCCACAGACCAGGATCAACAACTCCCTGAATGTCTTGTGCATGTGTGCAAAATGTCCCCGGTTCGGCGTTAAGGGCAATGCAGACTTTTAACGAAGCTAACTAGGTGCTGGGTGTCCTCCACTGTCAGTGTGAGGGCGGTGGTGCAGGGATTGAATGGCTCCATTGTTTGGCTTACAGGTGGGTGGTGTGAGCGTGCACAGGAGTTGATTTAGTCTTTATCCGCACACGTACACTTTTTCCTTTCCCTCCCGTCAGCTTTCATATCAAAGGATGCCGTGTCCTCTAACCTCAGCCCTTTCCCTGTCAAGCCTTGTTGTTACCTGCTCCTTGTTAGCGCAGCAGAATCTGCTACAAACCGCACTGAAGAACGGGAAGGTGAGCTGGGAGGAAAGACAGAAAATCCTGCTTCCACTGCTAACGAGCAACTGTCAAAAAATTCTGCAAGATACACAGTCGCCACTGGTGGCTAAAGGTCGTTAGTGTCAGGAACAGCTGTGTGTGCGTGTGATGGTGTGTTGTTGATTTTTGTTGCGCTGGATTTTCCATCTGTTGCTCGCTTTAAGCTAACTGGAGCTTCAGTGAGAAGCGTTTGCCGGGAATATTTCCAGAAGTATGAGAGAATTCCTCTCAGCTGGCATTTTTGCAAAAGACGCCATACTTCAGGTTATCTGTCGCCACGGAAACCAAGTTCAAAATGGAAACGTGTCGGGGGTCTTTCATGTTTTCGAAGGGATTTTGAATCAACAGCGCACAGTGCAGGAACCACTGTTTAGACTGCAGAATGCTCCTGCCTCGGCTTACAAAGTGTTTGCAGAAAGGACTTTATGCTGCTCTCACCTCTTTATCCACTAAATAACATCTCTCTCTCTCTCGCTCTCTCTCTCTCTCGTCTGCCCCGTGGCAGCTATTGCCAGTCTTTCTTCTGTACTGATGTTGAGCAGAAGGCAACAACAGTGTTTTCTTGAAGTGTGTTTGGACTCTGAAACACTTGTGTCTGTGCATCAATATTCTACTAAAGATCCAGAGCTGGACTGTGATGAATGATAGGAGCCTACCAGTGTGTAGCTGCCCTATATTCAGACGTCGGGTGCATATTTAGATAAATTGGTTGATCGATTCAAACTTTTATTGGCTGAAAACCACATGCCTCCAAAGTAATGTTTATTGCCACATCAATAATGACAAACGGTGTGCAGGGACACGCTGGGTAATGCTTTGGATGCTCCCCAAAGAACAGGCAGTTTTCAGTAAAGAGGGTCTGTGTCATCAAAATCCACTATTTTGAACAGGACCATGTATCGGAAGTGGAAAAGTTGTATTATTTCGAAGTGGGGTTTGTATGAGGTCTTATTCCACAGCAGGTGTATTACATGCAGCAGATGGAGGGAAAACCCATTTTAGCCTTTCAAAAAAAAGGCTCACTCAAAAATACATATGTACATTAATAAATAAATAAATGCGTTATATTTTAAAACATTTTCACAGCTTTATCTTGCTGCCCTCTCCTTCTGAGCTGGAAGTGAAACTTGAAACTTTAGGCTCAGTCCAATGCCTGAGGAACAGCACAGATTCATTTTATGTTCAGTTCACAGTCGGAAAGCATTCTATACTTTGCATACTCTGAAAGGGATATCTTTTTAAATTTTTTTTTTTTTTCTTTTAGGAGGTTAAAATACCTTTTTCTGGTCGGGCCCACTAACCTACTATGGATAAAGACCTCATACAAACCTCCTTCAACACCCAAACTATTTAAACTTGGAGGCCTTCCTCTAAGTTCTGGGTCTGCATCCTCTGTCAGTAAAGGTTCAATCAGTATTTCATTACTCTGTATTCTGTGCCATGCTGCCGTTCCTTCTGGAAGCGAACAGCCTGAAGTAGGTGTAAGATTGGGAAACTTTGCAGGAGAGGGGAGGCACACACTCCCACTCTCACACCATTACACCACACAGTGTTGTACACTCTAGAGGCATAGGAGGTTATTTGGCCAAATGTTTTTGACAGTCGTATCAGTTTTTGATGAATGTCTCACTGACTGTGGTTGGAATCTGTTTCTTTTTTTTTTTTTTATCAGTGTAGCCCTATCTCTGACTATAGTATTGACTTTCTGATACGTATCAGTTAATCGCAGCTCGCCCAGATAAAGCTGGAGATTTGGCGTCGACTGAGCAGAGCAGCTCACTGTCTCTTTACCTCCAATCAGGCACCCTGGACACGTTTTAGACTGCATGTGTGGATAGATCTGTCTCTGTGTGTTTGGCCCTACCTGTTGGTGTGTGTACCTGAATCATCTTACACTGACTCATTGCCTGCTGGAGGCCCATCAGATCAGAATTACTCCACCAATCTCTGGATGGACAGAGTCGGTGTGTGTGTGTGTGTGTTTTCTTCATGCGTGTGTGTGTGTGTGTGTGTGTGCGTGCTATGCTGCCTTTTCATCAACAGGTGCCAGTGTGGAGCTGTGCTTGCAGGACAAGCCGTGGCAGGAAATGTGACCAATGTGAGTGAAAGATGGGGAAAGAGAGTAATCGAGCGCGCCGCACAGCAGTATCCGCCTCAGATAAAAACCTTGGCTGAACCCCAACCTCCCTATTTCCCCTGTCCTTGCATACTTTGTCCTTGTATCATTTACAAAATGTATGGAGAGAGATGTGTGGCAGTACATGCAGTTATTCTCTAGACGTTTTGTGCACCAGAGGCACGCAAGTAGCATCTTAATAATGTGCTTTGGCTGGCTTCTTTTGTTGTGATATGAGCGATAATAAAACGCAGATCTATCCCAGCAGAGAGATTATTAGGGAGAGCGGCAAACGGCAGATTTACATTAGGCCTTGCGAGGTAGTAATTGTGACCCCTGATTCTCCTGACACACACACACACACACACACCAAACCAAACACACATCTTCTGGTAGATGTGTTCATCTGCTGCAAAAAGGATTTATTACTTACAATAACATTTCATCCTCCTTCGTGATGCCTATAGCGGTAGGTTGATGTTAACATCCCGGCTTCTCAGTGACTCTCGGCTCATTGTTTCATTCTGCCGCTCCATATGGTTGAGTCCCTATGGCTCTCACCAACCTCCGCAGTGTGTCAGCAAACCGTGCGCGTTTATTGAAAACGTCACCACACTTCAAGTTTTGACAACGCGTGGGCGTTTTATTTTTCCTGGTCTCATTCTTGCACGCTCCGCCACACTCCTGTCTTTTCTCATACAAAGATCTGTGTTAAATTTTTTTTTTTAGAGTCACACCGACCTCTTTGATAAAAATACAAAAACTGCAGGCAGATGTTCCCATCTTACAAGCTCTTGCAGATGGACTCCAAATGACATATATGATGCAAGTGAAGTAAGCATTTTTCATTGGTGCTGGACAAGAACTATTTAAAGAAAGTAGAATAAAGGAACACTGAAAACTCCTTGGAGGTGCTAAATGTGGAACTTCTGTTGCCTCTTAAAGGCTCTCAACATGGCCACAGCGTCGATGCATCAGTGAGCATCACGAACCAAGAGAGCAGCGCCTGGTGGCTTTTTGGTGAAGAAGCTCAAACTTTTGTTGTAAATGAATCCGAAGCCATCTAGAGGTTTTTGCTTCTGTGTTCAGCAGTTTGCAAAATAACTAGCAAAATTAATAATTTATATTTGAACATGTGGCATTAGTGTAGCACATCACCCTTGACTAGGGCTAGGTAATATTCAAATTTTGATATGATGGTAATTTCTGTACCTTTGTTTCTTATTATTATTATTATTATGATCAACTCATTAAGTTATTTTTGTATAATTTGGGGTTGATCATGGTAGACATACTAGACAATGGTCTGATAATGATCAACAGGAATAGGCTGCTACCAGTTACTCTTTAGGACCCTGGGGAGTGAGAGTTTGCCTTATGGTGCGTTCACTGGAAGTCAGAACTTGGAGCTCTGATCACCTTCACCTCAAAGTTTAGTGCTCCCAGCTCTTCAGCCTAACAGACGAACAACAAATCATGTAGCTACTGTTTACGTCAGAAAAATTCATATTTTGATACCAGATAGGATCGGAGCTTTTCGGTCAGTGCTACAAAAGTATGAAAGCTCGATACCCAGCCCACACATGACACCATGTCACCCATCATTTCAAGGAGAATTTGAAAATGTAAATGTGAAGTTTTCAGGGCATGAAAGCACAGACCTGTTGATCTTTATGGCATGAAGACTCCACAGTCTAACAGTGGCGTAGCCGTCAGTGCTCAAGTCTTTCTCTCTTAAATCAAATTGTGACACCGCTATTGGTTAAACACCTGATGGAGTGTGGCTCAGTGCAATTCACAGGCTTATAAAGCATGATTGGGTTGCCTGTTTGACTCGTGCGGGGGGATTATGTCAAACTAACCGTTGCTCGGTACCACTTTCAGTAAATCCGTTTGAGATTCAGCCCATACCAGTGGTATTCAGCAGCAGGAGGAGAAGGTGTCCTGAAGGTAGAACAAAATTAGCCAGCTCATTCTCTCCCTCTACTACTTCCCTCCTTCCTCCCCTCACTGCAGGTAGGAGAGCTGCCTACGCCCTTCTTTTTTCCCTTCTACCTTCTCTGCAAGCTCTGTTTCTGCTTCCTTCCTTCATTTCTTCATCCACTCTTCCGTTCCTTTATCTTACGCTTCCTTGGTCCTGCAGACACTGGTGCAGAACAGAAACCATGTAAGCAGTTCTGTCGGGGTAATTATGTCCCAAAAATTAAGTGTTCTTAACTTTTTTTTTTTATGGAAAATTGTGAACTTGAATAGGCAGGAATTTATTTCTGCTTCTCTAAAGAAAGCAAAGCAGTGCATTAAAATTTAACAGTTTGACTGCAGGTCTGCTTTCATGTTTGTTTCTATGATTAGATTATGATAAAACAAATCTAAAATCAACTTGCATGCACACATTAGATATTATGTCTGTTGGTGTACATTTTTGAAAGTTTTTTTTATTTTTGTAACCGTGCAGCACTTGGTTCTGGCCATCCCATGCCAAGCTGCTCGCTCTCCGTCCAAACACAGGTGGAAGCTGCCAGGACCCTCGTCTGGGCTCCAGTCCTGCTTCACATTGGCTCAGCAGACGGGAACAGTTGTCACACTGGTGAAACCAGTTTTAAGGGAGCTTGTTTTGCGATGTGTCCTGATTTCAGTAATTAGATTTGTTTTGCATGTAGGCCCCTTTAGATGACTCATGATGGTGCTTTTCAATGAAAACATATAACCAGACTGTAGCATTTAGAGTCCTAACAAGACAAAAAATGGAAAGTTACTCTACCTGTAGTCATTCATGAGGTTAGTTCAGCTGATCGGCAAATTCTTTTCAGTTTATTTGTTCGTGTCACTCCTGCTGCCACTGTTTTGATTTAATGTGGCGTACTAATTAGCCGTCCAACTTCAGACAGGACTGAATGTGATTGGGCTCTGAGACGTTTCAGACTCCTGTTTTCATGGACGTTCTTAAAAAGTTTTTTTTATATCATTAGGGACACAGGATACAATAACAACATGTCAGTATTTGCTATCATTTACACATGACTTGTGTCATATTTCAGTCAAGTCACTAGACAGACAGACAAACTTTACGAGACAAATTTCCAATATTTAATTGTCAAAAACCCCACAAAACTCAGCATAATCATTTAAATATATTTTTCAACAAAAATGAGAATAACTATGCAGAAATAAACCATTTCCTCTTAGCTCATTGAGTGCCAGCTGTTTTATTAAACAGAAAGTGTCTTGTTCTGGCGTTTTGCCCATTTTGAGTCATATTTCTAGACCCACAGAATATTTTGTAATATGACTCTGAAAAAAGAAAGAAAGAGACTCTCTATTTCATCATGAAAAAATGTTTGTTTTTACCTTGTTCCATTCTTGTTTTATCAGAGGTAGAGTAGAGGACACTTTCACCAAAGTCACCACTTTTTCTCCAGAATCCATCTGTTTTGTACTCTAATCTCGATCGTCTCCACTTCCTGTTTTGATCTCTGTGGTGTATACCGTCTCTTTATGCTCTGACTACATCTCCCAGAAGCCCCAGCATTACTCACAGGCTGGGAGAGACCACGATCGGCGATCGCTGCCGAAAAACCACTTTGATGTATTATTACGTGAATGTCGCTCAATGAGTTAATATTTCAAATATCAGTCAAGTAATTGCACTTCGTCTCGTCCCGACAAAGCATCACCCAACTGCAACCTGAGCAGAAGCCAAGTCCAACATAACAAGTGAAATTCCTGTGTGACTGCAGACTAATGAATGTAGAGTGGCATTGCTTCATATCTATATCTTAACGTTTGGCGTTTGGCTCAGTGGTGTGGTGTGCTGGAACTTAAATGGAACAGAGCAATCAGTGTTCTTAGACCCACCTGTTATTTTCATGCAGTTACAAGTATAAATGTGTGCCGTGAGACAGGTTTGCACCTTTCACGCCTCGGGCTGCTGCATAATAAATCCACTGCCATGTTTGCAAGTTGTTTTTTATGCTTCTGCCAGCTATACATTTTGTGATTGTGGCCAAAGAGTTCAATTTTTGTTTCATCAGTCTGCAGCCCCAAAAGGTTTCTGCTTGATCCAAGTGTTGTGTTGCATACTGAAGGCAAAGGTGTGCAAGAATTATAGTGCCAGTGTGCATTCTGGCTTTGACATAACACCATAGACTGTATATAAAGAGTGGACCGCACTATCGTGACGTCACTCGTTGGTTTCTGAACGACGGCAGTGAAGCCCAAAGGAACTAACCTAAACTTCATCCTCTCCTACAGCCAGCAGGGGGCGATACTGGTGGTTTCAACCGCTCTGTTATCAGCTAATGCTAGCACTAGCAAGCTAGCTAGGTTAGAGACAAGCCGCCATAATTCACATGAACTCTGATATTAACTGTAATGTTAATTGTGGCTCAACATAACGTTACTTAGCGGTAAACGGTGCTAATGTCTCCTCAGATGAAGGAAACATGAGCTCAGACCTGTCAGTCACACTGTGGCCACGCCCCAAAGGGTTCATGCTTTTTATGTTTTTTCACTGTATATTTGACCATAATTCAGTAAATGGACATCCTGTTGTATTCTAAAATGATTTAAACAAACACCTTCTTGGAGAAAAGTGTGAGTGTTAGGGAGGTGGAGCATCTCCTGTAAACCATTTAAAGACAAAATGACACCTCAGATTAGGTGAGTACTCATAATAGTTATCAGTCTAGCACCTGTGTCGGCTGATCTGTTCAGTGAAGTGCGTAGCATGATGCCTGTTAAAGCGAATAATGAAGCAAATTCTGTAATTAACCACTAAGTGTGATGAAAAGAGGCACATCTGAATTCAGGGCTGTTTGTCAACTTTTGAGGGGACTGAAGACGAGATGGGATAAAAAAACAACATAGTTTTACAGTGGAGCTCATCAGTGAAGTGTAGGAACTACGCTGTAGACTGGATTATCTAGTGGAATGAACAAACTGACTCGTATCAGCGGTTACCTGTCTGGTGCATGAAATGACTGCATTGTGACTGCGCTGCATTTTTATAAAATGTAATGATCTCCCAGCAGATGCTGCCTCCCTCTTCCTCTCCTTGCAGTTTTCGCACATATAGAACTGAACTAACATCCAATAAACTACTAGTTTTCCTTTGTGCAAAGATGTATGGACAGCTGAGGACATTTTATTCACCTTACACAGGAATATGTATTTATATTGTGATGCACAGGTGATTGTCATTAGCCTGCTAGTTGGATAGCATTTTTCTCTGGACATTTTAAAAGATCTAGTCAAATGTCATCCTAAATATCATAAGAGAGCTTCTGAACATTAGCTGGTCTAATCGACTCAGGATAAAACACTACCAAGGTTGAGATAGCCTTCAATAAATGTCTGCCTCAAATAATTGTCAAGTTAATTAAAGACAACTGCCTCTTGGTGGTTTTGCTTCAGTGTCCATATTGTAGGAGTGATGGTGGACTGATACTCAGAGGGGGAACTAAGGTTTAGCATTGAGGGAATCTCCAGCTCAGCTTTGTTTGTTTCTGGCTGCAGAGCTGCAGCATCTGCTTCAGATTCTGCTGGCTCTTCATCCATCATCGTCCATCCAATGGTCCTTGACACCTCCTCTGAATATTCTCTCCCTCTGAGATTTTTCATGATGCCTGCCTCCCTGCCTCCTTCCCTTTACTCTCTTTCCTTTATTATTTAATAGCGAGCCACGACGTGCTCTGTGATATCAAAGAAACCAATTTTGAAGTGGTCAAAAAAGCCGTCTGAACTACAGTTAGCTGAGAGTTAACTTGTGTTTGTTCTCTGTTGACAGTTTAACGATCCTCCTCACTGTTGGCTCCCATCACTGTGCCTATTAGCATTGTTTGTTTGAAGTTTGTAAGAAGCCTGTTTGCTTTTGATAATTTGTTACGGCTGAATAAAAGGACTTTTAAAGACATGTAGCAGCAGCATCATAAGGCTTGATTAATGCGGTTTGTTTGGTTTAATCCCACAACGACTGAGCTGAATTTCTCTCTCGATTTTTAACAGTGAAGTGATCACAAAATGTGTGTTACACTCCTCAAGGACTAATAACAGTCCAGGTTGTAAACTGGAAATATTTTTTCCCCACTCAGTGTTTTGCTGAGAATATGACGAAGATGGATGTTGACGACGGGGAGAATGTCCTGAAAAGAAACATATCCACAGGAGGGGGGTGTTTGTGAAAGTATTAAAAAAAAAAAGATCTTAATCTAAGCAATGGAAGTGAAAACACAAACAGAACTAATTAAGGCCAGTTACATCAGCGCTTTCCTTCAGCAGGGTCTGCGAGGTTAGTCCTCAGTTTTCGGAATTTTAATTGTAGTCTGTGGTAGACATTTTCACGGTGGGTTAATTGAAGTCAGGGGGATTTAAAACGTCTCTGCCATGATCTCTCCGCTCCTCGCTGTAAATACACCACTCAGTATGCGCTAAGGTGTGTGTGTCGGTGTGTATTTTGTAAAAAGTTGGCCCTCTCCCGTTCAGATAAGGTCTTCGTTGGGGTTAGCCCTTCAATAGATCACTCTACCTGCCCCAAATGGGAAATTGATTTCCTCCATTTTTCCTTGCTCTCCCTCAGTGAGGCTAATTAGAAATCACTTGGCAGGCCACCTTTCAGGGACATATCTAAACACTGAAGATACCATGTGTACTGTTATATATTAGGATTTTAGAGGACACTTCACCGTCTCCCAAGCTCTGAAAGATTCTTGCTCGTTGTCTTTTGCTCCTTGCCGCCGGTCTCTCACCTTTCCTCTCTCCATCTCCATCTGAGCTCCCTCTCTCACTGTAGATCTGAGACTGGCTGTTAGCAGCAAGCTGGGGCTCTATCTGCTTTTGAATGCTCACCTGGCGTAATAAATCAAGAGTGTGTGTCCCCCGGGTGCCGTCACCATCGCCATCAGTTCCACTGTTTTATTCATCCACTCCTTTGTCTCATCACGATTCTGTCCCACATTAAATTTTGTGTGCCTCTGTGTGTGGACTGTAGAGGGGGTCAGAAGGTACTACTGCAGACTGCCGCTAATCCAGGAGGTCTGTAGGGAGCAGAGGGGAGGTGAAAGGTAAGGAGGAGTGAAGGATGTGACAGGGATGAAAGAAGTGATGAAAAGGGCTGAGGATGGAAAGAGAGAGGGGTTTGAGATGTGGGGATGGGGCGATGGAAATAAGAGTTATGATGGGAAATTAGAGCAAATGAGCAAAATTTTGAGAGATAGGACAGTGTGAGGGAGACGCTGCGGTAAAGAAACTGTCGGCAAAAGGTTGGGATGAATTTTTTTTTAGTTAGAAGAAGGAGAAAAGGCACTGGTGACGTCATTGGGAGAGCAGCAATGAACAAAAAGTCAGGCACGATAGGAGACCAGAAGGGGTACGATACAATATTATGTTTCGCAATAATTGAGTCACGATATGATACATTATTGTGATATATTGTGATATTCAACATAGAGCACAGAGAACTTTAAAATGCAGCTTAATATACATACATATACATATGTGTGTGTGTGTGTGTGTGTGTGTGTATATATATATATATATATATATAGTTTTTTAATTTATATTTTTATTTAAAATTTTTCATCAGTCAATATTCGTATATAATATGTAGTAATATTTGTTCCCACCCCTAGTAGTAGTAGTTTTTCAAGTTGCTTATTGTTGTTAAATAGGAAAAATAATTTTCTAGGTTGGGATCATTAAGGTTACTCTATTTTATTCTGTTAAATTATATAGTTATATAGACTAGTAAATACAATCGCTCATACAGGTTAAATGAACCGGATGAAAGCTGTGGATTACATTTATCATACATGATTCTAAACAAGTAGGACAAGGAGATAGAGTAGACTTTTTTGAACTTTTTCACTCCTATTCAAAAAAGATAAACTAGCATATGTGTGAGCAAACACACACCATTTCCTCTTCCACATCATCTCCCCATTCGCACTATAAAAACAAAACCCTGTGACAAGCGTCGCTGTCAAACGTGCATATGGTGAACTCATCATTGTGTCACGCACACAAAGCAGCTGCTTCACGATGCTCACTCGCTCTCTGGTGCATCAGCGCATCACAGAGTTTCCTTGTTTGTCTGTTTGTGGCCTGGCCAGTGTGTTTGTATGTGCTTTCCTGTGCGTGTGCGTGTGAGGCAGGCAGCTCTCCGCAGGGCTTGCTTAACTAAGATTAATTGCACCTAATCCACTGTGCCAGGTGGAACATGGACCACGGCGGGCGCGCTCACACAAACACACAGACGCAATCACAAACAAGCACACACATCCCATTATAGCCGTGCTGTTGAAAATTAGCCCCGTACCTCTCCTGACACCCCGCACCAGACCACAACTCGATACCCCCATTTACTTCTCGACAACTCGCACATTTATCACCGTTCCCTGCTTCTGACAGATGAACACGTGGACGGACAAAACGCCATGACGGAAGGACGAGCTATCTGCTCTCTCTCATCAGCACTAGCTGACCTTGACAATGCGTGGAAAGAAAGTGTTTATCCTCTTTTCTCCTGAGAGAAAAAGGAAATAATGTGCCTGAACAGACTGTAGACAGTAGCATCTGTCTGGAGTTTCACTTTTAGTGGATGTGACAAGACGAGGTTGGCAATATGCTTATGGAGCAGTCTAGTAAGGTTAATAATCAGCGACAGAAATAAACAGTAATGGTTTTTAATTAGGTGTTTTGTTCATTTATTCATAGTACAGTGGCCTGCATAATGCCAGGCTGCTGAGACATGTTGATTGGCCCGTCAGGTTCCACCTGTCCAGGTTGACAGTGCCATTAAAGGTAGCTTAACACAGAGTCACTGTGCTGGAAATGAAGATTCGAAAATAAATTATGTTTAGGCACAACACAGGTGTCATATTTTGACAGTAAATTTAAGCTAAACGACAAATTATATCACATTATATTTATCAATGTCCATTGAGGCAGAATATGTTTTTAGCTACAGGGACCTAACATATAGACAAGGACTCATCATTTCTCCTCCACATACTGAACATTAGGGCCTGGTATCACCAGCCGATACCATCGCAATGTCTGTCACGATAATATCATGATATATAAGTGTATACGGCATATACATTAAAAAAAACATGACTTTTTAAAAAATGATATTAAGAAATTAAGAATCGAATCAAAATACTGTGATATACCGCCATATCGATATTTTTTCCCACCCAGTTTTAGGTTTGTTTGGTCATCTGGTTTCAACCTTTTATCCACTTCATTCAGCTTTTTCACTGTCTTTTTATACTTTCTTTTAGATTATCACCTTTACCTTCATTTCCTGTGAGTATGGGTGCTTCTACTGTCTTGTGTTCATTTTATTTTTTCATAGTGAGAAGGAAGTCTGATTTTGATTTTGTGTGTGTTTTTTTTAGCTTGTTTCCAGTGTTGCCTGGAAGCCACTTCTGTTCTCTGTACCTGCTGAAGGACAGCTGCTGACTCAGCCCTTTCTCACCACTAACAGTACCTGTGTGTGTGTGTTTGTGTGTTTGTGTGTGTGTGTGTGTGTGTGTGTTGCTGAGAGAAAAAATGATTGAGAACAAACATAAGAAATAAGTACAATACTAGAGCAAAGCCAGAGTTATACTGTGTGCATCCTCTAGTGACGAGGGGGGCTGGATAGTTTTCAAATGTTTTGATACAATGCCAATTTCGATACCTTTGTTTTGATACCGCTTCTAGAACAATACTTTTTTTCTACACCTCAGTAAATTATTTTTGTGTAATTCAGGCTTTAATTATGGTCATCATCAATATATTAATGTATCATTATAATTATTATCAATTCAATAAGTTATTGTTATGTAATTTGGTCTTTATCATGGTAGACACACAATGGTCTGATGATGATCAACAGACACAGGCTGCTACCAGTTCCTCTTTAGGACCCTGGGGAGTGAGAGTTTGCCTTATGGTGCGTTCACTGGAAGTCAGAACTTGGAGCTCAGATCATCTTAACCTCAGTTTAGTGCTCCCAGCTCTTCCAGCCTTACAGATGAACAACAAAATATGTAGCTACTGTTTACGTCAGTAGCAGATAGCATGGATTCTGTGTCAGGTTGGTGAAATTAATCTGACTTTCCGAGTTGGAGATCTGACTTTACAGGAGGTTTTGATTTAAATTCTGACTCGGAGGATGGAAATTCCGACATTGGTTTACAACTGAACGCACCATGAGTCTAAACATACAAACGCTGGGCTCCTGCTGCAATGATATTAATTCTGTTTTACCAGTGATGTTTGTCTCCTTATGCTGGAAAGTGGGGGGTCGGATCAGTGTCTCTATGAATCTGAAGGGGACATGACCCCCCTGTCCACAGAGACATCTGAGAATATGGCTCTTAGGCACTGGAATTTGGCACCGAAAGATAATGCATTTTTTTTTTGATACTTGGTAGGATCAGGTGCTATAAAAGTATTGAATTTCGGTACCCAGCCCTACTAGTAAGCGAGGGTCCATTGCGGCTCCTGTTACGTTCAGTTTACCATTAGAGGTTGTACACATAGGCTAGGTTTGTTGTGTGCCTGTCCACAGTATCTGTGGCCATGTCTGTTCGGGGATATAACGAAGGTTTCAGAGGGAATTTGGTAACTTGTCTTAAGTGTCTGTTAAACCATTGTGAGCCGCTTTTGTCCTGTTAAATCTGTTACACACTGCCATTTATGTGGTGGGAGAAGATATGGCCAATATGTATTTTGAGAAATGTTTGTCAAAGTTTTGTTTTAAAGTGAACTCAAGGGTGCAGGGTACAGCCACGGCTGTGCATGTGATGATGTCAGATCTGAAGTGTCCTTGAGAATAATTCTAATTCTAATTATTCTGAATAATATTTCAATCCACAAGGGCCGAGCTTTTCCCTCAAAAACGAATTCTATTGACCCAAAAATTGCAGGGCATCAGTGAAACATTGTGTCTTCAGGACCTGAGGACTCTACAGTTCACTGGTGATTTGTAATGTGATGAACGGTCTTCGAGGGGAGAAGTGCATTAATATCATCAGGTATTCTGCGCTCCTGTGTGGGGAGTTGCAAGGTTAAAGGAAGCTGGGTAAATAGGAAGGCAGCCATGGAACAATAAGGCACAACAGGCAGGTAGTTTCAAGGCCTCCACACACTTATTTTAGACAAAGGTGGTTTGTTTAGTTGTGTATGGGTAATGTCTTTATAAAGTGCCGGATTGTCAAAGAGGCTTTTAACTCTTTGAGTGCCATTGACATATGTACGTTAAAGAGTTTTTTCAGCAGCAGGTACAAGAGGGCGCTCTCACACAGCCTGTGAGTAATATTGGGGCTTCTGGGATATGTAGTCGGAACATAAAGAGACGGTATTATGTTGCATTCCATTAACCTTGGAAGTCGGAGCTGGGAATGACACCACGCCCGAGTTGACGGCCTTCTAGGAAACAAGTCGGAAAAACAAGTTTGTTTTTCTTGCTCTGCCGGAATGCAGCAATATGAGGGACATCTCAAAGACAATTAACAGGAACAAATAAGACGTGGAGGGTGTGTTTGTTCTCTGGTGTGATTCTGTGTGGGGGAAAAACTGTACTGGAGGCTGTAATGTGTCGCGCTACGTGCCGCTAACCCGTGGCACTGCCATCTTGGATTATAATGGGGTCGGTGAGGGTCGTCAAGTCAGAAATCTGACTTAGGGGGCATTCCCGTTGAAACTTCCGACTTCTGAGTACAAATGGAAGGCAGCATAAACCACAGATGTCACAACAGGAAGTGGAGACGATCGCGATCAGAGAGCAAAACAAATATGTACAAAAAGTGGTGATTTTGGTGAAAGTGTCCTCTACTCTACCTCTGATAAAACAAGAATGGAACAAGGTAAAAACAAACATTTTTTTCATGATGAAATAGAGAGTCTCTTCTTTCATTTGAGCTATTCAGTGTTTTCAGAGACATAGTACAAAATATTCTGTGGATCTTGAAATATGACTCAAAATGGGCAAAATTGCTGGCACAAGGCCCTTTGGTTTTTATAAAAAGGCTGGCACTCAAGGAGTTAAAGACAAAAAGCTGCTTGGAACGAATGGATCAAGAGTGTGGACTCGTTAAATGACAGTAGGTGTGAAGGTAAGATGAAAATCAATGGATAAACTGTGGAGCTACACCTCTGTCCACTCAGCTGGTAGAATAAGGTGTCTTTCAGTTATAACCCCTCCTGAACATTTTTTTTCGTCTGACCTCTGAAGTGTTTATGACACGCCAAGATGAGCATGCTGTTCTGTGAGCACCACTGGCAAAACACGAGGAATTAGTCATTTTGAGCAGACAGCGAAGCTAGCGGTCCTATCAATCATCCAGAATGGCTACAGTTTGTTTTCAGAGTCAACGTTGAGAGGATATTGATGGGTCAAGGCAAAGTAAAATGTATTTTAGATGTGGAAGACTAAGCAAGGTAAGAAAACCCATCTCTTGACTTTCTGCTCTGAAACCATCCAAGCTTTAAGAGTCTGCTTCCTCTTAAACTGTTCTTAATCAGTGGTCCATCTAATGCTCACTACTCTGCCTTTACAGCGAGCAACAGGGAACATTTTCAACAAAATGTGATCAGGTTATTTTTGATAGGCTATTGGGCCCTCATTGACCTCATTTTATGCTATATTCAAAATGCCTGTTTACCAAAATGAGGGAGTATAGGAGGGAAGTGAAGGGTATAAGTGATTTTATTGTTATTATGCATTATTCATCTGCTGGACTCAACATTAGGAGATACAATATGATATAAGCCTCTGGTTATATCGTAATTTTAACATGTAGCTCCTTGGTTAGCTCTGTTGCTACATTAAGGTTAGCGTTACTCAGGTCGTGGTTTAGATATGCCATGTAAAGCACAACTCAACATCAGAATGACTGCTGGATAATCCAAAAGTATCATGTTCATTGTATGAAGCATGGACACAATGGTCATATATAGGCTAATGTAACTGTAGCACTGTTACTGCTTCGTGGCAGCACTTTTCCATCACCCGCAAGGACTGGTTTGCGGCAGTTGTAGCTCGGTAATAAACAGAGGTAAAAGGAATGATTCCTGCGGTAAGTTATTAGCGCCCAAAACACATCTTTATTAGCAGCCAAACTGCATAGTAAAAGTACAGCGCAAACATAGCCGGACTTCCTGTTACTCTCAAAGTAACCCTTCAGAATAAAAGCATATTGGGGATATAACACTGATTACACCGCAGAGGAGACAGAGGAGAGTGAAAATAACGTTACCAGTAAGGTTGCATCAGGGAAACAAAACTAAATCGTAAATATAACGTTATCGGGATATGTTGTGTTATTGCGGCAGACAAGGCCCAGTCAGCCAGTCAAGGTGGTGATTACAACATGCTGCGACACACAGGTCCGTGCATCCTCACATTCAGATGCATACACACCCACGCACGTCTTGCTGAGATGTTGTGGCCAGCAGCAACATGCAAGGTCTGATGCATTTCACCTCTTGTGTCATTGAGTATTAGAGTATGGACTATCTGTCTGGTTCATTGCAGAGACACACACACACACACACACACTGGTAGTGCCGTGTTGATTATGACTCGTAACATGTCTGCCCGAGGTGAGGAGTTTAGCTCCCAGCTGATAAATACCTCCTCTCCACCATACATACATGAACACACTCACTTTGGATGTACAGCTCGCAGTGCACGTCGTCCTCCTTAGGCTTCACACATCTCACACTTTCTATTTTCTGGTGTTTTCCGCACCTTTAAGCTCATGAACACATTCCCACTCTCCCATGTTTTGCACTATCGCTCAAAATCAAGTCCTGTTTGCTTCTCCGTTTTCCCTTTTTCCATACTGATGCACACACTCTTTTAAATACACATTCATTTTGTCTCTGTCTTGCTCCCCGTTCCTCTCTCTCTGTCTGTCACTCACACACACACACACACAAAATCAAGCAGCACTAAGGGAATGGGCAGACTCATTCCCTGCCTGGCCTCAGGACTCAGATTGATTGATAGGAGAGGCAGCAGGGCAGCAGAAATGAGTGAGGAATAGCAAACGGCGGCGCATGCTCCCACCTCCATGCCTTGATGATATTGTGAAATTGGCTATTCTGTGGTTTATGCTTTCGTTAATGCCCACAGAATGTTAACGGCTGTCTGGGTAATACAACAACGGGGAGCAAGATTTTTTTTTTTTTAACAGAATATAAAGGGCGTCTAAACCGGTTCGTCATGCAGGGACCTGCAGTTGTTAGCCTGGTTGTATCTCACCCCACAGCATCTAGATATCAAAGCTATTGTGGTAATTTGAACACAGTCTACCCTGTCACACGTGCTAACATAATTTAAGAAAGGGAGAGTGATGGAAAAGTGCAAGCTGATTAGCTTGTAGTGCAGAACACAGCAGATCAGCATCCATCTTTGTTCTGAAAAAAATTTACCAGTATGGCTTTCCATTTATTTGTCAGAAGGCACGCTCTGATCATCAGTGCACTGCTGTCATGAGGTTGGACATCTGGTAGCTGCCCTGCCAACAGCTGGATTCCTCTGTAGTTGGTCAGAGCAGTTACTTTAAAGCGGAGGGTAAATGCTTCACCTCCACCTCACTGGCAGTTGAAAGAATAAAAAGCATTATTCATTCATGCACCACCGTTCAGATTAGCCTAACCAGAACACGGGCAGCTGCCATCCCATCACAGCTCTGCCTCTTTTGTCTTAATATTACCACAGAGTACAGAAACCCTTTTCTTCTCACTCTGTCTTTGTTAAGTGTGAATCTTTGGTTCTTGAGGTCATACTTCTGGCTTTGTTGTTCCTCAGCGTCTTAACTCTTCTATCTTATTTTTAGCAGCCAGTCAGTTTGATTTGATTGATTTTCAGAGGTAATTCTTAAAATGAATTGCTCTGTCTTATAGTAAAAATAGCGAATATTTTATGCCATTTTCTTTTTAGAGCATTCACCATTATTTCAGACAACTACAATTATTTTAACTGATTAAATAATCCACAGATTCTGCTGCTAGGTTACTTATACCTACTTTTTTACACCATATAAGTTCTCCAGAGGCTTTAGCACTTCAATATATTGTGGCGTACACACAGACACCTCCATCAGATGGTCACACAGTTTGTTTTGCTATCTTTCTTCGCAGCTGTAGTTCTTGGTTTCTGAACAAACAAGGTAGTGATCCTGTGGCATTTACAAGGCTCTGTGCTCTGTATTAGACCTGTGGTGGATGAGCCGGCTGGCTTGCCACTGGCCTGTAGTCTCACTCAAATGAATCTCGGTTTAGCTATCAGGCTTCACATCGGTGGGTTGTCTGCATGTGTTCTCTGTCTATTTCTTTCTGACCTGGGTACAGCGTGTTGTAGTTTGTCTGCCTGTCTGCTTGGAGGCTGTAGTGGAAGCAGAGTGTCATCCAGATGGGACGAATACAAGTCGATCTCCTTACTGCCTTTAAAAAATATCAGTCCTGCTTCTGTTACTTTCAAGTAGTTACACAGTGTGTATAAATCTAAGCCAATTGCTTGTGATCTGTATACTTTATGAGCTATTTCAGAAAACATACGGTGCTTTCATTATTCATCAGTAGGGCTGGGTATCATTCAAAGTTTTTTTGATGCGATGCCAATTTGGATATCTTTGTTTCAATACTGGTTCCAGAATGAAACTTTTTTTCGATACCTCAATAAGTTTATTTTTGTGTAATTTAATCCTTGTCATCACCATTATTATTATTATTATTAGGATTTCAACTCAAAAGGTTATTTTAGGATAATTTGGGCTTCATCATGTTTGACATTCTAGTCAATGGTCTGTTGATGATCAACAGGTACAGGCTGCTACTAGTTACTCTTTAGGACCCTGGGCAGTGAGAGTTGACTTTGCCTTATGGTGTGTTCACTGGAAGTCAGAACTTGGAGCTTAGGTCATCATAACCTCAAAGTTCAGTGCTCCCAGCTCTCCCAGCCTTACAGACACACAACAAAACATGGAGCTACTGTTTACGTCAGTAGAAAATAGCAGGAATTCTATGTCTGGTCGGTGAAAAAATGCACCATGAACCTAAATACATATGTGGAGCTCCCAATGCTGCTGCGAAGACATACTCCTGCTTTACAGGTGGTGTTTTTTTCCTTATTCTGGAAAAGTGGCAGGACGGATCAGTGTCTCCATGAATCTGAAGGGGACATGTCCCCCCGTCCACAGAGACAGAGGCTCACAGATACTTGGGTATCTGATGATTAATATTTCGATACCCGATAGGATCAGAGCTTTTCGGACGGTGCTACAAAAGTATCAAAGTTCAGTACCCAGCCCTCATCAGCGTCAGTTTGCAGTCATATTGGTTTTATAAATATATATTTTTCAATTGAGGAAGTATGAAGAATACAAAAAAGGATTTAGTATAGCAGTTAATTGGAACATCTGCAAACATTTACGATATTGATGCGAAGCCACTAAATTGTTTGCTTTAGGGTCATTTTTTAAGTTGAGCATAACTCTCACCCAAAATCACAGTTGGAAATAAAGTTATACCATCATTTGTAATTCAGAGGGACCTCAAGCGTTCGCTTAACAATTTGGCTCCATTATATGTTTCTCCAACAAATGAGAAAAATGGATTGTGAAGACCTGCTTGTTGCCGTCCCTGCAGAATGATCTGTAATTGCGGCCAACATTTCTATTTCTGTCTGTTGGCTCTTGGTCACTTGGTAGCTCTCGGTTGCTCAGTTGACCTCCCGGCCCAGTGAAAACACTGTGTAGTTCCATGTCTTTGAATTCTTTGGAACGTACTCTGTGCTTTGGGAACTCTCAGCACTTGAGAAGTGATTTCATGAACCTTCCTAGATGCATGCCTTTTCACAGCGCTGTCTTTGAATTCTGTACAAACTGTCAGCAATAAACCTAGGCAGAGCTTCTCATTAAATTTGTTTAAAAAAAATAACACAAAGTCTTTATGAAATCATGGTAATTTAATAGACAAGCAAATCAAACGACTGCAAGCTGTACATATTGTCACATACTGAGTCGTTGTGGTGTATACAACAACCAGGAATTTGCCAAAGTGCCAAAATGTAAATGACTGAACATGTCCAAATTGCACAAATTCAAAATGGCACTCCTCTGGAGCCCCAGTAATATACCTAACAACCTAACATTTTTCCATGCCACGCTTAGCAGCAAACATGAGGGAGCAGGCCATTGGAATGCTGAGATCCGGAATGACCGAAGCGAGGGTAGCCAGGCATTTTGGCGTCCACAGATGCACTATCTCACGCCTGCAGGCACGTTATGCACAGACATAATGTGCAGGTTATGGACTGACCGCCTTATTCTGCGTATATGAATCCGATTGCTGTGTACGGCATCGTATTCCACTGCCGGTGACGGTTGCCGATCTCCGTACTGCACTCTTGGAAGAGTGGGAAGCGATTCCGGTGGCTGAAATCAACGCGCTCATCATGTCTATGCCACGACGATCACACAAGATACTGACATTTGTAATCCATGTTGATTAATTTTTCTACTGTTGCTTTTGTTCATTCATGTTCAGTATCATACCAAGTGAAGTCGCCCAATAAATTCTGAAAATTCAAATTAATATAAAAAAATACAATGTTGCTTTTTTAATGCCTCTTAGTGTGTGTGTGTGTGTGTGTGTGTGTGTATATATATATATATATATATATATATATATATATACACACACATATACAGTCATGGAAAAAATTATTAGACCACCCTTGTTTTCTTCAATTTCTTGTTCATTCTAATATCTGGTACCACTAAACGTATAATACAATGAACACAACAAAAAATGCAGCTGGTCACATAATACTTTATGTCCTATTTGACATTCTTAAGCTTAATTGATTCCCAGGGTATATAAGAGGCCATTTCATGTCACAAGCAGCACATGCAAAGGCCTAGAGTGGTTTCCTGCTTACATTCAAGCCGTAGCACAACTCAGAAGTTGTCAGCTCTCACATAATGCCTAAAACAAAAGAATTATGTGAAGCAACAAAGGCAGCCATCTTGGCACTGCTGGAAATTGGCATGAGTGAGAGACAGGTAGCGAAAAACTGAAGATCTCCAAGACAGCCGTTCATTCCAACAAAAAACAAGCTGAACATGGCACTACCAAATTGCTACCTGGCCGTGGCAGGAAACGTCTTTCTACCCCACGAGATGACCGTGCACTCATCCGTTCCTGTGTCAGGAATCGTCGTCAGACCTCCAGGAACCTTAAAAATGAGTGGGCACTGTCGAGAAATGTGACTTGCTCGGCAAGGACAGTTCGAAACCGACTTGTTGAAGCTGGTTTGAAGTCACACAGAGCACGCAAGAAGCCCTTCATCAATGAAAGGCAGAGGAAGGCCCGGTTACTCTTTGCTCGAGACCACAAGGATTGGACTGTTGATGATTGGGCTAAGGTTCTCTTCAGTGATGAATCCAATTTTGAATTGATGCCCACTCCAGCCAACTTACTGGTTAGGAGGAAGCCTGGAGAAGCTTACAACCCAGACTGTCTTGCCCCTACAGTAAAACATGGGGGTGGATCAGTCATGATCTGGGGTTGTTTCAGTCTGAGTGGAACAGGGCAAATGCAATTGTGTGAAGGCCGAATGAACCAGGTCAAGTACAGGACTACCCTTGAAAACAGTCTTCTTCCATCAGCTGGAAAACTCTTTCCTGCCTCGAATGACTGGATTTTCCAACAAGACAATGCCCCTTGCCACACGGCAAGGTCAGTTAAAGCCTGGATGGAGAACCACAACATTCGCACCATGCCTTGGCCTGCTCAATCACCAGATCTTAATCCAATTGAAAACCTGTGGAAAATCATCAAACTCAAAATGGAGAACCACAAGCCCAAAAACAAAGAAAATTTGTTTGAATTTGTCCAACAGGAATGGGCTGCTGTGACAGCAGAACAATGACAGAAGCTGGTGGAGAGCATGCCAAGACGCATGGCTGCAGTCATCAAAAACAATGGTTATGCAATCAAGTATTAACTCTTGTGTGTATCATGTGTTTAAAGCAAACAGAAAAGAAAACATGGAATGCTTAAAAGTAGTGTTTTTGGCGGTACAATGCCATAGCTATTGATGTAAGAATTTAAGTAATTTTGGTTATTATCAAGAAAACCATGGAAAATGAATAATCCTTAGTTCTTAAATTAAACTCTCATGAGCTATTTTTGTTGTTATCATTATAATTGTCCAAACAAATGTACCTTTAGTTGAGCCAGGCATTAAAATTAACAAGAAATTGAAGAAAACAAGGGTGGTCTAATAATTTTTTCCATGACTGTATATACATGCATATACATACATATATATACACATATATACATACATATACATATACACATATATATTATGTGATCCTGAATACACTCATATTGTAATGCTTTCAAAAAAAATGTAAGATACATTACGAAATGTCATGAAATTTAAAAAAAAAAAGTCATAGTATGTTGAAAAAAGTCAAAAAGTAAAAAAATAGATTGTTTCTAAAAGGCATCAAAACAACACATTCTACGATAATCAGTCATAGTGTAATGCTTTCAAAAACGTTCTAAAAAAGGCATATTATGAAATGTCATGAAATTTAAAAAAAAAAAGTCAGTATAGTATGTCGAAAAAAAGAAAAAACGTTCAAAAAAATAGATTGCTGATAAAATGCATCAAAAGAACATGTGATCCTGAACACAGTCATAGTGTAATGCTATCAAAAAACTTGGAAAAAAGGCATAGTATGAAATGTCATGATATTAAAAAAAAGTCACAGTATAGTATGTTGAAGAAAGTCAAAAAGTTCAAAAAATAGATTATTGTTAAAAGGCATCAAAACAATTTATATGATCCTGAATACTGTCGTGCTGTCAGATTCTTCAAAAAAAAGTTGTAAAAAAGGCATATTATGAAATGTCATTCAATTAAAAAAAAAAAAAAAAAGTCACAGTATAGTATGTTGACAAAAAAAGACAAAAAGTTCAAAAAATATATTGTTGATAAAATGCATCAAAAGAACATGTTATACAATCCTGAATACAGTCATAGTGTAATGCTATCAAAAAAAGTTGCAAAAAAGGCATATTATGAAATGTCATTAAAGTTAAAAAATGTCATAGTATAGTATGTCGAAAAAAGTCAAAATATGTCAAAATCTAGATGGTCTGTTAAAGTCATTAAAACACCATAATCACATGATTCTGATTACTGTCATGCTGTCAGATTCTTCAGAAAAGTTTTAAAAAGGCGTACTATGAACTGTTAATAAATCACCAAAAATGTCATAGTATAGTCTGTCGAAAAAGTCAAAAGTAAGTAAAAAAAATCTAAAAAAAAAAAAGTCGTTAAAATAGCCTTAGCCACTGTAGTCATGTCTTCATGTTGCAGTTTTAAGGTTTGTGATCTCGAAGACATGAGTGATATTAATAACAGTTATGGAATGAGGAGCTCACCTGCAGTCCTGCTAAACTCTACTGCAATCTGATGTTTTTTACTGTCAAATATGCACAACCCTAACATACCTAGTTGTAACACATTTTAATAAAATAATGCGTACAGACTAACGTTAGGCTCCTTGGATAAAATCGGCCCCAAAATAGCTGAGCATCACTTCGGTTAAATATCTCAACTTCTAAAAATGATTTACATTGATCGCTACGGCTCAGGGTTTGTTTTAACCAACAGGGTTTGTTTTAACAATGTAAAAGTATATATCACATTATATTCAGAGTAACTCATAACGTCCTAGCATGATGAAGTTGTGCCGTAAAACACGCCCCCTGTTACCATAGCAACGGAACACAGATTAGAAGGCAGTTCAGAACACAATGGCGTTGTCACTCCATGACGTGTTCAGAACTGCCTTTGATCTTTTGGGCAATAAAAGCCACAACATCTGGTATTATTGAACAGAAGTGTTTAGAAGGTGATCGAGTCAGTAGCACAAAGAGAGACACAGAGAGTTCACAGTCTGCTGTTTAAAACAGAGAAGAGTCTTTTATACAAAAGCATATCTGCAAACAGCAGCACTGATATGGACAGTGAAAACAACACAACACACCAGGGGGATGCTGACAGGCCCCAGGAACAACCAGAACATCCTCAACAGGACCATGTTCCTCCACCAGTGGCACTTCACGCAAGTGATGCTGCAAAGGTTGATGGTGAAGGGATGAAGACAGCCTGGCAGGAACGGTTCAGAGCATTGGAGGAGAGGTTTGCCAAGGAGCTGGCACAGAAAGAGGAGGGCTGGAGAAAGAAGGAGAGCCAGATGAAGGCTGAGATTCAGGACAAGGACGACATAATCTCTAATCTTCACCAAGGCATGGACCATTTACGTGAGAGCCTCAAGCAGAAAACGAGGCAGCTACAAACAGAAAGAGCTGAACTCCACCAGTCTGTGAAAGACTTGGATGAGAGCTGGAAAAAGAAGGAGAGTCTGATGAAGATTGACATTCAGGACAAGGACAACATAATCTATGCTCTTAAGCAAAGCAATGAGCATTTAACTGAGAGCCTCAACAAGAAAATGATGCAGCTACAAACAGAAAGAGATGAACTCTACCAGTCTGTGAGAGACTGTCAGGACAGGGTCAAAGCTGTGGATGAGAGGCTGGAACAAAGAGAAGAGAGCTGTAAGAAGATGGAGAGTCAGATGAAGACAGAGATTCAGGACAAGGACAACATAATCTCTGCTCTTCACCAAAGCAAGGAAGAGCAAGCTCAACACATGCAGAAGGAGATCAGACTGCTGGAGGACATCTGTCTGTACCAAAAGAGCAGGAGAGGCTGCTTCCTATTCAGACGGGAGATCCTGGACAGGGAGGCAGCGTTGGAAAGGATGAAGAACAAGCTGCATGAGAGGGAGATGAAAAAGAGGGAGGAGGAGGAGAAAAGGAGGTGAAAAGAAGAGGAACGGAGAAGAGTGACAGTGATTGTCAAATGGAGGAGGCTACTGGATGTTCAGCTTAGGCTGGACATCAGTAACTTCCTTCATCTCCCTCGCCTCTACCTCCTTTATCATTTAATCAATTGATCAAAGCGATGGATTTGATCTATTGATGAAATGAGAGTGATTTTCCTGGTGATCAGTTTTTTTCACAAATGTACAGTCATGATCAAAATTTAAATAAACTTGTAAAGAACATAATGGCATGGCTCTCTAGAGTTTCCAGTTACTCTATGTCGCAAAAAAGTCAAAAAGTTCCAAAAAAAAAGATTGTTAATAAAAGACATAAAAACAACATATGATCCTGAATAGTCACAGTGTAATGCTTTCAAATAAAGTTGTTCAAAAAAAAGCATATTATGAAATGTCATTTAATTTAAAAAAATGTTTTAGTAGACTATGTCGAAAAAAGTCAAAATTTAAATTGTCAATAAAAGTAATCAAAACAACATGTTATATGTGTCTGATTATTGTCATGCTGTTAGATCCTTCAAAACAGTTTGAAAAAGGCATATTATGAAATGTAAATAAATGAAAAATTTGTCATCATATAGTATGTCGAAAAAGTCATTCAAGATCAAAACCTAGATTGTCAATAAAATTAATCAAAACAACATATTATATGATTCTGATTACTGTCATACTGTCAGATTCTTCAAAAAAAGTTGGAACAAAGACATATAAAATGTCATGAAATTAAAAAAAATGTCAAAATAGGTCAAAATCTAGATTGTCCATAAAAGTCATCAAAACATATTACATGATTCTGATGACTGTCGTGCTGTCAGAATCCTCAAAAAAGTTGTAAAATAGGAATATAATGAAATGTCATACAATTTAAAAAATGTCATAGTATAGTATGTCGAAAAAAGTAAAAAAAAAAAAAAAGTCAAAGAAAAAAAATCTAGATTTTCAAAAAAAGTCATTTAAACAGTCTTTTATTTATACTTCAGTCAGTAACATAAAATTATTGTTTTAATGTCTTTATCTTGAGTTTCCCCTCATGACTTAACATGACCTTTTGTTTCATGTTCTCAAGGTAACAGCATTAAAAACATAACTGCAAGCAGCAAGGTTGTTCTGGAGCCTTCTGTAGGGATAATCAACAAAAGTCTAAATACATTTACAGCAGCATTACTCACCTGTGAGGTCGTCCAAAACTGCTCACATCCAGAGGAAACTCCAGTCCAGACTGTGTTGTTGTTGCACTTTTAAGGTTTGTGATGAGAGATATTAATAACAGTTATGGAATGAATTCTACCAAAATATTATTTGACAATACACAGAAGCTACCGTTAGCTAGCTACATTGACAGTTTGATGGGACTCTGAAGAAGTGCCACTTTGATTAGAAAGCCATCCCTCTGCCTCCTGCTAGTCTGAACACAGAAAACACTCAGCTGATAACCTGGCCACATTAGTACTCATTCACAGTAGGCTAACATCCAATCATTACAAAAGCCCATGCTTGCTGACCAAACTAACCCACCATACAACAACAGCTGTGACATTCACACCATTTAAAATTTAAGCATTCTTTAAAAGATAAAGAGTACCAGCCAATCACAGCACAGGCAGGAAGTGTGTCTCCATCAACTGAAACTGGAACCAGAACTGAATGTGGGGATCAAATTCAGCAGTTTATTCCATGATCATAATATTACATTCAGTTTAAACATCATGTCAGCTCCTCTTCAAAACTGTCCTCTGCAGAGAAAACAAAAGAATCCTGAATATCAGATGAAAGGATTTAAGTTAAGTGGACAATTTGTCAATTTGACTCTAATAAATATGTTTCTTTGTTTTTTTTAAACATATATTAAAAATGGACATTTAACTCATATAAAGACAACAAGGCAAGAGAATTTGAGAAAGGATTACTCAGAAAGTACACAGTAAAAGTACTACTTAATAATTTTGGGAATGCTCTCACATACTGGGCACAAAAACAACATTTCAAGGGGGAACTAATGGCAATAAAATCCATCTTCAAAGATAGCAGAGGAGGCTTTGTTCTAGTCATTTGGGAGGCAATATATCAGTTCATTTATTAATATTGTCACTCATATTTACAGTGAAATACAAAAAAATGCCAGGGACTTTTTTAATCCCACAAGTTTAATAAATGATGTTCTTCAATAAACTTTGCATTTGGCCACTAATCGGGCAGTACAGCTCCTCTTCTTGTCCCCACTCTTAAACATCTCCTTCCTCTGCAACCACAGCCATCTGAGTTTAGCTGTGAACCAGGGTTTGTCATTGCTGTAACTCACCCTGGTGCTAGTTGGTACACAGATGATGAATTACAGTGACTATCATACATTTAAGTTAAGTCACAGTGTGTAAAATGGTTTACTAAGGAAACAAAGGTCAGGTACAATAATCTGACCTCACAGGACTTCATGGTCCAGTGAAGCCGTCGTGCTGCTTTCATCTGGCTGATGTTGTTATGGAGGAAGGTCGGGATCTGAGAGGCTGCTCATCACAGGCCTCTGAAGGTGAGAGACATACATACAGACATACAGCATGTTGAGGACAGCCGATCCTTTTAACGAGGCCAGGTGTATTAAAGACGACAGAATGCACAGTGATCACATGATACGGCTGGATTATGATTGGGACAACACAAAGAGGCTGTTTGGTGTCAAAGCAACAGTCAGAGAAAACAAAAAGGGGACAAGAGAACAGACCTGGTTTCTCCTGAGTGGACGCTGGGACTTCTGGGAGCTCGTCCTCGGGAACCTCAGGAAGCTCGGCGTCTCCCTGAGACACAAACAGAGCAGATTGAACACATGGAAGAGTAACGCTGCTCCTCTGAGCCTCTGAAGACGCTTCAATTTCAATTAAAAACACACTGTTTCTGTAAAAGTGAGAATTTTAGCATTAAACCTCATAAAGTGTAAACACAGTTATGGAGATGAGACCGACCTGAGTTATAGTCTCCAGCTCAGCCAGCACAGCATCTTCATCTTCTTGAGGCAGCAAGCATCTCGTCTATTTGCTGCAGAGACACAACAAGCTCTGAGTAAACAACAACAAACTGGTTCATACTGAAGATCAGAGGATAGAAAACGGTCCTGTATGTTTGACATCAGCTGACTGTTTGGTATTCAGTGGCGTCATGTTTCATCCAAAATCCCCTCAACTTCTTCAACAGACATCACCTAAAACTGAAAAAGCATCAATAACCATTGAAACAGACACTGAAAGACAGACTCATTTCTAAAATCACTTGTAAGATACATATGTAGGAAATCTACCATCAAACACTAAATATTCAAAGACTCATTACATTCTCAAAATGTACACAAATCTATCATGATCTCTACCCTGGATATTTATAAAAAATATGAATAAAGATTTCCACTAGAAGTTCATTTCTCCTGATTTGTCACCTTTGTCGACTCAGTAGTGCTCTATCTCTCTGTAACATTAGAATATGTTGGTATTCTCACTCTTTTTTCAGCAGCTGTTTGGCTAAAAGTTTCTCCTTCTCCAGCTGCAGGCTGATCTCTTCTGATCCTGCTTCAGTTTATCTCTTTGTTGTTTCAGTTGTTGTAATGAGGAAAAAACAGAAACATGAGAATAAACCTGCCATTCACACACACATTAATATCATAGAGTAGCTTAATGATCTAACATGAGTTAGTAGTAATATATCGTTGTATCTACCAGACTGACATGAAGCGAGATGCTCAGATCTAATCTATCTACAGATCTACTCTATTAGCGTTTAGTGATTAGTGAAGAAAGTGACACCACAGCGTTATAAAACATTGAGTTTGGCAGGTTGGCATTTGGTGTGGCACATATAGATGTAATGATGTTGAGCTGAGGGAGTTTGTGGTTGGATGAGACGTGAGCAACAGCTGATTGGTTTTCCTGCCTCTGTTGTCAATCCTCCAGCCTTTAGCTTTCACTTCAGAGACCGATCACTTTGTGCACAATTTCCCTGCTAATAATAGGGTGCTGGGCCAGGTATACGCACCAGTGCCGCTTCAGAGTAAGCAGCCATACTGATTGGCATGGGAGTGCAGAGAGCGGTACCGTTGTCAGGTGGCAGGCTGCCTTCCCCTTCCCTCTCCATTGAGCTCAGTGTGTCTTGGAGTGTGCTGCTAGCCTGCCCCGGGGCAGAGCTACTCTCTGCACACTAACTCTGCCTGTCACTATCACTCTCCTTCCTCTTCTTTTGCTTCTTCTCACCCACTCCGTCTCTTAATTCACACCTTCTTCTCGTTTGTCACCGCAGACTCAGAATTACAAAAAAGACACTCAAATATTCTTGCACCTGCTGCCCAGCACCAGCTAATTTTTCTCTGTGAAATATACTACACACATTTCTCCAGTGGGTTTGCTACCATGCTTAAAAAACACACACAGTGTCAGACACCACCTGGCATCTCCTCTTCCCTCTGTGGTTTGTCTGCAGTCTCTCTTTTCCTCCATACACCCCATCTTCCTTAACTCCTCTCCTCTCCATATCATCACGTCCATCTCCTCAGCTTGCTTTTGTCTCACTGACCATGTCAATCGCTAAATAAAAAGCCTAGATAAGGCTCGACTGGAGCATCCAGTCCGTCCTCGCAGGACGGCCTGTGAATAGGGCCTCTTTGCCTGCCTGTCCCCACTCCAGATGCTCAGGGTTTTGTTGTCAGGAGGAAGAGGCCTTGTCCTGATGTCGCTCAATGTTGTAGGCAGAGGAGTGCCATTTGTTTTTCTCTGTGAAGCACAGCAGAGGCAGAAGAGCAAATGACAGCGAGCAAGAAGTGTGGGTGTGTTTGTGGGAGGTTGGTTAATGCAAATAAACCAGAAAGTATTGCATGCGTGACTGCTTTCTTTGGGAGTGCTACATGTTCTCAGAGGTAGGGATTTTGTTTTATTTCAGAGGACATTTTCCCACCGGTTAATAAACATGCAACGACAGCAGTGTTCCTGATTACACTGGACGTTTTACAAGAAACGATGAAGCTCAACATCTGTAGGATGCTTACTTTAATCCTTAATCTTTGACCGCTCCGCACTGCGATTGGCTCATTAACATGATGCTTCCCTCTTATAGCGTTAGGTTTTAATCTGAAATCTTGTCATATAGGCACTTTTGCTTTTCTCAGTGTATGCTTACCAAGACAAGCCTTCTCTGAGGTCACATTCCTTCTAGTCACCAACTGAAATGTTAACACACTGGGACTGAACTCACTGCTCAGCACCGGGGATCAAATTCAGATTATTAGAAAGAACCCAAAAGAGAATATTACATTTTTTCCTCACGTACTTTCTCACTCTCCTCTTCCTCTTGTCCTCCTCTCTTCCCCCTTCTTTAACTTCTTCCTCTCTTTCCATTAGGGTTGGGAAAATATTGATATGGCAATATATTGCAATACTGTTTCTTCTGATATAATCTTGATTTGTAATTTCTTTACGTGTGTATGTATATATACATACTGTATCGTACATATACATGTGTGTGTACATATATAAATACATATATTTGGACATATTGTACAAACAAGTTGTATTTTAAGCTGCATTCTAAATTTCTCAGTGATCTATGTAGAATATCACAATATATGGCAATATCACAATAATGGATCATATTGTGACTCAAGTATAGAGATGTGTATCGTATCGTGAAGTCTTTGCAAATACCCACCCCTACTTTCCACTGACCTCCACCTTTCGATCTTCTCTCTTTTTTTTCTTTTCGTCTGCTTTCTCCCCATCCCTCTTTTCCACCTCTCCAGTTTGTTCTTGTTAACAGCCCCAGCAGGAGAAGGATGTGCTCTACAGGCTGGGGTCTAGGGGGCCACAGCTGCCCAATAACTCCCTGATTTATCAACCTCCTCCAGCCAGCCTGCATGGAGATGCTGTTTTGCTCGCTTGCTTTGGTTGTTACTTACAGCCGGTGAGGCAGGTTGTTTGTATTTCTGGCTGCGCGTCCTTAGGATGTGTCTGGTGTAATGAAATGGCTCTCCTTGTAATGTATCTAGCCTTCTCTCTAGTAGTTGAAGCCTGTCTGTGTATCTATCTATCTGATATTTTTTTTTTCACTGCCAGGGTGTATTTACTGACAGAAGGAATGAAAGGGGACTGGTGCCGGTTGATGATTGTTTTAGAAATCTCCACCACAGCCACTTGATAACAGGATGGAGCTTTTGTTTTTCTCTGTTTCAGTGTCTTGCCATTCACATCCTGGTCGCTTTTTTTTTTTAGCACTTTACTTCTCATGTTTCTCACAACTTCTCACTCCTGTTTGTGCACCGTGTCCAGTTACAGACGGAGACCAGATCCAAGAAAAATCCCCAAGCCGATGTCAAGTTCATTCTGAATTAATTGTCTTTTTCTTTCTCTGTCCTGTTCCTCTGACTTTCCCTCCTTCTCCATATCTGCCTCTTTCTCTCTCTCTGTCTACAGTCCAGTACCAGATGGAGATGATGCGTTCTCTGCGTCACGTCAACATTGACCATCTGCATGTGGGCTGGTACCAGTCCACCTATTATGGCTCCTTTGTCAGCCGAGCGCTGCTCGACTCCCAGTTCAGCTACCAGCACGCCATTGAAGAGTCAGTTGTCCTCATATATGGTAAGTCGAGGCACACAGAGGACTATTACTGTTGATGGGTTTCACCATTCTCCATCAGTAGTCTGAAATAAATTTAAAAAAAACTGTCCAAAGCACAACAATAACTTTTAAAACTCCGCCAGTGTGGCAGACAGGCATCAAGCTTGGTTACTAAAGCTGTTTTGGACCTTAGTGCTGAATTTTCAACAAAATATTCTCCAGCTTCCAAGGTTCAAATATGGTGTTAGTATGGCCGAAAGCTTGGTTTGATATTTAAATTCCTATTTTTTTGTTGACGGCAGCAGGCACAAGAGGGCGCTCTCACACAGCTTGTGAGTAATTTTTTTTAGCTTCTGGGAGATGTAGTGAGAACATAAATAGACAGTATACCCCACAGAGATCAAAACACGAAGTGGAGACGATCGAGATTGGAGAACAAAACAAACAGAATCTGGACAAAAAGTGGTGATTTTGGTGAAAGTGTCCTCTACTCTACCTCTGATAAAACAAGAATGGAACAAGGTAAAAACAAACATTTTTTTCATGATGAAATAGAGAATTTTATTTCATTTGAGCTATTCAGTGTTTTCAGAGACATAGTACAAAATATTCTGTGGGTCTTTAAATAATCTCAAAATGGCCAAAAATACTGGAACAAGGCACTTTATGTTTTATAAAACAGCTGGCACTCAGGGAGTTAATTTTCAGGCAACAGTTGCCTATACGTCTAGTTCCAAATATTTACAGAACCATTTTTTCCATAGTTTTTCAACAACCATAACAAAAGCAAATTGCAAATTTACAAATGCCAAATGTTCCAGTTGTTTCAGTTCAATGGAGTTCAGTCCAGAGATGGCCACCGTGTTCAAGACTGGTTGCCAAATCTCGACAGATCCCTCATTGTCATCATGGAGGTCATAGGTCAGCTTTTCCAGAGGGAAGGATACCAATCATCCAGTTCATGGATGTTGTAACAAGTCCAGAATTGAGAATAGACTCTCACAGTAGACATGGGAATGTTCCAACCAATCTAGTTTCCACTTCAGCAGCCAAATACACTGAAGAGCTGAGTCATATCCAATCATGGTAGAGTTAAACCATCGATCACTTGGTCGGTTAGGCTGGTCTTATTATTGTCCAATCTAGTACCATTACTACCAGGGAATGTTTTATTGACTAAGGTGTAAATGAGCAGGAATGCAGAGCTCTGGTTCCATTCAGCCATTCACTGAAGGCCACTGACAATGGTGGAAAGATTGTCCAGGAGAGACGGACAACACCAGTTAAGATCTACACAATAATGCTGAATCTTTGTGAGACAATGGGTCGCTGGCATTAACATGGCAGTCATACCAGGAACAGTTGTTTATTAGTCATATTATTATTTTTAATTTCAATCATGATTAAACAATCACAGTCAAATTTGGTCTCTGTTAAGTCACAATATCAAAGATTTCTGTGTCGTTGTCTTTGTCGACGAGCAGTATTACAGATGGGTTTTAGATTCCAAGTCCCAGTTAAATAATTTTTAAATGTTTTATAATCATAATATAAGCTTACAACTCTGCTTACACATTAACATAAAAACAAACAAAACAGTGCATCAATATCCAATTTAACTCACTGAGTGCCAGCCGTTAAAAACAAAGTGGCATGTTCCAGCATTTTTGTCCATTTTGAGTCATATTTTAAGACCCACTGAATATTTTGTACTATGTCTCCGAAAACCCTGAATAGCTCAAATGAAAGAAGAGACTCTCTATTTCATCATGAAAAAAATGTTTGATTTTACCTTGTTCCATTCCTGTTTTATCAGAGGTAGAGTAGAGGACACTTTCATCCTAAATGCCACTTTTTCTCCAGAGTCCGTCAAATATAACCTCGATCGTCTCCACTTCCTGCTTTGATCTCTGTGGTGTATACTGTTTCTTTATGTCCCAACTTCAGATCCCAGAAGCCACAAAAGAGCACAATCAGCGACCTGCTGCAGAAAAAACATTTTGACACCAAAATATGTCGATGGCATCAATCATCTGACTTTGAATGATGTCAGAAGCTGTCAATGGCACTGAAATAGTTTAAAAAATCACAACATAAACATGTGAAAATAAAATTCAAGTCATAAACCAATAATTTCTAAATAACATATGATTGCATCAAGAAAAAGTACTGCATTTAAGAGTTTACATAACCTAAAAAATTCAAACAAAAAGGAACTACAGCCGTCTGACATCACAACACTTAAATGAAAGGAGCTTGAAAATAAGCCAAGCTATTAATATATGAGACTGAGTGAATGGCAAGAGGTGTTTGTGGGGAAAAAAATACAAATGAGAAGGAGCTCAAGATCTACAATAAACTATTCACCAACAGCATTAAACATCAAGGCAGCTGAGTGCATGAGGGGTGCAGGGGAAGCTTGTGAACTCCCAGTAAATCATCAGTGGCAGGTGAAAAGAAGGAGGTAACACATGTCTGTCTGTCTGTCTGTCTGCAGCCTTTTAAAGGGCAACAGCAGAGGAGGCAGCGACGCAGGGAATAATAGACGGGATTAACAAGGTAGCTGGTAACCGCTAACATGATGCGTGTGGACATCATGTGCCTGCACCTGCTTCACAGTAAAGGCCTTTAAGAGTGGCTCATAATTGCAGCACTGCAAATGCCATCCCAGATGGTGTAAGCTTTCTTTCAAATGACAGCAATATTACAGCCTACATGACGGCAAATTGAAATCAGTCACTATAAAACACATTCACATTTGACTCCTCAGTGTCTAAATAAGTGATGATTCAGTGCTACATAGCCACTCCGAGTGCTTATTGACTTCAGAGGCAGTATAGCAGTGCGTTCAAGGGATAGGTGCACATTGAAGTAAATTACAAAATATTTATTTTATGTCTGCTTTCAATGAGGATACGGCTCGTTTTTATGTATGTGCACAGTGTTGAAATGTGACTGACTCAAGTTTTTACAAACATCATCACATATAGACTTTGTCAAAATGCCAGATCCCATCGAGATCGTATTTCCTGCACTTCATAATGTGCTGAGTTTACCTTCTTTAGCTTTATGAGCCGAAAAATAATTACAGCCAGGGTGACACAAAAAGCCTTCCAAGCTCACTGACCTGAAATCAGTGTTTCATTTAAACAGCTTAGTGTTTATCCATTCAATTCAAGTCGAGAGTAAGGCAGCAATCGGAATTGTCATTTTAAAAAATGATGACAACAGCTTTGAATCTCATCAATGTTTCAGTGCCGGTGAGCGTAAAGGAACTCCCCCAGGTGCTGTTCTTTCTCCAAAATCACTTCAGGGTTGTCATGTTCTCAGATTGTACAAAATCCATGACAGGCAAAGATTCATTTTAAGCAGCTGACATATGAACCCCTGTGATCTGGTCCTGCCAGCCAGCCGGCCTCTCAGGCAGCCAGTGGCTGCTTTCTCATTCTAAATGAGGGCTCCTGTTAATGTCAGTCAATAATGCAACGCTTAATGGATCAAACCACCTCAAAGGAATTGACATTATCTCTGTTTAAAGTCAAAGAGAAAGAAAATTGATTTTTTTTTTCTTCCCCTCCGTCATTAGCCCACCAGTCATTTTATGCCGATGGATGAATCGATCAGGTGGCCAACTGGCGAGTTAATAGCTTCCGTCCAATGACAGCTTAGAATTAGAGTGGGTTGTTAAACCAATTGGTTAAACGCGGTCGTCAAGATTAATAGGTTTTCCTGCATGAGGGGGAACGGTTCAACAGGTTATGATCGACAGGTCATGAGCAAACAAACAACTCTTTAATTTAAGGACTCTGTATCAACTGTGTGCTGTATCTGTCTTGAAGTTCACCTTAATTTTGTTATCCTCTTGGTTTGTTGTTTTTTTTTTGGGGGCATTTTTCAAAGTGTTCTCAGAGCACCTTACTTCATCTTGGCCAATAGAAAATGTTTTTATACTGTATGATGTGTGAAATACACACTTATTAAAGCCATAGTCTGTCGTGTTAGAGAGCTAGCAAGATTTGAAAGTGGCACCTTCTCTAAGCTCCACCCCCTCCTTCAAAGCCACGCCCCCTCAAACTTGAACATTGACAGTAGGATTCAGCAGGGAGAGCAGAGCTGATATGCTACATCACCACAGCTGTAAAACGTCCCGTTCAAAGTCAATATATCAACGTCATTTTATCACCTATATAATGCAGACACTGGAGACTGTGGCTGTGAAATATGATCAAAATATCATGTCCTATAACCTCATCAATATGACCGACTTACACCCACAGAGAAGCTAATGTTAGCATTGGGCTAATACGCGCTGCCAAAGTAGTCAAATTAGCAAACATCACATATTTCATGAAAATAATAACTCCTCCTGAAGCTAAACAAATAATTACCTGAAAGAAATCAACTTCTTTTACATTTTTTTTGTTTACATTTTTTCTCTTTTTAAATATCACTTCAGCTTCAATCTTCAGCTTGTTGACTAGCTCCACTCCCCTCCTTGCTGCTCACATGTGTAAACCTATACAAACATGAGTGATATCCATCCCTAAAATGGATAAAATTCCACATAACTAACTAAATCAATCAAGTGTGAAATCCAATGGGGAGGCACTGTATCTCCTCTGATTTATTTTTTTTTTTTTTTTATGGCAGCTCCTCTCCCGCTCCTTTTTAACAGGACTTTTTGTTTTTATTTGTTTTCACTGAGGACACTTGTGATTTTCAAATCAGTGAGGTGTTTTTTTATTTTTCACACATTTTCAAAAGTGTAAAATTATTATTTGCAAACAGAAATAATTCTGAGTCCAGTGTGAATATAAAAACTATGAATCTCCACCTTCATCACCACTCCATCGGTTAAACGACATCTTAAAATAATGGTTGACTCTTAGTGCGCTATATCTCTGAAAATACATTATCAAGCAGATGAAACCGCTGTTGTCTTCCATTTCTGAGGAAGTTGAATGTAAAGACTGGAGTAGTTTTGTATGATATATTTTTTTCATCTCTTGTCACTCTCTCGTCATTCCAGACCCGATAAAGACAGCACAAGGCTCCCTGTCCCTCAAGGCCTACAGGCTTACCCCCAAACTCATGGAGATCTGCAAAGAGAAAGATTTCTCTCCTGAGGGGTGAGTAGCACAAAAACAGAAAAATCCAGACACTCCGTGGATGAATTCCACGATCACATGCACACAGACGTTTAAATGTTCCCAAATAAATCTGTGAGGAAATGTGTCGCCTTTACGCTCTTTTGATTCTGCTTATTCAGTGGATGCAAATATGGGTTTGTGCATCCACAGGGGAGGCATTTAGTAGCAGTTGCAGATTGATGCTGATGATGATGATTTATCAGTTCGCCCTTGCCCGTCAAACAAATGTACCATGTTTACGCTTTTTCTGACCCCAAGGCTTATCGTAATTGCTTTTAAATTGCAGCTAAAAGTGAATGTAATGAGGGGACCATTTTCCAGGCAGTTCAGGGTAGTCCAAATACACACTTAGACATGCCTAAATGCATGCATGAGGGGACACACATACATCCGCTGACAAATGCAAGTAAACAACTCAATGAAGAAGTCCCAGAGGTATGAAGCTTCTGTATGTTCAGGACCTCCAGATATACATTTTTACCTCCACGAAAAGTGTATTTGCAGGGAGAGGGGCTGATTTAACAGCATCATTTCATTTCCTCTCCCATTTCCTCTGTAGTTCTCCACCTGTGTGTCTCTATTGCCAGCAACTCTGTTATTGACCCAGTGTGTTTGGCCCAGAGTCAGGATCCTTCTCATTTCTGCAGCTTTTCATTAGTTCCTATGATTTATTACGACTCCAATCTGGAGCTATCAGTGTTCCCAATAAGCCCATGATTGAGAGAGGGCAGCACAGGGCAGGAAAGGACAATATCACCACATAACAACAAGTTTATCTCGATGCTATTATTTTACGGAGATGCAAAACTTCAAAAGCGCTTCTTTTTTTTTTTCCCCCAAAACTGTCTCTTTCATGTTGGTGTATTTGATGTTACATAAACTTGCATATATTGTGCACCTTTTTTTTAAATGAAAGGCAGGAATAGATGAGGACTGAATAGACCCATCCCTTTGAACTACTCACCAAGTCTGCTGGGCTGTGGAGGCAGTGGTCAATAGCCTCCACTTGAGCACACAATATGAAGTATCAAATTAGTCGGCCTGTGGAGTCGACCTTTGGCTTTGTCCAGTGGGGCCCAACTTGGAAAGAGCATGGCATTAAGTGTGCCAAAGTCCAGTAGGGTTGAGCATTTTGTCCTGGCTAGAATGTGCTGTCCTTTTATTCCCTCATAGATGCCTCTCTATTTTTTTTTTTTTTTAAATCGCTCTGCAGGCATTTGAAAAGGTCATAATTTGCAGGAAATATTTTTAAAGCACTGCAGATGGATAATTGTGCCAATATGTATCACAAACATTATTTACAGTATGTCATTATTGATTTTCCTTGTAGACTGCTGCTCTCTTTCCTGAGCCTGAGGCAGGATTGTCCATTTCCGCTGCCTCAGTCTCCTCTTAAAGGTTGCCTGAGGTGATGCTCGTCAGGACGAGACAATGCTGCACACCTATATTTATCACACAGACAATCATAAACATCTTGTTTCTGGCAGAGTGCACATGGCGGATTAATGCAGCGAGTGCATTCATCCCATAACAAGAAAGACGCTTCTACCAAGCCAACATTAGATACATAGAGACATTAATTTGTAGCTCATGCACTGTGCACAAGTGACAGGCTGAGCCAAGGCAGTCAGTCAATGCTATTGGATTTATGTGAGACATTAAGCAAAGTTTGAAGTTCCATTTTGTGTTAACAGGCTCATGTCAGAGAAAGAGAGGAAGCGAGATGCAGCGTTTAGCTCCTGAGGAACAAGAAGAGGTGCCTCAGAATCGCTGTGCGCTTTGCACACTTATCAGCAGAGCCCATAAAAACGCCAGAGAAGCTACTGAGTCTAGTGCTGCTCGGGGTGTGCAATATGGACATCCTGTTGTAGCACACAATTTTCAGATGCCAGGATGCAACAGGTTTATTATTACTATTCGTTTTGCTTTTATTTGGCTGAGGTACAATTTACTGACAAGTACAAGCAAAGTGGTAACAGTACATGCTCCATTTGAGACCTCAGTCTTTATATAAACGGCGCAGAAAATGTGGACGACCTGAGAAGATCTCTGCCCTCAACAAAACACATGTTAAAATACATGGAGTTGCATTAGAGCTAGAACTGTTAACCCCATCTACTCTCAGCTCTGCTAAAATGTGTCTTTAAAATGGCATTGCATCAGCTAAAAGCTTTTCTTGAGCTTTAATTTCCATCACTGATTCACACACTCAGCGTCTCCTGTGTGTGGTTTTACTGCATAAACAGTCATGTTTTCCATAGTTAAACTTCCAAGTTTTAAAACAACCGGATGAGTTGGATTTATCAGTTATAATGTGTTTATGTTGTTTTATGTCTTGGTGCTTTTAATCTTTTGTCTCGATAATGTCTTTTAACTCTTTGACTGTCAGCCCTTTTCATAAAACACAAAGTGTCTTGTTCCAGCGTTTTTGCCCATTTTGAGTCATATTTCTAGACCCAAAGAATATTTTACTGTCTCTGAAAACAGTGAATAGCTCAAATGAAAGAAGAGACTCTCTATTTCATCATGAAAAAAATGTTTGTTTTTATCTTGTTCCATCTTGTTTTATCAGAGGTAGAGTAGAGGACACTTTCACCAAAATCACCACTTTTTCTCCAGATTCTGTTTGTTTTACTCTCTAATCTCGATCGTCTCCACCTCCTGTTTTGATCTCTGTGGTGTATACCGTCTCTTTATGCTCCGACTACATCTCCCAGAAGCCCTAAAATTACTCACAGGCTGTGGGAGACCACGATCGGCGATCTGCTGCTGAAAAAACACTTTGGTGTATTAATACGTTGATAGCATTCAAGCGTCAGATTTTTAATTACGTCCAGATACGTCAATGGCACTCAGAGTTAATGTTTGATGTTTTCTGTCAAGCACGTTGCTGTATAAATAAACTTGCCTTGCTTATAGTTACATACCGACACCTTTACAGAGAACTGAGTGATAAGGCCACATCAGGATATTACATAAGAATACCACTGTTTTAATATTAGTTAATCCCTGACTTTTTTTTTACTTTATGGGGTTGGTTATGTGTTGAATTAAATGGATTTAGTCTGTAAAAGTTGGATATAAACATGTATTGAAAAACATCTTTTTTGGGAATGACAAATTGCAACTTAACCCCTCTTCTCCTGTCCTGCCCTTCGCTCTGCAGCTTGAAGAAGGCCAACATTGGCTTCGAGCATATGTTCGAGGAGGTGCCCATCCTAATCAAGAACTCCCACCTCATCAACGTACTGATGTGGGATCTGGAGGACAAGTCCACGGTCGCTGACAAGCACGAACTGCTCAACCTCTCTAGCAGGTCAGACGTGAGCTCTTACAGCCATTCACCATGAAAGCCTCAGGCTAGACACCTTGGTTATAAAAATGTTAACAGTAAATGTTGGTGCATTTGCTGTCTGGGCAAACTATATCTAACAGTTTTTCCTCAGGAGACCCAACATTTACGACATGTTTCTGCATGGTCTACTGTGGCATTGTGTGCGTTTATCATGATCTGCCCTCTACAAAACAGCACAACCTTCAATCTCGCTGTAAATTTTCTAATCTAACGCCGACATTGAAGGGAACATGTAGGTGATCTATCAGATTTAACTGTGGTAGGGTAGAGTGATTTAATTTCTCTCTCCACTCTCTATTCCCAAATTCTCTTTGTTTTGATTGTTTCCGAGCTGCAAATTATGCAAATTAATAATCTGATATTACATTTAGAGATACTCATGTAGGATCATAATGGTGGGAAACAGATCAATCTTTGAACATCACAGTCCAATTTCAAGCCACATCTTCTATTTTATGACAGCCTGCATCGTTGTGTTTTGTAAGATCCAACATGGAAAATATCCTGTCGTGATAAGGTTCGTCAGTGTGTCTCATCTTCATCCTGTGTGCAAAATCACTCCACAATCAAATCCAAGAAAAGAGGTTATTGATAGAAATTACATCACCCCAAACCAGCCAACACCAAGCAAAGTGTCAACTTAATTAGATTCATTTGCACATGGTTACCACAGTACTGTGCATACACATCCATTGGAAAAATAATGTCTGCCTAAAAGCATCTTACAAGCTATAAAATCCTGTCGTGGTATGGCTTTAAACCGTTAGGGCGCTTTGACAGACATGAGTTAAAGCTACTTCGAAATTAAAATTGATTTGACATTAGAGAGCTCCTGGGCATTAATCTGTGTCGTCTCTACTGTTCTAAAGTATACCAGATTGGCTTATGTTTATCCACCACGGCTTTAGTGCCATTTTCCAGCTTTTCTCAGTACCGCTAGTTTGATTTTAATCTTCTTATTATTATCACAAAAATCCCACAAAAAGACCAAATCCCACAATGAATGCATCTTACTCAATAGGAGTAGTTTGTGTGGCCAAAGCTCACGCTTCTGTGCCATTGTCTTCTAAAACCTATTAAAAACGCATAAAAGGGCCACATTATTGCATCGGGGTGACATATTCCTTCATTACAATCAACGAGGCCGGCATAGTTTATTCAGAAACAACGCCATCGACTAATAACATCAGCTGCATTTTTGATCGCCGGGAAGCAAATTCTCACAGACGCTGGTGTTTGCGTTTACCCCGCTCTGTTAGTTCACTTTGACATTTATCATTAGCTGCGGAAATTATCGTTGGAATTATAAAATGTGTGGGTCAGTTTCGGATCATTTTAACACAGCTGACAACGCTAATGAAGAAAGGGTCAGATTGGGTGGACCTGCAGTGTCATAAACTGGAGTACTCTGGAGAAAATGCAACAACAAGCTGAATAAACTGCACTGGCTGTGTTTGTAATGAAGGCATGTGTCATCCAGTGCAACACTACTCACACTCTTCTGTGTGGTTTCAATAGTTTTTAGAGGCAAATGGACTTGTATTGCAAAAATTATATGAGGCTGTGGACAACACTTGTTAGTAGGATGCATTTTTTCAATGATGATAATGAAAAGCTTAAATATAAATCCAGCCTAATCCTTTTTAAACCTATATTAACCTGCAGCATTTGGACTGCAGTACCAGATGGGGATACGATCAGGACATCTCAATATTTGTAACTTTCCAGTCATGGAAATGTATTACTGCTCCAGTCCAAATAAACAGTTTGTTTTGTGATTCATAGAGGTATAAAACAAACCCCAACACGCATTTGTTGTTTGGATCAGATCCCCTCACAGAAAGTGCAGTCCACATAAATATTCAGTTTCTTAGACTCTGCTGCTTATGTTATTTCAGGAACTTATCAGTGTACCCTTGGGTTATTATCGGATGTTTGATGGGGATATGCGGTCCAAATCTAGGTACAGGAAATGCCACATCTAAATGTCAAAACATATTTATTCAGAAATGTCTCCGGAAACAGAACCTGCCATCGAAGTTTGTGACTAATGAGCACAATATGAACAAATATCACCCCGCCGTATCAACTCACAGCCAGGCTCTTAAACGTCTCACATTCAGATCTCAGAGGCTCTCGGCATCAGTCTCAGGAGAATTTATCAGCAATCATTTATGGAGATAAACTGCTGCAATTGGAGCAACAGCTGTGAAGCTTCCCAGGGGCAGGTGTGAGAAATTAGCACAATAACGACTCCAAGTGCTGATTTACACACTGTTAGCGCACAAAACAGTGCGCTTAGTGCTTCAGGAGTTGTTGTGATTCTTCTCGTCTGTGTCCTGTAACTCTAGTCATGGATTAAATGAACTCTCCTATGTACAGAGCGCCTGGTCGACTAAGTGTGGCACCAGCACCGTCATTTGTCATAAATTGTCAAATAGATGGAAGGAGAATACCTCACTTTTCTTGCATATTGTTCCATTTTCCAAATGGCTACTCTGGAGTGGAAACAGCTTTTGATATGACCCAAAATGGGGCAGAAGCAGCCCTCCCCTTGGGTTTCCCGGCTGGACTGCCGATGGGATGTCTGGCAAGATGAAATTGTTTCCTGAAGTTGTCAGATTGCCGCGTTGCTCCGTCCTTGTATTGGATTGGAGCGTCCATCTCTCTACATCTGCTGCTGACAGCCCCGCCCTCTTCTCCTCATTTCCACCCCTTCAAAAAAGACAACAATAATGGTTTTTATTTAATGTTTTTCCTTTTTGTCTCATTTTCCAATCTGCAGACCCATTTGTCAATGTCATCAACGTCTAAGGCTGAGTGAATGCAGTTTCACTCCAGCAAACAGGGTTGTTCTTACCACAGATGATGATGTTGATCGCGGTGATGGATTGCATGAATGTAAATTCATTTATGTAGCCATTTTCCCCCAAACAGCTTCGAAGTGCCTCGATATTTGCAGTGTTGCAAAGCAGCCTGCAGTCACGTCAGGCCACAAAGCTTTTTGCTTGTGGGTCATCTTACGTGGTTTTCACTAGGGTTGGAAGAAATATTGATACGGCAAAATCAAATCAAATCAATTTTCAATTTCTTAACTCTTTGAGTGCCAGCCGTTTTATAAAACCAAAAGTACATTGGGCCAACTTTCGCCAAAATTACCACTTTTTGTCCAGATTGTTTTGCTCTCTAATCTCGATCGTCTATTATATCATCTCTTTATGCTCCGACTACAAATCCCAGAAGCCCCAATATAACTCACAGGCTGTGTGAGAGTGCCCTCTTGTGCCTGCTGCTGAAAAAAAACTTTGATGTCAATGGCATTCAAGCATTGGATTTTAAATGACGTACAAAAATCAATGGCACTCAAAGAGTTAATTAAAAAGGAAGAAGTTAATCGATTTTTCCCCCCAAAAAAAGTGGTGTTTTGGGCTGATTGTAAATCCAGAATGACTTCTGCATGTTAAATTAAAAATAAATAATCCACGTTAACTTCGACAGCCCTAATATATATATGTATATGTGTATATATAACTATATGTACATATGTAAATATGTGTGTATGGTGTCACACATACAACTCGTATTTTAAGCAGCATTGTCAACATCTCAGAATATCACAATATAGCAATCATGTATTGTATCAGGACTCAAAAATTGCGATGCTTATTGTATCATAAGTCCTTGCCCATACCCATCCCTAGTCATCACCAGTCTTAAAACGTGCCCACGTGTAGTGAGAGCCATTGTTCACTCTAAAGCATCTTTTCAACGTACCTATATACCTTTTGTTCTGTGTGAATGAGCAGCTCGTCAGTCCATTACCTCCTGTCCGCTTACTGTAATTGACCCTCTGCATAAAACTGTTATGGAAACAGAGCTTTCTGCTCTATAGGACTACCAGGATGATATATATTCAAGAAGGGTAAAGGCATTTGAGTTCAGGGAGGAAAGACAGAACTGTAAGGCATTGTTAGAGCTGCAGCTGTAGGAGAAATGAGGAAGGTGAGGAGGTATAACTGGAACAGAAGGAAGGAAATGCGCTGTGGAAAAATGGTCCTTGACAAAAAACTTCCTCTACGGAGATGAACTTTGAGAAGATATATTTAGTCTTTACTCAAACCACACACATCTGTCTGGAAATACTCATTTTCTTCATAGTTTTTGTCTTACATTTTCGCCTGGATAATACTATAAACTTACGTTGGGAAGCTGTTGGAGCAAGACTATTTCATGTCCTCTTTAAAACCTATTATTCTGCAACAGAGGCAAGCCAAAGATCCATATTGTGCCCCAGTCCATCAGTTAAAAAGGCTCCATCAGAGTAATGCACTCATTATAAGAATGGAAGTCACTTCCTTGGCAGCTTTGTTAAAAAACTCCCCTCTGAACTTTCAATTTACTGAATGTCAGCCCATTTTTGCTCACACATCAATACATTTTTAGAATTTGTCCTCTATTGTCCTGTGTGAATATGAGCACGTAGGCCCGAGCGCTGCAGCACTACACCATATGAGCTGCCATTGAACCTGACCTTAAAACAGAATCAGTGATGATAGGAAGTCCCTCCGTAGACTTTGATTTCTAATTCAGGATTGATCGGAAGGCTCGCTGACCTGTCTAAATAATTCGTCCCCTTGGAGTGTATGATCAGACGGTGTCTAGTGTAGAATGCGTTATTCGGTGTGCAGTTTTTTCAGACAAATGGAACTGTGCTGTTGAGTGTATGGAAATACCAGTGATTGTGTGCACAGTTATTTTCTTTGCAAATTCAGGCTACATACAAACAACTGAACAGACTCGAAAGACATAAACACACACAGGAACCGAGAAAGCCATTCAGCACTGTGACCTTTGACCTTTCACGCTACATAAATTAGCCTAGCAGTTAGCAGAAGTCTCCTGACTCACAGCTCTTCCCGTTACCATATATTTGCCGTAGGTATTAAATTTTCAGATGGTGCTTTTAATGCCAATAGGAAAACACAGTATTCAGAGATTTACTGCAACTTTGGACATTTTGGACATATTTTGTTCAAAGTTCACTTCTTTTAAGTGAAAAAAGTTAAGTGTTATGACTTCAATTTATATTGTTATTGCATTTTTAAGGGCCGGGAAAAAAAAAAAATATTATCGGAGATTTATCGGGTATCTGATTTTTTTTTTTCCCCTGCTAAATATTGGTATCAGCATTGGCCACAAAAACTCCATATTGGTCAGGCCCTACAATAAAGTGACTTTTTTCTACCAAAGAAATTGTTATGACATTTTTCTGTCTTAAATTATATTTGTTTAGATTGTTATTAAATTTGAATTTTAAAATGCTGCAAAAAAGTGGAGGGGAACTTGTGTAACTGTAAATGACAGGGAAAAAAAAGACTGAGCTGGAACAAAACAAGTGCATATAAATTTGGCAATGGTAGGGGAAACATAGGACATCCATAAACGACAGATGTTTTGAGGGATCCTGCTCTGACTAAATGGTTTCCTTTGCATATATTACAAATGCGCACCACACAAATTAGCCACCATATTGCTCGATGAAATTGTTTTAAATGGGCTTTCGTCAGCGAGAATCAATTTTGACACAGTCGGAGGGACTCGGTAGGGAAGTGCCGGGGCCAGATTTGGTCCTGGGCCATCAATTTTCATGTTTACAGCTCTGACACTGCAGTGGAGGGTTGACAAACTGATCGCACAACAGTCCTCACAGGCGAATATGATGGTACTGGAAACTGTGCTGCAGCCTTAAACTATGGGAAAGACAGTCTGAGATTGGGAAAGTCATACTTGATTGGGAAGGATTTTTTTTTTTTTTTTTTCCAAAAGTGAAGGGAGCAGTGAAAACTCATTTGCAGTATTCACTCATGTACCTTGTTCAGCTGACATCCTCTGATACAAGGGCAGCAGGCCGGCCTTGAGGCTGAATATTTGATCACATCATTAACACACACCTCATGCATGCGCCGGGCCATGATATGGATGGTGTTGCAGATTGTCAAGCGTTTGAGAATAACATTATAAATCATCATCAGCAGTGTTCATACAATTATCTCCATGCATGTGGTTAAATTAGTGGTCTCTCCCTGTGCAAGCAAGCTTAAGGGATTTCATCTGTATGGGTGTTTGCATGTAAATGTAATTAAGGCGTGTAGCTCAGTTGATCAGGGTGTGCATATGTTTTACATATATATGAATGCTTAAAGCTGTAGGCTTTTGTCCTGTTCAAAAACCCTTTTTGTTATACTGGATGAAATGGTCCTTCCACCCTGAGAGCATCAATACATTATGTGTTCAGAAAAAGGAATGAACTCAATCAGACCTCTGTGGCAGCTGCATCACTGTAAAAACTCTGACCAATCAACTGATACTCAGTCTGAATGGAAAGAACCAATCAGATGCCTTCATGTCTCGTCCTGCTCACGCCCCCCCTGTCCCTCACGCCTCCTATTGCCAGAAATATGCTGCATTTGTACTCGGATGTCAGAATTTTCTAGTTCCAAGTCGGAAATTTCAACAGGAACGCCCCGGATTTCCGACTCGGAAAGTCAGACAACCCTCACCAACCCTTACTTGGCCACATGGTTATAATCCAAGATGGCAGCTCCATGGGTTAGTACTGTGTAGCGCTACACGTTACAGCCTACAGTACAGTCAGATGTTTTTCCCGCACACAGAATTACACTGAAACAAACACACCCTCCATGTCTTCTTTGTTTCTATTAATTATGTTTGAGGTGGACCTCATATTGCTGCATTAGTTTTCTGCATCCCGACATAGCAAGAAAAACAAAAAACAACTTGTTTACTGGAACGGCGTCAACTCGGCAGTGATGTCATTCCCAGGAATATCCAGCACACTCCTCTGCAGAAATACAGAGTAAGCAGGAGATTCTGTTCTTTAGGGAACAATGTTAGAGAAAATGCAGCCAAAAATACCACTACCAGAGGTACTTGAGACGACTCACCCTGCTAAACAGACAAAGAGAAGAAAGAGGGAGGCAGAAAAGACTGAAAGACAAAACTCTGGATAAAGCTGGAGGACAAACCAGAGTGGACATCAGTGGAGACACTGGAGGAGGAGGGGGTGGAGCTTAGAGATGGTGCCACTTTCAAATCTTGCTAGCTCTCCAAGATTACCAACTATACCTTTAATTTTATGCACACAAATGTTATCCTCTATTTTTATATTTGCTGGCATTTCGCTCATACTTTCACATTAATACTAAGAAAACATTTCCATGTATTTAAATGGTGGCAGTTTTTATGGTGCTAACTAACCATCAGGCACTTATGTTGCAGTTTTGCACTTCCCCTGTTAATTTATTTCTAATCACCTTAGCTTGGCACCCAGAATACTAAGCTCAGAGCTGTTGAAATGAATGTGCATACCTCCATTTCTAATTTTGTACAGCCCCTGAGGCCCTTGATATAGTCCTCACATTGTTTCAAGTGACACACAAGGACATTCAGCTGAGTTCCCAGATGAAGCCAAAGCGAAGGATCTCTTTAAGATTTGCCGTGATTCTTACGTCGACACGTTTCACCACACCTCACTCAAACAGCAGGAGACAAGTTTTACACTTCATACAAAAGAAGTTGACACAAGGCAAATGTGTTTTGCTCGAGTTAATTCTTAAAATTCAAGACTGTCCAAGAGATTTAGGGCTGGTAAATAATGTCTTGGCAAGATGATTTTCTAGCTCGCAACAGATGAAGAGTGTGAAGAGCCAGGAGGGAGAGAAGGGGGGATATTGATTTATAAAACTGTTGATTGAAAAATCTTACAGCAGAGGGAAGCAACTAAAATCACCCAAAACACTCTCCACGCTTTGTCCACATATTAACACACAACAGTTACATCAACACAAGTGTACACACAGCTAAAACACAGAGCTGGCAGTCCTTACGGGTACAATTGGCATTTAAATAAACATTGCAAATCTGTTTTCCCACAGTGCATGTTCCCAAACATTCATAAAAGACGCAATAAAATTCCATGCAGGGACATATAAGAGAGTCAAGTAGAGCACTGCAGCCTTGTCAAGGTTGAGCTTAAGGCAGGAGTGAGACATGGTGGTAAAAATGGGGCTCATGGGAGGACGGAGACGGGGAATGATGGTGTGGTTGTGTTGAGTGTTGTCAACATGGCGGGGCTGGGAAAAGATCAGAGCGGAAGGATGAAGTACAAGGGCAAGAGGAAGGGTCCTCAGGTCTGAGTGCTCTACAAGCCCTGGAGAGAGGGTCCACGTCAGATTTCTTTCAGCATACATAAGGGCAGCGCATGTGGTGGGAGCCGAACTCAAAGATTAGGTCAGAACGGATGGCAAACACACACTGGCAAAAGTGTGAATGTAGCGTTTTTAGATTGCAACCACAGCTCTCTGAAGGGACGTCATGAATCTTGGAGTAGTGCCTACCACTAGCCATCGCTTGGTGATGGAGCGTCCTGTGGTTTAGTGCGAACAGGTTTCATCCACGGACTCACCTCAGCATCTTTCTCAGCTTGAAATAAAAGAACGAAGGGAAGCCACTTCAACTTGTTTGATAGAAGTGTTCATAAAAAGTAGGTACAGGCCAGACATGGCTGAAGTCAGTTATTGGACAAGACATTTATCCCCAAATTGAGTATGGGTGAATGCTTTGTGTAAAAGCACCATATAAATTCAGTCCATTGTGTGAATGAAAGAATGTTCCTCTCTGCTGCTCACAAGTGAGGATGGCGACACAAAATGGTGTGAATGACATGCTGCCGTTTTCTTTTTCTTCCAGCAACCATTTGGAGAAGAGCCTTCAGCTTCTGATGGACAGGGTGGATGACATGAGTCAAGACATTGTCAAGTACAATACCTACAGCCGCAACCTGAGCAAGCAACAGCAGCAGAAGCACCAGGTAAGTCCTGAGTCCACACACACACACACACACACACACACACAGATGCACTTGCAGACACAAACACAGCAGGTATATTTCTCTCAGCTGTGGACACAACCAATTGTAGGTATAATCACAGCAGACAAGCGTCGGGTAGCGTGCACACACACAAATGTGCACAAATTGATGCTCGGGGTGTTTAAATATGAATACTACTCACAAATACAGACACAAATTGTCTCTGGTCTCTTGTCATATGTTGTATTGAGCATGTAATTTTCACAGCTGTTTCCTGACCTGCTGCACACACACAGCACAGAACCCAGAATAGCTTTGTTTGCTGTCTTTTTCAAAGCAGCCTGTGTTGTTAAGACTGCGTTGTGGTCCTGTATCTGCACTGGAAGCAATCCTCAATCCATTATGGGAGAGAGCAGTAGTAAACCTTTAAAGCTCTGTGGGTCAGCAGGTGGCACTGGGCTGCAGCACCAGGTCCAGTTCATCCTGGAGAGCATGCTGTCATTATCCCAGCTTTTCAGTCTGTATCTGAAAACAAATGTTAGACAAGGATAGAAATGGACATGTTGTCTTTGACTTGACATGTTCAGCAGAGTAAGAAATTAAAAATGTTTGTTGGTTTCATCGTGTTATTTTCCAAGCATCTTATCATGATTATGACAGTGACTACTGATAGAGTTCAGTAGTCTTGCTGGTCTCATTTCTCAGGGTGCCGGCTGTTCCTTAAAAAGTCTTAAATTAAAATCCAGGTAATTAAGGTCTTAAATTGTCCTAAATTTAGTGTAAATTTGCTGTAGGTATTAAATTTTCAGATGGTACGTTTAACACCAATAGTAAAACAACAGTTTTCAGAAATTTGGTGCAATTTTGCACGTTATTTTGTTCACTTCTTTGTTCTTGAAAATTGTGAAATTAAAGTTATGGAAAAAAAGTTCATTTTAATAATCAGTTTAAATCATTGTTGCAAGTGTTAAAGGGCTACAAAAATTAAGAAAAGATTATCAGCGATTAATCGGTTCTGATTTTTTTATGTACGTTTTTCCCTGCTAAATATCGATATCGGCCTCAAAAACTCCATATTGGTTGGCCCCTACAATAAATTGACTATTTTCTACCAAAGAAATTGTTTTGACATTTTGGGGTCTTAAATTATATTTGTTGAGGTCTTAAAAAGTATTAAATTTGACTTTTAAAATGGTGCAAGAACCCTCTTTCTGATGTGTTTCTCACATCTCACTGATGTGTTTGTTACATCTTGTGCCTTCAAACTGGACTTTCTTGCTCGTACTTCATCGTCTCACTCTAACCTGAGGCGGCACACCACTCCCCCACCAACACCACCTTTAGCTTTGCTTATTTATGGTCTGGACTCCCACTAATATCCAGGTGGATCTGACCGGTGCGTCATAACCTCACCTACATCTTCCAGAGAAAAAGGTGTTTTTTGAAGCCAGATCAAGAATGTGAACTGTTAAGTGCAGGGAAGAAATACATGTATTGCTACACTTTTATTTCAGGTTCAGGTAGATTTTCCATGCATCTGTATTCGAGCCAACAGATCACTTAATTAACATACATGCAAAAACATGTCTATCCCAGCTGTCTTAGGGCAGAAGGCAGGGTACACCCTGGACAAGTCTCCAGTTCATCACAGGACACATAGAGACACTCCACTCACATTCACACCTACGGTCAATTTAAATTAGCCAATTAACCTAATCCCCATGCATGTTTTTGGATGGTGGGAGGAAGCCGGAGTACCAGAGAGAACCCACGCAGACACGGGGAGAACATACACATGCAAAACCTGTAGAGTATAAAACAAGCATTTTGCTGAGAAGCAAAGCTGCATTTCATTCACAATGTAAATTGGTGGACAAGAAGCAAATCACCAGCATCATCAGCTCCAGGAGCCTCAAGCAACGGCACACAGGTTTAACAGATTTCTCTCGTTTTGAGCTGATAAGCTCGACTAGTTCTAACCCTCAAAGATCTGTCCTGGTGTTGGTCCTCACCCTCACTGAAGATCAGCATCAGCTCAGTGTCAGACATGCTTCTGCTGCATTATTTTTCCTCTCAAGGACATAGTCATTTCCATCACCACAAGGGCTACCTCTGTGTTAGTCATTTATTTCTCCGTCTGTGAGGAAAAGCAAGGTCAGAAGGTTAAAGAGCAAGAGTCATGCTCAGACACCGCCCAGGGAGATGGACTCACAGTTTGTGTTCATAAACAGAGCCTTTCTTTACTTTAATAAGTAAGTGAACATCCCCTGTTTTTATGCTTTTATTTCTGGACCAGCGAGACACATGAAAACCATTTAGCAGCAGCAGCACTGTGTGAAACACACATACAGAAAGACTCACGACGGACCCACAAATACTCCACCTACAAGCACAAACTCAGCCAGAAGCACCAAAAAGACCCGGACAGAACAAACACACACAGATGAAGTCAGCCACGCATCATCTACAACTACAACCCCAGCCAGATGCGTCATAAACATTTGGCAAGGCATGCAAACAAAGGGTCACACACACACACACAGATCCACACCTACGTTTGAGCTGCATTATTCCGCAAGTGGAAATGAGCAAATGTCTGAAGTGTTATTGATATTTCAGACTGACTCATCATCGTCTCCGCTGGCCGCCACGGCCAAGTTCACACACATTAGACAGACTTCCAACAAACATGCATCTGTGACCGCAGCAGGTAGTCCGCCGCCTTCACAACCTGCGCCCCCCACACACACACACACACACCAACAAAGACACACATCCCCGGACCAATCCCCCACACTGCAGCCATTATGATCCATCATCCTCCCCTACCGACCTTCCCACCATGGCAGCTTGCAAGCCTGACCCCTCACACACACTCTCATGTCGTACACAATATCACACAGACAAACCCTTTAATGGTGTCTAGTATTTTGTGTTTCACGCAGTTCTCTACACTGAACAAACAGCGTGCCCAGAGACGAACAAAGTGAGCCTGTATTGCAGCGCTCAGACGTCTCCAGCACTTGCTCCATGTAATCTTGTGCTATTGACCCAGCTGCTTCCCGGACAAATGGAACCTTATTAATCATCATAGAAAGTTGCAAAAAGCCGCCGTGCTCCAAGGGCTCCATTTTTCATCTTAGCTCTCTAAATTTGGTAAATATCACGTTCCCAGGCACAATCTGTGGCCAAGTTAGTCTTTGTAATTTATGTCTCACTCCGCCTGATTTATTAATTTTCAATTTTCTTTTTCTTGTCTTTTCTCGTCGACGGAAGCAGGCGACGCTTGGCACAAGATTAGGTAGGGAGCAATGTGTGTTAATCTTATGAACCGTGGAGTCATGATTCATGGTTAATGATACCATTCCGCTACCATTAGATGACTCAGCACTATTTTCCAAATCATTATTTCTGAGCCATGTAATTATTTTTGATGTATAAACAGAAAATAGAAAAACATTGAAGTCATGGCTGAGGGTGTATTTGGTTGTAGGTGGTGTCACCAAGAAGTCTGTCATCTCAGGAAAGGGTCCTCAGTTTGAGTTTTTTTTTTTTTTGTTTGTTTTTTTAAGTTAAGAGATAAGATAATCCGTTATTAGTCCCACAAGTAGGAAGATTTGCATCGTTACAGCAGCAAAGTGGAGAGTGTGACATTACAAGAAGAGCCTACATAAAAACAATAAGGGGGATAATAACATCAGTGGAAAAACAACCAAGTATATACAACATAAGTGAATAATCAAAGCGTCTTACATACAGCATAAGTGAATAATCAAAGCATCTTACATACAACATAAGGGAATAATCAAAGCATCTTACATACAGCATAAGTGAATAATAAAAGCATCTTACATACAACATAAGGGAATAATCAAAGCATCTTACATACAGCATAAGGGAATAATCAAAGCATCTTACATACAACATAAGTGAACAATCAAAGCATCTTACATACAGCATAAGTGAATAATCAAAGCATCTTACATACAGCATAAGTGAATAATCAAAACATCTTACATACAGCATAAGGGAATAATCAAAGCATCTTACATACAGCATAAGTGAATAATCAAAACATCTTACATACAGCATAAGGGAATAATCAAAGCATCTTACATACAGCATAAGGGAATAATCAAAGCATCTTACATACAGCATAAGTGAATAATCAAAGCATCTTACATACAGCATAAGTGAATAATCAAAGCATCTTACATACAGCATAAGGGAATAATCAAAGCATCTTACATACAGCATAAGGGAATAATCAAAGCATCTTACATACAGCATAAGGGAATAATCAAAGCATCTTACATACAGCATAAGTGAATAATCAAAGCATCTTACATACAACATAAGGGAATAATCAAAGCATCTTACATACAACATAAGTGAATAATCAAAGCATTTTACATACAACATAAGTGAATAATCAAAGCATCTTACATACAGCATAAGTGAATAATCAAAGCATCTTATATACAACATAAGTGAATAATCAAAGCATCTTACATACAACATAAGTGAATAATCAAAGCATTTTACATACAACATAAGGGAATAATCAAAGCATCTTACATACAGCATAAGGGAATAATCAAAGCATCTTACATACAACATAAGTGAATAATCAAAGCATCTTACATACAGCATAAGTGAATAATCAAAGCATCTTACATACAACATAAGTGAATAATCAAACCATCTTATATACAACATAAGTGAATAATCAAAGCATCTTACATACAGCATAAGTGAATAATCAAAGCATCTTACATACAGCATAAGTGAATAATCAAAGCATCTTACATACAACATAAGTGAATAATCAAAGCATCTTACATACAGCATAAGTGAATAATCAAAGCATCTTACATACAGCATAAGTGAATAATCAAAGCATCTTACATACAGCATAAGGGAATAATTAAAGTATCTTACATACAGCATAAGGGAATAATCAAAGCATCTTACATACAGCATAAGGGAATAATCAAAGCATCTTACATACAGCATAAGGGAATAATCAAAGCATATTACATACAGCATAAGTGAATAATCAAAGCATCTTACATACAACATAAGGGAATAATCAAAGCATCTTACATACAACATAAGTGAATAATCAAAGCATTTTATATACAGCATAAGGGAATAATCAAAGCATCTTACATACAACATAAGGGAATAATCAAAGCATCTTATATACAACATAAGTGAATAATCAAAGCATCTTACATACAACATAAGTGAATAATCAAAGCATCTTACATACAATATAAGTGAATAATCAAGGCATCTTATATACAACATAAGTGAATAATCAAAGCATCTTATATACAATATAAGTGAATAATCAAAGCATCTTATATACAACATAAGTGAATAATCAAAGCATCTTATGTACAGCATAAGTGAATAATCAAAGCATCTTACGTACAACATAAGGGAATAATCAAAGCATCTTACGTACAGCATAAGTGAATAATCAAAGCATCTTACGTACAGCATAAGTGAATAATCAAAGCATCTTACGTACAACATAAGTGAATAATCAAAGCATCTTACGTACAACATAAGTGAATAATCAAGGCATCTTACGTACAACATAAGTGAATAATCAAGGCATCTTACGTACAACATAAGTGAATAATCAAGGCATCTTACGTACAACATAAGTGAATAATCAAGGCATCTTACGTACAACATAAGTGAATAATCAAAGCATCTTACGTACAATATAAGTGAATAATCAAATCATCTTACGTACAACATAAGTGAATAATCAAAGCATCTTACGTACAACATAAGGGAATAATCAAAGCATCTTACGTACAACATAAGTGAATAATCAAAGCATCTTACGTACAACATAAGTGAATAATCAAAGCATCTTACGTACAACATAAGTGAATAATCAAAGCATCTTATATACAACATAAGTGAATAATCAAAGCATCTTACGTACAACATAAGTGAATAATCAAAGCATCTTATATACAACATAAGTGAATAATCAAAGCATCTTATGTACAACATAAGTGAATAATCAAAGCATCTTATATACAACATAAGTAAACACAGTGAACTGACTCGTGTAAATGGTGTAGATGAATAAATAACAGGTAACAGTGGTGTTGCACATTAATAGATAATATGTATATGATAATATTGCACATATGTAAATTACAGTGGTATTGCACATTCATCGAAAAAATATGGATATGGAAGAATTACACATATAAATAACAGTAGTATTGCACATTAATAGATAAAAAGATGTAGCCTGACAAGCCAGACTATGACATCAGATGTATAGTCTGGAGGCGGTCAATAGGCTATGACCAATCAGAGCAACGGACAAAGTGACGCTACCAGCAGAGCCAGCTGGTATGTTAGACTTTTGCCGTAACCGGTCGGCAAAACAGCAAATACATCCTTCTTTAAAACAGATGACTTGAGTGCTTCTTTCTGCTCAACTTTAAAAGAAAAGCCCAGGTCTTGTGTAGGAAGGTTTAGTGATCTGATGGAGAATTTGTTTGACCCAATGCAACACTGATTAGTGGTTTAACCTCTAGTGGCGACATGATGGCATGATGACCTCTGCTTTAAAGAATTTCCTCCTGCCTGAAACACATGAAAAGCCCTCCCAGCCTGTGCTTATTACTCTGCTGTACGATCTGCAACATGATGCACCATCAATTAGTAAGTAGTTTAAAATGAAAAGAGCAACAGTATATATTTTTCTTTACATTAGGAAACTCCTAACATCTTTTTTCCCATGATGCACCATGTGATCAGAGCTGATCTTCTCAGGTATTAGACATTACCTGGCCGGATTAAACCGAGAGCAATTTGCACCCAACTCTGAGAACAGAGCGGTCTTTTATTCCAAACACCGTATTTAAAGCCAACCACAGCCCATTGCCAAAAACACACCGTTCCCAGCACTAATGGCAGTGTTTCCAGCAGCATGCTGTGGGGATGCTTCTCTGCAGCAGCGCCTGCAAAGCTCGTGAAGGTGGAGGGTAAAATAAATACAGAGAAATCCTGCTGCAGCCTGTAAAAGAACTGTGACGTGGGATGGGATTATTTTCCACCAAGACAACAACCTGGAACATAAAGCCAATGCTACACAGGAGTTCAGACCTCAATCCAATTCAGACTTTGTAAGAGGACTTGAAAAGTGCTGCTCGCTCACAGTCCCCATGCAACTTGACAGATCCTGAGTAGTTTGTAAAGAAAAATTGGGGGAAAATAGCAGCGAAAGAAGCTTCTACAAAATGCTGACTTGAAGGAGGTTGTTTTAGAGTTGTCCTTAATTTAGAGTGTTTTTTGCTTCTAACAGGGAGGTAAATACTTTTTAGGCATCGTCTTTATTTATATATGGAAGGTGGAAGTGCAAAACTGTTTGTTTGCTTCTTTCTGAAATTTGCATGAATTAGCATTTTGATTATGCACAGTCATGCTGTGGAACATTGGCAGCCAAAAAAAAAATAACAGCGGAGGAGCAGCGATTCATTTGAACAAATAGTTCTTTTATTTATTGCTTATCTTTAGCAATTTTCGTTGGCTTCAGTCACCCGTACAGGTGCATTGTGGGACGTGCGGTTCAAAGTACTCAAGTTGCTCCCGTGTCGTTTTTCCTCCTCGTCTGTCGCCACCTCCCTTTCCACTGGTCTGTGTCAGACTGTCCTCCATCTTGCCAAATTAACAAGGCTTTTAGGATCTCCAGAGACCCGACACCTCGCTGATTTACGGACTGTCAGCCCTCCACAAATCACTCCATCCCTGTCAGCACTTATAACTCTTCTCTCCCAGTCCGTCTCGCCTATCTCTCCTTTCATCGTCATCTTTCTTCACCGCTCACTTCCTTCCTGTTTTCCCGCTAGCTCTGTCTTCTTCCTTCTCCCTTTTTTTTGTCTCACTTTCATCTCTCTTTTCATACTTTCATACTTCTTGCCTTTCTTTACTCCCACTCCTCACCTCCCTGACGTCATTGTTTCACCCTTTCTCTTTTCCTCACGTTCTCATCCTGTCATCTCTCGCCTCTAGTCTGTTTTTCCTTTAACCTGGTCTGTTTGCACATTCTCCTCTCAAGGCCGTTTATTTTTCCTTTTCCTGCAGTACCTCCAGAGGCGGCAGCAGGAGAACGCCCAGCGACAGAGCAGAGGGGAGCCGCCGCTGCCTGAGGAGGACATTAGCAAAATGTTCAAGCCCCCTCAGCCTCCACCACGCATGGACACGCTGCTTATTGCAGGTACGCACACACATTCACAAACATCTGCACACACAGGACGGCTCTCGTCGTCTCAGAGACCTCCCTCTTTCCAAACTCCATCAGCCGCCTCTGCTCCCCTCACAGGAGCTCAGGTTCTGTTTTGTAATTATCTCCGCCATTATCTTGAAATTACATTAATTTAAAGTTTATTGACTCAATCTCCAACTCGACCGCCCCTTTCCCTGCTGTTTCACGCCGCTCGGCTCTCCCCCGCCGTCTGACAACACTCTGATCCTTCCGTTTACTCGGTTCCCCGCTAATTTGATGTTTTGCTGTTCTGTTTTCTCCCTCCCCCTTCCTCTCGCTCTCCCGCCTCCGTCTGTTTGTGTGCATGTCTGTGCACAAATGAATGTATATTTCTGTGGGTGTGTTTTTGTGTGGGGGCGCATGGATGCATGTGGCTACCCTCCAACAGGGCAAATTAACAACTACTGCCAGAACGTGAAGGAATTCACCTCCCAGAACCTCGGGAAGCTCTTCATGGCAGAGGCTCTCCAAGGCCACAACTAGAGGAAAGAAACGAGGTGAATGAACCTGGAAAAGAGAGCGAATAAAGACAGGTAGCCTGAAGACGAGTGGAGGAGCGCGGCGCCTTTATTTGTTTTCTAAGAATTTATTCATTGTTTTTATGCCGGGCTCTTGGATACAGAATAATCTTTGAAGATCACTTGATTTTGATTCAAATAAACACCCATGCTTCCCGACATCCTCTCTGGCTCTTTTTTGTTTCCACAGTGAAAGTGCATTCAGCTTTTGATGCTACTTGCAGTGCATTTTATTTTAGTTTTGCACTGTTTTCTGTTTTGCTCCACAAAATGGTTAGTTTTGTACATAACATTAACTCTTTGAGTGCCATTGACCTATTTCGCTGTCAAAGTGTTTTTTTTTCGGCAGCAGGTCGCCGATCGAGGTATCCTGCAGCCTGTGAGTGATTTTGGGGCTTAAGATGGTATACACCACAGAGATCAAAACAGGAAGTGGAGACGAACATTTTTTTCATGATATAATAGAGAGTCTCTTCTTTCATTTGAACTACTCAGTGTTTTCAGAGTCATAGTACAAAATATTCTATGGGTCTTTAAATATGACTCAAAATGGACAAAAACACTGGAACAACACACTTTGTGTTTTATAAAACGGCTGGCACTCAAAGAGTTAATATGCTAAAATGGGCTTGTGCACACAGTATGAAATAATTATACAATACATTGGTAGTTAGACATATTTTTATTGTGACATGCTCTTCATCTTGCAGTTCAAACATGGAGCAGGGGGAACAAATTACTGGTGGATTTGGCAAAGTGTCGTTTGCATGGAGGGAACAGTGATATTCTTGTAAACACAGCTGTAACAGAAGTATCAGTGAGAACTGAGCGTTAAATGAAATGCCAGTTACATGACTGAGCCCCCACCGTCTCACTGCCATAAATACACGTTTTTATTTTTTACATGACACACAAGAATCTGCCTTTGTTCCACACAGGTAGCAATTAGCACCTGTTTGTTTTTAGGATTGAAAAATAAAATCCTCATTGTGAAATTTGGCTTGAAACAAAGATTTTTGTTGTTGAGTCCTCAAGTTAACATTTGAAGAAGGAACTGCAGGTGTACCAAACAACAAATAGAGAAACCGTCATCTGCTCTCCTTTCTTTTTCATGCTGTTGTGTCTGTAATTGCCAAAACATTATAAATTATTTGGTAACACAATTTGAAAGAAATTGACAACAGGGGAGCCAATTAAATGTTTTTTCATCAAATACACGGGGAGTAGATTTTGAGGAATGAATCAGAGCTGATGATAATGAATGTGAGCCGTGGTTAAAGATGAACATCTCAGAGCGAATTAAACACGATGAGAGTTGTCAGCTCTTTAAAAGAACGTGGGCATAATGTGTTCCATCCAGCTGAAGTGGGATGTAAACATAGAGATGTTTACCATGCGTGGCTGTGGCACAGTTCACCTTGAAAAATGTTTCTCCTTTTCTATCAGTTTATTCTCATTTGTCGATCGTTTAGTGGAAATTGGTGCTTTTCTTGTGTTTGTTGGCTTATCAGAGAAGGACAGAAACAAGCTGAGTGGTACTGGTCAGACCTGATCAATAACTATGGGCTGTGAAAAGAAGAGTGGATCAGAATGGCTACTGAAGCTGCTGGTTTAGATACTGCATGATGTGACTGGTAGTAAGGAGGGATGGGTAATGACAAGGACTTCACAATACGATACGTATGACTCATGATATGATTCGTTATTGTGATATTCTACATAGATCGCTGAGAAATTTAAAATGCTGCTTAAAATACAAGTTGTACATACAGTATATATACGTATATATATATTAGGGACGTCAAAGTTGCTGCGTTAATGTGGGGGGAAATCACTATTAAGAAATTAGTCTATATTATAGCAGAAGAAAAAGTATTGCAATATTTTTTCCCACCCCTAGTAGGACAATTATGTATTTTTTTTGTATTTTTTACACATTGTCCCTGTTTTCCAATACCCATACTTTACTACTAAAAACTACGGCTTGGAAAAAATATTGATATGGCAATATATCGCAATATTTTTTCTTCTGATATTGACTTTTAATTTCTTAATATCAGTTCTTTTCCCTCCAAAAAAGATATATTTTGTTGTATTAATAGTAATAATTCTTTAGTAGTATAGTTTGAAAAATATCCATTCATTCCTTTTCTAAATGATGAGTAATTTTGGGGCCTCTGGGAGATGTAGTCGGGGCATAAAGAGACAGTATATGTCACAGATGATCGAGATTAGAGAGCAAAACAAACAAAAAGTGGTGATTTTGGTGAAAGTGTCCTCTACTCTACCTCTGATAAAACAAGAATGGAACAAGGTAAAAACATGATGAAATAGAGAGTCTCTTCTTTCATTTGAGCTATTCAGTGTTTTCAGAGTCATAGTACAAAATATTCTGTGGGTCTAGAAATCTTCAAAATGGGCAAAAATGCTGGAACAAGGCACTTTTGTTTTGGCACTCAGAGAGTTAATATAGATTAATGACATTTAATCGTGATTAATCGAAATTAAAACACAACCTGTGATAAATCTGATTAAAATTGTAAGCGTTTTACAGCCCTGTTTAAGACATTAATCCACAAACATTACCTTGCTGCTGATGCAGCCTGTCCTGCTGAGTGTCTTTGAACAGAAACTACCAGCTCATTCCAAATCCTTCTGCATGAGAGCATCAGCTAAATACCTCACATGTAAGCTGTTTTTTTTGGTGATGATCCTCTGCAGACTACCAAATATCTTAGAAGCACTCCTCGAGTCATAAAAGCACGGCTCATTTTGCGGAGCTTGTCACCAGTGTCCACTTCACCCAACAACAGGAAGCTGAATGATGGCTCTTCTCGCCCCATTTAATAAAGAAGTTGCCAGTGTGCGCTTCATTGTAGAATAATTACACGGCGCCTCTATCTCGTTGCGTGCGCCGCTGTTCTTCCTCGACCTGTGGTTAAACAGCACCATCTAATTCGGCGGTTGATGTTATTTAACTTGTCATCAGCATCGCCTAGTCGAGTAATAACTTGTAGTGCTCCTGCTTGTCATCAGCACAATGTCATTAACAATAATTACAAGTCAGCCGACATGATGAACGCTTATTGGAGCAGCGACACTTTAGCTGGAAATGATTTCTTCCCCAAATCATAAACATGTATCCCTGACAGGCTGGCAAGATGGGAAATATTCACTCACAACAGAGGGCTCAGTTGATATTCATTAATTAAGGGTGTTTGCTTCTTTGACAGGCACACCTGTGCTTGTGATTGATGTGTTGTATGACGTGAGGCATTTCCTCCTAGCAGGTATCGACTGGCTTTTGATTGGTGGCTTGTGCTTAAGCAGAATCGCTGTTGTTTGTAATTCTGGAGCAGCACTGTAGGATGACGCTGCCCTTGAGGGCCGACTGGGTCGCAGCCTCCCTCGTCCCTAATCCTGAGATGTGTGAGGAATTACAAAACCTAAAACGCCCTGAACAGAACCGCGAGCGCCAGTGTGAAGCAGCTCCAGTGACAGAGGTTCAGCTTGTATTTAAAGTGACAGTGTTTTGTTTTGGAGTGGGAAGCAGTTTGGACTGAATCATGCAGTCACGGCAGGGCTCAAGGGCAATAGAGTGGAGGTGCATGGGAGTCAAACCGGTGCACGTTACTTCACAGTCAAATAAATCACGACGCTAACTGCTGATGGTGGGCACAGATAAAGGTGATGGTTTCCAAGTTTAACCAGCCAAATGATTCTGGGATTAAACCCTAAAGTAAGAGGCATTATTGGCTTTAACAACACATAAATACTTAAGTGTTTTAAGGCGGATGTGAGGGCATTTCATAACTTCTCATTTGATTCATTCTGAATCACATAAACAATTAATGGAGGATGATACCACAGTGCAGCAAAGCTATAATCATATTAAATGACATATGAACATTCCTTAATCCTCACAGTGTGCTGTGTTTAGACACATTTTATGCACATCAATCCCAGGCAAAACCAAATGTAATTAGTTGAATGACATCTGTTCCCTCCACCTTAATAAAATCTACGAATATTCCTTTTGTTTTGTTTTTAAGTTTTAACCACAGGATACAAGATGTTTGTTTCTAAGATGTTTCACCATCACTCCTGCCGTGTGAGCCATGATTGATAATCTTGATTATGAATCCCTATGCCATGCTGAGTGGATGCTGTTGAAACACACTCATGTCCACACACTTCAGCTTCTGCTCCCACTCGAGGTATTGATGTGCATTTCGAAGTGCTCTGTGTCTTTTCTACCTGTTCTGAAATGTTCAGAAAGAACGAAGTGAACACAATCCCACAGCTGCATCTGTCATTTCCTCTCCCACGCCATCCTGCTCATTGACCGTGAGACGACTGCGCGTCGACCAAAACCAGAATGACATCCTCAAATCTGAACAGGTTTTCCACCTGCAGCGTAGATGCTGAGTCTGTGGTCTGCTGACGTAAACTTTCCACCGTTTTCTCCAAATAGATTTTATTAAAGCCTGAGCCGACTGCTGCAAGCAGCAGACAAAAGCTCTGTTGAAACACTTTGTATTATTATTCTTCGTTATTATTCTGCCCACGAAAATGCTAATTTGAGGCTTTTAACATGCTTAAAAAGTCAGGAAATGTTCACACTCATCAGGCTTGGTGAAAAATTTGATAATTTAAAGAGTTATAAAATGGCCATAAAAAAGCTGCTCGGTAGCGACCCTTTAAATTATGACGATTGGCAAGATTTTTGTATTACTACGAAATTTTGTACATGCATAGTACTCACCGAGACCTTTGATTTTGCGCGGTTGGACTTTTCTCTTTTACGCACAGGGAAGGAGCTACGATTTTTTTTTTAAGGGAAATTTTGGTGACTCAGTTACATTTTGATTTTTAGGATATTTTTTTCTGTGCATATGATCTGAAAAAGCGCAATGTTGTTGCAATAAAGACAAAATTTACATTCTAGAAAAAAAATAAAAAATACTTTTTTCTGGAGTGTTGACACTGCTAGGGGGCACTGAACTGCAATGAAATTTCCAAATGCTTTCTAATTCTGTCATCTTGTTTCATTTACTCCTCTAGTTGTTGTTTTTTTTTTATCACTTCCTGTGATGTCCCTATCCTGCACAGATTACTCTAAACTATGTGTTTGAACTGGGCCTGGGAACCGAATGAAGGCTTCAGCTGTGTAAACAGCCGGGGTTTTGTACGCAGCAATAGGAGGAAATACTTAATTAGGATTATGGGATTTGTCTCTGCACCTTCAGATTCCTGAGAAGGAGGCTTGGAGATGTCAGAGGGATATAAGTTTGGTCTCATTTAATCAGGGAGTGCGGCCTGCACAGCCATGACCCCGGCAGTAATTTATTAGCGTTCAAACCCAAACAGAAGCTCTTTGGCCGTGCAGCCGGCGCCCTGTCATTGGTGATAGAGAGAATCAGCTGGCTGAATATAATGAAACCGCTTATTTCTCTGTCAACTCTGAATATTTTTTTCCCTTTTCTCTCTCTCTTCCTCTCTCTCTTTCTCTGCCACAGACATTGCCATGGCAACTGTGGATCCTGTATGGAGTAGCTGTTGATGATGTAAAGTAGTTCCTGTGGAAAAAATAATCTTGCAAATCCCCAAAACAAGAGCAGAAACTAAGGCAGATGTTGTAGGAAGAGGAGCGTACAGTAGTAGTACGCCTGGAGACGCCTTAGCATTTATGGGATTATTCGAGTCTTAACAAGTGACGTGTGAATCTTCACATAAGAACGCTCGCTGTACCTGCCGTTTTAAGCAGCTTCATGTTCTCCTTATCTGTCTTTTTTTTCTTCCTCTGTGGTCAATAGATCCACACCGTGATTGGCAGCTGTATAGATCGAGCGCTGTGTTCTAGTTGCAGTTCGTCTCTGCCTGCCACCCAATTCGACGGCTGTCACCTGGCAGAGGCACAAATCTCACAGGCCATTATGAGGCTGGTTTAATCCCCACAACAGCAGCAGCAGAAGCCTTTCAAGAAGGGTTTGGGTGCATGAGACCCTGTCTGTCACATGCATCCGTGGGCTTCAGGCAAGGCGACGGTGCGTTGTTGTCATCCCTCTCCATCACTTATGTCTCGTCTTATCCCCAAGCCTCGAAGACAAATGTACTGGATGTCCTCCTGCTGGAGATCAGTCACATGTTGCGTGTAATCTTCTGCCGGGCTTTTGTCTCGCTGCTATTGATACTCAGATTTGGTCTTGGATGTTGCACACAGTAAATTGTGTTTTTATTCATGTCTTGATTTTGCCGGTTAAGACGAATTTGTAAAACAACTGCCTTTTGGTCCGTTTATTAAGCGCGTTAGCTATTTATTTGTTTTTTGGTGGTGTGTCTGCAGATAGAAATGCCCTGATCTTGTACATATCCAAACTCTCCTCAACCTTTCCCATCGAGGCCGCCCAAGTTGTTATGTTAGTGTTTAATGTGGCAAATTACAAGAAAAGATCAGAGGATCAATAACACTCTTATTGTCTGTACAATAAACATGAAGAGCATGCTGGAGTTAATTAGTTTGCACTAGCATAAAGACTGGAGGCAGGTGGAAACAGCTAGCCTTGCTCTCTCTAAAGTTCAAAAATAAGCCTTCCAGCACCTTCCAGAGCGCACTAATTAACGCATTGTATCCAAGTTGTTTTATGCAACAATTGTTTTGATGATAAGACTTAAGGAAGTCACTGCTCGCCTACTGGTACCAGGTAATTCTTGCAGCAAACTTCAGTTTGTGTTTGTGTATGGATTAAAACCAAACAATATCCCACAGTAAAATGTATGAGCTTCAAATACGCTGCTAGGAGCTGAAACATCTTTATGCTAAGCTACGCAAATCAACAGCTGGGTCAAGTCCATGATTAACAGACATGGAAGTGGTACAGATCTTGTCTAACTCTTGGCAGGAAAGCAAATAAGTGTTGACCACTGTTTAACTCTTTGAGTGCCATAAACGTATTTATACGTCAAAGTGTTTTTTCTGCAGCAAGCACAAGAGGGCGCTCTCACACAGCCTGTGAGTAATGTTGGGGCTTCTGGGAGATGTAGTCGGAGTATAAAGAGACAGTATACACCACAGAGATCAAAACAGGATGTGGAGACGATCGAGATTAGAGAGTAAAACAAACAGAATCTGGACAAAAATATATGGCTCAAAATGACCAAAAATGCTGGCACAAGGTAATGTCTTTAAAAAAAAAGGGTTGGCAGCAAATGTTGTAATGTGAAAGGAGTCACTGGTGGTGATGAGCGTAGAGAATGATCACCTGACTCTCTTTAGCTCCACAGCATTTTTCCAGTCACAACTTTCCAGTCGTGGTTCACTCTCAACTATATTGTTTCCAGGCTCAGAACCAAATGGTGAGCACTGAGCTTTGCACTGGCAGCGCAGACGTAATATACCATCAAAAAGTGTGCAACAACATCAGTTGCAGCTGTTATGTCATTTGATTGCCCCAACCGAGGTCAGTAGAGCTCAATAGAAGCAATCCTACTGGTCGATCAGCATCACTCTCTACTGAAACAATGACAGAGCCAGTGCAAAGCCATTTTACCGCTGACCATGTACGGTGGCTTTTCGGCTTTGCAACTGCTTTTTGTGCAAGAAGCCCTTTAATTCCAAAGTTATTGTGCATCCATGTGATGTGTCTATTTTTGAAGTTTCTAGACCACACATTCATTTTGTGACGTCCAGTTTCTCCTGGCCTGTTGCTTCTTAACTCATTGAGTGCCAGCCCGTTTATAAAACAGGAAGTACCTTGTTCCAGTGTTTATGTCCATTTTGAGTCATATTTCTAGACCCACAGAATATTTAGTACTATGTCTCTGAAAACACTGAATAGCTCGAAGAGACTCTCTGTTTCATCATGAAAAAAATGTTTGTTTTTACCTTGTTCCATTCTTGTTTTATCAGAGGTAGAGTAGAGGACACTTTCACCAAAATCACCACTTTTTCTCCAGATTCTGTTTGTTTTGCTCTCTAATCTCGATCGTCTCCACTTCCTGTTTTGATCTCTGTGGTGTATACCGTCTCTTTATGCTCTGACTACATCTCCCAGAAGCCCTAGCATTATTCACAGGCTGTGTGAGACCACGATCAGCGACCCGCTGACGAAAAAATGAAAAATGTGTATGTACGTTTATGGCACGTAAATATAGGTTCTTGGCACTCAAAGAGTTAATCAATATTACAATTATTGTCCGCTCTCATCTTTGTTGAACCCTTTGAATCTCTCGTGTTTTGCTGTTTATAATTCCTGAACAGCGTCCTTCGGTGTAGAGGTGCCATGTTACCCCGGCACAGTGATTGATGAGATGCTCGTGACCTACAATAGACAGAGCCACAATTAAAGAGCACCTCATATCCCAGCTGTGAATGTGAAAGATAAATGCCGATAGCATCCTCCCCTTTGATGTTCAATCATGCGCTCCACGCCTCGCTCTCAGCTTGTGTCCTTAGAATGACTGATGTGCATTTGAATATTTCTCTCTTGCAGGTAAACATTAACATTCAGTTCACTTATTCATCCACTCCTCCTCGCTCCAGGTTGAATGTAGCCTGCCTGTTTGGTTCTCAGGGAAAAGGCAGCACCTAATTTAATCGTTTATTTCCATGCTGTTCAACAGTGGCACTAATGCAATGAACATCCTTTTACTTTGGAGTTATTCATCACAAGATATGGACAATGCTTTTATTGCGTTTTCTGCATCCTCTTTGTTTTGTTTTTTATTCTTTCTTTAAACTTGGCTCTGTCCCATATATCTTGTTTTGGACTTTAAACCAGCATCTTTTTCTTCTATCTCCAGTGGGACATAATCCTTTGACCATTTTTGCTCTGGTCCCAGGATTCACGTCAGGCCTCAACCTGTAAAAGATAAAAGCTTCTTCTCAGTTGTTTTGCCCTGCACTGGATTTTTTCTCAGCAACTCGGTTTCCTTTTCCCGGGTGGGGTCTATCTTACGTATACAACTTCCCAAACCGACTCTGGGGCAATCTCAGTGCATTTGACGCTCCTACATCTATCTGACGACGTAATTTGCACATTCTAGTTGATGGTTTTTGGAAGTTTGAAGGAGAGGATGCGGCACTGTCTCATGCCTGTAGAGACCACTCAAAGAGGAAACTGTCAATGATAATATTTCATTGAAAGTGGCAATAAAACCACTGCAGTAGATCTGTACTGTAACAGTCTTGCAGGGTGCATTGTGAAATGCTTCTATGGCTCCATGCTAAGCGCTGTTCAATTATGTACTGTACATGCTGTGAAAATCTGATCAGTGCTGTCTCTTTCATTCTCGATTCCTTTTAGTTTCTCTGCTTATTATCTATTTTTGACTCAAAGTTAGACTTCTCAACATCTACAGTCGCTCAGTGGATCATCATTTTTATGATCTTTCATCTGTCTGCAGCAAAAATAACGGCACAGCAAATATTTCCTAAATATGTGTGTCACAAAACCGCTGTGAAGCTCAAAGTGGCCGGCTCCACCCATCGCCATCTTGGCAGTGATGATGCAACCTAACTTTATTTCTAAAATCTCTCATATAATCACTCTGATAGCATCAGTCCAGTCCAGACTCCAGTCCAGCTCTTCTGTCCAGCAGCAGAGTCCAGTGATATAACAACAGGTGTGCTAAGGTGCTAACAAAGTAGAAGGAGGAGTGTATATTACTTATACAGTATATAAGTAATATACAGTACTTTCAGTATGTTTAAGTTAAGTTTTGCACTTTAAACATTTTTTTGTTTTTATTGGATTTATTGAGGTTATTTTTCAGGGTTGTCTAATTTATTTTTTTATTTATTATATTCAATTATAGGATATTCTTCTGTTGAAGGTTAAATTGATGTAACACATTGGTCAATAATAAATGGGTCAGTTTTTCTCAGACCTACTGTTGCTGACTTTTGTTCAAGTCCTTTCTATCCTCCCATACTACAAAATAAGTAATTAAAGTATGTATGATTTGTGTTGGATCAATATCAGTATCGGCCAATATTCAAGGCTGCCATATCGGTATCGTATTGGAAGTGAAAACAGCCACATTCTCAATTAAGCAATAGAAAGCAGTTTTGTTTTTCCTTTCAGTTTTTACCCTCAGCTTTCCCTCCACACACATTCTGACTGTAACAGATGTTGATGCCTGGGCCCTGAACCTTGTCATTTGGGGTCCATTTATTTTCTTTGAGGGAAGCAGCAAGCCCACTGACATTCAATCACATTATTTTGGCACAATGATTCGCTGCTTCCACCTGTGACCTGAACCACACATAACACAGTGCATGACAAGTGCCGTGTAAATCAAACCAACAGGACACGTACACACAGATTCCTAACTGAATCACACGGTGAGACGCTGACCGGCAACAGAGATGATCACATATCGATAAACAATTATTTTTTTGTATTTCAGTATTTTAGTTCAGTCTCTCCCAAGCCATCTGTAGACTGAGGCTACACCTCTTAAATGCAACTGCCAACCTGTTATTGAGGCAATGTGATAGAGAGTAAGCTTATAGCAGCCATAACAGGGTAAGGGCATGATTGCCTGCAGGTAAGTGATTTAGAGAAAATCAGCTTGATGCTTGCCGAACCTCTGCCAGAGGAGCGGGCCAAGGCCGAGCAGGCCGAGCAGCTGTAAATTTTCTTCAAGTGTCAGCGTTTTCCACATCGCTTACATCGAGGCTCGGCTGGAATAAATTCTTGCACAATTTTCAGAGCTGAAAGCGGTCATTGCTTGTGTGTTTTCTCCCTCCAGGACCCCTGGAAAATGGTGTGAGGCTGCTGTTCGGAGGCTTGTCTCAGTGTGGCACCTGATCCATATACTCTAGCAAAGAGAAATTTCATAATCTTTCACCCCGTTTGGAAGGAATTGGTTGATTTAACATGGTCTGTGCATGAAAAGGGTGCTTAGCGGACTCCTAGCTTAGGTATAGACATTGGTATGAAAAACACGCCGTTCACATCCTGTATGGTAGTTTAGCAAATTTGTCTTGTGCACCATTATTCACATCCTATTTAGCGGTGTAACCTGGCATCATTAAATGATAGATTATGACCTTGTTGAGAGCCACACAAAGATAATTTGCACCGTCACTGATGAATATCTGATAAAAGTGTGTAGTTATTATATCTAACATGAACTTCTTGAAGAAAGAGATGTAGAGAATGAGCATTACATGGATGTGAGTGAAATACTGTAGGTGTTTCATTAAAAAGGATGTCCTTTGTACTGAATGTGACAGGATTTGAAGTGGAATTGAGTTATGCAGCGAGACATATTCAATTTTCAAGTAGAATTAATGCACTGCTTGACATCTTAATAGTTCTATAGCTTGGAAAAATATAGGAGGATGTATGTTTTTTTTTTTTTTTTTTTAAAAACTCATTGCATAATTTTCCTTTCAGGACACGGACGTGGTCGGCGTCTCCAATTAATTCAGATTAACTGACCCTGAAGATCACATCGCAGGTTAGGAGGACTGTGAATTAGCCGCTCTGTGATTTGTCACATTTTGACATGTGTCCTTCAACATGTGCACTAACAGCGGCCCTGACATGAAGGCCACTGATCTCCCACTTAAATCTCTCTTAACACGAATCAGAAGGGAAAAGATGACATCTTAGTCTTAATATTGACTGACAAGATTGACCGTCTGGATTATCTGTACAGTCATGCATAATAAAAATGGCCTCGGACGCCTGGCTAAAGAGTCAGATATTCACTGTGAATATTTGACTTACATTAGTGCGGGGGCCAGAGACTTGATTTTAAATAAATTATGATTTTGCTCTGTTATGGCCAGATACAGTGTGAATAAGTAGCTCTTCAAAGTTCACCATGTAACCTTGAAAGGTGATCACGGTCAGTGTTGTGTTGATCTCTCTGCACAGTTTCTGCTCAATGAATGCAGATTTTGGTATCGGCAGCACTCTGGTTTGTTAGAGTGCTCTTGAATAATCACGTTTGAACAGGTTTTGGTTGCACGAAGTTAAAAAGTTGCACTTTTTAGTTCATTGGGCCTCATTCAGCCCAATTGGATCTCAAATGGGCCGAACCTGAACCGAAGTCCTTTGGTGTGGACAAGTTTATTTTGAAAAGTTAATTCACAATCAGCCTGAGATGCCTTATTGATTTCCATGCTGCTGTTTCCTCAAACCTGCCAATGAGTCACTTATCTGTCTTCTTCTATGGTTTTTTTTAATCACACTGGATTCCTGTTAATTTCACTGAAGAAAGTCGTCCATTTTTTTTGGAAAACCCTTCTCTTGACTGTGTTGCGTCACATTGCTTGGACGTAATTTTACTAAAAAATTGGAAGTAGAGACACCGTCATCCAGGGGGCCGGTTGTGGCCCTCGGACCGTATGTTTGACACCCCTTAGCTATAGCCTTAAATGATTCTCCTTTATATTAGCTGAAGCTCCAGCAGATAATTTGTTATCAAACTGATGTCAGGTTGATGCTGAACTTGATAGCGCTGACCCCAAGTAGCAAAAAAACCCTCAAATTATATTCAAGAGTAGGAGATTTTTGACAGAGATAGTAATTTTTATGTCAACCTGTTGAAGTTGTGCTACTTCTAGTCATCAGCAGGAACTAAAGGCTGACAAATTATTATTCAATATCTCAGCTGTTGCTTCTTTGAATAATGGTGTTTACTCATGTAAAGGTGATACAGTTTGTAGGTGGTCATTCATTGCAAGTGTCACATCCTAATAAGTGATGAGCACTGTTTCATATTGATATCATTATATCTGCTGTAATAATGTCAGGCTTTCAGCACCAGTTTGTATGATAAGCAGATACAGTTTTGTTGATCTTGCCTCATCTAGTTTACTTGCTTTGACAGTATCGTGGAATCTGACTGCTGGCTAGGAAACTCAACTTCAGCTGTCATCTGGCACCGTGCTGGGTTATGATTTGTTTTTCCTTAGTTTAGCTGCTTTCCAATTCCAACAGTTGACCGAAAAAAAAAAAATCCCCATCTTGAGCCAAGCAGCTTAAAGGTCCCTTTATTGTGCAGTAGAAAATTTGATGGCGTAGGTGCAGGTGAAAACCCATAGTGTTTATCGACTGATATGAGTGATACTGATCTGAAAGCAGTTATTTCCTCTCCACCAGGCTGTCATTTGGCTGCCTGAGTGAATCCAGCCCGGGCTTTAGCCTATTCTTTTACTGCCAGACGGCTGGGTGATTAGTGCTGTGGCAGTGTGCAGTGCTTTTGCCTGATAAAGGGGTCAGGCTGAGCCTCACACCCACTGCTAGCCCACTCTGCCACTTAGTAGTCCGTTTTCCTGTCGACAACACCAGGTCGCTGTCGCACCGTCCTGCCGCTCGACCTCTTCTTCCAAAGCTGGACTCTCCATGAAGCACTGCTCCTTGTTGCAATCACTGCAAGAAAATCCTCTGATTAATCTTAGTCAACATCAGAGCCAGAAAGCCCACAATGCAGACCGCCTGTGGCCAGATTCTCTTCATTCACTGCACAGGGATAGAAACCCCCCTCTGCACACACAGAGGAGAGCAGGAGTTAGTTAATTGGATATTATATTGAACAGAAGTAGTTTAGAGCTGAAGGGAGAAAATAACTTTTGTTGGTAACGGTGCAATTGCAGCAGCATGGGGAGATAAAATGGATGTGATTCTCCCATCAAAGAGCAGGTTTATTGTGTCTAGAATTGTCTTCTAAAGAGGATTGAGATTGGAAAAAGAGATGGGGTGTTCATCTTTTCACGAGATGATTTACTGCACTGATATAGTTTCTAATCGGATCTCACCAGTGTTTTAGGAGCTTTTTAACATCGAATCTCTACATAAATCTATTGTAAAGTGAAAATTCGCACGCAGATATGAGTAAAACTCCCAGCATTAACAGGTTTGCTGTGTTGATAATTCATTGTTGTTTCATGCAGGTGTGATTCCTTTATGGGAAATGCTGCAGTGCAAATCTAAAAGGAAGGAAACGGGTATTCAGTGTACTGCTGAATGACACGTTTTGGGTATTTCATTACCAAAAAAACAGTGGATTTAAAACTATGAAGCTCAGAGTTCCCTAATTATCCTAAAGGCAACAGTTTTATTCAGAACCTACTTCATTTAACAGCATGGAAACATTTTGAAAATGAGCAATTACAGCCTCCACAGAGGATGTGCCGAGGCCGTTGCAGCTCACCTTGGTGGGTCAGCAGTAGGATGCTTTTAATCTGTTAGTCCTCACATCATCGTTGCCACGACCTTGCAGACCAGACCATGAATTTCATTACATGCTTCTTACCTTTGACGCGACAATGACAGCTGCCGTTAGTTCCCTGAAGAAGTATTCTTTAGGTGTCACTCACAAGCCAGGAAATCCATCAAGTTCCAGTTTACCAAGAGAAAATATTACTTTCAGTTCTGCTTTGAGATTCAAGGCTCAGTCAGAATTCAGTCAGATGTAACTCTCTTTTATTGCTTCGTTTTCAATCACACACACACACACACCAGTTCCATTAGTGTGGCTGAGTTTTGTGCATTGCTAAGCATTATCTGAGGCTGGCTTGTTGCTAATTGATGCTGCAGTCAGTTCATTGTTTCGCTCTCTCTCGGCTTCTCAGATATCTGATTCATACATACACCCTGTATTTAATCAATGTGAACAAACAGCCATGCAGGGACCTTTCTAGCAAGATATTCTTTGGGCCCCCATACTTTCTGAAACTACTGTATAGCAGCACCCCTGTCCAAGGGTGTGTATTACACCTCTTAAATGCATCAATCTGGTGCACTTCAAGAGGAAAAGAGGCTGGATCCTTGAAAAACTTCTTCTCATATTCAGACCAAACATCTCAACAATTTAAACCAACAGAAAATCATAACACTGGGACTGTCATAATGCAAGAAACGCTCCCACATTAGTTATTAATAATAATAACATTAATTATTTGAATGGCAATTTTATGAAGGAACCTCCAAAATATGTAGTACAGCTTCAAGTGAAATAAAGAAATTTTCCAAGCTACTGTATCTCTGTGAGTGCCATTGACGTATTTCGCCGTCAAAGTGTTTTTTTCGGCAGCGGGTCACCGATCACAGTCTCCTGCAGCCTGTGAGTAATATTAGAGCTTCTGGGAGATGAAGTCAGAGCATAAAGAGACGGTATACACCACAGAGATCAAAACAGGAAGTGGAGACGATCGAGATTAGAGAGCAAAACAAACAGAATCTGGACAAAATGTGGCGTTTAGGGTGATAAAACAAGAATGGAAGAAGGTAAAAACAAACATTTTTTTCATGATGAAATAGAGAATTTCTTCTTTCATTTGAGCTATTCAGTGTTTTCAGAGACATGGTACAAAATATTCTGTGGGTCTAGAAATATGACTCAAAATGGGCAAAACAATGCTGGAACTTTTGTGTTTTAGAAAAAGGCTGGCACTCAAAGAGTTAAAATGCATTACTTTATATCTGTTATTATTCAGTCATGCGTTAAAGATACAATGGCAGACTCAAACATGCAGTGAAAAATGTCGAAATCAGATTTCAAAATGTTTGTATAGTGAGGTGTGTGAAAAATTGAATCAGAAATCACAAATTGAGCCACATTAGGTGCTCTTTTCCTCAATAAACCAGCAGATGAGCAAGATTTTGGAGGATACCATCACTCCTGTCCACACATGGTTTATGCTGCTCCTTCACTCCAGCATCACGCCCATCCTCCTCAATAACCAGATATTATCCCCTTTGAGCTTTACTAGCCAACATAAAAATGGAGTACCACAGTGATTATTCAGAATTATGATGGTAATGTGATAAACATTGGTCTTGCCCATTAGAGAGGAGCAGCGAACGCCAAAAACAGTTGCCATCGGAGCTATAAATGAGGGGAATCCCTCAGCTGGTGGGATCGCACCAAGCATATCCAAAACAGCCATTAGTTAGTCCTTGTGCTAAGCCTTTCCTCAGAACATTCATCAGTTATCTGAGGGACATCTAGAATTACCTTTCAGTGGCAGACAGACCGAAATGACCCCATTTAGACGCATTATTCTGTGCATAAATCCAACAAATGATGCATTAAAATGCCTTGATCAACACGCAACAGACCTTACGCCACTGGCGAAAATTCATTCAAGCAACAGAGACTGTATGCCTCTGATAAAGGCAGACAAAAAGAAAGACAATTAGGACGTGAAAAAGAAATTACCAACGTCATTGATGGGCCTGAATAGCGTCCCAGAGGAGGAAGAGGTAAAATGTAACGCTCCAACAAAAGGACATTAACGCAGAGCCTTTCATTACTTTGAGTGTAATGACCCTCCCTCTCCCCGACCCACTCTCCATCCATACAAGCCAGCGAGAAAACGAATTTGCAGGGGTTTAGCGTCAGGGCATATCCTTCAACTACATCACTGCTCCATCCAGACATGGTCAGAAGTGCAGAGGTGTGTCATTGTTGTTAATTCATCCTGATATATTCTGGAAGTTTTGAGTCTGAGTCTCTGGCTCTGAGTGCAGCTCTACCAGCTAGATTAATTAAAATGGGTCACACAACACAAATTAGTTCTCATTTTTAACATAGTTAACTGCAAAGATTGCATGGAACTGATAATTGTGATAATTTTTCGAAAATTAGAAAAAGAGTAATGCTCCGAGTTAAATTCATCTGTATCTTTGTTTGTGCATTTTATCACATTTTTGGCACAAGTCAAACCAGAACTGTACAAAAGTGTTATTTAAGAGTGCATTTTTTTAATTAATAAAATTTTAATAATGATCTTAACGTAATGACTCAACATTCGCTCCCAAAACCAAAATGAAAAAAATGGATCACTAATTTTTCAGATTTCAGATTTCTGGCACAAATGGAAAATGGAAAACAGGATAATGGCCGATTCCAGCGTTTCATCCATTTTGGATATTTTCATTTGCCACAAGTTGCGTTTTGCGGTCCAGCCACCCACTTCTGGCAAATTCATGGTCTCATGCTGAGAGCACAAGCATGCATATTCATCGGTCATTTGCGCACTCGAAAACAACAAGCACACAAATTTGTGAGCAGCGGCTGGCTGGGCTGCAGTACCAAACTTGGGGCAAATAAAAATTTCCAAATTGGATGAAAGGCTGGAATCGCCCGTTACCCGTTAGAACCCGGGTTCCCCAGGACGAAGGCATGCACAATCATCCACTGCACTACCGGCCGATGTTTAACTATGGCTATTACTAACTCTAACACACAATTTTCATCACGTACAATAAACCAGCTTCCGTCCATCTAAGGGAGTTGCAGCCATACATTCATATATGGAGGAGTTGCTAAGAACTTTGAAAGGACCTAACACAAATATTAGTAATGGATTTGTGAATAACTGCTGCAACCAATCCTGGACTCAGTGACCTCAGTGTCCAAGTAATAAATGTACAATCTGTCTTATCTCAAAGGTAAACATTGAATCCCAAGAAGAACCTCAAAATTATTCTAAAAAGTACTAGTTTTTCCATTTTTAATAAAGCACTTTGATCCAGGTTCAAGTCCATAATTTGCTTTTGGCTGCCGAGTCCCTTCAATATTGAAACCACACAGACAGTTTTCTTTTTGCAAACACACCAAGTATATTATTGATCACCTTGAAGGCAAATATTAGAGAGGCATGAAGCAAAGTTTCTCATTACAGCGCTCAGTTTGTTGAATGTAATTACCACGGACACTTGAGAAGTTATGCGGCAGCTCAATTATCATGGCTAGGTATCCATGTAGAGAAACAGTGAAAATGATTACTCTGCTGTATCAGATCTGAACATTGGGCACGTTCAGATCGCGCCCTGCTGGTGAGTAATTAATGTATGAGTGAGTGAGCTTAATGAGCAGAGGTGAGCACTTCACATGTGAGTCATGTCTTCACATAGTAATGATTTGGGAGTTCATTACAACAATAACTTTCCAAGTTATTGAATCATGCTGCAGTTACAGAGGAGGAGATTTTAAAATGTGAAGAGAAAGCTTGAAGCCAATCAAATATTTGAACGAGTTGTATGAATATTTGATCTGGAGATTATGAAGTGGAGTGAGTGATGTGGGGGTGGAAAGGCAGGCGGTGATTTTCATTTTCATTCTTTTTATTGTTTTATTCATTTAAGAGTTTATGCACTGTTACTGAAATCAAAGTACAGAGATGACATGACAAAGCATACCCTATTCAACAAATAAATAAAGTAGACTTTTGAGACTATTGTACCTTTAACAATTCAGTTTATCTGAGGATAATTTTAAAGCTGAGACTTTTCTTTCTTTTTTACTTATGTGGTAAGTCAGTTAACACATCAGGCTGCAGTGTCTCGGTCATAATCCTCTCCTACTAACCTTTTTCTCTCTTGCTGAATCAGCCAAAGCTCAAAATCTCCAATGATAACTTGCTATAGCTTGGACCAAAGTGCTGGGGAGCCTCATGGTTACCTGCACAAGGATCGTTGATGATGCGTTGAAATTTAAGTAAAAGGGATTTTAATGGTATTCTTGTAGTTATGAATGACAGATGGAGATAGATCACATGTAGTGTTTGTAGACATGAAAATAGCATGATTTTTGCTTGCATGTCTCCTGAGCTCAAGTACTTGCCAAATACTACTACTCAAAGACTGAACTTATCTTTATTTATGCTCATCTCTCATGATGGAGACAGAGAGTAAGGTAGAGGACTGGAGTGCCCTCATGGTCCCAGACACAGATGGACAAGATGAGAGGGGAACACAAGCACAGCTGAGGCCATGCAGCATGGAGTATCATAAGACCAGGAATCAGTGAGCCCGGCTCTGCACTGATGACACTGGCTTTACTGCCACTCAGTCAATCGCAGCGCTCCCCAGGAACCCCAGGGACGCCACTCGTCTAGCACAGTTGCACCAAGATTAAAGGCACTTTCCCCCCTAGAAGATCAAAAGTTTGCGGGGCTATATGCCAAAAGTGTCTCCAGTGGAGTCATGACGCTGCAAAAAAAAGTACACAAATGCCCAAAGCCATTAGCAACGGGGAAATGAAACACAAAGCATACGCATGTTCCCTTGGATTGGTTTGACCTTTTATGACTGCCATCCTTTATGAAGTCCCTGAAGCCTCACGCATGAAAATCATGTTGAAAATGAATCATTTAACTCTTTGAGTGCCATTGATGTAGGTGGCCATTTTTCGGCAGCAGGTCACAGGTCGCGGTCTTCCACAGCCAGTAATTTTGGGGCTTCTGGGAGATGTAGTCAGAGCATAAAGGGATGACAAAACAGGAAGTGGAGACGATCGAGATTAGAGAGCAAAACGGATGGATTTTGGTGAAAGTGTCCTCTACTCTACCTCTGATAAAACAAGAATGGAACAAGGTAATTTTTTTCATAATGAAATAGAGAGGGGCGGCACGGTGGTGTAGTGGTTAGCACTGTCGCCTCACAGCAAGAAGGTACCGGGTTCGAATCCCGGGCCCGGCACCTTTCTGTGTGGAGTTTGTATGTTCCCATGTCTGCATGGGTTCTCTCCGGGTACCATCCAAAAACATGCATGGGGATTAGGTTAATTGGTTAATTTAAATTGACAGTAGGTGTGAATGTGAGTGGTTGTTTGTCTCTGTGTCCTGTGATGAGGTGGCGACTTGTCCAGGGTGTACCCTGCCTTCCGCCCGAAGACAGCTGGGATAGGCCGACCCTATGAGGATAAGTGGTAGATAATGGATGGATGAAATAGAGAGTCTCTTCTTTCATTTGAGCTATTCAGTGTTTTCAGAGACATAGTACAAAATATTCTGTGGGTCTAGAAATATGACTCAAAATGGGCAAAACCACTGAAACAAGACACTTTCTGTTTTATAAAATGGCTGAGTTAAAATAAGAATAAATGTATCCATTCAGGTATAAACTCCTGTTTTTACCTCTGCTTGTTATATGTTGTGTGGATGAGTGTAACCACTAAGTGCCCAGAATGGAAAAAATGTCAAAAGTTATCTCCGTGGCTTCACCCTCCCTGTGAGAGGAAGCACAAAGCATACTCTACTTGAACTCTATGGAGCACAGAAAGACCAGTAATCTTCCAGCAGGGCTTCAGAGGGAAGGAAAAGAAAGCACACAATAGCATCATCCACTTCTGATCCATTTTGTGAAGGGAGAATGAGAAAAGGAATTGAATACAGAGCCTCTACCGCAGCCTCAACAGTTGCAGGGAATGGAAAAAGAAGTCGACAAACAACTCAACAACAATGAAGTTCTTAACACATCCACTGCTGTGGGTTTACGTGACATTGTGTTCATGTAATGCCAATGACACATGACCTAAGAAGTTGATTATATGCAGGAAAATATGAGATTCTTTGAAGCAGATTATTATTGGTGGATTGATTGACATTACTTGAGAAATGTGGTGATACAGAACTGTTTTTGAATCCAAAAGTTCCTTGTTCCAGCATTTTTACACATATTTCTAGACCCACAGAATATTTTGGACTATGACTCTGAAAACACTGAATAGCTCAAATGAAAGAAGAGACTCTCTATTTCATCATGAAAAAAATGTTTGTTTTTATCTTGTTCCATTCTTGTTTTATCAGAGGTAGAGTAGAGGACACGTTCACCAAAATCACCACTTTTTGTCCAGATTCTGTTTGTTTTGCTCTCTAATCTTGATCGTCTCCACTTCCTGTTTTAATCTCAGCGTTGTATACCGTCTTTTTATGCTCCAATTACAAATCCCAGAAACCCAGAAATAACTCACAGGCTGTGACCCACCAATACCCACCAGACCTGCCTGCTGTAGCTCCATCGGACAGCTGGAATCACGAGAACGGGATCCCGCTGTCTAACGAGATCTCACAAATTCACGTATAATCGAGCGTTATAGTGGGTTCGCAAAATAAACCGCATGTTTTATTTTGTGTCTATACACGACTTCCTGTCCCACACGATCTGCTCTGTGCTGAATGCATGCGCCGACGTCCAACAGAAATAGAAGCTCTGTCGTTTTGTTTCGACAGGCGTCGGCACGTCGGTGGCGTTCCACATTAGGTGGAAATTGACACATTGATTTGAATTGAATTTGAAATGAATATGTCTATGGCACTCAATCAGGAAATAAAGCCAGAATTAATGGAAAGAGTTCTCAACTCTAATCCTTTACTCCTTAACCTCAGCCTCCTCTGCTGCCATAGAGGGAATCTTCAGGTAGGCAACACAGAACAAAGTATTTCCACAGACCAGAGCTGGTTTCCAAGGTAACAGCGAGCAGGACCCCTTTGGATCGAATGGTTAATTTCCACACCTGTACCCTCACCGCCATGTCTGCAGAGCTATGTATATTTCAACATGCTTTATGACTACTTGCCTGATGGTGACGGCAGTGACCACAGCGCCGAGGCAGAACAACACAGAGCCACCTCATTAGTAGTATCACACTGATGCCGGATTTGTCTTTCCTTGGCCAGCCATCTCTCTGTGTAATGTCATCCTGTTCTTGTTCATCCTTTCCCTTTCACACCATAATCCTCAGTGTCACTGCTTTTTGTGTGTGTTCCTCTCCTCCTCCCTTTCCCACTTTCACCCCATCTCCCATTGCGATCTGTGATTCAAACTGTCCTCAGGTGGCTCTTCTCATCTCTATCAGTCTGTCAGTTTATCAAGCCTGACTGCCCCCCCAATCTCCATGTATATAATTAGCAGACTGTCCTGCAGGAGTTATCTGACACCAGCTGTTTTCACTTTCAAAGTTTACCAAATTTAAGAAGGCTATGTAATTGATGTTTTTGGCCGCTTGAACCAATTTGACCGATCAGAATTTGAATCTTCCTTTATTTAAAGCTCCTGTATTTACTTATAGCCCATGTAGATTTGATGATGATGATGCTATGAGGATGCATAAACTCTACTGAGTTTTTCCAGCTGTGTCTGTGGCTGCAGAGCGGTGGTGTAGTGCTACTCAGCACTGTGTGCACCGGTAGTTCTGTAGAGCTACTCAGCACTGTGTGCACCGGTAGTTCTGTTAGTTAGTTAGCCAAATTCACCATCCAAAACAACACAAGTGAGAAAACTAGTTTCCCACGTAGACCAGCGGCTGAGAGGCGGCGATGCACTCAGGTGTGTGATCACCTGCAGCCCCTACCAGCCTGACTGAGGAGACAGTAGGAAAGAAAGAAAAACACCTTTTCACCCCACTTTACATCAAGGCAACAAAACCTCTTTGTTAGGTTTAGGAAATAACAAAATGGTGGTGCTTAACTACTTCATTCATGTCTACTTTGACTCACTGAGTGCCAGACATTTCATAAAACAGAAAGTGCCTTGTGCCATGGGTTTTTTTGCCCATTTTGATATTATTATTACATGTATTCATTTCGCAGATTGCCAGTAGAGGTGAGGTTGGCAGTGGTTACCACGGTTACACGTCTCCAATCCAACTGGCAAAATGCTCTCAGGAAGTGCGTCACTTCTGTACTCAGCAGTGCGTCAGAAAAGATGCATACTACATTTATTCAAAAGTATGTTGAATGATAGTACTTATATTGAGTATGCAGTGTGTATTTTGGAATTTCAGATGCAATCTCTATTTCATCATGAAAAAAATGTTTTTTATCTTGTTCTGTTCTTGTTTTATCAGAGGTAGAGTAGAGGCCACTTTCACCAGAATCACCACTTTTTGTCCAGAATCCATCCATTTTGCTCTCTAATCTCGATCGTCTCCACTTCCTGCTTTGATCTCTGTGGCGTATACTGCCTCTTTATGCTCTGAGTACATCTCCCAGAAGTCCTAAAATTACTCTCAGGCTATGTGAAAGCGCTCTTTTGTCACTGCTGCTGAAAAAACAGAAAGGCGTACATACATTTATGGCACTCAAGCATTCTATTTTAAGACATACATATACATTGATCTCCATGGTGTATACAGTCTCTTTATGCTCTGATTGCTACTATCTACTGTATTGGTTGTCTGTTTTTACTGTGATGGATACCTTGCTAGAAACCGCAAGCCAAGTTTACCTTTGGGTAATAATAAAGTATCCAGAAACCTGATCTCCCAGAAGCCCAACATGACTCACAGGCTGTGGGCAAAAAACCAGTTCATCACACATTGAATATGAATAGCATTGGTACATTGTATTTCACAACAGCTGATTTTTATAGAGTTTACCCAGAAGTGGCTTTCTAAGATATTTGAAAATGAACATGGTGGAGAGTTTTTTTGTTTGACTTTCCTGAGGTTGAGTCCCTGTCCTGCGAGAACCAGTCGACAAACAGTCTAATGGCACCGCTGACGTTGTAATTTGTGTGCATCCTGATGACTGTTGCCCCAAGCTATTTGCAGTTTCCCAGTAAGCAGTGAGAAGGTCAGCAGCATGGTATCACAGCAGACAATAAAGACAGACTGGATTGCTCAGACAGTTCACAGTAGAAACACACACAAAGCCCTCTGCATGCACTGTGTACATACAGTATCTTTCCCCTATTGCTCGCCTCTCTTCACATCGACACAGAGCACATCAGTGGGGTATTTGGGGTATTTGTCCTCAGGCAAATGAAATGTATTTCCTGTATTAGAAAGTATTTAAGGGTCCTCTCATTTCTCTGACACGTTGGTAAGAGGCGTTAAGGACTGTGAAGCATATTCGTTATCTTGTTGGCTGTTAGCAGCATTGTTGGGACGTTATAAATTGGCTTTTATCGTCCTGAATATGGACAGTCAGTCAAAGCGATGAAGCAGTCAGATAAATCACTCTACTCCACATTCCTATGTATAACCAGTGCAATGATCGTGCCCCTCAGAACTGCATGAGCAATACTTAATTATCATCTTTTCTCAGTTTTCCTGACATTTTTTCTGTTATGATTAACACCAAGGAGATCCAAATTCTGTCATTACACATAAAAACATGGCCAGAGGCTGCTCAATCAAGAAGTACATCTTGGAATTTAATATGGAAGTGCTCAGGTCAAAACTAATCTCAGGGTATTTTTTTTTAAATATTAAAGCTGGTTAATTTAGATTAAGAACGTAAAGACCAAATTAAGAACACAGGGGCCAAAGTGACAGATGGGAAATTAGCACAGCCATAATGATGAAACTTTTCTAGTTTAATTAACTGTGGCGTAATCTTCACATTCTGCATGCAGTCCGGATGAAAACAGACACACTCTTTCCTTGTCCTTCACCGCATTTAAACCCAAAATCTGTTTTCTATGATGTCCAGCGAGACAGTATTGATTCAGGATATCCCGCATACAAACATAAACTTTTGTATGACCTCATCTGGAGTAAATCAGACACCTTTCTTACATTTACAACAACTTTTTTTGCAGATTGAGTAAAATCCTGTCCTGTGGGCAGGTCCCGTTCGGACTGTGGACACGTTAAAACCAGCTGCTTTCTGTGAAAGGTTTTGATGAATCCTACAATCAACTGGCTCTCATGTTAAACACATTTTCAACCACTATGAGACTGGAATTCTTCTCAGCCCTCCTTCAATTATTCATTGAATCTGGTTGGACCTGAAAGGCCTGGAGCGTGATAAAAGGGCTGTTTTGAACATTTTGTTAAAATATCTTCACCTTTTTTTTCCCCTATTTTAAAGGGACTTTACAGCTAAATTATCTCACACATGGCTCCCTCCCAAACCCAGGAGCAGAAATTTACAGTTTTAAATACTACTTGGGAATGAATCTTGCACAGAGATTCATAATAAGAATAATAGCCTGAGATGATAGAAGTCGGAACAATGAACAAGTTCTGTGCTCTGCTCAAGTGTACATTCAAAATTTCCACCCAATTATAATATGCTCATTTAGCAAGAAACAGTTTTGTTCAGTGATATTAATGTAAATATGTCAAATCAACGTAAGGTGTTGGCGTTACTGTTACTAAGTTACGAAGGGGAAATCCAACATAATAATCATTTGATGGGTGAACGTACAAAAATTATGGAAAGTAGTTCTACTCAATTTTAATATGCTAATTTAGCAAGCAATGCAAATACTAAGTAGCTAACCATAGCAACTAATGCCGCTATGATTAGCTGCTAATGCTGCTATAATTAGCGAGCACACTGCGAAAACATTCTGTGATGAAATTAATCGTTCAAAATTATAGAGCGGACAATAACAAGTTCTGTGACATTTTTGTGCAGTGTTTTATTTTGAAGTTAAAGATATTTTAAGTTAAGTAAAGGACTTATCTTAGCGTCTTCATTGTCGACTCTCAGCATGTGTTTTGAATTGAAGTTCAGGAAGTAAAGTTTCTAAAACTCCCGGTTTGCTCACTACTGCCACCTTCTGCTCTGGAGTTGTACACGCAATTTACTATCTTAACCAAAATGCATTAGGTTCTATCAACATAAATTAATTTACACAATGTTAAGTTATTGCACATCATGATAAAATAACATTACTTAATGATGTTCAACCACAAAACATGACTATATATGGTAGAAGCTACATGTTACACTTAGATTAATGCAGCAGACACCCAGTTTGGCTTTTTTGAGTGTATAGCTAAAAGTCAACATATACATAACTGATAAAGTATGACAAAAAAAACTGTAAACTTCGGTATTTTACGTCACCAGAAAAGTGTACTTTCAAAGTATGAAATCATTGTCGTTCAGCATAAGAAAAATGCATCTGGTAAAGCAAAGATGTGTGACTTTCGGTGGCCCTTGCATTGTGATTCAGGATGAATCATAGCTGCTTCCCCATCTGCCTTGAATGGTTTCATAGCGTGGCGTTATATTGGGTGTAAAATCTGACAGCACACAGGCACTCACACTTAACAAGGAGGTCTTGCTTTCTTCTAATGTGCACTCTCCTTTCACACAGAGATTCAATAACCAAGGTCAGGTAATGCTTTTTGAAAAAAAAAATAAAAAAAATCAGTGTTTACTGGTAGTGAAACCATGTGGAATAAAGCATTGGCTAAAGGTTTGGATGTGATACAGGGTGCTGATCAGACATGGCTGTGTACCAGGTGCATTTACTTATGCAGGGATTGTAATTGCAATGGGTTTTGGAGACAGGGTAGAGCATATAGCAATCTAAGCAGGTGAATTGGCAGCTTTGCCATGGCTGTGCTGAGCAGACTGCTAAATAAGGTTTTCTGTTGTCCAGAGAAAGAGCTGGGACCGTGGCAAGGGGAGAGAGAGAGAGGCGGGATAAGGGATACTGAGGAGGAGCAAGGGCAACACAGGAAGGGAGAGATAGGGAGGTAGGGAAGGAGAGAGGCCGAGGGAAGATAGACGGCGAGCATGGAGGAGTGAGGACAATGGAGGGTGAGAGAGGGGGAGAGTGTGAGACGAACACCTTAGAAAATCAAGCAGCCAGTCTATTCCCCAGAGAGGCAACAGGGCTGGATGTGGCTGACTGATCCAGTGCTGTGCTGCACTGTGTGAAAGGGGCCAATAACAGGCTAAGTAATGGGATTGTGCCACTGCAGATTGTGTGTGAACAGGTTGGGTCCTTGGGTGTTCCCACACGTCAGGTTAGCACTGGCCTGAGTAAGACCGGGCCAAACAAGAGCCAAGTCTGCCTGTTGTCCTCAACACTTACAGACTCACCATGTTAGTTTCTTAAAGGATAAGGCCGGGGGGAAACATCATGAAAAGATCAAAACCAACAGAGGAAAAAACTGATATAGCAAACTCCACTGTGCCGCTAAGAGTCCAGCACTGGATGAGGAACATGGAAACTGCAATTTGTAAATGACACAAATAATTAGACCAAGGGTAATTCTTTTTTTTTTTTTGAATTGTTTGCTTAAAACGCGCATAGCCAAATCATAAACTATTTTGTCGCTGCCACTCAGCAAATCTTACTTCTGTTTTTCATTACATTTATTGGCAGTCACTGTCACTGCTGTTTTTTTACCACTTTTACTAAAATATTTTATTAATTTAAAAGCCCAGCAAACACATCAACATGTTTATGTGTGTTGGCAAAATGTATTTTTATGTGTTGCATGAGTATAACTAGAAAAGCACTCAGGGAGCACAGACCTCCGCCAAGGAAGCATTCTGCCGCGATCCTGTCCTCTGTGTACAGTTTTTCACGATTATTGCAGAAAATATAAATACTTGACAATAAGAATGTCTTGAGAAAAAAAATGAGAATTCTTTTCTAGCTCCTTCCTACATGAAGTTATGGTTAGAAAAAAACATATTTGACCTTGGTGACCTTTTAGTGATCTCAACCAAACTGAATCTGTGACTTCTGGATTCCTATATTAGTTTATATATCAAATTAGGTTTGATTATCGTCTCTTTATGTCTTGACTACATCTCCCAGAAGCCCCAAAATTATTCACAGGCTGCGGGAGACCACGATCGGCGACCCGTTGCCGAAAAAAAACACTTTGATGGCGAAATACGTCAAAGGCACTCAAAGAGTTAAGAGGAGAACAACAGCAGCCTGATTGACTGAGGGCTACTCACTCTGCACATTTGAATGAATTGAATAATTTTGCCACAAATAATGTGATTTTTTTTTTTAATTTGGCCAAATTGTTCTGATTATTTTTTTCCTCCGTACGACTGTGCATTATTACTATTACTGCAAGGAAATATTCAAAGCTCCTGTCCGTCTCTGTGTGTGTCAGCCTGTCGTCAAGGATAAGATCATCTTCTGGAGTGAGTCAGTGGCCTCCATGTTGATGTGCGGTTTAGTTACTGTAGTTCACACAATGTCAGCCTGGATTAGAGCCACCACTGCTCAACGCCCCACACCCCGCTTTGAAGCCGTCTTGCTCCACATCCTGCTGGTGCTTTAGCTCACATTTAGCACGTCTCATTGCATTAGTCTCACTCTGTCTCTCACCTTGTGGCTCGAGCTGCCCGGCCGTTTCCATTTCCTCGTTGCTTCTTTGATGTTTGTCCATCACTTGTGGGGTGGGAGGGGGCATGTGTGCAAATACACGAGTAGGAGTTAAATGCACAGATGCGATGGGTGAATTCATTTAGTTAAAGGTGTTGCTAATACTTGTTTCAAAGCAAAGCGAAGACGGTGGCGTACAAACAGCCAATGAGATGAGTGTGTTGACAAATGTACAGCAGGGTGCCTTTTCTACACCAACACAAAATGCATTCAAGGTTCCAGATGATGAGTCAGAGGCAATGTGAAACGAGTACTTTGTTGTTGTTGTGTTGATTTAAGATTATTCAAATTAACTTCCCACTTGCATGTTGAAAGGAGAATATATTTGAACAGCGATGTTGTGATTGCCTCCTGTATTTTGCTTTCGTACTCGTGCAACAGTCTCTCCATGAGGAAATAGTCAGCGGCTCGTTCTGCTGGTAACTGCAGAAAGCACTATGACTCCTTTAATCGACCAACATTTCCCCCCCAAGTTTCAACTCTCTGACATCTCATTACTTCAGATTAACTAGTCACAAGTGCCATCTCTGACAGCACTGCGGGGGCTACAGATGATGGCCTTAGGGTTTATTCATACCCTCTGGCACTATGCTACCCTCCTCTGCCAAGGAACTGAGGGATGGAGTCGACTGAGCGAACAGAGTTTAAACTTAATTTCAACTTGACCTTAAGTTTCCTGTTTAGGATTTTTTTTTTTATTCGCTTTGATTTCTTTTTCCTGTTGCCATTGAGTCATTCCCACAGAGGTTGCATTCTCTGTGCTTAGCAATTCATTCAAAAAATGTAAAATGCATGAAAAAGTGGAATGCTGCATCAGATGAGTGCGATTTTTTGGCGAATACAAACGAAAGTTGAGAAATATTTTAAGGTGACTGATCCGCTTAATGCTCCATGTGAATTGCTGTAAAGAACCCATGGATAGGGAACTTCCTGAAAAACAGCATTCAGTTTTCTTCTCGTGCTGAACTCAAGGAAAATGATCCCCAACCGGCTTTTAGCTTCTTTCAGTGCATTGGTTTTTAGTCACTCTCACTGCTCAGTGTCAGGCAGCTGTTTTTAGTGATAAAGCTCAGATAAACTGTTACCTGCCAAGCTCTAAGCAGCAGGCTGACACAGTTAGCCGGTAAACCTGGAGGATCATTTAGTGACTTAAAAGCCACACTATCCCCTCAGGAGTTGGTGGAGACCAAAACAGAGCTACAAGGAGAGTAGATAACCGACTTAAATTTGTCCAGAAAGTCGTCTCCACATAAATACTGCTCTGCATGTGCTGGATATGTAAGGTGGTAATGACTTTCTGACACAATCGCTAAAAAGTGGATAATGTGTCAAAATTGTCCATGTGGTCTGTTTTGCTGCCCCATGTGGTCAGAACATGAACTAATGCAGGCTCTCTCCACACACTGACATGTCAAAATCAATTTACTAGACATGCTAGTACAAATATAAAACAGTAAAAGTAAAGTGAAGGTGTTTTGTCAAGTCTGAGAAAATTACTCTGCTGACATCACAATTTCAGCTTGTGTATTTTTTTTATAGAGAGCATATTTTACTATCTGTCAGACATGAGTTTAATCCCTCTTAGAAGGTCTAGTAAAACTAGACCTAAAATAAAAAATACTATTAAATTTCATTTCACGAAGTGTGCGAGGGCAATGTATTCTAGACGTGTTATATCATGAATGAATTAAAATTAAAAAATATATATTTGTGCATTTTCCTAGGAATCTGCAGCACTAATTTCAGAGTTCCCGCGGCTCCTTAAAAAGTCTTAAAATCCCTTAAATTAAAATCTGGGTAATTACGGTCTGAAATTGTCTTAAATTTACTGTAAATTTCTAAGGTTGATTTTTTGACTTTAAATTTCAAAACCATTCAATTTCTAGCACACATTTTTATTCCTGACACTCCCACTCATGATCTGGACTGGATTGGCTGCATGTTGGATGACAGAGCCAGGGATCAATTGTTTCTCCCTGATTACCTGGATGTTGTCTGGGTCAGCTCTTTACACAGAATTTTTTTGCAGTTTTAGATGCTGAATGTTTTTATATTGAATGTTTAAAAACTGAATATTTTGAAAAAATAAAAATAAAAGTGTGTGCTAGAAATTCAATGGTTTTGGAATTCAAAAAAAAAAAATCAACTTTTGAAATTAAAAATCAGATGGCACAGTTATATTTCCACAGATGCTCCACGCTGCTGTGGACTTCAACTGTAAGAGTGGAAGCGTGACTTCATCCAGCCGGAGTCAGTGGTAATTAGGCTGGTAGGTGGATACATTTCATTATGCCCAGAGAAAGACGTGGTTAAGCCCTGTGTTTCCCTGTAATCCTTCCACTGCGCTGCCTATTATGACTCAGCTCCAATCCGCTATACTGAAAGTCATCACTTTTCTCCAGCCACAGTGGGCCAGACAGTCCTGGCGCCCCGGGCTCAGTGACACCGGGCCTGTCTCCAGTGACTGCAGTCGCCTCAGCACAGAGCTGAAGTTTCCTCCTCTCAGCTTGAATAGGGCTGGAGGGAGCGCCATTTAGTTCCCCTTGTTTAAAGATAAGATAAGGCTAACGACTGTAATAGCTCCTCAGGGAAATAGATACTCAGGATAATAGAGATCCACTGTTCCTATCAGTCCAGGTATATTGGACAGAGCAGAGGGTTTTGGCTGGGGGGAAAAGCACTGATGAGCTCTGCTTTGCATTACAAGTCGCAATAATGACTGTGATATATCAACATTTACCCAACATAGCAAGGAAATATCACTCACTGTTCATTTAAGTTTTGGTCGCTGAAGGAGGAAATGTAAGAAAAATGAATCCAAAGACAAATGATGAAACTTCAGAGTGGTTTGAGGGTTTTTTTTTCTTTTAAAGTCCAAAACTTCTGTGTTCTTTTTGTTCTTTCCCTTCATGAAAATTTCATTGAGAACAAGTTTCTATCAGCAAAGTCAAACTCTTCCCAACATTTTTTGTTCAGAAGCTCTCAGGGACACAAGTAAAAGCCCAAGAGGAAAGAAATCATCACTTGCCAAAAGCCAAAGGGCTCGGAGAGCAACGTGACCCCGGGAGAGATTTCACTCTTTAAACGGTAAATTTGCAGAACTTGTTTCATTTGACTTTTGACTGAAGAACACGGACTGTCGGCACCCTGCCCTCATTACAGTTTAAATGCAGCACACTGGTTGAGTCAGGTGAGGCTTTTCGGCTTCTGTTTTTGACTGCTGATAAAAGTCAGTCTGCTGCAGCATCAAATATCACCATTAGGAATCATCACTCACACCCAGTGTGTTATGTAACTCTAAAGGGCACCCACACCAACGGCAATATCCACTCAAAATCACACTGTTATAGCAAAACAGCGCAGTATGGAAAATGATCATCCAGTGAAAGTTTCCTTTGAATCTAAATTGCAAAAAGCTCATATTTGATTACAACTTCTTTCAGTACAGCAGTGGCGTCACCCCTGCATCTAAACAGCATCAGTCCAATTTAAACATTAGAGGAAATTCTAACATGGCAGTGTTGTTCTTTTTTTTTAATATTAGACCATGTCCTTGTCTTTTGTTTTCCATGACTGGGGGTATTTATTCAAAATGTTAGCTGTGGGCAGGAGCAATTGTTGCCTCTGCCCACACCTTTTACTTTGTGCAGTTAAAGCCTGTGTGGATGAGTTAGTATGCCATCAACCAATTTAAATTTTGGTACTAAATTAATTTGCTCTCAGTTTGTACCACAAAAGATCATTGTTGCACACTGACTTTGACCTTTGAAAGGCCAAATTATTAAGAAAAGGTGGCATTATTTTTGCATTCATTTGACGTCACAGCAATAGGGATCTGTCTGTCCATCTATCTGTCTTTATCTCATCTATCTACACATTCAGAACATACACCAGAGCGTCTGCCGACATTATTTGACTGTTAAATTTAGATCCTTCCTCTTTGCTCCTTTTGCTTCCTGCTCCATCATCTCCAGAGAATTGTTGTGTTATTCCTTGAGTTTCTGTCTGATTTTGAAGCAGTTTACCTTCTGACTTTCTGCTGTTCCTTTCCAAGAAGATCACAAAGCCATGCTCCATCTTTTTATAGCTCGCTCTACTGTATCTCCATTGTGTCTGGATCTTTTTAAACTTTGCATGGTGCTTGGAAAGTAGGTTCTCTTCACTTTGAGCAGATGTTGTAAAGTAAGTAGCCTTTCAGAGTTGTTGCACCTGATGCAACAAGCAGCATCTTGGGACACACTTTGTGTGCCATTCTACATGAATGGTTTAGTACATCCACCCATCCATCATGATCTCGTGAGGGCGCGCTGTGAGATTTGTGTGTTCTCTGCTTTACTACCTTTGCTACTGTGCTTCTGCACAAATTGCACAGCCTCTCTCAGCACAAGGTGGGCCAAGTGAAAAAGAGCAAAAGTGGTTCCTCCCTGCCCCGCAGACCACATTATCCTCCACTTTCTTTTTTAAATATTTCATCCAATTTTTGCATAATATAAAAGGTTACAATCCAGGTCTAACTAGCAATGACACTTAGATGAAAGTGCTGTGTGTGTGTGTGTGTGTGTGTGTGTGTGTGTGTGTGTGTGTGTGTGCGTGAATGAATCTGCATGTGTGGGTTTGTATGATCTAAACAATAAGTCTGGATGACTCTGCTCCCAAACCTACATATTTCGGCTGCTCACTGTGGAGTGAATGTCAACGCTCTATCTGGCATTCTGTATCAATTACATAATGTCCTGGCATACAGTGTCCCTATAAATGTCCCTCAATCACTGCTATGCCAATGACAAACAAACACTATGAATAAATCATGAAGAAACTGTGCTGATGTTTCTTAAATATGACACCCAGATCCCCCCGAAGAAGTCACCTGAGCTTGCACTTGTACAGACTCAGAGTAACTCAGGTGAAGCATGCCACTATTTGGTTTCTCTCTTTTTTCCTTCAAATTGTCTTTGGCATCGTGTAGCAGTGCATCACCCGGGACACTGCAACACAAACTAAGACTGGCAAATGCTGCATGAACTCAGGCTTGAGGACAATTTCACGATGAGCAGGGAGCAACATAAAGGCCAAGGTATGGAGGTGTAGTCCATGACTTGTTATTATTCAAATAAAAGAAGAGACTCTCTATTTCATCATGAAAAAAATGTTTGTTTTTACCTTGTTCCATTCTTGTTTTATCAGAGGTAGAGCAGAGCACACTTTTACCAAAATCACCACTTTTTGTCCAGATTCTGTTTTGCTCTCTAATCTTGATCATCTCCACTTCCTGCTTTGATCTCTGTGGCGTATATCATCTCTTTATGCTCCGATCTCCCAGAAGCCCCAAAATTACTTCCACTCTGTGGGAGACTGCGATGGGTGAAAAAACACTTTGACTTCGACATACATCAATGGCACTCAAAGAGTTAAGAGTTGCTGTCTCCAAATCTGATGCCTCCCTGGTCCTTTTATTTTGAAATACCTTCCTTCAGTTTGATTCCATCATAGTGAAAATATATTTTTACTGTGTTATGCTATAACTGTGATAAAATATTACCATAGTAACTTTGAGTCATGAGCATAATGTCCATAAACAAACACAGTCGTAACCGAGAAGAGTGGCACGCTCTATGACTCAGCCTGCAAGCAGAGTCCATCCTTTCACCTCCATCTGTGGTCCAACGCTGAATATTTTTACTCCTCATGCTGTACAATGGTTTCCTGTGTGAGAATGCAGAAAGAAACGGTGCTCTTTACCACTTTGTTATCGCTCTCAGATGATGACAGATGACTCCCACCTGTTGCTCGTTATCTTTCTCCAGTGCACTACACCTCATTGGCTTATCATCATTTACACAAAAAACTCATTTTGGCTTTGCTTTCTTTTGGATCCATTCTGGAAAACTCTGCTCTGTAACATGCTCTTATGACACACAAGTACCACACTTTTCTCCCTTCCACTTCAGTCTGCTCGGCCTGACAGGAGGGAGTAACACAAATCTGTAGAAATGGTCAAATTCATCCAAATTGCAGGTTCAGTTTTAAATTCTTCCACCTACTGCTGCTTCTCCTAAAATGTGTCCTAACTGTGAACCCCTGTGCTTGATGACTGCTTTATTCACACTCACTTTCATTGGCTTTTATTTATGTTCAGATTTTGCTTCATCATTTTCACATTGTCGTTGTAACCTGTCGAATGCTGACACTCTTCAATGCTAATCCTCAGTTATTTGTCTGGTTGTCAGTGGCAACAAGGGCTGCTCGTGTCTTACCGCCTCAGGTACCATCCAAAAAATATTGTATGTGTCATTCAGAGTGTCATTATTTCAGTATGGTCCCACTGTGACTGGCTTGCTGAAACCCTCGGTTGTCTTTTGTTGCACCAGCTAATAAATTTTTTCACTAATGTGGAAAAACGGTTCTTATTACTTTGTAATTATAATGCTTTCCTAAAATGTGCAGGACATCGCTGAACCCACAGGACAAATCTCGACTTTCTCTCATTAAATTCTATAATGAAGGCTGCACAAGAAAAGAGAAACTTTTCACCACCATTCATCAGAGTCGGCCTGGGCCTGGGTGCACAGACATTTGTCCTGTAAAATGCTTGATGAAAGGCTCTTAGTGGAGCTGGCTCGGGCTGATTGCATATGCACGACGAGTAATGGTGAATTTGCTTGGCCCACAGAGGAGCGGCGCTCCATGTCTGTGTAACGCTTTGATCACCAAGACACTCGCAGCACTTGGGCTTCCCTACCTTTTACTCATCCTATGCCACAGGAATATATTAGCATATTGTGCTTTAAAAGAGCTGTCACTTGTGATTGCATGGCTCTAGGTTAACAGTGTCTTTAAACAAGTTTGTTTTTCCTTGGTTGCGTGGAAGCATTGAGCGCTGGATGGAAGATTTGTCAGCTGGCGTTGTTGCTCTTAACACTGTAGAAGCTTTGTGTCATCAGAGCATTGTCAAGATATAACATGCAGGAGGTCAGTGAATAATAAACAGACCATTTGTTACTTTCTCTAAAACTTCTTGCAGCTTCGTACAGCTGGGCTTCAATTTGCATGTGAAAGGTTGCAATGCAATGTACAAGTGCCTGAACTCATACCCACTAACTTGACATACATGAAGGAGGCACAGGCATTGGCAAGAGATGTGATTCTCAATAATTCACATACAGTATGTTGGACTCCATCCCAGTGTTATTTTAGACTCATATTTTGCTGCATAAAATCGTCCTCCGCCTTATTGTTTTGCTTGTTGAGGTGTTAGGTCAGCACACAGTGACCAGGCGTTAACTTACTCAAGCTTTGTTCATATCACCTCTGGGTGTTTAAGAGTTCTTTAACATTTTAAAGTTGGAGGTACAGCACTCAGCCGTAGAGAGTTCCTTGAATAGCGTTACTAATGAGTCCCTCTGTAAGAAAAAAATAGGTCCAAATGTCAACAACATCAGTCATGAGATATAGCCTTAATCATTTGAAAGATATTGACCTGATGGCATTTTCATATATATGCTTGAAAACACTGGCCTGTGATGATATGATGATTTCAATGGATTTCATCACATCTTTGCAACTTAAGTGTTTGTGCATGTGTCAAATGTATTATATTTCACAGTGTTTCTCATCTCTACCACTTAGCTGGGATAATTTGATGCCCTGACGTTGTTTGCTAGTCAATATTTCAAGTGCTTTAAGTGAGAGGAGTCAATAGCAAATAGGATGTTTTCTGGGTTTATTCAAATGCTTTAGTTAGGCGATGACACTGTCCCTGCAGTGAGACCATCACACTTACACCAAGGAGACCATGAAAATATTCATTGCCACACAGCTCACTGCGTTTGTACTTGAGGACATTGCTGAATCATGCAATTATGGTTTGGATGAGGAAAGTCGATAACTGCCTCATACTTGGGCAGAGATTGCTAAGGTCACACCTGTAATCATGTGGGAGCAGTACAGTCCATTGACACAAAGATGAGACTCCACACACAGCCGGGCAGGACTGAGATAGGGGCTGATTGCTCCTTATTGGAAGATGAAGTCAGGCTGTCGTGAATGGTGCTGTCACAAAGATGGAGATATGCACCAGTAGACACATGTTTGCTCAGGTCAGGGACCGACACCCTGCCAGCAGGGCTCGTTGTGTTGAGTCAGATGTGTTGAAGGACCGTCGTGAACAGGAAACAGTTCGAGGCAGTGCCTTTAGTGGAGACGGGACGAACCAAACTGGTAAAGATGGGGGTGAATAAGGTCTGTTACAGCAACCTATTATAAAGGATTTACTAATTGTAACTATATTAATGGTAAATTAATATTTAGTCAAGATCAAAAAGTGAGTTACAAGCCATTATTATCCTCTTTACTGATTGGACCATTTGACTTACCTTTCAGAAAAGGGCTGCAGAGGATATGGACCCACATGTAGGTCCATTTCTCACTTAATTACCAGCATTTACTGTATAACAGAAAATGATAAATTTATACAAAAATTATGTTCATATTCAATTATTATATTCAAACATTTTTGCGTATTGACAGTGTTGACCTTTGATGGTATGGAGAGCCAAAGAGTCCAAGATGGAGGAGGCTATCGTAGCTCATTAGTCCTCTTTTATCTCACCCTCCTCTGGTCGACTGGTACAGATAGATGCTTTTGATAAACTGTGCCATTAGCACCCGACAGTTAGCAAGCAGCTAGCAAGCTCGACAGCTTGGAAAGAGATTTCTTTATGGAATAAAATCATTTTGAATCTAAGAACAACATGTCAGACGACAGTAAAAGGCAGAATACACAGTCAAGGCTCAGGGAAAGGTGATTGACCAGTGCTTGCATGTTTCTGGCTGGTTAGCTTGTTAGCAATTAGCTCGCTGGCCACAGGAGTTCAAGTTAAGACACTTTTTGGTAAAGGTGACCAGATGGCCCCAATTTCTGGGGACAGTCCCTGTTTTGGATGACCAATCCTTGATTAAAACTGTCCCCAAAAACGTCCCAGATTTCAGCGTTTTATGATTGAGAAAAAAGCAACATAGAGCAGAGCGAGCGAGCATGTTGTGGGCCGACAACACTTATTACGATATCTGGGTAGAAAGTGGAAAGCGTGAGGGAGACGTCCCAGTTTCTTCATTTCAAGCAAACTTTATGATTAGATTAGATGAGGAAAAACTGTAAAGGACTGTCACATCCTATACCTTCTTTCACTTGAAACACCTCAAAAGCAGCAGGTGAATAATGACAATTGTTGCTCCCATGGCCTGAAAGCAGCTTGTGATGACACTATGTCACATTACGCCTATAAAAAGCCAGTGGAAAGTTACATGTGTGAGTTCAGGTACCCGCTCTGCTGCAGCCTCTCATGTGGATTATTCATTAGATGGCAGCCAGGTTTTCTCAGCACTTCTCTGTCCACTTCACTCCAATTATTCTTAATGAGCACTCACACAGAGGTCATGATTAAGCCAACCACCCCCGACTCTTATGTCATTTCAAGAACCAGAGCGAGAGGCTTGCCTTCTTATAGTGTGTCCTTTGTCTCCACATTTACACATGCTGAGCCTGAGTAGATCAAAGATCACATTAATTACTCTCCAACTAATATCCGAACTCCATTCTTACAAAACACGGCTGTATTTTCTTCTGTAAATCTGCAACTATTGATGCATTGTTAGATATCCATCCTCTGTACCCTGAAGATGGACATACTGTAAAGAAAGAAGGGTGGTTACAAATATTTTTAAGCCTCCTCTAAAAAAAAAATTGGCCTTGTTTTTACTTATTTTTTTTTCACAAAAAATGCAAACAAATCCAATATAAAGTTTCCACAATATGAGTCATATAACCTTACATTATTCATTATTCCGTAGCCCAGTTGTTGAACAACGTGCGCTAAATGCACACTTTGGAGGCTAAAACGCGTGTGAAAGTTGCCCTCTTTGGAAGCAAAACCTTGCACTAAAGTGCCCACTTTGGAGGCAAAAATGTGCCCTTTTCTTTCTTTTTGTTGCTGCCCTTCAAAACGTCACTCTATATATATATATATATATATATATATATATATATATATATATATATATACAGTATATATATATATATGTATACAGTGTGTATATATACATATATACAGTATATATATATATGTATACAGTGTGTATATATACATATATACACATATATATACAGTGTGTATATATATATATATGTGTATATATATATATATATATATATATATATACACATATATATATATATATATATATATATATGTGTATATATATATATATATATATATATATATACAGTATATATATATATATGTATACAGTGTGTATATATACATATATACAGTATATATATATATATATACAGTGTGTATATATACATATATACACATATATATACAGTGTATATATATATATATATGTGTATATATATATATATATATATATACACATATATATATATATACACACACACACAGCCAAGTAGCCTCACCTGAGGGCTAAGGCCCCCCTGTTTTTAAAACTAGTGATGCCAAAATCATCCAGTGCTTGGCATCTTCAGCTGGGCTGCGGAGGCAGATAGTGCAGGAATCCAGAATCGCTCACTACCATGTAAATGAGAGCCATTATAGCAATGAAAAGACATTTGGCTGCATTATTCAAATTAGATTGTCAGATGAGTTCCATAATGTATTTTTAAAAAATGCAAATGATTTGTTTCTACATATCAACTGTAGCCTACATTATCCAGTCAGTGAAGACACCATTGTTTACCTTTTCTCTTGGGTTGCAGGCAGCGCAGAGCATCATTAATTCAGAACTTCAGCATATTTGTATTAGAACAAAAATAGGTGCAATAAGAGAGAGGGACTCATCAGAATATCGTTAACACAATGTGACTCAGTAATGGTGGATTGGTTCAGCTTATTAGTTTTTTACTGTGTGTGTGTTTGTTGCCTCAACAGTTTAAACATCAAAGTCCCACAGCTTCTGCCATGCAGGCGACAGAAATTGCAGGCATGATGTGTTTTGTTATACGAGCTAGCTTGCGATGCGAGCGCTGGCAGAGGCACGAAATAAAGGATTGCCAGAAGCATGTTCTCTCTCTCATAATGATCTCTCTCCAAATCACTGCGGCAGTCATTTCAGAAAAGACTTACTTTGTTTATGCCGTCTCAAATCAAAGTGATCCATCAGTAAACCACGGCAGGTGCTTGATGCTCCCCAACAACCTAATTGTGTTTTTTTTTAATTGGCTTTTATTTATTATCCCGTTGCAGTAACATCAGCCCATCATAGACTGCAGTGACACTTTGCAGCTTTAACAGCCTAACAAAAAAGCCTAAATTCACATCAAGTACAGCTGGCTTGTTTCTCATTTTTCTTTATCAAAAGGCTGTTGTGTTGGGTGTTTGTGCAAAGCCTTTATCTATCACAGTAAACCATACTGTGCAAAAGGTATGTTCGGTTTAACTGCCTGGGACTAACGAGCATATTTTAGGTGCTGTTGTTTCACTGGGAAGACGGTCCTCTTTTGATCTGAGCAGTAATCTGTCTCTCAGAGTCTGCGAGCTATTTACAGAGGAGATTTATTTCACTGATTCTCTGTGTACAGTGAAGCTTCTGCGCCTGCCAACTCAGGTAGAGAAGGGCTGTTTTAGACAGCGGCTCACTGAATATGTGCTGGTTGCTCTCAAACACAAAGAGAAGAAATATCTATTAATAGTCCATTGAGTGTTGTCTGTGTGCCAGTAGATGTGTGTAATGCTCCTTTCAACGAGTTGAAGTGGGAGGAAAATGTCCATTTATGAGCATATCCCTCCTACCTTCTTGTCAGTGCTGCAGTAAAAAATACCACAGGAGGAAACTTTTGTCCATTTTCTATCAGCGGTGGACACAACTGTGTTTTCATCTGCTCCACTGTGACTACAAATAAAATAAAAGACCAACAAGTGGAGTTTTCCGTCGGATTTGTCTTTGCTTTTTATCTCCCGGCTCCAAAGTGAATTACAACAGCCCTGAACAGTGTCTGGCAGGCCTTGAGCTATTCCCAGGCAAGAACAGTAGAGGTCAAGGTGTGAGAGCAACGCCACAAGGACAATTTGAAATTCTGCCGGTGTTTCTTTTCCCACTGGCTTGCTCACTCTTCTTACTTTCCTGTCGCTCTGTCTCTACCTGTCTCTCTCCTTCTCTTTCCATTTTTTCATCTTTTCACATCCGCCTCACTCCCATTTCTTTTCAACACCTCTTTTCCCCTGGTTTTCTCCTCAGCTGTCCTCAGGAGTCAGTACAGTAGGCTTGTAAAACTAATTCATTCATCATAAGATCTTAGTAACAGGGTCGTAGCCAGAAGGACATTAGAAATGCTCAGGTAATGAGTTCATGTTCCCTCAGTGCAACCCCAACCCCCTAAGAAGTTATCCACTTGAAATGTAAAAATGCAATATGATTCATTAATTAATTTACCCTTTAATTATAGTTTCTGTAAAACTAGGGTTGTATCAGGATCAATCCCCAGAGATGTATGATCTCATTTCAAAGAGGTTGTGAATTCTGCTCGGTAAAATATCTTCACATATGCTTCCAGCATCACACTGTACTGTATTAATTCATATTTTACATCTCTTTGGTTTATCATAGCAATAACTTGCTAGACAAAGGTTGTCAGTCCATTGTCAGATTCAGCATCCTGATTTAAGAACCTCCAATAATAACAGCATCACATAGTAATTCAAAATAATCAATCGTGATGTTATCAGTGCTGTTCTCTTGTGCCCTCAAAACAGTCATTTGTTGGATGAACATAAAAAAAATATGGAACGTATTTCCACCCAATTATAATACGCTAATTTAGCAAGAAATTGTTTTGTTGAGTGACATAAATGTAAATATGCTGAGTCAATATAAGGTGTTGGCGTCACTATTACTTCATTAGGAGGGGTAAATCCAACATAATTTGTTTGTTGTGTGAACATAAAAAAAATTTGGAAAGTATTTCCACCCAATTAGCAAGCGATGCAAATGCTAAGTAGCTAACCATAGCAACTAATGCTGCCATGGTGAGCTGCTAATGCTGCTATGATTAGCGAGCACACTACGAAAACATTCAGTGATGAAATTAATTGTTCAAAATTATAGAGCGGACAATAACAAGTTCTGTGACATTTCTGTGCAGTGGTTTATTTTGAAGTTAAAGTTATTTTAAGTTAAGTGAAGGACTTAAAGTCTTCATTGAAGTTTCTAAAACTGCCGGCTCGCTCACTACTGCCACCTTCTGCTCTGGAGTTGTACACGCAATTTACTATCTTACCCAAAATGCATTAGGTTCTATCAACATAAATTAATTTACACAATGTTAAGTTATTGCACATCATGATAAAATAACATTACTTAATGATGTTCAACCACAAAACATGACTATATATGCTAGAAGCTACATGTTACACTTAGATTCATGTAGCAGACACACAGTATTCGCTTGCTGCCCAGTTTGGTGTTTATTGCATCTGGCCTTTTCCAGCGAGCACATTCAGTAAGACAGGAAAAGTGCTGCTGCAGAATAAATTCCTCCTGTATACAATGAGGATCACTGAGTGCATGGCCAGCATGGACAGAACAAATTGCAGCTTGGAGGTCTCCATCAAACTTATTTTACCAGCATCCTGCAGCGTGAAAACTGCAGAGAACCATGACAAAGGATTAGGCAGAGTCAATATCAATTTCTAGTAGCTATGGTCAAGAAAAAGGGATTACTGAGGCATGGAGATTTTTCCGATGCTTCTAACAGGTCATTATATTATAATCTAAAGGTAGTGAAATGTGCTGTGTAATAAGTATGTTATGTATTAAAGTATAATTTCACCGTTGTTATTGTAGATGTTGTGTCAATTTTGAATGTTGCCTGCAGTGAAATTGTCACTGCACTGGCTGAGTTCTGCTTTCAGTCCACTTTAGACTTATTCCACTTTTCCTACAACACAACAAACAATATTCACTGGTGCAAACAGGCAGATTTGGATTTAACTCTTTAAATGCCATTGACGTATTTCAACGTCAAAGTGTTTTTTCGGCAGCGGGTCGCCGATCGTGGTCTCCTGCAGCCTGTGAGTAATATTGGGGCTTCTGAGAGATGTAGTCTGAGTATAAAGAGACAGTATACACCACAGAGATCAAACAGAATCTGGACAAAAATTGGTGGGAAATATGACTCAAAATGGGCAGAAACCCTGGCACAAGGTACTTTCTGTTTTATAAAACAGCTGGCACTCATTGAGTTAATATAATGTTAAGTAATACAAATGCTATACTATTATAAAAAATAATGTATACTGTTTAATTGTTACTACTATTTATTTAAAAGCCAGTAAAAAGCTGTGTCAAGATATTATTTCCCTGCCTGTAGACAGATGGTCTGCACGGAGAAAGTGAATGCACATGCATTATAGGTCCTCACAATAGCAAGTGTATGCAGAAATAGGGAGGTATGTGTTGGGTGAGCAGCTGTAATTGGAATAAATGGGGCCTACCGCTTTGGATTCACACTCCATGTTCTTCATTTCACCTTCCCATGGGTGTAGAGATTCATATTATCTGTAGATTTCACCCCCAATGGAAACAGTATCCCCTAATAGCCTCACACCTGGCAACAAGTTGTGCTCAATGCTAACTTCGGGAATCTGATTTTCAAACCTTCAGACATTACAATAAAAAAGTTTCGGTTGAATACACACATAAACCCTGTTTCAACCGCAGATACTTTACCCCAGGGTCTAAATTAAGTTCCAAAGACATGCTCAGGGGCCTGATAACCCCAAAAAAAGGCATTTTGTAGCACCGTAGCTTACGGGCAGAGTTTGCAGGAATGACCATCGCTGATTGCTCAGACACACACAGCACTGTTTTACTGCTTCCTTCTTTATGAAGTACTCTAGTATTGATTTAGGAGCCTTTTAAGACAAGCAACAAGCGTTTCTCTTCTTTGTTTGATAGCATTGAAAATAAAGTTTTTTTTTTATTAACTCCTGGAGTAAAATAATCAAGAACTTCTTGAGTGGAAACATTAATTTATTATATGAAAACATAATCTTTCATTACAGGGACGTCACCAGGTTTTAAGGATGGGGGGCTTAGCCCCCAGGTGAGGCTAATTGGTATGCATAAAAGATTTGAAGGGCAGGGGCAAAAAGAAAAAAAAGTGCGTTTTTGCCTCCTGATAGGGCACTTTATCATGTTTTAACCAGGCAGATTAGGGTGTTTTGTCAAACAGGGCAGCACTTTTGTGTACACTTTCACCTCCCAAGAGGGCACTTAAGTGCATATTTTTGCCACTCATGAGGTCATTTCATCATGTTTTAACCAGCCAAGAGGGCAGTTTAGTGTGTTGGTTTTTTTTTTACATCCAAGGGGAAAATTTGTTGTATTTTGCCAACCAGGGGGGCACTTTAGCATGCATTTTTGCATAGAGTGCAATTTTGCCACCCAAGAGGGCATTTTATCATGTTTTAACCAGCCAAGAGGACAATTAAGTGACTGTAATTAAGTGATTTGTGAATATGCATTTAAATAGAATTTGTCAGCACTTTTTTGAAAAAAAAAAATAAAAAATATATATATATATATCCATCCATCCATCCATCCATTAATTAATTATCTACCGCTTAGCCTCATAGGGTCGCGGGGGGGCTGGAGCCTATCCCAGCTGTCTTAGGGCGGAAGGCAGGGTACACCCTGGACAAGTCGCCACCTCATCACAGGACACATAGAGACAGACAACCACTCACACTCACATTCACACCTACAGTCAATTTAAATTAGCCAATTAACCTAATCCTATATATATATATATATATATATATATATATATATATTGAGATCTGAAGTAGTATTGCATCATATCACACTACAGGTCGCTTTATAATTGTGCCATACGATGCAGACGGCGCCATGAATTACATGAGATGCTTGACGGGAAGCCTTTGTGCGTATAGGTCTTTATGATGCTAATGAAAATAATGATGTGCTCTTCAGGCCACTCGGGGTGTGTACAATCATCATATGGTGGATACTGTGTGAGGAAGAGGGTCAGATTGCATATGATATTAGAGTATATAACAACAGTGTTACTTTGCTATTAAAATCGTTATTATGTGCTTATCATGTTGGCCATACAAAATGAGAGCCAACATGAGACACATGTTCCAAAAATATTTTAAATGCTAATTCAACAGTTTGAAGAATAATGCAAGAGTAGCTAAACCAGTATGGTGACAACAATGACTGTATTTACACTCACACTGAACTGCCTGCAGTTGGCTTAAAACAGGAAAGAGCCGATTAAATAGTCTGAGCACAGAATTTGATTCTGAGAAGCACAGTTAAGATGCCTGGCACTGAGTGATGCTAAATGTAAATCTTGATTTTGCCATCTGTGCAAACTCTGTGCCTCTGACAGCGCTGTGTTTACATTTTGATATGAAGAAGACACAAAGCCATTCAAGCTTTTGTTCTTAGTGCTTTCATATAGGTTCTTTGGCCTGTATCAGAATTAATGTCAGCTAAAATAATAAGGAAACTATTGTTTCACTGTGTGAAAGCCAGCTCAAGTGTACACTCATATTCAAAGTGGTTTATGAATGACAAGAGTGACAGTTTATCCAAGGTGCAGCTGCACAGCTTAACCTGAAGATGCCAACCAGAATATGGCCACGAACTGTGTTGCTCCGTGCATGTAAATGTAGCCACAGGAAGTGTCAAAGGTTCAAGTCCACCTATTAAATATTCATATTCTCGACATACTGCAGGGCACTTTGGAGAAAATACTCCTTCAAAGAGTCAATGCATTGTCAAAGTAAATAACTGTTGAATATGAAAATAACATCTGCAGTCCTCATTAGAAACAAGGACAAAAAAAATAATCAGATGCAAAATTTTTAAAAAGTCAAAGAAGAAAATTTGCACTAAAGCCAGCTTCATCAACAAGGATTAATTTGAACACGCTGAGACTGAGGCCAAACCCCGATTTCAGGTGCTTTGTGTCTGTATGTCAGACTGGGAGCGACAATAAAATAAGATGAATTAAATGAACACCTGCTGTTGCTGTGATATCAGGACTCATGGTCACAAAGGACAACAACTATTATCCAGTTATTAAGGCACATGACAGTCAGAAAACATAACATTACTCACTCATCCTCTGGTAACCATCGCTTATTTTAGGGAATTTGGTGGGCTGGAGCCAATTCCAGCTGGCACTAGGTAATCATAGTGTCAACACACAGAGACAGACAACTGTTCACACTCACATTCACACATACAGCCTATTTAAGTCATCAGTTAACCTAACCTGCATGGCTTTGGACTGTGGGAGGAAGCTGAAGAAAACCCACTCTACAACTGGTTTCTCTTTTCCACCAGGGCTGGTTCAGAGCCAGAGTCTGACTTAGCACCAGTTCTTTGTTTTTCCACAGCCTAAGCACCGACCCCTGGTGCTTAAAACTGGGACCAGACAAGCACCAAGTCTTTGCTGGTCCAGAACTAAGTACCGATTACGTCGGGGGCTTTGGGTGGGGTTATTGTGACCAACAAGACCAGAGTAAATACTGCCTGGTTCGATCGCAAATGTATCGAAAGAACTACTGTGATCATCAGATCAAATATAACACCACACAGTTAGTGTTGTCAGCTCTGGATTTTTTTTTTTTGCAAAGCCTTGTTTTCATTTCACACCGTACAAGCGTTGCTGAGTGAAAACAAAATGCTGTGACGTTCTGACGTTTTGCAGTGATGTAATGACGTGGCTCTGATTGGGCTCCTTGAAAATGAAAAACAGACCGGTGCTAAAGGGGAACACAAAGTTGAACCAACTAAGAACCAGAACTGGACTAGCACCAGGTCCCTTTTGATAGAAAAGGGGTAATGGAGAACATGCGGACTCCACATTCAGGAGGATGTATCTTAAAGGACGTAAATATACGTCTTTGGCACTCAAAGAGTTAAGTGTCCCAGGAGGAGATCATCAAGTGTATTTATTTTCAATATATGTTCAATATTTTATTTCAGTAGTGTGAAATTTCCACAGTCACAGCAACAGGTGGTAAAAAAAACACAAACTCTCCTCTTGGCTGGTTAAAAAACATGATAAAAATGACCTCTTGCGTACTAAAGTGCCCTCAAAAACACACTTTTTCTTGTCGCCCCTGCCCTTCAAGAAGTCTATGCACGCCACTGCAGTAGGGTGAGTGCTACTGTAGGTTTTCAGCAGTGCAGCTCAGCCCCTGAAGGAGTACCAGGTGATTGATAGCTTTTAAACTTTGTTCCTTAAAAATCTGCAGTTCAAGATACTTACCGCTATAAATCTAAAAATTAACCCTCACTGCTAAGGAGCTACACACGGTAGAAGAAAAGTTAACTATTGTTAACTTTAATTTCTTTTTGACTTTAGTTTATTTTATAATATGTTATGGAAATCCACATGCTTTCTGGATTACTAACACTGTTAAAGTGACAATGTAAATAGGTAATGTTTTTTTTTTCATGCAATTTTCATTCCAACAAATTTAATAGCATTTAATCTGTTACATCCAACAAATACACTGATGGAAAACAAAGGGTTACATTTATCCCCTTGCTTTTATTATGAGAATCCTCGCCACAGTATACATACAAAGCAGGAGGTATAGAAAGTTACCCCCACTTGTTGTTGTGAATAACATGAATAATTCTTCCATCTATTTAGCATGAACTTGACTGAATTACTTTCAGGGAAACCAAAGACATTTAATTGCGTCCTGCATCGTTGTTCATACCACATTCTGCTCAAAGCTATTACATCCAATTTCCACCCTGATGATTATTATGTAGTAGATACTAATAGAATAATGGTAGAAGAATAGGCGAGCGCAGAGGTAATTAGGAAGCAGTGGGTCATCTCGTTTGCCCAGAGGAGGATGCAAAGAGAATTACCTGGTCCATAGACAGAGCAAGAGGGGGGAAGGAGATATAAATGTGAAGGGGGCGGAAGAAAGGTAGAAATAGAGAGAGGAACAGAGGGAGACTTGAGAAATGGAGTACGGGCATAGACTGAAAAAGAGAAAGAAAGGCGACAAGACTGAGGAAAGAGAAAAATGAGACTTGTTTCATTTTGAAATGATGGAATGTGTTTCCCGCCCCAGAGCTTTGTTCAATAAGCCTCCTTCTGTTGTCGAGCTCTGGAGGAGAGGAGAAGAAAGGAAAGAGAAAGACAGACAGACGGCAAAATAGCCATGCATATGAGTTAATGTGCGTACAAGTGTGTGCATCCAACCTATAATTCCATAAAGAGCATTAGTCCGCCCACTCTGCTGTTCACTCCTTCCCCTGCATGACTGATTATGATCAAAGAAAGATTAACACATGGATCTCTACAGTCATACATAAAATAAGCCTTATATGCTGATGATGCTCTGTTATTCAAGCCAAGTGTTTCTGTGTTTGCGCTTGATGAATTAATAAACAAGTTATTTTTAGGTGAAAATATTTCCAGTGCCAGGCAGGAGACAAAGGCTCTCTGACAGATATGCATGTTAACTGTCTCACCACAGGTTTCAAAGTTTCTGGCTTAACAATTTTATGTATATTCAATTTTTTGTACTTAAAAACAACTTGCCCTTAAATATACTTCTAAGCAGAATGGGTTCACGGTGCAAAAGTGACAAAATTAAGTGCCCTCCGAACAGTCAATACGCAAAGAAAGAAGCAAAGAAAAAGAAAATGAAGGAGCTTCTCACAGCTGGAAAAATGTCAAACTAATTATAAAATCATAGAACAAGAACTTCACTTTGCTTTACTTGTTTCTTTCAGCATTTTATAAGTCACAGTTTTTTTTATAAATTCATTTGAATTATATGAATAAATCTGTTGAACAAAAGCTAATCTGGAGGTATCAATCAAGAATAATAAAGTTTTTTTATTCATCCCACCACATCTACACAGACAAAATACAGTAATAAAAACACAACAAACCACAATTAAATAATAGAATAAGTAATAGCAATAATTTTACATATGAAACATATTTACAGTATGTACTAAATAAAAGGGAATACAATATATTTTAATTGATTTTTAAATGAGATTTAAATTATACACAATTATTAGGTAAATAAGGTTGATTAATTAGTTGTAGATTGATTAATTAATCATTTATTTGATTTGGATCTGTCGGATGTGTGTGCTGCATCTTGTGTGTCTTTTCTTTTTTGTTATAGGACCAGTGTGTAACAAGTAGTATTGGAACATATGCAATATAATATTCATAGGTGTTTTATTTGAATAAATAATAACTGTTGTGTTTTTGTTCCCGTACAATGAGCGACGTAGCGTTGCCTGATAACAACTGATTCTAAGTTTACCGTCCATGTTTTGACGTCGGAGTCTTAATACAAAAGAGAAGCTCCTTTAAAGGAGTTTTTGGTTTGAAGTGGTGCTGTGAAGCTGTTTTTCATGAGACCATGTTTTATTTATGTCACACACACACACACGGTTGACTGGACACTGTCCTGCCAATGGTTTCACCCCACTGATCTACAGGTGACGCTAACGTAACATATGCAGCAGCGTTCCACAAAGACAAATACAAGCTAGTAAACACACTTTCACAATATTGAATTTAAATCTGCTTTGCAGATGTTTTGTGAGGAGAAAATGTGTTACAGTTTCACTGGTTAACACGTGTAAACTGAACATGTTTGTTTGAATGAACTCTCCACAGGACACCTTATATACCAATATAACCTGTTCTATGATAATGATCCATGAGACCTCAAGCCATTCCTCTCAGCAAGACCTTGATTAACCCAGCTTATTTAAGGATCCAGCCCGCCGGTCCTGCATTATGTATTGTAACATCAGAAAAGTAGCAGCTTTAAAGGGCAGTTCCAGCTGCTGGATCCACCACTTCAACCTTCCACTGAGGTCACAGCTTGCATCTGCAGGCCATCATACCTGATCCTAACCGCACCATTTGCTCCCTTGGCCCAGTACCCTCTGCACCTATTTTTAAGCCTCGTGCCCTTATCTTGGTTCACTTCCTCTCCACGTGCTTCAAGAACTCTTTGCAGACAGGAGCAGTGCTGCTGCATTAACAAAAATCACACCTTAATCAAGCCACAAACTACACCAACTCATCCCCAACCTGCTGTTTCCTGCCAAAATATTACAGCAAAACGATGAACGTTGACTAAAACATCACTATCAGTTCACAGCAGCACGGAAGTAGTCTTGAACGGAGCTTTTCCATGACTGACTAATGGCAGCCTCCTCAGCTTCAAGTCTTTTTGTTCACTTTATTATTCTATTATTCAGACCACAGTTTCACTCCTCAACATGCACAGATAGACTGGGTGATATCTGTAGCAATATGAATGCCTGGAAATGTTTTTATTGTAGCAGTCGTAGCATAAAGTGTGTGTGAATTGCAGGATTTGAGACGCTGAAGCAATGAATGTGATTTCTGAGTGTTTCTTTGAGAAGAAAATATGTTTCAGGGACGTATGGCTCCAGAAATTGTTCAAAATTGTTCATATAATTGTTCATATATATACAGCATATATAGACCTCTGTCTTTGTTCTTTTGAAATATCCAATATCCAACCTCTTTGCCATTTTGTAAGTCAAATACTCCTTCAGACTGTTGTTGAAGAGAAAATGTGTTTTAATGCTTTTTTTTCCTGTGTCATCTTAGTTCCTTTGAAAAATGATTTCTCGCTATCATTTGACTCATTTTTGTGACATTTCTGCAACGTCTTGTTTGAAGGAATGATGGAGGTGGTTCAGTTTCTTTGTTATACAGTATCTACTCACAGGGCTGGCACAGTGGAAGAGAAATAGAAAAGGAAGCAAAAGAATCTGTTGTACGGAGATATTCAGGCGGGCACAGACGCCAGGCGGTAAGGAGCAAAACTAGATGGAGATAAAATAACAACAGAAGTCTGCAAAACAATAAATACAGGAGAGCAGAAGAAATGAGGAAATGTGAAACAAACCTGTTTTTTTTTCTGTGGGATTTGAAGGAATCTTGTAAAAAAAAAAAAAAACATAAAACAAAGGTAACCTAGAGGTTAAGCTCAATTAGAGCAACGATGAGAGGTTGTGGGATTGGGAATTTTAGTGAAGCTACTATACGGATGGATTTTTCTAGTTGAAGATAAGGGTTAGCAGCATAGATTGGAATACAAGCTGAGTGTGCTACATCATTCAGGCACAAATAATTGGTTCACAATCTCGCTGCCTCTCACAGTCACATAGTTAAACAGCTCCTTAGTTTCTTGTCAGATGAAGCAAACTGTCAGAAGCCCTGTTTTCAACATATAGTTTTCTGATTTGTTCCTGCAAGCAGTGCAGGAAGAAAATAGTCATGCCTCCATGATGGTGATACCAACAGTGCCGTGTCCAGACTTTTTCTGCAGGGGTGGCCCAAGTGGGGCATGAAGTCATGCAGGGGTAGCAAGCATGAACATGCATCTCCATCAATATAGCATCAGTTTGTTATGATTAATTTAACTACAAAAATTTAAATTTTAAGTGTTGGTATGAACTGAAACTTCAAATCACTGCACAACTGAATGGGGCAATGCAAGTGTAATATAAATTTTTTATTTTTCAAGGTGCAAAAATGTAAATCATAATATAAAATGCTAACCAAATCAAACTAAATAAATAAGTAACAAGTAAGTAAATAACTGAACAAATCGGAGGTCGAATTGCAAACCAGGCAGTCCATCATGCAGGGTGGCACATGCCACCCCAGGCTGCCCTCCTAGATACGCCCCTGGACACCAAGAACTTTCCCCCCTTTTCTCTCCTGTGGTCCTGAAAAGTTTGCACTCTTGATTTTTAAATATGACATCCAAAACAAACATATCATGCAGCTCCACGCAGGTATTTATTCATCAAACACAGCGGGTCTAATTGGTCCTTTAAAGGGCAATCACAACGGGAGCGTGGAGATCGAGTCTTGATTTTTGCAATTTGGTATTTAGGCACAGGCAAATACACACATTTCAGAGCATCGGGTTAAATTGCATTAAAATGGAATTCAATCACACTCCACAATCAATCTCGATACAACCAGAAACAGTCCCAGCAGCATATCGCCCACTGATTGTCATTGTGATTCTGTGCAGTCAGCTGATCTTGGATCAGGGGGCCCAAATAATGTCCTTAAACAAAAGGCGATTTTACAAATTTCCCATCCGAGGGGAAAAGAGTGATAGAGCGTATCTCCCACTGCAGGCTGAAGACTTGTTTCACCTTCCTCCCTGAATCATCCCCTCTCTCCTCTGCTGACTCTAATTGCTCTCTCAAAATACCCCCTCAGTCTCTCCGTCCGGCACTTATTCTATTTCTTTTCCGACCATTCCAAGCCAGCAGTATCGGTTTGTGGTCTCGTGGGTATTGTAAGAACCAAAAGAGCCCAACCTTTGCGCTCCTTAAGTTTGTCTGTTTGCTCTCACAGGGATCTGGGAATTAAGGCTTATTATGCTGTTATCTTCACTGTAAATCACCCTAGGTTAAAATATAATCTAACGACTAACATGTAAAATGCAAATGTAAGGCTTCAAATCCCAAACAAAGTCTTCAAATCACAGTTTCCAGTGCAATAAACAATGCACAGGCAGGTGTTTATGTTCAAATCCATACAGGGGGAACAGGGTAAATGGATCCGCTTTTTACATTTTATGCTAGTACAGCAAAATTTAAAAAAATGTGCATTCACCTCAGGCAGCAATTGCTGTGTATAATTAAGGTTGCTGGGCATCCGTGGAAACTAACACAAAAACATGAATTTAAAGCAACTTTAGAAGTATGACCCATATTCTTCCCAGGAAAGCTCAAGTATGAGGCGACATAAATCTTATGGAGGTAAGACTCTCCTATACTACAGAGAAATAGTGCACAAAATCATTCTGGTGTTTTTGGCATTCAAACCAGAACATGTTCAGCTGCCACCTGTTGGTATTCAGGCACAGATGATTTCATTTTTTGTTGCAAAATGTCCCAGTTTTGGTGTCTAAGTTTACCTAACTTACACCTACATATTCTGCTGGAAAACAGGACACAGCTTGACTCAACAGGTTTGTGTTGGGAACAGTATGGACATGTACAATACGGATCTGAGTGTGAGCCCTGGTCTCTGATCAGATCATCATACATCTGCTCTGCGACACCTGAAAATCCCAACTGAGCAAACGTTTGTTATGTTAAAGTCATTTAATTAGAATATGAATGTAATTACATAACCTCAGAAACTGCTGCTCACAGCAAACCAGCTCCACATTTAGTTCATGAATCCATATTGTGTATAATACTAAAGTCTCATATGTAGCTAATTTAATTCCAGTGAATTGTTATGATCTTATTTTTTGCTGTGACAAAAATGACATATACATACACTCAGAAAAGCCAAACTGGGTGTCTGCTACATTAATCTAAGTGTAACATGTAGCTTCTATCATATATAGTCATGTTTTGTGGTTGAACATCATTACCTCTGCCAAGGAGGTTATGTTTTCACCAGGGTTTGTTTATTTGTTTATTTGATTGTTGATTTGCAAAATAACTCAAAAAGTTGTGGATGGATTTTGACGAAATTTTCAGGGTTGGTCAGAAGTGGCCGAACTTAAAACTGATTAATATTTGGTGGTGCCGTTGAATAGGATCCGATCACCACCAAATATTAATCAATCTGACCAACGCTGAAAATTTCGTCAAAAAACATCCAGAACTTTTTGGGTTACTCTGCAAACCAACAAACAAACAAACAAACAAGCCCCGGTGAAAACATAACCTCCTTGGCGGCAGGGGTAACTTTAAATAAAAAAAAAGTTGCTGCCTTCTTGGCAGAGGTCTGTGCTCTCTGAGTTCTTTTCTAGTTAAGTAATGTTATTTTAGCATGATGTGCAATAACTTAACATTGTGTAAATTAATTTATGTTGACAGAACCTAATGCATTTTGGGTAAGATAGTAAATTGCGTGTACAACTCCAGAGCAGAAGGTGGCAGTAGTGAGCGAGAAGGGAGTTTTAGAAACTTTACTTCCTGAAGTTCAGTTCAAAACACATGCTGAGAGTCAACAATGAAAACCCTAAGATAAGTCCTTTACTTAACTTAAAATATCTTTAAATAAAACACTGCACAGAAATGTCACATGACTTTTTATTGTCCGCTCTGTTAATTTTGAACGATTAATTTCATCACTGAATGTTTTTGTAGTGTGCTCGCTAATCATAGCCGCATTAGCAGCTAACCATAGCAGCATTAGTTGCTATGGTTAGCTACTTAGCATTTACATTGCTTGCTAAAATAGCGTATTAGAATTGGGTAGAAATACTTTTCATAATTTTCACCCAACAAATGACTTTTTTGAGTGTACTATAACCTGGCTCTTTTACTATATTCTCTATGTGCTCTCTTCTATCAGAAAAAAGGGAACATGGATTAAATCTGGACAAACTGGAGTTCAGTCCGGTAGAAAAACAGATTAATCCCCCTGATATTGATTTGTCAGCATCATTTTGTTATATATTTCTTTTACTGAACTTCCCAACCTATTCAATTATATATAAATTGAAGTTGCCCATACATTAATAATGAGACGGTGCCTTATGGACTGCCAAAGATAATTTGTTAGCAATAGCCCTGGAGTAAATAAGTCATACTGTACATAGAAGCACATGTGCTCTTGCACAGATGGGAAAATCATTTGTGGTTTGTTCTTTTATGCTATTATCATAAAATTCCCAACTTGCCCAACGACCATATTAACCTACTTCTTGACCAACGTCGCCTTCATTTCACGGTACATGAATTTGTTACCATGGATATGTACACTTTTAATTCATCTAATGAAAAAAAATACGGGAAGCAGAGTTATTAAAAATACGATGATGCAATATCACATCATGTCTCTTGCTGAAGGCAAATAAAGCTATTTCATGCCATGACTGCCACTGATTATTTTCATTCCTGTTTCAGAATACACAATGAAGACAGGTAAGCAGACGGCAATGACAGGTAAGAGCAACAAGGTGAGTAGATGACATACAAAGTACCACCAGTGAACCATCACTTGAAACAGGAAGTGGAGCCTCAGCCTAGTGATCGACCTACATGGAGTGTGTTGAGCTGCTGCTGCAGACATATGCATTTCACCTCGGAAGCACCACTAAGTATTACAGGACTTGCTAAGCTGCTTAACATGGGTACTTGATTTGCCTCAGCCTTGCACCATGCTCTGCAAAAAGTAATGCAAATTAAACCAGCAGTCTGTCTCTTTTTACACATGACTCCTCAGGCATACAGCGCATCATGCTGTACATACTGCAAAACGATGTAAAGTGTTTTCTGCTTGGCAGTTAGATAGTGACAACATGTGCAGAAAATATAGCTGAGAGAAGTACGATGTAACAGGATGTGGTTGTTGTGCTGAAGAAGCCCAGACACTATTTTAAGGGAATTCAAATGGGCAATTTTCTCCTCAGCAGGGATGGGAATTTGGTAATAATTGGTAACAAACTCATTGTTTGTGCATTAAAACAACTCTGCCAGTTGATAAGTAAATTTTCCTCTCCTCTTTAATCTTTACTGCCCCAAAAGATAGAGGGTTTAGCACTGCTGTAAAGGTGCTATTTGAGCATAGCAGCATTTTATTCAGTGTAGGTAAGTCTGGTATTTCACAGTGTGATTAGCCCTGGCTGACATGAATACCAGATTATGTTGTGGACTGTCAAAAAACCTCTCACTCAATAACCCCAGCATATTTTTAATATCAGCAGCACATTTACAAGTCTCTCCTTCGCACTTACAATCAAACACATTTTTGCGCTCACAAAAAAAGGTGTTCAAGTCATTTTTTTTGGAGTGAATCAAAAAGCTGCCGTTTGCTTATTCTCTCCTCCTCTCTCTCAATCAGCAGTTCTTCCCTTTGATCTTTTATTCATATGATTAAGTCTGTGTATCACCCGACTGTTCCTTCAACATTTCAGTATATGATGAGACCACCTTTGAAGTCGGGTATGCTGCAGTGGAATTACTTTGGCATTTTTTTTCACCAATTACTGCTGGGATTGAAACATTTACTATCTGGTTTTAAATTGTTTGACCTTCAGTGTAAAAGCACACAAATGGGGTTCAGTGTTGTTTGTATTTTCAAATAAAAGAAAGAAAGTCTGGGTCAGGGGCGTCACTAGGTTTTAAGGACAGAGGGGCTTAGGGGGGTGAAGTGAGGTTTATCGTGTTTTAACAAGCTAAGAGGGCAGTTTAGCGTGTTGTGCCAAATGGGGGCATTTAGTGTGTGTTTTTGCCTCACAAGACGGCACTTTAGCGAACATTTTTCAATAATCAAGCCACAAGGGGGTGAACTGTATTTAAGGGATTTATGAATAATGCAAGGTTATAGGATTCTTTATTTAAACTCATATTGGGGCCATAGTTCTGCACTTTTTTGTTAGAAAAAATGATGCAACTGCAGGACCAGGACCACTCAATCTTTTTTAAGCATTTCTTGATTTTTTTTTTTTATTGATGTAAATCAAAGAATAAAGTGTTTTTGGGTGTAATTAATCCGCACATCGATATATTTCTTTGTACTGTTGTTTTGTCATGAATGCTTTTACGCAGAATATATTTTTTTTTCTTCGTTAAAAAAAAAAAAAATCCATATTATTTAGGGGGGTTTAAGAATATTTTAGGGGGGCTAGCTATGGTTTGCGTCACCCAAAATCTCTCTTTAAAATATTAATATTTAATGTGGTTATTTGCTACATCTGGCTTCTGTGCTCTATTTTTTTGTCTTGCTTGGTTATTATCATGCTTTACCCTTCTCCTCTCCTCCATCTGTCTCTCTTTCTCTTTTTTCAGTGCCAACCACATCCATTCATCCTCACTCTGCCCTCATTTTGCCTGTTTGTCCTTCTCTGTCTTCCTCTCACTCACATCTGTTTTTTCTATCTTTCACCTTTATGTTTGCCACCATCCTGCAATCAATACCTTTAACCCTTGATTTCTCTCAGCTCCTCATTTCTCGCCTCCCCCTTCCCTCTTTCAGTTACTACGTTTCCCCAGAAGATAAAAGGTTTAACGTCAGTTGTGTGAACAAAGAGCAGCCACAGACAGCAGGGGTCTGATAGAAACATAAAGAACCTAATGAGCAAAAGACAGCCGACTGCAGCGAACATGTAGTATGAACATGTACTAATATGATAAAGGTGAGACTGAGGAGGTGAAACTGAGAAAGTGCATGTATTCATGTGTAAGATAATAGATTAAGGGGGGGGGACTCTAAATATTGAAAAATTCATATTTTATCTAGCTTTTCTTTGACTAAAAATGTTTTTTTGATGTCACTTTTTATCCATATTTACTCAGAACCATTTTAGGAGACTTGTAGCTCTGAGTTTTGCCCTGAGCTAAAGTGCTGGCATGGCGCTGATGATGATCTTACCAGGCATGCCAGTGAAACTGTCAATGTATGTTTCTGTCAGTACGCCACCATCTAACCTGCTACAGGAGAAGGTGTGAAGGTGCACTTTTGTCTAATTGTAAGATGTGTGTTTCAAACCTGCAATTGATTCTGATAAAAGGAAAAGCATGCCACTCTTTTCATTGTTATTTACTAATGGGCCATCTCCAAGCACTGGACCCCATCTTTATATGCCCCAAATACCCTTCATCACACATTAGTCCATCCCCATCCCCCTCTACCGTCTTACTCACATGCACAGATATCGCCTGTACTTTTTCCCACCTGCACACACCTCCCCAGTGCCCCTTTGGGTTTCGAAGGCAGCACACCCAGAGCAATGGAGCAGCAGAACCCAGCAGTTGATTAGAGGCAGTATGTGAGAGAAGCCAGATTCAGACATACTCCTCTGGGGAAGTCAAGCCAGCTAATCCGACCCCAGCGTTTACTCTATCAACCCCCTACCAACTGCACTTTGCCCCCCGCACACAAACACACAAGCAACAATATAACTGAGGCGTGAAGATTTCATCTCAGATGGCGTCATGTAAACCTGCATAAGCACAAAGAAAACATAATCCAAGCATGAAGATTTCCACTTAGATCTATGCCAAGGTGAACGGCACACATGTACATTAAATAGGCATATGCACATAGAACCCTGAAGGTCACACGTTACATACACAAATAGTCACTTTTATTCACGTGCATGCACATGCTTCGGGCATGCCATATACAGTATATACAGTATACAGCCACACATTCACAGACACCTGTCCAAACTCCCCACAGACCCCCCTCTGGGAGGACAGAAGACCTTTGGCCTTTGTGACAAAACCTTCCCAGGCATCCTTTCTCATACATGGCTGCAGCTAATCAGAACATGCTGCCCAGATTCACAAGTACAACAGCTGAGTCCCTGAGGGGGAAACAGAGCTGGTGCAGTTACTATAGCGCTCTGACTGGCTGTTCACTTGGCTTGCTGGTGATCTGGCAACTGGTTCTGTTCCTTTTGATTCGGTGGCCAACACCTAAAAGTACATTCATCACATGAATCCCCTTTCATTATGAACTAAAGTGAGACAAATGTTTGCACAAAGATGATCCGTACACACAGAATGCTATCACACTTGTTCATGAGTATTCATGAACCAAATCTTTTTGTTTTTAGATGCGTCATCATGGAAAATGTATCACAGCAAAGACCAAAATATTCCCAAAAGAGATACGATAAGATAGAACTTTATGAATATAGCAAATGTATAAGAAGTTTTAACGCCAGAGTTTAATGTAATATTAATAAAAGTAAGCGTTAGTAAAACAAGTATGAGTGTGAAAAAAATATCAATATTGCAATATATCGCAATACTTTTTCTTCTGATATATCGATTTTTAATTTCTTAATATATTTTTTTTTTCCACCCAAAAGAGTAATGTTTTGGGCCAATTGTAAGTCCAGAGCAACTTCCACATGTTGAAATAAAAAATAAAATAAAATAATAAAAATAATCCACATGCGGTAACTTTGACTTTGACTTTGACAGCCCTAATTTATATATATATATATATATATATATATATATATATATATATATATATATATATATAGCTATATATATATATAGCTATATATAGATATAGCTATATCTACATACTGTATACACAACTTTTATTTTAAGCTGCATTTTAAATTTCTCAGTGACCTATGTAGAATATGCCAATATATCTCAATATCACAATATTGCAATAATGTATCATATCATGACTAAAGTGTTGCGATAGATACGATACGTATCGTATCGTGAAGTCCTTGCCAATACCCACGCCTAGTAATATTGTGCATGCTATAGAGAGAGAAAGATTGGAAATTATGTTGAAAAAGTACTAAAAGGGTAATATTGCACAGGATATGTTATCATTGTGAGACTTGAATGAATGGAATTACAGTGAAGATAAATCATTCCCCTTAAGGAATGCATGTTACCCCCTCCAAGACCCCTGACAACTATTGCAATAGTGCTAAATTTGACTTGTATGGGCTGTTACATAGACACTGATGCACAGAACAACAACAGGAGGATCAGGGAAGAGGCGGTCTGATTGCTCATCAAGCAGCAAGCGAGAGCTGGTGAAAGGCATCAATACGACTGAAGCCCACTCTCCTGGGCCCACCTGTCGATTACAGTGGTAAAGACAAGCTGCCTGGTGCCTCAATCCATTCCCAGCAGCCTCCACTGGGCCTGCACACACCTGAAGAATTCTGATGCCGTAAGGGAACAAGGGACCTTCCACTTCACACTGGCAGACACACAGTGGTTTGCCTCCACTGCATAAACCATTCAGATAAACAACTCTACAGAGAAATGGAGCAAGGATACAAATCTATCACCCATGCGGCAGCGATTCAGTTTGTAAGGATGGAATGAGATAGATTACAGTAATATCAAACTGTCCACAGAAACATGTAAAATGAGACTTTCACAAAGTGCTGCAGTACATTGTTTTGAGCCGGCAAAGACACAATGAATACAGAATAAAGCACGATTTACAAAGTGCAAAAGGTGCTGTAGTTATTTCCAATAAAAATCACTATAAGTCCCAAAGAATTACAATTATAAATGTGAGATTTATCACCTCCAGATTTGAATTATGTGTTCTGACTGTTTGACCAAAGGACAACAATCCCATTGCCCTCTGCTGCCTTATAATTAGACAAGATTAGAGCAGGATCAAGCTGTTTTCGCCCATTTCTCCTCCCGTGGGAGAGAAGAGGTGGGAGGTTTATCCTGTCTAGCCGACTAACCTTGAACACAGAACAGAGCCGTGCAAAGAGACGATCATCTAGGCAGCAGATTTTAAGTAAGTTGTTTTCAGCCTGTTATCTGTATGACAGTGGTGTCATTAGACCTATTTTAGGGGGGCTAATTTATTTTATTATTTTTTATTGTTTATTTATTTATCTATTTATTCTTACAAAAAGTGCCAAAAAATTTGATATAAAGTGGGCAGAATATGAGTCTAAATTTGAATCCTGCTCCCTCCGGCCATCTGTCGTTGTGTCCTTGGGCAAGACACTTAACCCTCCTTGCCTCCGGTGACATCAGTGGTGTGTGAATGTATATGAATGGTGGTGGTCTGAGAGGCCGTGGGCACGTTTCCGTCAGTCTGCCCCAGGGCAGCCGTGGCTACACATGTAGTTTACCATCACCACGTGTGAATGAGGAGTGAATGAATAATGTATCTATACTGTAAAGCGACTTTGGGTGTCATGAAAAGTGCTATATAAGTACAATGCAATGCATTATATATCCTGTGCGTCTCCTGGGGGCTAGCCCCCCCTTCCTTAAAACCTAGTGACGCCCCTGCTGTATGACACCTATAGATACATTAATAGTACATTATTGTGAAAGAAAAAATGAAGGAGTCAGTTTGAAACAGCGGGTCTCTGGTTTTAAGTGTTTCAGCACCATGGACAGCTCCGCACTTTAAGCCTCTTTTTGGTTTCCCCTCAGACAGACTCAGGGTTCATTTAAGAGGTTTCCTCATGAACTCACCCTGCTGACTTCATGCTAATAAATCTTGCCAATACTGGGGCACCGGATATTGATTTCTATGGAGGTCAATGCAGCGACAATTATGAAGTGGGTAATATTCAAACCAGAAGTCATGCACATAATTGATTTAAACCTCACCTGATATTCAGGCTCTTTTCAAAGCTGCTGCACAGTGGAAATTTGAATTGAATAAGAATCTAGTGATGCTGTTGATGCAAAAAAAAAAAAAAGGAAGCAAATGCATGCACATTAGAATCAGCTTCTCTTGAGGAAACCTTATCTGAATGTGTGGCAGACTGAGGGATGTTCAGTCTGTGTGCAATCACGGCCTCTCACTCCACTGCTCCCCCTTTTTCCTTTTGCTTCTCGAGGTCGGTGACTCTTCTAAAGCTAGATGGCAGAAGAGTCCCACTGCAGCTGCAGAGCTGCGCTTTGCGCCGTCATCATCCCAGCTTTGCATTGCAAATTGACCCAGTCCCATCACTCCCAATAACAGCTCCGCTCGATCTCCAAAATGAAAATCAGAGTTATGGTGGGATTGCCTACCGGGTGAATTTCTTTCATCAGCTTTTCGGGATGCTGGCTTGTCTGTCTGAGTCCCCCCCCCATCCTCCCATCACACACATAAACCACATGCTGTCATTAACAGAGTTCATTTCTTTCTCAGGATTTACATTCGTCCCATAAAGGCGCACCTCCTCCTCCACTGTTCCCACTTCATGATTTGTTAGCCACATATCAACCACATCATACTTCCACAGGACTCTCTCTCTCTCTCTCTCCACCCTCTCCACCATCTCCACCTTCCTCTCTCTCTCACTCTGCGTGGCTGGATCGATAAAGGCAGCGTTCCTGCTGTAGGCTCCACTCCTCTCTGCTTTATAGGGATTAAAACAGGAAAGATGTTGAGCAGCAGATGTGAGAGCGCACAGCCACAGATGCTCACACTTGATGCCCCTCTCAGCAGAGATGGTTGAGCCCTCGTCCAGGTTGCTGTGGTCCTATCCCAAAATCCAGTCTCGCTGCTCACTTCTCTCCCATCAGCTGACATAGCGGCGGGCGTCTCTGAGAGAGGGGGGATCTACTTCAACCCTGCAGAAAGACAACATAGACAGGTTACATGTGTTAGTTGTGAACATGAAGGGGATTTACAGGGACGGATACTACGACGGATCTATTGAACTACGGGACGTTTTCAACAGGAGATGCGTTAAATGTGGCCGAGGGGACTTTGTTCAAACCAAAACGATGAGGATTAGGACGGGAGTTGTTTTTTGGAATCTCATCTTTTCACTGATGTTCACTTGTGTGAAAGGTACGAGCCTCTGCAGCAAGCTGCTGTTTCTGATGCCTGCGTGTGTGTGTGTGTGTGTGTGTGTGTGTGAGAGAGAGAGAGAAATCAAAAGCTTTGACGTTACAGACGTGCGCAAAACAGGCTGCCACGGTTTACTGGATAGAGTTTAAGGGACGCATTTCCCCTGGTTGGCGCTCAATGCAGGCTTTGACAGAGTGGCTCAATAGATATTCTTGCTGTAGCCTACGCTTCTTCTAATAGCCTACGTGAGCTGCTTTGCTTAGTAGGCTAACTATACTGAATTGTTGAGGCGCAAGTGCATGCACTGCAGATTTCCTACTGGATGGAAACATATTCTTATTTGTTTGGGTGAGAGCCGTTTCCCTTGTCTGGGTCCAGTTGTCATGTCTTCATGCCTGGATGTGTTGCCTTATAGGCCAGTTTCTCTCCACAACTGTTACTGGAACCATTAAGGGGGGCTGAGGCAATTAGTGGTGTGGAACCAATTTGTCGACTGGTGTTTATCGGACTTGCCAGTGCGGGCAGGTGTAAGGTGGGCTTGTTAGTATTCTGGAGGCTCTCTCTTTCCCAGGCTCTGCCCATTTGAATACTCTAGCTGGTGAGGTAACCAGTCGATTCCATTTTATTTCTTATATGCATCGGCTACATTTATTCAGACCCAGTTTCAGCACTGCTGAAATGTCACTTTTCTGATCCAGTTTTGAAAATAGAAGAGAAATAAAATCTGTTGCTCATTTACTACTCTGCAATTACCATGTGCACATCCATCGTCCCCTGACATTTAAACAGCGTTTGGAGAAAATGAATTAAAATCAATTTGTTGCTTCATTGCAATGTCACTTGCATGTTGATCACGCAAGTGTGTGTGTGAGTGTGTGTGTGTGTGTGTGTGTTTGCTTGTGTGTATCATGTATTTAATGCAACACTGTGAAATTCTCATTTCCAACCAAAATTAAAGCCAAAGAAAAAGAGCAAATCCAATTCCGACCCTCAAAATGTGTTTATGTGTGTATGTGTGCGTTGAGGGTCATTGTACGTGAGTGCATGGCAGTTTATCTGTTGAATGCATGTATGGCTATCTGAGGATGAGCACTCAGATATCAATTTACATGCAGATTGCTCACCCTGTGAGTAATTCTCATGTCTGTCTATTGGGGGTGGATTAAATGTGCAGCATGCAGAGTAGCAGCGCCCACCAAGAACGAGCCAAGTCAAGGCGAGCAGAGTCGGGCACAGTTGCTGTTTCTTCACCACCCACATTGTGGCAATGTCAAACCTTGAGGCCACTGCCAATCCTGCTAGTTCTGTTACTTATTAGGGAGCCAGCCAGCCAGAGATTGGGGAGGAAAGCAGGAGGAGGAGGAGGAGGAGGAGGAGGCCAGGGTCTTCTTTTGGAAAAGAGCAAAGGAAAGTGACACAGACCAAGGCGAACAGCTGTTGTTCCCCTGCTCTGACAGGTGACACGATGTTTGCAGGAGTAAAAAGATAGAGATCTGGCCTGTGACTCACTGCTCTTGCTAAGATAATGATGCTGTAAAAAAAAAGCAGCCTCTATCTGGCAAAGTTTGTTCAATACCGCTTTGCTATAGAGGTGCTTTTTCATATTAGATTATTTTTGAACCAGGATCCATGTGTGTGGGTGCTGCACAGTTCACAAAGTTATCTCAGCACCTGTCTGACTGTCGATATTATAAAGTGGAATTTGGTGACACTTAGTAACTTGGTTTTATAATTAATAAAACTGCACAGTGACTCAAAAAATATTTGTGCTCATTTCAGCAGTCCACCAGCAAACAACTGAGGACATCCACTGCAACTGTGTCACCTGATCCTCTGGGAATTTATAAAACTGCTTGACACAGACACAAATTTAGGAAGCTAAATTGCAGGAACTGTGTGTTTAAAAAAATAGAGCAAAAGACCTGGGTCAAACAAATTAAATTCCTTTGCACCGATAGCGAGCACTTTACTGTATCTCCTCTTGAGGCAGCAGCTGTGTTCACACTGCATCCATCGATCGGTTGATGATCAATCAGGCTCATCATAATGACAGAGCCACAAAGCCAAGTGTGCTGCATTCTGATGAGCACAGATCAAACTAAAGGTGAATAAGATCCATATCAGCGTCATGGCCATATCCTCCTGGATCTGCCTTTTATATTGTTAAGCCAATAGAATATTCCTTATGGAAACTGGTGGATCATTTTTAACTGTATTTCCATTTCAAATGACACTTTGTAGATCAGCAATCACTCAGATATGCAGGTTCTGTCTTTAGGGAATTCTTTATACGGGACAGTTCTAGCAATGACCTGATAATGAAAAGCAGGAGGGGACATGATCGTCATGGGAAGTTGGAGGGACACCACACGCTGGCCTGTTTCCGGCACTGACATTAGCATGTCAAATGACAGCAAACGATGTATGACAGTGAGCAGATTGTTGAAAATGTCCATCTGTTGCGTCCCACCACTTCTGTTTCTTGTGATTAAGCTGTATATTTCTCAAATTTCCATCACTGCGTATTTTGTTGTATGTTTTCTACCAGGCAGTCACTAATTGCTGGTAATCTGGTGGGTTCTGCACTGACACTAATCTGGCCACTGAGCCCTCGATGAAGACTTTCTCTCAATGTGATTATGTAAACAGCCTGGAAAGGCTGCAGGGGCTAATCAGGATTACAATTTGTCTGTGTAATTATACACTATCTACAGGGAATTTGGGGCATTATCCCACTGCCCCTCAGGTTCTTGACCTCCACAAGAGTAGATGAAGTGGAGCAGGAGTATGACCAAAAGGTGGATAGTCTCCAGAAGAATCCGAGCCCAACTGGAACTGGAGGAAGCAAACTATTTTCTGGGATACAGGAACTTGGAAGAGTTTTACTCTCCGGTATCCTGATGCCTCTCTTAGTGCTGACATGTCAGTGGATAGCCTTTGTGGTGCACCAAATTAATACGTATTTCACCGACGGGTCTCTCGCCCGTGGCCTCAGGACTGGGCCACGCTCTCAGATGTTGCTGACAGGTCCCTGCAAAGGTCGGCTGTAGTTTGCTGCTTCTGATTAAGTCAGTTCTTCTCAGGTATCAGTTTTAATATAAGCAGTACTCTTGTGGAAGAGAGATTGGCAATATCTTGTCTTCAGGAAGAAAAGTAGCTCACCGTTTGTTGAGATTAAATGTTATAGGCTGAGGTGCGACGCTGCCTCAGAGTCAAGGCTACAGATTCAAGGTCTTCTGCACCTTAGGTGGAGGTTTCAGAGGGGATTAAACTCTGTCTGCAGGCGTATTTGCGGATAACAATGTATGCATTTATTTAGCCTTGTCCGTGCAGTGGTTAAAATCTTCAAAACTGTCCAAGTAAGACATTTGCAGTTGTAGCTGGGATGCATTTATGCAGCAGCTGTGTTTACTAACAGTTATAGGAGGGAATTGAAACAGCAAGAAATTAATTTTAAATGAGGTGTAACTAATACACCAGTAACTACACACTGCATATAAATTCACATATTTATTCCAGTGTTCATTGAAGCGAAATGATGGTTGGATATTTTTGCCATTATCTTGTGAAGAATTGTACCCCCAGTATATTATATTCCCATGATTATTATTCACTTTATAACCCGTGATCCACACATCCTCATGGATCTCACTTGGCAGTGACCACTGCTGCTCTTGTTTGTGTCTGCGGCTGTCGACTGGATTTCTGATGTGTGACAGGAGAGCAGGCTGGACTGATGCGTGGTCAGGGAAACAAAGTGAGCTGACGTGGAGGTAATTGAAGAGGTAGACTGCTTTAGTGCAGGTCGCTGGGATTGCACAGCACATTTCACAGCAATTAAAATAATATGTGTGGATAGCTGAACTGATGCATGCTCAGACTTTCAACTGCACCACTTTGTATATTCCATATATGGAATACATACCTCCATAGGCCCTCACATCAGGGTTAGTTTGGAAATTATTATTTAATTTTTCTCTCTCATGTAGTGTATTTCAAATGTGAAATTCTATGATTTTTTTGGGTTCCATGCTGTGTGTTAGCCTCTGGTCCTGGCCCGTGGCACTGCATTTATTAAAGTGTTTAATCGCCCTTCTTTGTCCATTCTCAGTTTAAAACCCAGTCTTATTTTGGTTATAAAAGCATTATCAAGGACACACAGTGTCACTGAGACCTAGGCCCGGTGAATATCACCAACAACTGCAGCGTCAGCAGCTTCAGACTTGCAGCTCCAGTCTAAAAGCAATGACAGTAGCAGTAATAGCAACAGATAGCAGAGGTAATAGCTTCTTATTGTGCCACCTAGAGACACAGTGTTACAACTGAGGAGTGCTTTAATACCTGCTTTGTGTGTGTGGACTTGGATTTGATGTTTTAACCTGCAAAATGTAAATTATTTTATAAAATAAGCATTTTTTTGGGGGGGAATTCTAGTACAAGTACAAAGGCGGTGCTTATTCCCCTGCTTCTATTGTCTACATGTCCTCGTGTCCTTGAGCAAGACACTTAACCCCCAACTTGCTCCCTGAGTGCTTTGTATAGCAGCCCACTGCTCCCTTATGGGATGGGCTAAATGCAGAGGACACATTTTATGGACGTGCTTGTAAATATATGACAATAACTGATGTTTATTTTTTAGTATGTAGACCAGTCTTCTGTCTTCCAGGGATTAAAGGTCCATTACAACAAGCAGCAGAACACAGCAGATCGAGTGGTGTAATAAAGATACAGTGAATGGTATGAATGAAAAGGCAACTTTATTTATATAGCCTAGCACATATCAGCAACAGGGCAATTCAAAGTGCTTTACATAAAGCATCAAGAATTAACTGATAAATGACAGAAATGAATGACTTAATGACTGGATAACAAACTGTAGGATCCTCACTCTCCATCATTCATTAAATAAAAACAAGCTGAAATAGAATAAAGACAGGAATAAAATACAAGAATAAAAGTTACAGTGCAGTGGAAATTAATAAAAGTAAAAAAAAGTGAAATTGCACATTAATAGATAAGAAACAGAATATATATATATCAGAATATTGCATATGACATAATGCATATCAGAGAGAGTTGCAGCACTGTCTCAACACATCAGTCTGAGTATTAATATTGCACAAGACTATTTACATGTTGCACATGCCCATGGATTATTGCACATGACATGACATGTTAAAAACAATCGTTTTTGCAAATACAAAGAAAGCAAAACTTCTCAAAATCTGCCGCTGACACAGTCATTGGCTCCAGGTGGTGATAAGATACAGAAGTTGTGTCTTTGCCCTTCTTTGCCTGAAGGTGGTAAAATCAACACGTCTGCATCTGCTAGCATTATGTTTCCTTCACAAAGGTGGAGCAGGTCTCCATGTACTGGAGAATCTGCAGCCAGTGAGATGTTAATGTGGTGATTTGTACGCTTTGAGTCTAAAAGAAATATGTCTTCATTCTGTGAACAGGATGTTGAGTGAAAGGAGATGTTTGCCTGGAAAGTAAAGAGCATGTTGTTTGTCTTAAGATAAAAAAAGACAGGTCTGGTGCTTCGTTCCCTTTCCTTTCTTCAGGCAAAGTGAAGTGTTGATGTTATTGTTTGTTTGGAGGATTGGAGGTGAGAGAGACAGGCGTCCTATTAGATGTGCTGTTGGCTCGCGGTCCTGTGTTGTACAGCAGCTCTCACAGTGGTGGCCTGGCATCAGGTGCAATGTGGTATTGGTGTCTCTCCATAAAATACTGTATCTGCTGGTGGGAAGTGGGTAAAGCACAGGCAGCACGCAGACGCTGGCAAGCAGTTATTCCACTCTCTGTTCAGACATAGAACTTCTCTTATTTCCTTGTGCAATGGTGTGTGTTCGGTGTGTGTTTGCACACGTGCCAGCTGTGTTTCAGAGTAGGCACTGTATTTGATTTTAGTTTCTCACCTCAGTGGTCGGCAATTTAAAACCGCCAAATGAAATATTTCCGAGCCCTTTTTCTAAATTGCGGTGACATACGTGAGGTAATAGCCATTCTCCTGAAAACCCTTTTTGTGTTTCTGTTGTATGGAGCCCATTTCGCTTTCATCAAGCATGCAGACAAGCATAGTAAGGGGCTGCGAATATGCACACCCTATCATAGTATGAGTTGTGAAGGTGCAGCACAGCCATGCAGATAAAATCCGTCTCTTCGGGACATCAATTTAAGATTTCTGTCTACTAAGGTTGCTGTCGAGGCCCTTGAAGCCATCATTGTTGTATTCCTGGTTGTGCTGATGAAAAATTATTTTCCCCTTCCCTCCATATTTTATGTCTGTGGCTCAGACTAGAGCTTGTCATAGATCTAAGAGAAAAGTGCTTGGATTTCTAAAAACAAAATTACCTCTAAATATAGCTTCTAAGTGCTGCAGCAGCTCTGATTTGATGGGGCAGACCCTGAAGATTCATGATTTGAAGGGATGCCAGCAGACAAGTAACAAAAGGTTTGTTTTTGTTTTTTTTTACTGACTTGCTCATTTCCTCTGATCAATGGTTATGTTTAACACACTCTATAATTTTAATTTCCTCCTCTGGACTTGTAATAGTAAAATAAAATCAGTATTCAGTGGAGTGTCTATGTTAACACCACCAGTTCTCTTTGTTGCTAAGAGTTGGGTACTTTTCCAGTGAATGAAGCCTGCCAGGATGTTTGTTGACCTTTGTTTCGCTGGGTAAGGGCTCTATCTTTCCCGTAACGAGGCCTCGCTGATGGATATCTCTATATCGGCTGACTCACCTTTAAGGTCAGGTGCAAATCAATGCAGGTTTTTTTGTGCTTTAACTTTGATTGCTAGGAGTGAAGCAGTTGCCTCCCCCTCTGTTTGTGATAGGCTGTCATCATGAACAATGATGAAATGCCAACCAGAAGAATAGGTGTCCTTGACTAAGCATTCACTACAGTCTATCGTGAGGAAATGGAGTATCAAGCAGAGAGAGAGAAAATAATACATGCCAAAAATAAATCAGGAAGAGGAGCTTGAAAGCGCATCGCTCAGTAGGCTTGTGGATATTGGGCTCAGGATCTGTTTGAAGAAAGATACTGTGATGTATGAAGAGTGAAGGCGAAACACTTTCCATGTATGGATCGACTGGGGGTCCAAGTGGTGTTCAAAGACAGGTGGATATCGAGCATTTTAGTGTTGTTTAGTTATACATTTAACCATGTGTTGATTTTAACACATTGGTCTGAATGCACACTGCGAAAACACAACGGCAACAACAACTTCCCTTCCTACTCCTGAATCACATGTCCAAAACTGACCAATCAGAAGCAAGGTTATCCTTAACACAAGTAAATGTATATGAAACTGACTAATCAGAAGCTAGGATATTCTTAACTCAGGTAAATGTATATAAAATGAAAGGGCAGATTCTGCACAGATTTACTGCAAATATTTTAAACTACATATAATAAATGAACATATTTAATTATCAGTATATTCTTCACAAATTATATCATTATAACGCCCTAATTAACTTGTAAAATTAACTTATAAACCTTGCAGTTGTATACAGTCACTATTAATTAGACATACATAATATTTAGGGATCGCATCTAAAATGTCAGATGCTGTATCATCACTCTGATAGCATCAGTCCATTCCAGACTCCAGTCCAGCTCTTCTATCCAGCAGCAGAGTCCAGCGATCACAACAACAGGTGTGCCAAAGTGCTAACAAAGTAGAAGAGGAGGAGTCCATCGTGTGGCAGCATTTTTAGTTAAAGTCTGAAAAATACATTGCAGCTAAGTGTAAAACTGTCATGAACAAGTTTTCAGTGGTCACAGACCCAGGAAGATTAATACGACCGAAGCAGCATCACAAACAAACAGCAGGAAGATTTTCATCCATCCATCCATTTTCTACCGCTTATCCTCATAGGGTCAGGGGGGGCTGGAGCCTATCCCAGCTGTCTTAGGGTGGAAGACAGGGTACACCCTGGACAAGTCGCCACCTCATCATAGGACACATAGAGACAGACAACCATTCACACTCACTTTCACACCTACGGTCAATTTAAATTAACCAATTAACCTAATCCCCATGCATGTTTTCGGATGGTGGGAGGAAGCTGGAGTACCAGAGAGAACCCACGCAGACACGGGGAGAACATGCAAACTCCACACAGAAAGGCTCTGGGATTCGAACCCATTCTTGCTGTGAGGTGACAGTGCTAACCACTACACTAATAATAACTAATAATAAATGGGTCAGTTTTTCTCAGACCTACTGCTGACTATTGTTCTCTTTTTGAGTTATATCACTAGATCAAGTCTTTTCTAACATGCCATACACGATTACTTCTGAATATCTTATCGGATCAATATCAGTATCGGCCACTACTCAAGGCTACAATATCAGTATTGTATCAGAGGTGAAAAAGTTGAATAATATTTAAAGATAAGTTCCCTTCCTCATGTGTGGTATATTTCTAAAAATACATCTATATGACTGAGAGAAAAAGGTGTATGGGCATATTATATAAATCACATCACATGTAGAGTTTGTGTCAAAGATGTGGCCACTAACAAGTCCCTTATAGCAAGTTTAAGTGAAGTTTAAAGATTTTTGGGCTTCTGAGGCTGGTGTACTAACTTCTTAGATAACAGGCTCTAAGTCCAAAGAAAGTAATCATAAATAATGCGAAAACAAAGCTACATAATAACATGAATTATACCACAGTGCAGCAGAAGAGCACTCGGTGAAATGTTCAGAATTTTAAAGAGAAGTGTTAGTTGTCCTTGAAACATAAACTCTCAAGATCAGACACTGAAGGAACAAGTTTCTCTGGAGTGAGTGCTTGACATATGTATATATATTTCTGTATAGATACGCATGTTGGCCATCATATATACAGTACATGGTGCTGAGCTCCTCCTGTCCATTTGTTCAAGTGTCCTTGAGCAAGACAGCCAGCAATTGTTTTAGCAGTTTTATGTAAAAAAAAGATGTTAAGGTCAAAATCATCTGCCAAATGACCCAATGCAACGTAATGATGTAGTGTGACGATGTAGTGCACTTTCTTTATGTAGGCCATTTACAGCGTCCAGTGGACCTCACCAAATCTCTTCACAAAGGCCCTGCAGCTGTTTGCTTTGTCCACACGTCACAATGTTTGGACATGTTATTGAGGAAGAAAAACCCAAGGACAAAATGTCTTAAGACAAACTTTCGTTCACAAGCTTAATGCCACTTTGAGGAAAAAAATCAGGACACAAAAGCTTTCATCTTAATATTATTCTAACTTACGATGGAGCGTTAGCGCCACATTGAGAGTTTTTTTTTTTACAGACGTTGAGAATAAAGTTATTTTTTACAAGAAACAAGTCATTATTTACAAGAATAAAGTCATTATTTACGAGAAAACAGTTGTAAATTTACGAGATTAAAGTCATTATTTACGAGAAAGCAGTTGTAAATTTATGAGATTAAAGTCATTATTAATGAGAAAAAAAGTCATTATTTACAAGTTTACTTAATCTCATTAATTTTTGGCTTTTTTTTCTCTATAATAATGACTCTATTTCTCAATGTGGTCCTAATACTCCGTCGTACTAACTGACTGCTCTAAGCCACAGGGTTTGTTAGATTAGATAAACCTTATTGTCCTGTTGAAAAAATACTTTTGGACATCCAGGCTGCTGCATAAATTGAGGACAATAGACAGTCGATAAGACACAAATGGAGCAGAATAGACAGCAGATAAATTCTATACAGTTTAAGGACAATAAAGCCTAAGTACTGCAGTGTCTCCTCAGGATACAGAATCCAACAGTTTCACTGCAGAGTTTGTCTACCAGTTAAATCTGCTCTGCGAGATCTTGAAGCAATTACCTGAAAAGAGCAGGTCAAATCGTGCATGTTTGTTTTCCAAGACTATTCTGTTGAAAAATAGTGGACTGGGATGGACAATCTTTCATACCCATCAGCAATCATCCATTTCCCAATGGTCTGTTTGTCACTCATAATAATTTGGATGGCAGTAAATGACTCCTCCTCTGCTCTCCCTGCTGCACATAATCGTTTCTCTTTATGGCCCAGCTACAAATCTGCATTAATACTGGAGGACAACATATTGGCTGTTTACTTCTTTAGGCGACACCAGTGGCGTCATTAGGCCTATTTTAAAGGGGGCTGAAGCCCCCCCAAAACAGCCCCCTGAAATAATTTGGTGTTGTTTTATTTATTTTTCATTGTTTTTACAAAAAAGTGCCAATAAATTCAATATAAAATGGTCAAAATATGGTTGTCTTGGACTGATTGTTGAAAAATGCACACTAAAGTGCCCCCTTTGGAGGTAAAAACACACCCTACAGTGTCCTCTTGGGAGGCAAAAACATGCACTAGAGTGTCCTCTTGGGAAGCAAAAACATACACTAAAGTGTCCTCTTGGGAGGCAAAAATGCACATTAAAGTGTCGTCTTGGGAGGCAAAAATGCACATTAAAGTGCTCCCCATGCTCAACTGCCCTGTTGGCTGGTTAAAACAGGATTAACTGCCTTCTTGGGAGGCAAAGTGCCCTTTTGGGAGGTTACTTTGGCAATATATAAAGCCAAATTAACCCCACCTAGGAGCTAAGCCACCGTCCTTAAAACCTAGTGACGCCCCTGGGAAATACCTATCCCTTCATACACTAACTCAGTGGTTCTCAAGTGGTGGGTCCTGACCCAAAAGTGGGTTGCGGACACGTTCTGGATGGCTCATGAACAGCTGATCAAAAAAATAAATATTTAATGCGCAGCCGATGTTTGACGTGCTTTATTTTGAAAAATATCTTATTTTGTAAGGCACATGTACACTTGCAGCCGCCTCGGCTTGATAGCCAAGGTACTTGACACTCAGTTTGTGTTGCAAGGAGGGGTTAAGATGGCAAAACGTAAATAAGACCAGAGGTATTTGAAATGTGGATTTTCGTTCATTGAGGATAATAACGTTGATATTTTCTGTATATGCAACTTTAGTTCATGTGCTCTGAAATGCACTTTACTCAATAAAACTGGCTTATTTATGTTAAAGATTTGAGTCTTCAAAGTTTTTTGTCATAAAAAATAAATTTGCTTGGTTTGAATTCTATAAAAGTGGGTCGCAACTTAAGGACCATGGGAAAGTGTGGGTCCCAGAGTGAGACCAGTTGAGAACCGCTACACTAAGTCATGTACTGGAAAGCCAAAATATAGTCTCTCATAAACATTAAAAAACATATTCAGCCTGAAACCAATTCTCTTATCGGTGCGATGCATAATGTATTTTGTTTTTTAAAATCAATCTTATTCTCCTCCTGCACCGTGGTTCATTACCTGGTTCATTCTGCTCAAAACAATCTCTGTATTCACTGGGCAAACAAGAGAGAATCACATTCAGTAGTCTTGTTTCACCCTTTGCATTAGTGAGAAGCGAGGCCAACAGCACGTATAAATATGCATGTTCTCGCACACAAACATGCATATATTCAATTCAGACTGACAAACAGAAACCCCTTCAGAAATCTCATCAGGGTGGGAAACAACTGCCATTTTCCTGTCTGCGTTTTGCTCAGAGAGCATGGCAATCAGTTAGACGCATCGGAGGAGTGCCGCTGTGAATATGGGGTATTTGTGTTCATGTTACATCCAAAAGGCCAGGGGTATAAGTGTAAGTATTTGAAGAACAGCTGGGACTGTTCTTGAGCTGTCTGTCAGCCAACACGGCTCCCTGCTGAGGCCTGTTTTTTGTGCATTATGATACTGATTCATATTTTTTGAACCACATTTTCCCCACTGTGCAATCACAGCATGTTGTTAATTTGGTTTCTCATCACAATTTATGGTCGGTGTTGCAGAGTGGCGCTAACATGGGGTTGGAGAAAACCCTGGGGAGTGCGCTTTACAATTGAAGTGATGATGGAGGTCGCAACAAGCAACTAAGTGATGACAGTGGAATTCAAAGAAGATATAGTGTAGGTGTAAGTGGTAAATGGATGTAATGCACATCCACTCTTCTTGTATAATGTTGTCATTTTCCTTTGAGGTAACAAGACGAATGATTACAACAATGTTCTTTTTATAGATGCAGCTTTTATGGAGATGACATTGCTCAACGTGTTGCAAGCTCATATGATTCACAGCACTGAAAGGGGGGATTACAATTCATTATGGATAGCTTATGGAAAAAGGGGGCAATAGAGGGGGCTGAAGAAACAGTGGATAGAAATTGAGTGAGAGAAGAAGAAGAGAAAGGAGTGCAGCGATACTGAAGGATGAAATAGGAGAGAGAGAGGCGGAAAGACGGGAATAAATATCTCAGTGACGAGCATCTGTTCTGTCATCTTCAGGACATCAGAACAATCAGCCACACAAACATTTCCAAGCAGAAAACAGCGTTCCTCTGAATATTAGTTATCAAGGGCTGGACAAACAGACAGGGACTAATAGAGCTCTATGGGTGATGTCTTTGCTTCACTTCTAAACTGGATGATTCAAGAAAGAATCCAAAAGAGGGACAGATGTTGTGGTGTATTGTCTTCTTCACAGTGGACACCCCTGGCCAGTGGTGCCATTAGGCCTATTTTAGGGGGGCTGAAGCCCCCCCTGAAAATATTCTTCAGCCCCCTAAGTAATTTGGTGTTGGTTTATTTAATTTTTTTTTTTTACAAAAAACTGACCACAAATTCAATATAAAGTGGGCAGGATATGAGTTCAAATAATCATTAACCTTGCATTATTCATAAATTGCTTAAATGTGGTGCTCCCGTTTGGCAAAAACTGCCCTATATTCAAGATTCAATTCTTTATTGTCATTATGCACGCATAACGAAATTTTGTAGAGTCTCTCAGCTTAAGGACACACATAAATAAGGAAATTAAAAGGAAGATATAAAATATAAAAATATAAATATAGAATATAGAGCACCCATATTCACAGAGGAGATATTTACAGTAGAATGTGATAAGTTATAGCAGAATAAATATAGTATTTACAGTAGAGATTTGATATTTGCAGCATAAATTAACAATATATAGACTGTATATATATGTATATATATACATTAGCCTCACTTGGGGCCTAAGCGCCCCCGTCCTTAAAACCCAGTGACGCCCCTGCCCCTGGCTGTCTTTATAGGTTTTATCTCTGCCTTTAATGTTATTCAGTTCATATCTGATGATCTGCAAACTACCTCCTTCATTTTAAAGTCATTTTTGGTGAAACAGCAGCTACCTTTTTGAATGTTATTCTGTGTAAAGACTATTAAAACAGATTTCGGCAATGAATGCATCTGACATTTAAGGACCTCAAATAAAAGCAGTAATATTTGACTTTTGCTCTCTAAAAGTATGTGGGTTTAATTTCTACTGAGCCCCATACAGCCCCATGATTAAAGCTGCATCTCTTGAATCTCTTTTACTTGGCTGTTTTAAGAATATCGCTCCAACAGACATCAAATAAAAAATGTATTGGTGATAATCATTCTGCTGTAACATTTAAAGGGCTATTCCGGTGATTTAGTTTTACCATTTCCATAAAATAAGGAGGCTCTCAAGAGACTAGGGTAAAATTTAGTTTTTGAATATTTATAGATATGCAGGAGGTGACTCCCAAGATAAGGAATACACTTAAGAAGTACATCAGTGTTCAAATAGTGTGTTGTTATGCCCTGATTCTTCTGCTTTTACTGGAGTGAATGATGTCTAAACTGAAGCCAGTAACCACTGCAGCAACTGTCAGTAATGGACATGTGTGATGCATGAAGCATTATGCCATATCTTCAGGTGCTCTTCATTGGCTCTAACTTGTCTTATAAACTGTATGACATGCACCCAGTGAAACTATCAGTTGATTTTTGAAGGAAATCGGCAAAATGCAGCTGCTAGGAAAACACGTTGGTGTCTCTATTGGTGGTGGCTTTACTAAAATGAAGATCAGACTATCATCTGTAGCACCTATAGGTGTTCCAGAATATGTGACAACTTCAGGGAAATGATCAGTAAAAATAGTAACATGTGGCAAAGCCCCATAGACCACCAAGCAATAACAAATAGCAAGGTGCCACCATGCAATTACTCATCCACACTTGTAAATCCAATATTCCTGAGAGCACTTGAAAGCAACAATAATGTACCGTGTCACAGGTTGGATTGTGTTGACCCTGTAGGCGGTGCATCAATGCTGCAAATTTGCCATGATTACCCTGTTTGCTCAGTGGTGGCGGGAATAATTGCGATTTCGAAATGTGACAAACCATGGTGAGATTTTTTTCCCCCCTACTGCAGCTCATTGCCAGACACAACCTGGATCATAAACCTGTATGGACACGATATATACTGACTGCATCCATAACTGGATCTATAAGAAGTTCAGGCCACTTGATCGCTGGATATAGCAGGAGTGATTAGGCCTTGGGGCAGGTCAGTTATCTGTAATAGATGGAGATATATTGTACTGTCAGGGACTCTGGGTCAAGACCCCTGTTGTGAGAATAACATCCTGAAGGTATTGCAAGATGTATTTATGGTAACAGAGTTGTTTTTTTATGTAAAAGCTTCAAGACTTTGTCCAAAACTAATGAAATTAATTGTCAGTTTAGCATTAAGTTAGCTTGCATCAATTTATAGAAGGCATACAGTACATATCATGAGGAAAAATGACTTCTGTTTCAGTTGCATAGCTGCCAAGTGATCTGTGTGTTTTGTATTTTTTTCCACACATACTGCTGTGCATATGTATGGCTAACACATCCTTTACCTACAGAGTGTGAAAAGCTAATTACACTGGGAGTAAATTGTGAGGGGCAAACCATGCATCTTAATTAAGTTTGCATTTCATTAGACAACGTGCGAGATAGCCTCAAATAAAGCTGCACTTTCTTTGCAGCGTGACACTCTGTGTTCACGCACTGTTTGTATAAGTGTGGGAGGGAGTAGACTCCATGTGTAAATGTGCAACAATAGGTGTGATTGTATATGTCTCTGCATGAGTGAGACAGATCATTTTTGCACATGTGTTTGTTTCACTTTCCCTCATTTACATTAACAGTACAAAGGTTAGCCAAGCAATCAGATTATTGTACTTCAAGAATGATAGTATAATGCCTAACCTAATATGTCAAGGGTATTGATTTTCAGCAAGCCAGTACGGCAAAGTGCAAAGATATATGTTGTGTGGGCTGTGAAACAGTGTTAAGGGCTTGTGGCACCAAATTGGAAGACCTTGCTTGTTTCTTCTCTCTGGGGAAAAGAAGTGGGCAGTAATGACATATCACACGCTTTAAGTCCAATATAACAGTGAAAACATCACTGTATTTCTCAATTTTGCATTTCTCTTCCTTAATGACAGCAGTATGTAATACAGCCTATTCTTTTTTATATCTGAAGGGCTAAAAACATAAATGGAAACACAAAACTCTTAGTCTTACTCAGCTGGTTGCCAGATTTCCCTCACAGCTTCTGCCAGCTGAGAGCATTGTGGATTTTACAAATGATTCTCAGTTCTCAGTTGAAGAAATATTGCACCTGGACTTTACAGGATGCACTCAGTTGTTACAATAAAAATGTTACTGGGAATAGCATCTGTGCCAGCCTATTTATGTTTTAAAGCCAGTCTGTTTATTTATTGCTGCTTGGATGTGTGCACCAGGAAAAATTAAGTACATTTTCTGTAAGGAGTGTTTTATTTCTTTCATACACATTCACGGTGCGTTTGCTAATGACTGTGTTTTTCTTTCTTTCCAGGTTTTATCCATACTTGCGGAGGCACTTTAAAAGGGAGGAATGGGACAATAGAAAGCCCAGGGTTTCCATATGGATATCCAAATGGTGCAAACTGTACCTGGGTGATTGTTGCCGAGGAGGGGAGCAGGATTCATATAGTTTTTCAATCTTTCGCAGTGGAGGAGGAATATGACTTTTTATCTTTGTATGACGGGCATCCACACCCGGCTAACTTCAGAACAAGGTAAGTACTGTAAGTGGCTCTGAAGCCACCTTGAAGGCTGGCATGCAGACAGGGATGGGAAGTAAGAGGGAGGGACGCCTACAGTGATCATTCATTCAAGGAGAAGGCTATCTTTAGCCCCATGTGAGACCAATAAAATGGTGTGTTTTGCCTCCCAAGAGGGCACTTTAATGCTCATGTTTTGCCTCCAAATAGGGCACTTTAGTACACATTTTTGCCTCCTAAGAGGACACTTTATTGCATGTTTTTGCCTCCAAAGAGAACATTTTAGTGCACGTTTTTGCTTCTAAATAAAACACTTCAGTGCACATTTTTGCCTCCAAAGAGAGCTCTTTAGTGCATATTTTTCAACAACCGGGCAAAGAGGGAGGACGTATCATTCACCGTTGTATGCTTTACATACAAGTTTCATGTGTCCCCTTAAAATATGCCTAATGACCCCACTGCCTGACATGGTTTTATACAGAATTGAAATGCCCTCACAACACTGTATATGAAAAGTACAGTACAAAAAAAAAGTAAAAAAAAGAAAGTCTTTTTTTTTCCATAAATAAATAGTAGTCATAAATAGTCATGTCCTTTGGATTCCATGTAAAGAAACCCATCAACCTGAAAGTGATGCATGGGTCACTTCAGTGGCCACCAACCTTTATCCAAATGCTTCACTGGAGGAGACAGGCAGAGAAAAACACAAATATTTATCCTTCTATACTTTACCCACTGAACAGACAAATAACTGTTGACTTGTTTGCTTATCACGTTCTTAGCCTCAGATTTTTCTTTTTGGATTCCTCCCTCTCCTCAGTATCTTTTAGAGCAGCAGAATTATTTGGGTCTTGCTGTGTTTGATTTTACAGAGTGGTAAATTCACACTGCTACTGCGTGCTGTTCGATAATTTGATTTAATAAAGGAAAAATGTGTTACCCACAGGGAGACGGCATTCCCTGAACCCATATGTAAGCTATCGTTAGGGTTGGACATACAGTAAGACACTGGGTTTTTGAGGGATGTACGGTGGATTTTGATTAATACAAAACTCTAATGCTTTATTAAACGCACTGAAATCATCAAAATGAGCTCAATCAAACCTTGCAAAATTGGTTTAACCGGCAAGCTAATCATCATTGAATTGACTGGTGAAAGAAATCATTTAATATAGAAATATGTTGTTGTTTGGCCATAAATAAGAAGCACGATCTGGACCGCATCATTCTTCCATTTCCTACTTTCCAAAATTAAACCTGCTTTCATCAATAACTATGATATGTTTGGATTTGGGAGGAAAACGGCACAACGGTTTCACACTGTTCTTGTCAAACCAACTTGAAATAATCCCATTTTTTTTTAGATGCGTGTGCTGTCTACTATTAGAAGATTATCTCTCATCTGAGCTGATACACACATTGGCTTTTAAACCTGTCAGATGCTTTTTTTCTCTGAAAGATGTCTTAGCATCTGATTATCCACTTGTATTCACAAGCATGCTCCATCAGAGGTGAGAGTGGGGGTCCAGTATTTCTTTGTGAAACACTCAGAAAAGCAGTGGCAAAATGATTTTTCCTGCCTCATTTACATTATACGACTCAACTTCAGCGGAAGTGGACCGAGGTCACATGCTAATACAATGGAGGATGTATAGCAAAGAGTGACAATGAAGGGGAATAATTCAAGAGCTGAATCATTGTTGATACTTTAGCAGCTGAATCACTTTAGATACTTAAAAGATTATGTTGCATAATGCTGCTGTCAAGGTCAGGCTTATGAAAGGTTTGTCACCATGCTGGTTGACTCCACATCACTTAATGATCTTGCATATGTTACTCTTGCTGCAAATATGGTGAAAAAGCCTTTTAATATAATGCCTTATGCCTATGCACAATTAAAGAGCAATGACTTTGCAACTTGTTCTCTCAAGAAGCATGGCGAAGAAGTGCCAGTCTAAGCCTTTTCTCTACACTTGTGAAATAATTCTTGCACAAGTAGCTTACAATGAGCCAAATATATCCAACATTACCCCAACACATTAGCTCAAACCTGTGTGTTATAAACAGAGGGCATTTTAATGGCAGTAATTTGAGTTTAGTGGCAGTAAAATGGCACAACATCAACAAGTTATGTGATCGGTGATCACACATGCTGCGGACGTCTCTGGTTGCTTCATATGCTGAGATCAGTGGTGTCTTTAGGCCTATTTTAGGGGGACTGAAGCACCCCTGAGATATTGTTAAGCCCCTCTAAATAAATTGGTTTTAGTTTATTTTTTTTAATAAAAAAGTGCATCTAATTTCAACATAAAGTGGCAAGAATATGTTTTAAATAAATAATCATAGTTAGTACAGTGAAGAACAACAAATCACATGTTCCTGAATGCAGCTCAAAAGTCCCACACTGCAGCTAACACGTAAAGGCATCATGTGATTAGACGCTGAGCAGGTGAGGAAAGATGGAAAGAGAGGAAGACTCCGCTCGCGACACCTGTGCAAATAACTTTAGTAAGTGATATTTTACACTTTGTTCTGACCTGACTTTGTGTATATTTACATACTTGCTCACTGGCATGTAAGCTACGGTGGTTAACCTTGTTTGGCTGTGTAAACTCAGGTGTGTTCCTTTTAATATCGGACATAATAATTGCTAATGGCGGAGAGATGAGCACTGAACTGAGCACTGAGGGAACTACACAGCCTTTCATTGTTGCACACTGTTATTTAGTGCGTTTGAGAACATCTGCAAACCTTTATTTTGGTTTCTTAAAATTGTAAAGGCATAAGGATATTGTGTCTGTGTATGTGTTACCCTTTATACAGCAGGTGTGTTGGCTCTGTATTAATTTAAGTTTAGCTGCCTCAATTCATTTATTGTGATTGAACTTACATTTTTGCTGTTCAGTTAAAGTTGCAGACAACTTGCTGCAGGGACACAACCTCTTCCCAAGTGCAAATGTGAAAATACTGTAGAAATAATTGACTATCTGCGGTGTTTGTAGCATCAGATTGTCTGTTATGGTGTGTTTGTGTTTAGCAGTAGATTAGATTAATTGTCCTAAACCTAGAGACAGTGTAAATTATTCTGCTCAAGAAGTGGAGTTGACTGTTAGATGCACTACTACTTCTACTTTTATATAAATGAAGTGAGTTGTAGTGGATGTAAACTAGCTTGCAGTTGTTCAGTTTATTCTTATTTATTTAATCTTTTTATTGTAAGACCAACGGTTGTCTTGTATTGTAAGGTCAGTTTTAAACTTGGGTATTATCTCTGACCAGTCTCAGAAGAAGGACATTGCATTTTTGGGGTTTCTTCCGGTCCAAAAAAAAACACATTGATGTCATATTACGTCACTGGCACTCAAAGATTTAAGACCTCCGATATAATTTGGTGTTCCATCCATCCATCATCTACCTCTTATCATCATAGGGTCAAGGGGGGCTGGAGCCTATCCCAGCTGTCTTAGAGTGAAAGGCAGGGTACACCCTGGACAAGTCTCCACCTCATCGCAGGACACACAGAGACAGACAACCACTCACACTCACATTCACACCTACGGTCAATTTAAATTAGCCAATTAAACTAATCCCCATGCATGTTTTTGGATGGTGGGAGGAAGCCGGAGTACCAGAGAGAACCCACACAGACACGAGGAGAACATGCAAACTCCACACAGAAAGAGCCCGGGATTCGAACCTGGTACCTTCTAGGCGACAGTTAATTTGAGTTTATTTATTTAATTTTGCTTACAAATTCAATATAAATTGGTCAGAATATGTGGCCTGATTGTTGGAAAATGCATGCTAAATATCCCCCTTTGGAGGCAAAAATATGCACTAAAGTGCCTTATTTAGGTGCAAAACTGTGCACTAACATGCAAAACATGCTCAATTGCCCCCCGTCCTTAAAGCCTCGTGACGCCCCTGGCAGATACAGGGTTAACATTTTGCAAAACAAGAAACCAGACACTATATTTTGCTGAGACTTTTTTTTTTTAACTCACAATAAAACTAAACTAATCCTGCCATTCAGGGAGAAGGAGGAAAGCACAACAAATTCTTACCAAGAGACAAAAGCAAATGACTCAAATTCTGATGGGTTTTTGCTGATCCGACCCAAACCTCTAAATAGCAGCGTTGGTCTTTGTGTTTTAGTCACACTTTTGTTTTTTTTTGTGGATTTCCTCCCAGTATGGGTCTTGTGTATTGTGGTGCCAGAAGATGATAATTCCATGACGTCTTTGCCGTGCCTCTGGGGCCCAAAATGTATGCTCGCCGAACGCCTGTTCTTTCACAATTAATTCTCTCCAAAACAAAAATTGCTCAGAAGAAGGAAAAAAAAACAAAACTTCCTTACTTCGTATTTTCATACCTTTTGTTTAACTTTGTCAAGAAAGAGGCAGCACAAACTTTCCCACCATCACTTCATGCAACTTTTTCTGAAAGATGCTCATTTCCATACGGCAGTTTTTTTTTGTTTTTTTTTCTGTTTTTCCTTCTCTGAATGTATGTCGATGTGTTGTTCGCTCAGGTGTATCGTCAACTGGAATAAATAAGAAGGTGAAAACAATGACAGGCGACCCCTTTTTCTTTTCCCCTTCTAGGCTAATTATAAATAGAAACCATGATGGGGATTAAAGAGGCCTTTAATTTATTAATGCTTTTAATTAATTAAAGCAGAAATTCAGAAGGGGGAGCGACAATGAATTTTTAACATGAAAAAGAATCGACATCCCCGTGATGGACCTGATTAGTGTGTCTCCCCATTGATCTATGTATTCTCTTTGCTCTGTGAAGTTTTTCCCCTTCCCTCTCACTCGCTGCTGCACTTACATTGCGTACGATCCTTGGTGACTGAGAATGGCTGGTTGAAGCTCTCATTATGGTGCTGAAATGATCTGCTGAGGGAGATAGAGGAAAGGAGGTGAGGTAGTGTATTCAAGCCTTTTATTCCAGTGTCACCCTGCACAGAGAATAACTTCATTAAGGTGCTGCTGTTACTATTACTATTACTATTACTATGACAAGTGCATATTGAATACTAGGTTGATAAAAGCTGAGTTGTGATTTGTCTGATTTGTTAGTTGGTTAGAGCAGTGCTGCAATCACTCTATTAAGGCCCTTAACTTAAGGCCATACGTCTAACAATAGTTTGCAGCTGTAAAAATGAGTGTAAAGATCAGTTCTCTCTGTGTATATTAATTGTCAGAAACTTGACTTTGGTGCCATTATTTAACAAACTGAACCAGGTGTGTCTGACCTCAGTAGTCACAACTACATAATCAGACACACCTGGATTAATCAGTTTGTCCAATAATGTAAGACAGGAGCTAAACGAGCTGGCTTAAGTTCAGGAAGTAGTGGAACTTAGAATAAAGTATATTGGTTAAAAGTTCATTAATCGCACAAATTTAATTTTACGCTAGCTTCATGATTTTGGGCACGTTTTGGGCTGCAACTAGGGCTGGGTAATGGCAAGGACTTCATGATACGATATGTATTGTGATACTTTAGTCACAATATGATACATTATTGTGATATTCTACATAGGTCACTGAGAAATGCAACTTAAAATACTAGTTATATACAAAAAGTGGTGATTTTGGTGAAAGTGTCCTCTACTCTACCTCTAATAAAACAAGAATGGAACAAGGTAAAAACAAACATTTTTCTCATGATGAAACAGAGAGTCTTTTCTTTCATTTGAGCTATTCAGTGTTTTCAGAGTCATAGTACAAAATATTCTTTGGGTCTAGAAATATGACTCAAAATGGGCAAAAACACTGGCACAAGGCTCCTTCTATTTTATAAAATGGCTGGCACTCAAAGAGTTAAGAAATTAAAAGTCGATATTATATCAGAAGAAAAAGTATCGCGATATATTGTCATATCAATATTTTCCCCCACCACTAGCTGCAACTATAGATTATTTTAGTTATTGGGTATGTTACAGTACAATCATTACTCACATAATCAAATAAAAAATAACAAATATATAGGAAATAAGATGGGTGTCTATGTGTAGAAAGTACATATGCAGGTAGCTGTAGTCAGATCAGATACTATAGAAAGATTTTTTTCCTATGAGTGCACAGATGTGAGGAGAGCCAATCCATGTTGGTTGTTTATTGCAGAGAGAGGATGGAGAATATAACTTAATACAGTATAGCATGCCTGGAAATGAATAATGTGACTCATAAGCCATTTTGACACCCTATCTGTCTTCAGTCACAAGCAAATCATTACTTATGATGGGTGAAGTAACTATGTGACTCATTATGACTTGATAAAAAACACTTTCCAGATATCTGAAAATATCTTGAGCTTCTCATGAAGTAGAAACAGATTAATGTCCGTGCAGCGCTCCGTTATTTATCTGCTTCGTCACCTCCGACCTGGATAACCTGAATCAAATCTGTTTTGTCTGTTTTCTGCTCTTCACACAAATGTACCAGAACCACATCGCAGATGACATTCACAGAGAGGAGGATTAATTGCACCTTTGTCTGCACACCTGTGAACAAATTACAGTTTGATTTGAAATGATAGCTCATATTCATCCCAGTTTTGTTTTTGAATTGACACACAGCTTGTTCACATCAGGAAAATCAGAAAAAAAACAGACTTTTACTTTTGCAACTCAAGACAATACATTTTTTTTAATTCTTCACTTTTATTAGACAGAGAGGAACCAAGGATGAATTAATTGATAGGATGATTTGACCTTTATTACGGCAGTTATTGAAATTAAATGTCAGTGTCTGAGGCTGCTGTAATGAGTTAGGACATGTCAGTGTGAAATAAGTCTATTAATCATCCACTGCTGTGTTTTTCTGTTGTTTTCAGCAGGAAGGCCATCATTCACTTTAATGAGTAACAAGCCTTATTTTGCTTTCTTACAATAAACTAAAAGCAGGTAGTTCACTTTAATTGTAGGGATGCACCGAGCCACTTTTTTCACTTCTGAAACCGTGAGGTTTAGCATTAACTGATACAGATCCATCTTACTGTTCTTATAATCTTGTAGCGACACCGCATTAGCTCTAATAAGCGCTGTGTTTATGAAATGAATGTCTCTTTCTCTTTTCCTTCTCATCCATTTCACATTACATATTAATACTTTAAGGATGCTCTTTGGTGGATTTTGTTTGCCGAATTACAGGAGAAGCTTGGACAGATTCAGAAAAGATCATTAATCTAATTTTATTAGCATATTTGATTGTTAGTTAAGACTGCGTTGTTAGTTTCCTTAATTTTTTGAATGGAGTTCTGCCTCATGACCTGTCAACATGTCTCTGGCAACTCTTGTCCGAGTAGAGTGAGCGTCGTACATGCCGCCACGTTAACACGCTACTTTTGACAACTCTATAAAAAAAATATAACAAAACTTTGCTCGCTCCAGTTTTTAAACAAATGCGTTGCCAGGGCATGATGTCACTCACAGCGCACAGCATAGAATTACACTGAATAGATCTGCCCCTGTGGGTCGATTGTCGTCGATACCCTAGAATTTTGTCAAATATCGGAACCGATTCTGATACCAATATGCATCCCTATTTAATTGCTGCTTGCTAGGTAAAATCAGGCAGAAAACTCTTGTCTTTGTCTTGTACTATCATACGGAGGGTCTGGCATTCCTCCATTGAGAACCGATTTCAGACGGGAAGCGTGAACTCTGTTGAAGCTTGAAACCGATTGGATCTGATTTTACCCAGTCGCTAACGTTTTGTCGTGACGTATGTAATGCGCCGCTAGCATTCAGGCTAGCCAACTCCTTCACCACTAATGGAGCTAAGGGGATCAAACCCAGATGTAATCTGCAGGAAAATTATAATTGAATGGAAGATTATGGAGTGCTATGACCAGGCTAGCAAAGAGGCGACGCGACACAAACAGCGAACCAGCAAGACGGGGAAAATGAAAGTTCCAGTGAATACTGATGCAATGAGACACAGAGGAAGCGATAGAGCTTGTTTGACAGAAAGAGTGAGTGCGACACAGAGGGAGAGACAGATGGAGGTAGAGAGATGGTGAGTCAGACAAATGGAGGTACACCATTCCCGTCTCTCTCTCCCCGCTCTCTATGGCATGCCGTGACCGTGACACACTAATCAGACGGTGGGAATGTCTGACAGCTACCTTCAGGGCTGATGTAGTGTGTTCAGGTGGAAGGAAAGGCTGCATCTGTCCAGGCAATCATCGGCACACCGTTCCCAGGCGCACAGTCATTCTGCAGCCGCTGGTGTTGATTTGATCCATAAACAGGGGACACCTGGCGTCTGCAGAGCATCTGTGGTTGACCCGGTGGCGTCCAATACAGAGGAACCTTTTGCGTATTGTTTATTTTTTGGACACGACCTTTCCCATCATCTCATAAAAGTTTGCATTTCCCTGTGCTTAAAGGAAGTTTAATTGCTGCGCCACTGTGAAGATGTGTGCTTCACTAATGTTTTTTTTTTTTATTTAAACAGGCTTTTTATCAAATTCATCAAAGGATTTTCATGCAAATTATTTGGTCCCAAACTTTGCTGAGATGTCTAATGCAGCAGGTTTCATCACCATTACAGGTCAAAACTAATAATGGTGCTGATTGCCTGTGATTAGGACTGCACCACATTACCTGCTGTAAATGACCTTGTGTTGTCTGACATTGAACTCCCTTCATCAAAAATTTAGTATTTTAATCCAAATGCTCCTTTCTACTGTCCTTTTCACCTCAAAATACAGTAGATGGAAAATATGTAAGGCTGATTAAATGCTGGGTGTTTTAATAGCAAATGTCCTTGACAGGTTATTGTTGCTATTTAAACAAACATTAGTGTCTGTCCTTGTATTTAGGGCTGGGACGATAACCGTATCACCACAACACTGCGGTAACATGATGCCTACTTGCATCGTTGAGGTCATTATGTCATCACTGCAATTTCTAAAATAAAATTATATAGATATATCTGTTTTTACTTTTTGCCGGTGAAAATTATGGGAGTACATTTGGTGTGTGATATCTAAATCTAAACAGAAATATTCGGTTGACCGTCCTAGTTTTAAATCTATATGGGGAAACAAAACTTTTCACACTTCAGCTCGGCAGTGGGCCAGTCCAATAAACCTAAGGGGGAATATTATTATTATTATTATTCATTACTTAAGTGCTGTCAGGTGATTCTTTTGAATATGGTATATGCACACACAATACACAGACATAAAAGACAGAAGCGTTGCATAAAATTTGGAGTTCAATTTCAATTGTAAGTGCTAGCTAGTAAATTCGTAGCTACTAAGCTAGCTACTAAGTATAGCAGACTGATCTCCCACAAGGAGGGGTATGAACTTCCATGAATGCAGTAAAATCTGTGGGTCTCTAGACCAACATTCATAATTTTAATCACAAATACATTTTTCTGACTGAAACAAACATGATTTCCAAAAGAACTAGTAACACTAAGTTTATTTGTTTTGGAAACATTTCTCTACTTCCCCCCCCCTCCATTGGTTCAGTCCACCTTCTCCATCAGACAGCCTACAGAGAGCTAACAGAAAGCAACTTAGCTAGTGGAGGAGGAGACGGTAGGATGTCTAAAAAGTCAGGGAGTTAAAGAAGAAAATAAAAAAAGGTCAGACAGGAGAAAGAAGTGAAGAGTCAACAGTTTGTCACCAGTTCTTTCATAGGTAAGGTGGGTCTGTTAGTGGTTCATGTGATGGAAAGTTCTGGAACATTAGCCTGTTAGCTAGTCCTAGCTTTGTCCATAGCTTATAAGCTAGCTCACTTTTCTCCCCATATTTGCCCATATTTCTAGATTTATTCATTCAGTGCTTCCTCTACCAAGTAACTGTCATGTTGCTCTTTTCTCAAATATGGGAATTTTGTCATTAAAATGCATAGTTTATGTAAAACAGTATCAAAATTTTAGAGACCCCCACAAAGTTTAGATCATAATATGAACCCTGCACTAGCCTGTTGACTTTATTTTATTCAACAATGGCTGCAGATCTTGTAGCAAAGCTGTGCCAATTTTGGGACATTTTGGCTTTTAGCCAAACGCTGAGTCTAAAGAGGGGCATGCTGGGAATGGAGATGGAGCCATGCAAACCTCAGATTGAGATGGAGAAGGAGTGCTCCATCTCCTCTCCTCGGTGCTACGAGCACTCCCTAGGAGAGCGGCAATACTGAGAGCCTCACCCAAGCCGGAGAAAGAGCGTTAAAGACTGAACAATAAACCAGGAGGCCGGTTGACCTTAGCGGCTTTTCCGTCAGGAAAAAAAAACACTCCATACTGTCACAGCTCCACTTGTATTAAAGTTTTATTTCTTATTGATGAATGCTCATCTTGACTGCGATGCCATAAACTGTTGTACTTTTACTGCCTCAAATTAAAATGAAAATCAAAGTTCCCTAGTGAGTCTGCGCGATCTCCCAAAGTCAGATTAGGACATAATCCAGTATTTAGGATGTCTTCTTTGTAGAATTTCAAATGAGAGTGTGATTTAGTTGCAGACTTGTGTCTGAGGAGACAGCCAGCCTCATTGTGTTTATTTGTTAATGGCATTTTCCAACGCTCACCTGATGCTCCTGTTGCCAAAGCAACAAGTGGAAGTGAATGCCAGACGATGGGGATCTCTGTGTCTGTTTTTCTGTTGACAACCTACTTAGGTCACAATATTCTTCTTTGGTTTAACAAACCAAAACACAAGAGCTTCTGAAAATGCTGGCTGTTTATATTAGATTGAGTTTCTCAGGCAGTTGCACATTTTCATGCCCATGATGTTAGATGTTCAGGTTGTTGTTTTCAGGTTCAAATTATTCCTGTGTCACAAATGGAGACATGACCTGTCTGAGTCAGAAATTGAAAGTCTTTCACTAACTCTGACTCGACTGTCACCTCCTCTTAATCCTCTCTGACGGCCTTAGAAAAGACGTCTTTCCCTCATGTACACTAACCCCTTGACATCCTCATTCCCTTGCTGTTGCGTTGCCATGATGACAGCAGTGCAATCTGAAAAGGATTTAGCCCGTTCACACTTGTGAATGTGTGTTTGGCACAACGAAGATTTTTCTACGGCATTTTATCCACCTTGCTTGAGTGAATGTCTCTTCTTTTGTGGGAGACTAAAGGAATAATTCCTCACATTTATTCTGTATAAATGCTGCCGTAACACTGCATCTACTTCCCTTTTCTTTGTCTCTTTTTTTTCACATGTTGCCATAGCAGCACATCTTTTTCCCTATCCTCTGTACATTATGTCCTCATAGTTAATGCTGCTACACGCCGTAGAGACTTCAATATTTTGATTAATGGACAAACACCTGTTTTCATTTGTCCCACTTGGTCAGTAACCACTGCAGGTTGAGGCATTTTAGTGCGTTTAGAGTAACGGCGTTGCCTTCGACCTGATGGGTGGCATCGACCTTTGCGCGAACACGAAGCCACTGATTGTTCCGGGGTTTTCTGTTCTGCTCAGCCAATAATTAGCTCCCCCATGGATCCCCCTCCCCAGACCTGGGGTAAGGAGGGCTAATTTTAAAAACTACCCAGCTTGCCATCAAACTGTGTTTCATTAAAAGAGTTGAGTTGAAAAGAGAGAAGGATTGAAGGCTTGTTAGTTGCATGTCACAGGAGATGGAAAGGTCAGGGTCAAACACTTATCTTTTCAATGGCACTTTCATGAACGGAAGTCAGATCAGATCTTTTGTGTTCCCATTTGAACGCTGACTGGGGTTTCTGGACCAAGTTTCCTTAATATTGAGATTTTTCACATCTCTAGGTTTTTGTTTCCTGTAGCATAGCTCTGTTTAACTCTTAAAAAGGGGGTTTTAAAATGAATGACATTGTCTTTTGATATTTAGATTGAGGCCAGCTTGAATATTGTCTCAACAAACGTCTTTGAAGCATGACTAAGTTAAACCATAAAAAGTGAGGAATTGCTTTAATGTGCTATTTCTCTCTCTCCTGTGCTCGCTCCTTTTGTTCAAGCACTCCAGCAAAGACTTTTCTCGTGATGCGCGAGATTGCCTCCACTTTTAATTTAACCATGATAGCATGCAAATTCAGTACAGTTCTCCTGTGAGTGATTAAAATTCTAACAAGGTCACATTTTCACTTCTGGTTCCTACATAAATGTATTCGCAATGGCATCATGTGGCAATTGACTTTTAGCAGTATCTTGGCATGCTGTGCAGTACCTGCGACAAAGTGTAATTATTTAGTGCAAGGACCAGCACAGTTCACAGTGCTGTAATTGGAAACTCTATTGAAGCTGTAAATACAGCACCCTCTTCTTCGCTGTCACACGGGGAAGTTCTGTTTTTCCACACTTGGCCCACTCCAGACATTACTCACCTGGCCTATTGTCAAGCAGAGGTTCAGTCACACAACCACTGCAACACAGGAATGGAAAATAAGAAGAGAAAACCATGGAGAAGGAGACATTTTGCTTCATGTGCTTAGTTATATCCAGGCTGCACGGTCTGGCTTACAGCAGTGGAAGGTCGATAGAACATCAGCAACTGCCGCTGAGGAATGGTCAGCAACACATCTTGTTTACGACGTCGTGAAAGTAAATGGATTTGTTTGGATCTGCACCTAATTTGAAATGCAGTAATGAAGCAGTCTGTTACAATACAGCTGCCAGCCCTCAAACTACCACACAACAATAGGAAAGGTTCTCGCTCGGGTTGTGATTGTATAGTACCCAATATATTATTGGTGGACAAATTGCATCACAATTCTCAGAGCAATTCTGTTTTATTAGACACAAAATGCTACGGCATACAGACTCACCAGCAGAGTGAGAGTCGAGGTCTTTGAACAGTCCTTATTTTTTAGTGATGGTTATTGGTGCGCAGGGTTTCTGTGTCGTTCTATTTTATTGCACAAATCTCAGGGATTTTTCAGATTTACCATCAGCCACAACTGGTAGCCTGTCTACTTTAAATACATAAATGGCAGTGGTTTTGGTTTCTGCCCTGCAACTTTTCAACTGTCTTGCCTTTTTTTTTGGAATAATTAATATTTTTTTTTGCAATTATGACTTCTTTTTCTTTCTTAGCTGTTTTTTGAATTTGTTTGTGTTGAATGTTTGTCATTTGTTCTTTAATGTATTATGTGATTTCTAAGATTTTTGTCGATCTGTTTTCTGTTGTGTTTTTTTCTTTAGTTATGTGCTCAGAAAAAAGAAAAAAATAGGAGAAAAAAAATGCCTAAATGGTAGTAGACTTGAGTAGTAGTCACTCAGTATCCATTGCTGGAGGTTAATTGCAAAAATGCAAATACTTTACCACAGTTATATGTGTTTTCTTTTTAATTATGCAGGTTTTGTCAGCTGCACAATGTAAAATAACATTGCATAAAAATGTGATTCATATTAATGAAATGATGAGGTGTTTTTCTCTTATCTGCAGGTTAACAGGATTTACCATCCCTCCTCCTGTTACCAGTTCTGGCTCCATTTTTTCACTGAGGCTTACCAGTGACTTTGCAGTAAGCGCCCATGGATTTAAGGTCGCTTATGAAGGTAAGAAAAGCACCTTTTTCTATTCTTTGACCTTTATTGTCATAATTTATGTCCATTCAGGTTAACTATTTTTAAATGTGGAATTGAAGTCTGAGAGGATGATCTGGCCCAGCTCATCGTAAACTGTGGCATTTACAAGAAAATTCTATAAGAAGTATGCACCATTTACTCTTAAGAGAGGGGCGTGGGATCACACTTACCACGCCTGATTTCCCAGAGGAATTCCACTGGTGAGTTATGGAAACATTAGGTGCCTCAATTAAGCAAATTAATGTCATATTTTCCAAATCAACATCCCTCCCCCCCAAAGTCCTGAACCTTTTCTGCAACTCCAGAGGTGCATCTGAAATTGCGTGGCAGATGGCGATGGGAATTAGTTGAACTAATGGATGCTCCGAGTTATCTGTGTGGAAGCAGAGCTGAGTACGACAGGGAGATGTCTAAATATGAACTACCCTTCTGTGACCACATCGTTCACCACTGCTTTCCCCCCTCTGCTCCTTCATGTGAACGCTCACGGCTCATCCATCTCTAGTTCTTCCTTTGTTTATGGTATTCTATGGCCCAATCCCAAACTGCCTCCCCTACACACTACCCCTTCGCCACCAAATTTAGTCACACTCCAGCTGTGGAGGCACTTTAACTGAAGGGGGAGGGTATAAATAATATGAGCAGGTATGGGATGCCCTCCTCACACCACCAGAAAATGGAAGCACGACAACAGAAACATGCCTCCTGTGTAGGAGCAGCAGTATTATACCTCAAATCATTTTAAGTGATTCCACGAGTCTTTCAACCACAGCACCTTGTGACATTTCCAATCAAACAAATGAAGCCAGATGAATTTTGTTGCCACTTGTTCTCACATTTTGAGGATCCAGGGCTGCAAAATCAAACCAAATGTCAGCAGAGACTAAGATTTGCTAGTTTTATCCTTTTTATCTTTCCACACCACGTTTTATTTTCTGTCAGTGTAACAACGGTATGAGGGACATACTGGACACATGTGGAACTTAAATTTGTCTGATTTTTCCGCCTCCATTTTTTGCCGTCACACTTCCTGCTAAAGTCGTCATAAGTGTGCATCGATGCAGACTCGCTATTTAAGGGCTCAACGGTCCTCTTCCTCTCTTCTTCCTAGTGTTCATGTACTTTCTTAGCTTATCTGCTCCACTCTTCTTTTTGTGTCTTTAGTCTCTGTCTTCTTCCCTTACCTTGTAAGAACAGGCTGACCATGCCCTTTTCTATCCCTTTTTACCCCCCATCTCCCTGCCTGCCCCCAGACCTCTCCCCTTTCCATCTGCCCATTTGTCCTCTCCCTTCTCTGCTCTGTTATCTCCCTCTCTTGTTTCTCACTCTCTGTGGCTCGGTTGAATTAGATCATCATCTTCTGCATCTTCACATTTGATATTTCATATTCCTCAATACTGAGTAATAAGGACAGAATACTGTATATTCCACCAAGGACATGTTAAATCAGCCCAAATTACTTTGTGGCTAGTCGTGTTGTCGCTTTTAAAGTGTGGGAGTTTTGAGGATTGTAGCCAAGGCTGTGGTATGACAACGCTTAGGCCATAATATGTACAGCTCAATTTCTTATGACTATCATTCATTCTTTAATAGCCTGGTGTTACAAGACAGTGCACAGCACACAGCATAAATATTTAAACAACAATCTAAGTAGTATGGTATTACTTACTCAAGCCTCTACAGGCTTCTCAGCAGAAATCCTTGGTATGATGGTGCTATTAATTTTAAAACAGTGTATTCCCAACATGTTGTACGTTGAATTCAACGATATGTAATAATGGTGCAATTCAACAGGAAATGCCAACAAGAAAGTTCCTTGGCGTTGTCGTTATTTGAATAGAAAGCCCAGCAGCCGACTATCATCATAGATTTTCATTATTTCCACTCAGAGACCTTTATGCCTGATAGACAAAAAACACAAATGTTTAATGTACTCATCCATAATGTATTTATTTGCATCTACTGTCACAGCTGTATACCATTCTTCCTTGTTATACTGATTTGGTTACATCCACATCTTACATGTGAATATGATGCTCAGTGACTGAAAGAGTGTGATGCTCGTAGACCCTCAGATATGATTGAATTATGAATGCAATTAAGTGAGTTTGGATCTGCATGCATTGAAAAGGACACAGCGAAGGACACGGCCAGACGGAATTAAATTTCTCAACAGCCTGTGAAGTATGTTGGAATGCAAACCAGCTCCAACTTTCCGTGAATCGTATTACTGATTAGTGCCTACTTTCCTGTATTATCACCTCTCTGTCAGCGTGATCTTGCTATCTTAACACTTACGCGTGAAAGGGTCGAGATATTAAAGTCTTTCTTCAGCACAGCCAAACAATGGCTGCCGGTGCTTGTAGCTTTCCAAGGGATAGAGATAGGCAGCAGCGTGCAGGGAGTAATGCTATCTTCTTGCCCTTTGTTGAAGGTTGTGTATTTGTAGCGAAAACGTTGCTGCGCCTATCTCAAACCTGCCTCGATGCCATTTCAACCTGCCCTTTACTTGGAAAAGTCTTTGAAAGACAGCTGACCCATGAAACACAATTTCATTTTTTCTCCCCAAGTCATTCCATTTGTCCCTCTGTGGCCATGCAGATTGTCCACTGGGATGGAAAAGTGAATGTATGCGCATGCATTGTTTGCAGCTGCTTTGCCCTGTGATCCAACATGAATTCAGTCAATAATCTTTCTCCTGCTTGCATGACATTCCAGCTCAGCAGCAAGGTTATTATCGTTAAAGAAAACGAACGAAAAGACGAAAACTAGAAGTGAAAAAATATCCCCCCCCACTATCCCCACATCACATGCTGTAGACCTGGACTGTCTAGTCCTCTCATCACACTATAGACACACAACCCACCCATCCACATCACTGCTCATCAAAAAGGACACTGTGCCACTTCATGGACAAAATCATCACTGCTGTGTCTCCTTATGTTGTGTAGTATTTATGTACTTTCACAGCATATATATTCTAGTTGTAATTACAGTTGAAATAATGCTTTTATAACTTAATTTAACAACATCCATTAATTGTATGGTAATCATATTGCTTGTCCACAGTTTTTTGTGCTTACTTCTTACTCTGCCTCATTTGTTCTGTTTTGTTCTGTGAAGATCTCAATTATTACTATTTGCACATGCTGTACACTGCGCTTTACTCTCCATTCCTCAGTAGCTTTGCTTGGTTTATTCCAGTTGTAGTCAGTAGCTTTATCTAGCTGTCTTGTTTAGTAGTTCTGCTTAGCAGCTCTTTGTGTTTAGTGTCTCTTTGTTAATGTCAGTCTGTTATGTCTGCTTTTCAATATCTGTCACTTAGCACCTTGGACCGTGAGAAGTGACATTTAATTTCTGTATACTTGTATGCATTAATGACAATGAAGAACTTGAATTTCGTTAATTGAAACGAAAACTGTAATTCAACGAAAAAAACAATAACTACCTGAAACTGTATTGTGTGTTTGCAAAACTAAATGTATTGAAATGATGGATAAAAATCCCTTTGTTTTCGTCTTTGTCAAATTTGGATTGATATGAAATTGATTCATTTCACTCGAGCAATTTTCCAAGCGCTCGCTGTCCGTCGCCTCTTGTCGCTTCACGTTTAGAGCTTTTTAGTTTGATCATGTTTTTGTCAGTCTGAGTTTCTGGCTGTCACGAAATGTGAGGTGTGTCTCATGACTGGACTTGTATTCTGTTGTTCATGATATGTCTTTAGCAGTGTGGGGCAGTAACAGCAATTTTTTGAATGAAATGACTAGCGGTCTTTAGCTTGTTGACTGTTTTGATTTGTAGCAGACAGACACACTCCCTGGTTTGTGTGGACAGTAACTGAACACATTTTTTGGAGTTTTATTATTTTGTTCTTTTTGAATCCTGCACCCAAACCCAAATTATGATTGAACTAAAACTAATACTCCAAAAAATAAAAACTAAACGAAAACTAACCCCTAATTTCCATTGGATGCGGAACGATGCTGACGTCCATCGGAGTCCGTTGTGGCTCCTTCGGACAGCTGCAATCGCCAGAACAAGATCTCGCTTACTAATGAGATCTAATTAATCACGTGATACAGCAGGTTGTAGTGGAGCGTCAGTGAAAGACAACCACCCTGTGTCCACTGAGTAGAAGGAAATCGATTATAGGATCTGCCGCAAACACAGATTATTTTATTTTGAAAATTAACCGGATGGACTTCCTGTCCCACATGACCTGCTCTGTGCTGAATTCATGCGCCGTGTTCCAGTGTCCAACAAAAATAGAAGCTCTGTTGATTTGTTTCAGCAGGCATCACTCCACTTTCGGAGGAAATTAGGTTTTAGAGCGGGTTTACCCCTAATCAAAATTAAGTGAATTGGAGAAATTAAAGTTAACATGAACTAAAACTAAACTATAATGGAAAATCCTTGGAAAAACTGTTATATCCTTCCTCAGCAGCCAGCTAAGAAACCAGATAGGAAGCCAGCTAGGCAGCTCCTGTGTGGAAAGTGTGCTGCTCGTCGGCTCACAAACACTGCCACTCCGTCAAACTTCCATCTTCTTCAAAGGGCTACAGAGTCATTAGATATACAGGCGAAATAAACAGCTCAGCCCCAGAGAAATCTTGCACTCAACTACCTCATTTACTCGTTCACATAACTCACTCGTTGCTGCTGTGATGAGGGAAAATACAAGCCAGTCTCCTTCCCACTGGAGGTAAAAAATGCTTTTTGTTATAATGACAGAATCCCATTAGTGCAGTGTTGGTTATATTTTTACATATTGCTGCTCTCTTGTCCTGTTGTGTAGAAGATGTTTTCTAATCTTTTTAGTTTAGCGGTCAGAAGCGTTGTTTGTCTATTGCTTTCTCTGTAACTTCACAAATTATATTTGCCGTGTGCTATTTAAGCACTGCACAGTTTTTATTTTGCGGATTCGGTGGTGATTTTGTGAGGGTAAAAGCGCTCAGTCAGCATTGTATTGGCATCGTTTGCATTAACATTTTCCCTGTGAAGTTTGAACAGGGTTTTGCACCAGCCCCTGGTGTTCAGGAGCAGCTGTTTTCCCAAGGTTCACTTATATCAACTATTTATTTAGGACCCTCCAGACAACAAACACTCAATTTCTTTAGGGGACTCTTCACCCCCTTGTAAAAGGAGAAATTCCTGACTTAATGTTAAGTGCAAGCTATTATTCAAATGACTGTTTTCACAGATATGCTGCTGCTGTGCTGCAACTGAGGCGTAGTTTTATTTTGCCAACAGTGAGAGGCCCGATTCAACTGATACCAACTGCCTCAAAAGTGTGCATCCTTTGAACTGAACTGCTTTCCATACAAACCAAAGGCCAATGAGTCAGTGCTTGTATAATTACAGCTAGGACGCATCTGTTACTTTTTAATTACTGACCTGGGGTGAGTTTCCCCAAACTATTACTTGCGCTTGCACTTTTGTTTCTCTGTAGTTATCCCGAGAACATCTGTCAGAAGTAATGATTTTAGCAATAGATGTCTGATAGGTACTGTGTGCTGTAAGTCACTTTGCATGTAATGTACAATGCACATGAGATTTCACTAAAAATCAGATGTTTTTAACTCATTGAGTGCCAGCTGTTCACCACTTTTTCTCCAGATTGTTTTTATTTTGGTCTCTAATCTCGATCATCTCCACTTTCTGCTTTGATCTCTGTGATGTATACCGTCTCTTTATGCTCTGACTACATCTCCCAGAATCCCCAAAATTACTCACAGGCTGTGGAAGACCGCGATCGGTGATTCGCTCCCGAAAAAACCCTTTGATGTCGAAATACGAGTTAAGCACACCTTACATCCATCATTCCCTTGGAAATTATTAAAGAAAATTATATTTCATGGAAGATGTGGTGTCATCTGAAAAATAATTTATACCTTATCACAATTTTATTTGGCTGAGTGCAATCTGTCTGAGGTCCATCAACATCTGGCAGCTGAAATTAAAACTCTGTTTAGGGGACATCACATATGATTTGTAAGTCTCAGCAGTCCAAATTTCTGCAGCATATCTCATGCAAGTAATTAAATTTTTATTGAAGGTATTTTGACATAATATTGTAAATATTCACAGAAGATGGTTTTGTTAAACAGTGCCGTTCCCCATCATCACCATATCCTTTGTCAGTATAGTACCATCCATCCCCATCTGTGTGACATTTAGCTCAACCTCTTGTACTATTTGTATGACAAGACACCCTAACACTGCTCTGTTTAGATTCTTTTGATCATTTCTTTTCAGTTCAGAAGTATGTTGTATTTTCATCGAAAGTTTTTTACATCAAACATGTTTGAAGTGCTTTGTCATGCTTTGTTGATCTTACATTTACATTTATTTAAATTGCACCATAACTCCCATGAAGACATACTGTGCTATATGTGCTATTTATGCATTCTCTGCAAACGTGCAGTTATTGTCAGTCTCATTAACTCTTTGAGTGCTAAAATGTATGTGTGTGTATATATGTATATACATATATATACACACACACACACACACATACACCTTTTTCCTTTTTTTTGGCAGCGGGTCACTGACCTCGGTCTCCTCAGTAATTTTGGGGCTTCTGGGAGATGTAGTCAGGACATAAAGAGAAGGTATACGCCACATAGGTCAAAGCAGGAAGTGGAGACGAGATTAGAGAGCAAAACAAACAGAATCTGGACAAAAAGTGGTGATTTTAGTGAAAGTGTCCTCTACTCTACCTCTGATAAAACAAGAATGGAACAAGGGAAAAACAAACCTTTTTTTTCATGATGAAATAGAGAGTCTCCTCTTTCATTTGAGCTGTTTTTACCTTTTTCTGTACAAAAGTGAACATGGATTATTGATGACGTGAACTTCAGATATGTCACACAGAACAGTTTTTGTAAGTAGTTGCTGAATACAAAATAGTTGGTCAGCTATCAATCCTGTGTTGAATATCAACTGTCAATCACAAAAAAAATCTATTTGTCAATTATTTTGTGGAAGGTGCAGGTTGAAATATAAGAATATAAGAAATATAAGAATCGCACGGCTCATGCATAAATAGATAATAAATCCATTATACATATTTTACACTTCTTCAGACAGATTCATTTGCAGGCTCTTTTGTCTAAATATAGACTCGGCTGTTTCTGCTGGCTCTCTCAGTGAAAGGTTTATCAACCTAAAAATCTACTCTGGGTTGGTGTTTATTGTTTTAAGGTTATTTAATATTCCTTATGTGTTCGTCATAGTATTAGTTCTGTTCTGGGCGTCAGTATCTACCTTTTAGCTGACTGTATTTCTGTATTTGACTAAAACAGAAATCACACATGCTCTGAGGTCTCCTTTCTTTCTGCTTTTTTTTTCCCCCGTCACAGTCTGTTAGGGTTAAAATTTGCTCAGAAACGGAAACAGCCGTTGATGTTGATGCTGAGGATTTCTATGGCATTCATTAGAGATCATGCATATGAGGAATGTATGTGGAGTGAAGTGGATTAATAATTGGATTTCAAAAATGATTCCTAGAAATTATCACTGTATTACAAAATCAGCTTCAGGATCAGGGTCTCAGACGTACCTCTCCTTATCTCTTTCTGTCGCTCTATATCTATCTAACACATGGGAAAGTGTTAAAAGACCTTTTTGTTCTCTGGCTTTCCAGTTGGAATAATTCGCTACAAACAGATGGTGCGTATCAAAAATAATAATTCAACTTGCTTCATGATCAGTGGCAAGCTGTAGGGTGGAAGGAAGTTCAACTAGACAACCTGTGTTGATCATTAGCTACACAAACAGCCAGGTCAAGTGTCGCCAGTGCACTGACTGCATCTATTTAAGAACAAAATAAAGTGTCTGATTTAAATCCAGCATATATGCCTTTACTTTCTTGTCTTGTTTTACTAAAATTATCTTTTCTTACATAAAGATAGATTCATATATATTTATGTGTGAATGGATGTAGAAGGTGATTAACTCTTTCAGTGTCAGTCATTTTATAAAACAGAAAGTGCCTTGTTCCAGCATTTTTGGCCATTTTGAGTCATATTTCAAGACCCATAGAATATTTTGTTCTGAAAACACTGACTAGCTCAAATGAAAGAAGAGACTCTCTGTTTCATCATGAAAGACAGGCCGCAGGAGACCGAGGTCAGTGACCTACTGCCAAAAAAACACTTTGATGTATTAATATGTCAATGACACTCAAAGAGTTAAGGCTGGAATATACTTCTCCAACTACGTAATACGTTATCCGACTCTGTAGCTGCAGAGACCCCTCGAGCCCTCGCACTTCTCCGTCGTGATGCGTGTTGTGCAGCCCTGCGCTGAAATGCACCGCCTCGGAAAGTGAAGCTATTCGCCTTAATATCGCAGATAAAAGCAGGGGAAAATACTATTTCATGATTTAATTATTTGTGAGGGAGATAGAAGCGAAGAACATCGGTTCAGTCTTTAAAACTCCTCTTCCTCTTTCTTCTCAACATAAAATCGGATAATAGCGAATGCAAACCAACACCTTTCGGTATGTTCTGTGGAAATATACCCCAGTCATAATTACAAAATGAATAAAAGGATTTTTTTGAGCAAGTTGAATGTGTTTGACTTGCCTTTCACAAGGATAATCAATACGTTAGTTCCTGTCCTGTCCGCACTGCTGCGGAGGCGACCTGTCTGTTTCTGTGTAGGGAGAGGGGCTGCATTTCACGGCAGGGGTGTAACTAGAGGACCAATCACAGCCCTTGTTGTCTCCGTCTTCCCTTGACAGATTGATGGACAGAAAAAAATTCCTGCACCCGGAGAGGACGGAAAGGCTCTCCGTCAGTCTCTACGGCGACGCAGAGGGCTCTCCGTCTCTACATACGGCACTTCACGGAGTACTATAAATTGGCCTTAAATCATGAAAGTGCAGCATATTATCAGAATAATTAGTGAAAAGCCATATTTTTTGTGGATTAATAAATTGCAGTCAAAAGCTTGATTCTGGTAGGTAAAAACAGTGACACTAGTTTTAGTTGGATTGCATTGGCTAAACAATTTCAAATTGGTTTGTAATTGGAATAATAATATTCAAAGAAGAATGCCGTATACAGGTTTATACCCAGTTTGAAAGAAATATGTTATTTCCTGTAAGAATAATTGTTTTTTCAGGCTAAACCTTGTTCAGATTGACTGCAGGTTCCAACAGAACTCCGGATCATTAGTCTGCAGTCCAACTTACATGGGCGTTAAAAGGTTTAATAACATGGTCTCAGGTCAGACCCAGTCAAACTCAATCGTCAACATGTAACTCCTGAAGCAAAAAGAAGCTGATGATCTGTTATGCCCTGTATTGTGGCTTGAAATATAATCCTTGCTGGTGCATTTTGTGCAGGCTGGACATGTGCAGGGGTATTTTGACAGAGATTGAGAGCTATGGTGGTTGAATGGAGGAGAGAAATGTACTGGAAGATTGTGTGCAACCAAAACAATACAGGATGGAAGAGCCCCTTCAGGCCTGCAGTAGATCTGTATCAAAAGACTCTTTCAGTAGTCTGCAAAACAATACATAGTCCATACGTGCTTAAATTCTTGTGATGGTGCTCGTAATTTCTTAGGACTTGTTTTGTCTTTGAAGATGTATAACGTCAATATACAATCTTCAAAAATGTGTCTGCCAATGGGTTTAAAATAGTGAGTGTAATTTTGTAGAAGTAGTATTATTTTGTTGTTATTGTTGTTCTGTCACATGCAGTGTTTTACCTAAAATATGTATGTTTTTTTTACCATGATAATGAAGGAGTAGACATTATGATCATTCTGTATATAATATTAGTTCTGTCGTCCTGCCTAATGCAGATTTCACAGTATTGATATTTTCCAGAGTGTAAGAAAATGTATACAACAAAGTAGCTGTCATATTACTGATAATTGAGATAATAGGTGCTCTTAAATATATCTAGTGCACAGTCAGTGCTGTATTTTTTTTAATTTTTTTTTCTCCCCACTCTTGAATTTCTGAAAATAATTTCGGTGCTGTCCCTAATATTAAGCAACGTGGCCATTAAAGAGCGCAAAGGGAAAAAAAATATTACACTACCTGCTGCTTTTTTTCATGTCCTCTTGCCATCTTATTTAGAAAAAAATAATACTAATACATTTTACAGATAATGCACTTAACATCTCAAAGTGCATACAAGTTGAAAGACTCATAGGTTATCTCCCTTTTTTCTGTCTTTGTGCATTGTGCTTACAATCATGGTCAGAAATTTACATACACTTGTAAAGAACATAATGTCATGGCTCTCTTGAGTTTCCAGTTGTTTCTACAACTCTGATTCTCTAATACAGTAATTGGAACAGGTACTTCTTTGTCACAAAAAAACATTCTTTTATGACTTTATTATGGGTCAACTGAAAATGTGACCAAATCTGCTGGGTCAAAAGTATACATACAGCAACATGAATTAGCATTTTTGGTGACTTAGAAAGTTGTGTCAATGAAATGAGCTTCACAGCATGGCCGTCTTCTCTCTCCATCCTCCAGAGCTAAGGAGCAGCTCATGTGGAAACCCAGGAGTTCCACCAAAAGGCATCCTGAACGGGACGCAGTTCAACGTCAGCGATAAGATCCGCTACCGGTGCGTCACCGGCTACGTCCTGGACGGCCATTCGCTCCTCACCTGTGTGACCAATGCAGCTGGTGTGTCAGTGTGGGACTTCCCTGTGCCGATCTGCAGAGGTGAGGATGTTTTATTACTGAAAATGAGTTCCTAATCATTTTAACTGCAGGTGATGCCTGCTGCTGCCAACTTGTGCAATGTGAATGTAGGGTATCATCAGGGGCGTCGCTAGGTTTTAAGGACAGGTGAGGGGGGGGGTGAGGTGAGGTTTATCATGTATCTAAGGGATTTATGAATAATGCAAGTTTATGTGACTTTTTATTTAAACTTATATTATGGCCACTTGATATCAAAATTTTCTCCCCTTTTTTGTTTAAAAAAACAATAAAAAAAGGAAAACCAAATTACTTAAGGGGGCTTAAGAATAATGTGCCTAATGACGCCACTTCCATCAGGGCCACTCAATCTTTTTTTAAATTTCATCAACATTTTTTTTTTTATTGATTTAAGTTGAAGAATGTTTTTCGCACATCAATATATTTCTTTGTACTGTTTTGTCATGAATGCTTTTACACAGAATGTGACGTTCAGATTTTTTCTTTGTTTAAAAAAAGGGAATAATTAGGGGGGGCTTAAGAATATTTTAGGGGGGCTTCAGTGCATTTTAGGGTTCCCCTAAGACATTTATACTGGTTTGTTTTGACCTGTTTTCATTCGATTACCATAGAGTGCTTAAAGGTATTTGCTTTGACGTGATTGACAGCTTGATGGTGTGAATGGGTGACTGGTCGGCGCCACAGAGGTCGTAAAGTCTGGCTCAAGTCTTCATTAGATCTGTAAATGTATTTGTATTTTCTGATGAGATGGACTGATTTTAATCATGCCGAAAAAGTTGATTAGAGCCTCTGTGGCTCAAAAGGTTAATTAAATATTTATACCTGTAGAGCAAGTTGCTTAAATACATTAATGCTGTTAGCAGGAGTGCTACATCCACTAGATTTTTGCATTGCCACCTTGGCTGTGCTTAAATAGCTGACTCTAGAGAGATACAGGATTTGGGCTCCCCTTCTTTATAATATGTATATGTTTTTTTCTGTCTTTTTTATATTCAATGAGCAGTTGCTGCTTTACTAACGTCACAGTCATCTCTCCTCTCAGACTGCATGGCTAACAAAACCAAACCGCATGAGCTACAAAGCAAGCAATTAAAAGCACAACAAGTCTGTAATTTTTATCCGTAAACGTTGGGTAGTAAAAAATAAATACCTCTCTTTTAGCCTGTTGTGGTTACCTAACAACTCCAGAGCTGGTGTCCATTAGATGGACCACAGTCTGGAGGATTTCAAGTGAAAATGCCACATTATTTAGCCAGACCTGAAACCTGTGAAAGTGTAGTATCTACATGTACTGTGTCTTTTCTCTAGCCTGGCAGGTCAAATGAAACACACAACGTGCACTTGGCAATTCAAAAGAGTACATACAGTAACAGCATACAGCAAGAGCCAAGATCAGTTTACCATATTAAAATATTTCAAAAAGTTTCAAGAGTCTGCATTGCTTGAGGAGTAATAGATTTTTTTCTCTGACACTTGGAGAGCTTCGTAATGGGTTTTGCTTCATTTTCTGCTCAGAATCTTTCTGCCGTATTCAAAAATACAGCGTTGCCCAGGATTTGAACCCTTAAAGGTGCCGTGCATAGGTAATTTGTCTCAGCAAGCTCTTTTGCTCAACCATCAGGAACAGAGTGAAGGAGCATATAGCATAATGATGTTTCTTTTTCCTGACAGCTGCTTGATTAATGACTGACTAGTGCTCTTCATACCACGCTGTTTATTCCTTGCTGTGCTTAGATGAGACCTGTCATTATGCTGACACAAATAATCCAAGACATGTGGGAAGGCATTGTGCCGGTATGAGCCTCTTGCAATTTGTGATGATTTATGCACAGCAGGTAGGGACTTGAACTGTCATCGTAGTCTGTAGTGTATTAGGATTGCTTGTATTATCTGTACAGTGGGCTGATATTTTGACATTATTGATTCAGAATACATTTTTGAGCTGCAATCACTGAGGCCAACCATGTTAGAGGCTTGTTTAAATCTCCGTTTGGACATTTCTACAACCTGTTTTTGCTGTGTTTGGGTAACTCACGAGCCCTGGTCAGGTGAAAAGATATTAACTGCCGTTTGGGTTGTGACGCATATTTCAGTCAACATGTTTTGCTTTTGTTTGTGTTGGTCTCCTTTTACAACCAAGAAGGACTGCTATCGACTCAAATTAGTTATGTATATTACTATTCCTTTTGGGGAGGGGGGGGTCAAGAGGTAGAGGAGAGGACACTTTGACCAAAATCGCTTTTGTCCAGATTCTGTTTGTTTTGCTCTCTAATCTTGATCGTCTCCACTTCCTGCTTTGATCTTTGTGGTGTATACCGTCTCTTTATGTCCTGACTGATCTCCCAGAAGCCCCAAAATTACTCACAGGCTGTGGGAGGATGTGATCTGTGACCCATTGCCAAAAAAACACTTTGACATATATATGTATGTATACATCAATGGCCTTCAATGAGCCTGTGAGTAATGTTTGGGCTTCTAGGAGATGTAGTCGGAGCATACAGAGACATGTACGTCACAGCGATCAAAACAGGAAGTGGAGACGATCGAGATTAAAGAGCAAAACAAACAGGATCTGGACAAAAAGTGGTGATTTTGGTGAAAGTGTCCTCTACTCTACCTCTGATAAAACAAGAATGGAACAAGGTAAAAACAAACATTTTTTCATGATGAAATAGAGAGTCCCTTCTTTCATTTGAGCTATTCAGTGTTTTCAGAGACATAGTACAAAATATTCTGTGGGTCTAGAAATATGACTCAAAATGGGCAAAAATGCTGGAACAAGACACTTTCTGTTTCAAAAAAGGGCTGGCACTCAAAGTTAAGCAGATTGGTCTTATTTTCTTATTTATTGAGGTAAAAAGCAGGAAATAACTGCCTGTCTTAATTGAATAAATTGATACATTTTGATTCCGATGGGCATATATATATAATAAGTCATCCAAACAGAAGAGAAAATATCCTGTAAAGAGTCAATGATCTCCCCATCTGATTATACAATCCTAAGAAATCCCAAAGCCAGCAGAGCAAATATGCTCCTGCTAACTCGTTCTACAGTGCAAAGCGCAGCAAAAAGAAAATGGCTCAGCATATGTTTGAGAAATGGCAAGCTTGGAGGAAACAAAACGCTGCAGACGGAGGGTTCCTTTCCATTTCAGGATGGCGTTAGCCTCTTTTGCCACGGGCCAGAAACATCACTCCTTTTCAGGCCTGGGCACTGCTTGAGCCACTTTTTCTCTCGACTAAATCCAGCCCGGCTCCTGTATGTGGGCAGATGGTCCTTTGATCTTATTTCCTCAGAGATCCTGCCCTTTCTGCTCAGCACCAATTGTTTCACACTAAACACACAGCGACACAAAATCTCTCCCCAATCCACCGTCCGCCTCCCAACACCTCAGTCTCTCAACCAGTCACCTCCTTTTGTTACTATATCTCTCCCCCTCTTTCATCTTTCTCCCAGTTCTCTTCTCCATCCTCCTTCAACTTCCAAAGTCCACCATGTTTGTCAAACCTGTGTGTGAAGAGCTGACAGAAAAATAGAGGGATGGAGGATTTAAAAGAGAAAAGAGCAGGGAGACATGCAATACCAATTCCCAATAGAAACACTGTTTAAAGCAGGATAATGAAGCCATAGAACTCATAGTGTGACAAATTTTTAGCGTCATTACTAAACTGTGGAATTATCAGATATAAGTCTATGTGCTGGACAGAGCTGTCAAATTTCATTTTATTAGAAGTGGCCACTGTGGTTTTTTTACCCTGGAGGCACAACATGGAAATCAGTATGGATAAAGAGGTGTAATTTAGCATTTAATTTCCTCAGTTTGACTCCTTATGAAAGAACCCACACACAACTGTGGTGTTTATCTGTTACTGGGAAAAGCAGAATTGATAGCTTGAGAGTGGCTGTCAGGGTTATAGGAATCCCATAATAATATACTGTGGTTACTAGGAAGCCACCGCAATGCCAGGTGTTTATTTAGATTAACCATAATGTGTTTATCCTTTGCTACTTGGGAAAGCAATATGAAGAGTTTGAAGGTTTGACAGTAAAACAAAGAAATATACATGTGTGTGTTGATTAAAGCATTATTTGTGTATATATGTGTATATGTGTGTGTATCTATGTGTATGTACAATATGTACATATATATGTACACTTACATTTGTGCATAATAAATATATATATATATATATATATATATATATATATACAACTTGTATTGTAAGCTGCTTTTTAAATTTCACTGTGAACTTTGTAGACTATCACAGTAAATCACAATATATCGCAATATTGCAATAATGTATCGTATTGTGACTCAATTGTCACGATACGATACGTATCGTGAAGTCCTTGCCAATACCCACCCCTAATAAACACATGCATAATTTAACACTAAGAATGGTAATAAGTGTTTGTAAACTATCAATAAATATTATTTAATTTGCAGCTATTATATTACTATTACCCTGTTAAATGATCATGAATACATTGTCAAGCATCTGTAAATAGTATTTAGATGGGAAGTTAATACTTTGTCAGTGGTTAATAATTGATTTCTAGTCCATTTGTCCCTGTTATAAATGTTTACATATTATTTGGTAATTACTCACAAATAACCTGTCAATAGTCTAAATCATGGTTATTATTAAGTATTACTTATACAAGTAAAGGGATGTCCTCAGTATAAAGTGAAGGAGACTGAAAGACAGACATAAAAAAACAGACAGCATCAACTCCAAGCAGAAAGGCAGTGAGATGGAGAATTAATGGTTATTCTAATCCAATGTTGCTGCCGCCCCTCCCAGGAGCCTGTTTTCATTCCTTCCATCTAAATTGTCTCTGGACATTCATTAAACCAGGCAGCCAGACAGCAAACAGGGACATCGTGGTAACAAGAGAATATGGTCTATTGATACACTGTCATTCTTGCTGCCAGCCACTGTCCAGCAGAATAAGAGAATTAGGCCGCAAAAAAAACTCTTTACAGCGTTTCCATGTCTGGTAATGACACACAGCTCTCACTGCAATGCCTTTTCAACTCTCTGCTACTCAAATGGATAATTCAAATCTGAAAATTTGACTTGCCCGCGGCATGGTTTTTCACTCTGAGCGCTACGTCGTCCTCCGCAGTCAGATCTGATATGAAAATAACTCAATATCTTCACCAAGCTACTGCCAGAAGTCTTTACATTAAATCCATAAGGGTGATAACGGGCAAGCGTTTGCATTAAGAATTAGGTTTCCATTTGCAATATTCATGCAACATAACGTGAGGATCGTTATGTTTATGAAACAAAAATGACCAATTCCATCACCCGTATGTAACATCATGATTAGTGCTGTGTTGCCATTTTGCCCGTTGAATTGTCCTCCTCTCATTATTAATTTAAAATCTGAAATTACACAGAGACGGTCACCATACTGAAATGACCCCCAGCAAATATGCATGATGCAATATGAAATGCATCTCTGCAACCAGTATAGATCTCTTTAATACTTTTCAACCAACCTATCAATGTTTAAAACGGCTCGCAGCTGAGCAAATGAGGAACTTAGACAGTCACTGCCTTTGCATTAACAGTGGAATTATTACAACGACAAAAAACCTATGGTAGCGTAGAAAATTATACATGAGCTCCTTCGCTTCTATCCTTGGGGTGAATATTTCCAAGTAGAAAGACAAGTGTTGTATATCTGATCAAAGTCAAGGGGAGAGAGGCTTAATCCCTCCTCAAGTAGCATTAGATTGCTGATGCTGGGGATGTAAATGAGCTCAGCTAAAGCAGTCCTAATCCTCACCACCATCTTATTTCTTTTACGCCGCCGCCGTTTTTAAAAGAGGCCGATCCCACTTCGTCTTGAAATCCAGAGCATGCTCTAATGATTTGCTGGGGAACACGTTGCCCAGCATTCAGCGCCTCTTTTATGTCACTAAACCTTGTTGGCACACTGTACTTCCAGTGCTGCCATGCATCTCAATGAAACGGCTCACGTGAATATATGGAACCTATAAGGCATTATCCAGTTGAAGCCATTTAAGACGCTCAAGCTGCCAAGCATTTTTTTAGCCTCAGACAGCAGTTTGTGGTTTTGTGATTTAAAGCGCCAAGCATGGATGCTTTTCAAAGTAACAGCTAAGAAACCTGTTGTAGTACTTCTGTACCATAACAAATTGCTCCCCAAGCATCTATACCATTTTCCTCTGCAATGTAATGGGCTACAACTGTAGACACATTAATGAGTTATAAGGTTATTATCATTAAACATGGTTGTGGAAATCTATCCCATGGCTTTGAGGAGGCCCTGTGCTGAAATGTTGGTGATCCATCCATAGCACACAAACCAGAGATGAGACTTGCTGTTTCGGTTTTAACCAGTTGCTTGCAGACAGTGGACAGTTGTCATTGCTGGGTGGGGCTGGGTACCGAACTTTGACACTTTTGTAGCACCGACCGAAAAGCTCCGATCCTATCAGGTATCAGAAAATTTCAGAATTTAAATCAGAACCTCTGAAGTTGGGTCTCAACCTCTGAAAGTCAGATCAATCTCACCAACCAGACATAGAATTCATGCTATCTGCTACTGATGTATGTCTGTAAGGCTGGAAGAGCTGGGAGCACTAAACATTGAGGTTAAGATGATCTGAGGTCCAAGTTCTGCTACCAGTGAACACACCATAAGGCAAACTCTCACTCCCCAGGGTCCTAAAGAGGAAGTGGTAGCAGCCTGTTCCTGTTGATCAGTAGACCATTGTCTAGTATGTCTACTATGATAAAGACCAAATTATACAAAAATAACTTATCGAGTCAATAATAATAATAATAATAATAATAATAATAGTAATAATACTGATGATGATCATGATTAAAGCCTAAATTACACAAAAATAGTAAATTGAGGTGTCAAAAAAATCATTCTGTCATCATTCTGGTATCGAAATTAGCATTGTATCAAAATATTTTGAACTATACCTAGCCCTATTGCAGTATTTAATATTTTCAGTGGTAATACATCATTGTGTTTTGGACCTGTCACAGACACCTTCGCACTTGGTTTCTTGCTGCCACCACCTGAGTTGAATTATGTTCAACAGTGATCACAGATCGAGTCTGTTATCATGGAAACCACTTCAGAGAAAACTATAAAGTAGTGTGTGTGTTTTTTTTGGTTTCTGTGTCCTATTGTGGTGTACAAAGATCTGAGGATCTAAGGAAAAAAACAGCTTTCATTTTTGTTTATGAGGGAAGATTTTTTTTTTTTTTTTTTTTGTTATATGATGATGTCAGTGGTGCTATTTGCCACAGAGGCAGCATTGTGTCGAACATAAACAGCGCTGGTTTCTGCTCACTGTCTGCCTGCACCTCAAGGCCTCACTTAATTTACTCCTATCGACATTACTGAGTCTCACTGCTGTGTTGATGTTTGATTGATTTCTATATATGTTTATAAATTTCATCTTACAACGCCCGAGGTCTGAGCAGATGCCCATAGCAGATTCTTGGATAATTGTGCTAGTTGTATTCCTTTCACATTTGACAATATGAAAATGTGCCAATTTGTCTTTTTATACACTAACAACACATGCAGTTCAGTTACGTATTCCATCATATCCAGAGCACTGAAGAGTAATTACAAGAAAGTGTTGAGAACTGAAAGACCTTGAGATATACAGCATCTTTATTTTTTTTCACAATATTCTTCTCCTGACAAACTGAGCTTGTATAATTTTGCTTGTATATAAAAGAAATAATCTTGTTTCTCAGAAAATGATTAGAGCCTGAACAACCCTGGAAGAAGCCTACCTAGCTGGATCACTGTCTCACACAGATGGATTCATTAATAAAACATGTCGTAAAATGTGTTGTTGTTGCAGAGTGCGGAACACTTTGACCATAATTAGTGGTGATCCAAATAAAAAAGTTTTGATTTTAGTTTAACTGTTTGGTGGAGAGCATTTTTGGGTTTATTTTGTGATGCGCACAAAATATGATGGGATGAGACAAAGGCATGGGCCAGGAGTGACAAAACACTTAATTACTAGATATTTTAATGTGACAGTATATGTTTATATATGATTGTGATCGAGGGTTTAGAGTGCAGAATATTTCTTTTATTTTTCCCTCCCTTTTATTTCTCCTGTTCTCCATCCCTTCGCCTGTTTTGCCCTCCCTTCGTCTTATTCCATTCTTTCTATGTCTTCTACCTCACCTCTGTCTCATTATATCATCATAACGCTTCTGTCTTGCTCTCTTTGCCTTGACGGCCATAAGGACACTTTACCCTCCCCTCCCCCCCAATCTGTCATCGAGGTTAAAAAGTGATTTGGCTCCTCTGGTCAGCCTCACAGCACTTTAATATCGGTTTAATTTCAGCCTACAGCCAATTACTCTGCAAATCTACTGGGCACTCTTTGGAATTTCATCTTAAATGCATTGAGGGGATACATGATTTGTCACTCAGGATAAGTGTGATACGGCGGAGACGGTGATGATTTCAAAGCAGAAACCAATCAACGTGCTTTTGTTTTTACAAGGCTACAGGCATCCAGCAAACGAAAGCCTGCCCTCAGTGTTGTCTGCAAATGAGTCGGCCCTTGATGTGAATTGTCTATGTGTGTACATCACACAATATCAAACGCCATATCTGCCCTTCCTAAGAAGACTTTGATCAGTTGCTATGCTTCAGCTAATGTGTCAAATGACATAGATCAAGCTAACTAGAGGCTCCTGCTCTGCCATCTCCTCTTTTTTATCTTCTTTTGAATTTCATACACCCGCTTCCTTGTTCCTTGACCAATCGTGTAATGCGGCATACAGAAATGTTCCAAGGCTGGCAGCTCTGACAGCCCTGAGTGGAGCGCTGAGCCATCAAAGGTTTCAGCTGGCACAGCTGAGTGTCACATATTAGTCTTAAATGATGTGAAAACTGTGAAAGCCCTGCCATCATTAGAATTCTTCAGGGAGGAAAAACGGATACAGAGGTAGAGGGGAGGGTGGTGAGTAATAGTAGAAAGATCTGAGAGGGCTCAGAGGAGAGAAAGAGGTGGAGAGGAATAAGAAAGGGTGGGGGAGAGAAGGGAAAAGGGACGTGGAGTGAAAGAGAGCGAGCCACTGTTATGGTAGAGCGCATTAACATTCAACTGACGTGCCATGCTTCCCACATTGGAGAAAAAAATATACAATTTCACAGCATTACAAGCACTGTTTATCACCATTTGTTTGTTTCCTGAAACATGAGGGGGCTTGGTGGACACAGTGATGAATTACCAAGTGTTGGATGGAGGGAGGAGACGAGATTGGCATTAAGACAAAAAAAAGCACAAGATGGCAAGAGATATTCACGACATTTCCTCCCACAAACTGCACTGAACTGATGAAAACTGCGACAGCATTAGCACGCAATTAATTTGTAAATCTTTTACGATTTTCTGCCAGTGTGAATGAAAACACAAGCAAGCTTTTAATCTTATGTTTCACACTGTTAGCACTCCCAGAACTGTGCTGGAATTGTCTGTAGGTTTTTGTACTGTGAAAACCAAATAATAAAAGTGGAAACTGCGGATCTAACTATGGGTGGCAATATATTGTGATGCTTTTTTTCCTGATAAATATAGATTTTTTTAAATTTCTTGATATCATGTACACTGTATATACAACTTGCATTTTATACTGCATTTTAAATATCTTAGTGATCTATCTAGAATATCGCAATAATGTATTGTATCGTGACTCAAGTATCGCTATACATATCGTGCAATACCCTAGCTCTAACATTTCTCATCGGTCTTTCTGTGGTTTGCATTTATCTAAGGGAAAAAGTAACCATATCTTCTGCCTTCTGTGTTGAACTTTGAGTAATATCTCTGAAATAACCCAGAGACCATGTGTCTGTTCTCCCTTAACCCTCCCTCCCCACCCTGACAGCGGAGGACACGTGCGGCGGCACGCTCAGGGGCTCCAGCGGCCTCATCTCCAGCTTTGATTTCCCCAGCGGTGACTCCCCTGGTGCTGGTGGAGGGGCTGGAGGCCTGGGCAGCAGTGGAGAATGTAAGTGGACCATCCTGGCAGATCCAGGAGACACCATCTCCCTGGTTTTCACCGAATTCCAGATGGAGGAGAAGTCGGATTATCTGGAAGTAGAGGGATCTGAACCCACTACCATCTGGTGAGTTGAGCTGTGAGGAGGACTGAGTGTGTGTTGGGCTTGTATTTCACTCCGCTAAGAGTTTTGTTGTGACAGGTGGTGTGTGTTTGGCTGCATGTGTTTTATGGTGCTGATAAGGTACTAACAGAAGGCTGAGGTGAAGATGAAGTGTTGTTGACTCATGGATCGGTAGCAGAGAGATAACGTACTAAAATCCCTCCTGAACAGTTTTTTTTTTTTTTTTTTTTTTTTTTGCTATAGTAAAATCATGGTCTATATTTATTTAGAAAACAGGACAAAATGTAGGCCAGAAAATATGTTTTGAAATCCAGAGATGCTTAAATTTTTGAGTGCCATTGATGTCTTTTCCTGTCAGTGTTTTTTTTTTTTTGAGTAATGTTGGAGCTTCTGGGAGATGTAGTTGGAGCATAAATAGACGATAAATGCCACAGAGATCAAAACAGGAAGTGGAGACAATCGAGATTAGAGAGCAAAACAAACAAAATCTGGTGAAAAAGTGGTGATTTTGGTGAAAGTGTCCTCTACTCTACCTCTGATAAAACAAGAATGGAACAAGATAAAAACAAACCTTTTTTTCATGATGAAATAGAGAATCTCTTCTTTCATTTGTTTTCAGTGTTTTCAGAGTCATCGTACAAAATATTCAGTGGGTCTTGAAATGTGGTCTCAAAATGGGCGAAAATGCTGGAACAACAAAACACTTTAATCACAATTAATGTGCTTTGAAAGTATCCAATAAAAATATTATATTATATATATAAGTTAAACAATATGTATTTTTGTGTCCTATAGAGACTGGGCTACTGTATAATAAATCATAATAAAAACAAAAGAGAGGATAAATGACTTGAGTCTAGATTTACAGATCACAGGAGAGCCTCTGTATCAGTGGCACTAAATTTATGCCAAGGAGTGGTTGGGACTTGGTAAGACAAGGCTGTATTGCCTTAGGATTGTGTCTTATTTCTCAAGATAACGGGCCTGTTTGATGCGATCTTGAAGCAGAACAAAGGTAACATGTGTATGCCTGAGCATGGCCATGTAATATTTTATTAGAGAACAGCACTTTAAAATCAGCCGAATGTGTTGGAAACTTCAGGGAAACAGCCAGCTGGGATGCAAATGTACCTTTTAATGAATTTTCATGGACAGTTGTGCACAGAGAATGTTTTAAATATGCCTTGTGGTTCTGATTGAATTAAATCAATTCACAGAGAGGGCAAAGTTTCCCTGTTTCCTAATTCTAATTAAAGTGCACATAAAATCTTCCAAGGAGTTTTGTTTAAAGCAGCTTTTAGACATTTTTGGTTTATGGCTTTCTGCATAGGCTTGATGCAAAAGTAATTCCCAGCTGAAACAAGGAAATATGAAATGGGTTTGACCCCCAACCTTGAGGCTAAGGTTATCCATCTCCTCCACGCCCTGAGTGAATGAGAGCATTTGCCAGGTTTGTGTGATCCTGCCGGGCATTAATTATAATTGGCTGAAAGAAGCTCTAATCAATCACTGAGCTACAAGCTTTGTTGTCCCTGAGAGTTGTCATCTGGAGAGGCAGACACTGTGTCAGCGAGAGTCAAAAAGAGAGCTACTGAGTGTGGCGATGACTGCTAAGTATTGTATGTTGATGTAGCTTAAGAGAGTTTGACAGGGAGCTGATACAGGATGACACTGATGCGTTTTGACAGAACATCAAGTAACCCTCTTCTTTTAGCTATAAAAGCTCCAAAAACGAACCACTACTGGTGTATCATCGCTTTCAAAGCGTCAGACACCTTAGATGGATGATCTGAATACCTACACGATTACAAACAACGTATGCAGGGCAGGTTACTTCCTTGCTTCAAAATAAAAGCATAACTTTTTCTTGTACTATGTCTCTGAAAACACTGAATAGTTCAAAAAAAAGAAGAGACCGTCTCTTTATGCTATGACTGAGGCTGTTCTCATCCAGTATTTGTACAAATTACTATGGAAAGTATTGCACTATAATTCGTACATAACCCACGTCATTGGGAGCCAGAGTTGTGATCACGTGACATTCGATGCAGGCTGCTCTTTCTGTGAAAACATGGCAGACATTCCTTACATTCTCAGTGGAAAATGCATATTTTAAGATAGCTTATGAGTTCAAATGCATTTCTAGCGGGAAATATGCATTTTATTTCCATAACCCTTTAACCCTATCCCTAACCCTAACCATCAATAGAAATGTTGTCAAAGCGTATTTCAATGCATGAACTTTGTTAAAATTTTGCAGTTTACCCTGAGAATGAGAGGAACATCCTCCATTTTTAAGTCTCTCGCTTCCGGGCTCGTGCACGCTCGCTGATCGCTCATGTTGCAGGTCATTGGTAGAAATATGCACGAAAATCTGTGCCTAACTTTTCGTATGATATCATAAGACTACATTGTCCGACTACATCTCCCAGAAGCCCCAAAATGACTCACAGGCTGTGGGAGTCTGCGATCAACGACCCGCTGTCAAAAAAAAAAAATACTTTGACATCGAAATACGTCAACAGCATTCAAAGAGTTAAACAAGATATTTTGTGCAAGTGTCTTAAGCAAAAGAAAAAGCATAAATTGATCACGTTTGACCAAAATATATCACAGCTCTTAACAAGTAATGCAATCTAACATGCACTACTTATCGATTCTAGGAATACTTTATTAGCTTCATCTGCTGCAGGGTTTCTTCTATTTTTCTGTCCATTACCTTTTTCCATTACCTTCTCTCATTTTCTAATTTCTCAACATTTAGAACAATGTCAGGTAAGCCATACTTTTTCCTGAGACCCTGTCAGCTGTTGGACGATCCTTCCCGTAGAGGGGAAACCTCAGTCTTCAGAGATATTTTTTTACAGTCCAGTGTCCAAGGAATGGATGAAAGGACACTTCCTGTCTGTGCCTTTGTTTGCAGGAGTTTTTACTCCTCATGTTTAAGGCTTCGAAACTCCCAAGATGATATTATTTTATAGAGTTCTCCTTTGAAGCCCTACAATCCAAGCGGGGTGCTGTGAACTCAAGTGACCAGGACTTTAGAGTGATTTTTAGGCTTCAGCTCGATCCAGGTAAACAAACTGACAAGCAAACAAACATGTTTCAGAGCCAGCAAATCTTGCATGCCCATAAAGTTCATTGCTCTCGCTCCCGCTCTATTTATGAGCGACTCTGACTCTGTGCAAGGCCATCGGACAGCTAAACCTCCAAGCGTCCTAACGTATAGCAGCAGCTGCAGGCAGAGAGCAGCAAACTGTCCACATACCCTTGAGGTTTAGAGCTGTTTAATGATGATTGACAGCCTGAAACCTCAAAGTCAGCCAGATTTTCCTCTCAGCCTTTTTCAGGCTGCATTCTAAGTACAGGAGAATAACAATTGCAAAATAATTCAGTTAATAATTAATGAGATCAACACGTAGTCCACGTGTATGGAATTAGTGACATTTTTGAATATTTATTTATTCCGACATGAACGGCCCAATTTCCTAAAAGTGGATGATCGATGACTAATATTAAAAAAAAGTTGAAAATAGACAAAATCTGCAACTATAGGGTAAGAAATATGTTTTGCTGACACCCCTTAACAGCTTTTATCCTTTTATCAATTGAAGTTTTCTATCAGATCTCTGCAAATGAGTTTATCGATCCCATTGTCGTCACGCCGGGGAAGGTTGATGTGAGGCTACGCATCAATCACCGTGAAAACAGACACAAAAAAAAACGGTTTCCTTTGACAAAAGCCAACATGGGAGTCTGCCTCAACCAAGGAAAAACCAGTTCTTTGTTATTCTTCTGACCTTTAATATGATTGTACAGCCCTGTTCACAAAGGGCAAAAACAACAAGCTGTAGATTACACGTCACTCATTATTTCAAATATGGACACAGAACATAAAGTCTGAAGGGCTTTGTGGCTGTTAGATACACTTTTTGCTTATATACTACGAAATTTGAAAATGAAATACTTTATGCGTCTCTCCATATACACTTTATTTTCTACCTTCTTTCACTGGCATGCCGTTTCTTTGCAGATTATTTTTGATTGTGCACTATTACACTGCATATTGTAAACACACTAGGAAAGCTGGGACTGTAAAATAGAGTTATATTTCGTGGAGCAGTCTAACAGTATTTGTTTGCTTCACTGAATAGGAACAGTCCTGTTCTGACAGAGTGGCTAAATGGTGTTGGAGGAGGATTACAATATTCAAAGTAGGTTTAAAAGCAAGAGTTACCCTGTAGCTAAATCACAAATTTATGGTTAAATTAACATGTGTATTAGGTTCAGTTTCTTCTTGCTGGAATTTATTATTGATCTTCCCAGGCAAAATATAACCTATCCTCTGCTGCAGTCTGACTGAAAAGAAAGTTTAATGAACGTGAATTGACAGTTGACCCATGTATTCCACCAGGGCAATTCATTTAAGGAGCTATTAAATATACAGTTACTGGTTTACACTTCTCAGAAGGTAATCTACTAGCAGAATAAACCCTAATTTCCATTGGATGCGGAATGACGGCGATGTCCGTTGAAGTCCAATGTCCGTTGTCCGTCAATACGCACCAGATCTGCCTGCTGCAGCTCCATCAGACAACTGGAATCGCGAGAACGAGATCTTGCTTATTCACAAGATCTCGCGAATTCACCTATAATCATGTGATATCGTGGGTTGTATTTTATTTTGAAAATAAATCGCATGTTTAATTTTGTCTCTACATGACTTTCTGTCCCACAAGATCTGCTCTGTGCTGAATTCATGCGCCGACGTCCGACAAAAATAGAATCTCTGTCGTTTCGGCAGGCATCGGCACGTCAGCGTCGTTCGGCGTTCAGTGGAAATTGGGGGTTAACTGAATGTTAAATCTTTAACTCTTTGAGTGCCCAAAACATGTATATATACAGTACATTTTTCCTTTTTTTGGCAGCGGGTGGCCGATCGTGGTCTCCCGCAGCCTGTGAGTAATTTTGGGGTTTCTGGGAGATGTAGTCGAAGCATAAAGAGATGATATACGCCACAGAGATCAAAACAAGAAGTGGAGACGATCGAGATTAGAGAACAAAACAAACAGAATCTGGACAAACAGTGGTGATTTTGGTGAAAGTGTCCTCTACTCTACCTCTGATAAAACAAGAATGGAACAAGGTAAAAACAAACATTTTTTTCATGATGAACTAGAGAGTCTCTTCTTTCATTTGAGCTATTCAGTGTTTTCAGAGACATAGTACAAAATATTCTGTGGATCTTGAAAAAAGACTCAAAATGGCCAAAAATGCTGGCTCGAGGCACTTTGGGTTTTTAAAATTGGCTGGTCCTCAATGAGTTAAGAGGGAGTAACTTGAGGAGGGATGGAGAACAACACCTTTTTCCTCATGATATAAAAATAATCTTACAATTTCTCTCTCATCAGAGAATACATGTTCGAGGAAAAGGGAAAAAAATGACCTTTGACAAATTTCAACTGATCGCTCATTATCTGGGGTCCTACCTTCATAAAACCGACCTCTGAGTGAAACCGTGGCGACACCAGAGGTTTCAACTTATCGCTCTGGCCTCAAGGCCACTTTCAGATGCAGTACCTGAGCACTGGGACTCGTTACGTTGGCATTTTGATGAGATTGCCATGCTTCAACCCTTTAACCCCTCATCCCATCAAATCAGGCTCATTCTAGTCTGAGAACTTTATAGAAGACGTCTAACGAGCTTCACAAACCCATGTCAGACTCTATCATTCTACCCCAAATCAGTGACTTGAAGAATGCTAAAATGAGGATGAATCCAAGCACAAAAAACACTGCATTTGTTCCGAGAAGTAATGTCTGAAAAGCCATATTACATAACTATAAAGGAACAAACATACAGCCTGAGTATGCAGAGATGGAAGACATTGCAATATGCAAGGAAACCATTTTTCATATTGAGCTTTCTCATCTTTTGTCGCTCAAGGAGATAGAATAAAGACACAGGAGAAAGCACTCACTTGTTGATCTATTTTAAGGAGACTTGGAATCCGTCTCTGCATGTTATTAATTTCTTTCTGTGACATTTTCATTGACGTGTGACAACTTCTGTAAAGTAATCATGAATTATGTAGCATAACTGCTATTTTTTCTGACCACAATCTGAAGTCATCAGAGAAATCATGAGGTCACATCAGAGTCTCTAAGTTCACATTTCTTTTCCTCTATCCTATGTTCATGTTCACTTTGGCTTCTGTGAAAATCAGGCCTCCCTGGAACAATATCACAATACATTGCACATTTTTCCACTTTGTGCTCTTATTGCTTTATGCAGCAGGAAGAATCTTTTAAAATAGATTGTTGTTGTTTAAATTAATGGAATAGTGTGCTACATATAGATGCAAATGCCTCCTCTGGAGTAAGTCCTCTGTAACGTGTCATTAAGCCTTTATTTACTGTTGATAGCAGATGATGTTTCACTTCTTCTGCCACACTTTACTGTGGTGATAACAGTATATTCACCTCTGCTGGTATTAAATTTGTAACATCAGTCCCGTTCAGCCCGGAGCATCCATGCAACTTCTGGATGGGAACAGTTTTATTGTCACTATTCATTTTCTTTTTGACTTCTAGCAGAAATCTCGTGATAATTTTCTGCTTCCACTACAGCCAACACAAACGCAGTTTCTTCTAAATAGTTGACTACCTGAAGGCTGCTCTTTTGTCATTCTGTCTGTGTATTGGTGTCAATGGATTTTGTTTTTCCCAGTGACAGAAAAGATCAACTTTTGTGTGAAAAATCAAATGCCTTTAACTCTTTGAGTGCCATTGACGTCATTCAAAATCCGACACTTCAGTGCCGTCAACGTAATAATACGTCAAAGTGTTTTTTCTGCAGTGGGTCGCCAGTCACAGACTCCCGCAGAGTATTTTTGGGGCTTACTGGAGATGTAGTCAGAGCATAAAGAGACGGTATACACCACAGAGAACAAAGCAGGAAGTAGAGACGATCGAGATTAGAGAGCAAAATAAACAGAATCTGGACAAAAAGTGGTGATTTTGGTGAAAGTGTCCTCTACTCTACCTCTAATAAAACAAGAATGGAACAAGGTAAAAACAAACATTTTTTTCATGATAAAATAGAGAGTCTCTTCTTTCATTTGAGCTATTCACTGTTTTCAGAGACATAATACAAAATATTCTGTGGGTCTAGAAATATGATTCAAAATGGGCAAAAATGTTGGAACAAGGCACTTTCTGTTTTATAAACGGCTGGCACTCAGTGAGTTAATAACTCCTCACCAGGAGCTGCCATCATCTCCCCTTGTGATGGATAATTTGGATTAAAAATATTTAAAAAAATCACCTTTACCTTTTATAAAACAAAACGACAGCCTTTAATGTGTCTGATAGCGGTTAAACAGCAGGAACCAGTGGTGTAATCAACATAAGGAGAAATCCAATGTCGGACAGACTTACTTAAGTTATTCCATGTATTTGCAATGACCACCAAGGGAAAAGAAGAGCCCATCACTCTCTCTCTTTTCACATAGAAAACACAGCTGACATACCCCGGTGTGGACACACACACAGACGTTGTTTTTTTTCCATCCACAGAGCCAATTTGGGAACACAGGGCTCGACTGCACCATACTTTTTTTTTAAAGCTTGTCCCCAGCCTCTGTTTGATAGCTAGAATGGTACTTTTTGTTGTTCGCTGTGATGCGTCAGGGTGTGGTGCAGGGATTGCAAGGCAATAGAAAGAAACCAGAGCTGGTCAGCCAGACAAATGAGAAGGCCCTTGGTAGCTTTAAATCTCTACAATTATAGAGGATCCCAAATGCTTAGGCCATGCGCTGAATAACACTTCTGATCTGAAATAGTCAGACATATATGTGGTTGGAACACACAGAATTATATCAAGACAACCACCCATATATGGGTATGTCTGTACATACATAACACACAATTCTCTCCCTTTGATTTCCTGTTTCTTGCATATAAGTACAAACAAAACAAGCTTTATTCTTAGTGTTTGGGTTTAAATATCTTTATCATACCTGTGACATACTCTAGAAATGGATGAATAATTTCCTCTAATTCATGATAAAAAAAAATCCCAATCTAAAGCCTTTATTGTCATTACATTACAGTGCATATAAGGAAATTAGGAGCGCTGCTCCACATGGTGCTCACATGTCACAAAAAACACATGTAAAAAAAAAAATTAAAATAAAATAGAAAGACATAAATAAACGTATGTACTTTACAGTAATAAGGCATAATATTTGCACTGGTATGCTTCAAACAGTTTTTGCTACAAATAAGAAAAAAAAAGTGTTTGTACTTTTTTAATTAAGTAAGTAAAGTAAAAAAGTTATTGCACATTTTCATAATATGAATATTGCACATGGAAGTGGTATTATTGCACAGAAATAGAATGGAATCATTGTTATTGCACAGAAGATATATGTCTTTATAATATATAACATAATTCATGTACAGTCTTTTCTCCAAGGTTTTCATTCATGTTTTTAAATTTAATTTGACTCTATTTAAGGTAATTATGGTCACACAACGATGCCAGTGACAAAAAAAAACTATGTAGTTGACATAAATGACCTGTGTTCTTGTGACTCTTTACACTCAGGATAACTGGAGTGAATATCCCAGCGCCCATCATCAGCAACAAAAACTGGCTACGGCTGCATTTTGTGACCGAGAGCAACCACCGCCACAAAGGCTTCAGGGCTCAGTATCAAGGTAAGACATGATTACTTCATTTGCACATCATAATAGAGTGTCCCCTACTTGAATGAAAAGGGATCATCGTAAGAAAAAAAAAACACACTGCAATTACAAAACATGTTTTGATCTTTAGCTGAATATTGAAGAGTTTGATTAATAGCTCCTCTGTAGAGGGCATTAAGGTCTTTTCTGCTTAAAAGCATTGACTTCAAAGGACCTTGTTAATCAAAAACTGGACTAAATTCGGTGTATACTTTCCCCTTATAAAAACTCAACTCAGGCAGTTCAATAATCCATTACTCCGGCATGACTTTAAAGTCAAAGTATGTGCTGCATGTGCTATACCATAAAGGCTTCAAGCCTGGCCACTAGCCAGCAACCTGTAATTTAACTATAAACAGCTCTATAAAAACTTTCTGGGACGTGCACGTGTGACAACTCACTCTAAATGAAGACAAAATCTATTGCATGAAAAATCTAATTTCTTATCTGCAGCGCTAAAGCAATTTCTATATGCGTTTGTTATTTATGATGTGAAGGGCATATATATATTTTGAGCACAAACAGGCACTCAGTGTGTTTATAACAGGTTGTATGAACAGTTTGACCTCCAGTGTGGCCAGGGCAGTGGCATCATGTCAGTACTTTCATATTCAAATAGCCTTGTTGTTGTTTGATACATCATTCATTGCTTTTGGCTATTCTGTTGATAGTTAAAGTGTGACAGCCACTTGCATCACCTGGCTTTTGTGTGCAATCTGGCCCCTGCTGTGTTTAATTAGAGTTAGTCTTAAAATGTAGCGCTGCACTCCTTGGGCTGCATAGTATTTCCCCACTACGAGATATAACCATTAAATCTGCTCTGACCATTTAAGGCACATCCACTGTTTAATATGTATGAGTTATATGAACAAACTAATTTAGGCTTAAAAAAAAAAGTCACACTTAGATTTTGATGTTCTTCATCAGACAAGTATTATCCAGAGAAAGAAACACTTGTACTGTATCTTCTCACATCTAATACTGTAACTTCTTTTATCTAATGAACTCTTTCTATTGCTCTCGACCAGTGAAAAGCTCTGGAGAGCTTAAATCCAGAGGGGTAAAATTATTACCAGGAAAGGACAACACTAACAAACTGTCTTTGAGTAAGTCTTTTATTTTTCTTATGTAACTGTTTTTGTTCATTGTTTGGATTTTTTTGTTTATGTAGGACTTGCGTTCTGGTTCTGGGTCTGTTTCTTTCTTGTCTCTTTTTTTTTCGCTGCATCATTTGCTGAATGAATTAAAGCTACAGTACTAGATTTTGCAGAAGTGCAGTCTTTTTTTCTTTCTGATGACCTATTTCCCCCCCCTTGTCTTGGACTTCCTGTCCTGACACTCTGGCTAGATCAGGCCTAGTTATGTAAATTGCAGCAAAACGCTGGATTTGATCAGTTTCAGTCAGCCAAAAACCCCTCTGTCTCATTCTGGACTGTTTAAACAGCACATCAGATTGACTTATGTTCATGCACTGTGTGATTTATGCACACAGCAGTAGTCAAGGTTGAGTGACCGCTCACTTGTCAGATGATTTGTGTACACTTCAGACCAAAGTGAATGCATTCTAATTGCTTGTGGAGCTCTGTCATTAACATAAATCTGGAGCACAATTCCCTCCAACTCCACAGTGTGCTAAACACTTCACTGATAACAGGTTGTAATCTTTATTACCTTATGTGTCATAGATGCGGCATTGCATGGAGACATGAATAATGCAGGGGGCTGTAATCTTTTCTACGAGACAATACTGTATATCATTTAAAAGACGATGAAGGGACGCTTCATGTGCCTCGTGGATTCATTGCATATAATTGAACGCATAACTGTGTTATTACCCACGACAATTAGCTTCAAAGCTAATGAACTTCCTGAAAGAAGTCATAGAAAAGAAACACGCCAGCAGAGCTTCTATGTAGAGGTCTTTGTGTGCGTGGCCGATGATGATTAATGCAAATATTACGCTAAACCTTAACGCTAATTGTAATACTACATATTTCAGGAATTTTCCTTCCTCCAGCCTCTCTACATTCCTGCCATAGTGAAGTCTCTGTATTTCCTGTTTTGTGTAGTTCAGGTTAGAGTTGCATTTACTGTTGCCACTCACTCTGATTGCAGAAACCCAGTGTATATTCACAACAGCGCTGCCAAATAACTGGCAGTTACTGGAAGTTATTGAAAGCCTCTGACACTGAGAGACGTTTTGTAGAGCTAAAAAGTGACGCGTTACACCGGTAAACATGATATTTAAGCAGTTAATTATTGATATCGTCGTAATGTTATACACTTGATACTATTTTGTAAATAATCAAGCAGCTCTTAAGTCACAAATACAAATTCATTTGTCAAAATATAGAAAAAAAACACAATGTTGAAGTGATGATAGAAGTTCTTTGGTCACGCTTGTGAACCATGTTCTGAAAATTTGATATGGGGACATTTAGGTTTTCCACAGTATTAGATTATATTTATGCACATGATGTACAGCATGCTAGTTCTGTCCAGTATACCCAGGACAGCACCACTGCACAAACAAGCACATAACAAACTGTGATATCCATCTGACAACATCAATTAGATGAATAATGGGTAATACTGTGGAATTATTTCTTATTTCATGGGCTATTTTGGTATTTATAGACAATTATTACATACTTTGAGTCAGCCTTAGAACTGACCTTGACAACCCAGCTGTATTATTGTCAACTTACTGCCTTACGAGCCTCTATTGCTTGCTAGTAATTTTTTTGAAAAGATGGGTATCCAAAATGTGTCAACAATGTAGTTTTACTTAAGTTTCAAGAGGTGATCATGATACTAACCACTCGTGAACTATAGATTGCTTTAAATGAGGGACTCGGCAAGCTGTCGTCTCTGCGGTGAAAAGTCCTCCTGCACGTTGTTGATATTGTACCTTAAATATATCAACGTACGGCAAATGCTGACGTGATTCCTGAAACCGTATTCTGTTATCAAACAGACACATTTACTGAACGTTCAAGCAGTTATCTACTATTCAAGTGCTCTTCTCTGCAGTGGGTGTTTGACGAAAGTACGGATATTTGACAATTAAAGTGTCTCCCTGACAGTGATCTTGGGCCTTCTCTTTCTCTCTCAGTGAATGAAGGAGGAATCAAACAGGTATCTAATTACTGTCCTGACCCAGGGGAGCCAGAGAATGGCAAACGGATCGGCTCTGACTTCAGGTGAGTCGCTGCAGCTGAAGTGACAGCGCTCAGATTTGTGTAGAAGGAAGTTAACAAGTGGGATGGCATGCTCTCCATCCAACGTCAGTATTATGACATGCATTATTATTCCAAATACTGCTGTCATTTAGTTCATTTTATTCTGACAGGCCTGCATCAGTTTTGATTTAATTCTGATATAGTACAGTGTAGTCTTTTTTCATGAAGACAAAAGAATAGATTTCCACTCAAAGACGATTTGCAGAATGCAACGTGTGTGTGTGTGTGTGTGTGTACACGTGTATATATATATGTGTATATGCACGTGTGTATAAATATATGTGTATTTATATGTATATATAGTGTGCCTATATGTGTATATGTACTTATACACACACTATATAACATTATTACTGTGTTAATCACTTAATGTGCAAAAACTGCATTAATTGGCATTATTTTTTCTCACTGGGGCATTTGTACGGAAAGTATGGAAAGTATTATATTATTAATAATTATTAACATATCGATGCCTAGCTCAATGTAAAGCTGTAAGGAATGACACGAAATAAATAATGTAGTCGATATTTTATCAGGAGTCATTTTTGAGGAATTGATTGCTTTTTCAGGCGTTAATGGTGTTTGTTATCTTCTCAGCATCGGAGCAACTGCTCAATTTACCTGTGATGGAGACCATGTGCTGCAGGGCTCCAAAACGATTACCTGCCAGCGCGTAGCAGAAGTCTTCGCCGCTTGGAGCGACCACAGACCCGTGTGCAAGGGTGAGCGAGGCTTCTGGAGAGCTAATAAAACAGTTTGATTAAGGCAGTGCCTCTGGATATAGGCTCTATGCAGATAGAGGAAAGTTCATTTTTGTTAATTATGTATGAGAGCCTCTGCTGCAGCCTTGAATTTATTCCAGTCCAAAATGCTCTGCCTGTTTTTCAGTGTTTCCTAATACCTGGAGCACATTTTAGAATTTGATTAATGGAAATGCAGCTAATAGACCTGCTTTCTACTTTTGCAAACATATTACCTTTCTGTCATATTACAATGCAAGAGTTATTAATCTGCCTTCTAAACATAATTATCGGGAATTTAACAATGCTACTATATGTGTATACTGTATGTTAATATATATTTTTGAGTCTCTCTTTTAGCTCAGTGTGGTTATCCCCTGTGTCATCACGTTTCTCTTCATGCTACTGCAGTGAAAACATGTGGCTCGAATCTACAAGGGCCCTCTGGGACTTTCACATCTCCGAACTTCCCGATCCAGTATGAGAGTAATTCCCAGTGTGTGTGGATCATCACGGCTAGTGATCCAAACAAGGTAATACGGTTGATTCAGGGGTCTACTCTGTTACTGTCATGTTAGGGTGACTCATCAATAACAGGCGTGTGGATCCCTTGTGATTTTTCCCATCCTCCCCAGAACTCTTTTACTTTTATTTTTTAACTTCCTGACTTTTTAGACATCCTACCGTCTCCTTCTCCACTAGCTAAGTCGCTATCTGTTAGCTCTCTACAGGAGCAGCTGGACTGAACCATTTTACTAAATAGAGAGGGGAAAGTGATAAGACATATTTCCAAAACACATAAACTTAGTGTTACCAACACATTGTAAATATGTGTAACTGTGAGTTTATCACTGATTGTCATATTATTTTGTCAGTATTTTAATTGTATTAGGGGTCTCTCTGGGCTCTTGTCAAATCATGGACCACTAGAATCTATGCTGATACGTATTTTTGCACATTTATAGTGGTTATACGGTAATGCCGGACGTTTTCTAGTGGGTATACCTGCGTATCATGTAGATTACACCACTGTGTAACACTAGATAGTGTTGATAAAGACATGACACAGGCCACAGTTTCTGGCAAAGGTGGTGATAGTAATAATCTGAGGTTGAATAACCCACATTACCTACAATTCTATTAGGTTATAATTGCTCGCCTACAGTTTGTGAAATTGACCTTATAACAGTGTCTTTGCACTGTAAATATGACATAAACAAAGATGCCTTATTGTCTTAATTTAATTTATTGAATAAATCCCAGCCAGAGTTTAAAGAGGCGCTGAGTCTAAGTGTCCCATTTGTGTTTTTCATAAACAAGTGTCACCTCATTAGTGATATGATAAACACAAACCCATGTTACCCCCAGAGAGTAAACCCTCACCTTTTCCCAGTGGCGTAGAGCATTTGTCACAGCGTTCTGTTCCTGGATACGTATTTATGTATGGATCTATTTTCCAAGGGCTTCCCAAGGTAGGAAAAGGTTACATAGAATATGCATGTGTTTTGACTCAAGTTCATCGTCATTGTCCCTCATTAATGGATGTAGATGCAATAGTTTGCATCTCGGTTCAGTTCGGTTTGGCGATTTGCTTCATTCACTGTAGCTAACAGAAACGGAGAGAAATAAAGATTGAATGAGATTAGCGCTGCCATCAAGTGAAGAGGTCAAAGCTGTTTCCCTAATGGTCATTACTGCTGTCCTACAGTACATCAAATCTGGCTCTCTATTGGTATTCCAGTGAGTCATATACTGAGCGCTATCCGGCTAATAAACAATAACTAACCAGCTAACACTCACTAGAACTGGCAAAGACCATAGATTTGTGCCAGTGTGCCCTCTCCTAGGCAAACACGCCATTTGCTTGGCACTGAAACATGCTCCATTAGTGTTATTATGGTAATTATGCTTATGCATGCATTGTAATGAGGCTGTTACACATGGATATTGTGCAGGTATTGTGCTCCCAATGGCCAGAGAAAGAGATGTTCAGGATGAGCGAGCAGCCGTCATATGTTTGTCACCGTGTTATTACAGCATCCTTTCTTTCGTCGTCAAAGTGTACGCTGAGATAATACAGCTTTATTGTGTCATTTCACATGATTATTATTAGTGTAAGCAGCTGCTGGCAGTTTGATCGGTGAATATGTCATTTTTGTGATGTTATGTACATTTAGAAAAAAAATAATCTCGACCAGTGACAGCTGGCAAAGATATCTCAAGGGTGAATGCGGACAGGCAATTAAAAATTTTGGACTCTCAAATTTGCCTGCTGTGATTGGTTTTTAACATTTCATTTGGGCACTAAAGTAATGGGAAGAGATGCTGCTGTCAGTTTTTATATGCTTTGAAAGATGTTTGTGACGTCCTTTGTTTGCAGGGGTGTACGCCACAGACATACACTATTCGTCAAAGCCTTATTGAATAAACAGTGACAAATTTGATTTGAGTTGAGTTTTTTGTCTTGTGGATTTGAGTTTTAGGGATAGTTTCTGCATAATTCATAACAGTACCAGAATGTAGGCTACATCATGCAGCTATCTTATACAGTCGTAGGTTTTAACAGGATTGATCAGACACGTTGCTGCTTGCTTGGAAAGATGTTACATACTTTTTTCTCTGCATAGATGTGCCTCTCTCAGTTGAGCTGTCTCCAGAAACATGGTCTCCAAATGCGAGTTATGGAAATGAGCATCCATGTTATGAATTTCATATAAATGAGATGGCGGGTTATTTGGTAATAAAACTTGAGAATCATTTTGAATTACTGCTCATCGTTGAGAAGGTTTGGCTTATATAAATGAGTACCACAAATAACAGGGTTCCCACACATCCTGGAAAACCGGGAAAATGATTGACCAGTTTTCCAGTCATGGAAAACATGGAAAATGAGGAAAAAAAGGTCAAATGTCCTGGAAATTATTAAGTTATCCTGGAAAATTATTGTTATTATTATACTACAAATGGTTTAGAAGTAACTTTTATTCCATTTGTATAATAATTTTCCAGGATAACTTAACCCTTTTTTCTCATTTTCCATGTTTTCATGACTGGAAAGTTGCTCAATCATTTTCCAGGACGCGTGGGAACCCTGAAATAAAATTGACTCTAAGGACAGCGATGTCAGCTGGTAGAAATCACTTTAGTGCAGTTTTCAGTTATGCTTGTATTTGTAAAAATCTATAAAACATTCCTGACGTACACATTGTTGAACATGTTATGTGTGGACTGACTGATTGATTTGTAAATGTAACCACTTATCAAAGCAGATGATAATAGGGACTTATGTTTCATTGCAGGTTATTCAGATCAACTTCGAAGAGTTCGACCTTGAAATTGGTTATGATTCGCTAACGATTGGAGATGGAGGGGAAGTAGGTGATTCAAAAACAATAATACAAGTGTAAGTACCAAATATAAAATAATCCATTAGTTATGTATTGCACTGTGACGTTGATCATGTAGTTGAATGTTTTGCAGTGCTGAATGAACTTAATGACTGCATCATTTGAATGAAGGCTTGCTTTGCATTTTTTTTGTAATTCCCTATAATTACTATTATGTACCATTGTATACAATGTAGCACATTTTACATGACTTAAGACGTTTCTGAAATTCCACTCTGTGATGAGATAATGTTTAAGAAGTGGCTTCTGATAGCGTCGTGATTTTGTTTGTTTCCCTATCTGCAGGCTGACTGGGAGCTTCGTCCCAGACCTAATCGTCAGCATGTCCCATCAGATGTGGCTTCATCTCCAGTCCGACGAGAGCGTGGGCTCGATCGGCTTCAAGATCAACTACAAAGGTACGCAGACTTTAGCGCTGATATCATCTCTCGCTGTCTGTATTCATGTCTCGTTCAGTAAAGCAACCAGTCTATTTTCCCGTCTGCCTTTCTGTCCGTCCATCCGGGCTGCTCTATCTCCTCCTAAGACGAAACTTTCTTAACCGAGCTCTCAGACTCCTCACCTGGACCTTTATAGATAATGTTAAAGGAAAAAAAACCCTCAAAGTTCTTGGCTTGACTTAATCCTCTACTTTTCCCCTTTTCCCTCTTCCCATCCCATCATCCTCCTCTTCCTCACCCACAGAAATCGACAAAGAGAGTTGTGGTGACCCTGGTACACCTCTGTACGGCTACCAAGAGGGCAGTGGCTTTCTAAATGGAGATGTTCTGCGCTTTGAATGCCAGTTTGGATTCGAGCTCATCGGGGAGAGGATGATAACCTGCCAGAACAACAATCAGTGGTCGGCAAATATCCCCATCTGCATATGTGAGTCCAACACATGCGTTTTTTTATGACTGCAAATGAAGCAATCACTTATGCGCTTGGAAAGTTCACAATGACACTAAACTATTGGAGGATTAATTACGGTGTTGTTAAATAGCCATGCTGCGCATTACGTATGTAAATAGCAATATGCATAACATAAAATGGGAAATTGAGAGGATATGGCAGTCTTTACTATCTGAAAGAGAAGAGAGTAGGGTTCAGGAGAAGGGAAATGTGCATTATACTATACGCTGTCCTTTCTCAAGACAAACTAAATCCCCCTGTGACTTTCATTATGCCTAACCCATATCCATAACAAAAACCTAGTCTTCTGTTCTACTGGGACAGGATGCAGTATTCCTGTGTGCCTGTATTGCTTCATGTCTTTATCTTTTTACACTATCTGTTACAGTTTTATGTTTCTCCAACTACTCAGCACTCATGGGAGCAGTGCTGTCCTCTAGTTGCTGAGCTAGTTGTACAGCTCTGACGTTGTTCTATGCTGATATTTATGCCTGATCTTGTCATGACAAAATCTTTTCAATACAATGCCAAGTTCAATACCTTTGTTTTGATACCGCTCCAGAACGATACTTTTTCGATACCTCAGCGAACTACTTTTGTGTAATTTAGGCCTTAATCATGGTCATCATTAATATTAATGTATTATTATTGTTGTCATCAACTCAATAAGCTATTTTTGTGTAGTTATCATGGTAGACATACTAGACAGTGGTCTGATGATGATCAACAGACACAGGCTGCTGCCAGTTCTTTAGGACCCTGGGGAGTGAGAGTTTGTCTTATGGTGTGTTCACTGGAAGTCAGAACTTGGAGCTCAGATCTTCTTAACCTCAAAGTTTAGTGCTCCCAGCTCTTCCAGCCTTACAGACGTACAGCAAAACATGTAGCTACTGTTTACGTCAGTAGCAGATAGCATGAATTCTATGTCAGGTTGGTGAGATTAATCTGACTTTCAGAGTTGGAGATCCGAATTCACGAAGGGTTCTGATTTAAATTCTGACTTGGAGCTTGGAAATTCCAACATTTGTGTACAACTGAACGCACCATGAGTTGGAAATTGAAAGACCGTCCACCCTGTGCTGCTGCAATGACATTAAGCTTCTGTTATACGGCGATGTTTGTCTCCTTATGCTGGGAAAGTGGGGGGCGGATCAGTGTCTCTATGAATCTGAAGGGGACATGTCCCCCCCCCATCCATAGAGACATCTGAGAGCATGATTCATAGACACTCGGGCACTTGGCACTGAAAGATTTTTCATTTTTTGATACCCAATGGGATCAGAGCTTTTCGGATTGGTGCTACGAAAGTATAGAAGTTCGGTACCCAGCCCTGGTCATTAGAGAATTGTTAGTGCACAGTGTCATGTGACCAGTGAGGTTTGCTGTAAAGAAAGTTGAAGTTTTTAACTCATTCCCAATGTGTTTTATCCCCTCTATCGTCTATCACAGTCCCCTGTTTCTCCAACTTCACCGCTCCCATGGGGACGGTGTTGTCTCCTGACTATCCAGAGGGCTATGGGAACAACCTCAATTGCGTGTGGCTCATTATCTCCGAACCTGGCTCCAGAATCCACCTGGCCTTCAATGATTTTGACCTGGAGCCTCCCTATGACTTCCTCACGATCAAAGACGGGGACCAGTCAGGAGCCACTATAATGGGACGCTTCTCAGGAGCTGAAGTTCCTTCCCACCTGACGTCCAACAGCAACGTCCTGCAGCTGGAGTTTCAGGCCGATCACTCCATGTCTGGACGAGGTTTCAACATCACGTATAGCAGTAAGGGACCGCTTGATCAATTAAATCAAATCATATCATAGAAATGTATTTAACTCATTGAGTGCCAGCCGTTTTATAAAACAGAAAGATCCTCGTGCCACTGTTTTTGCCCATTTTGAGTCATATTTCAAGAGCCACAGAATATTTTGTGCTGTGTCTCTGAAAACACTGAATAGCTCAAATGAAAGAAGAGACACTCTATTTCATCATGGAAAAAAAAATTGTTTTTACCTTGTTCCAGTCTTGTTTTATCAGAGGTAGGGTAGAGGACACTTTCACCAAAATCACCACTTTTTGGTGAAACTTTTGTTTGTTTTGCTCTCTAATCTCGATCGTCTCCACTTCCTGTTTTGATCTCTGTGGCGTATACCGTCTCTTTATGCTCCAACTACATCTCCCAGAAGCCCCAAAATTACTTACAGGCCAAAAAACACTTAGACGTATGTATATGTCAGTGGCACTCAAAGAGTTAATAAGAAAATGCATTCATCATTTTCCTTTTTATGGTTGTGGTTTAGTGTAAAGACTTAAAAGTTCAGAATCAGTCCTCGGAGACATTCACTTTTTATGAACAACGAACCAAGAGACGAGAATTAACTCGAGTGAAGTGCAAACAAAAGACATCTTATATTTTATTAATGATAAAAGATGTGATGAACTTCAATGGTGCCGTGGAGAAATGTGACAGCATTGCACCCCAAGTGAAACTAAAGTGCCTTAACAAAACACAAAAGCAAGATTTCGGATGGACCACACAGTTCCTTACTCTAGTGCCTCATTGCCTAATACAACAACACCGTAATTCTCTTTATTCTGGTGAAGGCACAACAAGTTCTAAAGACAGAGGCTATTGTCACCCTCAGGTGTACAGAGCACACCTCTGTTTCTCTCTCACGGACAGCTACATCCATTTGCCTTATCTCCCGACTCCTCAAAGACCCCATTTCTCATTCACACAAGAGCGTTTGTCACTGGGTCTTGTTCTCTTTCTTCTCATTACAAGCTTTCGGGCGTAATGAGTGCCCTGACCCTGGCATACCGCTGAATGCCAGGCGCTTTGGGGACAGCTTCCAACTGGGTAGCTCCATTTCAGTGGTTTGTGAGGAGGGCTTCATCAAGACGCAGGGGGCCGACACCATCACATGCCATCTGGAGGAAGGCAAGGGGATGTGGAGCGGACTCATTCCCAAATGTGAAGGTACTGAAATGGAATAGCTCATAATTTGCAAGGTTGGTGGACGCCTACTGTTAGGAGGAGAAAGAGTGGGTTATGTGGAACATGTAGTTCAACCAAATGAGGCTGCATTTTTTTTGTGTTGATTTTCAGGTTTTTGTGTAACTGCAGCACTTTGGTGACTCATCCTATATTTATTTTTTCTTGTGGGTAGAAATAATACTGAGTGATGTTAGGTTTGAAACAACTTCTCTCCTCCTCTCTGCTCCTATCTGTTTATGTCTCTAATTTATATCTTTATCCTCCCCATCTTTTCCACCATTGTCTCACCTCTCTGCTCCTCTAGCTCCTTGCGGGGGCCACTACTCAGGGCCGTCTGGTGTTATCCTGTCCCCGGGGTGGCCAGGCTACTACAAAGACTCCCTGAGTTGTGAGTGGGTCATTGAGGCCGAGCCGGGAAGCTCCATCAAAATCAGCTTTGACAGGTTTGTATGACAGTGCTGCAGCAATTCAACCATGGAAACAAAGATACACACATGCAGTCACACAAAGACGGGCAAAAAGTGAGACAACACACAATCTTATATCCACGTTTACCACCTTACCCATGAATGTGAGCACTAACAGTGGCGTCATCAGGCCTGTTTTAGGGGGGCTGAAGCCCCCCAAAGATTTCTTTAGCTTTAAATAATTTGCTGTTGTTTTATTTATTTACTTATTTGTTAAAAAAAGTGCCAACAAATTCAATATAAAGTGGCCAGAATATGAGTTTCAATGAAGAATCATATAACTTTGTATTAATCATAAATCACTTAAATATGCGTGCTAAAATGACCCCGTAGGAGGCAAAATGTGCACTAAGTGCCCTCTTTGGAGGCAAAAACTTGCACTAAATTGGCCTTGTTGGAGGAGAAAACGCATACAAAAATGCTCCCATTTTGGCAAACGCTAAATTTCCCAGTTGGCCGGTTAAAAGATGTTAAAGTGCCCTCTTGGAGGCAAAAGCTCAGCTTTTTTTCTTTTCGGTTCTACCCTTCAAAAAATCCATATAGTATATATAAGTATAGATATCCAAAGTAACCTCACCTTGGGGCTGAGCCCCCTCCCCGTCCTTAAAACCTAGTGATGCCCCTGAGCACTACTATACACAGACCTGCATAGACAGTCCATGTGCACAAACTAGAAGATGTACCTGGAGTTGGAAACAGAAAGTCAGACGAGGTGGAAAGCAGTCCTGGACCTAGTTTCCAAAAAATGTTGAAAGCCTTGAGTAATTCTATATTTCGCTTGCTGGCTCCCGTTTGCTTCCTTAGAGAGATGTAATAAAAGGAAGGAAAAAAATAGTCTTGCTATAAGATCTTTATTTCCTACCATTAAGGAGCAAATCCATAAAATGTTCATATTTTATAATCAATGCTTCCTCAGTGCTGACACATTCCTTTGTAAAGAAACAAAGAGTTATCTTCCCTATGTTTTTTTTTCCTCCTATTCACTTTAACTGAGCAGAAGTTTTCTCATGCCTAGTTTATGCAGCTTCTTTTTTAAGCTATAACAGAGAGAGAGGTGTGGCAGAGTCCCACTATCACTATTTGATGTAGAGAGCCGAGGGCTTCCATGTATCATACCATGTCAGATTTACAAGGGATTCATTGATCTTATACTATTGAAATAACACTTTCTTCAGATTTCTCACCACAAAATTAGAATGCCTTTTAATCTGTCGACCCAGAAGTGTTGTTTTGAGTAAAAATAACTTCCTCTCTCTGGTTTCTTTTCTTTTAAGGTTTCAAACTGAGCTCAGTTACGACTTCCTGGAAGTGCACGACGGTCCCAACCTGCTCTCTCCTCTGATTGGCTCTTTTAATGGAACCCAGGTCCCTCAGTTCCTGTTTAGCAGCAGCAACTTTCTGTATCTGCTTTTCACCACCGATAACAGTCGATCAAACAGTGGCTTCAAGATATTCTATGAAGGTGAGACAATGCTACTTTTGCTTGGATGCACTGCAAAACATCAGTTATGAATGCAAAATATCTTGGGCCACAAATACCTTGTTCCATTCTTGTTTTATCAGAGGTAGACTAGAGGACACTTTCACCAAAATCACCACTTTTTGTCCAGATTCTGTTTGTTTCGCTCTCTAATCTCGATCGTCTCCACTTCCTGCTTTGATCTCTGTGGCGTGTATCGTCTCTTTATGCTCCTACTACATCTCCTAGAAGCCCCAGAATTACTCACAGACTGAGGGAGACTGCGATCGGCGACCCGGCGAAGTACGTCAATGGTGCTCAAAGAGTTAAATATTCCAACAAAAGGAAAGACGCGAGTCCCAGTATGTTATGGTTGAAATAAAATTAAAATTTATTTGCCTTTCTTTGATAAACTGTGTCCAGACTGGATTACTTTGTAAGAGGACCAGGATAATGCTGCGTTTGTGTTGTACTCAGTTTACCACAACATCATAATCCAAGATGGCAGCGCCCTGGGTTAGCGCCGTGTAGCGTTACATGTTACAGCCTACAGTGGAGTCAAATGTTTTTCCCCACACATAATTACGCTGGAGAACAAACACACCCTCTCTGTCTTCTTTGTATCTATTGTGTTTGAGGACCTCATATTGCTGCATTAGCTTTCTGTATTCCAACAGAGCAAGCACAACAAACTTTTCATTGGAGGCGTCCATCTTGGTTTTCCGACTTGTTTACGCGAACGCCGTAACTCGGGTGTGATATCATTCCTAGTTCTGACTTCTGACTTCGGACACAAAACGAACGCAGCATAAGACTAAAGAGTTTAAAGACTGAGGTCAACACTGAATTTTAATTATTAAGCATACCCCACAGTTAATGAATAATTATTGAATAATATTATGTTATAATCTGTATATGTATACAAGCACCAAACTAAGAAGGAGAGAGTTCTGTGCAGTTGTGGGAATTTCTGTCAGACTTGAAGGGACCTCTGCCCTACAGTAAATCCCAGTCCCCAGATGCACTACTTTGCTATCCAAATGTGTTCTTGCACTGTCCTGCCCCTCACCAGCCCCAGGAGTAAAGGTGCAAGCTTGTGGAGGAATCTTGTCTCTGCACTGACTAAGAAAATCTGGGTGAGAGAGGAGAGTTCGCGCTGAGGTGCATAATCAAATACTGCGAATAACCGGGTAAAATCTTCTCCTCTCAGGGGAGGCGGTGCTTTTAAATCTGTCTTCTCTACATCATTATGCATGGAGTGGTAGTCTTTGAAAAATCAAATAGAAAAATACTCAGGACATAGTTTGATGTATTTTCACGATTGTTTGCACTAGCACCATTACCCTCGTCACTCAGATGTGATTCATAAGACAGAGTTTGTTATTATGTCTGTATTATTGACTGAATGCACACCACAAGTGCCTTTGTCTTATTATGTTTCACTCTCAAGTGTATTTTTCTTTTGTTGATGAGGCTATTGAAAAGCAATAACAGTAAGATCATATTAGCTTCTTCCATTGCAATTTAGGACATATCTTATTGCTGAAATGCTTTGGGGAAACCCAGCCTAGTTCATTTGTGAAATTGGTCTTACGAAGTGGGGCTGTTGTGAATTAGGCTGTGAATAAAGTGAGGCACAGAAACATTGCTGCCATTGTCTTTGTATAGTATGAAATGGACAGATCGATTCTACAAAAGGTTGTCAAATCATACGTAAGCCCATATATTTTATGCATGTTTTCTCCAACCTTTGTATTTTTTAATTTTACTCTTGCATTTCTCTCCAAATTCCCGCACCCTTGACACCAGCACCAGCAGTGATCAATGAATGCTCTACTTCTGCAGTATCCGTGTGTTTCGTTATTAAAAATATCACGTATTACTCAAGAAGCCTCGACAGGTTTTCTTCAGAGGACTAGAAGTACAGAGGAAGAGTCCTGTTATGAATGAGCAGTCACCTGGCTGTTACACAGGTTATTAATGTTGATGACTGTAATTTATAGCTCACATACCTTATAGTGTAACTGTGTCAAATAGCCAAAAGTAGCTTGTGCTGGCCAGACAGTAGTACTACATTTTTCCCAGTGGTATTACAATGGAGTAATTTCAAACAATGTATGTTTGGCTGAGAGCATGTGTGTCTGGTGTTGTTTGATTCTGCAGTGGATGCAAATTTACATTAAGTTCACATTGTGTGCTTCCCCTTTAAATGCACTTCATGCCGGCCGCTCAGTCACTGATGCCAGCCATCCCACAATGGACAGGATGCTATTTGCTGACATGTCTAAGTCCCTCGACTGAGTCAATCATGTGAAACTACTGCAGCGCTAGAAATTGGACTAGAACCAGGACACATCTGAAAGAGGGAAAACAAGATAAATAGTAGCAGCTTTGTGAATATGTGGTCTGAATTAGCACTTGAACTGCACGGATATTGCCAGTCAACGACTTAAATGACTCTATCAAGGTTATTTAGACAGAAACTGTTATAAAACAGCCTTGGCCTTCCTCTGAAATGTGTCACTTTTTCTGGTTACATTTTTTTTTCCACTTTTATTTAAGCACAATTCAGCATACATTTTAAATTCAAGAGTCAAAGTGAGTCTCTTACTTTAGAAAACTATTCTTTCTCTATTATGTACGCGACCCAAGGACTGTCTTTGTTGTGTTGACTAATAACATCTCAAGTTCTGTCAGCATGTGGCCTAGAAAGTGTATTGATTTAATTGTCGCCTTGTTTCATGGATGCTGCATGACGTCAGTATACCTCTGTATCTCAACAGTCCTACTTTATTTGCATAAGCAAGAGCAGATCTTCTTAGCCACTGTATTAACTCTTTGAGTGCCATCAACGTATTTCAATGCCGAAGTGTTTTTTTGGCAGCAGGTCGCCGATTGCGGTCTCCCACAGCCTGTGAGTAATTTTGGGGCTTCTGGGAGATGTAGTCTGAACATAAAGAGACGATATATGCCACAGAGATCAAAACAGGAAGTGGAGACGATCGAGATTAGAGAGCAAAACAGATGGATTCTGGACAGAAAGTGGTGATTTTGGTGAAAGTGTCCTCTACCACTGATAAAACAGGAATGGAACAAGATAAAAACAAACATTTTTTTCATGATGAAAAAGAGAGTCTCATCTTTCATTTGAGCTATTCAGTGTTTTCAGAGTTATAGTACAAAATATTCTGTGGGTCTTGAAATATGACTGAAAATGGGCAAAAAAACACTGGAACAAGGCTCTTGGTGTTAAAAACGGCTGGCACTCAATGAGTTAATAGTCAAAGATGTGACAGAATTAAAAGAAAATACAATATTGGTGAAAATGGGACATAGCCTCTATTTTGTGTAACTACATAATGCAGAATAATTAGTGTAACATACAACACTTAAAATCCAGTTAAATGTCCAATTGTCTCAAAACATTCAAAAAGTATTTCATTTTAATTTTTCTAGTGGTCACATTGGACACATACTCCTGCATGGATCCAGGTATTCCAGTAAACGGCGTACGGTTGAGCCATGACCTGTCCATCGGCTCCACGGTGTCCTTCCAGTGTGACCCAGGATACCGGCTGAGCCACGAGGAGCCGCTCGTTTGTGAGAAAAACCACTTCTGGAGCCACCCTCTGCCCACTTGTGATGGTAAATACATGAAATCTAACAATTATTACATTACAGCCAGGGCATCAGTCTCATCTGAGATGGCACATATTATCTTTTGAGTGAATACTAATCATATTTGGAAGATCTGTTTTTTAATCTGAATGCTCTTAAAGTGACTCTGGGTAACATTATTTCATAATATATGGCTCTTTAAACTCCTTTGAGCTGAATGACCATAAAATATTACCACCTTGAAGCATTGCAGTATGAATGCTGAGTCATTTAGCGGACGTTTAATAATTGACCTGCGTATGTCTTGAATCAGTGATTAAGTTTTATGCAGCAGCACATCAGCTCATTAGGATGCCAGCATGAGTTAGAAAATACACTAGAAGAGTCTATTTGCACATTTAGTATATACTATATAGTGTAACAGGGGCTCTCAGCTTCATATGTAGGGCTGGGTATCATTCAAAATTTTAATACGATGCCAATTTCAATATCTTTGTTTAGATACTGTTTCAGAACGATACTTTTTGATACCTCAGTGAATTATTTTTGTGTAATTTTGGCTTTAATTATGGTCATCGTCAATATCATTGTATTATTGTTGTTATTATTATTATTATTATTATCATTATCATTTATTTTTATGTAATTTTGGATTTATCATGGTAGACATACTAGACATATACTATTAAATTCTGACTTTGAGATTGGAAATTGCGACATTTACGTACACCTGAACGCACCATTAGACTAAAGACAAACGCTTGGCTCCCAGTTCTGCTGCAAAAACATTAATCCTCTGTTTTACTGGTGATGTTTGTCTCTGTGCTTGCGAAGTGGGGGGACGGATTGGTGGCTCTATGAATCTAAAGGGGACATGTCCTTTCCATAGTGATCTGAGCGCATGGTTCAGAGACACTTACGGAGGTATCGGAATTTGGCACCAAAAAATGATTCATTTTTTGATACCTGATAAGATCGGAGCTTTTCGGTCGGTGCCACAAAAGTATGTTCGGTACCCAGCCCTACTCACACAGTATGTACAGGTATGTGATGCTTCCTATAGTAAATGACAAGTTTGCTAAATTATTTTTTCAAAAGGTAGCAGGTTCTTACAGCAGCTGCTTCTCTTGCTATATTTTTATTGTCTAAATGAAAAGAAAATGCATGGCCTTGTTGGGAAGAAGCATCAACACAAGTATAATGACTCTGGGTAGCCTACAGCAGGTCTGACTAACCAAACATAAGCTTGTCAAAGTGCTTATGGATCCAGTCCTTGTGTCAACAACCTACTTGGGGTGTTATGAATCATGTAATACTGAAGACAGATTATGCTCCACTTCAAAGCAGGAAGTTCAGCATGTTCCTGATAGTTCTGATATCTCACATAATCTCCCTCTCCCGGCTGTGTTTGTACAGTTTTGCTCTTTGTGCTCTTTAGAAGGACAATTCTGGCAATTATTGTTGCAGCGCACAAACCGTGAATGATGTCTGTTAGTCACAGATCGCTCAGTTGAAAGAATATAACGAATAAAACACATGCAAGGGTTGGCGGTGAGCACCATACCGTGCGTATGATGCAGTTTTGTGTTATGCAGCCTCAGCCCAATGGTTGTCATGAAATGAATTGTATGACTTTGAGCGAATTCTTGCTAGGTATATGCCAGACTGGTGCCAAATGCTTTGGCTGTCTGCCTATAGAGCCTCTAAAGTAGATCGTTTGCCAAGCGTGCTCATCCACTTTTAATGACTTTATGTAATTTTGGCTCATTAATAAAATATTTTATATAATTTTGTTGGTGGGGTAAGGATTGAGGCCTTGATGTGTTGTGCTTGCTGGAGGGCCCAAGGGTGGAAGGAGAGAGGATAAGAGGGGGGTTGGTTTGTGCAGCTGTGGAGCCTCAGGCATCTCAGTGATCCTACAAAACATCATCTGACATTCATTACTTTGAAAATATGTACATGCACAAGAGTTCCACTTCTAATATTTGTCAACTACTGCTGTTTTGAGGAAGGCATCTGGGCATTTGCTTGTAACACCACTCTGAGGACATACAGGTTAAGAATGCACACACACACTGGATATACTTAATTGTTCAACAGTCAGCATTAATATAGAAGCAACTGTTATGTAAAGATATAGTGGAGTAATCCCTACATCAGGGCTGCCAACTTTTGACAAAACCTTGGAGTGAAACCAGCGGCCCTGTGACGGATTTTGGGCCCCATGAAAATAAATCTTGCTGTGCCCCCCATTAAAATTTTTACTCTGTTTTACATAAACCTATGCATTTTAATGATACTTTTGAAAAGTGAACTAACTTATAAACTATAGACAGAGTTAGGAATGGACAACAGGCTTAGAGAAATTTTTCCACATTAAGTGAACTTAGTGTTGCCAATACTTTGTAAATAAAATATATGAAATGTAACCTTTGTGGCACTGACCGAAAAGCTCCGATCCTATCGGTAATTTTTCAGTACCAAATTCTGATACCCAAATGTCTGTGAACCATGCTCTCAGTAATCTCTATGGACGGGGGACATGTCCCCTTCAGATTCATGGTGACACCAATCCGGCCTCCCACTTTCCCAGCATAAGGAGACAAACACCGGTAAAACAGAGCATTAATGTCGTTGCAGCAGAACTGGGAGCCTGACGTTTACTCATGGTGCATTCAAGTTGTAAACCCATGATGGAATTCCAAGCTCCAAGTCAGAATTTAAATCAGTCGAATCTCCAACTCAGAAAGTCAGATTAATCAACCAGACATGGAATTCATGCCATCTGCTACTGATGTAAACAGTAGCTACATGTTTTGTTGTAAGTCTGTAAGGCTGGAAGAGCTGGGAGCGCTAAACTTTAAGGTTAAGATGATCTGAGCTCCAAGTTCTGACTTCATACGGTGGATACAGCTGATAGTGCTCTGTCAGCACTTTCACCATTGATTGTACTACTTGTATTTTTAGCACCGTTAGCTGGTAGCTGCCATATTAGCCATTGCCATGTTGAGAGCTGCGTGGAGGCAATCAGTCAATCATAGATTAAATCTGTATAGAGAACCTTTTAAAGACAGAAAAAAAGCACATGTCAGTTTTCATCAATGCTTTATTTAAAGAACAGTGCCCTTGACAAATGGCCTATTAGTTGAAACACAGCGATGGTAAACAGCTGCATGTTTGAACAATATCCAATTAGACCAGTTTATCCTGAAGTGGATCTAGCTTTAACCTCCTGGTCGCCATCAGCCAGTGAGGGTTGGGGTTCATCTCAGACAAAACAAGTGTTCTCTATCGCCTCACCTGTATCTACTCCACATGGTGGGTTTCAACTGGATTAGCCTCACAACCTGACTAAAAAGTAGTTGGATGCAGTGCTGGGCTGATTGTTTCCTTTTGGAAGAAATTCAAAATCACTTTGAAGTCACAATCAAAATAAAGCCTGATCCCCTAATCCGCTGATTATGCTGTGTAAGTAAATTTAATGGATTATCATGTTTTCTGACAATGACTTTCAGTTTGATACCTAAGGAGTGGAGAAAATATGGATGGATATCTGAATTAATGAATAATTTATTGTCCTGGCAGTGGGGAAGGTTTGGAGAGGGGAAAAAAAACATTGTGTTGGCAGAATTACAGGTACTCATAAAAATAGCAGGACAGGATGTGATATGACTCAAATGCATTATTCATTTAAATCGCTCCTCTATCTTCAGGTGAAGGATTTATTGGTTCATTTACAATTTTCATTTTTTTTTCCAGCAACAGTTATCATTCATTATCTTCCTTTTCTATTCAGCATCATGCGGTGGGGATATCACCGGACCTGGAGGGATCATCTTATCACCTGGCTTCCCTGAGCTGTATCCCAACTCCTTAAACTGTACATGGACTGTAGAAGTCAGCCATGGAAAAGGTAGGAAACAATGGAAATATGTTTTTCAACATAAAAATATGCACATAATGCATATTAAAATAAATTTATATGGCATTAATCCTTGCACTGTGCATGGTGTACATGCTGTCGTCCAGAAACAACGTTTTCGCACTGACATTCAGTAGACCTCACAGTGACCAAATTATAGCACGATAAATTAAATGTAAAAATTAAATCAGCATTACCTCAACACAGGGGCATTACTAGGTTTAAGGACAAGAGGGGGCAGGTGAGGTTACTTTGTCTCATTTATACATGTGACTATATATACAGTGGCATGCAAAGACTTTTTGAAGGGCAGGGGCAAAAAGAAAAGCCCCCCCCAAATAGGCCTAATGACGCCACTGCCTCAACATATTCCAAGAACTTATAGGGATTTATTGTTAGAAAGTGAGAAATGACTTGAACAAATGTAATTTAAATGCATTTTTGTATTTGCATTAAATGCTTTTTCCATATTTGTCAAGTATGCAGAATATGCGTTGAGATAATAATACACTCATTGAAGATTTACTTGTATGTGTGCACTCTAGTAATTCTTATTATCAGCAGTTCTTCTACTTATTGTACTTTTTTGAGCTGTATACATTCCTCAGTTGGATAGCATTTCACATTAAGAAAATGTTATAATATCAATTTTTTCACCTTGCTCTTTTAATGACCAGCTTTGACATGTCTGTGGTTCACCTCGTAAGAAAAATCTGATATCTCAGTTTTATTCACATATGTCTCTGTATTTAATTAGCTTAATGACATTAGCAGAGCGATCACTGGCAGATATGTGATCCGTCACCAGTTCTGAGACCCTCTTATTCATTATCATTTGAAAGGCGCCCAGCTTATCACGCTACCCTAGCACTTAGCTGTGTGATCCCTGTATCTTACCATAGTATTTCTTGTTATCCTCTTTTAAAAGGCCCATTGAAATGTCATATTGTTGTATTTGCTCATTACCAACTGATCCTATTCTATCCAAAGCTATCAAGAGCTATCAGCAGTCCTTCCGCTCTGAGTTGTTTTACGTGATAAAAGCAAAGTTAAAGGGAAAAATCATCATTGTTCAGTCAGCATTGATGGTAAATGTAGTCCACCGAAGAAATAAAATCCCCAATACGTGCCAAACTGACAGATAAAGCTTATTTCTTCTTTTGCAGAGCTGTTACGTCTGGTAAATAGTCAAATTCAATAGCTATCCCTACATCTAAACAGAAAACTGCAACCATACACCTTCTAAATTCTGGCATCTCCCTTAAACTGAACTAACATCTTAAGCCATCACCAAACGCGCCATTCAAACTGGACAGAAGTGAAGTAAAACTCACTAAAAATGTCCTGATTAGTCTTTCTCCTGCTCCTAGCCTTGGTTGTTCTCTAGCACACCTCTGTCCGAGTGAGGTGGAAATATTTTAAGCATAGTAACGCTCTCTCTGGGTTGAAAAACCTGCCTGTGCTGACATTTATTACAGCAGAATAATTCTGTTTCTGTTGGCATTTTAAGCAAAGACTTCACCTGTCGGTGTTCACTCCAAGGCTGGGACGAAATAAAATAATATAAAAATATATCTCTCTATATTTGCTTTTGAAAGTTACAGGAGTGCATATGGTGTTCGATATGAAACAGTAATATTTAGTAACATCCTGTTTTTAAAGCTAGACGGAAAAACAAAACTTTTCACACTGCAGCTCGGCAGCAGGCTAGTCCATTAACCCTGGGGGGTTTTCTTCTTATTATTAATTATTTAAAAGTTTCAGTACTTTTCATCATTAAATTGAATATATACACACATAATACACAGACATAAAAGACAGAAGCATTGAGTTCAATTTCAAGTAGTAAGTGCTAATAGCAGACACACCCCTCTTATGTAGTACTGCCCATAGTTGTTTACGCTGCTCTGTTGACTCTGATTTTATTCAACAATAGCCGCAAATCATGTCACAAAGCTGAACACTCTGTCCCCAATTTGGGCACATTTTATGCCAGAGGACAAGGAGCGATCAGCGGGGTTGTGGTGCTCACAGGGTTCCGAGGTAAACCACCATACTGCATTGATTGGGTACTTTATCTCCACATTAATAAAAAAAAAAATCTATACATTCACAGTTTGCTCTCTGCCGCTCAGGTTCTGGAGGTTCCCTGTTGGCCAGAGAAGCCTCGAGTGGTCTCTCTTTCCAGCTGATTACGGCCAAATATCTGAGTCAGCCAAAACATTGCAAAAACTATAAAAAAAAAAACCCAACTCTTTACCCATAACATCCCAGCCCATTTTCACAGTTGGAAATGCAACATAAGAGAACAAGGATGTTTTTAAGTATCACTCTGGTATACAACAAGAACTTGATTTAACTGCACTGTGTTGCTCTTTCTGCTTTCTTTATTTCCCCCCCATTTTAACAACAACATTATCCATTTCATTTCTTACACGGACCATTTAACATTCAACAATAACTGGAGGCATAAAACTAAACTGCACCCACAACTGAAAACCGATAACAACTTCAAATGATGAAGATTTCCCGCTAATTGACTAATTATAATCAAATTCGACACAGGGCCTAATGTGGTGCAAGCTATCCAAAATGCCAAATGAATTTACTGCGGGGCAATTAGCAACCTCATACACACACATAAAAAAAAACTGTGCAAAATTGGGAAGCTAAGGACTTTTACATGGACCTCGCCTAAAACCCTGAAGCACCACAAACAAATTTGATTAATCACAAATAGTAAGCAGTGAAAATCAGCTATTCCATATTCCATTATATCAGGGGCAAATTCACTTAAGTGAACATGATGTAGAGAAGCAGGGTGTCAATTCAAAGAGCATAGTTGAGTAAAACCGAGGCATGAAGTGCAAGGATCACCATTTAGATGTAATTGCACCAGAATGATCAGCCAGTCATGTCCTGTGTACATATTATGCCTTTTCTCCAGATGACTTTCATTATATTGCTATCTTCTGGTTATCATCTGCACTGCCATCAGGATTATGACGTTGTGTATTTTTTATCCTATGGCCACTAACTGGAAGACAGATCCATCTTTAGGGATATATAGCTGTGTGACTGTCCCACCCACTAATTAACATCTTCTATTAAAACCATATTAAAATATTGGGATGTGCCCTCCCAGGGCTGCTTCTCCATTAATTGATCATTTGGCTTGACTCTCCATAATATAGTTGCTGTTTCAAAGAGCGCAATCAATCATTTCATTTTGTTTTTTATTTTATGGCCATTTGGGACTTTCTTTATCAAGTGAGCCAAAGATTGTGAAGGACATTATAGAGTCATATTCAAACAGATTCAGCAGATGGTATTAGAATGGCAGTACGCGTATTAAACTGAAAAACAGCCAACTGGCCATCATGGATGAAATGAAGATACCATCAGGTCTTGGTTACAGCGTGAATGTAGAAACCGTGTATCTTGCCTAAACTTGCTGCTATAACAAATCATGCTGACCAACATTAACACAATTTCTAATTATTTTGGTGCTGCAGCAGATTTTTGCACCATCACGTTTTTTATTCTCATGTAAATCTGTCTTTGACCTGCGAAGCCAGACAAAAGGGTCCAATATACTTAATGTACTTTTGGAAAGGCCGTGATTATTAAAGTGCACATAGTTTTAATCTGTGGAAATAATTTTCATTTTTTCTAAGTTTTCACTGAATGTTTATTATTCGCTTTTAATTTTGTTGTGCCTCCTTTTAAATGTTGTTTATTCCTGTAAGGATTAAAACATTATTTAATGCATGACAAATAGATTGTGTACTAGAGATGGATATTTCAGCAAGCTAAACTCAAATTAATATAGCTGATTGTTAACTCTTTGAGTGCCAGCCCTTTTTAAAAAATGAAAGTGCCTTGTGCCAGTGTTTTTTACCATTTTGAGTCATATTTCTAGACCCACTGAATATTTTGTACTATGACCCTGAAAACACTGAATAGCTCAAATGAAAGAAGAGACTCTCTATTTCATCATGAAAAAAATGTTTGTTTTTACCTTGTTCCATTCTTGTTTTATCAGAGGTAGAGTAGAGGACACTTTCACCAAAATCACCACTTTTTGTCCAGATTCTGTTTGTTTTGCTCTCTAATCTTGATCATCTCCACTTCCTGTTTTGATCTCTGTGGTGTATATCGTCTCTTTATTCTCTGACTACATCTCCCAGAAGCCCCAAAATTACTCACAGACTGTGTGAGAGCACCCTCTTGTGCCAGCTGCCAAAAAAACACTGTAACGTGTATATATACACGTCTATGGCACTCAAAGAGTTAATCGCAATATGACATTTGAAATTCTATATTTAAAATGAATGAGTCACATTCAGTTTGAGATTACTGCATTTGATTTCAGTCTGTACCCTACACAGCAAATTGATTTCTAGAACCTCATGGGTCAGTATGGAGATGCAACCATCAAATGTATACATATTACATATTCTAGCTGTTTGTTTATTTCTGGAAACCTGTAACGCCGTACGTTATTATTTTCTCATCCCAAGGTGTCCAGTTCACTTTCTACTCCTTCCACCTGGAGGATCACCATGACTACCTTCTGATAACAGAAAACGGCAGCTTCGCCCAGCCGCTGGCTCGACTCACCGGCTCAGAGAGGCCTTCGCCAGTTAACGCCGGCTTATATGGGAACTTCAAGGCCCAGCTACGCTTCATTTCTGACTTCTCTATATCGCTGCAAGGATTCAACATCTCCTTCTCGGGTATGAAGGATTGTGAGGGTTCTGTCTGTAGGAGGCAGGGAGGGAGTGTTGGTAGGTGTGCAGACTGGATGGGTAGAGGAAGCTTTAAAAGAGGATGTAAGATGGATTATGTGGAGGAGTGAGGATGCTGAAAATGTGGTGGGTGGAGTTGTTAAGTGAAGGGGTAGAAACGCTGTGACAGACGGCTCGTTCGATGATGAGATCAAAAGTGCTAAGCCTCTCTAAAGCGTGCATGAAGTAACATGTGAGGAGTGATTTGTCGGTCAGAATGGGAGCAGGCTTAGGGTAGGCCGTGCCTCAGGCTGCGCCCATCAGAGGATGATAATTAAGAGACAACGAGGTCACGCAGGTAGAAGCTGTCTGACCGTGATGGGAATGATCATCAAAGCATGCCATGTTGGTCAGTATCCTCTGGACTGACGAGACGGAGGGGGGAAAAGGTGGGAGTGAGGAGGTGTTCGGAAATAATGGCCCCCCCATGCAGAGAGAGGTGGAGATGGAGGCTAAGAGAGGGAGATGGAGAGAAAAGAGATGAGACAGATGGTGATGCTGAGTGAGCAGGGTTGATGGAGAGGGCGGAGAGGGAGTGAGAGAGAGAGAGAGAGAAACATAGTAAAAAGGAGAGAGAGGGGGGGGTCTTCTTCATGAGCGTGCTGCCTAAATGTTTGCCTGCTGTTCGCTGAAGTGAAGCATAACTTATGCAGCCATGAATATTCATGAAATTTAGTTTGTGAGCGTGTATGTCCTTGCATGCTCTGTCATTAGCATCTATAGATTTCATGATTAGAATTCATTTTTTAACCTTTTGTGCCCTTTGATTAAAAAAATGCCAATGTTGTCAGGTCATAGTAACAGTTGGATGCAGCTGTAAGGTTTTGCCGTGTTGTAATCAATAGTCCCAGATAGTTCTGCATACTGCGAAGTACAGCCGTGAGAGGAATGCAGCTGGCAGTAAGATGTTATTCTTCTCATAAGTACCTACATCTCAAATGATAAGGCTGCCAACAGCCCATGTATAATAATGTTGCACGTGGGGTGGCCTAGTTTTTAGAGAGTCCATCTTTCATCCAGACATCCAGGGTTCAAGCTGTTGGCAGGTATCCCACCCTGATGAAGTGTCCTTGAGCAAGACTGTTAATCCCCACGAGCTACGGTGCTGCTCGCTTTGGCTCAACGTGCACTCAGTTTTATTGAACAGACTGTTTTTCTCTGGGAATTATGATTATATTTTGTGGGCAAGATGACAGTTTGATTTGTTTTAACTGAATCTTGTTTCCAGAGTATGATCTCGAACCGTGTCAGGACCCTGGGACTCCTCGGTTCGGCTGGCACACGGGCTCCAGGTTTGGCATCGGCGACTCGCTGGCGTTCTACTGCAACACAGGGTATCGCCTGCAGGGGGCGAGGGAGATCGTGTGCTTGGGAGGTGGCCGCCGCATGTGGAGTGCCCCTCTGCCAAGGTGTGTGGGTACGTGGTCAGCTGCTTTTATTCCGTTTTCTCTCCTGTTTGTGTGCATATTGCTGAATTTGCACTGTTAGCCAATGTCAAGTTTAAATGTATTTGTTCTCCAAAGGCAGGTTAGGGGAGAGGAGTTCAGGGACTTTTCCTCTGCACAGATTTTTTTTCAGTTATATTACTTGCACAGTTTAAGAGCTGACTCCAGAGATTTAGTCATTTCATAGCAGAGGCATCGTGTCATTTAGGGGCGTCACTAGGTTTTAAAAAAGGGGGCTTAGCCCCAGGTGAGGCTAATTGGCTAAGACTTTTGCAGAGCAGGAACAAAAAGAAAGAAAAGGGCGTGTTTTTGCCTCCCAAGAAGGCATTTAGTGCACATTTTTCAACAATCGGGCCATGTGGGGGCGACCATCAGAATTATTATGAATAATCTAAGTGTATACCGTCTCTTTATGCTCCGACTACGTCATGTAGAAGCCCCAAAATTACAGACTGTGATCGGCAACACGCTGCTGAAAAATCACTTTGACTTATTCATACAGGCATGGGGAGGATAAATAATTCTCCAGGGTAACTTAACCATTTCCAGGACATTTTTTTCCCATTTTCCATATTTTTGTCAGTCATATTCCAGGTATTCCAGGATGCATGGGAACCCCTCATTGGAGTACAACACAATGAAATCTGGTCTGCAATTGCTTAAAATAATTGATTAGTCTCACTAAGGCATCTGCAGTTGGCCTTGGATTGGAATATATATATATATATATATATATATATACATATATATATATATATATATATATATATTTAAAAATAAGGATATGAACACTGTTATTAGATTAATTTGCAAGTCATTAGGAGACTTAATTAAGAGAACAGACTTGCTTTTCATCAACTCACTCAAATAAAAGGTTAATACGCAACATTTTTTTTTTATCTCCATCTGTCAGATTTTCTTAGTATTTTATTTTTGTAACTACCTGCCCAAGGACTAAAACCTGTGTCCTTGTTTCATGTCAGGTTAATGCTCTTTATGTGTTGCCCCTGTTAAAATAGACAAGCATTAATAACTAATATAAAGCATAGTGTACCTCCAACAACTTTGGATGGAGTGGCAACCTTCACAACAGAAGGGCCGCTATTATGACAAAGATAATACATAATACTAGTGCTTGGAAACAATTATCAGGAATATTTATGCTGGGCTTACAGAGATTTCTTTTAATTGCTGAGGCATTTTTAAAGTAGGAATGATTTTGTTTTGAACCAAAACACATAAATTAATTAGTTTCTGTGTTTGTTTTCCTGCAGCGGAGTGTGGATCCACAGTCTCCAACAATGAGGGAGTTCTTCTGTCACCGAACTATCCGATGAACTATGACAACAGCCACGAGTGTGTGTACAGCATTCAGGTGCAAACAGGCAAAGGCATCAACGTCACTGCTGGCACCTTTCAACTTGCACAAGGTGATATCCTAAAGGTAAAGACGCGATGCTGTCGGACAACTAGATAACAACATATCAACCTGGGTTAAGTCAAAGCTATTTGACTTATTGTTTAATCAGTATTTAAGCATGTGAGTCAGGTCCCGGTGCTCTTTTTATTACATACAGCATGAGAAACCAGAAGACAGATTTCATTGAAAGCACTCGCCAAATTCAGTATTTTTTGCCTTGTAAAACGGAGCAAAGGTCAAACAGCTGCATCCCTTTTTTTCTTTGCTCAAGGGCATTTTAACAGTTTTCTTAAGCACCACACGTGATGCAAATGACTATGTAGTCCCCACTTCACAGCTGGAATTCTCTTTTTGGGATGCGGATGTCTTGTCTAATGCTCCAATTAACAGATCATTGTAGCCTACTATCAGTGTTTCTAGTAATGGAGTTGTGCAGACAGTAATCTCTTCCACTTAGACATTTTGTTAACATCTGAAATGTGAAAAGACATACTCAGAGCGCTAAGAAAAAACGAAACAGAGAAGCCTCCAGTAGTGTTTCAAAGGAAGAGCCTTGTATTTCATTTTTATTTCACAAATCAAACAATCAGAAATAATAGATATTTATACTGCTAGAAATGGTTCTTTTGCAGAGAATAATTTGGGTTGTGTATCAAAATAGGATAAAAAAGGAATAAAAATGGTTGGTAATTGATGTCCACTCAATATCTGATGAAATAAATGGCGTAAAGTATAAAACTTTAGTATTTATGTAGACAACATAAACATAATTTTAACATATTTCGGACATTTAAATGTATGTGCAATATAAAACAGCCGATTAACAGTACTAATAGCTTCTTTTTAGTCGTAGTTCCATGGCTTCAGTATTGATATTTAATACTTAATATCATAATTCAACTTTATTGTGGGTGTTTAATCCTCCAAAAGCAGAAAAAACTCTCCATTATGTTCTCTGATCAGGTGTATGATGGCAGAGATGGAGCAGCCCCACTCCTCGGCACATTCACAGGCACGTTGATGCAGGGTCTGTCCCTCACCAGCACCTCCAACTATCTGTGGCTTGAATTTTACTCTGACCAGGAGGCGACAGCAGCAGGGTTCCGGCTCATATACCACAGTAAGTCACATTTCATTTCCCTGGGAGGGCCCGAAAGCTTTTCCAAATGAGTGAATTTAGCCTCACTTCAGGAGCCAGGCATTTCAAGTAGCAGAATTTTAAAGAAAATTTTAATTGACCCTCACCCTGCGTCACTGTGTCTCTCACTGACAGGGCATCCATTAAACACAGCATGGTGTTTTTGTGCCTTTCCTGCAGGGAAATTAGCTTTTTTCTTTCCACCCTTTTTCTTCGTCTGCCTTTTGTGAATCCCTTTTCCCTAATTACCATTGCTCTCCACCCCCTGCAATTAAAGCCCACTCCTGCCTAACTGTACCTTGTTAAAACAGGTGAATTATTGCTGGGTTTGTTTGAAATCAGTGTGTTTCTGTGCACCTCTTCATACAGTAGGCGTGAGTGTGCATGTGTGTATTGAAAGTTTGGGTCAGGGCTATAAGCGGGCCAGTAATAGATGGGCTTTGTTTCTCCCCATAATTGGCTTGCTGACTGTGTATTGTTGCTAACTGTTTCTAATTTATTACTGTGACAAGAGAATGTTTTGGTGACAGTGCATTTTGCAGTCCAATTTAAAGTTTTTTATTTTTTTTTGTTTCACCTGCAATTGAGCTTTCTGAATTCCTTTCTTCTAGCAGTGGGTTTTCTGAAGTAGAATTCAATGGTTAGTGAAAATGGCAGCAGGCCAAATGCTGTTTTCACTTCAATAGTATGAAAGCCAAAAAGTTTTTCGCTAACTTTCAGTTACTACACCCACACTGATGGTTTTCAATCTGTGACAGTTACACCAAGCAGGGCTGTGACGGTATTAAATTTACTTTACTACTGTTGTGATGAAGCACAGAGTCAATCAATGCGGTACCCCATGATCGCCACAACCCCACTACCCCCACCACACTGGCACAACCCCGGTACCCCCACCACAGCCCTGCTAACCTGCAATTGCAGCAACCTGGCTACCTGTGCCACCTCAACCTCGCTATCCTTTCTGCGACCCCACTAACCTCCGCAATCGCCACAACCCCACTACCCCCGCCGCAAACCCCGGTACCCCCGTCGCAACCCTGCTACCCTGCCGCAACCCTGCTACCTTGCTGCAACCCCGTTACCCCCGCCGCAACCCTGCTAACCTCTGCAATCACAGCAACCTGTCTACCTGTGCCGCAGCAAACCCACTACCCCTGTCGCAACCCCACTAACTTCCACACTCGCCACAACCCCACTACCCGCGCCGCAATGCCGCAACCCTGGTAACCCCGTCGCAACCCCACTACCCGCGCCGCAACGCCGCAACCCCCACTGCAATGCCGCAACCCGACTACCCCTGCCTCAACCCTGGTACCCCCGCTGCAACCCCACTACTCCCGTCGCAACCCTGCTACCCTTAAGCACTTACTATTGAAATTGAACTCCAAATATTACTAAATATTACATTTTCTGACTAAATATTACTGTTTATATTTCATACCAATCTCCATATGCACTCCTGTAGCTTTCAACAATAAATACATAGAGATATATTTTTTTATTATTTTAATATATTGCGGTAATGACGGTAATGAGCTCGACGGTATGTGCAGTATGTGGTGCGTTCATTGTCCCGGCCCTAACACCAGATGTGTACAAACAGGTACAAACAGTCATACTATAGCTCAAATGAACAGTTACTATAGAGTTTAGTTCAGCAATACTCATGGTTTGGGGTTTTGGGTTCTGATTGGCCTACATAATATATAATATACTCATAATGATGAAATATCCATTAATCAAGGATGTGTAGTCATTTACAACAGTGAAATTAATTTCCGTCAGTATATAAACACAGCTACAAGTAGTGCAGAAGAAATGGTTTAATTACATGGTGCCTTTTGAGTCACAAAATTCGCCATAATTGTGTATCTCATAAGATTTCATTACTGATTTTTCCAGGGATGTGCACAAGATAATGTAATATGCAGTATTACAACATAAACTTGTACCCTTTATCTCTCTCAAATATGCTCAGTCTTTACTTGGTCTTCTCACCACCAATAAAAAGCCCTTTTGAACTTGAGGAGGTTTGACTGATGTGTGAACTGCACGGGGGCAAGAAGAAGGTGGGATATGGGCAGCTTAAATCTTGTCTGAACATGAAATTCGATCATGTTTTCGTGACTCCTTCTTCCAAAAGTGCAGAGGTAATTTTCTAAATGTGAACAGTAACTGCTGGAGATTTATACTGGACATGACACTTGTAATGCTACCATAACATCTGGCATGGGCATGGACCTCGCTGTGAGAAGAGGCCATAAATCAGCACTGCTGGGTTTATGTGCGGCCACCGTTGCTGCATAGTGGAACACTTAAATTTAGCACCTGAAAGAGAGGAATACATATAACGGCTATGGTCAAGTTAAAGAGTTACTGCAACATGTTCTTGTTTTGTAGCTTGTTTGTTTTATTTCTTTTGCATTACCCCGACGTGTTACGAGTGTCTCTTTTGTGCTAAATGCCCACACTCAGTTGAACATTTAATTGTGAATATCTAACGGTGCTCTCTGTTCAAAAGGAAAATTTTAGTGCCAAGTAATATAATGGGGAGTGTAAGCCCAGCCTCCAACTGGAAATTAATTCTCAATAATGCTTTACAAAACAGATACTGAATGATGCTAACTCTTTGAGTGTTCCAGTGTTTTTGGCCATTTTATGTCATATTTAAAAAGACACAGAATATTTTGTACTATGTCTCTGAAAACACTGAATAGCTCAAATGAAAGAAGAGACTCTCTATTTCATCATGAAAAAAATATTTGTTTTTACCTTGTTCCATTCTTGTTTTATCAGAGGTAGAGTAGAGGACACTTTCACCAAAATCACCACTTTTTGTTCAGATTCTGTTTGTTATGCTCTCTAATCTCGATCGTCTCCACTTCCTGTTTTGATCTCTGTGGTGTATACCATCTCTTTATGCTCCAACTACAACTACTCACAGGCTGCAAGAGACCATGATCGGCGATCCGCTGCTGAAAAAACATTTTGACAGTGAAATACTTCAATGGCACTCAAAGAGTAACCAATGTTTTTGAAAGTTCCTGTTTTCTTCAACTCATCACACTCTTCTCTTCAATCTTACCCATCCAGGCTTTGAGCTATCCCACTGTGATGATCCAGGTGTGCCACAGTTCGGCTTCAAAGTCAGTGACCAGGGTCACTTTGCCGGAAGCGCCATCACGTTCGGCTGCGACCAAGGCTACACCCTGCACGGCAGTGGCATACTCAAGTGTATGACTGGAGAGAGAAGGGCGTGGGACAACCACCTGCCATCATGTATAGGTAATTCTTTCTGCCTGCTGTCTTTGTCTCAATTTTTAGTCCCTATCTCTGGTCCCAGTCTCTGTCCTTCTGCAGTAGCTTATATTATTATTCAGGCAAGGCACACTGTCAACATTGCTCAGCTAGGTGTTAATCCTAAGGACTTATCCCAACATGATTTCCACTTAATTGAACTGCCTTGAAAGTAAATGCACTGCTTGTCATTTTTGTGAGATAATATAGACTGCTCTGACGTTTTATTGTGAACCATTGATCTCTCTTTGTATTCTTCATGCAGAAAAGGCTGTATTAACGACACTATACGATTGAACCAGTCTGAATTGCTATTGAAGTCTTACTCTGACACTCTAGTTCACAGGCTGATTCGTTGTGATGTTTTAATCCAGAAGCCATTGATCAGCATTTTTTTCATGATTATCAGAGTATTCATATAAGATTGAGTCATGGACATGATGCACAGTCTTGGCTGTACTTTCAAAATGAAAACCTGCTGAGACAGAGAAATGATAAAGCTGTTACCTGCGTGCTGCTAGAGTCTGGAAAGTGTTGTGACAGTGTTTGTTTTTTGATGTCTAGCAATGATGGATTAAGGTAAAATGATTTAGAAATTCCTGATGTGTGCAGAATTGCACTTTAAATGCCAACCTGTCTGTTTCAATGAAAACATGCATTTTTTTTGGGTGAAACTACTGGCGTTGTGGCATGTTCACAAAACCTAAATCGGTCTATTGATTAACTGTTTAACAGTGCCGGATCACTGAATGATGGCCAACATTAATAGTGAGCTTTATATCTGTGAGCTGATGTGGATTTTCCAGGTGTTTCTCCAGGGCCACATCCTTGCTCCTGTCAAGGACTTTTTTACATTTACCTGGTGTTATGATACTGATTAAAGCCCGCCACTGTGGCAATCTAACGCAGTTTTCCTATTAATTAAGTGCCGTTTGTTCTGTAATATAGATAGCAAGATGATAACCAGGGGAGAGACAACATAGATTGGATGATAAGATATTCCTTCAGTCATTAACTTTTTGTAGCAGTGTCTTCCCTGCAGTGCAAAGCTCAGCCTATATATTCTCTGGACACAGTCTTTTTACTGTTTAATTAACGGCATCGTTACGAGGTGTACTAAGAACGAAAACAGGTTTTGCATCTGCCCAGACAGGAAGTCCTTGTTGCAGTCCCATTACCTGTTAGAAAAGGAAAATTGTTCATTTTCAGCAGAGCTTTAACTGTTATTCATTAGTTCTCTGAGCTTCATTGAGCTTCAACTTTTTTCTACATTTGGTTTCAGCATACTGTACGATACTGCAGTGGCGTCATTATATTTAAAATATTCTTCAGCCCCCTGCCCAATAATTTGGTTTAGTTTTATTTATTTATTTTTCACAAAAAAATTTCAAGAAATTCAACGTAACAACAAGTGGCCAGAATATGAGTTTAAGTAAATAATGAAAAAAACGCACCCGTTGGCTGGTTAAAACTTGATAAAGTGCCCTCTTGGGAGGAAAAAAACCGCACCCTTTTTTCTTTTTGCTCCTGCCTTTCAAAAGTTTTTACATGCCACTGTATATATACATATATATGAGGCTATATATACAGCCAGTTAGCCTCATCTGGGGGCTAAGCCTTCCCGTCCTGAAAACCTAGTGACGACCCTGGTTTAAGAGCAGGTAAAGCAAATATTCTTTGGTTAAAAAAAAACAAAAAAAAAACATGCATCATATTTTTTTTAATTTTTGCTCCTTCTGCTATTTTTTGGTGTATATACACAAAAAATACCAACAAATTCAATATAAAGTGGCGAGAATATGAGTTTAAATTAAAAAAAAAAAAAAAAAATCATGTAAGCTATAATTCACTTAGATTGTGAGTTGTTCCCCCTTGTGGCCCGATTGTTGAAACACGCATGCTAAAGTCCCCCCTTTGGAGGCAAAAACGCCCTTTTTTCCTTTTTGCTAGTAAGTATCCAAATTAGCCACACCTGGGGCCTAAGCCCCCCGTCCTCAAAACCTAGTGACGCCCCTGCAATACTGTATGACCATTTTCTAGTGTGTCTCCATTTCCTGTGGGCTGAGTTTGTATTTTTTGAGATGAGTCAGTCTTGTATTTTGTATATTTTCTGTTTGTGCGCAGCGGAGTGTGGTGGGAGTTTCAAAGGTGAGTCCACAGGGCGGATCCTCTCACCTGGTTATCCCTTCCCCTACGACAACAACCTGAGGTGCACCTGGACCATTGAGGTCAGCTCCGGCAACATTGTCAGGTAACTCAAGTTGCTAATAACATGATCATATAATACATCCATATTTATGCATATGGCGTATAAATGAAAAACTGTTTGCTATTGTTTTTTTTGTTTTTTTTACAACTAAGTCATTTATAACTATAGAAATTCATTATAATATGGAATAATTTATCAAAATATGCTAATTGTATTGAGCATCATTAGTCAAGAAATATGGCGGTGAGGAAAAAAGTCTAGCGAATAATTTTAAATGAAGAAAGATACACGACACTGGGCTGAATATACAGAATTGACAAAAGGGAATTGGCGAGAGGGAAACCTGATCGAAATTCATTCAAATTAGCTGGGAATTGACTTTAAAAGAGTGTTGCAAAGTTCAGTTAAGATTTCAAACATTTGCAGTTCTCCTCTAAAGCTCGATGTCATCAAGAGAAACAGCCTGCAGCAGCTCCATTAACAATGATGGGCAGAGGGACTTTGCAGACACTCTGACAGCACCCAGGGGAATTTTCCTGGGACGTGGAAGCATCTTTTTTGGTTGAGAGCTCCAAGTATTACTGTGAGATAAAACCCATTTGGGCTTAGAGGTCGAAGTAAACATGGTATGATTTCATAAAGTCAGCCACACATTCTTTGTCAGAAGAGCTGCTTCGGGCCATCTTTTGATGAGATTGCAGATAAGTCCGAGCTCTCATACTTCTAACTTTGGCAGAAATTGATTGATGATCCTGAGTCTCAACTGAAATACCCAAAAGCATGGGCGCACAGTTTGTAGACAGCTCTCTCCTTTGAACTCAGTTTTATCTTGCTAAGTTCAGCAAATATTTTGCTTGTCTTCTCGAGAACTTTTTTTTGTTTTATTTGAAATATGCAACTGTACAAATGAACGTACAAGTAAGTGAAATTAATTCAACTAAACATGGGTGAATATAATGCCATATAAGGTGATTTCACTTCAGTCTGTTCATATGTTAAATGACTTGAATTGTACACCTCACTATTACTATCTTCTTCACCCCTCCCAGCCTTCAGTTTCTTGCATTCGACACAGAGGCGTCCCATGACATCCTGAAGGTGTGGGACGGGCCTCCAGAGAACGAGATGTCTCTGAAGGAGGTGAGCGGTTCGCTGCTGCCTGAGGGGATCCACTCCACTCTCAACGTCGTCACCATACAGTTCGAGACCGACTTTTATATCACCAAGTCTGGCTTTGCCATTGACTTCTCCAGTGAGTATTTCCTTCCAAGTAGTTGAGAGTATCTCAGAGTGAAAAACAGACAGTATTTCACTTGGATTAGATGTAGCTAAAAGTACAAGTATGTAAACATTGTATACCTCCTAACTTCTAATAGAATAAATTGCCCTTTATTGTTATTACACATTTGAGAGCTTCTCCCATTTCAGTATGGGTGTCCCAATACAACTTTTTCACTTCTGAAATGCTATTGATATTGCAGCCTTGAGTATTGGGCGATAACGTTATTAATCCGATAAGATATCAGCACGAATCCTACAGGCTTTTATGACTTATTTTGTAATATTTAATGTTAGAAAAGGCTTGATCAATTGATATTACTCAAACAGAGAACAATAGTCAGCAACAGTAGGTCTGAGGAAAAAAATGACCCATTTATTATTACTCAGTGAGTGACATCAATTTTAACCTTAAACATAAGAGTATTCTATAATTGAATAGAATAAAAAAATAACTTAGAAAACCCTGAAAAATAACCTCAATAAATCCAATAAAAAAATTTAAATATATATTTTTAAAGTACTAAACATCCACTAGTTTACACATATATATGTGTGTGTGTGTATATACATATACATATATATATATATATATATATATATATCACAATGTGTTTTCTTCTCATATAATATTGATTTTGGATTTTTGAATATCAGTATTATATCGAAATAAAAATTTATCACGACTCAAGTATTGCGATACATATCGTATCATGAAGTCCTTCTCAATACCCACCCCTAATTGATACAGATATGAATATGAGAATTAATTTGCAACAGGATAAATACTGAGAATATCAACAGGAAATGTACAAATGTATTGCGCTAGATGTTCGACTATGTACAGGATAAATAAATGATATTGGACGGGGTGTTTAATAGAACAACAGCAGTAACAGTACTTCTGACAGAAATTAACATGGTATTAAGATTTATCATGCATGTTAAGAGACCACGTACATGATGGCAAATAATACTGACATATGGTTCAGTGTTTAATCTGAACATTTACTTGAAGCATGTGGATCTGTCAGTATGTAATGTAATATTTAACCATGTGTTGATGAGCTGTGAGAGCCCCAGGTATTTCTCAGTTCTCTGCTGACAGTCTACTAATGTGGTCTCCATGTTCTGCTGATGAATAGTTTCAAACTCGAGCACAGCGCTGTGTGCAGCACTTCATCACACCTCATGTACGCTACGTGTGAAGGGCTCGTATTTATTTAATTTTCCTTCGTACACGAGCGTAATGTAAAAATCAGTTACATGGGATTCACTGCACACGTTTGAAGCTGGAATCAATTCTCCAGACTGCACTTAAACACTCGGCTTAGGATAACAGTGTTTTTTTAGGTTTGAAGCTTTTTGATGTACAACAAGAAGAAAGCTTTCATTGAGACTGAAGAAGAAGTTAGACTTCAAACATTCATGGTCTGTGGAGAATTGAGGTTAAGTGTCTCACAGATGTTGAAGTGAATGCACCTACCTATTTTAAAAACAGATATCACACTAAATGCTATATGATCGCCATTACCCTTTAATTCCTGAATGCTCTAAAAACTGCAATATACTTAACTGTGTTAAGTCTCTCATTAAAGTCTGTAATAGGAATATTTGAAGAATCCATAAGTTTTTACATGATCATCCTCATAGTTCTGGCCTCTACAACGGTGGTTTAGGAAAACACAGCAGGATTTTAACTGATATCAGAAAATAATCTGCTTTATGGTCTTACTCTGTTGGACTAAATTATTTTTAAGCCCCCCCAAAATAATTTGGTGTTAATTTCATTTAAAAAAATACTGAGAAATTCAATATAAAGTGGTCAGAAGATAATATATATAGTTTAAATAATCCTATAACCTTGCATTATTTGTTAATCACTTAAATACGGTTGTGCAATACAGCCGGCAAATGTGAAGATGATTGGGTGCATGCTTCTACAGCTTTGTGACGGACAGACAGAGATATTTAAGTGAGCTTTAATACATAATACATACATAATACATCGCACAAGCATATATCTTCTTTAAAAAACAAAAACAAAAAAAAATCCAAAAAAGCACAAATTCAATGTCTTTAGCCAAAGTAGCCTCACCTGGGGGCTAAGACCCCCGTCCTTAAAACCTAGTAACACCCCTGGTCTACCATACGATATGAAACTCCTTTTCGGTGTACATGTGTGCTATCTTGTGCACTCATTGATTCCCTGTACTTTGCATGCATGTGTGTGCTTATGTACGGATGTGTCAATGTGTCACGTGTGTGTTTGCCCTTCAGGTTCACTTGCAACAGCTTGCAGAGATCCAGGTATTCCAATGAATGGTAGTCGCAACGGGGAAGGGCGGGAGCCCAGCGACTCGGTGACCTTCTCTTGTGATCCGGGATACGAATTGCAGGGAGAGAGCAGAATCACCTGCATCCAAGTGGAAAATAGATACTACTGGCAACCCAGCCCTCCAAGCTGCATCGGTGAGAAAGAGGGAGATAGTGTGAGTTAGAGAGGGAGAGAATGAGGGAAGTGGAGGGGATCAGAGTGAAAGAGATGATGAGAGGAAGAGGGAGTTTATCTACTGGCTGTTTTAAGAATATGTGCAGGATAAACAAGACTCTTCAGATATGTTTGAGTCGTTGCCAACACTTATGCGGACAAATCCACTTCTGTAGCCAGTCAAAGACTGAGCACTCTCCGGTCTCCCAACACATTGTCTTATTAGAGCTTAACAGCTAATTACTTAACAATGCAATTAGAAATAATTACACTAAGTAGGTCCAAAGAAACCGAGATGTTGCTGCCAACAGGTTCTGAAGTTTTTTTATTCCCAACCGAGAAAGAGTGAGGCTTTTTCAGGTCTCACTGTACAATTACATTGTGACACAGCTCAGTATAGTGTAATGACACCAGACGCAATCTGTGGGAGTGAAAATTTTGATGTAAATGTCAGCTTATCCTTTAACAAAAGTGTCACCACACCAAATAAAAGCAACACACGCATCAGCGTATCACTAACACGTTGTCATGGTGAAACATGACAGCTGGCTGGTTTATTTATCAAATTCAACGGCTGACAAGTGAAGCCTTTTGTGGGCTTGAATATTTATGCTCAGAGTATTTTCTGACATAACGAGGCACTACGAAATGTGCTTAAAAATGTATGTGCATAATCCATCCAGCTAAATCATGTGTCAGAAATGTCCTTCAACCTTAATTAAGTTGTCTTATATGTTGTATAATATCTTGTTGGTTTTATATCTGTCTCAGTAAGATCCAAGAGTCACATATCAAAACACAATGGAATTCAATTACAAGGAGCAATAAGTAAAATGAAATAAAACTTGGTGCAGTCATAATATAATAAAACTAAGATTAATTTTGTTGCTTGATTAATTTATAGTTGGAAGGTCTATTCTCCATCTTTATATATTGTATGCTTACCTGACAAACTTTTTTAATGCAGTGTTGACACATAATAGGCTGCACCAGAAATTAATTGGAATACGTGCCTGAAAAATCCAACGTCTTTGTGAGAATAGTGTCAGGAAAAATAGCTCTTGTAATCATAATGTAGGGAAATATTGGCATAGTCTTTTTAATGCTCTGGCTTTTGTCCCAGTGTTATCGTCGTGCCTGATGGTTGTTGCTGATAAATGTCGACAAAGGTCATAGAATTTGAGTCAATTATATTTAATGACCTGCAAGTGCGTATTTCTTACCGGCCTCAAACTGAAGAGGTTTACAGCAGGTAAGACCACAGTTTCTCATCCATCTCTTGTTCCTGTTCTACCTCTCAAGCTCCTTGCGGTGGGAACGTGACCGGATCGTCGGGATTCATCCTCTCTCCCAACTACCCACACCCTTACCCACACAGCAAAGACTGTGACTGGCTTATCGCTGTCCATTCTGACTATGTCATTTCCTTGGCTTTCATAAGGTAATATTTTCTGTCAATTGTCAATTTTACTACATTTGCTTATATTTAAAACAAAAAACAACACTACATGCAATTGTGTTGACCAGTGGCATCATTAGGCCTGTTTTAGGGGGGCTTAATAATTTGGTGTTGATTTCCTTTATTTGATTTTTTTTTTTTTAAACAAAAAATGGAGACAAATTTAATATGAAGTAGCCAGAATATGAGCTTAAATAAAGAATAATAATTTTGCATTCTCCATAAATCACTTAAATACAATTGCCTTCCCCCCTTGTGGCCCAGTTGTTTAAAAACGTGCACCAAAAACGTACTTTAAAGTGGCCCCAGTTTGGCAAAAAATGCTAAACTGCCTTGTTGTTGTTGTTTTTTTCTTTTTTTTTAAACTTGATTAAGTGCCCTCTTGGGAGGCAAAAATGCCAAATTAGCCTCCCCTGGGGGTTAAGCCTCCCCCCCTCATCCTTAAAACCTAGTGACGCCCCTGGTGTTGACACTGGATTTTTTCTAAATGGTCAGAAAGAATAAAAAAAAAGCTGGCAGATTTGGTCACAGTTTATTTACAATTTAAAACACAGATGTTTGACACATTCCTCACATGTGGACCGAATAAGTTGATCTGAGTTGAATCGAGTCCTAAAAAATATCAGATTTCTTCAGGATGAGAACAGTGGAGGTACTAAAAACTATTAGAGACAGTGAGATAAACAGTTGTCCTTTAAGTACATGGTCCAGTAGCTTACAAGATGAAGCTTTCCCTAAACCTGCGGTATGTCTGTAACCTACCTGGAACAGAATGGGCTCGGTTTTTCATGGCTGCACAGCGGCTCAAGTTGTACCTTGGAATTGCTTGTTTTCTGCAGTGGAACCAGCTATAACATCATAGTATTGAGCAAAGTCGACCGTGTGTGTTAAGCAGAAGACCTGAGTTACGAGTCCAGGTGTGTTGAGAGATAGGGGAAAGTAGAAGTCCCTCTACAAATACGTAGAAGGCAGGTATTCCTGGCACTTAGCTGAGATGTGGTGAAACCTGTATGTTACAGGCGAAACTGTGATATGAGCACAACTCATTTCTTAGGCTGAAAGCTACTCAGACCATAAGCTTTACATTATTAATTGCAATCTAAATATGTAGCCGTAATACTGGCAGTGCAAACCCACAGATGGGCCTGAGGGCAGTTTTCATGGGCCGCGTTGCTCTTGACTGAATATCATTTTCATAGTCGTTTCACAAAGGTCTGCAGGAGGAGCACATGGTCATTGGCTCATGCTGCAATCCCACCCACTTTGCTTCTTCTTGAGGTGAAGGAGAAAAATTTATTCTTTTTCAACTTTGTCCTTCCAAACAAACATCTAATAGAGTTAGCACAATGCCGCCTTCTCCCTTGGGAACGCCAAATGAAAGGATGGAGTTATGATTTTAAATTGGAGTTGCCTTGATCCAACTCAAATGCAATTATCTCCAAGCTATTTACATTTTTGTCATAAACCCCGCTCATTATTTTGAAAACAAATGCTCCTCTCTCTCTGACTGCAGCATGTGATTTGATATACGGCGCTACAATATGAAACGATCTTTTCACACTGCATTTCCATTGCCGTCTGGGAAGATTTTGTGCCAGCGCAGTGTCACAACAATTTAATCTCTCCTCACCTCTTGGGGGAGATATCTTTTTTTTATCTCTTTGTCTGGAGATGCAAAACAAATCGCTTGGCATGACTCACTTCTAGCGCTGCGGTGCACACTCTCATTTTCAAAACTCTAATTCATTCTAAATCTCACACACAATCTGTACAATCTGGTGGTTAGGGCTTGGCAAAATAATAATTGTTTTATCTCATTTCTGTGTTTCGTTCTCTTGTCGCAGCTTCAGTATTGAGCCCAACTATGATTTCTTGTATATCTACGATGGACCAGACAGCAGCTCTCATCTGATTGGTAGTTTCCAAGACAGCAAACTTCCTGAGAAGATTGAGAGCACCTCCAACTTCATGTACTTGGCATTTCGCAGCGATGGCTCCGTGAGCTACACCGGCTTTCATTTGGAGTACAAAGGTACTCTGAAGGCTTGTGCAAGTGGGATTTTCTATGCATTTTCACAGAATGTGTGCATGAATTATAGCAGGGGATTCAGTTGTATACATATACGAATGCATCAGAAAATATTGTCATTGATGTTTGCAGCTACCCTTCCAATCTGTATCACTATTTCTAGCTGTTAATGAGAAAACCCTCTCATATTACACACCTGTCACTGTTCTAAAAGCTTTATTCTTTTGATTGGCAGCAAAACTGCGGGAGGCGTGTTTTGATCCGGGGAATGTGATGAATGGCTCGAGAATGGGCACCGACTATAAGCTGGGATCTATGGTGACATTTCATTGTGAGGCCGGTTACCTGCTGCAGGGCTACTCCACTCTGACATGTGTCATGGGCAACAGCAAGAGACCAGAGTGGGATAGAGCCAAACCAAGCTGTCAAGGTGAGAGGCAGCACTTCTGCATTAAGACAGAGTAGCAGAGAGCTGCAATCCAGCTGTTTTGGTCAGTATTTGATACTACATGATGCCAGGACGGTGCTGTGCAAAATGAGTTGGAAGTGTGAGGACTATGTGTCTCCCAAGATGCAAGAAAAGAAAACCCAGAAAAGAGAGTTGAGTATACTTATTGTAGATCACTTCAATAATAGTATTCATTTTTATATACATTAACTCATTGAGTGCCAGCTGTTTTATAAAAGAAAGTACCTTGTTCCAGCGTGTTTTTTTTTTTTTTGTTCATTTTGAGTCATATTTCTAGACCCACAGAATATTTTGTACTATGTCTCTGAAAACACTGAATGGCTCAAATGAAAGAAGAGACTCTCTATTTCATCATGAAAAAAAATTCCATTCTTGTTTCATCAGAGGTAGAGGACACTTTCACCAAAATCACCTCTTTTTCTCCAGATTCTGTTTGTTTTGCTCTCTAATCTCGATCGTCTCCACTTCCTGCTTTGATCTCTGCTGTATACCATCTCTTTATGTCCTGACTACATCTCCCAGAAGCTCTAGCATTACTCACAGGCTGCAGGAGACCACGATCAGCGACCCGCTGCCAAAAAAACACTTATTATGTCAATGGCACTCAAAGAGTTAAAATCAGAACTTTATATCAGAAACATCATGCTGTGATGTGTTAAAACAGTTTTGTGGCCTTTAGTCTGGTGTGGTCATTGCAAAAAATTTAATACAATTAACAACCTCTGGCCCAAAACATGTTAAAACTATGTATAGAAACACTCTGATGTTTATGTCAGGTCATAGGGTGACTGGGTGTATTTATTTTTTGATGAGACAACAAAAAGGTAAATTATATGAAACAATTTAGTTTATTTAAAAACACAATTACATTTCATAATGTAAACATAGTTTTATAGTATGTTTTATTACAGTGCTCCCGCGGTTTCTTAAAAAGTCTTAAATTAAAATCCGGGTAATTAAGGTCTTAAATTTACCATAAATTTGCTATAGGTATTACATTTTCAGATGGTGCGTTTAATGCCAATAGGAAAACACAGTATTCAGAGATTTCCTGCAATTTTACACATTATTTTGTTCACAAAGTTCACTTCTTTGTTCTGGAAAGTTGTGAATATAAAGTCGTAGAAAATGTGAAGTGTTATGCCTTAAATTTATATCATTGTTGGAAGTGTTAAATGGCTGAAAAAATTAAATTATTAATCGATTATCAGATTTTTGTCCCTTCTAACTATGGATATCGGCATCAGCCTCAAAAAACTCCATATTGGTCGGGCCCTACAATAAATTGCCGATTTTCTGCCAAAGAAATTGTTATGACATTTTTGGCTCTTAAATTATATATTTTTAGGTCTTTAAAAGTATTAAATTTGACTTTTAAAATGGTGCAGGGACCCTGTTTAAGTTGTTAAGTTTGTTTCCGTTTTCATACCATTAACCCATCTCTCCAACAGCTGAACTTTACCAGTCTGATCAGAATGACTCATCTTCTTTTCAGCACAATAAGATGCACCCATTCACGTAATATATCAGGATGTCAACTGATCGGCCCATAAATGCACCAATAAACTGACCTTAATGTAATAAAACCCTGCAGTTAATCTGAGCAGAGTCATATTATTCTGAAATGTAAATGCATTCATAATATAAAAGAAGAGAGGCCATCTTTGTGATAAATTAACATAAAAGAAAGTTTTATGATGTTTTATTGGAAAAGCCACAGTGTTAGATTGGTGTTTAGTCTACCTGGTCTGCAGAACTGGTTTATGTTTGAACTAACAGTAGTTGCAGCAACTTCATGAAGTGTTGATGTAAATGTTTTATATTTATTGGGATTTTCAAGTTCTATAATTTCATAGTGTGTGGCAAAGAACATAAACCATCAAATTGTTTGTTATTCACAGCCAATTCTACATCCTGAATAACTCTTCAGTATCACAGCGTCATGGAGACAAATAAGAAAAGATGTGAGGAGCTTCAGGATAACTTCACAGTGACCCTCCCTCCAGTAGCTTAATACTCCTTAAAGTTTCTGATCCTCCACGCCTGAATTAGCATTCATCCCTCACTTTCAGCAGTGGGGAACAGGGGCACCCACTCTCCACCAGGGAGCCATTCATTACTTTTACAGTTGGCACCTGTGTAACTTTACTGAACAGCCCTGGGGTTATGTGCTGTACTAAAGGGTCCATCAGCATCTCTCCATTTAGTGTTTTCACTTTGAGACCAAATTTGAAATGATGACTTAACAGTCTACAGGCTAAATCTAATGGCTTCAGCTGCCCCAACATATGGTCAGCAGCTCCTGTCCTTCATATTATTTAGCATTTAACTGAGGTTAGTACAGTATTTCCCAAAGAAGCAAAACATGCAGCTTACTACAAAAAAAATGTACACTTTAGACTACGGCTCATCTACATAACTAGAGCAGACAAATACTTAATTTAGTGTTAGTTTAAGTGTCCTCTACTCTACCTCTGATAAAACAAGAATGGAACAAGGTAAAAACAAACATTTTTTTCATGATGAAATAGAGAGTCTCTTCTTTCATTTGAGCTATTCAGTGTTTTCAGAGACATAGTACAAAATATTCTGTGGGTCTCGAAATATGACTCAAAATGGCCAAGGCACTTTCTGTTTTATATTAACGGCTGGCACTGAAAGAGTTAAAAGGCAGCTTCATTCTTAACACCATCCTACAGATAGATGTAGTGGCACACTTTTTTTTCTGGGTTTTTAGGTTATTCCTACCCATCAGTCTTTTACAGAACACTAAATGATTCTCCAGGTTTTGCAGAGTGCCCTTTTTTTCCCCAGCGCTACATTCACCTGTCAGAATGGCCCATTAAAGGATCCTCTTCTTTCCACAGCACTGCTCTCACCTGCTGTGGATTGACAGTACAGAGTGCCCTCCTCCCTCCTCTTAATTCCTCACCCACCACGACACCATGGCTCCCATTCTGTCTGACAAATCACAGTCCCACTTGCCGGCATCATGTATGTTTGATTACATGCCTCTCGCTACTGCGACATCCAATAGTGAATAAATTGCTGATCCATCTTTCTACATTTGCTCCTCTGTTTGCTTTTGTTCATGTTCTCCCGTGCTGCTCGATGAAACAGCACGGACATGTGCATTGTGTGGGCCACAGAGGTTTCGGAGCAGCTGGTGACAGCTTCACTTCGACAAATGTGTGCATGTTTGTTTACAGCCGAGGCTCCCCCACCTGATGGTTCGGTCCGTGAGGTCTGAGGCGACTGCATTAGAGGGCCTCTTGGCAAATTAGCTGCATCATTAACAGCTTAAGATAGGACTCGATGCAGGTGCAGGACAGACCGCAGCTCATATTGATAGACTGAAAATCTGCCTACATCATGATGATGGTGCAAGGGAAAGTATGCAAGGTTATTTTGTTTTTAACCCATTGAGTGCCAGTTGTGTGACATTTGCCATTTTCAGTCATATTTCTAGACCCACAGAATATTTTGTACTATGTCTCTGAAAACACTGAATAGCTCAAATGAAAGAAGAGACTCTCTATTTCATCATGAAAAAAATGTTTGTTTTTACCTTGTTCCATTCTTGTTTTATCAGAGGTAGAGTAGAGGACACTTTCACCAAAATCACCACTTTTTGTCCCGATTCTGTTTGTTTTGCTCTCTAATCTCGATCGTCTCCACTTCCTGTTTTGATCTCTGTGGTGTATACCATCACTTTATGTTCTGAATACATCTCCCAGAAGCCCCAATATTACTCACACGCTGTGTGAGAGCGCCCTCTTGTGCCAGCTGCCGAAAAACCACTTTGGCCTTAATCTGCATAACTGCATGCTAACATGAATGTGTTATATTTTCTCGTGTTCTCATCACTTTTTATAGAGTCTATGCGTAGTCTGCAAGTTTAAAACAGGAAACTGAACTTTATGTGCGTAGTGACTGACTGCAAGCCTGTTTCAGCTGCAGAGTTAAATCCAAGTTTCTCCAAACATGCTGCTGGGCGATATGGGCTGATTAAAGTCAAGGCATGTGGAACTTTTGTGATTGTGTGTTTAGTTGATTGATGATGTTTTTACGTATTTTGAAGGCAAAAAGTACTTTTCCTCGCTGGTTGTTTCCCATTTAGGTTTTAACCCTGTAAACACAACTTTCCTTTTCCGGGCTCACTTTGCTTTTCAAAAAGTCCCTGAAGCATCTCTCAAGTGACACGTTATTTTGGCTTTATGCCGGCCAAATTTATATTTGTCAGCAGCTGTAAGTTTCAAAGGTGACCTTCTCATTTTGTGATATGAACTGCTTACCTGTGCACTTGCGCCAGTTAAAATGGATTTGCTGATTGTATTTTATTGCCTCGTATCCCCAGGTATTGTAAGCTGGTTGTTTCACATTTGTTAACTGTGTTTCTCTGTTGCTTCCCTTCCTGTCCCCATAGCTCCCTGCGGAGGTCACTTCACAGGTTCAGAGGGAACTGTACTGTCACCAAACTACCCACATAATTACACCAGAGGCCAGAGCTGTGTCTACGACATCTTCGTCCCCGGGGACTTTGGTAAGCAATCCCAAGCATTATTTTCACAGAGTTGCAGAAAATTGTTCCATGTAGTCTGCTCAAATGCTGCTATAGCCTTATGTGGCATCTGCGGAAATATTTTTTCCTTCAAAGATGAAGTAAGAGGAGCAGGCTATGATAGGTAATAGTCTGTGTTTTCTGTGGCTTTTCTGTTAATGATGTTCATGAAGAAATGGAGGCTTCCTCTCAGAGCTGGTCATGGCTGATAGAGTGCCACCAAACGAAATGCTCAGACTTGCATAATTCATTTCCCTGTAGGGCTTGATTTTTCATTCATGCCTTTCAGTGTTTTGCAAGTTTGAATTGCTATGTTTGATGGTTGCAGCCATTGATACTCAGGATAAATGCTTTTTCGCTGCATGATTATTATTCAGTCCCTGTATATGTGCTTCATATGTGACTCAGCTCAAGCCAATGGTTAGACTGTGAGTAGACAAATCCATGTTAGAAGGCTACACTGAAATGCTCTTTAGGGAATCCCAAACAGACATGCAGAATTTACAGATATGTCTGACCAGGGGCGTCACTAGGTTTTAAGGATGGGGGGCTTAGCCCCCAGGTGGCGTGCAAAGACTTTTTGAAGGGCAGGAAAAAGAAGAAAGAAAAAAAATTGCGCCTTTTTACCTCCCAAGATGGCTCTTTATAATGTTTTAACCAGCCAACAGGGCAGTTTAGTGTGGTTTGCCAAACGCGAATACTTTAGTGCATGTTTTTGCCTCCAAAGGGGGCAATTTAGCACTCGTTTTCCATCAATCAAAAAACATATTCTGGCCACTTTATTTTGAATTTATCAGCTCTTTTTTGTAAATAAATAAATAAACCAACACTATAATATTTAGGGGGTCTTAAGAATGATTTAAAATAGGCCTAATGACTCCACTGTTACTGATTCTTCCTTACTTTTATGTTTGACATGGCACCACCTGAAAAACAGTGTTTGGGCTCTAGCAAGAGGCCTTAAAGCAGAATAAGATCAGGACAAACAAAAATGGATTGTGTTGAAAAATGCTCTGCGCTGTCGGTAATGGAGAGGAAGGTCAAGCATTGGAGGGATACAGGAAATAGATGGAGCCAGCACATTTTACAGGTTTATCCAAGCGCCTCTGTATATACATAATTCAGCAAAGATCTCCAGAAGACCTTGATGCGATTCTGCTCAATATTCCATGTTAGTCACAAAGAGCTGCAGATCTCGTAGGCAGAGCTTTTTATTCTATAAAGCCCCGTGCTTATGAAACACAGATTAATCCCTTGTGTTATGATCCAGCCCGACAGTTTACATCTCCCACTGCTCATGGAGTGCTGGACCCACAGGTCTTTTTTTATTTTTATTTTTTTATAGATATTACATTTAAATGCAGCCTTTGCTTAAACTGCCTGCAAAAGCTTAATGGACTGTGCAAGTCGCCAAGCAACATTCCCACCTGGGCCTGCAAATTTATTCCAGGGAGTGCAGCCACACAGGCTAGTGAAATGTCCCACTGATTATGAACAAGACTGTTTTGGCGTTGCTTGAGGAAAATACATTTTGAGTAGTCGTCGAAAGCAACAGGGATTCACAGCTGGGGACAGCAAATAGGAAATGTTGAGACAACAAATAATAATAATAGTAGTAGTTTCTAAATTAAAAATCCCTTATTAACACATGGATAACCTTTGTTTATCTTTATTAATCCATGCATTAATAAAAGATTTTGAACTTACATTCAGGTCAGTCAGTTTTTCTGACACCAAACCTGTTTGGTTTGTTGATTTTTATTGAATTATTTTACTCAGTCATTTGTGTTAAATTATGAGTTTATAGAATGCAGCATTTTGGTGATAAAAACTGCATGGAGATAAATTTAGTTTTGTCTGTAGCAGTTTGGCAGCTGAGTGTAGCCTATAGGCAGTGTGATAGCAGAAATCACATTTCAGTGTCTAGTATACAGGTAATTGAAATTTGTAAGAGCCTGGGGTGGAGTATCAAATGTGTGTCCTAGTCTGTCCCTAATATGACCGATAGCGAACTGTAAGCCTTTGAGACATTATGTCAACCTGGTTGAACCGGCAGGGAAAGGTCAGTGGGAAATAACATCTGACTCTGGTCCGCTGACCTGAGGGATTTTCCACCGGGGCGAGGGGATTATTATGTGGATGCATGTCTTCTGCTGTCAAGGTGTAGCTACAAGGGGGAGTCCTTGATATGAATGTATGTATTGTAAAATACTGTATGTGTTAGAAAACTGAACAGGTTTAGAGTTGAAATCCACAGAAGCACATTGTGTTCACCAGGAAAATAAGTGTTCTCGTTTTCACAAGGTTATTTATCTTAAAAGCACGAGAAAAAAAATCTCATAATTATGAGATTTTTTCTCATAATTCTGAGAAAAGGAGCTCATAATTACGAGAAAAGATCTCATAATTACGAGAAAAGATCTCATAATTACGAGATAAGATAGCATAATTACGAGATAAGATAGCATAGTTAGGAGAAAAGATCTCATAATTACGAGAATATAGCTCATAATTCTGAGAAAATAGCTCATAAATACGAGAAAAGGAACTCATAATTACGAGAAAAAGATATTATAATTACGAGATAAGTTATCTCAAAATTATCAAATTTTCACGGAAAAACAAGAAAAAATCTTGGTGCCACAGTCACTGGTTTACACAGTTGACCCACTGCATGGCCACAGACGTAAATTAACAGCTTATTCAGCCTATATTATTATATTTTATTATATTATTCCACCCTCATATAACTATCCTGATATAATAGCACAATGATGCTTGCGGAAATTTCATTAGTATTAGAAATGTATTTATGGATAGTGGTGGCAGATATGCCACCAGGACCTTGTTTTTTCAAGATAATTTATCTCGTAATCATTATGATTTTTTTCTCCTAATTACAAGATAAATCATCTTGTGAAAACTAGATTTTTTTTTTCTCGTGTTTCCGTAGAAATCAGCACATTAAGCTTTTTTTTTGAACATTGTTTTTATTGATATATCACACCACCAGAACAATTCAGCGCCGTTTCCTTTGTACAAAAACTGCAGCGGTACAACAATCCCGTTCCACAATAAGGCACAGGTTTCAGGATTATCTGGTAGATGCATAAATAGACAAAAATTCATATTTAATAGAGCTGTACTCAAAACAAACAAACAGAAAAAAAGTGTACTGTGATATTATTAGCCAAGTAAACAGTCCCCAAACCCTCTGAAACAAGTCTGCATCTCTGCATATATGTTATTTTTTCCAGAGGTAAAGCTGTTAACATCTACCTCATCCAAAAAGTAACGCTTCGTGCACTCGTCTTTTTCCAAAATAATGCAACTAATTTTTTTTAGCATGCAAAAGGCACAAACATATCAATGCACATTAAGCATGTTCATGGTTAATATTAGAATAGTTAGTGCCAGTACAGTGCCTGACATATTTGAGCTATGGTGACTGTCAGAATGAAAAACATTGAATTGTTGATCATCCTAAAATGGATTTCACTAAAAACAATGCACAAGACAGTGATACAGTGACAGACAGACAAGCAGTCATATCATGACTATATTTGATGTGGATATGTAGCAAACCAGGCAGAGCTGGAAAGCCTTCTTCATATTGGAGTAAATAATAAAAACTGTGGATGTTGTGTGATGTTGTCATGCTCCCAGATCTTGGCACAGATCCCCTCACAGATTATAGTATTCCCATATCACCAAAAAAAAGAAAACTTGGTAATGTTTTTTTCTTGGCTGACTGGAGACAGTTCATGCGACAGCAGTGCTCTCGTGTTACGTCATTCAGCAGTCTTTATTTGATGTCGCTGTTGCTCGTTTCCGTGTAACCTTGAACAGTATTCATGGGTAAACAGACGAAATCCAGGGATTGATAGTGGTGAAGATCTTGTTGTCTGTTACTTTTGAGCCTTGCTGGTCCTGCAGTGTCTGTTTTTATTCCAAATATGGTATTTTTGACATCGTCATCTACACTCCCTCTTTTTACCTAAAAGCACAGGTTTACGCTGTGTTTTAAGATTCTGCAGCAGAAGTTTTGTGTATTAACACGTGTTAGCATGGATATTGGCAGATATTTTGCTCAGTGGTCGAATGCTACAGTTTGTGGAGATTTTACCGTCGTGGATCCTGTCTGACTGATTGAACAGACCCTGTGTGGACAGATGCATGCCTCCTTGATGTGTCAGTGTTTTCCTGTGGACTGCATTTTGCATTTCTCTCTGACATAATGTATGCACATAATAAAGACCCATCCACTACATCATAATGCACCACAGTGTAATCTAGTTCAATTCTGCCTGAAGCATCACCTCGATCATAGAAATACGTTTTTTTTGTTTTTGCAAAGGACTTGTTGGTCCTGCATGACATGTAGTCTATTTACAATTCAGGCACCTGGTTTCTGTCTAATCCTGTGCATACCACATGTGTTCATATAGACATTTATGCACTGTATTCATGTTCATAAAAATGATAATAAAAAGAGCTGAGAGTGTAGTCAGTAAAAAGGCTCTACATTAATTTGTGAGCCCTCCTTTTTTTGGTTGCTTACCACTCATACTCACACACTGTGCATATCTTATTTTACTTTGCACCATTCGGATGTCATTAAGGTACAATGTGCATCTGTCTTGCCCTTTAATGTTTAATTATTCTGTCAGAAATAATGGTTGTAGTCATATTTCAAACAATAACTCTGCTTCTTTTTTTTTTTTTTTTTAAAGAGATGAATTATTCATGACACTCAACCTTTGCCTTCGGCACTGCTTGTAAACATACAGGCATACACTGCCTCGCAGGAATTCACTCTTGTTTACACCAAGTTAGGTGGCTAATATGTAACATTTTATGTGCTATACTTCCACCAGTTCGTGACATTTTATTACGTAAAACGGGGACTGAGAGTTAAGGTATTTTGATAAGAAAATGCACTGGAAAGAAATTTTAAAAGATATATAGATATACATTTGTCTTCAACCAAAATGCCAAATCAGTAAAGGTAAATTATGAATATTTGAAGGCTTCAGAAGCTTGTCATGTTTTTTTTTTTTTTTTGTGAATTGGATCATGCATGAAATATCCCCAATGACACATACCTATATTCACGCCAATTATAATTAACTTTGGTTTTAATCTTTAACTCTTTGAGTGCCAGTCGTTTTATAAAACAGGAAGTGTCTTGTTCCAGCGTTTTTTGCCCATTTTGAGTCATATTTCCAGACCCACAGAATATTTTGTACTATGTCTCTAAAAACACTGAATAGCTCAAATGTAAGAAGAGACTCTCTATTTCATCATAAAAAAATGTTTGTTTTTACCTAGTTCCATTCTTGTTTTATCAGAGGTTGTCTCCAGAAGTTGATCGTCTTGATCGTCTCCACTTCCTGTTTTGATCTCTGTGATGTATACCGACTCTTGATGTTCTGACTACATCTCTCTTTTTTTTTAAGTCTTAAAATGTCTTAAATTAAAATCCAGGTAATCGAGGTCTAAAATTGTCTTAAATTTACTATAAATTTGCTGTAGATATGAAATTTTCAGATGGTGCGTTTAATGCCAACAGGAAAACACATTATTTAGAGATTTACTGCAATTTTGCACATTATTTTGTTGACAAAGTTCTCTTCTTTGTTCTTGAAAGTTGTGAAATTAAAGTTGTAGAAAAAAAGTGTTAAACCTTCAGTTTATGTAATTGTTGCAAGTGTTAAAGGCCTGAAAAAAATATGGAATCAGTTATTGGATTTTTTTTCCTGCTGAATGTTGATATCGGCATCGGCCTCAAAAGCTCCATATTGGTCCAGCCCTACAATAAATTGACTATTTTCTACCAAAGTAATTGTTGTGACATTTTGGGTCTTAAATTATATTTGTTGAGGTCTTAAAAATAATTAAATGTGACTTTTAAAATGGTGCAAGAACCCTGCTATATAATACTAAAGAGAACCTATGCATATCGGTTGCCACTGAATGCGTCAGGAGGCGAGACAGAGGCACTGACAGATTGCAGTCGTAAATCTGGGCTGTAACAAGATGGACAGAAAGAGAGAGAGAGACTGCAGGAGGTAGAGAGAGTCTAACTATGAGAGAGCGGCATATAGATCTTGGTTGAATGCGAAAGGCTCAGAGAGAACAAGTTAGATGGAGAGTGATAATGAGAGAAAGTGAGCGCTGCTGAGAGCGATCGTAAAAATGTTGACCCTGGAGGCTGATTGTTGACTCATCAGTGATGCTCACTGGAGAGGAAGATTATGCCTGGGGCCACCCTGGTACACGACGTGCTACATCCCACACAAAATACCATTACCTTGTCTGTCTGCGTCAGCTTACAGTTTACGCTACCCTCAGTGTGATTAACCTGATATGACCTGTGAACCCTGCTCTGTGGGATTCACAGGTACATATGACTGGATGTATGAGAGTCATGTTTCCAGGGTTTTTTGCACTTGATGCAACTGACATTGTATCAGATTCATTAGGGTGATTTTAAATGTAGAGTCAATGGTAAAAATCAGTTCAGCCACTGTGGAGATATGTTAACTTATTGAGTGCCATTGATTTATTTCGAAGTCAAAGTGTTTTTTTTGGCAGCGGGTGGCATATCATGGTCTCCCACAGTCTGTGAGTAATTTGGGGGCTTCTGGGAGATGTAGTCGGAACATGAAGAGACGGTATACACCACAGAGATCAAAACAGGAAATGGAGACGATCGAGATTAGAGAGCAAAACAAACAGAATCTGGACAAAAAGTGGTGATTTTGGTTAAAGTGTCCTCTACTCTACCTCTGATAAAACAAGAATGGAACAAGGTAAAAACAAACATTTTTTTCATGATGAAATAGAGAGTCTCTTCTTTCATTTGAGCTATTCACTGTTTTCAGAGTCATGGTACAAAATATTCTGTGGGTCTTAAAAAAAAAAAAAAAAAAAAAAAAGACTCCAAATGGCCAAGGCACTTTCTGTTTTATGAAACGGCCGGCACTCTAAGAGTTAAAAGAATAAAAGAAAATTATCTTGCCAGCAAATTTGAGGGTGCAGGTTTCAAGGAGTAAAATGAAACCCCTTTGAAATGTGTTATTACTGTCTCATGTTAGTTATATATTAAGTTCGGGAACACAGGACCTTGTGAACACTGCCGAGCTCTTAACTTGAATGACTGCATTGACTGAATTTGACAACCTGTGGTTTTGAAGTTGATGATTCTGTGTTTCCTTTGTGTTGGAGGGATAGCTGGTGGTAGTTACGCCCCTGAAGACTGTAGTCTGTTACAGAAGTCAACAAGTAAAAATGACAATAAAGCCCCAAGCAAATAAAAGCAACGCTGCCAAAACTGAAAGTGAAAGTAGACGGTTACATCCTTGTCCTCTTCCTGCTATTGTCTCTCTCTTGAGATGACCAATACTGACAGCTTTCAATCCACGGAGAAGAGTTTTTACCCAAGATAGAAGCTTAATGGACTGGATGCAGCTTGTGCCAAGGTGCAGCCTCATACTCCCTGCCAAAAGGGCTGATGCAATTTCACTGTGATAATGGGTCATTAAAAATATATGTCTGTGCTGTCATATAATCTCTCTGGTTTCTGTAAATGAGGAGTGTGTATGCTGTCACAGCCCAGAATCTCAGAAGACCTGTGCTGCCATGAAGCAAAGACGACAGCTAGCTCTTCCATAATTCATAGCCAGAAGGACAAACATATGCTGCTATTTTCCTTACCGTCCACTGCTGCCTGTGCTCTGAGTGTCTTTAACACCTTTTCAGGCTTTGTGCATGTTTTGCCTTAAGGCCCATGTAGCTAATGCAGTGGCTGTGGGGAGAAATGCCGTTACATTAGTGGTGTGTCCTGAGCTATTGGTTTTCACAGCAAAGCCCAGTATAGTTTACCTGAGAGGCTTTGTGCTGGTAGTTTCCTATCCATTTAATTTACTGCCTTTATGGCCAGTAGCAGTGTTTTTATCCAGTGTAGCTCGCCAATTTTGAGCAGATGATGGTGAAAATGATCATTAATACAAAAGAAGTTTAGATGAAATGGAAACGAAGCCCTCAGTCGTGATAGGCTATCAGTGGTCTTTTATCACAGAGGCTAATTAAAGTACCTGTTCTTGTTGGATTTTGACTTTGAAGTAAAAAAATCTGCAAGGAAAGTTTGTTTTTATGTGACAGGCAGAATTCAAACCCCGTTGACTTTTTTCATAGCAGACATTTTGCTAGACCCACAGAATATTTTGTACTATGTCTCTGAAAACACTGAATAGTTCAAATGAAAGAAGAGACTCTCTATTTCATCATGAAAAAAATGTTTGTTTTTACCTTGTTCCATTCTTGTTTTATCAGAGGTAGAGTAGAGGACACTTTCACCAAAATCACCACTTTTTGTCCAGATTCTGTTTGTTTTGCTCTCTAATCTTGATGCACTTCCTGCTTTCATCTCTGTGGTGTATATTTACTCTTTATGTCCCGACTACAAATCCCAGAAGCCCCAACATTACTCACAGGCTGCAGGAGACCGCAATCAGCCAACTGCTGCTGAAAAAATAAAAAACGTATATATACTGTTTTAAAGGACATAAATATACGTCCTTGGCAAACAGAGAGTTAATGATGGCTCTGCCTTATTATCAACAAGAAAGTAGCTCATCAATGTGGACTGGTGCTTTGATGAGTTATTGTGCAGGCAGGGAGCTGGTGGTCAGCTGATGCAAATCAAATCAAAGCGTCATGAGCGGTTCGGCTGCGCAACGATGCTAAATGCTATATATATATGCTGTATAGTATGTGTAAATCTGAACTCCTTTTGTATTTAGAAAGTGTTTCATCAACCTAAATTCTGCAATGCATTAGTTAGGTTTGCTCTAATCTACAGAAATGAATAGTATAGCAGCTTTAAGACAGGGTGCTTCCTGCTTTCTTTTCTTCTAGAGACAGAACAACTCAACAGTAACATGAATGCAGGAAATGATAGCAAAACACAGTAAGGACGAACACTGAGCTGAAATGAAACCAAACCCCTGAGAATATTCTTTCGTTGCATCGTCCACATCTGCATCGCAGTGTGTCTTAGAATGGAGAAAATCCAAGGTCGCTAAGTGGGCAGATGAAATATAGATGTGAAATAAACACAACACAGATATAACGACAGGGTAAGAGGATGATAGATAAGCAAACTATGCACTGCACTGCACCATCACATCTTGGCCAAGTTGGTGAACTGATAAGCATGTATAGAAGTGTGATGGAAGCAGGATATTTTGGATAATTGAATATGGAGGGCCTGTCTTGTCTTGACTGTTTCAGACAGGGAAAGAGGCCCTGCAGAGTCAGTCAAGGTTCACTGATTAGCTTCCACATGATACCTGAGAACCAGCTTATCTCACTTTTATTCTCTCATTCTCTTTTTCTAACACATTTGAGATAAATATTCCACCAAAATTGCTCTCTACCGAGAACTGATATGCCAGCAAGGATTTGTTGAGTTGTTGGCATACCTGAATATAATTTAAAATGCTCCAATGCCGCTAATGTGTGCAGCCAATTAATGTAACCTCATTATTTAATTGCAAGTTCTCCTTGCAATTCCAGTGTGACAGTAATGTAATGATAAAGTAATGAAGGTGTTTTCAGACAGACTGTTCTGTCCTTGTTCAGGTGATGTTTTCTTAGTTTGTGACCAGTTTAAGAGGTTGGTCTGTGGAACATGGAAAAATCATCCAAAAATGACTAATTTATGACACAAAGTTCTGTTACCTGTGATTAATATTCAGTATTTCAAGGATGCTCTGACAAATCAGAAGCGGGTTTCAGTGATCTGATCATAGGCTCTATTTTTGTGTTTAATGTTTGTGGGTTTAAACTCAAATATTGGAGTCTAATTTCATGCATGAACATGGAGAAAAGTGGTTGTTTAATACCAGTATGTGCTCATGTGTGATAAATAACAGACTGGCAGTCATCTAGTATGGGTGAGTGGTTAGCCCGTTGGTAGGTCGTTAATTATTAACATTTACATCTGAGGCAAATACACTGTATGTTTTGCAGATTTTGCTCTTGCTGCAGACTCTTCTCATAGCATGGTAATTGTGATTTGTAGTCATGAGATTTGACACACCAGTTTTAATCCTTTTTGCTGCGTAAACAGATTTTACTCCAGTTTCTTTGTCACCCAAGTCATTCTGAGTTGTTGTTGTGAAAAAAAATAAATGAATGTAACCTGCACAGCTTCCACAGGATTATTTTGGGATGAAGGGTCGTTGTTCCATTTGTGTGCATTATGGCTCAGTGGAGTGACTAAAACACACCGAATAGATGGATCCATAATTTATTTTCTCAATTACACCTCTGTTTACCCTGCCATGACATGTCAAAATAGCTTCTGTGAAAAGCTCCTGTTTCTTTCTTGCAACAAGATAATTCACACAAAATGGTCTTGTGAGTTTCCTGATAATCCATCAACTACACACAACACCCAAGTGATCCAGTGGGCCCTGCTCATTCATTTTGTAGAGGGAAGATCAAATAGCAGAGGCGGAGACCGAAAGAGCCTTTCTGAGATTACGATATTTCTCTTCCCCGCTGTATTATAATGATCCTATATCTGCACCTCATGCCCTTGTTTTTGACAGGGAAAGGACTTCATGCCAAAAGTGAAAATGATAAAGAAGCCAGATGAAAACAGAAAAGTACAGCCACAGTTTAGAGTGGAGGGGCATTAGTATGAAGCCAATCAGATGTGTTGTTCTATACGCCAGCCTTTTTTTTTTTGTCTGAGTACCCCAACCTCAAACCTTTCATTTTTAACTCATTGAGTGCCAGCCGTTTAATAAAACAGAAAATGTCTTGTTCCAGCATTTTTTCCCATTTTGAGTCATATTTCTAGACCCACAGAATATTTTGTACTATGTCTCTGAAAACACTGAATAGCTCAAATGAAAGAAGAGACTCTCTATTTCATCATGAAAAAAATGTTTGTTTTTACCTTGTTCCATTCTTGTTTTATCAGAGGTAGAGTAGAGGACACTTTCACCAAAATCACCACTTTTTGTCCAGGTTCTGTTTTGCTCTCTAATCTCGATCGTCTCCACTTCCTGTTTTGATCTCTGTGGTGTATACCGTCTCTTTATGCTCTGACTACATCTCCCAGAAGCCCCAACATTACTCACAAGTTGTGCGGCGACCCACTGCAGATAACCACTTAGATGTCAAAATACGTCAACGGATAACAATATAATATCTGTCTACAGTATAAAGTCTTCATACAAAATGGAAGACAATAATCGAGTGTTGTGAAGTTGTTTGTATGCAACAACATTTCAGTGGTTTACAATAAACCAAATTTACAATATTACACACCAAATATATATCTCATTATGTCTGCACACATCATTTGCAGTGAGCTTGAAACATTGAGATGTTGTCAGGAATTTCTAATAACAATTATAATATCTGAACCTGTCAGTGGAAAAAACAAGCTCTTTTAGTGGACATAAAAAATGATAGCGAGGAGTTGCAGCGCTCTCCCTCAGTACTGGACCACTTCCAGAATTGTTCTCCCCATTCGTCACTTTGACACAAAAACATAGAGAAATGGTGAAGTCACCATCTGAGCACCATTCAGGCACCACAGCGTACTCAGACACACTCCTGACCAGCTGCATCCATTCATTGCCACAGTCTTTCCAAATGGATACTTGAAACAAGCCTCGTCACAAAGCACTCATCATCCCCAAATTGTTCCAGGAACATGACGGTGATCTTCATTTACGTCACTTTGCTGCACTTTTCTCCTGATCCCAGCCTAATGCAGTACCTCTGATATGTGGTGGCAAAGGGCTTTTCAGATACCTGTGTGTGTTGGGTCAGAATGAACCATCTCTTTGTTGAATCCATCCCTCCAAAAATGTCTGTTTATGCAACTCCAGCTTTAACTTCACGTGATTATCCTCTCCTTATAATAGGAGCGGGAAAAAATATTGATTTGGCAATATGTCACGATACTTTTTCTTCTGATATAATATTGATTTTTAATTTCTTAATATTGATTTTTTCCCCAAAAGATATCATGTTTTGGGCTGAATCCAGAACAACTTCCATATGCTGTACATATATACATAAATATACACTCCTGATCAAAATTTTAAGTCCAGTTGAAAAATTGCAAGAATTAAAATTTTTGAGGTGATTAACAAGAATGGTGCAGCTACTCATTACTGAGTCCTTTTTTGATCATTTTTATTTCCATTTTATGGTTTTTAGGCTTTTAAAAGGCTGTGGTCTTAAACTTTTGATCAGCTGATGAACAACCTGTTTTAGTTTAATGGTTGTTTGCAATAACCCAATTTTTTTTGTCTCACTTCCATTTCTTCTTTTTGCATTTTGAGGCACTAGTTAGAACCTTCTTAAGTGTGAAATGTAAATTCTTGCAGTTTTTCAACTGGTCTGAAAATTTTGATCAGGACTGCATATGTACATACTGTATATACAACTTGTGTTTTAAGGTGAATTTGTAGACTATCACGATGTATCGCAATATCACAATAATGTAATGTATCGTGACTCAAGTATTGCGATGCATATCTTGTCGTGAAGTCTTTTCCAATACCCACCCCTACCTTATAACCCCTTTATTATCTGAAAAGACTAATATGTGATCACCTCGACTCGATTGCTTTAATCTTATGATTAATTTAAAAGGTCCCCTGAATTCATTAATACCTGTCAGAAACTACTGAGGGTAGCAGAAACCATCGCAGCTTCTTGTCACATTTTTCAAAATGACTGCTTTCACAGTGAAGCAGAATTGGATTACCATCACATGAGAGTAGGATCATGCAGTAATTGTACATATTTCTTCATTATTTAAGCCCAGCAGGCACGGTGGTATTAGATTAGGAAGGGACAGGTAGGAATGCACTAAACTCGTGATCTAATACCCAAAGAAGAGTCTGATTAAAGCAACTTAACTGCTCTGGGATAATTCAAGGTGAAGATGCAGGCTTGAAAATGTTGTCCATTGTTCAAGTTACACTAGCATGACTGGGCCCAGAGGACAAAAAGATTCATCATAGTCCTGCATAAATTAGGTAACAAGTTTACAGTGATTTATTGACTTAATATGTGGACGTGATTACAGCAAAGGAGCAGATTGGAGTCATGCATGGCTGCTTTTGGATTAGAGGCAGAAATGAGCGACACTGTACTGTGAGGGTGTGTTTACAAAGCAGTAGAGAGCAGCCTGTTTATGTATGTTAATACCACAGCAGTGAGCTGTCCCTAAGGACAGAATCAGCTCTTATTCAGACCCTGGTTCAGCCATAGGCGTCCTCACCACTCCACTCTGAGTACGCATTTTTAATGTAGACTATACAGGTGTGCATTTACTTTTTTTTTTTTGCTTCGTCAGACTTTTTTTCTTTGTCATTTGTTGTTCGATCCGTCTCATGAGGCATCCTTATTATAAAAACATAGAAACTGTCACACCACCCCCTCCGTTTCTTCGCTCCACGTCTTCAGCGCTGTCATTCGGTCAGTCGATCTGCGGTCACTCCGTCGCAGCATCTCGTCCAGTGACTCAGTTCAGTGTCTTTCTCTGCCTCTCATTCTCTCAGTTATGTGGCAGGTGTAATGGTTTAACAGTGCTGCCAGAGGAGAGCTGAACTACAAAGCGAAGATGACAGGAAGCTGCTCCATAATTCATAACCAGAAGAACAAACATATGCTGCCATATTTTACCATATTATTGCCTCTGTATTTTAACTTCAGGCATGTGCTTGTACTGTAGTGGCACTCAATGAGTGCATTGCTTTTCAATTATGAATTTCAGCCATTTGAAGTCTGTCCCTCACAATGTGACCTAATTATTGTTAACATGCATGTCTGGGTTTAGTAGCTCCTTTCACAACTTAACTCATTGAGTGCCAGCCGTTTTATGAAACACAAAGTGTCTTGTTCCAGCATTTTTGCCCATTTTGAGACATATATTAAGACCCACAGAATATTTTGTACTATGTCTCTGGAAACACTGAATAGCTCAAATGAAAGAAGAGACTCTCTATTTCATCATGAAAAAATGTTTGTTTTTATCTTTTTCCATTCTTGTTTTATCAGAGGTAGAGTAGAGGACACTTTCACCAAAATCACCACTTTTTGTTTTGCTCTCTAATCTCGATCATCTCCACTTCCTGTTTTGATCTCTGTGGTGTATACCGTCTCTTTATGTCCCGACTGCATCTCCCAGAAGCCCCAAAATTACTCACAGGCTGCAGGAGACCACTGTTGGCGACCCGCTGCTAAAAGACCACTTTGACGTATAAATACATCAATGGCACAAGAGTTAAAAATTTTTAATTTAATTTAGCTCAAATGAAAAACCTGCTGGTTTAAACTGCTTTACTATTATAATTTAAAAAAACGAAAAAAACAAAAAACAAAACCGTTTATATTTGTTTTTTGTTTATTCACAAACTTCACAATTCAGACAATAATTCTTCATGGATAAAAAAACCACTCGTACAGTTTCTCACAGATTAAATCCACTTGTCAGAACCAGGATGGGATTTCATAATATCCTGTCTGTGCTAGAGCGACGCTGACGTTAATTGCTGTCTTTTATTCTTTGAAATGAACTCTTTACACACCATCCCACACACTGACTCGTTGTAACTGAGTGAGGCCGTTGGGAAATAATTTTCTTGGAAAGGTTAAATATCTGTAATTTTTATTTATTTTCACAGCCTGCTCCTCCTAATAAGTCAAATTTCCAATCCAAACACTAGCATGTGGTGGATGAGTGCTTTTCCATAAGACAGGAGTGACTCACTGTACCTTACCTTACCTTACTTAAGAGCCTGTTGTGTGCATCGCCTCAGTTAACCACAAACACTGGCTGTTTTTGCCTGTTTAAGCTGCCGTTTGAGAAATCTACAGCGAGCATGCTAATGAGCTCAGCCCCATGGCGTACACAAAAAAAAGATAACTGATCGCAGTAATCGACCATCTTCTATCAGGTCGAAGAGTAGAGAGAGAAGAAGTGGGATAAAAGAAAAGAGCATAAATAATATGTGCACTAGAGGGCGAGATTGAGGCTGTGATTTTAGCATTGGCAATGTTCACAAACGCAGTATTTTTATGCACAAACACACTGACACACAGTATCAGAGAAGTACTGACCAGCCCACCACTGTCTGTTCATTTGGTCGGAGAAAGATCTGATTGTTTTCATTGATTTAATCAGGAATACTTCACTGCAAATATTCATGCAAGACATTATTTAGGCAATTCCCTGTTCATGATCATAAGTTCTCTGTAGTTTCCTTCACTGCTTTTTTACCGACGACCAGATTTAATTATTGCTTTTGTGATAAACAGTCCTGTTCTCATGTGACATGTTAATTATATTAAAGGTCAGACTGACAGTGATGCTGTAGAGCCCTCTTCATGCATGCAGTTCACTTGCTGGGGTTTTTCTAGTAACCATATTGAACAGATCTGCTCTGCAAATTATTTATTTGTCCTGAGAAAAAAAAATCAGAGGAATAAACTTGTGACAGCACCAGTGTCACTTAATGCAGAGGATATTTAAAAAGAAACAATACTTGTCGATGACGCTCAGTCTGTTGAGTGCTTACATTGATGTTGAACGTTGGATGGCTGTGTCCGGCCTCTCCAGTCGAGCAGTAATGCATATTTTTAGCAGAGTGGAGAAGCACTTCTGAAGCACATCTGGTGGAATTACTAGCATTTTAATTTATCCCATGATGTATGGGTGGATCCCTTCTCTGATCTGCCCTTAAACGAGACACTGAACCTTAAGCTTTGAATGCAAAGGTCAAATCTCATGAATGCCATTGTCACGTATGACTAATCTGTTTATCTCATGATTAACCTGAAGTGTATAAGCATCATGCTTCGGGTGGCACAGATCTCAGAATCATTTAATTATACAGCGCATACATTCTGCCAATCATATTTTATTTAATGACTGAGTGTTAAGACTAATTGGTTGTGTAGAAATGTGACCGTGGTATTCATCTGGGAAGAGACACATGCAGATTAGTTTGGATGTATAAGCCCTCTGGGAGTATTTCAGTCAAAACAATATTAACCGCCGTGTTACCAGTTCAAGGTGTCAGAAGCTGCCAGACTCTGACAGATTCGAAAGATAATAATTTCATTTCTCATCAGCTTAACTGATAATTGCCTTCCAGGGACAATTAAAGCCCCAGTGTTGACATATAACTTTTGTTTGCCACCATCATGTTTTGATTTACCTGTATCCTTTCTTTCTTTGCAGTGCTGTTTGGTCAGTTTGTGGTTTTCCAGACTTTGACCACTGATGTGGTGGAAATCTACGATGGATCCTCCACAGATTCATCCCTTCTCTCCTCCATACATGGATCACATTCAGGTAAAAACATAACACTGGACTCCTGAAACATAGTGTCCTGTGTTATTTATGCTTCTAGCTCATAGATCTGACTACATCTGTCCAGTCCACAACAGCGTTTTGCACTGAAAATACATCTACCTCTCCAATTAAATATATAAAATCTGAGCCGTGTAATGCTGCCTATGATTTTTTTCCCCCCTTTGTGCATTTGTGTTATGATGATTTAATGAAACACAACGACGATACATAATGCATTATGATTACAATTGAATAAACACCTGAGATCCCAATTAAAATAATAAAAGCAAACCAGCTGTTGTAAATTATTGTCACACTCTACTGGATTAGACTGTGACCTGATGTAAACACACACAAATTAATCAGAGCTGTCATTTTCAGCAATAACACAGAAGTTATATTGTAGATCAAATTAGGCCGTCAGTTTAAATCAAATTGATCTGAGTCAATATTCTTCCTTCTTTACCCAGATTAATTTACTGTTAATTTGGTTGTGCAGAATTTTTGTACATAACTTGTCAGTTTGCTGTTATTTATGTGTTCTGTGTAGACAGTTGGTGATGTCTCATTTTTCTAACTTAGGTGAGACTCTCCCTTTGAGTTCAGGAAACAAGATAACGCTCAAATTCACCACAAATGGAACAGAAACAGCCAAAGGATTTCACTTTGTTTACCAAGGTAAGGCTGCTCTGTCAAATACATTGGCTGCATTTTGATGTGGAAGCTTATTTGGTGCACTGAGTGTGGAAAAAAAGCTGCTTTAGCCTTGCACTCATCACATAAAGAGCTGTTCAGCAGAGCGCCTTTGGGTGAGGATGGGCATGGCTGAGCAGAGCAGGATGATGTGGAGTCAAAACTTATTACCATTCCTCTCTGTCTCTTTAGTCTTACCATCACTCCTTCTTCTCTCTGTTGTCTTTGTCACTACCACACCTCCTCTTTGTCTTTTGTCCTTGCTTCCCCCTCTTATCCCTAGCTGTCCCCCGGACAAGCGCCTCTCAGTGCAGCTCAGTCCCTGAGCCCCGCTTTGGGAAGCGGATAGGGAACGACTTTGGCATCGGTATGGTGGTGCTGTTTGAATGCAATCCAGGCTACACTCTGCACGGCTCCAACGCCATCAGGTGTGAGGCCGTGCCCAATGCCCTGGCCCAGTGGAACGGCACTGTGCCCACATGTGTTGGTAAGCTCCCTCATCCTCCAACCCTCGCCTCACCCCTTGCATGCACACACATAGATCCAAAAGACAGGGCAGGTGCACAAAAAAAACTTCTGGCGTCTGTTTTTGCTAGTCATTACTTATCCTAATGTCTGTCAGCCATTGCAAAGCATCGGCCTGTCTCTGATCTTGATAGTTCAGACAGGAAGGAAGAGGCAAGGACAAACAGAACAACAGAGTGTCACATAAATTTTCTCCCCAGACAAGGGATTTCAGTTCCTGTGCCTCGCCAGAGTAATGGGAAAATAAATAGCGTGAAGTGAATATGTCCAACAAGCTGCACTTTGGGTAACTTTTTCTATCCATCCATCCATTTTCTACCGCTTATCCTCATAGGGTCAGGGGGGGGCTGGAGTCTATCCCAGCTGTCTTAGGGCGGAAGGCAGGGTACACCCTGGACAAGTCACCACCTCATCGCAGGACATAGAGAGACAGACAACAACTCACACTCACATTCACACCTACGGTCAATTTAAATTAGCCAGTTAACCTAATCCCCATGCATGTTTTTGGATAGTGGGAGGAAGCCGGAGTACCAGAGAGAACCCACACAGACATGAGGAGAACATGCAAAGTCCACACAGAAAGGCTCCGGGCCAGGGATTCGAACCTGGTACATTCTTGCTGTGAGGCAACAGTGCTAACCACTACACCACCTCCACCACACCAGCTCTCAATTCTAGTGCACAATATTTTATTATCTAATATGATTTAATAGAGCAGGTGTCTAATACACTTCCATCCCATATGTTAATAGATTTGGAGGATGGGATGTGATAAGACATTATAATACTGTACATGATAGAGCTTAACTCTTGCTGGCATCTTATCGCTATAGGTATATAATGGATTTATACACTGAGTTACCAGTTTATCAAAAATGCTGTACAATCTCACAACAGAGCTCCGGTAGTTGACGTCACACAATCCCAGCATGCAACTGTCAAAATCAAAATACCACCATATTGGCAGGAAAGCTCTCTGTTCAGACTACTGCCAGGGATCTCACTGCTTGTAGTTAAACGCCTGTAAACGTTTCTTGAAGATATGATGGCTAGCTGTTGTGCTCCGGGATGCCAGAACAGCTAAGGACGAGAAACAAGAAGAGCGTTTTACAGGATTCCCAAAGATCCTGAACAAAGACAAAGATGGATAACTGCTATAAAACATATAAGAAGTGATCATAAGAAAACAGATGCAACTGATTCCTCTTATGCAGCGACCACTTTATATCAGATACAGAATCCAGCACTCCCTAAACTTTATATCTTATTTAACATGCTTTTATTACAATTCTGAACGGTTGTACTTTCATTAAACACGTTAGACAAAGGTATTATGGTGTGGATTTTATGGGGCTTCCCGTTGCTCACACAGCAACAAGCAAACGCAACGTAAAAATGTTTGTCTGCAGAGTTGTTTCAGTCTTCCTGCAGGTAAAACTCAATGCACGTTATGTCTGCTAGTGTTACGTGACGTCCGGAGCTCTGAATATTCGACTTGCTTTCACCATGTGGCTTCAACATGACCATATTAGAAAACTGATACATTTGATGGTTGATACACACATATATTAAATATAGCTGCATATATATGCATAGACATACACACATCCCACATTACATATGAACTGATTGATTTCTCTTTTCTGCACACGCTGTATACTATACTGTACATATCCACATGCACGCTGTCTACAAAGACGCCCACATGTCTACCTCGGGAAGATAAAGAACTGTAGATGAAGTAGGGAGAAATTTATCGATGTCAGGCCCTGTGCCAACCAGCAAATAGTCCCAGCCGGTGAGTGCGGAAGATTTCAAGTCAGGGTTCATCCGAGTTTACTGCCAACTGGTGAGGGAATAGCAGTGGCACGCGCAGTTCCATTTTAAACACAGTGATTTTTATCTGGAGATTGAATCTGGCTGCAGCATCTCCCCCAGCGGCAGTGAACTCGTCCAGAATAATGGATATAGTTTCATGAAAGCTTCAACAAAAACACTGTGCTCAATTACTCAAGCCCTCTTTATGGGATATGACGGCATCGGACGCCGTTCTCCTGTGAGGTACCTGTGTTTCAGAAGATCCATTTCCGGCTCCCTCTCCTGCTCTAATAGACCTGACTCGTCAGGCAGCACTTGTTTTGCTTTCGATTTCACGAGCACAAAGCTGACGAATGAAGGCTTTGCTGTTGAGTTGCGCTAGCACGACATTCTATCGTGATTTAATTAGCCTTGCCTGAATGGATGCATAATGTTTGGGTGGCCTTCGTTGAATTTTACGGAGAATAGTTGACTTGAATAAACAGATGTCTTTGTTTCTTTTCTCGTGGAGTCTTTTATAGTGAGCTTTAAAAATGATAGGATTGCACGTGTTTTTAGATATTTTTTTCAATGGTGGCAAATGAACAAGTGAACAAGGTTTCAATTTACAGGTTACAATAAAAATAAAGCAAAGATAAATACTGATAGATGAATTCCATTTTGTTACCTGCACAACTGAGAGTGAGGCAGCTGAATCTAGCACACAAACTAAATCACTACTGATCACGACTACCCAATATTACATAAGCTCATGATTCATACTTTGTATGCCCACATGATGGAGTCTGAAACTGTTGCCTTAAACACTTTGTTTCGAAGGTGTCAACAAGTAAACTGTGTCGTACTGAGCATGTTTTTATACGGTGGATAGCCTCCCAGGTCCAATTAAAGTGTCTCAGTGTGGGGGTGTGTGGTAAGGCCAGGCCAGAGCTCCTCTCCAGAGCAAGATGAGCTGGTCTTGAGGTCGTGATCCTCTTGGGGGTTTATTACTTCCAATGTGACTCTGAGTGTGTTTATAGCACTTATATCCATTCATTATATTTCATCGAGAAAGTAAGCATTACAAATTCGAGAACAATATTGATTTAAAAATAAAAACTCCACCTGCCCCTACAAACTTTCTTATAATAATCATGCACATGAATATACTACAGATGATTGAATTGTTGACACTGCTTTCAAGTCTCAAAACAGAACTGGTCTTTTCTAACAGGATAAAAGTTTCACAGTTTTCATTTAACTCTTACTGCTACTGACAGTGTGAATGAAATGAGGTCCTAGGCGCTGGGCGAATAGCCTAATAGTTAAATCTAATTACAAAAAGTATTAAAGGTAGGAAGCCCACACTGAAGCCCCTGCTGCACAGAGCTCTGTAAGCTTGTTTCTTAATATTGAACATGTCCAAACTGCACCAAATTGAACAAAGTGTGCAGTAGATTGGATGAATGGGAGAGGGACATATGCAGAGATTCCTTGCTTTATAGTTGAATGTGTAAAATATCCTTTAGGCCTGTATCGTTTGTCGTACATTAGCAGCATGTTTTTGCTCGCGGCTCATCAGCAGATCAGACAGACGGCGAAACAACCGCTGCAGATGGCGAGTTGGCTACACGAGCTCTGTGGCTCCAGGTCCGAGTCCGTGTGTGTGTGCGCGGTCATGTATTACTAACTTTATGGGGACATCAGTGTGTTTACACAGCCACATTGTGGGGACTCATCTTCCTTTTGGGTTCAAAAATGCATGTCTCCTTAATGTGAACTGTTTCATTTTAGGGTAAAGACTAGGAGAAGATTTAATGTTAGAGTAAAGGTAGATTTAGGTTAAGATTAGGATTAAGTAAGTACTGGTTAGAGTTAGGATCAAGGTAAAGTGTCTAGGAAATGAATGTAAGTCAATGTGAAGTCCAAATAACCTGAGTATTACACAACTGTACTTGTCACAACAGACAAGTAGAACAAGCCATTTAGGAGTATAAACTTGAAATGTTGCATTAAAGCAGTGCATGTGATGTGAAACACTTATGTGACATGTGCGGATAGGTTTTAGATATCTTGATTAAAGCACATCTAATTAAAAGTTGCGGTGAATTCCCTGTGCGTCACAAGGTGTTAAATGGTGTCTCATAATGTGTGTGTGGTCCCTCTCACTTGTCTACCTGCAGTAACTCTGACATATGAGGCTGCAGTCGATTGAGATGGCTGCGTGGAGCATTCACGCTTTTATGAGTGTCATGATTTCTAATCTTGCTCGACCAATTACATTAACTGACAGCTCAGGGCACTCAAAGGAGCTGTTAAATTAGACTGAAATACTGTTGCTTGTTGTCAAGAACACAGTCTTGTGCTTGAAGATTTTAAGTTCTGTGAGTTACAACCCAAAAAATGCCTATATTTTTGTTATTTTTAAAGTGTTTTCCAGACCTATTGTTTCCAGATTGAATGAAAAAAAAGATCTGTGTGTACTTCCAAATTTTCATTTCCTATGAGAGATTTTTGTACAGCCGGCAGGAAATGATTAAATCGAAAAGGTTACTGATGATCATAGTGTGGATGCCGCCCATTCACTGTGTCATTTATTGTAGAGGTGCCCAGACCTTCAATGAGCCTTTAACTGCTGTCCACAGGATATTACATTCTTACTGTGGCGCTCGAGATTTCATTGACCTTAATGCTTGATTTGCGGCGCAGAATTCAAAACAATTGCACAAGCTGTTCTGCCCCGTCTTGATGCTCGTTAATCAATACCGAATGCTCTACACGTGTTAGCTGAAGATGTCGTTACTTGGGCAGTGATTATATGGAAGTGTGATTGCTGTGGGGTGCTGTATAGAAGCCATTTTCTCTGATGTGGCACTAGTAGTTTGTCCCGCTTCTATTAGGTAGAGTCACCTGTGAAATATTGATGAGTTTGAAATCGTGGCAAGTTGACAGCTGATAATGTGTTATTTCTCATTTTTCAGCCACTTTTTGTCTTCTTTCTTTTTCCATATCTCCCGTTGTCTTTGACATTGAACCTCAGTGGCTGATGGATAGTGAAAACAATGATTATCTTTAACCTTTAAGGGGTAAACCCTTGTCCTTAACAAATAATAGCTGGTTCTTCGTCATAAGAACACATCACACCTTTCTGTGAACATCTGACGGCTTTGCTCATGGTCCTGTAGGAATACCGTTACAACACTTGGAGGTAATTTCAGTCAAAGGAACACTTTCTGCATTAGGAGTGGAGTTAAGAGGGGATCAAGGAGGTTATGCACTTTAGTCAGACAGTGTTGGGCAGTAGTTACATTTGACAGTAACTAATACTGTAATGCATTACTTTTAAAATAATAAACACAGTTACGTTACAAAATGATGCGTTTGTCTGTTACTTGGTAAACCAGAAAAGCACTCAGAGAGCGCAGACCTCCGCCAAGGCAGCATTCTGAGAGAGCGTATAGTCCTGCAAGCCCACAACGCCTAAGAGTGAATGTGTTGATTTTGACAAAAGGTCAATATCTGACTGATTTCCGAGTCACGATTTTGTCCTCTACCCACAGTTTTTCGTGATTATCGCGGAAAATATTAATACTTGACTATAAGAATGTCTAAGATTATAAACTGAGAATTCTTTTCCGGATACTTTGAGACCAGTTGCATTGCTCTAGCTCCTTCCTACATGAAGTTATGGTTAAAATGCCGGTTGGCTGAAACTTGTACACCCTGGAGCGTTGAGAAATATGCGAAATCTCCCTTACATTACTATGGCGTGACCTTTCATTTGACCTTGATGACCTTGAATCGGATCCTATCACCGCCAAAAATTAATCAGTTTTAAGTTAGGCCACTTCTGACTAACCGTGAAAATTTCGTCAAAATCTGTCCATTGCTTTCATTCATGCTCTCAGATGCCACTAGGGACGAGGGGACATGTCCCCTCAGATTCATAGAGACTTCATAGACTGTATAGAGACACTGAACCATCCCCCCACTTTCTCAGCATTAGAAGACAAACATCGCTGGTAAAACAGATCATTAATATCACTGCAGCAGCACCGGGAGCCTGGAGTTTGAGTGATTCAACTCATGGTGCGTTCAATTGTACACAATTTTTTTTCCATCTTCAAGTCAGAATTTAAATAAGAACCCGAACTCAATTCATGCTGCTACTGATATAAACAGTATCTACATGTTTTGTTGTACGTCTGTAAGGCAGGAAGATGATCTGAGCTCCAAGTTCTGACTTCCGGTGAACACACCGTAAGGCAAACTCTCACTCCCCAGGGTCCTAAAGAGGAACTAAAACGTTACTTTACATGTTACTTTTTTATCTGCAGTATCTGTCATTCATGCTGAAATACATGTGATGGCCTGACAAACACTGGTGAGAGCAGAACAATAGATCTCATACAGCAAAGCAGCACTAAAAAGCAGACATACTTTTGCATTAGACTCTTTTTGGGACAGTATAAAAGATTAGACTGGGCATAATTCCATCAACCCAGGTTTAGCCAGCAGAACTACATTTCAATAGGGAGGAAATGCTTTTTGTTCTGTGTTTTCTTGTGTGTAATAATCCAAAGAATTCTGGTCTGCAAGGCTGGGTTACCACAATCCTTAATGGACAAAAAGTGGAGCCAAACACTGTGTAGAAGGTAGCTGGCTGGAAACAAGGCCAGTTGGCACCGTCTGAAAAGCAATAAAGAAATTGTAACTGTTATGGCCCTTTTTTTTTCATTTTGATTTTTACCCATGCTCAAATACATCACAGTGCCTAAAAAGTCAGCAAAACCTGGCCGGCGACTTTAATTCAACATTCATTTGAGAGCCTAGAGGCTCGATAAATATGTTACTAGTGGCACTGGTAGAAACAAGGAGCGCTTGGAGAGGAATAGCATTCACAGTTGAAAGATGTGATTTGTGTGGCCTGTGAGAGATAAAGTAATATCAGGGTTGAATCAGTTCTAACTGTCTGGTAGAGAGGCCGGATACTTGTGCTCCAGCAGAAACAACTGTATCTCTGAATATCTGGACTCTACCAGTCAGATAGACCTGAAGAAAGTGAGTGTGCTGCCATGCAAAACTCCACGGAGGCATTAAATGACAATAATATCATCATGTTGTTAGAATATAAACTTCTTACACCTGTTTCTTTACAATATAGAACATTATAGAAGCTGCCTTTATCATTGTTGGCTTTTATTGGAGTCCACAGAATTACATCATACGACGTGATTTTACTGAGGCTCATTTAAAATCCATGTATTATGCAGCGATGCTTTTATGATGCTCACTCCTGGATCTCCTGGACGGTGTGTGCAGACTGCAGCCTGAGCTGTGGTTTGACCGACTCTCTCCTTTCCGTTTTCTCTATCTCTTATCGTTCGTCTAGTTCCCTGCGGCGGGGTGTTAACTGACCGCAGAGGCACAATCCTCTCTCCTGGATACCCGGAGCCGTACGCCAACTATCTGAACTGTGCCTGGAAAATCTCTGTTCCTGAGGGAGCTGGCATCCAAGTGAGAGGGCACAGATGCTGATCTTTCTAGTATAATAAGAGATTAAAATGTTTTGAGTGGGTTCATTTTTATGCTCGCTGTTATGTTATTAGGTTGTCCATCCATCCCATTCTCATTTTCAGGAACAACTTGAGGGGATCTTTCAAATTTAGTGACCCCACAAAACGTGTTAATTCTTTGAGTGCCATCCGTTTTTAAAACAGAAAGTGCCTTGTGTCAGCGTTTTTGCCCATTTTGAGTTTCAAGACCCACAGAATATTTTGTACTATGTCTCTGAAAACACTGAATAGCTCAAATGAAAGAAGAGACTCTCTATTTCATCATGAAAAAAATGTTTGTTTTTACCTTGTTCCATTCTTGTTTTATCAGAGGTAGAGGACACTTTGATCTCTGTGGTGTATACTGTCTCTTTATGCTCCGACTACATCTCCCAGAAGCCCCAAAATTACTCACAGGTTGCAGGAGACCATGATTGGCGACCCGCTGCCGAAAAACCACTTTGACGTTGAAATACGTCAATGGCACTCAAAGAGTTAATATGACCGTCATGTATATAAAAATGGAAATAAAATCTAAATGAAAATATATTATCTAGAAATTAATTACCAGAATACTAGATTTTTTTTTGTATTCATATATTGTCCACGCTTTCTTTAGAGTTGTTATTAACATATGTTTTTCTTTCAGATTCAAGTCGTGACCTTCGCAACAGAACATAACTGGGATTCGCTGGATTTTTTTGACGGGATTGACGGCAACGCTCCCAGGCTCGGTAGCTACTCAGGTAAATCTGATACAAGTGCATTTTAGTTGTCAGCTCCCTCTTGAATTTCACAGGGTCCCAGCAGCAGACAGATGTGGTGATGGAGCTGATGACATTTTGCATGTCCTTTGAGCCTGCTGTCTATAAACCAGCTAAAAAATGGCCTTCCTCCCTTCGCATTAGAGATCTTCATAAAGTAGTTCCTGTTTCAAACTGAAGTTTTACAAAAGAAGTCTTGCCTTAGGGCTCAAGCAAATGAAAATAGTGCTCCTGCCACATGCTAACCTCCTAGAATCAGGCCATCACATCATTTCGGATGCTGGATCCTGGTGCTGTAGCATAATGACTTCTGCCTCTACATCAGTTTTATGAGACTAGGTGTCAAATTTCTCAAGTGGTGGATATCTCATTTCGGAGCAAACTCTTTACATATTGTAATAGCTCCGCAGCAGAGCTCTCACTGTGCAGGACAGCATGCTGTGTGAAAAGGCTAAGGGATTTTAAATGGCTAGCAATCAGTTCTATCTGGGGCTAAACTGATGAAGGTGATTATGAATATATGTAAAAGTCTCCATGCAAATTGGCAAAGACAAGACTCCTGGAATAGAGAATAATATGAACCCAGCCCTTGCTGTTGCTACACATACTGAATGTCCATGTTCAGGCTAATTTTGTGGTTTCTCTGGCCAAAGCTCCAAAGAAAGTGTTGAACATGATTTAAACCTTCAAAAGCATCAGAGACTGCATGTGTGGTCCATGTTATTGAAAATCATTGGTTGACTCAAAAGCTTGAATAAATTGCAGGATATCCAAAATGCAGAATGTCTGTGTAAATTTTCTAAAAAGTCTGCCCTTGCGTGCTTGTGCTGTTTTATTTCTTAGTGGGAGTAATTGTCTGTGATTTCTTGTATTATATGAGGCACTTTTTCATTTAATTTTTCCCCGCTTGTATAATCAGTGCTTTTCAGCGAAGTCATGGAGGTGAAATGGCTCCTGCTAAAAGCCACAGTGCCCAACGCATCAGAATTTGACTCTTTTTTTAGTTATTATCTAGCCTGCATATAACGCAGTATACTAGGGGTGGGAAAAAATATTGATATGGCAATGTAACACAATACTTTTTCTTCTAATATAATATCAATTTTTAATTTCTTAAAAATATAAATATATATTTTGGGCTGATTTATAAATCCAGAACAATTTCTGCATGTTGAAATAAAAATTTAAATTAAAAAAATCCACATTAATGCAATAACTTTGACAGCCCTATATATGTATATATAAATATATGTACTGTACATCTATAAATATATGTACATATATATAAATGTGTACATTTATATATGCATATATATGTACATACTGTATATACCAGTTTTTTAAGCTGCATTTTAAATTTCTCAGTGATCTATGTAAAATATCACAATATCACAATAATGTATTATGACTCAAGTATCACAATACTTTTTTTCTGATATAATACTGACTTTTAATTTCTTAATATCGACCCCCTCCCCCCAAAAAAAAATCTGCACGTTGGTTTAAATTTACATAAAAAAGAAATTAAATAATCCACGTTAATGCGGCAATTTTGACGAAGCCTGCTGGTAGCGCATTGGATGATTGCGCATGCCATTGGCCTGGGGAACCTGGGTTCGACTCCCACCCAGTCCCGGCTACCAAAATGGGCGAGGGTTGGAAGGGCATCCGGTGTAAAAAAAAAACAAAAAACTAACTCCAAGTCTACAGACGGATCATCCGTTGTGGCGACCCCAGAAGGGAACAGCCAGAAAGGACAAACAAACAATGCGGTAACTTTGACAGCCCTATATATAAATATGTGTACATGTATATAAATATGTGTACATATATATGTAGATACTGTATATGCGCTTGTATTTTAAGCTGCATTTTAAATTTCTCAGTGATCTATGTAGAATATCACAATATCGCAATAATGCATCGTATAGTGACTATTGTGTCGTGAAGTCCTTTCCAATACCCACTTTTATGATATACTGTATGTCACTGTGTTGTATGTGTCCACATGTTTTTGGTGGTCTTAACTGTCTTCTGTTTATTTTTTTTTTAATACAGGTACAACTATTCCTCAGCTGCTGAACAGCACGTCCAACAATCTTTACTTGACCTTCCAGTCTGACATCAGTGTGTCCGCCGCTGGCTTCCACTTGGAGTACACAGGTATGAGGAGAGATGTCTTGTCTGCCTGCCTGTCACTTTGTCTGCTGTCAGTTTGTTTTTCTGTGGCTTCCAGCTCATACACAGAGGTATAAGAAATACAGGGGACAGCTGGTCTGGGTGGTGAAAGACAAAATGTGAGGTTAGCGAGAGAGTGGGCAAAGGTTTTAATGCTCTGCATCTCTTCTCATTTTTCAGCCTTTGTATCGGTATTCCCCAGTGGTCCCCTTATTGCTACAAGCTACTGGACCCACATATGTTTTCATTTAGGGACTAAATTTACTCATCTCTCAGCGGGCTGTTTACTTAGTTTGCAAAAGAGCATGCTGAACATTCACCACGCGCTAAAATTAAAGGAGTGTAGCTGGCCACTGATTTACTAAGTCCTCCCATGCAAAATGTATGTAAATGGAAAAAGAGTGTTGATCTGCAGGTGATGCATGAAGCTCTTCTGCAGATATTTCATAATACAGTCCTCTGTGACCGATTTCTCCTGTTATTTACATCTCAGGCAGGTTTCCCGTTGCCTCTTTTAATCTCAGGGTAATTTCCCTTTTTATTTTTTGTCAATCTAAGGTCAGATGGATTTTAAGTTGGTAATTTCTGTCTCCACTGCATACGTAAAAGCAATAAAAGCTACACATAAAAGCAGTTTTCTTCATAAAATGTGTGGCCATGGGAGACCCATGGTCACACATATTCAGTAAAGTGCATCAAGGGCAGTGAAATAATGCAGCCACAGGAAAAGTATGAGTGGAGAGGACAAACTCAATAATATTAAGATAAAATAAGGAGGATGTGGCTGTGTTGGAGAGAATAACATGGTTTGGAGTAAAATAACTTCACTCAAACTAACAGTCAGTTCCTACAAATGTGTTGCGAAACAAAAGAAGCATGAAAAAAACATGGCTGTCACCGAATCTGTCCTCGCTGTCAGTCGTGTCAGTCCGTGAGCATCATAGCACTGCTGAGATCGACTTCACAGTCACGTCTCTCACAGTCGGGGCTTCGTTTCCACGGCACCCTCCTCTTTCCTGGAATCGCTCACCCCCACCCTCACCACCTACCGCTGAGAGTCACTTCAGTGCCATGTCTCACAGTCAGCTCTTTCCGCTTTGCCACTGCTGCCCTTGTAGTCTATTCCCTGATGCTTTGTGTAAGCCCGGCCCCGATCGAGCTCCTTTTGCTTTTCCTGTTGTTATTCATATTCCTTAGTTTGTCTGCCATATGGTTCTACTGTCTGCCTATTGGCAAACATTTGCTTGTGTGTGATCAAGTAGATTCTCTATGGAAGTACTCATTAAATGTTTGCATTATTTTTGTCTGTCGTTTACCATTTCTTGATATTCTAGTCTACAACTTCTGGCAGAGCTCGGAGAGATTCAGATTTATATTTTGTCCTCTAGTTGGTTTTATGTTTGTATCGTATCTCCACTAGGGATTATGTGTTAGGGCAGGTGTTGGCTATTGGTAGAAACTACGGCTGTGAAGGTATGGATTTTTTTATTACCGTGGTGATAAAGCAACCAGTCAATGCAGTATGGTGGTTTACCGTGGTACCCTGTGATCGCCGCAACCCCGCTGATCGCTCCTTGTCCTCTGGCATAAAATGTGCCCAAACTGGCGAAACAGTGTTCAGCTTTGTAACATGATTTGCGGCTATTGTTGAATAAAATCGCATTAACAGAGCAGCGTAAACAACTATGGACAGTACTACATAAGAGGGGTGTGTCTGCTATCAGCACTTACTATTGAAAATAAACTCCGACTGTGCAATGCTTCTGTCTTTTATGCCTGTGTGTTATGTATGTTTATATTGAATTTAATCATGACAAGAACTGAAACCTCCAAATAATTAGGGTTAATGGACTGGCCCACCGCAGAGCTGAAAAAGATTTGTTTTAAAAACAATAAATATTGATAAATATTACTGTTTGTATTTCATATCAAACTTCATATGCACTCCTGTAACCTTCAACAGCAAATATATAGAGATTTTTAATTATTTTAATATATTGCGGTGATGACGGTAATGAGCTCAACACCGCGGTAGACATTACAGTGTGTGATGCGGTTATCGTCCCAGCCCTGGTATAAAGGGAAAGGTCAGCGTTAAAGTTGTTTAATGGCAGTAAAATGTACAGTGTCGGTTGAAGAAATCCTGCAAAAACCAAAACGATCCTCTGTCCGGCTTCACAGCTGAAGAGAAATTACAAACTGGTCTCAGGACAGCGCTACAGAGCTAACTCTGCCTAAAATGTAGATATCTATATTATTGAGCATCAACCTTGTGTTTACACACCTCTTGTCAGAAAAAAAAAACATACTTGAAGCGTAATAAACGCTTCAGCTCGAGGTTACGCCTTTAGCCGTGAGCTCAGAGCCGGTGCAGACCGCTGCATCTAACTATAGATGTGGAGAGCTCTGTGTGCCTCTGGGTATGTCCTCTCATGTCTCAAGAACTGTTCACACTTGGCAGATGTATCGCTGGCGACCCAAGGGAGTGCTGTGTTGAATTTTGTGCAATTCGAACGCGCCATGTTCAACATTAATAAACTTAGAATAAACAAGTGAATGGCTGGAGTCAATAAGCAATGAGAGGTTCTCAACAGCACTTCCTCTGGGCCCACTAATCAGCCTAGTAGGTAAAAATGCGAGTGTATCTGCTGCCTGAGAGGTGTGACTGAAAAACATTCATTCAGTCAAACATTATAGCAGTGGTTGCTGCAGACAGAAGATATCTGCACTCTACTGTGTGTGCTCTTTTACTTTCCAGCCTGTGCTTGATCTTTTATGCCATCTTTTAGCTATAAATTAATGCTCTGAATGCTCACTACAGTGGGAAGAAAAAAGGCAAGAGGGATTGGCGCAGACTCAGCCAGTCAACCATCTGTTTTAAAAAGTTTCCTTTGGGTGATTGTTGCAGTCCATCGAGACCAGTTATAGAAATCTTGTTTACCACCCGTCACTACAACTTCTTAACAGCCAAGTGTTTAACCAGCCCTCCAAAAGCAGACAGTATGCTAGAGTTGAAAACAAAACTGCTGTCCTGCCGGCTAAAGTCGGACACTACGCTTCAGCTGCTGCAGTCTGCAGAGGCTTACGTTATTTCCATGTTAGCTATGTGGAATCACTGTGACAGAATTAACTGATTTTAGACAAAATGGACAGAAATATCCCCTGAATCCATCCAAAGATCTGTCAATCTATTTTTTACTGCACAGGTAATTTCAGTCACCCTACTCAGAGGGCAGTATGATATTGCTTATGGTAATTGTAAAGCACCCACACTGCAGGGAAAGGGTGTCTAAAAATAACATAAAAACATTAAATCTGAGGAAAAAGGTCCTCAAAACAAGATTTGTGGAATTAAGATTGTTAAATCTAGAAATAAGATGCATTTAGAAGGCTTAAAACAGGAAATAATAATAAGAAAATGCTGGTTTCAATGATGATCATCAGCTTTATTCATCATATACACAACATTTGTCCATTTAACCCACCCCTCAGGGAGCAGTGATGCCATGTAAGGATTCAGGGTTCAGTGTCTGGCTCAGGGACACTTAGGCAGGAGAGGGATCGAACCCATAACCCCTGGGTTCAGGGATGACCACTCTACCAACTGAGCTACAGCCACCCTTTAAATATATGCATAAAATAAGCAGAAAATGTTTGTTTTTAGATAAGATTACTTAGAATTTAACTTTGTAAAAACACAAAATAAGTGAAATATAGTAGACAAACAGGAAGTAAGCAAAAAATGCTTGCAGATGTTTTTTGACTCTTGAATCAAACAACTTGAGTTTGTTCTTGAATCTAAAAACAAGATTTATTAGATGAGACTTTGGGGAGAGATGTAATATATCTTAATTTAATGGTTATTTATTTTGAGACAAAAAAAGTGAAGGTTATGCTCCATTAAAGACTCAGAAATCATCTGGGGCCGTATTCCTAAAGATTCTTAGTGCAAAGAGTTGGCTAGAGGCCAAATTCTAAGAAAATTCAGAGTATCATGGTGTTTTCTTAGAATTTCCTTTAAAATGAAGAGTAGATCCTGGTAAAGATAAGAGCTATTCCTAAAGAATCCTAGCTCTTAAGAGTGCTCCTAGACCCAAGAAGGTATTTTCCGACAACGGGTTCCAGAGTGAGAAGATCTGACAACGCCGTTTCAGAGTTGCAGTGTGTACCTGGCGTTGTTGCTAACGATGACGTCACGTCATCACATGACCAGAAGGAGTAGTAGACAAGGACTTCATTGCATTCTTTCGTTCTTTTTCGTGGGTCTTTCTGTGTTTCTTTGCAGCGCCACGTATCGGCATGGCATATTTATTACATCCTTGTCACCCGTTGTCGCTCTTTATCGCGTTGCCATGTAGACGGAAATAATTCTGGCAACGTTTTCACAAGCGTTGTCGTGCCGTTGTCGTGTGGATGGGGCCTAAGACTCCTTGCTAGGAATTTTTAGGTTAAGTTAGGAGCTCACTGAGAGGATTCTCAGAATTTTTAGGAATACGGCCCCTGGTCCATACTTGTATTTCATTGTCACTACTATTTGCTTCTTTGGCAGTGAACTACACTGTAAGCTGCAGGAATCCACACTGTGCAACTCTCTGGCCTCTAATTTCATGCTATTGCAAAGCCACCAGATTTGTCACTTTCATCTGGAAGTCTCTTTATTGGAGGCTCTTTGGTGCCACAAGTTCTCCATTCATCAGGATATCATAGAGAGCTGTTTAATGGATGTGTTAAGTTCAAACACAGACGGACTTTGAAAACGCTTATTTGAATATTTGAATATACTGGCTTTTAAAAGAGTAGACTGAATACAGAATTCGTTTATTATTTTTTTATTGAAAATGTATCATCAGTCTTGTTACTCATTAGTTGGTGGAGAAACTGGAAACCTCAGAAATCGACCTGATGAAAATAGCTGCAAACGCTCAGCGAATAAAGCACGTTGAACTGGTGGAGGGACGTGTGAGTCGTTTGAATTTTAATGGACAACACTGGGATTACAATAACAGGTACATTTCTAAACACCAGACTGTAAGCTAGGTGCTCAACATGACATGACACATACTTACTATAGAGCTGTTTCTCCTCCTGACCTGCTGCTTTTAAAAGGATGAAAGAGGCTGATGTGATGTGATCGATGATTATTGAATCCTACCATTAGTGTATTTATTCTGCTCCAGTGTCTTTTTTTTCACGCTGTGCTGCAACATGACAGGATCATTTTTGTGATTTTGATTTTTTTTTTTTTTATACTGTCAGAGTTTTTTATTTACTTTATTTTATGTCATCTACTATCATTCATGGGTCCATCACTACCTTCAAATATGGATGTCTTGTTTTTTCTTTTTCAAAATAAAAGCTTAGTCGTGTTTGATGTGAGTAGTTCCATCCAAGATGTATGTTAAATCTGATTTAGTCAATACGATACAGATCAATGCTTATAGTGACATCAACAGACAGCTAGACTGTTAGATTTTTGTCCTTTTGTTCCTTTCTGATTTCATGCGGGTCAAAGCATCATAACCAATAAAGCAGAGGAAAGTATTCAGCATTTTCCCCAATTAACAGAACTATTCTGTATTAAGTGAGTGTCTTTCACTATCTTGGTATATTCTGGCACATGACAGAAAATCATACACTTTTAGATATTAAAGTGAAAACAGGTGTAGATCAAACTCTCAGCTACACTTGGGTATCAGACAAGCACAGCTAATAAATGACGAGTCACACTTGAATTTCATCTTGTTCAAACTTTGATGTGTGTTTGATAAGGACAGGACTCCATCCAGACAGGTTGGTGTACTCAGGAACAGTGGGTGTCGACCTTCAGGGTGTATTTTGACGATTTGATCAAAACCCATCTGGAGCTCAGTGGGAACCAGTGCCGTCTCTTAGCCTGACCAGAGCGTAAAGGTCTGTTTGTGCCCACTACTGTGTATTCACTTTCATTATATCATCCACTATTGAAGTAAGGATGCACCGCTTTAGGAAACAGTTTTACAAAACATGATTACTCCATTATTATTTCAAAATTTATAGCTGCATTGTTCTATGATGTCGCTGCAGCCTTTAACACTGCGATCATAAATTGTGTCACCACATCTCTTTAAATCTATTTCAAATATGACAACTCTTCAAGAGTCCACCCACTCCCCTTGTATAGATGCTCTTCTTTAGTTGTTATATCTGTCAAATTGCCTCTTGGGTTACTTCCTCCTCCCACCCAAATATCCTCTTTAACTCTTGCTAGATGCTCAGTAGAGTGGCTACTCCTGCTATTTGGCGCTCTCAAGAGTTGCCTATAAATTGTTCTGAGTCATTTGTGGCCACTTTTGCTGCCGTGTTTACATTTGTCCATCCACCTACATGCTTGGACCTGGACTCTGAGTTGGCTTGTGTGTGGCTGTTAGGGTATTTGTGTGTATTTTTCATTATGGGCTTACACACATGTTAGGATACAGTGATCATATTGTTGCTGGTTTTGCATATCATATCCCTCCCACTCTAACCCTGCAGCCTGCTTACTAATTATGCATCTAGGAGAAAACTTCAGCATGAATGTTTCTGTATTATTCAGAAAGGTCCCCTTTCTTTTTCTTTTATTTCTTATGCATGCTATTGCTGCTGCAGCCAGTGTAATACAGAACTCAAAGAGCCTATTGACAGATTACTACTGTCAGTTGAAAACTTACAAAATAAGCATTTTTTTTTTTCCCAGCGCTCCTTTTCACTGAGGAACACTGTGTAATGGGTCTCTTCCTGCAGTTTTTTTATGTATGTGTTCAGCAGTAGCGTCATTAGGCCTATTTTAGGGGGGGCTGAAGCCCTCCTGAGATATTCTTAAGCCCCCCTAAATAAATTTGTGAATTTATTTATTTTTTATGAAGAAAAAGTGCAAACAAATTCAACATAAAGTGGCCAGAATATGATTTTACATAAATAATCATATAACCTTGTCCATCCATTTTCAACCGCTTATCCTCACATAGGGTCTGTCTTAAGGTGAAAGACAGGGTACACCCTGGACAAGTTCATTCATTCATTGCAGGACACATAGAGACAGACAACCACTCACACTCACATTCACACCTACGGTCAGTTTAAATTAGCCAATTAACCTAATCCCCATGCATGTTTTTGGATGGTGGGAGGAAGCCGGAGTACCAGAGAGAACCCACACAGACACGGGGAGAACATGCAAACTCCACACAGAAAGGCCCCGGGCCCGGGATTTGAACCCGGTACCTTCTTGCTGTGAGGCGACAGTAGTGCTAACCACTACGAGGCTAATTTCCAAAGTAGCCTCACGTGGGGGCTAAGCCCCCTCTTGTCCTTAAAGCTAGTGACGCCCCTGGTGTCACCTCTAGGACAAATGAAACTTGACTATATTTTCTGTGTGCAAAATTAACTCAATCTTAAATCTAGCTCAAATATCTTACCTTAATATAGCCCATAGCTGGGATCACCATTGCATTTAAGCCATTAAAACACAATATCATGTGTCTCGCTACCTGGCAAGAGGTGCTGTAATCACTTTGTTCCAGTGGAGCGCAATGCTTCTGTCAAGTATAATACTTAAGGGATTGCTTTGTAATTTCACAGTGATTGCTTCAGATCACAGTCGGGATGATTTTGCGATTATAGCCACCAGTAGAATAGCTTTGTGACTTGTCCCGCTTTCTTAATGTTATGATGTGTGGAAAGAGAGAAAAAAAAATTACTCGCTCAATTATTACTCAATTACCAGCACATTAAAATGAGGCACTGTGTAATTATATGTTTAAACATTTGGTTTTAATGAAATGATTCTCTTTTCTCTATAGGTATTTGGATGAAGTATATATAAATGCTGTCATTAATTATACAATGAGGCCGTGTCATGTGCGTTGAGCTGTTTTGATTGTGCAGAAGATTGATTGCTGTCCACACTTTTGTGTTGTGTCTCTGTCCTAAGCAATAGGTTTGGATTCTTGCCCAGAGCCGCTGCCTCCCAGTAACGGTCAGAAAGTGGGTGACCGCTACACTGTGGGCGACATGGTGTCCTTCCAGTGCGATCAAGGCTTCTCCTTACAGGTATGTGAAAGCAGCACAGATATGCAGCTCTCTCATGGTCATGATAAGTGAATCATATCTAACTGCCTGGAGTGACAATTTCAGGGGAATACTCCGAAGGATGAGTCTGTCAACACAGCGTTACTAAGTACCTTTTCTATGACATTTATGTGTGTGTGTGGAGAAGTATATACTGGAAAGAAATGTGTGCCTACAGGAGAGAAGTAACTGTCGATTTATTCAAGCTTGCATCTCTGTTGTGTGTTTATCTGCTTGGATGTGAGAGTGAATGTGTTTCTGTCCCAAAACATCTTTAACTTCCTGCAATCCTCCTCGAGTCGATGCTGTCGCTGTGGCATTTTGAGCTGTAAGAACCCTCCGACGCCACGGGCGACGGATTGTGTTAACAGTCGCCTCGCTAATCCCACACCCGATTTTTCTTCCCGGCTCGGGGACTCACTTCTTTTCACATTCTGTGAGGACCAACCAGCAACTTCTTACAGACATCTTAAAGCTGAGTGCCTGATCACCAGAAATAGACCAGAGGCCATTGTAAAAACAGAAACACAAGGACAGCTGAGTTCAGGCCGGTGTAGTGCAACTATGCATTGGTGGATTTTCATGTTTGACATTAGTCTATGACCTAGCTGGATAATGGACATGTATGAATATAATAGTGTATTTTTTTGATTTATCCGCCATTGGGGGAAATACCAATAGCAATAAATATGTACTGAATAAAAAGGAGGGAAATATATATTTTTAATTGCACATGAAATATTAATTAAACACATCTATGAGATAAATAAAATGAATAATGTATGTTATCATTATTATTACATTATTATTAGTATCGATAATAATAATAACAACAGTAATGTTTAATAATAATAACAATCCATGTTATTTATTATTATTATAGATAAATGATGTTTATTATTATTATTATTTGTATCATTAATCGTAATAATAATAATATGAACAATAATAATAAATAGTATTATTTTTGTCATTATTATCATTATTAGTATTATTAATAATAATAATAATGAAAATAGTAATAAAAGTAATATATTGAAAATTATAAATGAAATATAAATGAAAAATTATAAATGAAAACATCTGGACCGCACTACATTTTGAAAGAATTTAAGCAACCATGTGTTGTGAATATTGATCAGAGATTTATCCAGTAGCATCCATCTCTAAAATGTGATGTTGTTTTGCACGTACAGTTTGTCTCAGACCATCACACGTCTCTGTAGTCAGACCCAAAGCGATGCACTTGCTGCCCATCTAGCAGCGATAGGTCCCTCTCCTACTCTTTATACCATCAAATATTTACACACAAGACCTTGAGAAGAGGATTTTGAGAAATCAAAAAAAAATCTGACTGCTAAACCAATTCCAGAGATCCACAGGACTGAGATACAATCTGTTTGCAGAAGAAGCGTCTGTCTGATCGCCTGGTGCTGCACTGTATTTTGGTTGTGGTGAATATATTGTTTTTCTTTGTTTTCCTGAACAGGGTAATGCATATATTACCTGCATGCCTGGCCCCGTCAGAAGGTGGAATTACCCCGTACCTCTGTGTTTAGGTAATGTATTATTTTACACAGTCTGTCATTGGCAGCGTACAGAGTTTCAATGAGGTGATATTGCCGATCACAAAACAATGTTTGTTGCATCAAATATACATTCAGCCTCTTTATTTTATCTTTTACCCTTCTCCTTTTCTTATTGACTTTTTCCTTTTTGTTATCTTTTTTTTATTTCCCCCATAGCAGTGCTTTACTCATACACAGCCGCACAGTAGATCAATGCCCTCACAGAGGACTTGTTATTGTATTAGGGAAAGCAACAATTTCATTGTAAGATCAGGGGCGGGGATGATGGCTTGAGGAGTGGGGTTTATGAATTTTCTGCAGTTTAAAATCGATATGGCTTTGCACCGTCTCAGTGTGGTGTTTGATTTCTGATACCTCTGATGAGAGTCTCCACTCTCCACGGACACTTCCTCTAAAGTTGATTGTCACAGTGACAGATTCCAGAGATTACTAAGGAAGCGCTCCACTTTGTCTTTTGACACCTCACTCTTTTGTTACCCCCAATTACACTCGAGCACAAACACACACCCCACACATGCATTAGTGCAAACGCCGCCTTGCATATAAACCTCACTGCACACTCAAGCGCACGCTCGCTGCACGCTTCATGTAAATATTCTGTCCCTGAGGGTTTCACGGTTCGCTGCAGACATAAATCCCAGCTTTACCAATGACGGGCCTGTTCTTGGACACGTGCGTTCGCTCGTTAGCTCGACTCTTCCCTCGTTGACGGTGCACACGCTCACCCCAACACCCCGGGATTTGTATTTGCTCACATCAAAGTGGTTGCATGCTCCTACACAAACAGTATCACATCCTCATAAGTGCCTCATCTTCTCCTACATTTCATTCACAAACAGGTCAAGCAGGTTTCCCCCACCAGCAGCACAATTAAATCCCTCAGTTGATACCCCTTCTTTTTCCAACCGTTTGACACATAAATATGCCTGTTAGGTTTGGGAGGGGGAAACAGATTTACATTCATACCTCTGGTGGCTGTAATTGCATTACATACCTTGTGGTATGTGCCATAAGACACAGGGATGAGTGTAACCTTCACAGCAAGCTGAAGTGTTTTCTAATGCACACTCAAAGCAGAGAGGCAGGGTGTTGTAGGGGGAGGGTGAAGTAATCACCACCTCTGCTGAGCAAAACGGCAGTGCTGTATTGAATTAAATTGACTCCCTCATTTATTTTAATTTAAAGCACCACGAAACAAGGACTATGCTCGAGCCTGTTATCTTTTCATGGAGGGTAATCCACACAGTCAAGCAGAGATGAACATGCACAAGTCAAAGACACACAGGCGTTAGCAGCGCTGCTACTCTTCTTCCTTCCTTGTACACACCACACACAACTATCATGCTTGTACTTTGCCCTCTCACCATATTCACCCCCCTGGTAATTGTTTTCCTTTGTTTTCCCATGGAGCTGCTCTGTGGAGAAGTGACATGTTCTTTCTCCTTGGTTGGTCTCCCTCAGCTCAGTGTGGCGGCTCTATGACAGACTTCAGCGGCGTCATCCTCAGCCCAGGCTTCCCAGGGAATTACCAGAGCAGCCTGGACTGCAGCTGGAGAGTTCAACTCCCTATTGGCTTCGGTCTGTCACCTCCCTCTGTCTTCTTCTCTCTTTTTATTCTTCTTCTGCTAGCTCTCACATCTTCTCTGCTCCTTTCTTCCTATAGGAAAATAGAGCCTGCTAGTTTTATGCAGACTTAACTCTTTGAGTTTCAGCCATCTTAAAAACATAAAGTGCCCTTTGCCAGTGTTTTTTGCCCATTTTGAATCATATTTCTAGACCCACAGAATATTTTGTACTATGACTCTGAAAACACTGAATAGCTCAAATGAAAGAAGAGACTCTCTATTTCATCATGAAAAAAATGTTTGTTTTTACCTTGTTCCATTCTTGTTTTATCAGAGGTAGAGTAGAGGACACTTTCACCAAAATCACCACTTTTTTGTCCAGAATCCGTTCATTTTACTCTCTAATCTCGATCGTTTCCACTTCCTGTTTTGATCTCTGTGGTGTATACCGTCTCTTTATGCTCTGACTACATCTCCCAGAAGCCCCAAAATTACTCACAGGCTGTAGGAGACCACGATTGGTGAACCGCTGCCGAAAAACCACCTTGTTGTCGAAATACATCAGTGGCACTCAGAGTTAACATTAAAGTTGAAGTTTCCTCATGCTACAATGATTGAAATGCACATTCCCTCTGTATGCACATCTGGAGTTTGTTTCCTTTCTTTCTTCTTTTTAGGAATCCATCTGCAGTTTCTGAACTTCTCCACAGAGCCTGTTCATGACTATCTGGAGGTGCGCAGTGGGAACCTGGAGACTGGGACAGTGATTGATCGCTCCAGTGGTCTAGTGGTGCCCAACTCTCTCTTTAGCACCACCCACGAGACCACTCTCTTTTTCCACAGCGACTACTCCCAGAACAAGCCGGGCTTCCACATTATCTACCAGGGTGAGGAGCAAAGATTGGTCCTCATGGTGTTATCATAACAACAGCTGAAAAAGTGGAAGGAGATTGAAGAGTTGGCTAATAGAGCACTTAAAAGACCATCAGTCAGGTTTGATACAGGCCAGGGACAAAGATTAGTCCTGCAAGGCAGATGCTTTCACTAAGGCTGTGAGATTACAAAAGGTTAAAGAATAAAGGAACAGAAATCAATGCAGGCCTCCGTAGAGACATCCAATAGCACATATCCTTGAATGGTAATAGTCTTGGCTATGTCAGGGGGGTGTTTTATGTGTTCGAGCCAATGTGGAAAAAAATAGTAATAGACCCACAATATAACAATACATTGAATTTGAGTTTTAAAATGTTAACTTTTGTTAAATTTTGATGCTTGTAGTGCCACATTATGTAATAATGCTGCATTATGTACTAATGTAATACATTTTCCCATCATTATGTAATAACAACACATTTTGTAATAAAATTCTTGAGTGCAATATGTGATAAAGTTATGACAAAATGAGGCTGAAAGAAAATATAATACTCCATTATGTAGTAAACCACCAAAATTGATGTCTTAATTTGAAAAAGAAAACACAATAATGTCAGAACAACAGACTTTAAGCCTTCCAGCATGACTCAGAATGCTTAAAGTCAATGTTGTTCTGACATTATCGTGTTTTTTTTTTTTATTTCAAATTAAGACATCAATTTTGGTGGTTTATTACATAATGGACCAAATTATTATGTTTTTTTTAAATTTAAAAAAAAAAAGTGTAACAGTCTCATTTTGTAATAACCATTGCAATATGTAATAACTTATTACACAATGGCGAACTTTATTACATATTGTGTTCAAGAATGTTATTGAAAAATGTGGTGTTATTACATAACGATGTGAAAATTTGTGACATTATTACACATTGCAGTGTTATTACATAATGTGGTGCTTCAAGGCTTTAACCCAAAGGGAGGGTTTCAATAACAGAGCATATATAATTATATCTGGTTATATTTTACCAGTGATGCAAGATTAGCTGCATTTAACAGCTCACTGGATGTGCTTTGTTTCTGTTTCATGTCAGATGTGCAGTAATATGGTGGTTTTGTTATCTGTGTTTGCGTTTGTTTTCCCCAGCATACGAGCTGCAGAGGTGTCCGGACCCACGGCCTTTTCGTAATGGCATAGTGATCGGCCAGGACTACAGCGTGGGGATGACTATTTCCTTTGAGTGCCTTTCGGGTTATACTCTGCTTGGAGAGCCGTCTCTTACGTGTCTTCATGGAGTCAGCAGAAACTGGAATCATCCCATACCTCGCTGTGAAGGTGACCGGCTAATGTCTCTTATAAACAAACATTCAAGTGCAGAATAACTGAAAAAGTAGCACATTTACGGCATCAAAAAGATTATATTTATCAGTCATGAAATGCCTTTCAGTTGATATGCTTCTCTCAGATTCCCAAACTTGGAAATATTTAAATAATCGCACGTAGTCATGCATGCTAGTTTCTAAAAAGCTGACTAAAGTGAAGGCAGAGATGCTTTTCCAGCACCATTACCCACTAAAGATAACATCTTTGAAGGTATTTTGAATAGAAGAACGAACATTCTTGAGTCTGCTCGGAGTCCCGACCTTTATTCTAGCTCATTAAAACATCTGCCTTACTTTTACCATCAATGTAGCACCACTTTATTGAACAATAAACTGACACGGCACAATATGATGAAGTATGGAGCATTTAGAAGTCTTTATTACAAAGCTGATTACACCTGTCTCTGTTGTAAATTCCAAGGAGGCTCCTCAGATGTTGCTCAGGTTTGATAAATTATGGTTTTCCTCTCATTAGTTAAGTGAGGCGTTAACATACTGTATATTTCAAGCCCACAACAGATTTGGTATTTGAGAGGGGTAAATAGTTTTGTTTCGCTCTGTAGACACCATATTGTGCTTGTTGAATACAGTTCTTTTTGGATCCCGAGGGCAGAGCTTTGGCTTTGACTCCCAGTTCAAAGTCAAGTTTTAACATATTCCCTCTGAAGGGGTTTGACTGGGACTTTTAGTATCTGAAGTACTCTGTGTTCACAGCAACCAGTAACCATCCCCTGCAGTCATATCTAACAGGTGCATTCTCTCTCCAGTATCTCAGTGATAACCCAATAACACACCGTTAAGGTTTATTTTATCAACAGTTAAGTGGTGATGCAGTCATAAAAGCAAGTTTTATGAGTTGAAAATCAAAGACTGGCTTTCTATTTTTATCTAGTCTCTCTGTTTTTTTTTACACTCCCTCCAGCTCTCTGTGGTGGGAATGTAACATCCATGAATGGCACAATTTACTCTCCTGGACACCCAGCTGAGTATCCACACTTCCAGGACTGCATGTGGACAGTGAGAGTACCTCCTGGGTATGGCATCTACATCAACTTCTCTGTTATCAATACAGAGCCAATCTATGACTACATCACTGTATGGTAAGTTTTCATTTCTTTCTCAGGGGCATTTTTTATCTATAATTTATCAGAATTCCCACACAGCCTGAAAAACCTGGAAAACACAAGGAAAATGAGAAAAAAAGGTCAAGGATCCTCGAAATGATTAAATTATCCTGGAAAATGATATATCCTCCCCAAGTCTTGTGAGCAAATGTCAAAAGTTATTTTAACATTTGTATTATAATAATATTAATATTAATTTTCCAGGGTAACTTAAAAGTTTCTAGGACATTTGATCTTAACTCTCATTTTTTCCATGGCTGGAAAATTGGTCAATCATTTTCCAGGTTTTCCAGGACGCATGGGAACCCAGGTTTTTTTTTCTGCTTAATAGTAATGCTTTGCTTTGGCTTTAGAAACCTGTTTCACTGACTTTTACAGACAATATTAACTTTCTGAGTGCCAGTTGTTTTTAACAGATTTCTATGATTTTTATCAAAACATAAGCAACAGAGTGCTCTCTGTACGCATAAATATATCAAAACAGGAAGGGAGATAAACCACCATCCAAACCAGAATGACCTCAGGTAGCCCACTGCTGTCTTCACCCCCAAAATAATAACAAAAAGCCAGCTGTTTCATGAAACAGAGTGCCTTGTTTGTTACCATGTCTCTGAAAACACTGAATAGTTTTTTACCTTGTTCCAGTCTTGTTTTATCAGAGGTAGAGTAGAGGACACTTTCACCAAAATCACCACTTTTTGTCCAGATTCTGTTTGTTTTGCTCTCTAATCTCGATCGTCTCCACTTCCTGTTTTGATCTCTGTGATGTATACCATCTCTTTACGTCTCTTTTACACTTTGACGTATTATTACGTTGATGGAATGTCAAATGGCAAAGAGTTAAGAAAAGAAATAAAATAAGTTTCCACTGTGTGTATCCATGTACAGTGCATTGCTAATAGAGGCGCATCCAACTGAATCTGTACTTTTTGTTGCTTGAGGAAAAACTGTAAAGTGTGATTTAAAGTGTAATATTTTTTAGGGTGAGTAGTTCCCTTCTCAAAAACTGCACACAATAGATTAAACAATTGACAAAAAAAAAAATCTGAACACACGTTATTCTAGCAAATAACTCAAATGCAGTCACTGCCATGTTGAGAGCAGTATGGAGGCAATCCGTCAATCATAGATATGCTCTGCATTGTGTTTAACACCTTTGAGACAACTTGGACTTTTGATGTGACACCTGCATTATGTGTTCATCAGATAAGTTGACCTAAATTTGCAGGTTCATTTTTCTTTCCCTACCAACTATTTTTTTTTTTTTTTTCAAAAATCAATATGGGTATGTGATGAAAATAAGAGAAACTGAGTCATTGTTTCCTTGTTCCCTCACTAGTGTTATGTAAAAAGGACGTTTGTTTGCATGTAGAAAGTTTAATTGTACAGCAGTAAACTTAACACTAGCTGCCTTTTACCAGTCCTCCTCCTGTCTTTCTCTCTCTCTCCTCCTTTCTCTAGTCTCTGTGTAGTGTAGTAAGCCTCAGGCAGTCATGGAGCTGTCCTCATGGGTGATAGAGGAGCATACAGTATGGGAGGAGGCTGCTACTGGCACCACTGTTTTCAAATGAAAAAAAAAAAAGTACATAAACAATCTGTTCCCTCATGGAAACATTTCATTTCCCTGCTTGACTGCCATCTCTCATATTGCTGATCACTCTGAAGTGAAACTGCATAATACATGTGGTATTAAAGGTACAGACACACACAAAAAGGCATTTAGCGTTCATTATTCACACAAACAGGTCTGGAGCTTCCTGAAAGTGCCAGTAATAAATTCTTACTTACTATGTGTGTATATATATATCTATATATATATATATATATGTGTATATATATATATATATATATATATATATGTGTGTTCCTCCTTTCCTTCCTCCCTCCTTTCTTTCCTCTTTCCCTTCTTTCATCCTCCTTCCTTATCCTTCTTCGCCCTCCTTTCCTTCCTCTTTCCCTTCTTTCCCCCTCCTTCCCTTCTTTCTTCCCTCTCTCCTTCCCTCTTTTCTATCCTCCCTCCCTACTTCCCTCCCTCCTTTCTTCCTGCCTTCTCTTCTATCCTCCCTCCTTCCCCTCTTGCCTTCCTTTCCATCCTCTTTCCCTTCTTCTATCCTCCCTCCTTCCCTCCCTTCCGCCCTCCTTTCCTTCCTCTTTCCCCCTCCTTCCCTTCTTTCTTCTCTCCCTCCTCTCTTCCCTCCTTCTCTTCCATCTTCCCTCCCTCCTTCCCTCCTTTCCTTCCTCCTTTCCTTCTTTCCCGTTACCTCCTGAACAAACAAACACTCATTTCACTGATCACTGCTGCTAGCATTATAATATACAATAATCATGTATTCTTACTCTCCTTTTCTCCTTTCATATATGTATATACATATACATACATATGTGTATATATTTACACAGTACATAATAGAAAAGTACTGTCTTTTCACATGCTGCATCACATCCCCAAATTTTCATCCATCGTATTTTTGCTGCATATTTCCATACGTGGCGATGTTTTTTGAAGGGTTTGGAAGTTCTCGCTGCTCTCATTAGCACAGGTGCCTCTGTGTGTTTTCTGTGCTGTCAGCAGCTAATGCATGCCTCATAAATGGCTTCACTGCAAATGACAAGTTCTGTTATCACCCCGCAGCCATCCACCGATCTGCGCAATATGGAGGAATGTTCTCTGTAAATTTAGTTTTAAATTACAGTAGGGATACATGTCAGGATAGAGTGAATTAGAATGATGTTATATTTACAGTAGGTAATTACCAGATGGGAATACTTGTTTTTGGATAATCCAGTGATGTAGATGACAAAAACCTATCATCAAATAGATGCAAAGGTCCCACAAATCCAATCAATACGCAGCCTTCATCCATTTTCAGCCACTTCCCACCATCCTAAGATCCACCCAGCTCAGCTAGAATAGCTAGAAATGCCTCTGGGTTTTCCTCCCAGTCCGACGTGTCTGATGTAGCTCCACAGGGAGGCGTCCCAGAGGCATCCTCATTAGGTGTCTGAACTACCTCATCTGGCTCTTTTCAGGAGGGGCAGTAGAGCAGCAGGTCGACTTGGAGCTCCTCCCAAATATCCGGCTTCTCTCTCTGTGATCCCAGCCTGCACAGACAGCTCATTTCAGCACTTTGGATCCATAAAATGAGAACCTCACCTTCAGGCTCAGCTCAGTTTTCAACATGACATTTCACTACTATGCCACTTGTCTATTTCACACTACATTGTAACCCTCATTCGGGAACAAGGCCCTTAGATACTTAATCTCTTTCTCTTGGGGCCACAGTCCCAACCACCAAAGCTAAATGCTGTCCAGGAGATGCATCAGACTCGACAGGCTGACAATATTCAGGCCTTCAGGATCTCCGAGTGAATCTCATCTCAGCTTTTCCAGTGGTTGACCTGGACTTATCTATTATCTTTCTAACTATAATTTATAGGCATCTTGGTGAGTTGTTTCTATCACTCTAAACATATCACCATTGTCACATCTGTGCCATAGGTTGGTTGTTTTCTGACTTGTAGTGTAAATCAAGTAATATGTCTGAGTGAAGACATGTAGAGCTGGGCTGCTATGTACTGTAGCTGCAATAATGTGGACATACATAAATTATGACCACCTGCCCAATATTGTGATGGTCCCCCTTTTTATGCCAGAACAGCCCCAAATGAAACAAACCGTGAGTCTCCATGTCTGGTCTGTTGGATCAGACCACCAGAACCAGCCTTCACTCTCCTCTTTCTCCTCTCATGACCCTGTCTCTGGTTCACCACTCGTCCTTCCTTGGACACTTTTAATAGATCCTGACCACTGCAGACCCGGAACAGCCCACCAAAGCTGCAGTTCTAGAGATGCTCTGATCCAGTCCTCTAGACATCACTGTTTGGTTCTTTTAGTCAGACTCGCTCAAATCCTTATGCTTTCCTATTTTTCCTACAGTATAAAGAACATTGTGTTATTCACTTAAAGACAGCTTTAGGATTTTGTAACAACCACACATAAGTTTTCGAAACAGTTCTTCCAAGGTCACAGGGCCTTAAGCCAATAACAAACATCCATCACATCCAGAAAATATTAACCCTTTAACACCTGAGCCTCAAAATCTCTCTCTGGAACTTTTTTTGCTTATCCAGAATACTCCAGAAATTATAATATCTAAGTGTAATAACAGTTTAAAATGACGAAAAACAAAAAGCAAAATTTGATTTACATTCAGAAAAAAAACAATGCAATTGAACATGATTTTGCACATTAAAGTTTAAATTTGGAAAGTATGAAAACTATTTAAGAGTCTTTGTCTCTAAATGTGCAAAAACCAGCCATAAAATGAAAACTATGTACAGGCATCTTTTTTCCACAGGGAACAAAGACGCTGCTTCACCAGCTTCCAGGAGAGACATGAGTGATATTACCGTAATGACATCATATTGGCTGGAAAGTGCAACGTCTCAGCTTTCAGAAACTGTTGGATTTTTTTCAATAGCACAAAAAATTATGTGATTACGGTAATCCAAAGTGTGCATGTGCGATGTGTTGGCGGCGACACATTAGGTGTTAAAAGATTAAGTCACAATTAAATATAAAGCAATGTTTGCAGGGAAAAAAGAGAGAGAATTTGCACTTTTATAGATTATTTATCATTAATATAATTAATGTAACATGGCCGGAGGAGGCAGATGTTTCAGTTTTCATGTAAATCTTTTTCTCAGGTCTGCTTGGGGATAACTAGACCTGCTTTTTGAAGTTGATATTGCTGTTTATTCATGAACCATGAATCTCCGTTCCCTCTTCTTCTCTCTTTCTATCAGGGATGGACCCGACCAGGCTTCGCCTCAAATTGGTCAGTTTAGCGGCAACTCAGTACAGGAGGGCGTTTCCACCACCGCCAATCAGATCCTCATCAAATTCCACAGCGACTTCAGCACCAGCGGCTTCTTTGTGCTGCATTATTACGGTAACTTAAAGACCTTGTCCTGTAATAACCCCATCTCATTTGATCTCCACATAGCCGGGACCCGAGTGCAGTGATGAAGATCACATATTGTCCTTGCGTTTCTATATTGGAGCGCCTTTAATTTTCCCTCTTTTATGAGTCATTATTTGGCCTCTCTCATTTCGATACATGGTATTGCTTCCAGTTCTGCGTAATGATAAATGATGAATGCCGTCTGATGCCTGTTTTTTGCCTGCACTATTAAAACGCCCCTTCGAAAAAGTTGATTAATAATAAACTGTCCCCCATCTCTGCTAAATTAGTGATTGGTTTTTGATGATCATGAACAGTGATAGGTGGCAATTTATGATCTAATCGAGTTGCATTATGATTGGAGACTCAGTGAGAATAGAAAATATACATAGACTCTCTCCATCTCGCACACTTGAGTGCTCACGACATAAAATGTAGGAGATGTCAGCATTTGTCCTCTTCCCAACAGCCTACCAGCTGAGAACATGTCAGCCACCTCCTCCTGTCGCCAACGCCACTGTCCTAACCGATGATGACGAGTTTGAAATAGGTTTGTCTTGTTTTATTTTGCTTGTTTACTGGCCAGGGACAATGTGTCATAAAATAAATTTGCACAAGATACAAGGTAATTTCCTTGGACAGCCATGGACAGAGGAAAGAAATAGGAATAGACACATCAAATGGGTTTAGCCATTAATTAATTTAATTTAATTAAATCTATTTCCTAGTAAGCTGTACCCTTTATTCGCTCATTGGGACCATTGTTTGGGTGTATGTATTGTGGTATTTCACATTTTGAAACCACTTGGTCTAAAGTACATATGACCTTTGGACATATAATATATAACCTTGTCACTCTGTTCTATTCTATTCCATTTGCTATGTGTTCTTTTCTTCCTTTTGCCATCTATTTGTACATCCTGCAATAAAATCTTAGTTTAACTGGGCTAATTCCCGCTTCATAAAAGCTGTTTGTGTTTTCAGTGTCCAAAAGTGAGTCAGAATTGGAAATCATATGCCTAGTGGCTACTTTACTTTGCACCTTTTAAATTACAAGTTATTTTGATTTCGTATGTGTGTGTGCTTGTGTACGAGTTTGTGGCTTTAGTGTAATGAGGTGCCCTCAGTACTGCAGTTAGCTGAGGGGATGTCAATCTTCATTAGAAAATATGTTGTTGATTACTGTTTCAAGTGCTGCTGCTGAGGAGGCTTTCACTAACAGCTCTGTGGGGATGTGTGTGTGTGTGTGGTTGGGTGGGCGGATGAATGGATGGATATGTTTTTCATATCTTGTGTGTGTGTGTGTGTTTGTATGATTGTGGGTGTAAATGACCTCACAGGGGATATAATTCGGTACTCGTGCCTGCCAGGCTTCACCTTGGTGGGCAGTGAGATTCTGACCTGTCGACTTGGAGAGAGGCTGCAGATGGACGGACCCCCACCAGTCTGTCAAGGTTAGTTTATTCAATAAGTAAGTCTGTTTCATCAGTCGATGTTGCGTGTTTGCATGTGCAGGTATTTCTCTCATCATATGTTCAAATGTGAGCATGCACACACATTTATGTGTATGCATACTAATAAATATCAATATGGCAATATATATCATCATACTTTTTCTTCTGATATAATATTGATTGTTAATTTCTTAATATCGATTTTTTTCCCCCGAAAAAAAAGTCATGTTTTGGGCTGATAAATTCAGAACAACTTCCACACGTTGAAATAAAAATTTAAATAAAAAGTAAAATGAAATGATCCACGTTAATGCAGTAACTTTGACAGCCCTATATATGTGTATATGTAAATATATGTACTGTACATATATATGTACATACTGTATACGCGCTTCTATTTTATGCTGCATTTTAAATTTCTCAGTGATCTATGTAGAATATCACAATAATGTATCGTATCGTGATTCAAGTCGTTGCTAATACCCACCCCTAATGCGTATCCATTTTCAGTTATGTGTGTCTCTGAGTGTGTGCTTGGCTGGTTGCAGGCAGCAGCATCCACTGTTGATGCATCATTTAACAGAGTGCCAGCAGGGCCCCTTCCAGCACACTCCTGGTGGCAAACAGCATCTCTATTCTAATTTGTCAAGACTCACGGTCAGAATACTGCCGACCCAAGATCATAGACCTGTGCTTCCCTTGAACCAGCACTTGACTGTGAGAAATCAGTGTGCAGCAGATTACAGGTCGGCAGTTTTGCAATTTAACAAGGTAGATAGAGGCCAGTCACAGCTGTTTTTCCAATAGGATGGCAGCCAGTGAGTCTTAGTCAAAGTTAGTCAAAGTAAGTACAAAAATGCTGTTTAGTTTTAATCATATTTTAGTTTTAGTTTTGGTCGACGAATTATCATTACATTTTCGGAGCCCCCCTGTGACCCGCTGGCTTCAGCCAGGAAGGGGCACCCTCAGGCGGCCATACTTACCGGTGATGTCCGCCCCCCAGCACGGAGGTCTGGACACTTTACCAGAGCGATTCAGAGCCCTTCTCTGGGGCCCTTTGAGTACATGGAGTCACATGACATCTGCTGTTTTGATTGGATTTTAATGCAAACATGTGCACCTTGGGTTAGTTTTTATTGGATCACTTACCTATTCATCCCTCCTTCACATTTTGTTTTTACTCGTTGACAAGTGTCACTTGTTTTTATCATTATAGATTGTCTTTTATTGAGCTATCTTCTCACTGTTGTCAGAAAAAAAACTGTCGTTGACATGTCAAACAACATGTCATATATAAAAAAAATTTTCGTCAGTGAAATGAACACTGATGCGAGGTTATATTTTTCCACTACATCCCTGCTTAAAAGTCCCCATATGTGTGATTGATTGATGTATAATATCTTCCCGGTCATATTTTTTCAGAAGATGGGATTTCAAAAAAAGAAACCAAGCAAAGGAAATGTCTGTGTTGTCCGCTTCAGAGGTTTTATTTAGACCAAAAAACAAATGCCATCAGCCTGCCTGTCGTGCCAATACATCTGTGCAGCAGACAACAGAGTGCTCTGAAACCTCCCATTCCCTGTAGATAGACATCTTTTGAATGGCCCTTTAGTCCTTTGTCTAGTCTTGAGTTGATGAGCATTTTCTGTCTTTTTATATCTAGTAACTATGAGTAATCGTGTTGGACTTTTGAACAAACCATGACAGATACTCGACAGACCCAGAGCCTGCATTCATAAAGCATCTTACAATAGGATGAGTGATTTGGAACCTATTTGCTCATCCCTGGCTGTTATTATTTGATGTCTGAAGTTCTTACCCCTGCAGCATTTTTGTGGCTGACATTGTTTTGCTCTTAGAAGTCAGAATTTGGCCTATTTCATTTAAAGTGCTGCAAGTAAAGCATCAAACACAGGATTTCCACACAACCGGAAAACTGCTGACCACTTTCCCAGGCTTTGGAAACACATGGAAAATTAGAGAAAAAGGAAAATGTCCTGGAAAAATCTTGCATTGTCTTGGAAAATTATTTCAGCATTCTCCCCATTTTCCTACTAAGCTATCACAGCTCCCCAAAATGGGTAACATTTGCTAAGTCATGTTTGTAATCATGTTAACTCTTTTAAAAAAAAAAGTGCCTTGTTCCGGTGTTTTTGGCCATTTTGAGTCATATTTCTAGACCCACAGAATATTTTGTACTATGACTCTGAAAACACTGAATAGCTCAAATGAAAGAAGAAACTCTCTATTTCATCATGAAAAAAATGTTTGTTTTTACCTTGTTCCATTCTTCTTTTATCAGAGGTAGAGGACACTTTAACCAAAATCACCACTTTTTGTCCTGATTCTGTTTTGCTCTCTAATCTCGATCGTCTCCACTTCCTGTTTTGATCTCTGTGGTGTATACTGTCTCTTTATGCTCTGACTACAAATCCCAGAAGCCCAAACATTACTCACAGGCTGTGTGAGAGCGCCCTCTTGTTCCTGCTGTTAAAAAACACTTAGACGTATATCTACGTCAATGGCACTCAAAAAGTTTCATGGACATGTCACATGATAGCGCATGAAAGTTGAGTGACTTAATGTAACTGTTTTAGATGGTTGAATAATGTTAAACTGGATTAAATGTTTAGTCACTAAAGTTGACATTCTTGCTTGCTTGTTTGCTAAATTTATGTTGGCCATTGGAAAATTGGAAACATTGGAAGCAGGAGTCAAAATGAATGAATGAAGCCCAAATGTAGGTGCGTCAAACATGGGCTAAATACCAGCTAACAGTACTTTTAAATCAGATTTCCACAGAGGTCAACGTGTGATGTGATCCGTCTGTCATATTAGTTAGATCATCATTGAAAAAATAAGCTGAGGGACCTGACCACTATATTCCTATACTCCTATACTTTATTCATAAAGGCTACAAGATGCACTGTCTATGAATATCTCTATTAGTGAATGCAGAAAGGTCGAAGAGACCAAAAACAGTGATAATTTGATGAAATTTGCACTGATGTTGGTGTGTGCATGGGAGTCTTGAAAACAACAACCTTTACTTTTGCTGCATTGGGTATTTTTTAAAAATTAATAATTCATAAAAGCACAAGGGGTATGAGGTCCTGCGGCACTTTATTAGCTTGTTAGACAGTGCAGAGTAAAGAGAGGAGAGCTTCATTGCGTACTCTCTTCGTACCTGTTTGGCATACAAATGTACAATGGAGCTGCAGTGAAATGTTTCAATGTTTATTTGAACTCAGCAAATCAACAACAACAGAAATAGTTTGAAATATTTTTTTTGTGCCAAGTGAGGGCATTGAGAGTACTGGGAGATATTTCCAGCTCTCGTGTTCTGTTGGTTTTGCCAGCTCACCTTCTCATGTGTTACTGTCACACACAGCTCTGCCAAGACCAGCTAGCTCCTATCAGCTAAAACTCACATACTGCACTTGAATTAATTTCACAGGCTTTATTTTGAGTGACTTAATTAACCTGCCAGTTCCAGATAGGCAAAGCATGTTGGGACTATTCTGGGAGAACACAACGCTGTTTTTCAGTTGGTTTCTTAGACAAAATGAACAGCAGACTCCCATAGTTCATAGTAAACTGTGTTGTGCAGTGCCAAGACTGTGTCCTATTGGTTGGGTGATGAAACACAGCAAACCGAAGTTTGTATACAAAAACATATAAATCATGTTGGGATGGGAAAAAATATCAATATGGCAATATATTGCAATACTTTTTCTTCTGATATAATGCTGATTTTTAATTTGTTAATATTGACTTTTATTTTTCACGCAAAAAAGTCATGTTTTCATGTCAATTGAGCTACTTCCTCACATGATATATATACGTATATATATATACGTATATATACGTATATATATATACGTATATATACGTATATATATATACATATATATATGTATATTTTTCTGCTACCCTTACATGATTCATGTTTTTATATACAATATATATATATACATATATAGTATAAACAACTGGTATTTTAAGCTATATTTAGAATATCACAATAATGTATTGCCAATACCCACCCCTAGAATCATGTGAGAAAAGACAGAGGTTACACAAACCCAGTGTGTCGGATGAGTACCGTATCATATATGAACGTCTCTTTATAATCTGCTTCGAGTATTAAATTGACGTAATTAGTACTGTTTTAGGATGTCATTGTTTGACATTTTCATGGATCACCTCATTATTGTAGTCAAGAATTCATTGCATTTTCTTGTGTTGGATATGTTCTGTCCTTGTGCCACCTCTAGCATGAAACTAATTGCTCTCCTTGGGACATGTAAAACTGAACTTAATTTGAGTTGACCTGCTATTCACATCCAACAGACTGCTACAGTAAGCTTGTAAAGGGGCAATTTCCTGTCGCCAGCTCGCCGCCAGGGCAGGAAAAAAGAATTCTCCTGTGTTTCCCCGATTCCGCTTTTGTTTGCTGTCAACCCTTCTGTTAATTGTAATTTTATGCTTATAAGATAACACTGAAATGTCCTTGCACGGCTATGCAATTTCACCCCCAAGTACCCCTGCTTTTAAGATGTTTCCCCAGGCTCTGTCCTCCTATGAGGAAGGTTATGCAGTAGCTTTGATCAAGCATGGAGCCACATATGAGTTGACAGCTGTGTTTGCTCGGTAAACTGTCCGCCACATTTAGGTCGAGTCCAACCCATTATATGTTATCATACTTTATATTCTCATTGATTTCCATGTGTCAGAAAATGTCATCAAAAACATTTCCATCTTCTCTATACTTAAGTGAGCTTTATTGTATGTTGTCTCCGTAGCTGACAATATATGACAGTAGTTGCCATGGCATCATCAGTCTGCACACAGTGTGCACTGAGAAAAAGAATAAACAGCTGGTGGTTTGCACAAAGAATTGCAAAGATGCGTCTTGCAATGTTTGCAAGATTTCACACTGTCACTTATTTTCTCACACACATCATTCTGACATGCATCTGTAATTATGAACATATCTTCCTAATGCTTGAGCATGCATTTGTAATATTACAGTTTTTGAGCTAGTATGATAATAGTACTTGGGCTGCCTTGCATTTTTGTGACACTAACACACAGAGGTCTACATCTGTATAATCACCATGAGTATACTGTAAACCCCAGTCTGCTGTCGGGGTAGCCTCCTCTCCATTAAAAACCCTTCTCATAAAGTAGCAGTATTGAGGCGTCTGAAACACTTTTAAGCCTCTCATGATTCATTTTTTTTTAAATCCCTGCACCTAAAGATTGAGGCAAAGCAAGTTTAAGCCGTAACTGTGCTTACTGGATAGACTTAGTTTGTTGCCTAGCAACGTGAGCTTATTAAACAAGTATGGGGGCTCAATTATTTCAAGGAAAAAAACTTTCCAGATAGATGGTTCTGTGTGAAATTTGTTAGATGTTATCAAGTGAAGTGTTATCAAGTCAAGCTGCCCAGTATGGTAAAGTCCTGCAGGGAGTGAGACTTATTTTTAAGATGGTAACTCCAGTTTAGTAATATATGTGGAAATCATGTACTATTGAAATTAGCAATCTTTTGTTGCATCCTTTAAAGTGAATTTACACTGGCTCTGTTGTAAATATTCCCACTGGCATGTGAAGAAGCAGAAGTGAGGAAGCAGCTGTGTGGATTGATGTAACTGAAAACCCCATCATATTGCTGGTGAGGCTCATAATTCCCTCGCTAAAATTTCACACTACATCATCTCAAATGCAAAATTAAGTCTCTCAACTGCATAGAAAAGCACTTAGACTCTTTTTTTTTTGAGAAATGTGGCTAAATTTGTAAAATTAAAACTGGCTGAAAATGACAGACTGACCACTGACCTGATAAAATATTTTCACTGCTCAAAACTCCTGCCTTTTCCTTTGTGTGTCTTATGATTGAAACATCTTAATATGCATTTCAATCATATAAAAGTGATTAAGAAATTCAGCCGGGCATTTCTCACTGACAGGCCAGCGTCTTAAACATTTTCTTACCGTTAAAGAGCACAAAGGAGACAGAGCCGTGATATGAAATATAAATAAGTATACACAGGAAAATATTGATCCATCTCTTTCTCTCTGAGATATGTTGCCTCTTTAATGAACACTGTACAGTGTGTCTATAAATATTGATTCTGTCATATACAAATCCTGTTACACCTTTGTTGTATTATTTATTTTTCTCTTTGATTCAGTTATTTTCTTTGTTGTTGAGATAATGTAATGAGACATTCTCTTGACCTTGGTTCCCATCGAGGGCTTTTGGTGTCTTGTGTTATTTAGGAAATCACTGACTTTGACTTTTCGGAGATCATATCTGCCTGTTATCTTTGAGCTGAAGGCTGTTTCAGTTGAAACTTCCGCAGTGGCTCGCCAGCATCGACGTGCATACTGCTTTGTGTTACAATTCTTTCCCCCTCGTCTCTTTTCCTTGATATATGTCCGATTTTTTCCGCTGACCTTTTTATCTGGAACAGTTGTTCGCATTAACCTTTTATATGCGTCATGTTTCTTCACTAGTGGCCCAGAAGATAAACTTGTGTTACCGGCAGAAAAGGAAAAGAAAGAAACAGGGCTGTCTTTTTTTTTTTTTTTTTTTTTTCCCAGACATGTCAGCCTATACAGGAAATGAAGGGAACACTATGAGCTGATACACACACACACACACACACACACACACACCATTTTTCCATACAAAGTTAACTGTCTCACCTACTGAGTATTATTACCAGGTAGGTTGATATCAGAGGAGTCTTGTGACAACAGCAGACTCACCAGCTCAGTATCAGTGTGGCTGAAATGTAATTGTTTCAGAACTAGTTATTTTTTCAGTGTCATTTCTACTGTCACAGTGGAGCATTCATGTCTTTCCTCCCTTCACCTCACCTCTGTCTCTGAAGCTCCTTTCACACTGCACGAAAAACCAGGGTTGACGAGGGTGGAACAACCCTCCAATCGACCCGGGAGTTTTTCGGCTCAGCTGCATTGTGAAAGTCGACCCGTGTCGCTCCGCTAATTTACCCGATGATGATGCACCTGCCTGTCGCCTTCTGCTTTAGTCACTGGGCAGCCTGTCAGGCTGTCATTATACTATATAATTCTGTCTTCCACCTCCTTTCCTAAACCTTCCTTCTAGGGCTGCTCGATTATAGAAAAAAAAAATCATTATCACGATTATTTTGGTCAATATTGAAATCACAATTATTCAAATGATTATTTTTGAGTTACATTGCCTTCAGTATTAGGCCGAAACAAAGTCCACTAGCTTGATGCTAACACATAATGGAAAACGCCATAGACGGGCTAAAGTAAATTAGCATTGCGACTGCGATCATTTAACTTGTTAAAGAAATGTCAATATTCAATACAAACAGTGCAGCAACACACAGAGTAGAACATATGACAACCAGCAGTACTTATAGGCATATATTCTTGCTAATTCTGTAGCGTTTAGCTGCTGCTTGTCTTCTACCATGATAGGCAGGTATAAACCAAAATCTCTACCGTTGGCTAAATTTATATCGTATATTACACCGTTTATACCACCCACCCCTAACTTTTTTTTTTACCAGCCAAATGACTCTGCCCTCCCTCTGCCACTTGTGCTGCTTTTTGAACACCAAACACAGCCCCTTTGTTCTTCAGCTGTGTGAAAGAGTGCAGTCTATCCTGTGTGGAATGAAATGTATTGAGCATGCAAATAAATTATTTCAACTCGATTATATGAGTTTGGAGATTGTTTGACAACAAAATCGAAATCGTGATCAAAATTGGATTAATTGCACAGCCCTACTTCCTTCCTTCCTCCACTGTGTTTCCTCCCATGTCGGTTTGTCTTCTTCTTCTTGCCCTTAACCTGTTTCTCTTCCCTCAGTCCAATGTCCAGCCCATGAGGTGCGTTTCGACTCAACGGGGGTGATCTTGAGTCCAGGCTATCCTGAGAACTACCCCAATCTGCAGATGTGCTCGTGGCTGATCAACGTGGAGAAGGGTTACAACATGACTCTACACTTTGAACTCTTCCAGACGGAGAAGGAGTTTGACATCTTGGAAATATTTGATGGTGTGTTCTTTGTTTGTCAGCAATGTACAAAAAAATGGTTCTTAATTAAAATTATTGATGAGTTTGCCTCGTTATGCATTTTAGTGCATCCCAGTGAAACATTCATGCTTTTCATACTCTTCTGTCTTTTTGCAGCACTACATTCAGCACTCGTGTTGCATCTTAGAGCAGATTTTGGGTTCCAGTCATGTTCAGTAAAAATTCTGACTGGATGATTGTTATGAGTATTCGTTTAAAAATCTTTCCCTTTGCACAGTTTTTATTTCATGTCTATTTCTACAGGTCACAAATAAAAAAAATACATTTTACTCACCTCATAGTTGTTATTAACTGACATTTCATTTGCAATTAAAAATATTTTTTTTCCTTAGGTATTTAGAACAATATTTATGCACTTATTATTACTTATTCTATTATGTCTTTGCTGTTGTTTTTTCTTTTTTATTACTGTAATTTTGTCTGTGCTGCTGTGCCAGATGAATGGGGGATAAATAGAAAAAAAAAAAATCTTTTTTAATCAAAAAATGTTACAGAAATTTGGTCCAGTGTTTAATGTTATTTGTTTATAAGAAAATGAAGATGCATGTTCACCTCTCGCTACGTCAATGCTCGTTTTTGATACAGATCTGTGTGTGTGTGTGTGTGTGTTCAGGTCCCAACATCTACAGCCAGAGCTTGGCATCACTCAGCGGTGACATTGAAACACCCTTCAGCCTGACCACCACAGGCCATCAGCTTCTGCTGCGCTGGTCCTCTGATCACGGCACCAACCGACGGGGCTTCCACATCAGATACGTGGGTGAGTATCAAAGTATGTATCCAGCTTATAATCATATTCTCTTTTTGTCAGTTCAAATTGAATATATTCTGAAAAAGATGAAAGTCATGGGGTTTACTGTTTGTGTAGAGACATCAATTGAACGAGTGACAACACATTCAGTCGAGGCAATTCATTGAACTCTGCTGCAGCTACTGCGTGTTATTGTGGATACAATGTGACCCCATGATTTTTATCCTGTGTGCTATATTATTTATTGAGTTTTTAGTGTCAGTTAATTTTCAAAAAATACTTTGAATACTTTTTTTCTGCAAAAATGATGATGACTCAGAATAGGAGATATTTTCACACACAAAAACCATGAGGCAGGAAGAAAGTCAGTGGAAGGCCTCTATGCTGTTTTGCACTCCTTAATTTAAAAAAGGTTTTAAATTCTTAATTGGCTCTTTAATAAAGCAAGTGGTGTTAAGCAAGAGCAGCACAGGGAATCTTCTTCCATTTGAAATGCATCAATAATAATGAAAAAAGCACAAAGACATTCATTTTTCATGTTGTGTCTCTCCATTATATGTAATACACCAGAGTGTTACTGCGAAAGCAAGTCAGTGTGATGAATTTTGTAAAGAAAACCCCTACTTGACTTGATTGACTTGAACAGGAGCTGACTTGAACCCCACTGTGTGCTATCACATGCTATCTCCCTGTCATGCTGATTTGAAGGAATGTTTGACAGCATTTGTGAAGCACACAGCCTTCCCTTGGCTTTTCTGTCCCATCGGCTATTCGGCGCTCGTATTCTGGAAATCACATTTACCTTTTTTGTGTTCGCTGGGCTGTAAGATGAGAGAAGTGAAAGCTATGGAACAAGTAACTGGAGGATGTGCCAGAATTGCATGTGTTAAATCAAATTGAATATGTGCGTAGCCATAGTCCAGGAGAGGAATAATAATAATGTGATTCTGAGGACTTGCTTTGCTGTGTGGCACACAGCCCGAGTGCTAAATAGATGTGACACTCCTCAGGCATTTTCCCTCATTATCTTTCTGCATTTTAAATGGAGCCTTACTGTGACTAAAATGTTCACCTGGAGGAGCTTTGTTAATGCCTCTCATCTCTTTCTCTGCTCTATTTCTCTTTTTCCCTGTAAACATCTGCATATCTGCTCTCCATTCCCTTTCCTTGACTTCGTTCTCACTTTCTTTCTCATTCCTCTCCTTCATCTTGGTATTCATCCTGCCTTTCTCCCCTGCTCTTTTATTCCTCATTCTATTGTAGCGATGTACTGCAGTACACCAGACTCCCCACAACATGGCTTTGTAGTGAGCCAGACAGGGGGTCATCTTAACAGCATGGTGCGCTGGGCCTGCGACAGAGGCTACAAGCTGATCGGAAAGGGCACAGCTGTGTGCAAGAAGACCGACTATGGCTACTACGCCTGGGACGCGCCAGTACCTGCATGTCAAGGTGAGCGCATTGGCCCTGGCAGCCTTTTATTCCTAACTTCAGCCTGCCTGTTTTCCGGTTTTTCTGGTCACTGCTTCTGCACCCAGACAGGCAGGCGCTGAGGCTAAAGCGCCCCGGTGCCTCAGCCCGAGCCCTATTCCTGTGTTGTCAGCAGCTCAGCTGAATCCAGCCTGATTGAGAGCCAGCAACCTGTCAGGTGGAAAGGAAACAGAAATCAATCCTCCCCTCTTCTGTCAATTTCCACTTCCTCAAATTACTTTGGCTAACTCTCTATTAGCATGCAGAGTCTGCTGCTGTTGGGTCTCACTCAACTAATTGGGTTCTGTGATGCGCACATGTGTGCATTTACGTGTGCATGATTGCATGCACTAGCACACACACAGCATCAAACAGCAACAGATGGTGTGCTCAACTGTATTTTATCATGACACATTGAAATCAAAATATGTATGTCATGTACTTTAAAAATGATTTGAAAACACTCCACACCTGCGATTAATTCTGTCATTTTTGTAATTGCACATAGCTTTACCGTGGCTGCACTTGAAGTGGGATACACTCATGCAGATGCTGTCCATCTGCTATCAGCTAGATGTTGGAGATTACATTATAGTATTCATTATCTCCAATCCATATAGCATGCTATGCTGAAAATGTGCTTTATATTAATCCATTATGCGTCTCATAGAGAAAGTGAATGACCCTAAGAAGTAGTTCAGACAGACAGACCTTACCTTTTTATAAAAAATCCACCCTAACGTTGAAACTTTCTCTCTGCAGTGTTGTGATTAGCATCTGTTAGCTTGTGACTTAGCAGTACTCGCAAATGAATGTTGATTGATTCTCTCATGGGGTGGTGAGGGGCAACGTGATGGCTCCAGGCCACGTTGGCAGATTCCTACCTTTGATGTTTCACAGTGAGCAGCTAGCACCGCTGCTCCATTTTATCATATGTGTGTTTGCATAACTGTTCTCATTTAGTCTGGCCCTGCAGACGTTGGTTTCCCCCACTCTAGTCGACTCGCTCCCTCTGACTTGGCTCTGATGATAAACACCTTGAAACCTGCTATCTTGAGCTTTCTGTCTGGTTTAAGCTCTGAGGCCACAGTAACCCAGATACACTGTGTTTAGGGGCAAGGACGTCGCTCTGTTCAAATAAAACACAAAAATACAACATCATTCCAAATATATCAGTTTTGAATTGTGACTTTCTTACATGAAAACATTCAAACACCTTAGAGGATTTATGAGGGCTTTATTTTGGATAACATCCCTCTCTGCAGTGTGTCAGACTGCTTCCACTCTGATGTGGCTGGATACAGTTTTCCTCAAGGGGCCAGTCCTATATACTTTCATGGGTTTTCTCGAGCTAGCAACATTTCAAGAGAAGTGTTATGGATTGAACGGCCTATAATATATACAGTACAGTAGAAGCAAATGACTTGGCAAGTCTTGACATGAATCCAGCATCCAGTATCATAATTATAAATGCAGTGGGTGGGTATACACTTTTGCAGTGACTCCTGTAATAGATTTTTTGAGTTGTCATAGTGGGAAAAGCACAGGTACATCCCATTATGTTTTGATGGCTCAGTTCCATTAATTCTTTGAGTACCAGCCCTTTTATAAAACAGAAAGTACCTTGTGCCAACGTTTTTGCCCATTTTGAGTCATATTTCATGATTCACAGAATATTTTGTACTATGTCTCTGAAAACACTGAATAGCTTTAATGAAAGAAGAGACTCTCTATTTCATCATGAAAAAAATGTTGAAGAATGGAACAAGGTAAAAACAATCATTTTTTTCTTTCATTTGAGTTATTCAGTGTTTTCAGAGACATAGTACAAAATATTCTGTGGGTCTAGAAATGTGACTCAAAACAAAACGCTGGAACAAGACACTTTTGTTTGTAAAAATGGGCTGGCACTCAATGAGTTAAATGCTCCACTAATCTTGTCTAGTCAGCTGGTATTCACACCACCAGGAATATAGCACTGGCTCTGCTTAATTAAGTGCAGTTGTTATTAATATTGTTAATTACACCTGTGTTTTCCCTGCTGTGATGTGTCATGGTGTCTGCAATGATTGAGGTCTATTGTCACAGTTCTACAGGGGCATGCAGTGTGGATGTTGAGCGGTTATTTCCCTTTTTGCTTTTAGATGCTAAAAGTTGAACCACTTGACAGGAAAATAACAAAGAAGCTTAAATTGAACTCTTTACATTGTTTGTGTCGCACAAAGAGGTTGAACTGACTGTCTATGAGCATATACATACAGTTTGAGCTATGGCTATGTTTATCAGGCGTCCCTCTTCAAATCTCTCCACTATGTGTCTTGCACTGCGCACAGACATATGTGTTGACGACCTTCCTCTTGCCGCCTGCAGCTGTGTCATGCGGCGTGCCCAGTGCACCAGTGAATGGAGGTGTGCTCGCTGCTGATTACTCTGTCGGCACACGGGTGACCTACTTCTGCAATGGCGGCTACCGGCTCTCCTCCAAAGAGCTGACGACCACAGTCTGCCAGCCAGACGGCACCTGGAGCAACCACAACAAGATACCCCGATGCATCGGTGAGTAGAGGATGTTGGAAGAGGGTGATTTAGAGAGACGGGGTAACCGCAAGAACCCATGGCATGTTTGAGCGGAAATGGGATAGGATGAGAAAGAGTTATGGAGAAGAAACTGATTTTAGAAATCTGACAGTTTGAAAAATCCTCTGGAGAAGTTGTGGAATATCAAACATTTTTAACAAAACACTGTGCTGTAATAGAAGGTGTCATGGACTGCAGTCCCTACAGAACCATGCGTCGTGGTTTCATCACAGAAACACAAACTTGTTGGTTCGTGATGATAAGACGGATGGATGAAAGGGAGAATAATAGTTGGGAGGAAATTGTAGCTGGCGCTGGGGTGAGTATTTTTACATGCCAGTGCAACTCCTCCAAGTTTGAAAGTCAGTGTGATTGACAATGTTGTTTACTATTGAGACCAGTGTTTATTCCCTGCTGTATGTGTCTCACAGCAAAAGGGGAAGCCAGGTTTGTTTTGCAACTCATTTGGTTTCAGAGAGTTCCAGTTCTTTGTTGTGGAAGAATATTTATGTACAGTAACTGCAGAAAAGTTTCATTTTACATGGATTAGTCCATTCTACAGATTACGATTATCCTTCGCAGCTATTTGTATTTCTTCTACACTGCTGCTTCGTTACATGTTTTGACTTAGCAGTGTGTGTTCTAAGGATAAAAGAAATAAGAAACAGAAATATGTCCATTTGGATCATCCAAAACTAACGATATCTACTTCTCATCCTCTTTTTTTTCCTTTTCATTATCGGCACAGTCATTATGTGCCCGAGTCTCAGCTCCTTCTCTCTGGAACATGGGAAGTGGAGGATTGTCAACGGTTCGCACTACGAGTATGGAACTAAAATAATCTTCACTTGCAACCCTGGATACTACCGTGTTGGACCTGCCCATATCCAGTGCCTGGCAAATGGGGTGTGGAGCTGGAGAAATGAGAGACCTCGTTGTAGAAGTGAGTGACTTCTGCTGAAGCAACGCATAAATCCGACACTTTTAGATCACACAAATGCACATGAAAATGTAACTTTTGAACCAAAAGGATCTCTTTTATTTCCATTTTGTCATTGCCAGTGGTGTCATTAGGCCTATTTTGGGGGGGCAGAAGCCAGAAGAATTTTTTTTACAAAAAAAACACAGATAAATTCAATATAAAGTCACAAGAATATGAGTTTATATAAATAATCATGTAACCTTACTTTATTCATAATAATTCTTCCGGTTATCCCCCGGCCTGATTGTTGAAAATCGGGCCATAAATGCTGTTTTTGGAGGCAAACACGTGCACTAAAGTGCCCTCTTGGGAGGCAGAAAGGTGTGTTGAAGTTGCCGTCTTTTGAGGCAAAAATGTGCACTAAAGTGCCCTCTTGGGAGGCAGAAAGGTGTGTTGAAGTTGCCTTCTTTTGAGGCAAAAATGTGCACTAAAGTGCCCTCTTGGGAGGCAGAAAGGTGTGTTAAAGTTGCCTTCTTTTGAGGCAAAAATGTGCACTAAATTGCCCTCTTTGTAGGCAAAAACATGCACTAAATTGCCCTCTTGGGAGGCAAAAATGCGCCCTTTTCTTTCTTTTTGTTCCTGCCCTTCAGAAACTCTTTGCATGCCACTATACATATAGCCAGTTAGCCTCGCCAGGGGGCTAAGCCACCCATTTTTAAAACCTAGTGATGCCCGTGGTCATTGCATTGTCACAACAAATAAAACATCGGATGCACACACATCACATTGATCCCATAAAAACATTGTTTTGTTTAACAGGAAAGATGAAATTAATCAAACATTCATATCGAGCAAAACTAAAAAATCAGAGTCCCGTCCCACTTCAGGCACACTAGATTCAACACTGCACAACTTGAAGAAAGAATGCTGTACACACAGCTCACTTAATCAACAACTCGAAGATGCACTTTTGTTCTCTTTACCTACTCCCGTCTCAGCCGAAGCCAGATATTGTTTATTGCACGAATAGGAAATAAAAGCTTTTCTATGCTGCCATGGGAGCTGCTATTTGAGACGCAAAAGAGCTGAATAGCCTGTGTAATGGCGAAAGGAGATGCCAACCAGCATGATGAAAGATGTTGGTACAAAGGCAAACACCATCATTAGCTTCCCCATGAAATAGTATAGGTCACTCTTTTATCGCATTTAGGTCGGTGAGATGGGTGTAAACGACTCTCCCATTGACTCTGAAGATGGAAGCCAATTTCTATCTCCTCTTACTTTCTCTGTCGTTCGCTCTCACTCACTCTCCTCATGTAGTCTTCTTTCATTCTGCGCCTCCTCCTCTGACTATTTTCTTCCATCTTATTGCAGTCATTTCCTGTGGGGATCTGTCCACTCCCCCTAATGGGAAGAAAATTGGGACCCAGACTACCTTTGGAGCATCAGCCATTTTTAACTGTAACCTTGGCTATGTTTTAACTGGATCTGCAGTTCGAGAGTGTCTCTTGTCCGGCCTTTGGAGTGGGACGGAGACTCACTGCCTGGGTAAGCAGGGTCTAAATGTTCTCTCTGACTTTATAAAGGACAGCCTTGACCTGAGTCAAACACTGCTGGCGATCTGTTCTGACAGGATATATTTTTTGTTTGGGCCAACATGCCCAGAATATAACCAGATGGGGAAGCAAAGGGTGGCTGTAATTGTTTGTGTTGCTAAGCGTGTACGGCCAATTAAAGTAAACATTTAGAAAGATGGGGTCTGATTCTGACACTGTTTATAGTTTCCATTGGGATAGTACACATCAGACATCAGATCATAAGGTAAAATAGTGTTTTGTCAACTAGCTTTAGTTGGTTGGACCCCAGTGCTGCACGGTAAAGCCTCCCAGTCAGTGACAGTTGATGTTAAATTTGAGAGAGCTGCTATAGAGTCACAGCCACAATTTGAGCCAGTGTAGTCTGCGTGATACGCAGGTATAAGCCATATAGCCACTAAAAATCATCCACAACAACCGTATAACCACTACAAATGCACAAATATACGTATCAGGATGGATTCTAGGGGTCCATGATTGACAGGAGCCCGGAGAGGCCCCTAATACAATTATAATACTGACAAAATAATATGACAATCAGTAATAAACTCACAGTCACACATGTATTTTATTTACATTGTGTTGGTAACACTAAGTTTATTTGTTTTGGAAACATTTCTCAACATTCTCCCCCCTCTATTTGGTAAAATGGTTCAGTCCAGCTGCTCCTGCAGAGAGCTAACAGATAGCGACTTAGCTAGTGGAGGAGGAGACGACAGGATGTCTAAAAAGTCAGGAAGTTAAAAAATAAAAGTAAAAAAGTTCAGACAGGAGAAAGAAGTGAAGGGTCGACAGTTTGTCACCCAGTTCTTTCATAGGTAAGGAGGGTCTGTTAGTGGTTCATGTGATGGAAAGTTCTGGAACATTAGCCTGTTAGCTAGTCCTAGCTTTGTCCATAGTTTATAAGCTAGCTCACTTTTCTCCACATATTAGCTCATATTTCTGAAGAAAACTCTGGATTTATTCATTCAGTGCTTCCTCTACCAAGTAACTGTCATGTTATTTTCACAAATAAGAGAATTGTAGTCAGAAAATAACACTAAAATGCATAGTTTTATGTAAAACCATGTCAAAATTTTCCACTAAGGGGGGACCAGTAACATTTTCATGGGGCTAAAATCCCTGCAGACTTCATGCAGCCACACATGGGGTCAGAGTATACCCACTAGAATAAACCAGACTACACCACTAGCTTAAATGTATACACACAGGGAAATATGCTGGAGTTTAGCTTAACATGGCTCACCCCAGCTCTGAACTGTTAAAGAAAATGAGACATGCATAATTACTTGAGCTGCATTCAAACCCACACAGCAGCAGATTGCGACGGCATCCCTGGCAGATGCAGTAGTCCAGTTTATCAGCGCTGTTGCACCAGCACTCCAAGCTCCTCTCAAGTTCATTAAAAAAGAAGGGCACCTCTCTGCTCTTTGGTAATATGACTGTCAAGGTTAACATAGCTAGGGACCTCTCTGTATTGTTGCCTACTTCAGCACTGTCTTCATAGAATCTGGCTGCTCTCAACTGGAGTGTGATAATAAAATGAGTTTTTGCGTGTACGAGTGATTTAGGGAAATCAGACTCGCAATCAGTGGCAATTTCCCATGTTTTAAGCGTCAGTAGAATTCTACTGTGAGATTCCTCCTCTCTGAAAGGAATTTATTTTAGCTGAAAGTAATGCGATTACGTTCATGAGCGTATTGGCACCAATTTTGAGGAGTTTTACATGATTCTTCCTGTCTACTGTAGATGAGAAAAGCTGAGTTATCATCACAAGAGAAGCTGAAGCCAATGTGAATTTAGAAATAATAATTCTGAGATAATGAGTTGAAAAATGCTTTTATGAAGACACAAACCAATTTTGTTTGCCAGCGTTATAATTCCAAGTCCTTTTAAATCACCAGTTTCCTCATTTCATTTTATAATACAGTTGTCAAAATGCAAAATTATTCAAACGTGTCAGCACGATAAAAGTCGTGTTTCTACCTTACGACTATTATCAGTTGGCTCAGCGGACGTCACAGCAAGCTATTAGCCACAAGCACAGGAAAGTTGAACTGACACCACCAAGTGTTACAGGAAGTGTGCCGTCTTTACTGCGTCGAAGAAAATCACAGTGCTGTTGGGAAAGCTAATCATTAAGCATAATGAAATAGTAAAACATATTTACCGTGCTGTATCTTTTCCCTACAGCCGGTCACTGCGGTGTTCCAGAGCAGATTGTGAATGGGCAGGTGATCGGAGAAAACTTTGGTTATAGAGACACTGTGGTTTACCAGTGCAACCCTGGATTCAGGCTCATTGGCTCTTCAGTTCGGATCTGTCAGCAGGACCACATCTGGTCTGGACTGCTCCCAGTTTGTATCTGTAAGTACTCAAACACCAGTTCTATGCCTGTCTTACCACACTACACAAGCCTAGAATATGTGTATGTATATTCACAAGAAAGAAAAGGTGTTCAATGGTGCTGATTTGATTTGATTGTGTGGATGAAATTGAATTGAATTGTTAAAAAAAATGGAAAGCTTCCTGCTACTTCAGTTTTCAAAGCGCTGAAGTCAGTTGTTGATACATCCTCCTAATGTGATTCTCCATCACCTAGTCACCTATCGATGCAATGTGAAATGTGCTGTTTACCCTTTCCCAGTCGTGATCATGTCTCGATTCTTAATTATCCCTTTGTCCTTTTAGGTTAATTATATGATAATGATATTCCTATGATACGTGTCACTGTAAGTCATCTATCGATCATGGTTATTGAATTTTGTCTCTCTTATTGTCTTTTTCCACTCACTCCATCTTTCTCACCCCTCCCTTTGTATCCATTCTTGGCTGCCTCTCATCCTCCATCCTCCTCTCTGCCTCCTCCTTCCTGACATGTCCCTGGATGATGCGTGTCAACCTCAGCTGTCACATGTGGCCACCCAGGTAGCCCCATCTATGGCCGCACCACAGGTGATGGTTTCAACTACAATGATGTGGTGCGCTTCTCCTGCAATAAAGGCTACACCCTGGAAGGACCCTCCATCGCCCAGTGCCAGGCCAACCGCCAGTGGAGCCAGCAGCCGCCTACATGCAGAGGTAAAGTCTAACGACAGAGCTCATACAGATAAATGACTGACAGCTGGACTGACTTCAAGTATCAGGGGGATGCGGATGTGTCTTGACAGTTGCACAAAAAACCTGCTTGTCTCTGCCAGCATCTTCAGCTAAGGTTCAAACCAGACTGATTGATTCAGACAGAAAGGAAAAGCAAGAATCACTGCAAGATTTTAGTACTGGAAGATGCATCTTGTTCATATGCATCTCATCTCAAACAATAAGTGTCTTGTTCCAGCGTTTTTGGCCATTTTCAGTCATATTTCTAGACCCACAGAATATTTTGTACTATGTCTCTGAAAACACTGAATAGCTCAAATGAAAGAAGAGACTCTCTATTTCATCATGAAATGTTTGTTTTTACCTCGTTCCATTCTTGTTTTATCAGAGGTAGAGGACACTTTCACCAAAATCACCACTTTTTGTCCAGATTCTGTTTGTTTTGCTCTCTAATCTCGATCGTCTCCACTTCCTGCTTTGATCTCTGTGGTGTATACTGTCTCTTTATGTCCAATATTACTCACAGGCTGTGTGAGAGCGCCCTCTTGTGCCTGCTGCCGAAAAAACACTGACGTCTATATACGTCAATGGCACTCAAAGAGTTAACAATCTGCAATGATCCATTTCTGAATAGGGTACTTCTTTGATTATTACTACAACCAAAACTGTATTAACTCTTTGAGTGCCATAGATGTAGTTCAACGTCAAAGTGGTTTTTCAGCAGCGGGTCGTGGTCTCTCCAGAAGAGATGGTACACACCACAGAGATCAAAACAGGAAGTGGAGACGATCGAGATTAGAGAGCAAAACAAACAGAATCTGGACAAAAAGTGGTGATTTTGGTGAAAGTGTCCTCTACTCTACCTCTGATAAAACAGGAATGGAACAAGGTAAAAACAAACATTTTTTTCATGATGAAATAGAGAGTCTCTTCTTTCATTTGAGCTATTCAGTGTTTTCAGAGACATAGTACAAAAAAATTTTGTATTTGCCCATTTTGAGTCTTGAAATATGACTCAAAATGGGCAAAATTCTGGAGCAAGGTACTTTCTGTTTTATAACACGGCTGGCACTCAAAGAGTTAATGTTTGATAAGAGAAGCCACTTCTACCTAATTTTGCTCCTGTGAATCAGGCTAACCATCAGTGGAGCAGGAGGCTGCCAGCGAGCAGAAGTAGGATCCAGTCAAAGTGTTGGAACTGAATGAAATGGCTTTTGCAGGTGCTTTGTGATGGTTCAGGAATCAGAGGCTGGGATGACCGCAAGAATTCAGCAGCCAGCAGATATATGGTGGTCATTCAGGAGTCAGCAGCCAGTGACAGCCAGCATGGACTAGCATAGACACAGAACCAGAATGGATAGAGGCGCTGTCCACATATCTATTGAGTTGAATGAGAAAAATCACTATGTGTTCTACTTCCCTGAGTAAAGCATTCAGCAGCAACATCTGGAGCTTTTGCCTCAGAGCAAACGTAGTGAAACAGCAATAACGAGCGTGCAGCAGAATGTATGGAAAGGGGAAAGTAAACGGGGAATTGTTTCTACACTTTTACTGCCAGTTTTTACCAAGAGGCTCGCTGCAGGGAGAGATTACTTTGAAGGCAAGAAAGCTCAGAGTATATTTAGTGGAAGACATCTTATTGAGAGTGTGAGATGGTGGCTGTGTTTTAGTTGTGTCCAATTTAGTTTGCACAGGTTAGGCTCATTAGTGGTGTGTTTACAATCAGCAGCACTCCAGACATTCTTTGGAAAAGAAATATGTTGTGTGCACAAAATAATTTTAACAGTTTGACAGTATTTGTTTCCCCACCATTTACATTATTTTCCCCAAAATAAAAAAGGGAAAACACAGTAGATGTATTGTACAGAATGATGGTAGGTTTTTATTTTAACAAAGCATATTTGCCTTTGAAAATGATTCAAGCTGTAGGCAGCAATTTGCTGCAATGTGAAGATGTGGTAAATGGTAACTGATAGAGGTGGGAAAAATATTGATATATCTAAATATTGCAAAACTTATGATATATCCACATTGTGTGTGTGTGTATATATGTACATACTGTATATACAACTTGTATTTTAAGCTGCATTTTAATTGTCATCTATGTAGAATATCACAATATATTGAAATATTGCAATAATGTATCATTGTAAGTATCAATGCCTCAAGTATCGTGATACGTATCGTGAAGTCATTACCGATACCCACCCCAGGTAACTGATCAGGAGGCAATCATTAAACATTGAAGAGCTGTATTTAAATGATGTCCATTGTGGCTTCAATTGTTCTGCTATCTCTGGATCTGTTCGGCCATGGCTAGATTTGCCAAATTTTGCCCTTTTATAAATATCCCTCCTCTTGGCACAAGTTTTGTTGGCAGTCAGATGTGAAGAGACAGAGACAGTTTTCATTACTGTGAATATTACCGTGGAGACTGATCTGCTAAAAGATCAAAGGAGTAAAAATCATATTTAACTGTCATGACTCCCTTTGTTAAAATATATCAGTTTGCACTAAGGTTTTTCACAGCCAGGTTTTTCTTACATTTGCATTATTGATTTAAATGTAATGTTGCTCTGAACTTAATTTCACCCTCATCTGCTTAAAGCTATCTGAACCACCTTGTCAGCAGTGTGGTTTTAGAGACTTCAGCTACTTTTTCAATGGGTGCTTGTGAATTTGCGACAACAGATGTGCCTTTGGTTCTATTGTTTTCAGGAGGAAGGAAGTGTTAGGTGATATTATTATTGACAGTGTTTAAATATAGCCTGGACTGATTTGTCTCCCTGCTTTGTAGAATAGAGAAGAAGCTGCAGATCAGGTCACATCAACAGCTCTATTATTAACTCAGAAATGAACATGCTGACAGATAGTATTTATGCAGATGAGGCTTCAACCAAAGGAGACGGCGAGGCTTTGAGGAAAGAAAAGTCATATCCCCACTGACGATGCTGGGTGGAGTTAATTAGACAGATTGCCACATGACTGGTTCTATACGTCTTGTTTTTCACTCTCTGCCATGTTGAGGCAAAATTATTCATGGCAGAATTGAACTTGTCCAGATACTCTTATTCATAAACTATATGTGACTATAGTAGCACACATAAATAAGACAAAGACCTTTCAACAAAACCTTGACAGTAACTATAAAGTATATGCAGTGATATGAATATCTTGTACCACTGCAACCTTGTTGGCAGAGATGATCACACACAGGATATTTATAAGACAGGGTTGGAAACTACCAAGCAGTGTGTGTGTGTGTGTGTGTATATATATATATATATATATATATACAACAACACATATATACACACATTTGCCCTCATCCTGTGCATCCTCCTGGGCCCTTTCCTTTAACCCTAGTGACACTGCTGCCAAGAAGGGCTTATTCACTTTAGCTTAAATTATCTATGAAAACCACGAAACATTGAGGAACAGCCTCTGCTAACCATTATTACAGTATCACAGCACATTTATGATTAATAGCACTGATAAGACTCCATTCAGGAATACATTTAGTTTCTCAACTATGCACTTCCAACAGTAATTTGGGTGAAATTACATCAGAAACGTCTGTTTATCCTGAAATATCCTTGCAGCAACAAATATGTATTTCATTGCTATCTTTATTCTTCCATTAGGATTAAACTAATTGAATGATTAATGATGGCATAAATGTATTTTGTTCTCTTTTCTTTTTTTTTAATTCAGTGGTGAACTGCACAGATCCTGGAATTCCTGCTAATTCGATCCGGGAGAGTAAAATCGAGCACGGGAACTTCACATTCGGCAGCGTGGTCTTCTATGACTGTAACCCGGGATATTACCTGTTCGGATCATCAGTGCTCACCTGCCAGCCGGCAGGCCACTGGGACAAACCTCTACCAGAATGCATCGGTACAGTGGCTACTTTAATAATATTAGTATTGTTTAATATTACCTGACAAGTCATGGTACGCAGTTTATTGTTGTCTTTTTCCTCAGTGCATCAGCTGATCCACCTTTCAATGCAATTAGTGCGTTTAAGCTAAAGTTAATTAATTGATACACTTAACAAGAGATGCAAATAAAAATTAAGAGGAGTTTCACTCTCGATTGAGTGTCCACAACCTTGTTTGTGTCCTCATTTGCTTCTAGAGTTTAAATGGTGCAAGTTGCTAAACGCTGTGGTGGCTTAGAGCATCTGTGTAATGTTCGATGCCCCAGTGGCTTATGGTTATGTTGCACTGTGCCTAATTGAGAGATGGGGAAACTGTCATAGGGCCAGTTGTTCAGGCTATAGCTAATGTCCCCTCAAAAGTAAGCGCTCACATTGTAACAGCAACCGTCGATGAACTGTAGGGGTTATCTCAGGTTGTAACATTTCTCTCAAACACCTGGCTCATCATGCACTCTACTTTTGTTTGTAATGACCTATTTCCAGTGAAACGATCTAAAGTAAACCTCTACATTTTGCACGCAGCCTCCGAAAGCACTTCATTGCAAGGAAGAGGGATGACGCACAACATTTACTTTATCAAATGGAATAGTAATTAAAGAGATACACAGAAGTGCCTGTCTCAAACATTTATTCACATCTCCAGGCATCACTGACTCTTTGTTAAGAAGTGAGATTTGCAGAACTTCTCTTGCTAATTAAATAACAGCACACATGCATATATAAAGGTCAAAAGAATAATAACGTAGCACAGAAATGTACCAATGTTGTACCAAATTAGATTTTAACCCTGAATTTAAAATTCATAAAAAGTATTTTAATAATTTTCTATTTAATGATTACATTTTTTTGGACAGTGAAATAGTTCTGAGGAAGCAACCAATTTCTGTTTTGGTATTGAGGCAGAGAAGTCTTAGTTTTGATGCAAGCATAGAGCCACAGCAGCGTAGATCAACATGCTACTGGACTGGTTGTCAGTTTTAGAAGGGTTTTTTGATGAAGCAGCACACCATCTGATATCAAGCCATTTATTAGCGACAGAAAACAGTGGGCTGCCTTTCACCTATCGGCTTGAGTGGTGATTTTGGTGAGCCATGCAACACTAAGCCGTCCATCCATTCACTCATCCATTGATAATCTTATTTCCTCCCTCCCTGTCATGCAGAGGTGGACTGCAGCCACCCAGGTACACCTCCTCACGGAGTGATGAGCGGCGATAAGTTTACCTTTGGCTCCACGGTGCGCTATTCCTGCTCTGGAGACCGCCAGCTCATAGGAGACTCATCACTCACCTGTCAACTGAACGGACACTGGAGCGGCCCGCTGCCCCACTGCTCAGGTACGCAAATACAAATGTAGTCATGCACATACACACATTCATAAGGCCAAATACAGTTCTCTCTTTTTCAATCTTTCTTATGACACCATCATCAGCATCTCTCTTAACTCACTGAGTGCCAGGTGGTTTTTTTTTTGTTTTTTTTTAACATTTTTGCCCATTTTCAATCATATTTCTAAACCCACAGAATATTTTGTACCATGTCTCTAAAAACACTGAACAGCTCAAATGAAAGAAGAGACTCTCTATTTCATCATGAAAAAAATGTTTGTTTTTACCTTGTTCCATTCCTTGTTTTATCAGAGGTAGAGTAGAGGACACTTTCACCAAAATCAACACTTTCTGTTTGTTTTGCTCTCTAATCTTGATCGTATCCACTTCCTGTTTTGATCTCTGTGGTGTATACTGTCACTTCATGCTCTGACTACATCTCCCAGCAGCCCCAACATTACTCACAGACACTGTAAGAGCGCCCTCTTGTGCCAGCTGCCGAAAAACCACTTTGACGTATTTTTACATTGATGGCACTCAACGATTTAAAAACTGGTTGCCGTCTGATTTATAACGTGGAGTATCTCTTCTTTATAACTCAGTCTGTGTTTCCTCAGAAGTTGAATTTTTTACCCAAACCTATTGAAACACATTTTCTCACTTACCTTGAGCCACACAGATTTAGTTTCAGTTTTAGCTGTATTTGCCCAGGCGTAGAGATATCTGTGTCTGAGATCGCTGCCATCACCCCAGTATCATAGCGTTTAATGGAATTCTGTTTGTTGTGTTTATAGCATTAAAAAATGACTTTCTCGAGAAACAATGCCCCTAATGCTCCACAAAACACACTGTCAACAGTTTTCTTAAGGGCTATTTTCAGTAGTTCCAATGAGAACTGTTCACAGCAGTCTCTGTGGATTTCACAAACAGGACACACTTTCTGAAGAGACGAGTCGCTTTTGAATTATTTAAGTGTAATTTCTCAAACAAAACTATTGTATTAAAGCCAGTCAGAGCTGTTCTAGTGTCACCATGCTTTTTTTTTTTAAATATGTCCCAAACCAACTGTCTCTATGGCTGGGAAATGGAAACCACATCACAGTGGTGTAATACTTGGCATTAATTTGGCCCAAACCTGTGTGTGGTTCAGCTCGAAAAAGCACAAGGTAGTTATCAGCCAACTCAGCCAATTTTCTGTCTGCAAACTAGGAGTTCGTATTGTTCCTATATGCCAAAATATTTGACCATCGTTGTCCACAAAATTCCCCATCTACTTAAAAGCAGTTTTCAGAATAAGCTGGTTTATCTGATCTATCTGCACTTGGCAGATGACGAATGCTTGAAAAAAGGAGCAAATAGCCCAAAAAATAACCTTTATCAATTTATTTCTCTTCGATTCAGTGATAAGGAGTTTTGACTCCACACCTCCACCAAAGAAGCAAGTGTTGCTTCCTGCATAAAAGATTCAATCCACTGATAGATATCACCCCTGACACGACCTAAATACAGACTTTGGCAACTAAAAGTTTTTACAGCATTTTTTTTAGTCCAGCACTTGCAGACTGTTCTCTTGACGTTTTCTGAAAACCTGACGGGAAGTTTCTTATAGTGAATGTCTGCAAATCTACAAACTTCCCCCTTTATTCCCCTCTGCGCTCTTCCCTCCCATCTCACTTAAGCAGTCCTGACCATTTAAGTGGATTCTCTTTACCAAATGTTCACTTGGTTTGTTTGACTCGCTGACCCAGAAGTAACGTTCGTAAGCAGAATTGTATGACGGTGTTTTCCTCTTCTTTAACTGGGAGCGCGAACTCTCTACTCACCTTCAGTTTTTTCTGTTTACGGAGACAGTTGCAAAGTGAGGCAGCAGTTAAGTTCTACTCCAGGATAATAAGGAGATACACATAATTGTAGAGACGCAAACAGTCAAAGTTCCCATTGATTTTTGTGCTTAGCTTTGCTAAGTGGAAGGAGTGACACAGAGGTGTGGTGGAGTATTTCTCTTTGTTTGCACCTGTATAATTTTCTGTTTCACACAGACTAATAACTGTTTTTAGACCTGAAATTATAGCCACAATCTAATAAAGCTTGAAAAGCTTATGGTCCAAAGAATGAGATTTGAGGAGTTTTTTTCCCCCCTTCTTCATCTTAGTCTTTAAAACCAATCTGGCATCTATTGTTGAGATGATTTGATCAGCACCCTGCTGTTATGATAAACGAGCCTCTTGGAAAATGATGATTTTCAATTTGATGTTTTATTTCATTTCATCGCTCACTCTGAGCTGCGGATCACCAACATGAAATCTGCTGCCTCTGTTTGAAGAAACCAGGAAAATCTGCTTTGTTCTGACGAAAAACATTTAAAGGGGACATATCATGCATATTCCAGCACTTCCAGTTTGTACTAGAACATGTTTACATCCTTTTATGTTCAGGAAACACATTATTTTTGTCATGCTGTCCAAGAAATACCCTGCTCTGATTGGCTTCTGTGAGAAATTGTGAATCGTTGAATTATTGATGTGTCTTATAGGTTGGTAGAAACTCCAGATACCCAAGTGCATGTCCCGTTTAATGCCAAACTAGATTCAGTGCAGTTAATTTGACTTGTCCAAAACATAATCAGCATCAACTCATCACTTGGAAAGTAGTCCCAAGTATTTAAACTGTCCAAGAGCAATTGCTGTTCAGAGTAAACCCCAGTGGAGGGATTTGTGCAGCAGAACAAGAGTCCTGGGTCAGTGACCAAATGATTTCAGTCATTAAGTGGCGCTGTGATTTACCAAGCTAAAGAAAAAGGGTGCACTGAGCCATAAAAGATAAGACAAAGTTTGATTACATGTAATCAAATCACAGAAATACAACTTCAGTTACACTCAAAAAAGCCAAACTGTGTGTCTGCTGCATTAATCTAAGTGTAACGTGGCTTCTACCATATATAGTCATGTTTTGTGGTTGAACATCATTAAGTAATGTTATTTTAGCATGATGTGCAATAACTTAACATTGTGTAAATTAATTTATGTTGACAGAACCTAATGCATTTTGGGTAAGATAGTAAATTGCGTGCAGAACTCCAGAGCAGAAGGTGGCAGTAGTGAGCGAACCGGGAGTTTTAGAAACTTTACTTCCTGAAGTTCAGTTCAAAACACATGCTGAGAGTCAACAATGAAGACGGTAAGATAAGTCCTTTACTTAACTTACAATATCTTTAAATTCAAAATAAAACACTGCACAGAAATATCACATAAGTTTTTATTGTCCGCTTTGTTAATTTTGAACGATTTATTTCATCACTGAACGTTTTCGTAGTGTGCTCGCTAATCATAGCAGCATTAACAGCTAACCACAGCAGCATTAGTTGCTATGGTTAGCCGCTTAGCATTTGCATCGCTTGCTAAATGAGCGTATTATAATTGAGTGGAAATACTTTCCAAAATGATATTATATTCATCCAACAAGTGATTGTTAATTATGTTGGATTTACCCCTCTAAATTGAGTCATAGTAATGTCGACACCTTATGATGACCCAACATGTTTACATTTATGTCATTCAACAAAATTTCTTGCTAGTACAGAAATGAAGTATGTGTCAGACTATATAATAGCTATAATAAATCTATAATATTGATATTGATGTTGAAATGTGTTTTCCTCACATGGTCACTCAAGACACTGATACCACATCAGTGATTCTAATTAAGAAATCAGCAAATTATATTGGAAATTAGGCATCTTTTGTAGATGATCGGCTCAGTGATTTCCAGATCCACGGCATCTGTTTCTGTCGTTGCAGAACTTAGAACCATAACACAGCTGTAACTGAGCTGTTGCTTACAGGAACTAAATCTGTGATGCAGCAAATTCCCAGAGAGTTTTAAATTAGCGTGAGTGTACATTTTAACATCTACTTTTCACAAGCACATTAGCAACAACTTCTGAGGTGATGCAATTAGTGCTGCAGTGTTTGCAAAATAAATGAGCTATCTGGGAGTGTTAATGTGTGTTTAAATGCCTCTGTCTATTGATGCTTCTGCAATGATTTGAAAGTTTATTTGCAGGAAGCTTGCTGCATAGTCTATAGACAGCTTTATCTGCAGGACTGGAAATTATTCAAATGGCACATTTGTATTCTCAGAGAGTGTTCATCACCAATAGCAACAAAATAATTTGGGCAATGAATTCCTCAGAAGTCCAGCAACAATTCTCATTCATGTATCCATCCATGCATCTATCCTTCCTCTCACCCATCCTCCTTTGTTAATTTGGAAGAGAAGGCTTAAAACTGCTTGCAACGCCATTCCCCTTTTGTCCTCTTCTTTTGCATGGCTGAGTTGAAGGCCTTATTATTTCTTCACAAAGGGAGCCTGGTGAACGGACATTAACTCAGATTCAAACCAAATCCGCCACCATCCCAATTAGAGAAATTATAGCTGTCACAGTGCATGCCGAGCCGAGCCGAGCTGCCTCACCTAATGAAGCACCGACAGCTGCTGCGAGACGTACACACTCAAGTGGATGTGCACACACAGGCAACAAATAAGCATGCATACCTAACATGCAAAGACAGACAAGGAGACACATATACACTCACATTCATTCAAGAGCACATGGTTTCACATACACTCATTGCTAACCACAGCCACACACAAACTAATCATATCCAGCTGTGAGCTCCTGACCTGACAAATCCACGATGTGCACATGTGAGCAGTGGGATGTGTGTAGAAGATATGAGCTTTGTGTTTGTGTAGTAAGACTTTGTCAACAAGTCCGGTATTACTGCAGCTGTTTGCTGCTCAGCAGCCAACACACAGGGAACGATGCACCGGGTGTGTGCACAGCTCAAGGAACAGGATCTCACAGTCAATAAAGCACAGCTCCTTCTTAAAGAGACAACACATACTGAACCGTACAGACAAATAGATCATGATCTATCTGTCTGCATTTCTGCCTATCTACGTCTCTTTCTGGAGTACCCTGTCCTCTGATGTAAAACATTTTTCTCTTTTCTAACCTTTACCGGTTTCATTTTTGTCAGCGGAAGCAGCAGTGGAAGTTGTGTTTGATGTTTTCCTTTGCTCTGAAGATCCCCAGTGATGCAAAAACAAAACATCCTACTCCCTAGACTCCATGCTGACGCACATCTCTCACTTTTCATTGCACATCCTGGTCGCACAAAAAAGCGTGCAAGAGACACGATAATGTGTAAGGCAAAAGCGTTTTTGCTTTAGGTGTGTCATATGTACGTCAGGTAAATTCCTCTGCGTGAATATGCATATAATGTGTTGGTGACGTAGAAAAACAGTTGAGACTAGGAACCCAGGAGGGGTACTGACGGGCCCTCGCAGTGTCGCACCACCAGCCAAAATCACCCAAAATCCAGAAAAGCTGTTTTTCACAGCAGAACATCAAAGTTTGGAGCAGTGCCATGGCCACACTGCTTTAGGTGTGTCATATGTACATCAGGTGAATTCCTCTGCTTGAATATGCTGAGTGTTGGTGATGTAGAAAAACAGTTGAAAAAGACAGTTTGTGATGGATGGGAGGTGAAGGTGAATGGATCCAAAGACTGTTGTTCGAGCCTGGTGTTTTGTTTTTTTACAGCAGTAAATGAAATATATAGCAGCATTTACATAAATATAACGTGGTAGTTATAAATACAAGTATATATACAGCAAGCTTTGGAATTCATAGCAGCAGGAATTGGAAATATATGGCAGGATGGAGATAATGTCTATTAAGTTTAGCAGGAAAAAAGCTCTTGTTAAAGCAGCTGAGGGTGTGAGGAGTCACTGAACGTTTTCTGGCATTTAGTTCTGTACTTAGTTTATGTGCTTATATACTTATAAGTGGCTTTGTTGCCTGAAACGTTATCCTCTGATGGGTCTATTACAGGCTTCAACCACAACATAAAATGTTCCCTAGTAGCTGGCTCTATCCTGACTCCATACCGGTCATCACTCTGTAATTCCTTATGGCTCAGATAGAGAACATGCTTCATATTTTCACCCATCAGTGATGGCACTAATGGGTATGGAAAGGGAAGTTACAAGAGACACAGCATTTTTTTTATCATCTATAGATGTGCAGGACAGGTGGTGCAAGAGTCTGAAAGTGCTGTATGTTCCTCCACAGAACGCAAGACAGGAGAGATGATTCAGTATAATGAAAACGCATTTGGCTTCAGAGGTCAAACTGTATTCATCATTTCTCATAACCACAGCTGGTTGCCTTTTAATGCTGGCCCTGCTGTTTTTATGGACAGAAAGCTCCTGGTTTCAAAGCAGTGAAAGGTATTGGTCCTCCAGGTTGTTGGCGCGCTGACAACTGCTCATTGGTGCATTGTGTGTTTTATTGCTACTTCCTAGAGGACTCAAAAGATGTACAGTTTGAGTCTAAGCCTTCTCTGTATTGTCCCTCTGCTTGACAGGAACACTGTGTTGTAATTCACTGCCATACCAACTTAAAAGGGCCCATCTGTGAACACACAAAGACAGTTAAAGCGAGTGCCGTCTTCACTTTCCTGTTTACGTTGCTCCTTGTCTGGTTATCGCCCATTGCAGGTGACTCGGCAGGTACCTGTGGGGATCCTGGCACACCTGCCCATGCCAGCAGGGAGGCAGGGAACTTCAAAGTGCGTAGCAAGGTTCGCTTCACCTGCACAGTGGGACATACGCTGTATGGTTCAGCTGAGAGGATCTGCTTCCCCAACGGGACCTGGTCGGGCAGACAGCCATTCTGCAAACGTAAGGGAAATCTATCAACTTTCTCTGTGATTTTATGTATAAAACAGTAGGAGAGGGTTTCATAGAAGTCAAGTTAAGTCAAAGTTTATTTCTAAGGCACTTTTTAACAACCTGGGTTGACCAAAGTGCTGGACAAGGGGAGCGTATAATCATACATGCACTTAACTCTTTGAGTGCCAGCCATTTTATAAAACAGAAAGAGCCTTGTTCCAGCGTTTTTGCCCATTTTGAGTCTTATTTCAAGACCCACAAAATATTTTGTACTATGACTCTGAAAACACTGAATAGCTCAAATGAAAGAAGACACTATTTATTTTCATCTGTGGTGTGATGAGTTTGATCCAGCCTTGTTCAGTGAAATGATGTGGTTCTTTGAAAACTTGTCGTAAATGTTTGACTGTACAATCTTGCAATCCACAATAACCCTAATAATACTCTCACACACGAGCTGTCGTATCAAAACATTTCAAACTGTAACCAGCCTTGGATTACAAAAAAACACTGACTGCAGCACATGGACAGCATGCAGCCACAAATGTGCATAGATAGGTGCTCATGTGCATCCCCATCTACGCACACGATTGATTGCAAAAGTTCCCTAACAGCACTGCAGCAGATGGATAAGCATCTCTCTGCTGCAGCCTGGTATTTCCTGCCAGCACATGGTGCTGTGACTAGCTTCCAGATTGCAACCCAAAAAAAGTCATTAATTCTCGACACCTAAAGCCAAGTTCTTTTTGGATTGTGATAAATGAATCATTGTGGATTTTGAAGATATTAGTTCAGAGAGCAGCAGCTCTACATCTCGCATAAATTACCCCCCAGGGGTCAACCGGATATTGAGGCGGATGTGTGACTGCTTCTGCTCTCTTCTTCTTTACTTATTGTCCTTCATGTTGGTATAATTTTGAGTATGTTCGGCCAGTGCACAGGCTTTCTGGACTACTCTCTATATGTCTGCCTTTTATTCCAACTCCCTTCTTTCTCCTTTTATCTCCCTTTCCCCTGATGTCAGCTTTTATCTCTTGCGTCTGATTTCTGTATCTTAATCTCATTGTCTGGGTGTCTCTCCGTCCCCGTCCACTCCTCCATCTGTCCCTCCCTCCCCTCCTTTTACTCCACATCTCCCTTCCACTTCCTTTTTATCTCTGCATCTCCCCACTGAACTCCTGATTTAAAGATTGTTTTAGCCGTCCCTTCACCCGGCGGAGGGAGGGGGCAGAAATTCACTGGAGCCTGAATGAGTTTCAGTGCTGTCTGTCTGTGATCTAAAGCCCTGTCTACTGTTAAAGCCCATCCATCCGTTATCCACAACCTTTCTCAGTCACTGGAAAACAGTCACTGTGGATATTCAGCTTAATATCCATCTGTCTGTCGTCTTTTGTGTCTTAAATTGCGAAGTGAGGAGCCAAAGATGCTACCATTCGTTCATTTACAGTACAATAGTGTGAGCAGGATAGCACCTGGTGTGCCTGAGTGACGGCTTTGCACATTGATGAGTGTTTGTGCGTATGTGTGGTAATTGAGAAATCATCACCGCACCACCTACGAGAATCACTATTTCAGATTTTCCAGGCAATTAAGTGATTGAGAGAGCATATCCGTTTCATAATCAAACATGATTTAGAGCAGAAGAAAAACACATGAAACAAAGTCTGTCCTTTCCCCTCTTCAGGGATGCATTTCTGTTGGCGTGCTCTCCAAATGCTTTAAAGGCCCAACCCTCCGGTTAACTGTTTTTCATCCCCAGTGATTGAACATCTCAACTAACATTTGCATGAAATGCTGCCCCTTGTCTGAGTTAAAATTGTGCCTTAAATTGTCAGGAGTGATATTACAAATAATTCAACTCTATTCATTATTGAGTAAAATTTGATAACTAGAAGTTCTGTTATTGTTAAAACGTGGCTGCCAAGTTTCATATTACTCCCATGGTCCTCTTCTTGTTTTTAGACAGGAGTAACTGCCATTACCGTCGATGTACTATGGGACTCGACAATACACAAACTGCGCTTTATTTACTGATGAGTCATCAGTAGTGTGATGGGGATTTTTGTACTGCTGCACCAGCTCTGCTCATTAGCTTCTCTTAATAAAGCTGTGATGTCTATAGATTAGTGGTTCTTTACTATTTCTTTAAAAGAAACTGATGCATAAACCCATGATGTCGGACTTTGACACAAGCCGCAAAGCGAGTCAAGAAACTGCAAATATTATATCAGGTCAAAAGCAAAACAGCGATTATTTCATAAATAAATATTACTATTGACACAATATGGAAAGAATGTATTTTTCACAGCCTTTAATCACCTTGAGACCTTCAGGAGTCATCTTGCAGCCACCTTGGGGGCTCCCAGCTCTTGGATTGTGAATCACTGATATGGAAAATAGAAAATCCATTACTATTTTACACCTCTGACCTTCACCTTCTCTCTTTTCTCCCCTGAATTGCAGCGGTACAGTGTGGGAACCCAGCCACACCTGCTCACGGCCGTATTTCCCGTGTGGATGGCACGACCTTCTCCCACTCCATTGTGTATTCTTGTATGGAGGGCTATTTCCTCACCGGATCACCCTCACGTCAGTGTCTGGCTAATGGCACATGGTCTGGAGCGGCTCCAAACTGCACAAGTGAGTTTCACATGCAGAGGATACGAGAAACGCAGCAGAGCGCAAATCAATGTTTGTCCGTTCATCCCATTTAGTGCAGTCACACTTATACTCTTTTTCAAAAAAGGAACCTGGTGCTAGTTCAGTTCTGGTGCTTAGTTGGTTCAACTTTGCTTTCCTCTTTAGCAGCGGTCACTTTTCCGTTAGTAAGGAGTCTAGTCAGAGCCACGTCATTACATCACTGCAAAACATCAGTACATCACAGCATTTTTGTTTTCACCCAGCAAAACTTGTGCGGTGCAAAATCAAAACAAGGCTTTGCAAAAAATCCAGAGCTGATAAAACTAACTGTATGCCATTCTATTTGTGTCCAAAGACAGATTTTGAGCGAGCAAATGCACAAACAGGAGAAACACTGAGACTCAGCGGTGAATGCGGCAAGTTCAAAAATATATTTACTAAACACAGAATATATTTCTGTGCTCACAATGTTGTTCGCTCAGGAATGTGGCACAAATTTAATGCCATTTACCTGTTACTAATCACTTTGAGCAGCGACTCCATTTGATTTGCAATTGAACCAGGCAGTATTTACTCCTGTCTTGTTGGTCTCAATAACCCAACCCCAACCCCAAGACTTGGTGCTTGTCTGGCCCCAGTTTTAAGCACCAGGGGTCGGTGCTTAGACTGAGGAAACACCAAGAACTGTTGCTAAGTCAGGCTCTGGCTCCAAACCACCCCAGTGTAGGTATTACACCTACACTGGCAGTCACCAAATTTGTTATCATTGGTTTCAGAAAAATAGCTAAAGATAGGACAAGAAACATCGGGCACCCCTGGCAATAAGTCACATATGTCAACACAAGTGTCTATTGGGATGCCGTATGAACTTATTACACATAATTTATCCTGTAAAGCAGATAAATCTCTTAGAAAAAGTAAGACAAGATGATTTTCAATCCATATTTCTGCCAAAAGGAGGCCCTCTGAATGATCAACCTAAAGCTCAAATAGGGTATAATAAGATTTCAAACATCACATAGTGTAAATCTCTTTGAGCTTCCTCTCTGCAAAGCATCAGAGCTGTCAGGCGTTTTTTTTTATTGTCTGGATTTCAGTAAATGAGCCTTGCAGTAATTAAAGTATGCCAATCTATATTCAATTTGTAACAGGGTGACTATCAAACAAAATTACACATTGTTCTTCTCTCAGAAAATCACCATATTCCCTCTTCCTCGTTCTTTTTGCTTGTTATTGAATCACAAGGAAAGATAAATGGTATGAGCATAATTTTCAATTTTGGAATGAAATGAGTCTCTGGAGAGATATACACAGGAAGATGGGAGAAGGAGAGAAAGATGGAAAATTGGATTGAATAATAATGATCGAACATGCAGAAAACCAGAATAGCTTTCTTGCCTCTTTTTCCTGCTCATCACCAAACTTCTTACTGTTATCCTCCTGTACGCTATCACTACATTTTAATGATCAGTTCAGGGACATCGACATGCCATCAACATCAACAAGCCCTCATTAAGGAGGCAATCATTTTCACGGTTCGCAGGTAATCGATCATGTAGGTCACCAGATCAAAGTCACACAAGGGTAGAAAGAAAAGTTCCTCTTTTATATATACGTTTTTTCTCTTAACACTCTTGATGTTTGATAAATGAAATTTATAGAGCATGTTAAGGAATTAGTGAATCAGCAGAAGTGGGCTTGGAAAGAGAGGTGATCAGTGAACTGTGAAGTAAAGCCACAGAGCACTTTATGAAACAAACAGTAAACACTGATTATTCAGGAAGACTATTCGCCTCCTAACATGCCACTTGATTTATATCTACTTATTTTATTTCTTTTTTTGTTTTATTCCCTCGCTGTCCTAGTTTAACATGACAGCAAAATGCCCCGTCAGTGCTTTCTTTGTGTTTTTTAGCTTTCTGCCGCATCAGTTAATCAATAACTGTATTTGTCCCCAGTAATGCAGCAGTGGGATGCATACATTTAGCATGCATGAAACACAGGAATGCTAAGTAAAATTGATTCTCAGGCATCATTTAAATGAGCAATACAATATCCTAATTCACAGTGATGTCCTTTCATGCAAAGTAGCTGAATTCAAAGCCTGATTAAACCTGATTTAAGTGGTCCAACAAAGATCTTTAAGGTGCTACATCATGTCACTAATGCAGGTTTTACTAGGAGCAGATTCTTGGAGTGCATGTAAACTCCTCTTGACATGATTTCTCCCACTAACCTCTTTTCTTTGGAGTGAGGAAGTATCCTAAATGAAAAAGCTGTTCAGTTGTTGAAGTCAACAGCCTGCAGCTTCTCTGCTTTGTGCTGACTGACTGGGGTTTTAACTCCACATCGACAGGCGCACACACACAAGATGTTTCTTGAAAGGCAGGAATTTATCTTTGCATTTTGCTCCTTAAAGTTCTGAGTCTGACTTAAACTGTCATTATACCAAGTTACAGTGATATTGTAGAATAAATACCACTTGGGAAATTATGTTCTTGCATGATGGAACTGACCTGAAAAAAGGGAGTTCACAACATAAGACAATTCTGACAGATTAGTTTATTTTTTTACTCAAACAGTTTCCATAAAAGGCAAGTGGCAATGCATATATAGAATAGAATGGAATAGTTTTGTTTTTTGTTTATCCTCCAGTGGGGGAAATTCACTCGCCACAGCAGCATAGACAAATTACAGTAATGAAAAAACAAACAGCAGCAAAGACACAGTAGAATAGTAATAATAATAACAGAATAAATATTTACAATATGTACTAAATAACAAAATATATTTCAATTGCAATGAAATGTTAACTAGAAAAGCACTCAGAGAGCACAGACCTCTGCCAAGGCGGCGGCAGTGACTTTTTATTTAAAGTTACCCCCTGCCACCAAGGAGGTTATGTTTTCACCAGGACTTGTTTGTTTGTTGGTTTGTTGGTTTGTACAGTGACTCAAAAAGTTGTAGACAAATTTTGACGAAAGTTTCAGGATTGGCCCGAAGTGGCCTAACTAAAATAGATTTAATGACACCACTGTGTGAAGCAGGGTGCTCCTGGTAACCATTCATTTCTTGTCAGTGTTGTGGTTGCGTTCTACTTTCTTCTGCCGTCAGCGTACAACCCCAGCTGATGACCCCATGTTGTCTCTGTAGCATCTCTCTGATGTATCATGTCAGGATACAAAGTTAGTTTCACCCAGTGATGATAAATAGGTCCAAGTGCCGAGGTCCTTGGCAGCAGTGGAAAATAAACAAACAGAAATTAATTTAAGGGAGGAGGCGTTCGCTGGGACAGCCGTATGCATCAAACTGGCGTCTTACATTTAGGTGAACAAGTCAAGAATGATTCTCTAATAAGTAGGCACAAATTAGGGCTGTACGACTAAACAAGGGCTGCGAAAAAGCGATCAAATAGAGCCTGGCGGCTTCCAGCTCCATCAGAGATAGCACTCAGTTAAGACCCGACAATGTAGTGGGCAACACTCAGCCATCTGTTTACTTTGGTCAAATCCTGCCATGAGAAGAAGCCAGGAATAGGCATATGAAAACAAATAAGGTCCACACATTTTCATTAGTTTTACCAGGCTTTATGTCCCCCCGATTTAGACAAAAATATACCAAATATTCAAAATAATATAATCACAGTAGTACATTTTAGAAAGGGGATGTGTAATATATGAAACACAGTTATTGCTTTTAGATTTACTGTACAATAACTAAAAGTCCTGTTAAAAATACAATATCATACAGAATCCCTCAGGATTCAGCACAACAGCTGCTATGTGGTGAAGCTTTTATTGTTTGTTGAAAGACAAACACAATGACTGTTGCAGCAACTTCTGTCAATATTTCTTATTTTCACCTAACTGAATATAATAGTAGAGGCATTTCAAATCATTTTAAGCAAATCCAATTTAAAAAAAAAAATGCAGCACAGACACACCGACATAAGGTTTGCTACACGATAAGCACCAGGGGCATCACAAAGTTTTAAGGACGGGGGGGCTGAGTCCCCAGATGAGGTTACTTTGGCTATATACTGTATACTATGTGTATATATATCTGCTATGTAGGGCAGGAGCGAAAAGAAAAAAGAAGGGTGCACTTTTGCCTCTAAGAAGGCACTTAACCAGCCAACAGGGCAGTTTAGCATGTTATGCCAAACGGGAGCATTTTAGTACGTATTTTTGCCTCCCACGAGGGCAATTTAGTGCACGTTTACCTCCAACGAAATAGAGAGTCTCTTCTTTCATTTGAACTATTCAGTGTTTTCAGAGACATAGTACAGAAATATTCTGTGCATCTTGAAATATTACTCAAAATGGGCAAAAACACTGGCACAAGGCACTTATGTTTTTTAAAAAAAAAAAGGGCTGGCACTCAGTGAGTTAAAGTTCTACATTTTCACAAGTATCATTTCTGATGCAACTTACTCTTTTTGTCCGCTGATAACAGTGATCACCTGCGGCGACCCTGGTGTTCCTGCAAATGGACTTAGATTTGGTGACGACATCACGGTGGGCCAGAATGTGACGTTCACATGTCAGCTGGGATATGTGATGACCGGAGGGGACGACGCCGTCTCAAGGACCTGCACCAGCAATGGCACCTGGAGCGGCGCCATGCCAGCATGCCAAGGTAAGTGCCAACCGCAAATGCACACTTGCATAAACTGTACGGTCCACGTGCTGCAGCAGACAGTCAACCTTGATAACCATCAGACCGTGCTGTAACAACCTTGGCACGCTAGCACACTGTCACGTACAATATAAAGTACATGCTTACACCCTGAGATCTAATGAGATTAGCAAGCAAGGTGACACAGAGCTTCCTGCGTGGTCAGATAGCGTCATATTTTTCACTTCAGGGGGCTGATAACAGAAGTACGAACAATACATAAGGTTGAAAGAGTATAGATGGACACATGCACACCCTTTGCAAGCATTATTTTATTTAAAATGATGTCCATTGCATCACCACATTTCGAAGGCAGCATCACACAGCTGGCTTAATACCTTTTAGAGCACTTGATCTAGGACAGAGTGATTTCACTGCACCTACCATAGAGTTACACCTGTGGTGGCACCGAGCCAAGGCTAAAAGTTCCTCTGACACCTGATGATGGATGGCTAACAAGTCCTCTTCATCACAACGAGGATCCCTCTAATTGCACTCCAACAGTTAATTACTGGCTTCCTCTCTCTCAAAGTTTGTGTGCACTCTACGGGCTCGATTAACATCAAAGTTAGAAAATCCACTAAGAGGACTTAGCTGTTGTACGCCCATCAGCACTACATCACTGCATGATTTATGACGCTCACGTCGAGGCATAGATTAGCACGTCTGCCACTGACACACAAAAGTAAGCATCGCAGGGAAGATTAACTTGTGCAGCACACAGTTCAAAAGTACACCAGGAATGGGAAGAACCCAAAAAACAAATGGCGGCTTATTGTTGCTAAGGAACTGATCCCAGGCTGCTGTATCCATGAGAAGAAAGCTGGCATTGTATTTGCCTCTTTAGAAATAGGAAAGGACAAGATGAACTGTGAGAGAATAAGAGGCAGAGTGTGGGACGGAAATGCACACAGGTGGCAGGAATAGTGACAGATAAGCTCCATAAAGTCAAACAGTCACAGAAAATCATTCTTAAAATGAGTATTAGGGATTGTAAAAACATGACGCCTGTTCATCTTTCTTCTTCTTCTAATGCAATGGCTGTTTTTGTTCTTTATATATATATATATATATATATATATGTATATACATATATATATATATATATATATATGTATATATATATATATATATATATATATATATATATATATATATATATATATATATATATAGCGTATAGATGGCTGTTATTGACCAGAAATAGTCTGTGTCATCATTTTTTCCTCAACTCAACTCACAGGAGGGAGCTGTGGTTTTAAGCCACACACTTCCTGCCCTCCTCAGGCTCCCTGCAGGACCTCGCCTAGAAGTTTACAGCATCCAAACTGACACTGATTTGTAATATTTCATGGGCGTGTTTCATTATTAATGCTCCCTGTTCTTTGGGACGTTGAAGCTGATGAATCGATGGTTGCACAGCTGTTACCCAAGGCGGACGGAGAGAGCGAGCGAGCGAGCATGGGTTTATTTGCGCATGCATGTGCGAATACAAGTATGTGAAGCTCTCAGCCTCAGAGCTCTAATCCTTGACAGCTACCGCAACAGCTCAGGCACTCAGCCTCGATGTTGCTGTGCTTGATAGCGGTGGTGGTGTGGGGTGGAGCAAAACCCTGGAGCTTAGCCGTCCTCATCGCGCTCACACCATGCATGCATGCATACAATCACATGTTGACATTCAGTCACACAAGAGTCTCTCTCATGCATGCACAGGTAGAGATGCTGACACACCTTTACGTTTGCCATCAAATCATACTGACCTGTATGCATCAGTCCTCCTTGCTCTTGAGCGTACAGTACTATTGATTTCTCTCATGGGCTAAATGAATAAAAGAAAGACAAGAGAGGAGTTTGATTACAAAGTCTGTGCTCTATATTAATTTTTGAGATTCCTCAGCGTGGATGGGGTATTAAGAAGCGGTCGAGATGTTTTTACATTTTTTTTTCTCCTTGTCGTCGCTCGCTTCCTTCTGCTTTGGTCTCTTTCTAAGATTATCTAGGACAGGCATTAGAACAGCCTGCTGGTAATCGTGGCTTTTTTATCATCTCTCTCTCGCTGACAGCCTACGCAGCAAGAGGTCTTAGAAAAGGACTGAGAAGAAAATCTATTTTCTCTTCTTGCATCTGAAACAGAAAACAACGCCTCTCCCAATAAGATGTGTTGCCTTTTTCTTTTGCATGATTGGGTTGGAGTCGAAGGTGCAGTGGTTCAGGTGGGGTGAGCTGTTTGAAATTGTCATGATGCGATGCATCTATCACCTTGTCATAGATTTGGATGATGAGACAGAGGGAAGCAAGAGAAGGAAAGGGGGAGGGAGAAAATTTGAGACCCAAAGGGACAAAGAGGTTTCATGTGTGCCGACGCCGTGCATAATTTTAACCATAATGTGTGTGCGTCAGTGAAGGCCATGCCACTTGTGTGTGATGGATTCAGGTTTGGCGTGTTCAGCTAAGAGGCACTAATGCTGCTTAGAACTACTTAGGAAAATGGGGACACTCTTCGCTTCCCATTCACTTCTGCCTGCCACCCATGCCTTTTTTTATTTTATTTTTTCATTTATTTAAAGTATTTTCCGATGCAGCGCTTATGGGATTAGTCGCCCTACTCCTCTAATCGGTATAATTTGCCTACTTGCACGTGTGCTCACATATTCACCCTCCGTCTGTCTTTCTTTCCTCCCTTTCTTTTTCCCACACAGACACAAATTAACTCTCTACTTTACAGCATGCAGCTGGGCATTTCAGAGAGGTATTTCAGAATGAAGTGCCTCTTTTTTCTACCAGGGCTCCTCAGCAACAACATGGAAATCCCAAATTGAAGGCACTCTTTACTAATTCATTAACATCAAAGAGAAACAATTTCAAGTGAGCTTGTTTCTCCTTGAAAACTTGAAAAAGAAAATTGCATTACCAAACAAAACATTAAAAAAAAAAACAGATTGCAACATCAATATGGTTTTGCCTTTAACTTTTACTCACTATTCATCATGGCCTAAATATGTTTCCAAATATAGCATCTAAAGCATATATACATGTTGTATATTGCGTGCAACATGTCCTTATGGAAATCTTTTTGGATCCACTGCCAACCAAGAACAAAAGATTGTTCCACCTTTGAGGGATTTTGTGAATATCCCACAGTGGCTTGCTCCACATTTACTGTAAGTTGTTGTGTAGAAAAAGTTTACGAGGAAAAGAAGAAACTTGTCCATCATGTGCCAAACACCTAACGTAAAATGTAAAATTAATGCAACTTCATTCTAGTATGTATGTATGAAAGGAAGCATCATCTAGGATCAAAACAGGAAGTGGAGATGATCGAGATTAGAGCGCAAAACAGAATCTGGACAAAAAGTGGTGATTGTGGTGAAAGTGTCCTCTACTCTACCTCTGATAAAACAAGAATGGAACAAGGTAAAAACAAACTTTTTTTCATGATGAAATAGAGAGTCTCTTCTTTCATTTGAACTAGTTAGTGTTTTCAGAGTCATAGTACAAAATATTCTGTGGGTCTTATATGACTCAAAATGGGCAAAAACGCTGGAACAAGACACTTTTGGTTTTCTAGAACGGCTGGCACTCAAAGAGTTAATATTGAGATGATGTATGTCCAAAATTGTTGCATTTGCCAAACAAAACAGCCTTTACTGTCCTACATTACATGCATTAAATTTGTCCTCTGCATTATCCCATCCTGTAAGGGAGCAGTGAGCTGCTATGCAAAGCATTCGGGAGCAAGTTGGGGATTAAGTTTCTCGCTCAAGGACACAAGGACTTGTAGACAATAGTAGCAGGGGGATCGAACTCATGACCCTGGGGTTTAGGGACAACCACCCTACCCACTGAGCTCCAGAGAAAATACATGCCATGTGGGAACACATTTCTACTGATGATACCCACAAATGTTATGAGTGGGTGCTGCATCCATATATTTTTGTCATTGGGAAAATAATGTTGTAATGGCAAAACACAAAATCCTAACGTGAGAGTCAATGTGACAGTTTAAGTGACTGGATTTGTAAACTAACCGCTTGATCCTGCCAGACAGTTGCGAGGCTCAGATATAGCCTGACTTCAAGTTGCAGATCTTTGTTCAAGTGTTTCATTATGCACAAGTATGTCTAAAAGTCAGAGAGACTTGGGGAAATGATGAGTGTTGAGGGAAGGTAGTGATGGTATAAAACAACTGCTATAATTTATTCACTTCCCTAAAACCCATATCCCATCTGCGTCCCTACGGGTTCATCTCCAAGTGCGTCAGAACAAACTCAGGGCTTTATTATGCATTCATTTATCACATTTGTTGAACAGAAAGTTTATGGCTTACACAGACAAAAGATGTCCCTTCATTTCTCAGAACAGAAACACCAGAATAAACCCACGCAGTCAAAACACCAAGACCGTTTTTCTGGACCAAAGACTTCTCATTCAGTCAAAATCCACATTATGTAGAGTACTGAGTTTGTGCCACCTCTATCGTCTGTTGATATCTGTAAAATAACCCTAGAATTTGAAGCATGTAACCTGCATGAAAAAGCCAACTTCAGTCCTGTTGTTTCTTAAAGAGAAGTAACGCATTTTGGATATAAATAAGAAGATAAAAGATCTGAGAATGACAATGTGTTGGGTAAAACTTGGGTTAATTTAAATGTTTAATAAACCAGAATCACCACCTCTATTTATTACAGTGCTGATTAGAAATGGAAAGACCCAGGATATAGCCATATCCCTGTAAATCTACTTAAATCCTAGTAATTACCTCAAAGCCTTATGGTTAGCTGTTTCGTTTGCTGTTAGAATATTTTTTTCAAGGATATTTTCTGCTTCTGCATTCTTTTGTCTTGGGCCAAATATTCTCAAGACTCCATCATGTCATCTTGCATTAATTTGTTGTGCTTCTCAAGTGACCACCACAGCAGATATTTTGAATTAGACTGTGAAAGAGAGCCATACGCTGCACCATCCATGCCCCAAATCTATCAAGGATTTAAACTGTACCCTCGACTCCAATGCCTTCATGTTTTCTGCCGACCCCCGACCGCTGCAACGATGTAGATTGACCCTGTAACATTAGAAAGGTCTACATGCTGTTAGCCTACTTTGTATTATAGAGTTACAATATTTCAGATAAGCTCAGATTGAAATGTCTTTTGTAGTATATTTGACATTTCCCAGATCTGGTTTATGTATGATTCAGCTATATTTTTTTTATAATTTGGACATTTTTGTCGCTCTTGTAGGACTGGATCTGCTCTGCTGTGTCAAACTCAGTGTCATGCAGTAACGTGTTACTGATAACGCTGTTACTTTTGACAGTGACTTATCATCTAACTCATTACTTTTAAAATAAACAAACATAGTTACCTTTACAAAATGGTGCGCTTGTCCGTTACTTGGTAAATGATTTCCTAATTGATGAATTCAAATTGCTTTCATTCATGCTCGCAGATGCACTATGGACAGGGGGACATGTCCCCTTCAGATTCATAGAGACACTGATCTGTCCCTCCACTTTCCCAGCATAAAGAGACAAACATCGCCGGTAAAACAGAGCATTAATGTCATTGCAACAGTACTGGGAAACCGGTGTTTGTGTGTTTCAACTCAGGGTGCGTTCATGTTGTGCATGAATGTCAGAACCCCCGTGAAGTCGGATCTCCACCTCGGAAAGTTGGATTAATCAATCAATCAATCAATCAATCAGTTTTGTTGTTCGTCTGTAAGGCTGGAAGAGCTGGGAGCACTAAACTTTGAGGTTAAGATGATCTGAGCTCCAAGTTATTTAAGCAACTTTTTGAATGAAGTAACTAGTTAGTATTTTCAGTAACAACACTGGTCAAACTTGAGCATGTTAACTTTAACATTTTCCTCATTATCCCCTCAGTGGTGACCTGTCCTACACCCCCATCCATACCCAACGGCCTCCTGGAGGGCTCAGTCCTGGAGTGGGGTACCAGTGTGAGCTACAGCTGTCTACCTGGCTACGAGCTGTCCTTCCCTGCTGTGCTCACCTGCACAGGGAACGGGACGTGGAGCGGAGACCTGCCTCAGTGCTTGCGTGAGTCACTGTTTTGTACTTCCTTGATAATTATCATGATAATTATAGAGGAAGTCTCCTTATGTTTAGACTGAAATGGTCTCAGTGACATTTCTGTTGCTTTTAATTGCACAGTGGGCTAAATTGGATCTTTTCTCTTGATGCCCCTTTTCAAACATTATCAAGCATGTGAAATGTTGGGCTCATAATTAAAATCTGGCTTCCTGTTGCTTTCCTTCTTACCCATCCATTTGCCACAAATTCATATTAAATTTAATACTTTGGAAGTAAAACTGAAATACCTTACCTCCTGGAATTAACTGTGAAATTATCAAGGTTCCCACTGTGCATGGAATTTGTGGAAAACATTGAATACTGAGAGGGATAATAATGGAGACATACAAAGTCCTATCATTGAACAAAAGTATTTGGGGAAGTATTAAAATAACAAGTAATTTCTCAAAAGGGTCTCTTAACAGTGATATATATCTGTATGTGGTTTTACAACTTGTCTTATACAGTCAGTACATTAGCATTAAACTCCTTCTATCACTTCGCCGCTCGCCCCTTTAGAGGTTATCTCAAGTTAATGAAATTAATGAAAGTCATGAATAAGTCATGGAATTTAACACCAGGGCCTAGGTGGAAAAGCTGAATTACGATTCAAATATAACGAGACAGTCTTGCAGAGATGCAGAGATTATTAGCACTGCAACGCCATGTTTTTTTCATAAGCAGTTAGTTATACGTAATCCTAAAAGTCCTTCAGTGGCAACAAAATGATTTTTCTTTTTCAAACATCAAATACTGAAGAAGGACGTTGCATCAAACCTGTTCATAAACGTAAATTAGTATTTCATTGTTCAACCTCCAATTTACATTTTGATTAGATGAGAAGTAAATTGACCTCCAGTCCCAGAGTCAAAGCCAAGCTGCAGTGTTGATGATGAAGATGATTATCTGAGTAGAAGCACAAGTGGGGTGTCAGATGCTTTTTACTGCATTAAGACCATCAATCATCTTCGTGACTTTGATAATAACCCTTGGGACGCATGACTGCTCTTTCTTTCATCAGAATAATGCTTGCATTATATCAGTCAGGCATAAATAAAATATCAATAAGGGTAAAGTACTGACAGTTGACTTACAGTGTTTGTCTCTCTGTCAGTGTTAGTCCAGGCTAAGTGGAATAAAAACAAACGCCACTGAAAAATCTTCATGCATAACACTGTGCTGAAAGATGCCTAATTGTTGTTTTTCTGGCATCTATGCTGCACTGGAACATCTCCACTGTAACTGGTGAATGTAGATATTTTTGCACCATATTGAGTGATTTTTGCAGCTATCAGACAGCGGCATGCATTAATTGTACATTGTCACTTGCTGACTTTATGAACTGGGGAGAAATAGGGCGGTTGAATCTTAATAACACGTGTTGGATCATGTCAAGCCTTTCACCCTAAGACAGCCGTCCCGCAACCCTATGTGAGCATAAACGGTAAAAAATGGATGGATGGATCATGTCTAAAAAGTGAAACCCCTGAGTCTTTTTAAAAAGAACTACATTCACTTCTGTGTTCTTTTGTAATTAATGCTAATGACAGAAATTGGTGCTTGAGGCCATATTTAGTCAAACGAATACTTTCCCTTTTGGGTATTTAGCATCTGAGATCCAGCTGACAGACTGTTAGTGTTTGTGACCATGCAGCTGGAAGCACGCTACCTTGTGCAGCCATTTGCTCTTCTAAATAGCCACATTGCAGCCGTTTATTGTAATTCGTGTAAGTCAGTGTGCACACTGTCATCTGATTTATGTCCTCCTTAACTGTAAAGAATAGCATTTGTCTGTTGGGACCAGATATATGTGCTTTAGCGCTACTGAGTGACCAATTGCCTGTTTTATTGAGGCGCACTAGTACATCTGTGTTCTGGTCCAGAGTTGTTATGATGGCTGAAAAATGTCATCTGGACATAAAATGGAAAAGGTTCCACTTGGTAAATGTACCATGTCTACTTGCTGTCTCCTGCAATTATGATGAGCAGTGTCATCCCTCAACAAACTACAATCATTTTTCCACACCAGCACCCCCAAAACAACCTCCTAAAGCCATGTGAGTGAGCAACCTTTATGTTCCATGATGCAATGTTATTGCTTAATGTGTCTCAGCCTCTCAAGAATTGTTTTTGGTGCCGCAATAACAGTTAATTGCTTTTTTTAAACACAAATGCATATGAATTAATTGCATTAAAATTTTGAATCAAGTTAATTTTCGATGATGGATTAATCAGTGTTAACACACTATTAATCCATCATAATAATTAATCTGATTAAAAATTTTAACGCAATTAAGTCACCATATTTGTGTATATATATGTGTGTGTGTATGTATTTACAGGGGTTGGACAATGAAACTGAAACGCCTGGTTTTAGACCACAGTAATTCATTAGTATGGTGTAGGTCCTCCTTTTGCGGTAAATACAGCATCAATTCGTCTTGGGAATGACAGATACAAGTCCTGCACAGTGGACAGAGGGATTTTGAGCCATTCTTCCAGAATGGTTCAGTAGTCCTTGGCAGTGACATGCCCATCCAGCGTAAGTATTGGGCCTAGGGAATGCCATGATATTGCAGCCCAAACCATCACCGATCCACCCCCATGCTTCACTCTAGGCATGCAACAGTCTGGATGGTACGCTTCTTTGGGGCTTCTCCACACCTTAACTCTCCTGAATGTGGGAAAGACAGTAAAGGTGGACTCATCAGAGAACAATACATGTTTCACATTGTCCACAGCCCAAGATTTTCGCTGCTGGCACCATTGAAACCGACGTTTGGCATTGGCACGAGTGACCGAAGGTTTGGCTATAGCCGCCCGGCCATGGATATTGATCCTGTGGATCTCCAGATGGACAGTTTTGGTAGAAACAGGAGAGTTGAGATGCACATTTAATTCTGCAGTGAGTTGGGCAGCTGTGGTTTTATGTTTTTTTTTGATACAATGCGGGTTAGCACCCGGACATCCCTTCCATGATGGGGGTCATCCCTCTTGGTGGTATGCTGACATTACCCTGGATACCGTGGCTTTTGATACATCACAAAGACTTGTCTTGGTCACAGATGTGCCAGCAAGACGTGCACCAACAATTTGTCCTCTTTTGAACTCTGATATGTCACCCATCATGTTGTGTGCATTGCAATATTTTAAGCAAAACTGTGCTATTACTCTGCTAACTGAACCTTCACACTCTGCTCTTACTGGTGCAATGTGCAATCAATGAAGTTTGGCCGCCAGGCTGGTCAAATTTAGCCATGAAATCTCCAACGCTAAATTGGCCAGTGTTTTAGTTTCAATGTCCAACCCCTGTATGTGTGCATATATATATGTGTGTGTGTGTGTGTGCATATATGTATGTGTTTATATCTGTATGTATGTATGTATGTTACATACTGCATCACATATAATGCTTCTCTAAAGGCTTCTAAACATTGTTCTTATAGCTAGCCTCCTTCTGTCGTACTCAAAGTGAAAGCCAGTCTGTGATAAATCACTGAGGTTTACTAAGGCAAATAAATTAGTGTGGAAAATGGGGACAGCGGGGTAGAAAGTGCTGATCATATTTGGTGTAGAAAAAGCTATTATCTCTGCATTAAAATGTCAGCACAGCACTATCTACAGTATTCTGAGGTGCTAGTCCCTGTAAACCATGAAGTCAGTCTCAAGAGGTAAATCCTAAATTAGTCACAGGACTGACCATTACTGGACACACTGCATTATAAACACACGCATTTGTCATGGGTAAACAGGCCACGAAGGCAGCGCATTAGCTCTAACAATAAAGACATAACCCAAGCTGTAGTTAGCACCTTACATCACCTTGTTGATGAGGGATTTTTCCCAAGAACAAAATCGTGAGCTCAGGAGGATTCCTTTTGGTTCTGTCATACGCATCTGTTGCAAATGTAGCCTCATACAAGGTACAAGGTATTCAGTTGACTTTGGTGCATAATCATTTTAAAGCCAAAGTCTCACAGTCTATTAAATATATAGTAGGGTTGCACTGCTGTACACTTAAGAAATATGTTTGCAATTCATGCTCAGCACTTATAGTTGAAATACTGCAGGTGTTTGCCATTCATCTGCAAAGCAACTCTATCTGTGCATTTCTGAAAAACTGTACTTCTGGAAGCACTCGCAGCCAGACGGGATTAAGATGCATATTCATGTTCCCTATCACAACACATGGGAATCGGAGAGCAAGCGGCAAAAATCTGTGTCTGAGAATGCAAGCTCATGTGTCTGCGGGGATGAGTCTGTGATCCCAACTTTGAATCTGGCCTCTGCATACTGATTACTTCAAAGCATTGATAATTCATCAAGGAAGGGGAGAAGATGTGTGTGTGTGTGTGTGGTAAAAACTTTTAACTAGCCTCTCTTTCTATCTCACTCATCCACCAACACACATTAAATATGCTGAGCTCGGTTTGGCCCGCGGCCATTTCTCTTATACATCCATAAAACAGCACATTATTTCCCCTGCAGCTTGAGGCTCATGACTGATGTGCATGTCACCTGTTTGGCCCGTATTGTCAACCCTCAAAAAAAAAAAAAAAACAGACAAAATGCCATCTGAATACGATGTCTTACAATGTTGTTTGAAAAGTGACAAGAATTGTTTTCAGATCCACAGCAGACATTTGCATCTTTATTTGTTTACATATCAAATACAGACAAATAAACTGTTGGGTGCTGGCGGCAGGGGGGGAAGACCTGCCGTATAGAACAAACAAACACACTTTCTAGGAGACAATATGTCTCTGAATACATGGATTTGTTTCTGAGATAACAATATTTGCAATAATGACTTTATTCAACCCTTCCTGCATGGGTTGGATTCTAATCTCCTTTTTTTTTGACTCGATATCTATTATGTCAGGGATTGGCTGTGGAAAGCCCCTGTTGGTTACTGACTTCTAAGAAGAGAGCAAGCGAGAACTTATCTCTGTCTGCAGACCTCCACGCAGCAGCACATGTCAGGTCTGGAGAAGCAAGCCTGCCTTATTATTGGCTTGATCCCACAGCGCTCCGGCTGCGTGACTGAATGCTGCGACTCTCGTCCTCGCCTCTGTTCTCTCACACTGAGCATATCTGAATTTCTGAAGTGATTTTTCTGGATTGATGTTTATATATATAGAGAGAAAAGATGGATAGAAAGATACATTGGCAGAGTTCTCTCCCCATCAAACCCACTCCGCCTAAATTATTCCAGGCAATTTGATTAGATGTCCATGAGCAATAAATTGAAGGAGCAGCAGTGATAATCCAACAGGCTGTGGAGAGAGTCCCGTTATTATAAAAGCGATATCATACCAGAGGATTGGGGAGCAACAGCGGCAGCAGATGGCTCTAGTTGTGTTAACCTCCAGGCCTTGTCAGAGAAATTAATATTTCACTTGCTAATTATTTTGATCTTAAATTGAGTGCCATGACCTCCCTCGGTCCCCCTCTTCACTGCCAAGACGAAGATTCACATTCCTACTGTAACCCACCGAGCAGAAAGGATGATTGTTGTAAACAAAAAACTGTTGAGACAGAGCCATTCATCCTGAGACTGAGATGTCAATGCATCTGCCCACATGCAATTAAAAAAAAAGGCCAAAGGAATGTGCAACAAGCATTATGCCAATGCAATTTAAATAATTCACTCCATGAAGACTTTCCAGATCATATAGAAAGACAATCATTTTTACTGTGAGGTACTCAAATAAATTGGATATAATAAAAATCCCATCAAAAACCACAAAGCTCCCCAGCAGCAGTGAAACCACTGGAGGCACTCATCGTGGTCTGATCTCGTATGGGTGCAGCAGCAGCCCACACAGCTCATTGTATCTGAATTAAACGCTGAATAGTCCACGCAATGCTGCATTCAATTGACTGGTGCTGCTGCATTATTCCTTATGTGTGATGAGGATAAAAAGAGATGCATATTTGAATTGTAAAAGTGGGTCAGAGGAAAAGGCCATCAACGCTGACATGAACTGGAGCGATGAATATTCGCAGGGAAATACGTAACATCTGCGTTTTGTTAGCACTCAGCTTATCACATCGGTAATATTCCACATTTCTGCCTCCACAGCCAAGTTCTGTGGAGATCCTGGTACGCCTGCCAAAGGGCGGAGAGAAGGGCGCAGTTTCATTTTCAAGTCTGAGGTGACATTCAGCTGCAGCGCCCCCTATGTGCTGGTGGGATCAACGACACGTGTTTGCCACGAGGACGGCACCTGGAGCGGATCTCAGCCTCGATGTATAGGTACTGCTTTATCTGCTTGTATGTTAATTCAGCTAATCCATTAAATAATTTCAGACTGGGGTATAATTATTGTTTAAAACTTGAAATTTGCCAATTAGTGCATTTAGTGATCATTAAATTTGGCTATCCCAAAATTAACTATGCAAGAGGGATGCCAGGTACCATCCCACTACTCCAAAATAATAATAATAATAATAATTATACTATAAGCATTAAATCATTTATATTGTTACCTCAGGGGTGGTGTTTTATATTTGCAGTCTTGCTGAAGAAATGGTTTACCAAATAGATGCTACTTAACTCATTGAGTGCCAGTCGTTTTATAAAAGTGCCTTGTTCCAGCATTTTTGGCCATTTTGAGTCATATATATAGACCCACAGAATATTTAGTACTATGTCTCTGAAAACACTGAATAGCTCAAATGAAAGAAGAGACACTCTATTTCATCATGAAAAAAATGTTTGTTTTTACTTTGTTCCATTCTTGTTTTATCAGAGGTAGAGTAGAGGACACTTTCACCAAAATCACCACTTTTTGTCCAGATTCTGTTTGTTTTGCTCTCTAATCTCCATCGTCTCCACTTCCTGTTTTGATCTCTGTGGTGTATACCGTCTCTTTATGCACTGACTACATCTCCCAGAAGCCCCAAAATTACTCACAGGCTGTGTGAGAGTGCCCTCTTGTGCCTGCTGCCAAAAAACTACTTTGACATGTACACAGTATATACCTCAATGGCACTCAAAGACTTTATTTAAATTTAGTCCCATCAATGATATCTCTGTAATCCGTATTCCTGAGCTCTGTAAAAGCCAAGGAACGACACTAAAGATGGCAGGGTAATTCTGCTCATGTTTTCACGCCACTTAAGTAATTGTCCTCTGGTACATGGTACACCGGAGAGAAATTGCCTCATCATTATCAATGATTGCTCCTCTGTCATATTCTCATTTTTGCTCTCCCGCAATTCCCCAGCTCATCATGACAATGATTTCTTGTTCCAGAGCCCACGAGAACCACCTGTGAAAATCCAGGGACACCCGAGCATGGCTTCATGAATTACACAACAGGATTTAAGGTGAAATGAGCAACACATACCTTTTACTTTTAAATATATGCTCCTGAATTCTGAGATGAATTTGTTCTAGAAAATGTATTTCTTAATTCAGCTCAACAACAAATCTTCATGCAGTAAATATTTGGAGAAGCCCCGGTGGAGGTAGAGGAACGAGAAGCAATGTAGCATTCAAACCTTGCAGCTCAGCTGTGTTGGTTGTACTCAATCTTTCAGCTTGGCAACTTTCAATGGATATTCCATGTAGAGTCCTTAGGATGGTATTATATTATATATATACATATATATATATATATCCATCCCAGATGGCTGCATCGGGGAATACCGACTAGATTTCTCACCACTTTCAATACGTAAAAACATGGTGCATATTTAGATGCACTTCATGCAGTTTGTCCATGTGAATAAAACGGGCAATGCTAAAAAAAAATATCATAGACAAAAAAAATTATTTCACGACCATTGGTGTGTGCTCTGTAGCTCCCTTGATGCTCTCAGTCACTGTATTTCATTTTATTTCCTCCCTGTTGCTCTTTGAGTGTCACTTACAAGTTAAGTGAAAACAATTTCACCACAGCGTTCAGCCGAATATCTGATATGAAATTTGTCCCAAATGAAAGCAGAAGCAGCTTTTTATTTGGATCACTGCGCATAATGGCTGTACTCTTGCATTTTTCTGCATTATTGAACAACATTACCAATATCTAGACTCCACCGATGTGTCGATGCATGCCGTCTTTGAACAGGCGACTGGGACGATGGCTGAAAATGTAAGTAATCTATTCAGAAAACAGAAGGCAAATATGAATGCTGTTTATCAACAGTACATATATGTAACGTGTCAGGGTTTCTCTCTTACATTATTGACTGCAAAAAAAAAAGAAAAAGATAATAGAAAGTTTCTATGTTTCCTAGCACAGTCCACCAAAGTCTTTCTGATGTCTATGATCAGTTGAGAACACAAACATGGGCCATCGCCTCGAGGAATAGTCTCCATCTGCCTCCACACGCTACAGATAATCATTAAAAAAAGGAGAAAAACTTTACCGTGCAGTATTTTATTCCAAGCTCTTTAGATTTGATGCTGGGAGCCTATTGGCATTTGCATCAGCATATTGACTCTCTCCACTTTGTGTGCTGTCTGTTTGTGGCCAGGTGGGCAGCAGAGTAGACTTCCAGTGCCAACAGGGACACCTACTGCAGGGCTCCACCACCCGGCTCTGTCTGCCAGATCTCACCTGGACCGGCATCCAGCCTAGCTGTATCTGTGAGTGCTTGTTCCTCTCGCAATATCTTTTATATCATTCTTCCTGTCTTTGCTTTTCACTTCCCCTTCAGGCATTTTCTGTAACTGTTTATCTGCATTGCTGGATACTCCGACACACTTTCCCTTTCCTCTCCCCCTCTGTTGATTCTCTCAATCCTGCCGTAACCTCTGAGCTCCCAGTAGATTGCTACTCCAGCCTCAATCAACCTGCCATCTCAGTCGTTTTGAAACTGAGGTGTTGACTGTGATTACTGTCATTGTGTTTGAACTAGCCGAACTGTCCACCAACACCAGTGTGCAGTTCAGCCCATTGGCTTTGCCCTGCTGAGCGCTTTTCTAAATAGTGATGTAATAACTTTCAGCTGTGCCATTTTTCACGGAAATATCCCAGTTCAAATCATAGTGGATCTGCGTATTACTATGCACTTGCTGTGTAAACACTTGAGCTGTGTGATGATAAGGGGATTCGAATGATATTTTGTCATTTCATAACTACCCCAAGATGTAACACCCACTGTAATTTTCCTCAGACATTTGTGCTGAGGGAGCAGAAACATTGTCATACCTACCTTTCAAGCATTCAGTGTGTGTTACTCACTGGGAAGAGGGGGAGTTTTAGAGGGATTGTGAATCCTTGAATATGCGAATGTTGTCTTTTTATTGCACCTACGCTCAGTTGCCAGTTTATTAGACACACCTAACTGAAGCTAATGCAGTTTAATAGAAGGTCACGTCATAAAATCCTGCAGTCATGGGTGGTTTTCATGTTCAGTGTCTGTTAACTGTTTAAAGAGATGTGTTGCACTGAGAGGTGTTTCCACTATTTAGTTTCCCCTCATTGAAACAAATTGGATGCATGCATATAATTGTGTGTGTGATAAATATATAGAGTCTACAAGCGATATATTTTGAACATTTGTAAAAATAATTGCAATTGCAAAACTGCCTTGTTCCAGCGTTTTGGGCCCATTTTGAGTCGTATTTCAAGACCCACAGAATATTTTGTACTATGACTCTGAAAATACTGAATAGCTCAAATGAAAGAGACTCTCTATTTCATCATGAAAAAAAAATGTTTGTTTTTACCTTGTTCCACTCTTGTTTCATCAGAGGTAGAGTAGAGGACACTTTCACCAAAATCACCACTTTTTCTCCAGAATCCGTCCATTTTGCTCTCTAATCTCGATCGTCTCCACTTCCTGCTTTGATCTCCGTGGCGTATACTGTCTCTTTATGCTCCGACTACATCTCCTAGAAGCCCCAGAATTACTCACAGGCTGCAGGAGAGTTCGATCAGTGATCCGCTGCCGAAAAAACACTTTTACGTACACAATTTTATAGAACACCAAATTGTCACTTTCATTCATGGAGTATTATTTCCTTTTTTTTCTAAAACAATCATTGGAACAGCTGACAGCAGAAAATAATCCAAAAAGATGTCCTGTCACAGGCTTGTCACCCAACAGCTCCCCAGCCTTTCCTGCTCCACCTGCATCTTCAAAACGATGACCCCATCATCCCACGCTGCAAAGGATGATTCAGGAGGTTGCACATCCCCTGGCTCTGTAATGACATTTATTGCCAGCACTGTGACAGGTCCCGTAAAATAAAAGAGCAGTCGGAGTGAGTTTAAGTCAACAGAATTCTAGGTTAAAGCTCAAGCAAACTCCTCAAACTGGCACTTACAAATGTAACCAGAAAAATGACACCCTTTCCCTGGAAACATTTTGACAGCTGTGTCAGTTGAGGAGGAATATCTGCATGCAGATAAATGACTGATACAAAGAGCATCACACACAGTCTCCACCTCGTTTGAATGGTTCGATGGCCTGATCCACTGAGGAAAAAAAATAAAAACACCCATAATGGATGATAGACTACTGAACAAGAAGATGCTCTTCTAAATCTTTTTAAATTGAATTTTCTCTTTCAGGTCGAAAACCAATTGTCTGGATTGTCCTCCGAGGAAACCTAATGCATAATAATGTAATTATTAAATGAGTTATGTAATGTAACGTCCATCAGTGCTGTTGGAAAGCTATAAGGCACTTGAACCACAGCTTCTTAGCATTCTGCAGACTCAAGCTGAGGTCAGGAGTCAATTGCTTGATTCTGTACTCCTAATTCACCATGGTAACTTGTTTCATGGATAAATACGATAATTAGAATTGTAGCGTTGCAGTAGGGTTAATGGAGGCCGCATGAACTGATAAAAAAGAATGGATGTTAACATAAACTGAACATGAACACAAACATCAGGCCACATGAATTCATCCACACATAACATCTCGGACAAATAGTTGATAATTATATAGAACTTCTGTGTTGATTTGAATTAAACAACTTGTAGATTTCTAACATAAGATATTTAGCTTTATAGGTGGAATTCGGGATGCATCTTTTCCGAAACCGAAAGTACCTTGTGCCAGCTTTTTGGCTATTTAGAGTCATATTTCTAGACCCACAGAATACTTTGTACTAAGACTGAAAGCACTGAAAGCTCAAATAAAATAAGAGACTTATTTCATCATGAAAAAAATGTTTGTTTTTACCTTGTTCCATTCTTGTTTTATCAGAGGTAGAGTAGAGGACACTTTCACCAAAATCACCACTTTTTGTCCAGATTCTGTTTGTTTTGCTCTCTAATCTCGATCGTCTCCACTTCCTGCTTTGATCTCTATGGTGTATACCGTCTCTTTATGCTCTGACTGCATCTCCCAGAAGCCCCAAAATTACTCACAGGCTGCAGGAGAGTGCCCTTTTGTGCCTGCTGCAGAAAAAACATTTTGACGTACATGTACATCAATAGGACTCAAAGAGTTAATTTCAGTTGGTGGTATATTGAACATTAAGAGAGACCCTCTGGGAGATTCCTTTCTTCAACCTTTTTGGATTTTTTTCCCAGCAGCCACTTTTACTTTCACAGTCGAAACATATAGAATAACATATTTTATACCTTTTTTGTATTGCCATAATGTTGTCAAGCTATCCGCTGAAATGGCAGTCTGACATCCAGTCTGCATTTCATTCAGAGGCCTTATATGTTGAGGCTTTTAACTTTCCTGACCTGCTCTATTCCGCAGGTGCAGTTTCTTTTTGGTTTGTCCGTCTCTGCTGAGGCTGCAGCGTGTCAAGAGCTGCTCTAAGGCTTTGGTATATTGCCTGTAGTGACTTGAAAAATGTATAGATTTTCCTCTGCCCTCATCTTGTCTTGGAGAAATGTGTCTCTTGACGGTCGCCAAATTCTAACTCCATTCCTTTTTGAATAAATCCTCAGATTTAGAGAAGAGAGAGAAGAGCTATTTATCTTGATGTCACATAAACTTTGGTAAAATGAAGGTAAACAAATCTGTTAGCATCAAGAACTTAACAACAAAGTTAGTTTTTAATAATACAAACCATAAATGAATAACACTAAATCCTTAACTGACAAGTTGTGAATGAATATATCATTTTTTGTGAAAATATTCATTATTTTTCCATTATTATTTTACAGGTCTGCTCACATGTAACATGTAACATGTTCCTCTGGCATTATGTATTGGCAGATGAACCGTTAAATTTGCAACATTGAATAGCCCCTTTATATTACCATTTTTTTGATTATTTTCCATTAACTTATTAATTTAACACATCTTTAGAGATCCAAAAACAAACCAAAAGATGAGTGTTTTGCTTTAAAAAAATATCCCTTTTGAGTCATAGCATTGTTTTTTCAGTCATTTTTCACACAGGCAGCCTTGTTGGTGGACACACAGACCCACAGGGCTGTCTAGCCCATAATGCATTTGGGGAAGCCTGTGGTTATGTTTATGTATTTGAGTGTGAGTGCTTTTGTATGGATCTGACACACTGTGCTGACCCTCGGTCAAAACAGTCATAAATCCTCTAAAATACCTCTCTCTGTGATTAAATGATCTTCTGTTACTATGAGGCCACTTAAATGGATTTAAAAGTGAAGCTTGTGCTGCTGGTGAAAGCAAAAATTAAGAGGGATTATTGACATAATAGATGCAATGGACACAAGTCAGAGTTTTAATATCATTAGATCTGGATCATGTTACCTCTCCATCACGTTGATATTTTTTGCTTATCAGTACGCTGCCTAAATAACTCCATTTCATCCCGGCCTCTTTGGATGTAGTGAAAAAACCATGAGCATTATAACAAGTCCAGATCCAGGAAGTCTTCCTTAAGGACACACCAGCAATAGACCTCAGGATGTCACGTGACTCCTTTTGTTTACGCCTCCATATTGGCAGGAAAATCTGCTTCAAAATGAGTTTTAAATCACAAGATATGACTATATGCACAAGTAAATACTAAAGATGAAATATCTCTGACTCTTATCATGTCCCCAGTATACTTTTAACTAATCTTGAAAAGGTTTAGTAGTTGTAGATGTTTTAAAATCTCTTCTCTTGTGAATCATATTACTAGAAATCACACAATGCTCTGTTCATTGCTGTAATCACAAATAGACATGCAAACAGCACACTAGCAGACATAACGTGCATTGAGTTTTAGCTGCAGGAAGACTGAAACGACTCTGCAGACAAACATTTTTACGTTGCTTGTTGCTGTGTGAGCAACAGGAAGCACCACAAAATCCACACCATAATACCTTTGTCTAATGTGTTTAATGAAAACTGTTGAGAATCGTAATAAAAGCATGCGAAATAAATCCGATATAAAGTTTAGGGTTATAGTTAGGATATAAAGTGGTCGCTGCTGGTTCCCACCGCTCTGTTTTCTTATGATCACTTCTTGAGTGTTTTATTCAGGATCTTTGGGAATCCTGTAAAATAATCTTCCCTTTGCTCGTCCACAACAGCTATCCACATATCACAGAGAAATCAGCATGTAGCTGCAAGCAGCAAGATCCCTGGCAGTAGTTTGAACAGAGCGCCTTCCTGCCAATATGATGGTGTTTTGATTTTGACTGTTGCATGCTGGGATTGTGTTATGTCAACTACCATAGCTTTGTAGTCTTGAAGAGACAGTGTCCTCATTACATGCCAACCTCAGCTGCTGCTAATTTTTAACTCTTTGAGTGCCATTGACGTATTTCAACATCAAAGTGTTTTTCGGCAGCGGGACACCAATCGTGGTCTCCTGCAGCCTGTGGGTAATTTTGGGCTTCTGGGAGATGTAGTCGAAGCATAAATAGACAGTGTACGCCACAGGAAGTGGAGACGATCAAGCTTAGAGAGCAAAACAAACAGAATCTGGACAAAAAGTGGCGTTTAGGGTGAAACTGCCTCAATTTTCATGATGAAATAGAGAGTCTCTTCTTTCATTTGAGCTCTTCTGTGTTTTCAGAGACATAATATTAAATATTCTGTGGGCCTTGAAAGGGATAATCATCATTCTGCAAAGCAAGGCAAACAAGAAAGAAAGATAAAACCAGCAGCTCTTCAGTGAACTTGTGCTCTTGACCATGGCCTGCTGTTGCTGTCTGTAGCTTTGCCAAGCTCCCTGGGTCGAACATTAATCCATCAGCAGGACTGTCTCTCTGTCCCTTACTGATGCTCTCAGTTTCTATCAGAGATCCAACTTTGAACTCAGGATGTCAAACAGCGAAAGTGTCTTTTCGGGTCACGTGTAGCCTCAGCAGTGAAGCCTGCTGTGCTGTTTGAAGTGTAAATAAATAAAAACGGCGCCGTGACGTGTCTCTGATCCAACAATTAATCGGCCTTGTAAGTATCCTCAGTATTCATGATCTACAGACTACAACCACCCTGGACATGTGCTGACGGTTTGTAATTTTAAATGGGTTACATAGACTGTGCTCAGGCAGCGAGAAGGGTGTTTATTTAATTATGTATCTATTTATTTATTTAGGTCTCCAGACTTACAGTTTTCTTCTTTCTCGCAGTGTAAATACATGCTCCATTAGATTTCCTCAAGGCACATTTATCAACTCAAAGAAAAAGCTCCGGCTGGTGCGTCAGGGTGACTTATAGGCTAGTCCCAGTCTTTCTTAATGTATAGCTGAGTATGAGATGAATGAAACAGAAGCATATTCCTGGATTTCGGCACGCAACTTTCACTTTGATGCACCTGTTTTAATTTCTAGAGCTTGTATGAAAAATGTCTTGCACAGATATACACGCACACGTAATATTAATGTACCCAACACCGGCAAAAGTAATATCCAAAGAGGAATTTCGTGCACTTTCCTTGTCTTTCATTAAGCCCCGAAACTTTCATCCTGGAATCCCTTCCACACCCGCTAATGTCATTAAGACGCCATGAAGGACCGATTTGGTGCCGTGACTCACTTGCAGCTGCCTCCCATTTGACAGCTGGCGACGTATTCTTTCACTCACAAGCTGCAAAAATTATTTTGCTATTTTCACATTATTGTTGAGTCTGAGTGTTCAACCCCTCAGTGTTTTGGTGGTGCGGTGTAATTTGCATATTTTTTTTTTGTTTTGCACAGAGTTTGTTGATGTGAAAAATTAAACTAAAGTGTACTCAACCCACTCATGAGAGAATAAACATATTCAATATGTTCTGTAAGAAGCCAGCGTTTTGGCAACACAGCAATAACAGCTTTTGTCCCTGGCTTCTCGTTTCTGATTGAGTGAAAGCTTATGCACTAAGCTTATCAACTCTGTCCTAAATCACCATGTCACCACCTTCCTGCTTTATGAGAGGGAATAATTAACTCATTGAGTGTCAGTCATTTTATAAAACATAAAGTGTCTTGTTCCAGCGTTCTTGCACATTGTGAGTCATATTTCTAGACCCACAGAATATTTTGTACTATGACTCTGAAAACACTGAATAGCTCAAATGAAAGAAGAGACTCTATTTCATCATGACAAAATTGTTTGTTTTTATCTTGTTCCATTCTTGTTTTATCAGAGGTAGAGTAGAGGACACTTTGACCAAAATCACCACTTTTTGTCCAGATTCTGTTTGTTTTGCTCATCTCCACTTCCTGTTTTGATCTCTGTGGTCTCTTTAAGCTCCGGCTGCCCAGAAACCCCAAAATTACTCACAGGCTGTGTGAGACCATGACCGGCGACCTGCAGAAAAAACAATTTGAAGGCAAAATATGTCAAAGAGTTAATAAGCTAAGAATGACCAGTGTAAAATCTTAAAACTGAATCTCAAGTCAGGGTCACACAAGACATATTCTTATATTTCTATCAGCTGCTACTGGTTACACTGGTCTAATTTCCATGGCTTGGGCTGCACTCATAAGCCCTCTATTATCCACTTATTCCAGTCATTATTTTTCTTCCTCCAAGTGTCCAGAAGTGCCTGTGACCTCCCAACCTCCACGAAACTCCTCATAATGGAAAATAAAACTAGTATTTACTGCAGCACTGTTCTAGCAAGGACACAGATGAGCTTACTCTCACCCTTGAAAATTTCAATTCGAAAGAAACAAAAACAACTCTGAATGTTGTTTTTTTCCCCCCCTAACTATTGCTGAATGATAATGAGTCCAGGCAGACATTTCTGTGCTGCACCTTGTTTTGCATGCCAAGGCTATGGCTAAATGACTCATAACAATTCACACTGTTATTGTTTTGACTTAATTTAAGCTCATTTTCACTTTGCAGACTAATTCAGTCTAAAATAGCCACTTTATCTCCCAAGTCACAAGTGTCCATATTCATATCAGAAAAGAAACCAGACATATGAAAGTATCAATATGTTTCCTAATAGCTCCCTGGACTCAATTAAACTGTAAAAATGGTGTGCTATCCTTTTTTATCCTCTCTTTTCTCACTCCCTCTCTCCTCCCAGCGAGTGCTTAATTATCTTCCTGTCTATATCTGTAAGTGTGTTGGTGTGTGTGAATGTGTGTCCGGCTTCATTTGTATGTGTGTGCATCAATGTATCTGCCCTCTGCTTGCTCTCCAGCTCACTCCTGCAAGCAGCCACGGAGCCCAGCCAACGTGGACGTTGTGGGTCTAGACCTGCCCTCCTACGGTTACACCCTGGTGTACACCTGTCAGCCAGGTTATTTCCTCTCCGGGGGTTCAGAGCACCGAGTCTGCCGCTCTGACGGCAGCTGGACTGGCAAGGTGCCGGTGTGCCGAGGTACGTGGTCGGCAAAGGTCGGCGAGGTCAGAGGATGGATATGTTGGCAGGGAGGAGGTGGATGGAGAAAAGGGGAAGATTATTCATAAAGGTGGAGGGTAGAGCGCTCCAGAGGAGTGTATACTAGGGGTGGGAAAAAATGTTGATATATTGCAATACTTTTTATTTTTAACTTCTTAATATAAAAAAATAGGCCTGTTTTGGTCCGATTGTGAATCCAGAGCAACTTCCATGTTGAAATAAAAAATTTAAACAAAAAATAATCCACCTTAATGCGGTATGTGTATATATAAATATGTATACATATATATACATATATGTAAATACTATGTATACAACTTGTACTTTAAGCTGCATTTTTTAATTTAATTTTTCTCTCTGATATGTGTAAAATATCACAATATATCACAGTATCACCATCATGTATCGTATTGTGACTCAAATATCCACCAATACCCACCCCTAGTGTATATTGCACTTTTTAAAATCCATCCTATTTGACATTTGCACCTCCGCTCACTGATAGGTAAGTCGGCACAAATCAAATATAATGAGACACTTTAGTTTCTGTTTTTTTTTTTCTCTGTCACTGTACTGTCAACCAATAACAATATGCATATTTAGGTTCTTTTTTTAATTTGAAGTTTCAACAGTGTGTTTTTTAAATGTTATGTGAACTGAGCCACCAGAGTTAAATGTAGGCGGTATGTCATCGTGGAGAAGTGTCTACCTCTCTCAATATCCTCCTGCTGTTAAGCTCCTCTCTGTTCATTGTTGTGACATTCATGTTTATGCTCTTTATGCAGTCGGTTCCAAATCGCATGAGAAAACTGTCAAACCCGTACCAGGGACGCCGAGCCCTAAAATACATGGTGAGTTTTGAATTTCACAAGCTGTCCTCATGTGTCCAGGCAGACCTTTCCACAGTGCTCTTTGGCCCGTGGTGTTTAGTGCTAGTGCTGTACCTTCAGGTGTCAATTGGTCAGTCAGTTTGTATTTAATACAAATATTTGCAAAACTAATGGCACTTCCATCAGAGATAGTATGAGATGATGAACATGATAAACAAGATGTGCTTAACATTAGCATGTTAGCATGATGACTCTTTGAGTCCCAGACCCACAGAATATTGTGTACTGTCTCTGAAAGCACTGAATAGTCAGTATCAAATCAAAAGCCTTATTGTCGTCATGTCGATAGTGCGTACCATGAAAATAGGAACACTGCTCCACATGGTGCTCAGTCAAAAAAAAAATAGTCAAGCTTAACAATAAAATAGAAAAGACATGAATAAAGTTATGCAAGAAGTGCTGTTTACAGTAGTAAGGCACAGTTTTGCTACAAAAAAGTTATTGCACATTTTCCGAAATTGAGTATCGTGCAAATCGTGGAAGGGGTATTATTGGTATTATTGCACATTGTTGTTAAGTAAAACACAAATATACATATATTGGGATACAGTTCATTCAGGTAAATTGATTTAGTTCTAAAAGGATTTATTCAAATTTACCCTGGATTTTTAATCTGGACTGTGACAGAAAGTGCCAGCAGTATTTAACCCTCATGAGGTGCTGATTATATTTTACCTTTGTTTAGTCAGGATCATCCAAAGTAAAGAGCTGTTTGCAACGTCACTTTACATCTAAGTCCCTTTTCCACCTCTGAATTTTGCCAGTGATAATTAATCTGACTATTATCAGGATAAGTTCCTGCTATTCACTACAAGCAGTCACCTCTTTGCAAGGATAATTGACTCATAATTCCCTAATAAATAATTTCCAGTAGATAATGACTGCGCTGTAAAAGTCCTACAAAAAGTTTAATCAGTGCAAAACTATTTAAAAAGATTTGCCGTTATCTCTTTCGGAATGTATTTAATTATCATTAATTGAGATTGTAAAAGGATATAAGGAACATGATATTATTCAAACTGGAAGAGAAAAGACTGTTATCAGCTGTTTGATATGTTGATTCAGATGCATATCTAATTTCCATTTTGCAGCGTGGGTGCAAGTATTCAGCTTGTCGTAAAAATATAATACTGATTTGATGAAAAGAAAATGTAAAAGGAATGGCAACTTACACATTTTCATATATATATACAGTAATGGCGTGGTATACCGCAGGTTTTTAATGCTATTACTTTAATAGTTTTCTTTTTTCTCCTGAAGTTCCTGATGACGTCTTTGCTCCTGACTTCGTGTGGAAAGGTTCCAGTGATTACAAAGGCCAGAAACAGCCCATGTCTCTGACAGTCACAAGCTTTAATGCCACAACGGGGAAAGTCAATGTAACTTTAACCGACAGCAGCATGGAGTTTCTGCTCTCTGGTGAGTCATCTATAAATCATCTGTCTTCTCCTTCCTCCCCTCTCCTCCTCTCACCACCTCCGTGTGTCACTTCCATTTATTTTGAGGGTGCCTAGTGTCAATCAGTCAATCGCCAAATGATCTCATGCATGAGAGTGGAAATTAACTATTGGCTTTAAAGACGGATGTGTTAGTCTGTGCTGACTGACTCAACTGCCCACTCAAGAGTCACTTGTCTCCTCCCCCCTCCCTGGTTTGTAATCATCTTTTCTTACTTCTCTCCTCTTCTGCTTTTCTTTCTGTCTCCTCTTCTTTTATCATTCCCCCTGCACTCGGACTGCCTCATCTCTTTATTCACGTCATTCCTCGTATCGTCTCTTGTCTCTCTAGGAGTGTACAAGCGCCAGGAGGCTCGGTTAATGCTGCTGCTGTACCAGATGAGAGCGCTGGCCCACAGCTCCTTGAGCAGGATTACTGATGAGACCTGGGCAATGGACGGATTTGTGAGTATCCACAGGAATTTGAAGCAGCTAGCCAGTGATCTTTTGCAAAAAGAAAAAATAACCAAGGGCTGTGACTGTCTTTTATTTATTTAGTATATTTTGTATTCAGTCTGACAGACAAGTAGAATATTACAGGCAATGGGGCTATAACTACTTTGGAGCCAAAAATAAGCCTTTGTTGGACTGAATTGAGCCAATGTTTTCTCATTATTTCCTCATCCTACATATGGTGCCAACAAAGGGAAGAAAGTCACAATACATGAGAAGAAACTGTGACTGTGACAACAAGCAGAATAGTCATTTCCTGGCTTATTGTCTGGTTTTGTTTATATCTACAGTATTTACTCTGGCTGTACATCAAATGCTCCAGTGCTTCTGTATGAGCCATTTCACCATTCCCACATTGATAGTCTGCTGAATAAGCTAAGACACATACCTGACATCTAAGGGACCTGGAACGATAACAGTTATTGTTGGTGGAATTGAAATTCCTCTTCTAAAATAAACTTCAAGGTTCACTTAATAAGAACGTGTGACAGCTGACTGCACACCGCCGAGCTATTGATAGCATACCACATCTGAACAAAAAGGTTTTTTTTAATATATCATGACAGAAAGTGTGGGCTATCGTGCTAAATACTAGTGGCGACATTAGGCCTGTTTTACTTAAAATAATCTTAAGTTGGTTTATTAATTTTTTGGGGGGGGGGGAGTGTTGACAAATTCAATATAAATTGGCCAGAATACAGGTTTAAATAAATAATCATAAAACCATTATTGATAAATCACTTAAATACGCCCCCCTCGTGGCCCAATTGGTGAAAAACGCTGTCTTAGGAGGTAAAAACATGCCCTTTTTTCCTTTTTGCTCCTGCCCTTCGAAATATGGCTATGTGTATATCCAAATTAGCCTCTCCTGGAGGCTAAGCCCCCCCATCCTCAAAACCTAGTGACACCCCTGCTAAATACAGTACACTGTATAAAGTTTTTGATGCTGTGTGGAATAAATGCACACAAAGATCAGATTCTATCAGTGCAGTAGGAACAAACTGTTTCTCTTTCTCTATGAATGTTTTCTCCTAGGTTTCAGCTGAGCCTGAGGGTGGCAGCTTTGTGTTCCAAGGCTTCATACAGGGTAAAGACTACGGACAGTTTGGACTACAGAGACTTGGTATGTGTCTTTTCCATTGGTCACTCCACATTTTTCACAGTAAAAGTAAAGAAAGAAATGATAGGTATTCATCCCTACCTGCCTATCACAACACATTTCCTGACATTAGAGGGCTATTTTCACATTAACTCATTGGGTGAAAACCATGTTTGGACACTGTGAAACTTGAAAGCTTCAGCATAGAGACACTGAAAATGCAATTATTGTTATATTCAACTATTCGTATTGTTTCAATGAGGTAGACCAAATATATGCAATTTTCTGTCTGGAGGGGATCATTGTTTTTGAGTTTCTTAAGACAGATATGAAACATCTTTGGCATGTACATATTGTCTCCTTAAGTGTAAATATATCAGTCTCTGTCACTTTGAGATGCATTATTCTCCGCAGAGAGAACAAACAAACAAAAAGTGATGACAGGTGACGTGGAAATATTGTTTTTGTGCTTCTGCCCCAGTGTCAGCCGTGGCCAGAGGATTCATGTTTTGTCCTTACTTGAACTCAGTGCCACCATGATTATTGGTGGTCAGCGGTAAAAGACTGAGGACCTCACAGAACTCAAGAATTGATTTGCTAGTGGTGACATTTTAGACAAACATGGATATAAATTGCAACTTTGCAAGTTGATGGAAGCAAATACCTGCAAGCTATTTTTATTTTATTTTAAAATAATAGGTTTCTTCCTATCAGTGGTGTCATTAGGCCTATTTAGGCCTAAAATATTCTTAAGCCCCCTAAATTATTTAGTGTAGGTTTATTTTTTCACACAGAATTGCTGACAATTTCAATATAAAGTGGCCAGAATATGCTCTGTATGGGCAGCGTACATCATATATGAGCCACAGTCATGCAGCACAGAGCAGATTATTCCCTTCCACATCATCTTCCTTCATTTCTTTGTGCTCCACATTCCTGTTGTCGTCTCGTCTCATGATTGTCTTCAACAAGATTATCGCAGTCGCACTGATCGTTATCAGTAAGATCATTATGGCTTCATCATGTGGCTGCAGCGTCTCGGTCTCCCCATCATTGTGAACGTCTTCCTCTTCATTATCCTCGTCGTCATCATAATCATCATCATCACCATCATCATTATCGTCGCCAGCAGATACGTAACTTTCTATTATTCTGTTTTGCCAGTGTTTGTGTTTGTGCCATCTTAAATGTTCTTCATTAAATGTTCTGCATGATGGCAGTTTTCCTTTTGCTAAATATGCTGTTTTTCTTCCAGGTTTGAGCGTGAGGGAGAACGTTACACTCACTGACCCTGAAACCAACGGCTCCACCAACAGCAGCTCCGTCGCTGTCGCCATCCTTGTGCCTTTCTTCGCCCTCATCTTTGCAGGCCTTGGATTTTATCTCTACAAACAGCGGTACGCTGTGTATCCTGGTGTCTTCCTCACTAACTCGGAACCCAAATTTAGTGGCTGTTTTGTTCCCACATGAGAAAACAAGCAGCATGTCTTTGTCCCATGTTGAGTCTTAAAAGTTATTTATCACAGACAAAGTTTTTGAAACCCAGATTTATGGAGATGTTTGTGCTGCTGCAGCTGAAGGAAATGCACATCAAGATGAGGTAGATAGTACACTGTGGCCCACTTCTACAGCCTGCTTTAGTACAAGAAGGGTCCTCACTGGATATACAGTACAGTTGCATGAAGCAACACAAGTCAATGTGTTACCATCCAAACCGCATTACACAGCAGCAAGTCATATGATCACTTTCAATATGACACAGGGGTGTCAAACTCAATTTTACCCCGGGCCACATCAGCATTATGGTTGCCCTCAAAGGGCTGGTTGCAATTTTAAGATTTTACAAACTTTTTATCATTATCACCTAATTGTCCCTGCATTCAATTATCATTGGTTTTTGGTAATAACTAAGGGTAACTAACAATGATTGCAAGCAGACATTCAAGTGTACAACTATTGTACAATTTACTTAAAATTGTTGATAAAAACAATGCTTGCATTAATATATATACATGTACGTAAAGACAAGAATACTGTACATGAGCACACATTTTTCATGAGTTACAAAATCGAGGTGCATTGCGGAACATGTAGACTATGGAGAGCATGCTTCTATAAAGCAGAATAGAATTATAGGATGACCAAAATTATATTATTTGCGTTCGTGGGCCACTTCACTCTTTGAGTGCCAGTCGTTTTATGAAAAAGGAAGTTCCTTGTTCCAGCGTTTTTGCCCATTTTGAGTCATATTTCTAGACCCACAGAATATTTTGTGGTATGTCTCTGAAAATAGTGAATAGCTCAAATGAAAGAAGAGACTCTCTATTTCATCATGAAAAAAATGTTTGTTTTTATCTTGTTCCATCTTGTTTTATCAGAGGTAGAGTAGAGGACACTTTCACCAAAGTCACCACTTTTTCTCCAGAATCCGTCCGTTTTGCTCTCTAATCTCGATCGTCTCCACTTCCTGTTGTGATCTCTGTGGTGTATACCGTCTCTTTATGCTCCGATTACATCTCCCAGAAGCCCCAAAATTACTGTCAGGCTGCAGGAGACCACAATTTGCAACCTGCTGCCGAAAAAACATTTTGAAGTCATATCATGTCAATGGCACTCACAGAGTTAAAATTTGGCCCGCGGGCTTTGAGTCTGGCACATGTGGTATACAATATATGAATGCAGGTATTGTGTGTAGACGAGTGGATTCTCTTTTGATTTAAATAGAGAACCTGTGACATGCAAATTTTGCACTCATTATGTTAGTAACCATTGAACGGGCATAGGGCTCCTCTGACTGATCTTTTCAACAATAATTACGATTCTGCCTCATTTACCTACGGCAGCTGTCCACACCAAGATAATGGAGACATGTTTATTGGATCGGGAGGAGGGGAGGTAATTGGGATACTGTCTCACAACTAATATACAACATCCTTTTTTCTCTTTCTCCAGGAAAACCGATAAAGCGCAGTACACAGGATGTTCTGTCCATGAGAACAATAATGGACAGGCCACTTTTGAGAACCCCATGTACAACACAAACACGAAAGCCGCCGAGGGGAAAGTGGTCCGCTTTGACCCTAATCTGAACACCATCTGCACCATGGTTTGATATCTATGAGTACAAGAGAAAGACATAAGAAAGAGACGCACATAGAGGGAGAATACAACCTTCTCCTTGTTTGCTGAACGCAAATATATATCAACATATTTATATTTTCCTCGTTTCTGATGACATACAGCAAAGACACAGAATTGCTCAGAAATATAAAGCACACTTTCAGCAATCGATCAAATAGAAACGGTTAAAGATTAAAGAGAGAGGACGGGGAGGTCCTAGGTGTTCTTTACACTCTGTGAGTGTTGGCTTTATGAATAAAAGAGCCTCTGGCATATAGATAAAATAGAGTATTTTATGCTCTGTAGTATATACATAGAGGGGTTATTTCACAATGCCAAATGAATCGTTTTAACTTTTTCTTTAGAAGAAAACAGCCCACAAAAAAGACCCTTTCTGGATTGTTGTCAGTCTCACATTCATTATAATGAAATTTATACAGTCAGTTATACCTCTTAATGTGATGGTACCTCCTACTGACAAAATAGATGGTTAGGGATCTAATAATTGAAATGCAGTGCAATTTTTTTGAGTGCCACTGAGAATGCTGTGGCTTCTTGTACTCATACAACAATAGAGCATGTTTTATCAGGGTTTATCAGTTATGTGCAATGAATTTGACAGAAGTGTCAAAAGTGTGATCTATTTAACCTGTTCTTAAGTTATTGAAACCGCTCTGAAAACTTTTATGATTTTCCAGTCTTTTTGTCAGTGGCGTCATTGGGCCTATTTTGGGTGAGGCAGAAGCCCCGATAAAATATTTTTAAGCTAAAACATTTGCTGTTGGTTTATTTATTTATGTGTTTATTACAAAAGATGCAAACAAAAATAAAGTCGCCAGACTATGAGTTTAAATAAATAGTCATGTAAGCTGACATTATTCATTGTAATTCTTATGGTCACCCCCCCCCATGGCCCTATTGTTGAAAAACCTGCACTACATGCCCTCTTTGTAGGCAAAAATGTGCACTAAAGTTCTCTCTTTGGATGCAAAAACGCACCCTTTTCTTTCTTTTTGTTCCTGCCTTTAAAAAAGTCTTTGCACGCGACTATATATTGTAGCCAATTAGCCTCACCTATGGGCTAAGCCCCCCTGTTTTTAAAACCTAGTGACACCCCTGCATTTCGTGTCCCAAACGAACCAAATTTGGCGTGAATTTAACCCCGGCCTTGAGCCTATATTTATCAAGAATCTCAAAGTAGGAGTTCTTTGATTAATTATTTTCGATTTTGCAGAATGACGAAATAGAGAGTATTTACTGTACAGTGCAGAGTAACTAAAGCTGGCCAGGTTTCCCAGAAGTATATTTAAGCCTGGATATTTATATATAAAAGTACAACGACATGTCAGTGGGCAGTCTAAAGTTACTCCAAGACAGAAGGAATACAACCTCCACAGCATCTCTGTTTTTCCATAAACTGAGCGGTATTTCTATTTCTATAATTCTTTTGGGAAACCGTGCCTTAGTGATTAAATTCTTGATCCGTACTCCTACTCTGAGACGCTCGATGAACACACAACCTTGGCTTATTTTATTGACACACACTGATACAAACGGTTATTTCAACGTCTTATTGAACCATCAGCTTCTGCCAACAAATGTACAGTATACATGAACAAATTTGCACACTTTAACGTCAGCCGCCATCAGTATCATAGTATCATCCGAGTCCATCCGTGTTTTCAAAACGAAAAAAATGAATTTGACACATTTCTTACATCATTGCAGTGCCTTGAATACTGTATGGGCATATGTTTTTAAAGAAGACATAACATTTATTGCGTTAGTAAAAACGTCGGTCATGGGTGTAATTTATCTGCACAGTTTGCAATGTTTTCGCTGAGTGATGGTTTGTCTAAGAGGAGCAGCTCGTAGTTTCATACCTGTGCATGTTGGCAAAAAGTGATCCGGTATAGCAGTTGCTGCTATCGTACTTTGTACCACTACGTTCCTGTCATTGCTGTTACATTTTGTACATTTATACAGTTTTGATACTTGATGGCATTCTTTGGCAAGATGTGTTATCGATATGTAATATATTTTGAGAGTTCATATTTCCTATGGATGAGAAGAGAAACACACCTGGTTAAAAAAAAAAAACAAAAAAGAAAATCAACATACGGCTATTCGGTCTCACATCAGACACCGGAGAAGAGTAGAATGCTTTTAAATGTACCACACAATTATCCTGTTCAAAAAAACCCATGTATATGAATATGTACATATTACAAAAGTTTTGTAAAGAGATATATTTTTTATGCAAATAAAGCATTTGTAAGTTATTGAATATGTTGTGTAAAATTTCACATGTAAATGTCATGTAAGATTAAAAAAAATGTTTTGTATTTTTTCTTTGTCAGCAATGTATAAATCCTTAATTTATATATAAAATATGAAATAATGAAGCTGAATGTTGCTCATTTATTAATGTTGTATTTCCAGTGTTAGTCGCAGTGTACCAGAGCTTTTATCTTTCAGTCTGCTGCCTCTCTCTGCTGCACCTTTACACATTTTTAATGGGTTTTCCGTTTGCTGACCACTGCTTGGTTTAGCCAAAATAAGCACTGATATTATCTCTGTCTAAAGGACACTGTATGTCTTTAAAGACTGCCTGTAGCAGTGTGTAGTGGCCAGTAATCCTTTGAGTAGAAATTTGGTCTCAACATTTAAGGGCATTTTAAAAGTGAAATGGTAGTATCATTTGACTTCTTATTATCTGCATTACCTCACATTGAAGAGCAGTCAGACTGCAGCAGGAGACACTTTGAGATTTCTTCATCCTGCTTCTTTTTGTCACCCTTCTTGGTGCAGAAAAGGCACAATTTAAAATAACATTTGAATGTACTTTTTTAGTGCGCAATTTTGATGATTGACCATTTATGGATTCCTGGAGAGGTACAGCTAGTGCTGTATTGGTCACATGCATATGAAAGTATGTGAGGGAAGCATGAGCCTTTTTTTTTTTTTTTTGTTTTGTTTTTTTTTGTACAAAGAACATTATTAACTCATTGAGTGCCAGCCGGTTTTTAAAACAGAAAGTGCCTCGTGCCAGCGTTTTTTGCCCATTTTGAGTCATATTTCTAGACCCACAGAATATTTTGTACTATGTCTCTGAAAACACAGAATAGCTCAAATGAAAGAAAAGACTATTTCATCATGAAAAAAAAGTTTTTACCTTGTTCCATTCTTGTTTTATCAGAGGTAGAGTAGAGGACACTTTCACCAAAATCACCACTTTTTGTCCAGATTCTGTTTGTTTTGCTCTCTAATCTCGATCGTCTCCACTTCCTGTTTTGATCTCTGTGGTGTATACCGTCTCTTTATGCTCCGACTACATCTCCCAGAATCCCCAACATTAATCACAGGCTGCGGGAGACCATGATCGTTGCCGAAAATCCACTTTGATGTCGAAATACGTCAATGGCACTCAAAGAGTTAACATGACGTGGTATCAGTGGCGTCATTAGGTCTATTTTAGGTATATTCTTAAGCCCCCCCTAAATAATTTGGTGTTGGTTTATTTCTTTTTTTTTTTTTTTTTTTTAAAAAGTGCAGACTAATTCAATATAAAGTGGCCAGCATATGAGTTTGGATAAATAATCATATAACCTTTAATTATTCATAAATCACTCAAATACAGCGCCCCTTCCCCTTATGGCCTGATTGTCGAAAAACAAGCTTAAGTGGCCTCTTTTATACATATATGTATATGTATTAGCCTCACCTGGGGGCTAAGCCCCCCCCCCCAGTCCTTAAAACCTAGTGACGCCCCTGCGTGTTATCTACAGTGCAATGTGTGTGTTTGGATCTGAAACTCTATATTTCTGGAAAACAGCAGTATGTCTCAAAACAGTGTCAAAGTTATCCTGTTTTCAATGTTCAGAAAAATCAAATGTACCAGTCTCAGTAATTATCGAAAGAGGGGAATCATTGGCTTCCTAACATCACTTTGAGTCTGACTGGATGGAAATAAGTGTGTAATTATCACAGTCTTGATGACATGAGGAGTTGGCAGTTTGTCAGAACATTATGTAACTGACCAAGATGAAGCTAATTGCGACAATCAAAGTAGAGTGGATCAGCAAGGGAGCGTGACTGAGATCACAGAGGGCTCGATAAAGAAAGTAAGAAGCGTCTCCATAAAAATCAGGCTACACTCTCCTGACTGGCAGGAACAGGTTTGATTTCAGACTTGGGTTAAGCATATACTTTAAATTCTAAGCCTGAGATTTGTGTATGGATTAGAAATATTTGCCAGAAGGATTTTCTATTGAAGTTACACCGAAGCTTCATCAAGCAGATTTCACCTAAAGGGTGCTGATGTAATATAAACTGGTGCTGGGCAGAGATGTCAAACAGGATCAGGGTGTTTGCTCAGTATGGGTGTATGCTCGGTGTAATACACCAACAGTAACACCTTCTAAACACTCACTTTGACCCCCTGTTTGCTCTGAGAATGGCACAGAAATTCATCACAGCTCTGGTTTCTGGGTCGGAAAATCCATCATGAAATCTCTGCGGTGTTCGGCGGCGAGCTTCTGCTGCAGTTTGTACCGTGTCATCCTACAGACGCTCAGCTGAGATGTGCGGTAAGCTCATTTTCCTGTCCTGTTCATTGCAGCGTTTGCAGCAGTGCCGTGTCTAGACTTTGTCGCAGGGGTGGTCCAAGTGGTGCACTGAGTCATGCAGGGGTGGCCAGCAGGATTAGGTCATATGCATGCCCCTCAATCAACATATTATTTTTTATTATTTATATATTTATTATTATTTTTTATGAAAGATACAAAAATAAAGACACTGCAAAAATATCATCATAATATAAAGTGCCGACAAAATCAAACTAAATCAATAAATAAAAACACAAAAGGTTGAATTTACAAATCCTGAAATGATTACCTGAACAAATGTGTATTCAGACTGAAAAACATTCTGGTGCAATACTGCCCCTCAGGTTGGAGGTCAAATTGCAAAACAAGTCACATCTGACGATCAGATGGTCAATCATGCAGGGTGGTGCTGAGGGGTAGACACACCCGTGGTTTGCGGTCTGCTGGCATTGAACATGTGCCTGCTAGTGAAAATCAATTTGCAGAGGTGCATGTGCAGATACAATGAAAGGATGTTCCTCTGATGTTCAGATAGCCCGTGGCGTTCCTCCACATCGCGGGGTTTAATGTGTGCCGTGAAATCGCACCACATAGCATCGACAGCCAGTAATATTGACGTGATGCAGCAGCAGTTCTCACTAAGGCAAAGCGACGGGGACTTTTATTGATCTGAATGAGCATTGTTGACAGAATCCTTTTTCACTCCTCATCCTGTAGTGTTGCACAAGAAGTTGTTGGTTTCTTCCCTCAAAGCGTAATGAGTTGTGTGGGCTGTGATATACTGGATTGTCAGTTGACTAACTAGCTCCTCTCTTGCTGCATATTTCACTAATGAGCCATTTTCAGCCGCTCTGCTCTCACCGGCCAGATGTCCTCAGGGCGGTAGAGTGTTCTTCATACAGATGGGAAGCTGTTGAGAAGGAAAACCCTGAGGAAATATGTGTTAATTATTCAACTTGAATGCAGGTAAAGCTAAATGAATGTCTCCGTTCAAAGACTCCATTTTTCTCTGGATCTACACATTTTTTTGACCAAAGAAATCAGAGCTTAATTAATTTTGATCAGGCATATTTTTAGGAGCACAAATTCCTAATGATTCATGCACTATAGCAGCATTTTCACTGCTCATAACGGTGAAATTCATGTCTTGGAAAATAGACTGGGATTTAATATTCTGTGCAACAGTTTCCGAGAGCAGGCCCTGGAAGAGTTATATAGTTTAATATACTGGTTTTAATCATAAAGTGAATGAATAATGTAAATTCCTCCATAACCATTTCAGCAAAATAAATATTTAACTCATAGTTAAATCACATGGGCATTGGGAAATAGCTTCCAGTTGCATAGATTGGGGATTTCTGCAGTTGATTTGAATTGAAAGATGTTAAACGGAGGTCAGTGAGCCAGTTCTTAAAAAGCAAAATATGATCAAAGGGTCAATTTGTGAGATCTGTCCCAAAACACTCAAAAAATGAATAAACTGATAACTGAGTACATATATTTTTGGTTTATGTCTCAGTTTATGTCCATGCTTCAGTCAGAAATATATATTTTTATTATTTTTATTATTTTGTATATATATGTATATATATATATATATATACATATGTATATATATATATAATATTAGATTTATACTATTATATTTAAAATAATAGTATAGTATATGTTTGAAGTTCCTGATGTCCAGCCTAAGCTGAACATCCAGCAGCTCTTCTGCTCTTTTGGTACAGGCAGATGTCCTCCAGCAGTTTGATCTCCTTCTGTGTGTTGAGCTGCCGTCTCCAGGCCTTGTATTTTTTTGGTCAGGTCCTTGTTGATATCGTAGACCTGCTCATATTTTATCTTCCACACACTAAGGCCGCCATTTGCTTCTTGGAGTCTTGTGTCCCAGGTCTGTTCCACCTCGGACAGGTTCCTTGTGAACGTGCACTCCATTGTCTCTCTGGCCTCCTGCAAGGCTGCCTCGGTTTGGTTGAGTTCAGCTGTTCAGCTGCATTGTAGAAGACTTTGGATTTTGTCATCCTTGTCCTGAATCTCAGTCTTCATCTAGCTCTCCTTCTTTTTCCAGCTTCCTACTGTTTGTTCCAGCCTCTCATCCAAGAGTTTGACCTTGTCCTGACAGTCTTTCACAGACTGGTAGAGTTCAGCTTTTTTGTGTTTTGATGCCTCATTGTCTCGTTGAGACTGTCCATGTTTTGGGTAAGAGTGATGATTTTGTCATCCTTATTCATATTTTTTATAAATATCCATGGTAGAGATCATAAAAGATTTGTGTACATTTTGAGAATGTAATGAGCCTTTGAATATTTGGTGTTTGATGGTATTCTGTTTTTTTGTAGAATCTGACAGTATGACAGTAATCAGAATCATATAATATGTTGTTTTGATTAATTTTATTGACAATCTAGGTTTTGATCTTGAATGACTTTTTCGACATACTATACTATGACAATTTTTTAATTTCTTTACATTTCATAATATGCCTTTTTCAAACTGTTTTGAAGGATCTAACAGCATGACAATAATCAGACACATATAACATGTTGTTTTGATTACTTTTATTGACAATTTAAATTTTGACTTTTTTCGACATAGTGTACTAAAACATTTTTTTTTTAATTAAATGACATTTCATAATATGCTTTTTTTTTAACAACTTTATTTGAAAGCATTACACTGTGACTATTCAGGATCATATGTTGTTTTAATGTGTTTTATCAACAATCTTTTTTTTTTGGAACTTTTTGACTTTTTTGTTCGACATAGAGTAACTGGAAACTCTAGAGAGCCATGCCATTATGTTCTTTACAAGTTTATTTAAATTTTGATCATGACTGTACATTTGGGGAAAAAAACTGATCACCAGGAAAATCACTCTCATTTCATCAATAGATCAAATCCATCGCTTTGATCTATTGATTAAATGATAAAGGAGGTAGAGGCGAGGGAGATGAAGGAAGTTACTGATGTCCAGCCTAAGCTGAACATCCAGTAGCCTCCTCCATTTGACAATCACTGTCACTCTTCTCCGTTCCTCTTCTTTTCACCTCCTTTTCTCCTCCTTCTCCCTCTTTTTCATCTCCCTCTCATGCAGCTTGTTCTTCATCCTCTCCAACGCTGCCTCCCTGTCCAGGATCTCCCGTCTGAATAGGAAGCAGCCTCTCCTGCTCTTTTGGTACAGACAGATGTCCTCCAGCAGTCTGATCTCCTTCTGCATGTGTTGAGCTTGCTCTTCCTTGCTTTGGTGAAGAGCAGAGATTATGTTGTCCTTGTCCTGAATCTCTGTCTTCATCTGACTCTCCATCTTCTTACAGCTCTCTTCTCTTTGTGCCAGCCTCTCATCCACAGCTTTGACCCTGTCCTGACAGTCTCTCACAGACTGGTAGAGTTCATCTCTTTCTGTTTGTAGCTGCATCATTTTCTTGTTGAGGCTCTCAGTTAAATGCTCATTGCTTTGCTTAAGAGCATAGATTATGTTGTCCTTGTCCTGAATGTCAATCTTCATCAGACTCTCCTTCTTTTTCCAGCTCTCATCCAAGTCTTTCACAGACTGGTGGAGTTCAGCTCTTTCTGTTTGTAGCTGCCTCGTTTTCTGCTTGAGGCTCTCACGTAAATGCTCCATGCCTTGGTGAAGATCAGAGATTATGTCGTCCTTGTCCTGAATCTCAGCTTTCATCTGGCTCTTCTTCTTTCTCCAGCCCTCCTCTTTCTGTGCCAGCTCCTTGGCAAACCTCTCCTCCAATGCTCTGAACCGTTCCTGCCAGGCTGTCTTCATCCCTTCACCATCAACCTTTGTAGCATCACTTGCGTGAAGTGCCACTGGTGGAGGAACATGGTCCTGTTGAGGACGTTCTGGTTGTTCCTGGGGCCTGTCAGCATCCCCCTGGTGTGTTGTGTTGTTTTCACGATCCATGTCAGCACTGCTGTTTGCAGATATGCTTTAGTACAAAAGGCTCCTCTGTGTTTTAAACAGCAGACTGTGAACTCTCTGTGTCTCTCTTTGTGCTACTGACTCGATCAGCCTCTCAACACTTCTGTTCAATAATACTAGATGTTGTGGCTTTTATTGCCCAAAAGATCAAAGGCAGTTCTGAACACGTCATGGAGTGACAACGCCATTGTGTTCTGAACTGCCTTTGAACTGTGTTCCGTTGCTATGGTAACAGGGGGTGCGTTTTACGGCACAACTTCATCATGCTAGGACGTTATGAGTTACTCTGAATATAATGTGATATATAGTTTTACATTTTGGTGTGTTGGTTAAAACAAACCCTGAGCCGTAGCGATCAATGTAAATCATTTTTAGAAGTTGAGATATTTAACCGAAGTGATGCTCAGCTATTTTGGGGCCGATTTTATCCAAGGAGCCTAACGTTAGTCTGTACGCATTATTTTATTAAAATATGTTACAACTAGGTATGTTAGGGTTGTGCATATTTGACAGTAAAAAACATCAGATTGCAGTAGAGTTTAGCAGGACTGCAGGTGAGCTCCTCTTGTTCACTGTAATAATACTGACAGCTATCTAACCCCACTGTTAGATCATTAAGCTACTCTATGATATTAATGTGTGTGTGAATGGCAGGTTTATTCTCATGTTTCTGTTTTTTCCTCATTACAACAACTGAAACAACAAAGAGATAAACTGAAGCAGGATCAGAAGAGATCAGCCTGCAGCTGGAGAAGGAGAAACTTTTAGCCAAACAGCTGCTGAAAAAAGAGTGAGAATACCAACATATTCTAATGTTACAGAGAGATAGAGCACTACTGAGTCGACAAAGGTGACAAATCAGGAGAAATGAACTTCTAGTGGAATTCTTTATTCATATTTTTTATAAATATCCAGGGTAGAGATCATGATAGCTTTGTGTACATTTTGAGAATGTAATGAGTCTTTGAATATTTAGTGTTTGATGGTAGATTTCCTACATATGTATCTTACAAGTGATTTTAGAAATGAGTCTGTCTTTCAGTGTCTGTTTCAATGGTTATTGATGCTTTTTCAGTTTTAGGTGATGTCTGTTGAAGAAGTTGAGGGGATTTGGGATGAAACAAGACGCCATCGAATACCAAACAGTCAGCTGATGTCAAACATACAGGACCGTTTTCTATCCTCTGATCTTCAGTATGAACCAGTTTGTTGTTGTTTACTCAGAGCTTGTTGTGTCTCTGCAGCAAATAGACGAGATGCTTGCTGCCTCAAGAAGATGAAGATGCTGTGCTGGCTGAGCTGGAGACTATAACTCAGGTCGGTCTCATCTCCATAACTGTGTTTACACTTTATGAGGTTTAATGCTAAAATTCTCACTTTTACAGAAACGGTGTGTTTTTAATTGAAATTGAAGCGTCTTCAGAGGCTCAGAGGAGCAGCGTTACTCTTCCATGTGTTCCATCTGCTCTGTTTGTGTCTCAGGGAGACGCCGAGCTTCCTGAGGTTCCCGAGGACGAGCTCCCAGAAGTCCCAGCGTCCACTCAGGAGAAACCAGGTCTGTTCTCTTGCCCCCTTTTTGTTTTCTCTGACTGTTGCTTTGACACCAAACAGCCTCTTTGTGTTGTCCCGATCATAATCCAGCCGTATCATGTGATCACTGTGCATTCTGTCGTCTTTAATACACCTGGCCTCGTTAAAAGGATCGGCTGTCCTCAACATGCTGTATGTATGTAGTCTCTCACCTTCAGAGGCCTGTGATGAGCAGCCTCTCAGATCCCGACCTTCCTCCATAACAACATCAGCCAGATGAAAGCAGCACGACGGCTTCACTGGACCATGAAGTCCTGTGAGGTCAGATTATTGTACCTGACCTTTATTTCCTTAGTAAACCATTTTACACACTGTGACTTAACTTAAATGTATGATAGTCACTGTAATTCATCATCTGTGTACCAACTAGCACCAGGGTGAGTTACAGCAATGACAAACCCTGGTTCACAGCTAAACTCAGATGGCTGTGGTTGCAGAGGGAGGAGATGTTTAAGAGTGGGGACAAGAAGAGGAGCTGTACTGCCCGATTAGTGGCCAAATGCAAAGTTTATTGAAGAACATCATTTATTAAACTTGTGGGGTTAAAAAAGTCCCTGGCATTTTTTTTGTATTTCACTGTAAATATGAGTGACAATATTAATAAATGAACTGATATGTTGCCTCCCAAATGACTAGAGCAAAGCCTCCTCTGCTATCTTTGAAGATGGATTTTATTGCCATTAGTTTCCCCTTGAAATGTTGTTTTTGTGCCCAGTATGTGAGAGCATTCCCAAAATTATTAAGTAGTACTTTTACTGTGTACTTTCTGAGTAATCCTTTCTCAAATTCTCTTGCCTTGTTGTCTTTATATGAGTTAAATGTCCATTTTTAACATATGTTGAAAAAAAAAAAGAAACATATTTATTAGAGTCAAATTGACAAATTGTCCACTTAACTTAAATCCTTTCATCTGATATTCAGGATTCTTTTGTTTTTTCTGCAGAGGACAGTTTTGAAGAGGAGCTGACATGATGTTTAAACTGAATGTAATATTATGATCATGGAGTAAACTGCTGAATTTGAGCCCCACATTCAGTTCTGGTTCCAGTTTCAGTTGATGGAGACACACTTCCTGCCTGTGCTGTGATTGGCTGGTACTCTTTATCTTTTAAAGAATGTTTAAATTTTAAATGGTGTGAATGTTACAGCTGTTGTTGTATGGTGGGTTAGTTTGGTCAGCAAGCATGGGCTTTTGTAATGATTGGATGTTAGCCTACTGTGAATGAGTACTAATGTGGCCAGGTTATCAGCTGAGTGTTTTCTGTGTTCAGACTAGCAGGAGGCAGAGGGATGGCTTTCTAATCAAAGTGGAACTTCTTCAGAGTCCCATCAAACTGTCAATGTAGCTAGCTAACGGTAGCTTCTGTGTATTGTCAAATAATATTTTGGTAGAATTCATTCCATAACTGTTATTAATATCACTCATCACAAACCTTAAAAGTGCAACAACAACACAGTCTGGACTGGAGTTTCCTCTGGATGTGAGCAGTTTTGGACGACCTCACAGGTGAGTAATGCTGCTGTAAATGTATTTAGACTTTTGTTGATTATCCCTACAGAAGGCTACAGAACAACCTTGCTGCTTGCAGTTATGTTTTTAATGCTGTTACCTTGAGAACAAGGAAACAAAAGGTCATGTTAAGTCATGAGGGGAAACTCAAGATAAAGACATTAAAACAATAATTTTATGTTACTGACTGAAGTATAAATAAAAGACTGTTTAAATGACTTTTTTTGAAAATCTAGATTTTTTTACTTCTTTGACTTTTTCGACATACTATACAATGACATTTTTTTTTAATTTAATGACAGTTCATAGTATGCCTTTTTACAACTTTTCTGAAGAATCTGACAGCATGACAGTAATCAGAATCATATAATATGTTGTTTTAATGACTTTTATCAACAATCAATTTTTTAACCTTTTAACTTTTTTCGACATACTATACTATGACATTTTTTTATTTCATTTTTGATAGCATTACACTATAACTGTATTCAGGATCATATAATATGTTCTTTTGATGCATTTTCTCAGCAATCTATTTTTTGAACGTTGTCTTTTTTCCGACATACTATACTATGACATATTTTAAATTTTATGACATTTCATTATATTCCTTTTTTACAACTTTTTTGAGGATTCTGACAGCACGACAGTCATCAGAATCATGTAATATGTTTTGATGACTTTTATGGACAATCTAGATTTTGACTTATTTTTACATTTTTTTAATTTCATGACATTTTATGTCTTTGTTCCAACTTTTTTTTGAAGAACCTGACAGTATGACAGTAATCAGAATCATATAATATGTTGTTTTGATTAATTTTATTGACAATCTAGGTTTTGAGATTGAATGACTTTTTCGACATACTATATGATGACAAATTTTTCATTTCTTTACATTTCATAATATGCCTTTTTCAAACTTTTTTGAAGGATCTAACAGCATGACAATAATCAGACACATATGTTGTTTTGATTACTTTTATTGACAATTTAAATTTTGACTTTTTTCGACATAGTCTACTAAAACATTTTTTTAAATTAAATGACATTTCATAATATGCTTTTTTTTTGAACAACTTTATTTGAAAGCATTACACTGTGACTATTCAGGATCATATGTTGTTTTGATGTCTTTTATTAACAATCTTTTTTTTGGAACTTTTTGACTTTTGTTCGACATAGAGTAACTGGAAACTCTAGAGAGCCATGCCGTTATGTTCTTTACAAGTTTATTTAAATTTTGATCATGACTGTACATTTGGGGAAAAAAAACTGATCACCAGAAAAATCACTCTCATTTCATCAATAGATCAAATCCATCGCTTTGATCGATTGATTAAATGATAAAGGAGGTAGAGGCGAGGGAGATGAAGGAAGTTACTGATGTCCAGCCTAAGCTGAACATCCAGTAGCCTCCTCCATTTGACAATCACTGTCACTCTTCTCCGTTCCTCTTCTTTTCACCTCCTTTTCTCCTCCTCCTCCCTCTTTTTCATCTCCCTCTCATGCAGCTTGTTCTTCATCCTCTCCAACGCTGCCTCCCTGTCCAGGATCTCCCGTCTGAATAGGAAGCAGCCTCTCCTGCTCTTTTGGTACAGACAGATGTCCTCCAGCAGTCTGATCTCCTTCTGCATGTGTTGAGCTTGCTCTTCCTTGCTTTGGTGAAGAGCAGAGATTATGTTGTCCTTGTCCTGAATCTCTGTCTTCATCTGACTCTCCATCTTCTTACAGCTCTCTTCTCTTTGTGCCAGCCTCTCATCCACAGCTTTGACCCTGTCCTGACAGTCTCTCACAGACTGGTAGAGTTCATCTCTTTCTGTTTGTAGCTGCATCATTTTCTTGTTGAGGCTCTCAGTTAAATGCTCATTGCTTTGCTTAAGAGCATAGATTATGTTGTCCTTATCCTGAATGTCAATCTTCATCAGACTCTCCTTCTTTTTCCAGCTCTCATCCAAGTCTTTCACAGACTGGTGGAGTTCAGCTCTTTCTGTTTGTAGCTGCCTCGTTTTCTGCTTGAGGCTCTCACGTAAATGGTCCATGCCTTGGTGAAGATTAGAGATTATGTCGTCCTTGTCCTGAATCTCAGCTTTCATCTGGCTCTCCTTCTTTCTCCAGCCCTCCTCTTTCTGTGCCAGCTCCTTGGCAAACCTCTCCTCCAATGCTCTGAACCGTTCCTGCCAGGCTGTCTTCATCCCTTCACCATCAACCTTTGTAGCATCACTTGTGTGAAGTGCCACTGGTGGAGGAACATGGTCCTGTTGAGGACGTTCTGGTTGTTCCTGGGGCCTGTCAGCATCCCCCTGGTGTGTTGTGTTGTTTTCACGATCCATGTCAGCACTGCTGTTTGCAGATATGCTTTAATACAAAAGGCTCCTCTGTGTTTTAAACAGCAGACTGTGAACTCTCTCTGTCTCTCTTTGTGCTACTGACTCGATCAGCCTCTAAACACTTCTGTTCAATAATACTAGATGTTGTGGCTTTTATTGCCCAAAAGATCAAAGGCAGTTCTGAACACCTCATGGAGTGACAACGCCATTGTGTTCTGAACTGCCTTCTAATCTGTGTTCCGTTGCTATGGTAACAGGGGGTGTGTTTTACGGCACAACTTCATCATGCTAGGACGTTATGAGTTACTCTGAATATAATGTGATATATACTTTTACATTTTGGTGTGTTGGTTAAAACAAACCCTGAGCCGTAGCGATCAATGTAAATCATTTTTAGAAGTTGAGATATTTAACCGAAGTGATGCTCAGCTATTTTGGGGCCGATTTTATCCAAGGAGCCTAACGTTAGTCTGTACGCATTATTTTATTAAAATATGTTACAACTAGGTATGTTAGGGTTGTGCATATTTGACGGTAAAAAACATCAGATTGCAGTAGAGTTTAGCAGGACTGCAGGTGAGCTCCTCTTGTTCACTGTAATAATACTGACAGCTATCTAACCCCACTGTTAGATCATTAAGCTACTCTATGATATTAATGTGTGTGTGAATGGCAGGTTTATTCTCATGTTTCTGTTTTTTCCTCATTACAACAACTGAAACAACAAAGAGATAAACTGAAGCAGGATCAGAAGAGATCAGCCTGCAGCTGGAGAAGGAGAAACTTTTAGCCAAACAGCTGCTGAAAAAAGAGTGAGAATACCAACATATTCTAATGTTACAGAGAGATAGAGCACTACTGAGTCGACAAAGGTGACAAATCAGGAGAAATGAACTTCTAGTGGAATTCTTTATTCATATTTTTAAATAAATATCCAGGGTAGAGATCATGATAGATTTGTGTACATTTTGAGAATGTAATGAGTCTTTGAATATTTGGTGTTTGATGGTAGATTTCCTACATATGTATCTTACAAGTGATTTTAGAAATGAGTCTGTCTTTCAGTGTCTGTTTCAATGGTTATTGATGCTTTTTCAGTTTTAGGTGATGTCTGTTGAAGAAGTTGAGGGGATTTGGGATGAAACAAGACGCCATCGAATACCAAACAGTCAGCTGATGTCAAACATACAGGACCGTTTTCTATCCTCTGATCTTCAGTATGAACTAGTTTGTTGTTGTTTACTCAGAGCTTGTTGTGTCTCTGCAGCAAATAGACGAGATGCTTGCTGCCTCAAGAAGATGAAGATGCTGTGCTGGCTGAGCTGGAGACTATAACTCAGGTCGGTCTCATCTCCATAACTGTGTTTACTCTTTATGAGGTTTAATGCTAAAATTCTCACTTTTACAGAAACGGTGTGTTTTTAATTGAAATTGAAGCGTCTTCAGAGGCTCAGAGGAGCAGCGTTACTCTTCCATGTGTTCAATCTGCTCTGTTTGTGTCTCAGGGAGACGCCGAGCTTCCTGAGGTTCGCGAGGACGAGCTCCCAGAAGTCCCAGCGTCCACTCAGGAGAAACCAGGTCTGTTCTCTTGCCCCCTTTTTGTTTTCTCTGACTGTTGCTTTGACACCAAACAGCCTCTTTGTGTTGTCCCGATCATAATCCAGCCGTATCATGTGATGACTGTGCATTCTGTCGTCTTTAATACACCTGGCCTCGTTAAAAGGATCGGCTGTCCTCAACATGCTGTATGAGGAGTCTCTCACCTTCAGAGGCCTGTGATGAGCAGCCTCTCAGATCCCGACCTTCCTCCATAACAACATCAGCCAGATGAAAGCAGCACGACGGCTTCACTGGACCATGAAGTCCTGTGAGGTCAGATTATTGTACCTGACCTTTGTTTCCTTAGTAAACCATTTTACACACTGTGACTTAACTTAAATGTATGATAGTCACTGTAATTCATCATCTGTGTACCAACTAGCACCAGGGTGAGTTACAGCAATGACAAACCCTGGTTCACAGCTAAACTCAGATGGCTGTGGTTGCAGAGGGAGGAGATGTTTAAGAGTGGGGACAAGAAGAGGAGCTGTACTGCCCGATTAGTGGCCAAATGCAAAGTTTATTGAAGAACATCATTTATTAAACTTGTGGGATTAAAAAAGTCCCTGGCATTTTTTTTGTATTTCACTGTAAATATGAGTGACAATATTAATAAATGAACTGATATATTGCCTCCCAAATGACTAGAACAAAGCCTCCTCTGCTATCTTTGAAGATGGATTTTATTGCCATTAGTTTCCCCTTGAAATGTTGTTTTTATGCCCAGTATGTGAGAGCATTCCCAAAATTATTAAGTAGTATTTTTACTGTGTACTTTCTGAGTAATCCTTTCTCAAATTATCTTGCCTTGTTGTCTTTATATGAGTTAAATGTCCATTTTTAACATATGTTGAAAAAAAAAAAGAAACATATTTATTAGAGTCAAATTGACAAATTGTCCACTTAACTTAAATCCTTTCATCTGATATTCAGGATTCTTTTGTTTTTTCTGCAGAGGACAGTTTTGAAGAGGAGCTGACATGATGTTTAAACTGAATGTAATATTATGATCATGGAATAAACTGCTGAATTTGATCCCCACATTCAGTTCTGGTTCCAGTTTCAGTTGATGGAGACACACTTCCTGCCTGTGCTGTGATTGGCTGGTACTCTTTATCTTTTAAAGAATGCTTAAATTTTAAATGGTGTGAATGTTACAGCTGTTGTTGTATGGTGGGTTAGTTTGGTCAGCAAGCATGGGCTTTTGTAATGATTGGATGTTAGCCTACTGTGAATGAGTACTAATGTGGCCAGGTTATCAGCTGAGTGTTTTCTGTGTTCAGACTAGCAGGAGGCAGAGGGATGGCTTTCTAATCAAAGTGGAACTTCTTCAGAGTCCCATCAAACTGTCAATGTAGCTAGCTAACGGTAGCTTCTGTGTATTGTCAAATAATATTTTGGAAGAATTCATTCCATAACTGTTATTAATATCACTCATCACAAACCTTAAAAGTGCAACAACAACACAGTCTGGACTGGAGTTTCCTCTGGATGTGAGCAGTTTTGGACGACCTCACAGGTGAGTAATGCTGCTGTAAATGTATTTAGACTTTTGTTGATTATCCCTACAGAAGGCTACAGAACAACCTTGCTGCTTGCAGTTATGTTTTTAATGCTGTTATCTTGAGAACAAGGAAACAAAAGGTCATGTTAAGTCATGAGGGGAAACTCAAGATAAAGACATTAAAACAATAATTTTATGTTACTGACTGAAGTATAAATAAAAGACTGTTTAAATGACTTTTTTTTGAAAATCTAGATTTTATACTTCTTTGACTTTTTCTACATACTATACAATGACTTTTTTTTTAATAATTGAATGACAGTTCATAGTATGCCTTTTTACAACTTTTCTGAAGAATCTGACAGCATGACAGTAATCAGAATCATATAATATGTTGTTTTAATGACTTTTATCAACAATCAATTTTTTAACCTTTTAACTTTTTTCGACATACTATACTATGACATTTTTTTATTTCATTTTTGATAGCATTACACTATAACTGTATTCAGGATCATATAATATGTTCTTTTGATGCATTTTCTCAGCAATCTATTTTTTGAACGTTGTCTTTTTTCCGACATACTATACTATGACATATTTTAAATTTTATGACATTTCATTATATTCCTTTTTTACAACTTTTTTGAGGATTCTGACAGCACGACAGTCATCAGAATCATGTAATATGTTTTGATGACTTTTATGGACAATCTAGATTTTGACTTATTTTTACATTTTTTTAATTTCATGACATTTTATATGTCTTTGTTCCAACTTTTTTTTGAAGAACCTGACAGTATGACAGTAATCAGAATCATATAATATGTTGTTTTGATTAATTTTATTGACAATCTAGGTTTTGAGATTGAATGACTTTTTCGACATACTATATGATGACAATTTTTTAATTTATTTACATTTCATAATATGCCTTTTTCAAACTTTTTTGAAGGATCTAACAGCATGACAATAATCAGACACATATAACATGTTGTTTTGATTACTTTTATTGACAATTTAAATTTTGACTTTTTTCGACATAGTCTACTAAAACATTTTTTTAAATTAAATGACATTTCATAATATGCTTTTTTTTTGAACAACTTTATTTGAAAGCATTACACTGTGACTATTCAGGATCATATGTTGTTTTGATGTCTTTTATTAACAATCTTTTTTTTGGAACTTTTTGACTTTTGTTCGACATAGAGTAACTGGAAACTCTAGAGAGCCATGCCATTATGTTCTTTACAAGTTTATTTAAATTTTGACCATGACTGTACATTTGGGGAAAAAAACTGATCACCAGGAAAATCACTCTCATTTCATCAATAGATCAAATCCATCGCTTTGATCAATTGATTAAATGATAAAGGAGGTAGAGGTGAGGGAGATGAAGGAAGTTACTGATGTCCAGCCTAAGCTGAACATCCAGTAGCCTCCTCCATTTGACAATCATTGTCACTCTTCTCCGTTCCTCTTCTTTTCACCTCCTTTTCTCCTCCTCCTCCCTCTTTTTCATCTCCCTCTCATGCAGCTTGTTCTTCATCCTCTCCAACGCTGCCTCCCTGTCCAGGATCTCCCGTCTGAATAGGAAGCAGCCTCTCCTGCTCTTTTGGTACAGACAGATGTCCTCCAGCAGTCTGATCTCCTTCTGCATGTGTTGAGCTTGCTCTTCCTTGCTTTGGTGAAGAGCAGAGATTATGTTGTCCTTGTCCTGAATCTCTGTCTTCATCTGACTCTCCATCTTCTTACAGCTCTCTTCTCTTTGTTCCAGCCTCTCAACCACAGCCTTGACCCTGTCCTGACAGTCTCTCACAGACTGGTAGAGTTCATCTCTTTCTGTTTGTAGCTGCATCATTTTCTTGTTGAGGCTCTCACTTAAATGCTCATTGCTTTGCTTAAGAGCATAGATTATGTTGTCCTTGTCCTGAATGTCAATCTTCATCAGACTCTCCTTCTTTTTCCAGCTCTCATCCAAGTCTTTCACAGACTGGTGGAGTTCAGCTCTTTCTGTTTGTAGCTGCCTCGTTTTCTGCTTGAGGCTCTCACGTAAATGGTCCATGCCTTGGTGAAGATTAGAGATTATGTCGTCCTTGTCCTGAATCTCAGCCTTCATCTGGCTCTCCTTCTTTCTCCAGCCCTCCTCTTTCTGTGCCATCTCCTTGGCAAACCTCTCCTCCAATGCTCTGAACCGTTCCTGCCAGGCTGTCTTCATCCCTTCACCATCAACCTTTGTAGCATCACTTGTGTGAAGTGCCACTGGTGGAGGAACATGGTCCTGTTGAGGACGTTCTGGTTGTTCCTGGGGCCTGTCAGCATCCCCCTGGTGTGTTGTGTTGTTTTCACGATCCATGTCAGCACTGCTGTTTGCAGATATGCTTTAATACAAAAGACTCTTCTCTGTTTTAAACAGCAGACTGTGAACTCTCTGTGTCTCTCTTTGTGCTACTGACTCGATCAGCCTCTAAACACTTCTGTTCAATAATACTAGATGTTGTGGCTTTTATTGCCCAAAAGATCAAAGGCAGTTCTGAACACCTCATGGAGTGACAACGCCATTGTGTTCTGAACTGCCTTCTAATCTGTGTTCCGTTGCTATGGTAACAGGGGGCGTGTTTTACGGCACAACTTCATCATGCTAGGACGTTATGAGTTACTCTGAATATAATGTGATATATACTTTTACAGTTTGGTGTGTTGGTTAAAACAAACCCTGAGCCGTAGCGATCAATGTAAATCATTTTTAGAAGTTGAGATATTTAACCGAAGTGATGCTCAGCTATTTTGGGGCCGATTTTATCCAAGGAGCCTAACGTTAGTCTGTAGGCATTATTTTATTAAAATATGTTACAACTAGGTATGTTAGGGTTGTGCATATTTGACAGTAAAAAATCAGATTGCAGTAGAGTTTAGCAGGACTGCAGGTGAGCTCCTCTTGTTCACTGTAATAATACTGACAGCTATCTAACCCCACTGTTAGATCATTAAGCTACTCTATGATATTAATGTGTGTGTGAATGGCAGGTTTATTCTCATGTTTCTGTTTTTTCCTCATTACAACAACTGAAACAACAAAGAGATAAACTGAAGCAGGATCAGAAGAGATCAGCCTGCAGCTGGAGAAGGAGAAACTTTTAGCCAAACAGCTGCTGAAAAAAGAGTGAGAATACCAACATATTCTAATGTTACAGAGAGATAGAGCACTACTGAGTCGACAAAGGTGACAAATCAGGAGAAATGAACTTCTAGTGGAATTCTTTATTCATATTTTTAAATAAATATCCAGGGTAGAGATCATGATAGATTTGTGTACATTTTGAGAATGTAATGAGTCTTTGAATATTTGGTGTTTGATGGTAGATTTCCTACATATGTATCTTACAAGTGATTTTAGAAATGAGTCTGTCTTTCAGTGTCTGTTTCAATGGTTATTGATGCTTTTTCAGTTTTAGGTGATGTCTGTTGAAGAAGTTGAGGGAGTTGGGATGAAACAAGACGCCATCGAATACCAAACAGTCAGCTGATGTCAAACATACAGGACCGTTTTCTATCCTCTGATCTTCAGTATGAACCAGTTTGTTGTTGTTTACTCAGAGCTTGTTGTGTCTCTGCAGCAAATAGACGAGATGCTTGCTGCCTCAAGAAGATGAAGATGCTGTGCTGGCTGAGCTGGAGACTATAACTCAGGTCGGTCTCATCTCCATAACTGTGTTTACTCTTTATGAGGTTTAATGCTAAAATTCTCACTTTTACAGAAACGGTGTGTTTTTAATTGAAATTGAAGCGTCTTCAGAGGCTCAGAGGAGCAGCGTTACTCTTCCATGTGTTCGATCTGCTCTGTTTGTGTCTCAGGGAGACGCCGAGCTTCCTGAGGTTCCCGAGGACGAGCTCCCAGAAGTCCCAGCGTCCACTCAGGAGAAACCAGGTCTGTTCTCTTGCCCCCTTTTTGTTTTCTCTGACTGTTGCTTTGACACCAAACAGCCTCTTTGTGTTGTCCCGATCATAATCCAGCCGTATCATGTGATCACTGTGCATTCTGTCGTCTTTAATTCACCTGGCCTCGTTAAAAGGATCGGCTGTCCTCAACATGCTGTATGAGGAGTCTCTCACCTTCAGAGGCCTGTGATGAGCAGCCTCTCAGATCCCGACCTTCCTCCATAACAACATCAGCCAGATGAAAGCAGCACGACGGCTTCACTGGACCATGAAGTCCTGTGAGGTCAGATTATTGTACCTGACCTTTGTTTCCTTAGTAAACCATTTTACACACTGTGACTTAACTTAAATGTATGATAGTCACTGTAATTGTTGATATGATAGTCACGCTGTCCTCAACACCTGAACAACTATCTCAGTTTTGTGTTAGCAGAGTTTTTTCCCCAAACAGGAACATTATTATATTGCATGTTTAAAAGCAGACGTTTGCTGAAGGAGGAGGCCCGGCTTTACAACTTATTTAAAACACACTTGGAACTGGAGTAGCATTAATTAGCTGGTCCCTAGTTTCTCTGCAGCTTTCCAGTTGTTGTAATTTTGGTGCTGGTTATTTTTGTTGAGTGTATTTATATTTATATTTAAATTTTACATTTTATTATTTCTTATTTTTAAGGTTTGTGCTTTTATTTTGAAGCATTCTTGACTCACATACCTACTCGATCAGTGCAGTGGCATTACAGGTGTGTCATTAGTCAGTCTGTAAGCTGCTGGCTATAGTTTCATAATTATATCACAGTCATGAGAGAGGTATCGATCTTCTTATCTAACTCGAAATGTTGAACTGTTCCTTTAATTGTTTGACTCACTGCTGTATTTGTCTCATCTTCTTATTATGACTTTATCAGTGTTTAAAATGCTACATTAATACTGTATTAATTAGACTGTATAAATTGATCTGTGGACGTCAGACTCAATACAAACTGCATTTTGATGGGTTGTGTATACCTACCATTGCATTTCAAAAACAGTTATTGTACTTGACAACTCTTGAATATAGTTTGTGAGGATTTTTTTTTCTAGTGCTACAGAGACTTACTGATGATTTGCATCATTTAATGCACATTACAGCCTACGATAAAAATATCTAAACATATGGAGGTTGACTGCTCTGAGCTAAAGGTTTGGTTCACATTGGAAGAAAATAGCTGAGTGGGGAATGAGCAAAACCAGCCTTGAGTCAGGTCAGTCACATGACCTTGACATAGTGTACAGACACAGTGTGAAGGCTAAAGCTGTTCTTGACACATGACAGCTCTGATCTTATTGCTCACAGGGTGTCCAGTTTAATAGCCCTCCTGTCTTCAGCAGTTAATTGTAGATATGTTCTAATGCATAGTGACACACTCCTGAAGGAAGCAGAATCAGCTCCACACAACAGATTTTTTTTTTTTTTTTTAAATGCTTTTAACTAGTGAAACACATCTGTCACATAAGACATTCTTCACTGCAGAAGATCACTTCTCCCACCAGGCAAATAAAGACATCAAAATGTTGCTGGTGATGTACTCATGCTGTATGGAGAATGAGCCTTATGAAGGACGTGCAGTTTTAAAAACACACAATTTTTGTAATTTCATCAGCTCTCAAAACCTCAAAAAAAAAAAAAAAATTCCAGAGAAAAGAAACCCTCAACAGAACAGCTTTTCATCACTTCAGCGCGAGTTATCGGGCTTCGTAATTGAAACGGCACATGTCATATTTTATTCAGGGGACCAAAACTATGACACAGCATTTTTTGGGATTTATGTGATGTTAACAGTGGAACGGAAACAAACCGAAAATCTTACCTCAATAGCTGTATGTAGAACACTGATATGGAAAGGAATAATAATAAATGAATAAATAAATAAATAAATAAATAAATAAAATGAAAAATAATAAATGAAAAATAATGAATTAAAAATAATTAAAACAATTATAATTAAAAAATGACAAATAATAACAAAAATAATTAAAACTTAAAACAATAATTAAAAAACAATAAAAATAGGCAAATATAAAAAAATAAAAATAAATAAAAAATAAAAACTATTACTAAACTAGTTTGAGTGATACACCAAGAAACACTTTGAATAATTCCTTTTTAATTGGCATTAAACGTTACAGGGGATTTTGAGTTATTGTGGCATTAAGTGCTGAATTTATAGTGTGTACAGTAAATACTGGTTGTATTAAAAATGTCAGAACATCACATGACATGCAATCACATTCCTTCCTCGTGGTTTGTCTGTTTTGTCACTTCTGTATGAGCACAACAAATTTCCTGTTTTTGAATATGAGATAATATTCCCTTTAGACTGTTTATACTGCAACAATATGAGAGGGAAAACTGCAGTTATGAACCATGAATTAACGTGTGACATTTCATCTTGTCAATGACAGTTGGGCCATGATGAACGACCTCTCAGATAAGGACCGTGTTATAAATCATAGGACTTGTTGGATTCGTTATCATGCATTTTTTTTACTGAAAGTGGAACTCGTTTCAGCATGAAAATTGAAGAGGAGGGGAAAAGTGTGCCACATACGATGCTATCTAAGCATATGATTGAGCACATTTGTCCTGGGGAGTGATCATGTGATCTTCTGTTGATGTTAATGTGCTACAGTCTGTCGTCTTATTAGCAGCACACAGAGAGAAGTCGTCGCTGTGCACGGCTGGGATTTGTGTCAACCGAGTGGCAAGTATCTAAGTATCGAGGTATTTTTCCTTCTGTAGCTCCGGTGTTCTGTGACTAACGGTGAACTTATACGCCTCAGTGGGAAGAGAGACACTAAATGTGGTGTGGGAGTAGCTATTAAAGGGTGACGTGTAATTTTGGTGTCAAGGATCACTGGATGTGTGTTTTTTGGATGCCCTCCTGCTCAGACAACGTCAACAGTGCAAAAACACAGGCACAGCTGCATTCTGGGATTCAAAAGCACATCACTTTACAATCTTTCTTATGGATAATTTGGCAGTTTTTTTTATCTATAAGTAGATAAATCCAAATCACTCATGCAATAAAACAGACTTGGAGCATTTTTCACTCCAGCTGTTTGTTATACATAATGGCTGTGCATCGTGGTGCTTATAGGCAACATAATGCATGAAGTGGGGAGTGTGGAGGCGGCTATATTCTCTTCAGATACAAAAGAGTTTGTTGGATGACTCAAACTTTCCTCGCAGTTTGCTGCAACTTGTGTTTGAACCACCTCTTTGGATCGTTATATGTTATATGTTCATCTCCTCCAGTCTCGCTACATAGAGGATGATATCTATTGACTTCCACAAGGACATGAATGAATTCCTCTGTTTCTATCAGGTTGTGGCATCAGTGAGCGATCGCTCCTTAGCTTTGTGCCATTGTCTGATTTTTGCACCATTTACTAATGATTCGCCATGAAGGTCAGTTGAAAATACTTTTAACTCATTGAGTGCCAGCCATTTTATAAAACTGAAAGTGTCTTGTTCCAGCATTTTTGCCCATTTTGAGTCATATTTCTAGACCCACAGAATATTTTGTACTATATCTCTGAAAACACTGAATAGCTCAAATGAAAGAAGAGACTCTCTATTTCATCATGAAAAAAATGTTTGTTTTTACCTTGTTCCATTCTTGTTTTATCAGAGGTAGAGTAGAGGACACTTTCACTAAAATCACCACTTTTTGTCCAGATTCTCTTTGTTTTGCTCTCTAATCTTGATCGTCTCCACTTCCTGTTTTGATCTCTGTGGTGCTCCAACTACATCTCCCAGAAGCCCCAAAATTACTCACAAGCTGCAGGAGACCGCAATTGGCGCCCTGCTGCAGAAAAAAAAGTTTGATGGCGAAATACGTCAGTGGCACTCAGTAAGTTAAATTCAATGTTTTTAGTAGAGCTTTTAAGAGCCTGTTATTATTTCACACCTAACTATGTTCTTTCAGTGCGATAGCCCCAACTCTATAGCATGTGTGAAGTAATTCCAAGAATCAAATGCATAACAAAAAATTTGTTTGAAATTTCTATGAATATAGCACAATATACCAAATGTATAGTGTGAAATGTTCCAACAAAAGTATTTTGCTAAAATGGTTTCGCACATATATAGAAACCAGTTACATGTACCATCCCATAATCAACAGGAGGTCCCATGGAATATAAAAACAGACACATGCTGTTTTATGCTCTCCATCATCCTGGATGAAGCCCATTGTAAGACAGAAAAATACATAATAGTTCCAAGGGCAGAAATCTGAAATACTGTGCAGGATATTTCATTTAGACGCTGCAGGTGTCCTCCTTTTGTTGCCTCACAGTTGGCACATAGAAAAGAATAACTAAAAGCTGTTGTTCTGGAGCTGCTCTGCTACAGACCATGTTGTCCTTGTCATCGGTTTATTTCTTCTCACTGTCGTCTTTGTCTGGATTCTGCCATCCCATCTAACTGAAGAAAAGCTCATCAGCCACAAGACAAGTAGGGTAGTCTGTTCACTTCAGTGAAGTCAAGAGCTCTCTGCCGGCCATGTCGCCTTGGAGCTCCAAGCGGATTATTATTACCTCTGCCAAGGATGTGATGTTTTCAGTTCTCCTTGTCTGTTCTTCAGTAGCATCACAGAAAAAGTGTCTTATTTTCATGAGTGTTGGTGGAAAGGTTGTGAATCAAAAGGTATATATGCACTTTGTTTTTTTCATTTTTGTTAGCATTGTGAGAGAGGGCAAACCAGTCAGAAAACTAAGGATCCAAATAAGATAAGATAAGAGATAAGATAAGGTAATCCTTTATAAGTCCCACAAGTGGGGAAATTAGCATCATTTCAGCAGCAAAGTAGACAGCACAGCATTATAAGAAGAGCTGATGTAAAAAAATAAATAAAAGTAAGAATATCAGTAGAAAAACAACCAAGTGGAAAAGTTAAGACATCTTATATACAACATAAGGGAAAGCTAAGACATCTTATATATAACATGAGTGAATAATCAGGGCATCATATATACAACATAAGTGAACACAGTGGACTGACTGGTGTAAATGGTATAGATGAATAATTAACAGGTAAATAACAGTGGTGTTGCACATAATAAAAATAATGTTATGAAAGTACTGCACATGTGTAAATAACAGGTAAATAACAGTGGTGTTGCTCATAATAGATAAAAAGATGTATATTAAAGTATTGCACATGTGTAGATAACAGTGGTGTTGCATATTAGTCGATATAACAGATGTATATGAAAATATTGCACGTGTAAATAATAGGTAAATAACAGTAGTGTTGCACATAATAGATAAAAAATAATGTTATGAAAGTATTGCACATTTGTAAATAACAGGTAAATAACAGTGGTGTTGCTCATAATAGATAAAAAGATGTATATTAAAGTATTGCACATGTGTAGATAACAGTGGCGTTGCACATTAATAGATAAAAAGATGTATGTTAAAGTATTGCACATGTGTAAATAACAGTGGTGTTGCATATTAGTCGATATAACATATGTATATGAAAATATGTATATGAAAATATTGCACATGTGTAAATAACAATGGTATTGAATTATCTCGTTAGTCAGCAAGATCTCGTTCTCGTGATTCCAGCTGTCCAGCAAAGTTAAAGTCAAAATCAGCTTTATTGTCAGTCTGCATCATGTACAGGACATACAGAGGATTGAAATTATGATTCTCTCAAACCTTGGTGCATGAAAAATAAAGTCAGATCAAATAAAAGGAGTGCAGCACATTAACAAAGCAGTCTGAGTTATAAAAGATGAAGGCGAGAGAGGAGCCGGCTGACATTTGACCACTGGATGGTGGAAACTGGTTCCTCTTGTCAGAGCCACACCAGCAGTGAAATGCCACTGTCAGTTATTGTTCTGTGCTTGTCATGGGTTATGTGAAATCCATTTTTTTTCTGTTTGAATAGATTCTGTCAGGAAAGAAAAGACCCAAACTCAAATCTTCGCTGCCCAGTTTTTGACAGAGAACATTTGACAGCAAATAGCTACATGGGCCTTTCCACAGATGAGACATCCATCTGTCCTTGGACTGCCTACTGTCTCTTACAATGGCTTCATTTTCTTTAGTTTACGCTGACGTTACTCATATTAGTTTGATCACCTGCCAGATTGGACAGGAGACTGTCACAGCAATTAGTCACGTTGATTTTATTTAGTTATCCCAACATCGCAGATCAGAAATTTCTCTCAAGGGGAACAGCATGAGTTCAGGCATCCACAGACTCATTTCGACATGATAAATAAATAAACAGGCAAGCTAGAAAGCTTTGTCTGTTTGCTCATTAGATTTCCTCTTATACAGATATAAATGGAACCCCATCTGCCTTTATTGATGAAAGAGAAATTATAATGGATTTTTCCATTTGTGATTCTGTGTTGAAACTCCATCATATGTTCGGAAGTATTTACCAGATTAATTAGGAGTTCATTATTGGGTATGCTAATAGCAGGAATACAGAAGAAGGAAGAGACGTTTTTGCTTGTTTTCGAGCTCCATTTGATCTGGCAGCGTTCATCTATTCCCCGCCACGGCTTCGATGAAACTTCCCTCACTCCTTTTGTAGCATCACGACACTCAACTACACTCTGACTCAGCTCCAACATCCCAAACTCTGCATCCAAACGTCTTCAGAAAAAGTAAAAAATCCATCTACGCACTCCAATTAACTGGCTTAGCTTCTGCGGTGAAAATACAGACTTTTCATCAGGAACAAAAAAGAGGTTATAAAATCAGATGCTTGTTAAATTGAGTAAGCACAGTCATAATCCGTACGAAAACAGGAGGTCTTATTTAAATTCACTTAATTAATTCAGCTTTTCCAGAGTTACAGTCCCCTCATTTTAACAAAATAGTTTCATCTTTGGAAGCCAGATCTCAAATCATGTACAGATCTGTCCAAGAAACAGATCAAGTTGGAATAATTGGGGAATAACACAGCTTTGGGTTGTTGGTCAGCAGCATGTTTTAGACTAAAGTAACTTTAAGTAATTTGGAAATTCAATTTTGTGACTCCGCTATCTGAGTGTTGTGGAAAATTAGTGCCTTTTTACAAGCTTGCTGTATGGTTGAATACAGTACTGGCTTCATCGGTTTATTTCTTCTCACTGTCGTCTTTGTCTGGATTCTGCCATCCCATCTAACTGAAGAAAAGCTCATCAGCCACAAGACAAGTAGGGTAGTCTGTTCACTTCAGTGAAGTCAAGAGCTCTCTGCCGGCCATGTTGCCTTGGAGCTCCAAGAGCTCAAATGAAAGAAGAGATTCTCTATTTCATCATGAAAAAAATGTTTGTTTTTACCTTGTTCCGTTCTTGTTTTATCAGAGGTAGAGTAGAGGACACTTTCACCAAAATCAACACTTTTTATCCAAAATCTGTCCGTTTTGTTCTCTAATTTCGATCGTCTCCACTTCCTGTTTTGATCTCTTTATGCTCTGACTACATCTCCCAGAAGTCCCAAAATTACTTACAGGCTGCGGGAGACCACGATCGGCAACTTGCTGCTGAAAAAACACTTTGACGTCAAAATACGTCAATGGCAGTTAATCTGTTAGCTAATGTACTAATGAAAAGAGGAAATGACCTGGAGTGCTAATTGTAAAGCTAGCTAGTGACTAGTGCTAGCGTCCGCTCTGGTCTGAGGACAGTGTAGCTCGAACCAGCTTGACTCCTACCAGCTCACTCATGCTTCTCAGAGAACCAAAGTTATACAAGTTATGCATTGCTGTAGTTGTTTTTAAATAAAATATATATTAGGATACACCTCAAAACTGTATATTTTGTTCCAGGTGCTGTATTAGATCTCCCACTGTAATATCTTTATTTCAGATCTGTGTTTTTTTTTATTTTACAGAGCCAAAGTGACATCAGAGTAGACTTCTTAATTTCTCTTTAATGCGGTTATTTTGAAGATGAATTGTGACAGAGCCACAGATGGAAGTCAAGCTATTAGCCTGGACCATTTGAATGGATGTGGTTTAGGTATGTCTGCAACACTGCGACTTGATGAGACACAATCAATTAAGCTCCTCGTTGAATATATTCAGACAGAAGTTTCTCAGAGATTATTTATAATTCAGTAATGGAGTGCAGCTAATGTAAACTCTGACTCTAATAAGGATAAATTCATCTGCAGTTTTGCTCTCTCTGACACAGTTGTGTAATATATTAAATCAACTATGGATAACAGTCATTTATTCACTTAATTATGTCCATTGGCTTAGATTGACTGCAGCTGCACCTTTTGTATCGCACTAAACAAGATAATGCAAGTCATTCTGAAAACCACAGCATCGCTGATTGGGCCCTCATACTCAGTCAAAGTGTTGTGTCATGATTGTTCATTTTTCAGCTTGGTACAGCTGGACTAGCTGATATTAAAAGGGACACAGTGCAGCCTGGCTCATCATTTACAGTAACACATGCTGTCCCAGTGTGTGGTGTGAGCCACTGTGCTGTACGCCCTGCAGAAATTCAACATTAGCAGCTTCAGCATGGTTGTAAATTAGAAATGAAGAGGACCGAGGAGCGTGGGTCGACACAGACCTCCACAAACCACCATCTCAATTCTCCAAGTAAATCCTTGTGTGGCCCGACGACCGGTAAGCAGTAATAGAGAGAGAGAGAGAGAGAGAGAGAGAGGTGTGATGGCTACATCTCTCCTCCTCCAGTGACACCAGAACATTTCCTGCTGTGATCTTCAGTCTCAAAAGCCCCAAAGAGCTTCGTAGCAGTCTGACAAAACAGAGCTGTCACAGTCGGTCTGCACCGAGACACACAACAGATCTGTCTGTCCATCTGTTCACCCTTTCTTTCATTCCTTCCTTTCTTCTTTCCTCTCATATGTCCTACAGCCTTCTGTCTCTGTCTGTCCATCCATCATCCATCCATCTTTCATCTATCTATCTGTTTATTCCTTCTTCTTTTCTTCCTTTATCCATCCATCATCTATCATCTATCTATCCATCAATTTTTCCATCTTTCATCTCTTTATCTGTCTATCTTTCTATCATCCATCCATCTATCTGTCTGTTTATTCCTTCTTCTTTTCTTCCTTTATCCATCTATCATCTATCTATCCATCAGTTTTTCCATCTTTCATCTCTTTATCTGCCTATCTTTCTATCCATCCATCTTTCATCTATCTGTCTGTTTATTCCTTCTTCTTTTCTTCCTTTATCCATCTATCATCTGTCTATCATCAATTTTTCCATCTTTCATCTCTTTATCTATCTTTCTATCATCCATCCATCTCTCATCTATCTGTCCGTCTATCTATTCGTCTATCTATCCATCAATTGTTCCATCTTTCATCTCTCTATCTATCATCTATCATCTGTCTGTCTATCAGCCATATTTCCATCTTTAATCTATCCAACTATCTATTGTACATCTTTCCATCTTTCATCTATCTATCTATTTGTCTGTCCATCTATCTATCTATTCATCCATCTATCATCTATCTGTCTATCATCTTTCCATCTTTCATCTATCTATCTATCCGTCCATCCATCCATCTATCTCTCTATGTATCTTTCTATCTATTCCTTATTTCCTGTCTTCATTTCTTCTTTCCTCACGTATGTCCTTCCTTTACATCTGTCTCTCACTTTCCTTCGGTCTTCTATCCATCCCTCATCTATCTATCTATCTGTCTATTAATCCATCAATCAATCTATCTGACTATTCCTTCTTCATTTCTTCCTTCTTCTTTCCTTTCTTCCTTTCATCTTTCCTCTCGTATGTCCTTCCTTCACGTCTCTCGCTTTCCTTCTATCTATCTATCTATTCCTTCTCTCCTTCCCTCCTTCCTCTGGATCACAGTCTGGACACAGTCCTCTGCTCTGCACACATTTCTGCTTCATGTGTTTTCGGCCTCATGTGTTTGGACAGCTCTGAGCCAATTAGATCAGTGTTAAATGCGGCCTCACACTGGCCTTCACACTGATTGGTGTGTCAACACAGGCCACAGTTCAACCGCCTGCTCAAATGTGACTCTGTTTGTGCCGTCCACTCGAATCTGCCTGAGTTCTCATGAGCAGGTGAGAGCTAGCACATCACATTTGAGCAGGCAGTGTAAACCAGCCTGTGTTGACTGACACACCAATCAGCAGAAAGCAGAGTGTTTGTCACAGAAAAGCTGTGCGTCCCTTCGAATACGATGCTCACGCTGTTGTGTCAAGTCTTTATTTTTTTCCTCTTGATTCAAATAGTTCTTTATGTGCTGCCGTTTGAACAGGAAAGCAGCATTTCTTTTTGTTTTAGCATCATGTCACAGGTAGATGAGAGAAATGAAGGATTGGATCCAGCAGTTAATAAGGGAGATCTCTGGAGGTTGCTGCTGGTTGTTTGGGGAGGTGGCAGAAACCAAATCGCTGCAATTAATAGAAGAAGCACAGGAGCCTAGTGCCCCCCAGTGTTTGGTTATATATATATATATATATAAATGATTTTAGTGTCCAGTGCAGTGAAATAATTGGATCTTTGAGTAGAAATTCTGTTTTTTGTGACGTGCATTGATCCAGTGAATTTGAAGTTTGGTTTGTTGGCACCTGTGTAGCATGAAACCTTGAAAACTTTTACTGCTGATTCAGCCGTTTCTGAATGTGTGCTCTGCAGTTTCATTCTGTTTGAATCAGTTTCTGTCTGTGCACATGAGGCAGGACTCGCTCGTGACACGGGAAGAGGCTGGAAAGCCATCTGGAGGTCAAGCATCTTGTTGTTTCATTGATGTGTCAGTGTGCAAGCAGCATAGTAGTTTCAACTCTATTTACAATCCAGGTAGTTTAGTGGTTCCTAGTGTGGGAGTGGGCCCCTCGAATGCATCATAAGAGGACTTTCTTTAACTCATTGAGTGCCAGCTGTTTAATAAAACAGGAAGTTCCAGCATTTTTTGCCCATTTTGAGTCATATTTCTAGACCCACAGAATATTTTGTACTATGTCTCTGAAAACAGTGAATAGCTCAAATGAAAGAAGAGACTCTCTATTTCATCATGAAAAAAATGTTTGTTTTTATCTTGTTCCATTCTTGTTTTATCAGAGGTAGAGTAGAGGACACTTTCACCAAAATCACCACTTTTTGTCCAGATTCTGTTTGTTTTACTCTCTAATCTCGATCGTCTCCACTTCCTCCTTTGATCTCTGTGGTGTATACTGTCTCTTTATGCTCCGACTACTTTTCCCAGAAGCCCCAAAATTACTCACAGGATGTTGGAGGCTGCGATCGGCAACCTGCTGCTGAAAAACAAGTATATTTGTTTATGGCACTCAAGCGTTCGTACACACTCGTCTTTAGCACTCAAAGAGTTAAGTTACTTTTCACCTTTGTTATGTATCTGAAGCATAATGACTTTAAATATCATCTTAAAACACTGAAACAAATCAAATTCAATCAAGGCCAGAAGATGAATGTATTTTCATAGAAATATGAAATGTATTCATCCTGGACTAGTTTCTCTTTCATGGGTAAAGCACTCATTTTATCCCTTTCAGTGGTGATTCTCCATGGAGAAACACTAAAACACTTCTGACCTATATTACTTCACGTATTTTCAGCGTACAGTATCGTTTTCTATTCTCGCTGTGACTCAACAACCGTAATCCCTTTGTGCAGGTTGGCTTGATGCCGTACGTCATTCATTCCACCGGCAGGTTGTTATCACTGTGTGACCAAGATGATCCAGGAAGGTGACGTGACTCCCATAACACAGAAATACTAAAATGCTACAGCCTTATCACACAGCAGGCTAATGGTGTATCATTACAGGAAATAAAAATGTAAAACACACCTTTGTTAAAGTGTGTGAACGCACCAGTATTAACTTGTCCTCAGTGCCTGTGTGAATCAGTATTGCTGCAAGAAAAAAGGTAAAGATGCAATTTGCTCTGACAAAGTGCCAGCCTGGTTGCTTTAATGACATTTTAAGAACTTCATCTGAATATCCCATTGAGCCTAATGAGGGATACATCCTTTCCCCCCGAAGCTAAAGTCCTGTCTCTGTGGGAACCGACTGATAGCAGGTAGACTTTGCCCTGAAGGGAAAGCAACGCTACAGGAAGAGCAGCAGAGCACATTTGCGGCCGTCACAGCAGAGGTAAGACACATTAGAATGGGTTAGAGCTGTAATTAATTGATTTGTGCGAACAGACAGCAATTGATCACTTCTTAAAGACTTGATAAGCACCAGGGGTACTTCACAAAGTGCTTCATTCCTCATATCTCCGAGGTGATGTTCAGTGTAAGCGAACAGAAACGAAGTCTGATGATGTCATTCAAATACTGGAAAATATGTCTAAATATATTTCAATTATCCGTCACTGGTTTTAGTTTGAAAAATAAGTTGAAGAAGTTGTGGCAGATGATCCCTGAACCAGGGGCGTTACTAGGTTTTAAGGATGGGGGGACTTAGCCCCCCGGGTGAGGCTAATTTGGATATATGTATAGGCAAAGTAGCCTCATATATATGTGTATTTATGCAATAGCGTGCAAAGACTTTTAGCAAAAAGAAAAAAGGGTGCATTTTTGCCTCCTAAGGGGGCACTTTATCATGTTTTAACCAACAAGCAGGGCAGTTTAACATGTTTTGCAATCAGGAGAGCACTTTAGCGCATGGGTTTTTTTTGCCTCCAAAGAGGGCACAATAGCATGCTTTTTCACCTCAAAAGGGGACAATGTTACATTTGTTTTTCAAAAGTCAGAGGGTTAGGGGTTAAGTAGTTGGCACCTTAAACTCATATTCTGGGCAATTTATATTGAATTTGTTAGCACTTTTTTGATAAATGAATAAATAAACTAATACCAAATTATTTAGGGGGGCTTAAGAATATTTTAGGGGCCTAGTGACGCCACTGCCCTGAACCATAAGTTCAACAGTCATTATTAATTTCTGATATTGCAGGAGGAGTATATTGTCACTCATTAAACCGTAGGAAGGCGATTTATGTTTCTTGGACTCAGTAACAAAGTGTCTTATCTACAGTGAGTGAATCACTGTAGGCCTGGCTCCACTGAAGTTTTCTATCATACAGAATTGGTCATTGTGTAGCTAATTAGATCTGTGTCTCTTTAATGACTAATGCAAAGGGAGCTCAAAGACAATCTGTCACTCTCATGTCTTTATATGAAATAAAATATTTCAGTTTTCTGTCCGTCCTTCCTTCTTCTGACAACTGCATGTCCTCCGAGAGCAATTAACCACAACCTGTTTGTCCATTAAATATACATACGGCTCTATTAAATGGATGCTTAAGGCCATAATTATGGATGTTAGTTATGGATGGATCTTGTGTTTGTGCCATGCATCATTTTGTAATTACCAGTTTATTTGTTCCACTCTGACATTGACCCATCAGTGATGAATGCGCCAACGCTGTTTAAAAAGATGTGTTTTTTTGGTTGTCTCAGCCGTGACCTTGACCCACCTGGATGACATTTTCTCTCTGTCACCTTTGTGATTTGAACAGAGTTTTTGTTGGAATGGATCAAACTAACAGCAGCAGTAAGGGTAGTTATGGAGCTCGCCCCCCTCCTTACAACACCCAGGACTATGGCCAGAGTCCTTACACAGGGATGAGCTATCAGGTTAGTATTGGAGCGCTGTCGTAGTCACACAAAATAAGGAACTGAGCTAAAACATGGTATCTCCTACGGAAGCGCATTGCATTCACCAGGGATTTTTTTTTTACAGTTTTTATGAGATTAATTATCTTGTAATTGCGAGAAAAAAGATCTCATAATTACAAGAAAAAAATCTCATAATCACAAGAAAAGCTCCCATAATTATGAGAAAAAACATCTCACAATTACAAGAAAAATATATCAGAATTATGAGAAAAAAATATAATAATTATAAGAAAAAAATCTCATAACTACTCAAAAAGATCCCATTGTTATGAGAAAAGATGCTTATAATTGCGAGAAATGGAAGAAGAGAGTGACCTCCAGCAGTGTTGACATGCTAATATCAATCCCATCTTCATTTTTAAGTGGCATTAAGATAAAGATAAAGATAGAGATAAAGATAAATTATCTCGTAATTATGATATATTTTCTCATAATTACGACAGATTTTCTCGTAATAAAATTAATCTCATGAATAATCTCATGTACTCAAGTGCTAACAACACTGCTCATATTATTTTCTGAATGATGAATCAGGTGGGGAATGGGAACGTTGCAGTGGTCTCCCCTCCTGGTTCCTATGACAACATGGTGTATCCTGAGGGCATGGCAGCAGCTGGAGGCGACCAGCAGCATGGTCCATCTCCACCTGACTACTGTCCTGGTTTAGAGGAGAGCAGCTTTAGTGACGCCGCCGTACGAAGAGGTGAGGGAAAGCGACTTGTTTTTGTGTGCATGGTCAGAAAATGGAGAAACCGCTTTTCAGTGTTTTCTTGAGATTGATTTGAAATTGAAAATTGTTCCCTACTCTCCACCGTACCCTGCCTCGTCTCTTCACCTGCCATGCAACACAAATCAGTTTAAATGAGAGGTCGTTTGGTGAAAACACAACTATTTCTAAATGTTGTCCTGTCTCTCTCTGAATTTTTTTTCTTTTTGTCATTTTGTTGTCTGTCTGTCAACCTTTCCATCCATCTCGGGTCACCGTGTGTCTGCATCTTTCTTTCTGCACAGGTTTCATAAGGAAAGTCTACTTGACCTTGATGATTCAGCTGCTGGTAACTGTCGGGATCATCTGTGCTTTTCTTTACTGGTGAGACACTATTACAGGGTTCCTTAAAAAGTCTTAAAATGTCTTAAATTTACCGTAAATTTGCTGTAGGTATTAAATTTTCAGATGGTGCGTTTAAAGCCAGTAGGAAAACACAGAATTCAGAGATTTACAGCATTTTTGCACACTATTTTGTTCACAAAGTCACTTCTTTGTTCTTGAAAGTTGTGAAATTAAAGTTGTAGAGAAAAGTTAAGAGTTATGCCTTCAATTTATATCATTGTTGCAAGTGTTAAAAGGCTGAAAAAAATCATAAAAAATTATTATTAATCGGTTATCAGATTTTTTTCCTGTTAAATATCGATATAGGCATTGGCATCAAAACTCCATATTGGTCGGGCCCTACAATAAATTGACTATTTTCTTCCAAAGAAGTTGTGACATTTTTGGGTCTTAAATTATATTTGTTGAGGTCTTAAAAAGTATTAAATTTGGCTTTTAACATGGTTCAAGAACCCTGTATTACTGAAGGGAGTTCCTCCCAAAAAGAGATGAATCCATGTCAGCCGTCTGTCCGTCAGTCCACATTTAATGTCATCTGTCAGCCTCTGAGATCAGCCAGCATCACATAATAACACAAGGAACTCAGTTGTCCAACACAAACTTTTGAGCATGCAACACAGCACCGTTTAAATCATCATAAATGGAGAATAAAAGGGCGTCTCTGCCACATGGTATTTTTGCTTGCAGTAGTTTTGAAAGCTTTATATGTTTTGTATAATAGATGTGGTAGGACGCCGCTACAGTAATTTCTTTTCATAAATTGTGTTCGGCTCCCATGTGCACAATGCTCTGTCCTCTGTTAATATTTAATAAAACCATTCTACTGCCTCTATCAAATAAATGACGCCTCTATTAAACGCTCCTCTCTCTCTTTTTCTTATGGGATAACAGGGACGCTCTCAGGAAATGGACATGGGCCAACAATTCGTTCTCTTTCGCCATGATGTAAGCCATCACAAACATTTCGTTAAATTCGAGCGGTGCACTTTTTTTTTTTTTTGCTTTCAGCAATTTGACCACCAGGGGCGTCACTAGGTTTTAAGGGCCGGGGGGCACTTGAGTGTATGTTTTATGACAGTTGTGCCATGGGGGAGGGGACAACCCTATTTAAAGGAACACGCCACCGTTATTCCATACTGAAATACGTTCTTCTCTGATATTAGACGAGTTGATACATACCTCTCTCGTCTTTGTGCGTGCACTCAATAGCTCTGGCACTCAGCGCTATTTTCTTAGCATTTAGCATAGCCCAGTACTTTCCTTGGGATCCAGACAGAGGTGAAGTTAGAAGCTAGAAGTCATATACTACTCACATAAAGTGCTTGGGCGCTTCAGCCCCCCCTAAAATAGGCCTAGTGACGCCACTGTTGACCACCTACAAATCTCGGTGAGTTACCTAAATGAAAATGTCGCTCATGGAAATCCACAGAAGTAAATCACTCCGGTCTGAATGTCAATCCAGGAGACCGCCTGCTCCACCGCATAAATAATGCACTTACTAAATCCACATATTGAACATAGTGTTTCATCTGTTTATAGACTTTTTATTTGCTATTTACGATACACTCTATATTCTCTGTGAAACAGGGCGGTGGTGATGGTGTTCATCTTGGCCTTGTCCTGCTGTGACAACCTCCGTCGTCAAGTCCCCCTCAATTTCATCGCCCTGGGTCTGTTTGTGAGTAGAAGCAGTAGCAGCCAGGCATCAAATTAAACTCACTCCACACCTGCTCTATTTCAGTTTTTTTAGTCATGTATTTACTTTCCATTTGTCTCTCCCTTCCCTCTGTATCTTTTTTCAGACTATTGCAGAAGGTCTGATGCTCGGATCTGTGGCGACGTGAGTTTCCGAGGATGAATCCCCACCTGATGCCGACTCATTTACACAATAATAACCCTATTTGATCCATATCTGATAGCGTGTGGGATGCCGGCAATGAAGCCATCAAACCTGATAAGATGTTATCATAGCTACCAAATTAAAAAAAAAAATCACATGGAGTCATATTTTCCGGGAGTTTGGACAGAAGATAAATCAGAAGCATCACAAATAGCTCAAACCAATTTGTCTGTGTAAACACGTGTTACCGTTTCCATCTGTGAGACATGTCATGTTTTAGAGACAGTAAAGGCATCAGTCGAAGCGTGTCGATCAATAATATATTGAAATTATCATATTTATGGGACATTGCCATAACTGAAGCTGTAACGGATATGAATTGAACATAGGCGATACATTATGCAGCGGTCGTCCAGAGGGGGTGCTCAGTCTTCACTCTAGTTCAGACACTTAATAGGGACTGTGAAATGAATAAAAATACCACATTTCTTATAAGAAAGTAATGTTTCCCTTTTAGGAGAGAACAGAGCCCTGCTGTTTATGGATCCTCTCTGCCTGCTCACTAGTTTGACATGATACTATGGGGTGTCTTTTCCACTGTATATCCGTTTGATATTATATTTCTGTCTGCAGGTACTTTGATGCAGAGGCAGTTCTGTGGGCTGTGGGGGCAACAGCGCTGGTGTCCTTTGCCTTGACTCTCTTTGCTATGCAGTCAAAGGTAAGCTCTGTCACACACTCTGAGCTCGCTTTGCAAAAGCGAAATGTCATAAACTGCAGCTTTGCTGTGCAGTAAATGTCCATAAACTGCGCTGTGTTTCCTGTGCAGTCAAAGGCTCAAATACTGCTCATTGGGCTCATTGTTTGTGTCCAGTGGTGGAACAGAGTTAAACATCTGGGCAGCTCAGTCTGTAGTGATTTGGGCTGGGAGCTGGAGGGTTGCTGGTTCAAGTTCAGGTTCTGGAGAGTGGACTGGTAGCTGGAGAGGTGCCAGTTCCTCCTCCTGGGCACTGCTGAGGTGCCCTTGAGCAAGGCCCAAAACATGACACCTCTCCTCTCACAGAATGTAAATTGAAATTTCCCTCACTGAGGGATTAACTCATTGAGTTCCAGTGTTTCTTTTGCCCATTTTGAGTCATCTTTCTAGACCCACAGAATATTTTGTACTATGTCTCTGAAAACAGTGAATATCTCAAATGAAAGAAGAGACTCTCTATTTCATCATGAAAAATAATGTTTTTATCTTGTTCCATTCTTGTTTTATCAGAGGTAGAGTAGAGGACACTTTCACCAAAATCACCACTTTTTGTCCAGATTCTGTTTTGCTCTCTAATCTCGATCGTCTCCACTTCCTGTTTTGATCTCTGTGGTGTATACTGTCTCTTTATGCTCTGACTACATCTCCCAGAAGCCCCAACCTTACTCACAGACTGCGGGAGACTGCGAAATACATCAATGGCACTCAAAGAGTTAATAAAGGAATTCTTCTTCTTGTTTGCTAAACCGACCCTCTTCCTTTTTGTTGCCTCCTGTCACCATGAACTGTCTAATAAAGCAGATTAATCTTTTAAATGCCCCTTTCAAGGACAGACTGTTAGAAGTGATGCTCCTCCAGTCAGACATGTTTTAATATTGAAAATACACTTGTCAAATCTGAAAATTGTGGAACAGCTTTATCAAAGTGGACCCCGACATAGTTTCTCCATTTTATTTTAATGTGTGTTTGACAGTGTTAAATACTTGGTTTATAGTTGTTAAAGTCAATGTGCACAAGTGAGGATACGTTTTGAGAATCACTTCATCTACAGTTTATCACACCGTTTCCATAAATGACTCATATTCTGAACACAAAGTTATCATATCAGGTGGTGGGGCAACAAATTAGTGAAAGTGAAATAGATGTGGGATCAAATTCAAATTGCGTTTAGACTCTCTTTAATTGCCTCTAAATGCAGTTTGGCTTTTCATATATTTTACCACTTACTGCATCTGAAGGAGCTGCAGACATTTATTTCCACTGATTTGATTCGCTGAAACTAGCAAGCAGGTGTCTAATGATTATACTGGAAATACTTCTGCTCTTAAATGCTCTCTGCTCGTTAGTAATCTCTGGAAAGAAAAAAAGACATATGCTTCAGGTCTGCATGTAGCGTGGCAAACTGTGATTAAGAATAGACAAAGTGTTCACAGCCTCAGCCCAAAAAAATAGTTTTTTATGCACCACAAACGTTTTTGGTTCATTTTTTCTTCTTTTTTAATCTCCGTCACTGTGATATAAATGTCACACACACTGCCTTGCATGTTTAGTTCATAGCTACTCAGGCAATCAGCGTTAGTGATTCTCCTGTTGTAACTGCCATCTTTTTGTCTGAAAAGGGCACGCAGGCCAAAAGGCCACCCCTCCCCCACCCTCTCCTCCGGCCCTGTTGATTAATTATCCAGGATCATCACATCCAGACTCGTTCAGACTTTCCCTGTGTGTCGAGCTGCAGTACGTCTTCATTGGTAATCTGCAGCACCTCGCAGCGCACAGCTGCAATGCAGACGACCTTGAGCGCCCCGGCTTTTGTGGCAGTGATGAGTGGAAATGAATGAGAGATGTTCTGTCTGATGCTCTCTGTTTGAGAGGCTTGTCACATTCACTGTCGCCCTCTTCTCTTCTTCCAGTGGGACTTCACCGGAGCAAACGGCAGTCTGTGGGTGTTTGCCTGGACCCTCTTTTCGTTTGCGTTGCTTTGTGCAATCCTTCGATCACAGGTAGATCAAGAGGCAGAGGCTTGAGGCAGACACTACATAGACCTTCATAGCTTTCACCCCCAGGATGTGCTGGCACTGACCTGTGTGCTGAGCAGACTATAAAGAAGAGCGTGCACTCTCAGACCTCTCACACTGATGCATTTGAATGTATGCTGCTGTATTAATGTTTTAGCCCTTTTGCAGAGATAATTATTGCGTTGAATTTAAAGGGCTATTTTACACCAGAACAGAAAATAAACACTGCTTTCTTAAAGCTCATTGCATGCAGCCATTATCAAACCTTAACCATCATATTTACCGTGCAGACTGTACCTGCTGCTTTTACAGCCCAGTTTAAGGATGACGCTGAATTATTGTGTCATTATAATTTTACTAAGACAGATAATAACAATCATTTAATTATAAATGATAAAACAGAGGTTTGTTTTTGTCCCTGTTTGTGTAAGAAACAGTCACATATCAGTATAGAGTTAATTATGTCGCTGATTGTGTGTCTCTGGTTCTTTCCACAGTATCTTCATATCCTGTACGCCTGCCTGGGAACCTTGCTGTTTTCCTTAGTAAGTACATCCAAACTTGACTGATGGAAAGTGGTTTTAAGATGAAAGAAACATCGTCAATAAGGCTTAATGTCAAGTGAGGGTATGCGATGGAAGAATTCGATGCCAGCGTGTCTCCGCTGTCTGTCACAGTGGTTAGTGTAAAGAGAGAGACTCTGATGTCCTTGTGCCCTTTAATTTCAATTATGTGCCGCTTAACAGCAGTAGGCTTCATTCTCACAGCCACCTCTCTGCGTGCCTTTGGCATTAACAGCAAATGTTGTGACCCATCCCGTCAACTGGTGGAACAAACTGCTGCTGAACACAGAGGCGAACAGGCTGTCAGCAGCAAGTCACAACTTACTTTGAGCCGACACGATTATTTACACGGCCTGTTTATCTGCGCAGTCCCCTCTCTCGAAGATAAGAAATACTGCCCGTGTTTCCTTTCAGACTGATTCCTGTAAACCGGCTCGCCGTCTCTTTCATCACACAAACGCGCTGCCTTCAGACGTCAGCGTCGCTGGTGCTGAAGCATCTCTCATCTCTCTGTCTCTCTGCAGTACTTGGTGTTTGATACGCAGCTTATCTTGGGTGGCAAACACAGGAAGTATGAAGTTTCTCCTGAGGAGTATGTCTTTGCTGCTCTCAGCCTCTATGTGGACATTGTCTCCCTGTTCCTCCTGCTGCTGCAGCTCATCGGCCTCTGCCGCTAACACCCAACACATTATATCACATCATGCATCTATCTTCATTCACAAGCCTCATAGTCGTCCAGAAATAGTCATGTCTTTGGTGTGGCCAAGACTTTTTTATTATTTGCTATATTGCTTTATTTTATTGTCAGTATTGTAAATGTTATTGTGCACTGCCACATGCTTTCAGCTACCTTTGATATGCTGCAATAACATGAATTTATACTGTACAGAGAACTTCCAATTTGTGCAGAATGTTTTCTAATAACGTGGTGCTTGAGATTTAACGTGTTTAGTTCTCTGTAGCAAATTGAACTTTAAAGCTATAGTCTGTCATTCTGCTCAGAAGTGCTTTTTGTTTTACTGGGTGAAATGGTTCTTCCATCCTGAGAGCATCAATACATTATGTGTTCAGGAAAAAGACATGAAGAATCAGACCTCTGTGGCAGCTGCGTCACTGTAAAAACTCTGACCAATCAATGGAAAAAACCAATCAGATGCCTTCATGTCTCGTCCTGACCACGCCCCCATCAGGCCCTCCCTCCTCCCCACTGTTTCTGGAAATATCCGGCAGAAATACAGAGTTAGCAGGAGAGTCTTGCTAGCCCTCTAACATGACAGACTATAGCTTTAAGGGAAACCTACCCAAACAGTTCAGCTAGTATTTAAGTGTAATTACCTCTGCCAAGGAGGTTATGTTTTCATCTGCGTTTGTTTGTTTATTTGTATGTTTGTTGGTTTGCAAAATAACTTATAAAGTTGTGGATGGATTTTGACGAAATTTTCAGGGTTGGTCAGAAGTGGCCTAACTTACAATTTAATTTAAATTTTGGTGGTGCCGTTGAATCGGATCCGATCGCCACCAAAAATTAATCAGTTTTAAATTAGGCCACTTCCGGCCAATTCTGAAAAGTTCATCAAAAACAGCGGCAAGGATAGATTTAATTAAAAAGTCGCCGCTGCCTTGGTGGAGGTCTGTGCTCTCTGTATGCTTTTCTACTGTTATCATCCATCCATCCATTATCTACCTCTTATCATCATAGGGTCGCGGGGGGCTAGAGCCTATCCCAGCTGTCTTAGGGTGAAAGGCAGGGTACACCCTGGACAAGTCTCCAGTTCATCACAGGACACATAGAGACAGACAACCACTCACACTCACATTCACATTAAATTAGCCAATTAACCCCATGCATGTTTTTGGATGGTGGGAGGAAGCCGGAGTACCCGGAGAGAACCCACGCAGACATGAGGAGAACATGCAAACTCCACACAGAAAGGCCCCGGGCCGGGAATCGAACCTGGTACCTTCTTGCTGTGAGGCAACAGTGCTAACCACTACACCACCGTGCCGCCCTAGTGTTATCAATGTAACTGAAAGTAGTTCAGCCATCCTGTCTTGTCGTAGAGAGGATTAAATAATGCAGTTTAAGTGAAGCTTAAAGATCACCTCATCACTCCTGTATGTCTCTCACTGACCAACAAAAATAAACTCAACACATTTATTGGCATCACACATCAAACATGTTTTCATATAAAGAGGGAATGTATCAAGTATAGACTATGAAAGTGCAAATAGCATTTCAAGGATTAGCTGCTTTACAATAGAAAATCTCAGTGAGTTACAAAAACGTTATGTCATTTTTAAAATAAATCACCTGAACACCATCAGAGGTGCAACAAAAAGGAATTCCATTTAGACTCGTACCCAGTTCATGGACAGCGTACTGTCACACAAAAAGAGGCAAATCCACTTCAGTTAACCAATGATTCAGTCCAACCAAGTGAACTCCACCAACCATATGGCACTCACAGTTTCACCACCTCATCTTTCCATTTAATGTGGCTCTATTCTGGAAAAAGGTATTTTACTTGAGTCAGACTTAAGTCTGTAAGAAACACAAGTAAGTCTTAAAGGTAAAACACTGATCAAGTTGTCATATTAGTTATTCACAATCCATTTTTAATGGATGATCAAATAAATACCTACTTTATATTGCAACTTTCCTCCTTTTTAGTGTCTTCAGATACACATACAGTAGGTTGACGTGTTCCAAAGTCAATACAGTGATTTTAGTTTCTTTAGGGCCGAGAAGCCCTCCTGCACAAACAAAAAAAAATGTTTCAAATATTTGGGAAGAAGAATAGAAAGTATGACATTAATCCATTATATCAAATCATATAAAATCAGTGTTATCTGCTAACATAATACTACTAGAACCAGCAGAAACGCCTCATGCTACACTTATTTTAATGAGAAAAAAAAAAAGATCTCGTTTGCACGCTATACGCTTTATGTGAGAGAAATAACTTTAAGGTAACAGGTGATTTTTTTTGTTTACACTGTAGATACGGTGTAATTAGCACTCAGAAAAATGTGTGTGTGTGTGTGTGTGGGAAAGAAAAAAAATGGCGACTGACATAAAGGCACTGTGTCTCCAGCTGCGTAGAAACATGAATATCCATGTATTCTCCATGCATTACCCTGCAGCCCAGGACATATATGGAGCTCTGAGAAAGCTTTGCTTATATTACACTAAATGGGACCCAGAGATTAATTACAGGGATTAATTAATTCACCAACGTCTGGATGAGATTGCCTGATTATCAGATGGTCAGGTTAAAAGCTGTCAACTTCGTTTGGAAATGTTTTCGAGCAGGCCGCCGACTTTTCATCTGGATAATGGATCTAAATTGTACACGACCACTATGGTCTTAAACTACAGATTTACACAGCACGCTACAGCCTTTTAGATCATGAGATTTGAAAATACCACACAGCCGCGATCTCATATACAAATATGGCTCGAGACTTTCACATTTAAGTTCAGCAGAGATTGTAATAAGCAGGCACAATTTGCTTTGAAGGATCCACTTAGTGACTGCAAACTGTGCTTTTGCTAGTCAGTGTTTGGCACCTCTAAAGTAGGCAGGTGTGATCCGCTGACCTGGAACTGGAATAAGATGTTAGTCTGCTCATATGTACAGTTGATCCAGACATATACAGTGGGGAAAAAAATACCTGCGAGACGCTAAACTCTCCACATATCTTATTTCCTCTAAAACTTCAGCAAAAGTGATTTATTTCTATCGCTTCAGGAAATATATCCTAGAGAAATGTAATGTCTCCTTCTGTTAGTGCTTTCTTTACAGGGCTGGTTGACGGTACAGTAAACGAAGGAAACCCATCTGTCTGCGATGCTGGACTAAACGAAGAGTCTAAATACATCTCCCTCCCTTTCCAACCAGGAACAAACTGACACATTCTTCGTCCTCTATACATTCCTCCTGAATAGCTACTACAGCTAATACTACACACATTCCCCAACTTTATTCCCTCGTGGTTTTTGGCTCCTTCTCATCTCAAACTATCCGTTCATACCAAGCGCACTTGGTCCTCCCAATCAGAGGAGCTAGTGCTGGGCAGCTGGTCGGATACAGAGTCGCATTGCGGAGTGTCGACATGGCAGACCTTTGAGCCTCTCCGTTCGCCGTGGTCTCCACTTGTGGTCATGTAAGGCAGCGGCACGGTGTCCAGCCCCATTAGATCCAACTGGGTCGGCCTCTGAGCGACGGCACGCTCCTTCTCCTCCACGTCGCTCAGTCTCTGAGAGCCATCACCTGCATCTGCCATCATTTCCTGAGGTTTCCTGTTTTCAGGCAGGGCGACCCCACATTTCTCATCATCTTGCCGGCACCCTCCTCCGTCTGCTTGGAGCGCACCGAGGTTCGAGTCGGTGTCAGAGGAGGTTGAGGGGACCAGGGTAATACCTTGAGGATTCATGTCGTGGAACCACGCCATGATGTTGCCCAACAGGTTAGCGTTTGCTACTAATGCAGAGGACGAGGATGGGTCATGGCTGCCGCATGTGGTCGAGTCTAACGTGTCACTGGACGAGGAGAAGAGGCCCGTCGATGAGTTGTGGCCACCTGGAGCCACCGGTATGGGTGCAGACACCCCATAGGCCCGCTGGCGGCTGTCACAGTGCTGCACAGAGGCTGTGGCAGCAGAGGACTGGCTGCTCATGTTGATGTTACCAAGTCTGGCCAAGTTATCTCCCAGCTCCAGCAGCTCTGAGCTGCTTAGAGAAGCTCTGGGACAGACCTCTACGCCTGGAGCACTCTGTTCAAGCCTGGAGGGCAGGGAGGTGCCGATAGCGCCGAGGGAGGCTTCGTTGGCAAGGCCGTCGTGGTTGGACCCAATCTCTGCCATCGCAGTGTCCTGGAGTGAAAGCTGAATGGCCAGCAGAATGTTAGGATCATCGTCATCCAAAGAGCCGAGACCCTGCAAGAAAATCCAGGATACAGTGTAAGTGATGCAACATCATTACTTACTTACAGAGCACCAGCAGTTTTACACCTGCACCACCTGTTGGTAAGGAAAGTAAAAGCAGCAGCAGGTTAGAGCTGCAGATGGAAACATGCTGTGCACAATCCATAGGCAAGAATTTTTTTTTTGTTTTACTTACCACGGTTCCTGCGCCATTTTAAAAGTCAAATGTAATCCTTTAAGACATTTTTAAGACCTCAGCAAATATAATTTAAGACCCAAAAATGTCATAACAATTTCTTTGGTAGAAAACAGTCAATTTATTGTAGAGCCTGACACAATGGAGTTTTTGAGGCTGATGTAGATATAGATATTTAGCAGGAAAAAACCAATTAATCTCCCATAATTTTTTTATGTGGGATGGACTCCGGATGGAGGAACAGGTTAGCCAATAGTTTTCGGACAAAAGTGGAAATCTTTGAGTCTAATTTAAAGAATACAGTTATTTTATCAATTATATATAAGGCCACACTGAATTCAGACTGTTATTCTTTTCCAGAATCAGAATTTAGCCTCAATCTTATAGCTTTCATGTAATTTAACAGTGTACATATTTATATTCAGTAGACTTTTCATGAAACCCCAAACTGATCAAGCAGCACTGTTACCTTGGTGTTATCTATCCACTGTGTCTATAAGAAGAAAAGTCCTTCACAAATCACTTCAGCTGATTAATGCTGTACTCTCTAGACATTGCCTGGAAAGTTTGAAAAGCTGAAAGCCTTGAGCTGAGCTGAAAACCATAACTGCACTTACCATCAGATGATGTCTCCGGCCGCCTCCTACATCCTGTGTGTCTTCGAAGAAAAAGAAATAGACAGGAATTAAAGCGAATCTTTCCAGCAGCACCTGGATGGCAATTTAACCCATTACTAATTACCACTTTTAGGAAGAGCATCTTAATTTTAGTCAACGCTGCAAAAATATGAAGTGAGTAAGCAGCCTGACGGAATATGTGCTTTCAGCATTTTCCCAGGAAATTCACTAATTCAGTATTTTAATCTGAAATCAATTAATCCTTCTTGGCAAGACAAGAATCTTTTAGCTGGCTTCAAAAATGCACGCTCCTTCCAGACGGACAACGCTGATGGATTAGAAATACTGGCTTGCTGAACTTGAGTAGTTGTGATTTATTTGGGCCACTACCCTCATTCGTGTTCTACACAAATCTGTATAGAAAATTGAAGGAAGATGACTGGATCAATGTCGTTTGATTTAATGTGTACATATTATTTAATCATAGAGAGGCACACTTGGCAATCACGCTTTACTGGACATGGCATTAACTCTCACCTATAAGTATGCCTGACATCTAAAGCACTACGACAAAAACTGTCTTAATATATATAAACATATGTGTACAAACAGGCCACAGTGTCATATTTGCATGTATGATATCATCATGTTATTAAATTAGCCAACAGAGTCCATCCCCAAGAGGAAAAAAAACCAAAGTCCCATCTTTTATGTCCACTGCCGTACCTAAAATGCTGTCGCTGGAGTCGTCAGGGTCGGGTGTGTTGCTACGGAGACTGGACATGTCGCCTCGCCTCCGCTGTCTGTGTCTCCGTCTGTACTGGAACTCTGCATACTCCTTAAAAGGACAACAGTTAACACTTACTTTCCATAAATGCTCCAATCCTGCAGTTTAACCAGCCTCTCATCATCATCATCATCATCATCATATCGCTTTCTGACCAGAAAAAGTGATGTACGGCTACAGCTGCAACCTTCTTACTAGACTGAATCCAAGCAGAGCACAGACTTACTCCCTGGAAGGGAATTAGAAATTCAGCAACATGAGGACTGAGGTTCAGACATTTGAAAATACTTCCTGTCTGCAGGGGCGTCACTAGGTTTTAAGGGGGGGGGCTTAGCCCGCAGGCAAAGCTAATTTGTCCATAAGTTTCTGTTCACTATGCCTATGGATGTATTTTGGGATTTATTTACTGCATGATCAGACTTTGCCTTCATTTATTTGCACCATTTTCCTCAATTTCCCTTTAGGTATACATTGACATTACCAGACCGTTGCTGAATAAATGTCAACGAAAGAAAAGAAGGGTTTCATTTTTGGGTCGACAAGATTTCACAAGAGTCGCAACTTAAGTGCAAAAGAAAAAAACAAATCACAAAAAAATCTGAATAAAGCTCAACTTTGTTCAAATCTCTGACAAACTACAAGAAAATCGTGTTTATTTTGGTGATTTATGATTATGACTGTGATTATTTAAACTCGTGTTCTGGCCACTTTGTATTGAATTTGTCTGCACTTTTTGTAAAAAAAAAATAAATAAATAAATAAATAAATAAATACATAAATAAACCAACACCAACTTATTCAGGGGGGCTTCAGAATATTTAGAATATAATCAAAATGAGTTCTTGTACTTGTTTTGTTCAGACATACATTACAGTAACAGGGATGAAATCATGTAATATCCTGTATTTAACTAGCCTGAAAGCAGTTTTAACACAGTTTTTACTGCATGTTCTCTGCATTAGAAGCAGTGAGACCACGGAGAACAGCGTCTACTACCATGACAAACAAGAAAAACTCTAATCTGATGTTTCTGGCACATTATCACTCCAGGGAGTTTAAATGATGTAGAATCAATTAACAAACACTGTGCCTCACACAGCATGTCTGAATGAAATGACAAAAAAAGAGCAGGTGTGTGCGCCTATGCACATGTTTGTAATTATAGGATATCTGTGTGTGTGTGAAGGTTCCTTGTGTTCATTTATTTATGTTGATAACTGACAAAACACTGAGATCCAATGATATGATGGCCTCAGAAGATGAACGACATAAGGCAGCATAAATAAGACGCACAAGCTCTCTAATAAAACAAAGATTTACAGGACGTCTATACACCTACTTACTTATTAGAATTCTCTTATGTTTAAGGATAAATTTAAGTAATCCATTGGTTAATAATAAATGGATCAGTTTTTCACAGACCTACTGTTGCTGACTATTGTTTCTCACATTCAGTACTACAAAATAAATAACAAAATTATGCATGCAATATCGGTATTGAATCAGAAGTGAAAAAGATGTATCGGGACACCCCTAACTGATGGTATCAGAGGTTTTGGATGCAGGCTGATATAATCCGATACTGGTTTTTTAGCTGATATCGGGCTGGTATCGGATCAGGACACCTACATATATAGTCTTTGAAACTGAAAACAATGCTGTATATTTATCTTATCATCTTAGTTTCACTTAGTTTGCTCCACATGTAATATGTAGCAGTTGATTCCAGTGCTGCAGCCAAACTGGGGCTTGTTAGCTAGCAATACATGCTACATATGTCTACTCCATTGTTTGGTTGTAGACCAACATAAAAAGGTTACACAGACTGACTTTGCACATCTGCATATCAGTACCTCAGGATATAATGAACTGCATTCTCCTTTTCACTCGTCTCATACATTTGCAAAAATCACATTCATATAATCGAAACCCTGTCATGCAAACACTCTTTCATGATGCTGCTGCTCTAAAAATAGCCCACTATGATGTGCATGCATTGTAAGAACCCTAGAGCGGACCATCTGTAGCTGAGCCTGTGAGGCACAGTCATCAGCCTTTGATTACTGCAGCTAAGAGACAGAGGCTCTTAATTAGGGGACAAAAATAAAACCCTTTTTTCAGCATCTGGTGGTAACCTTAACTGTGCACTTCCCCATCGATACACATGAGGAATTTGTTTGTTATTAAAAGAACTATGGGCATTTAAAAAATCCATACATGTTATTCCCATGGTCTTAGACAGTCCAGCAAATCAAAAAAGAGTGCCAAAACTTGAATTTGTGATGTCATAGGGTATAAAGTGTGAGCTGCTCAATAGAAAATAAATTGGGAGCTGTTCTAGATGACACTGAGTGCACTGGGGGGATTTCTCTGGGTATATGGGTACATTTTCTATTTCACAACTGAGAACACTACGACAGAATAAAGCTCATTTGGGTATAAAAAAAACAAGCCTATATCTCTATGACTTCACACATTTGAGACTCACTTCTCTGGTTTCTCGCTCTGAGAGAGTCGCTCATGTTCACAAATATTGATTGAACTTTGGTCGTGGAAATAACAAGGAAGTCTGGGATTGCGTGGTGTTCCCCTTTAAATCCTGTTTCCAGAGCTACAGTCACATCTCTCCAGTGTGTGCCTGGTCGAGGTAATCTTTTGCGGATGGATGGTATACTTAAGCATGTGTGTGTGTGTTTCAGTCAGCTACCTTAGAAGAATCAATAACAGTCCAGCATTACAGTGCAGTAAACACACAGGTTTTCAAGCTAGACACCACTGAGAGAGCAGGTAACGTGTACGTAATGACTCTTCATGTTTTATCTTTTACAGGCAACAGAGGCTCTTCAGACATTTTATGAGCACAATGCAAACTTACAATCAACACACACAGTAACAGTGATGTGGCGTTGACTTCCCTGGAACTTGCCAGAGACTGACGGTGACTGAGCAGCCAGCACGAGCCATGCTAGCTAATTAGCTGCAAAAAAGACTTAAGCTTTGAATTTTACTTTTTTAATTTGAATCCCGTGCCATCGATCGAAGCTTCGAGTTATTTGGGTCAGCCCTAACATATATACATACACAAACATTCATATACACTAGGGCTCTTAAAGTTACCCGTTAACGTGATCAGTCGGCCCACAACATTTATTGGGGAAAAAAAAATCAATACTATGAAATTAATAATTGTAAGTAATATATCAGACATATCTGATATTATATCAGAAGAAAAAGTATCACCATATATATATATATATATATATATATATATATATGTCCAGCACTAAACCCTGAGCAAACAAAAGCTCAACAAAGCTTTACGTACGCCTCACTGCACCATGCTGAGCAGGCAGAGGATAAGGAGTTTCAAAATGCATCCATCAAACCAGCTGACAAGAGTGATACGCTCATTTGTTTTCACGCCAATAGGGAAATATCCGCTTTCTGCCGTTGAAAGGTGTACACAGTAACCTGAGAGGCCGCGGACTGAAGCCTATTTGCATATTTGTGTCGCGTTTTAAGGAGCCAGGGGAGAGCTGTTGAGCTGAGTGAATGTGTTCCAGCTGAAAAGCCTGTGTGTTTAAAGCTGCCAGCAACAATAGAAGCATGGAGTGGGAACGGCAGCGTATTGTCTTCTGCACACAACCATCAAGCTGTGCAGGAAAAAGGAGGCAGGTCAATAATCAAACCATTATGTTGTCGACAGTTTTATGACGGTAAAAGTTAAATACAAATGCCTGTTACTAATGCACAATGATCAGGAGCAACCTGTTTAGGTGTTCGCCAGAGTACTGAGTACTTTTAATCATCATGAGTGGGTGCACGGGGGAATGCTGAGCCATCTGGTTCACTCCAGTGTGCTGAATGACACGGTGATCTTTGGGTCACTGTGGATTATCAGTGCCATTACATGGCCAAAGTCGGACCAGCCATATTAAAAAGATTGAGACATACACATTCACTTTATAAAAAAAAGTCATAATGTCAGGTTTTTGTCACACTGTAATCACAACTTCGAGTTTCCGCCATGAATTAAACCTGATTAAATGTGGCATTAACAGAAGTGCCTGAATTCCTGCATTAAGTCAGGCACAAATCAAGGAATCTGATTCGAGCGCAGTGATTAGCACTCTGAGCCTCAAACATGAGAGCGACGCCGCGTCGACCGTAAATACATCGTCTCTACGGAGGAAGTCTTAATTTGATTTAAACTGATTTGATGTTTCGTTTACAAAATACTACTGACGTTAGATCAAATTTTCAAGATTTACGTTCACTTAGATGTGTTTAGTTGCAATTAAACCGGAATCATGATGGATGATCTCAATGTTTAGTGATGTAATTGTGAAGATTTTAACAGGAGATGTCAGATATTGTAAATTTAACATCCCAAATGTAAAAAATATACATCAGAGTCAAAATCAGGCTGTAATATGTAGCATCAAAATCTAATTTCATACTGTTGACAGTTTAACTAACAAGCCTTCACTAATTCTTTTCAGTTATTTAGGTGTATGTCTCTATTTATGTATGGGTATAGGTATGTGTATGTATATTAGGGGTGGGAAAAATATTGATATGGCAATATATTGCAACAGTTTTTTTGATATAGTATAGATTTTTAATTTCTTAAAATCCATTTTATTCTCCCCTAAAAAAGTCATGTATATATGTGTGTGTGTGTATATATCTATATATATATATATACACGTGTATATACATACGTGTATATATATATATATATATATATATATACACGTGTGTGTGTGTGTATACACATATATATATATACATATATATACGTGTGTATGTGTATATATATATATATATATATATATATATATATATATATATATATATATATATATATATACACATACACACGTATATATGCCAATACCCACCCTCATGTATATACTTATTTTACCTTTTTTTGTCTCATGTAAATTGTGGTTTGTTGTTTGTTGACTATTTCTTTAAAAAATAATAAAGAGGAAAAAAAGAAGCCTTCACTGAAAATGAATGAAAACTTGTTGTTCTTTTACCTCAGGTGATGCAAAGCCTAAATATTCCCAGTCCCATGTTCCGCCAGCAAAACTGCAAGTAAGTAACGAACAGAGAATATTGTGATTAACTGATAAAAGTTTAATTAGTCACTTTTGATTACTTGATATTACAGTTCTGCTATATTGCGGCACATTTCCTGAGCTGCATGTCTGGGTTTTACCTGCGCCTGGGGGCCTCCGGGGAGTCATTGGGGGCCACTCCTCTGGCTACCGAGGCCAGGAACTCCTGCCTCTTCTGCTGGACCAGACACGCCGCACGGATGATCTTGTGTCGTGGCGTCCGTAGATAAGGTCTGTTAACCTTTTGTGCCAGGTCCTCAGTCACCATCTCCAAGTCCGTCTAAGGACAGAAAAAGAGCAGGCTGGGAGATTTTTTTTTTTTTTTTTTTTGGAAGGGAACTCACTGATTGATTTTAGCGTATAAATGCACAATTTGACAATGTGATTTGTCTCACAGAATAAAGTGTTCTCAAACTGGGATATTCAAGGATAAAGTGACTAGCAGTAGGACTACAGTGTATGTAAGTATTTAAAAATATTTATTTATATAAATATTTATGAAGACTGGAGTATTTAAGGCCATAATATAAATTACAGTTTCCTTGTCTATACTTGCGATCATAAATTATATAACACTCCATCTTTACCTAAAAACAGAGGTGTGCAGGTGGAACTGGGGCACATTGTGATGATCATGAGGTAGAAAGCTTTAGTCACACATCTCTGATGACCCATATAAAACTGGCTGCTGTGAACATTTCTTATTCTATTCAGACTTCCTTTTCTTGTTTTTTTTGGAATAATTAGGACAGAAACCTGCATCAGTTCGTAGATCTCCTTCTTTGTGCTTTTGGGCTCCAGAAAGAAGCCGTAAGGATAAGAGCACTTGAGGATGCGGCGAGTCTTTAGCAGTTCTAGGACGGCGTCTTCAATGAACGTCGTGTCAGGTGGGCCTCCTTCCCCTGGGATAGAGCAGAGGAGAGGACAGAAATGAGTGCCTGCTTTATTTTGGAAGAATGCTTCTCTTATTCCTGCATAAAGTACCTACAGATCGTCCAGCACTAAATGATGACATGACAGACCAGCTCTACTGCACTAATGCTGTTCTTCTACTTCTATCTGTGAGGGAAAAAACACCTTTTGGATCTAGCACTGAGCGTCATGCACACATTATGATCTGATAAGGATTGATAATCATGGTTGTTTGTAATTCTGGGAGAAAGAAAACAGTCTTTTCTATAAATAGCCACAACTTTTCAGACCTTTTCTGCTCAGACTTATCCCGGTTAGCAGCTCTCACCCTTTCCTCTCTCGCCATGTGCACGTCAAGAGTGAGTTACTATGGTTACGGAAATTTGCATTAGATGACTATGTTGGATTTGTTGTTGATTTTATCTTGGACTCTATATAGTTCATGTTGAATCTGAAGAGCTGAAAAAATCACTTTTTTTTTTAGTTTTAACAGAGTCGTTGATGGCAAACTGCTGCGTCCGTTCTGACGTACACAACTATAACACTTTATTGTCTTGAAATTAAAATCACTGCATCATCAAGAGTGTTATTATTGCAGAAATACCATGAAATATTATATTATTTCAGAGGCGTATCTCCCACCCATGCTCCACATGAATTGTGCAAATTTTCAACGGAGCCAGACTTGTCAACACTGAGTTATGGACGTTTCCATTTCTCTGGCAGTCAGATTTATGTAAGTAACAGCACAGCAGTCAGAATCTAGTGAAATTCAAAGTGAGCACCGTATATCAGAATAAAACTTGACTATGCTAAACAGGCTGTAATTGCCTTGGAGGTTTAAAAGAGTCTAGACAAAGCTTAATCACAAAGCACAGCTTTCTTGTGACTTAGATGTGCCTGCTGAATAATAACTACACCCACTATTGTTCATACATTATTAAAACACCTTGGTGTTCTCCTTCTCTGTACTTCCAAAGGTTCAATATCAGAAGACTCGATTAAGAGGTGTCTAAATGTGTAATAGAGATTGACGCTGTCGTGGCAGACAGCACACTCACTTCCCCTCAGGGCTCGACTGAGCTGCTCCATCTTCTCTTTGGCTGTTTTTAACAGACGCTGCTCCAGCTAGTGTGAGGAAGACAGAAGGTGCTTTTGAGTAAAATCATCTTGAGAAGACTGACCAACAAGAAAATACCACAATATGAAGCTGAATAGATCAAAGACTTGAGGCCAGTGGTGTAGTCTACGCAGGTATACGCCATATACCCACTAGAATATGTCCTGAATTACTGTATAACCACTACAAATGTGCAAAGATACGTATCAGCATGGATTCTAGGGGTCCATGATTGACAGGAGCCCAGAGAGACCCCTAATATAATTATAATACTGACAAAATAATATGACAATCAGTAATAAACTCACAGTCACACATATATTTTATTTACAGTGCATTGGTAACACTAAGTTTATTTGCTTTGGAAACATTTCTCAACGCTCTCCCCCTCTATTTAGTAAAAATGGTTCAGTCCAGCTGCTCCTGTAGAGAGCTAACAGATAGCGACTTAGCTACAGGACAGGATGTCTAAAAAGTCAGGAAGTTAAAAAATAAAAGTAAAAAAGTTCAGACAGGAGAAAGAAGTGAAGGGTCGACAGTTTGTCACCAGTTCTTTCATAGGTAAGGTGGGTCTGTTAGTGGTTCATGTGATGGAAAGTTCTGGAACATTAGCCTGTTAGCTATTCCTAGCTTTGTCCATAGCTTATAAGCTAGCTCACTTTTCTCCACATATTAGCTCATATTTCTGAAGAAAACTCTGGATTTATTCATTCAATGCTTCCTCTACCATGTTGTTCTTTTCACAAATATGGGAATTATAGTCAAAAATATCACTAAAAAGCATATTTTTATGTAAAACTGTCAAAATTTTCCGCTGAGGGGGGACCAGTAACATTTCTTTTCATGGAGCTAAAATCCCTCCAGTCACACATGGTGTCAGTCAGAGTATACCTACAAGAATAAACCAGACTACACCACCCAGGGTTTTTCCTGCGTTCAAATTTGCGTGGCGGCCGCCTCCAGCTATTTTTGTACCACCCCTAGCCAGAGCGATTGATATTGCTCAACACAGCTCCAGCTGTGTTGATTGAGCGATTAATGTCCCTCTGCAGCAGTTGCAGCGTTGCGCCACTATTGAGGCGCTATATCAACAACAGTACACCCGAAAGACCTGAAGCAACTACCGAAGAAGAAACAGATTGAATCGTGTTTTTCCCAGTTTTTTTCCGCTAACTAACACGATTCGATCTGTTTCTTCTTCGGTAGTTGCTTCAGGTCTTTCGGGTGCACTGTTGTTGATATAGCGCCTCAATAGTGGCGCAACGCTGCAACTGCAGTTAAAATACGTAGCTGCCGCAGAGGGACATCAATCGCTCAATCAACACAGCTGGAGCTGTTTTGAGCAATATCAATCGCTCTGGCTAGGGGTGGTACAAAAATAGCTGGAGGCGGCCGCCACGCAAATTTGAACGCAGGAAAAACCCTGCCACCGCTCGAGGCATCAAGGCATTGTGTCTGATTATTGTTGTCACTGAAAAAAACAGGACAGTCGCCAGTAACGTTGTGCAGAATACACGCTTTCATCATTTTACAATATGTTGTATTCGACAGTATGCCGATGTGTGGGGTCTCACAATAGATGGAAAGTTCCCAGTGCCTCAGCCGCTGTGTGAGTGTTCGTACACTATGCAAAGCAGACATCACTGGAAGGCGAAGCCAGGCCTGCTTACCTGATAGCTGTGCTCGTGGTTCTTGAAGCGTGTGTAGTAGTGCATAAAACGGTTGAGTTCCTGAAAGCTCTTGTGCTTCTTCTCCGCCTGCAAAACCGTGATGAGAAACCGGTCAGAGTCAATAAAGCCCTGAGCGTGTTGTTCCCCCTCACTGAGGATAGTGGAGGTACTCTGGTTTAGAGTAGCACCTCAGGTGAAATCATGGAGGAAATGACTGTGGATGGATCCATGGTCAAAAAGCTCGACATGCTTGTTTGTGTGTTTGCATCATACTTACGTATGCCTCAAGAGCTTTAAGAGCCGTTAAGAGTGGATAAACACACAAAGTGCTGCTCCTTTAAATATGAGAGTTAAGACCGATGTGTGTTAAACTGACAGTTTGTGTTTTCTGAGGTGGGCTTGTATGAGCTACAAGTGATGTCAGATGAGTCAGTGCTGTTTGGGTTGGAAGACTTGAGAATGAGGCTGCATTACTGACTGCTACCATGACATGCTAATCTCTGATGACCACATTGCTTTGTGGGTAATGTAGAAGAAGTTTTGACAAAATAAAAAAGACAATAGTTTTGGTTCTGCAGCATCGATTTGGATTGTTTTTACTGTTCATTGTAAGTCTGACAATTTAGTGCACTGGTAGATCTGAGGAACTAAAATATAATATAGACTGCCTGGCCAAAAAAAAGGCACACACATATTTCGTTGGACCGCCTTCAGCTTTGATTACGGCAAACATTCGCTGTGGCATTGTTTTGATAAGCTTCTGCAACGTCACAAGATTTATTTCTATCCAGTGCTGCATTAATTTTTCACCAAGATCTTGCATTGATGATGGTAGAGTCTGACCGCTGCACAAAGGCTTCTCCAGCACATCCCTGAGATTCTCGATGGGGTTAAGGTCTGGACTCTGTGGTGAAAATGATGTCTCATGCTCCCTGAATCACTCTTTCACTATTTGAGCCCGATGAATCCTGACATTGTCATCTTGGAGTATGCCTGTGCCATCAGGGAAGAAAAAATCCATTGATGGAATAACCTGGTCATTCAGTATATTCAGGTAGTCAGCTGACCTCATTCTTTGAGCACATACTGTTGCTGAACCTGCAGTAATTATCCAATAGGAGGCTCGTACCTATTTGCTTAGTTAAATCTAGGTGGTGACTTTTTTTTTGGCCAGGCAGTGTATTTTGGTAGAATTCATTCCATAACTGTTATTAATATCACTCATCACAAACCTTAAAAGTGCAACAACAACACAGTCTGGACTGGAGTTTCCTCTGGATGTGAGCAGTTTTGGACGACCTCACAGGTGAGTAATGGTGCTGTAAATGTATTTAGACTTTTGTTGATTATCCCTACAGAAGGCTACAGAACAACCTTGCTGTTTGCAGTTATGTTTTTAATGCTGTTACCTTGAGAACAAGGAAACAAAAGGTCATGTTAAGTCATGAGGGGAAACTCAAGATAAAGACATTAAAACAATAATTTTATGTTACTGACTGAAGTATAAATAAAAGACTGTTTAAATGACTTTTTTTTGAAAATCTAGATTTTTTACTTCTTTGACTTTTTCGACATACTATACAATGACATTTTTTTTTAATTTAATGACAGTTCATAGTATGCCTTTTTACAACTTTTCTGAAGAATCTGACAGCATGACAGTAATCAGAATCATATAATATGTTGTTTTAATGACTTTTATCAACAATCTATTTTTTTAACTTTGACATTTTTCGACATACTATACTATGACATATTTTTTAATTTCATTTTTGATAGCATTACACTATGACTGTTTTCAGAATCATATAATATGTTCTTTTGATGCATTTTTTCAGCAATCTATTTTTTGAACTTTTTGTCTTTTTTGCGACATACTATACGATGACATTTTTTTAAAATTTTGTGACATTTCATAATATGCCTTTTTTGCAACTTTTTTGAAAGTTTTACGCTGTGACTGTTTAGGATCATATTAATATGTTGTTTTGATGCCTTTTATCAACAATCTATTTTTTTAACTCTTTGACTTTTTTCCACATATTATACTATGACATATTGTTTTTTAATTTCATGACATTTCGTAATATGCGTATCTTACAAATTTTTTTGAAAGCATTACAATATGAGTGTATTCAGGATCACATAATATGTTGTTTTGATGCCTTTTATCACCATTCTATATATTTTTTTTTTTTTTAACTTTTTGACTTTTTTCAACATACTATGAGATGACATTTTTTAAATTTTATGACATTTCATTATATTCCTTTTTTTACAACTTTTTTGAGGATTCTGACAGTATGACAGTCATCAGAATCATGTAATATGTTTTGATGACTTTTACTGACAATCTAGATTTTGACCTAGTTTGACATTTTTTTTTTTAATTTCATGACATTTTATATGTCTTTGTTCCAACTTTTTTTGAAGAATCTGACAGCATGACAGTAATCAGAATAATATAATATGTTGTTTTGATTAATTTTATTGACAATCTAGGTTTTGATCTTGAATGACTTTTTCGACATACTATATGATGACAATTTTTTAATTTCTTTACATTTCATAATATGCCTTTTTCAAACTTTTTTGAAGGATCTAACAGCATGACAATAATCAGACACATATGTTGTTTTGATTACTTTTATTGTCAATTTAGATTTTGACCTATTTTGACTTTTTTTGACACACTGTACTTAGACATTTTTTTTTTTTTTAATTAAATGACATTTCATAATATGCTTTTTTACAACTTTATTTGAAAGCATTACACTGTGACTATTCAGGATCATATGTTGTTTTGATGTCTTTTATTAACAATCTTTTTTTTTTGAACTTTTTGACTTTTGTTCGACATAGAGTAACTGGAAACTCTCGAGAGACTCCCGTTATGTTCTTTACAAGTTTATTTAAATTTTGACCATGACTGTGTATTTGGGGACAAAAAACTGATCACCAGGAAAAACACTCTCATCTCATCAATAGATCAAATCCATCGCTTTGATCGATTGATTAAATGATAAAGGAGGTAGAGGCGAGGGAGATGAAGGAAGTTACTGATGTTCAGCCTAAGCTGAACATCCAGTAGCCTCCTCCATTTGACAATCACTGTCACTCTTCTCTGTTCCTCTTCTTTTCACCTCCTTTTCTCCTCCTCCTCCCTCTTTTTCATCTCCCTCTCATGCAGCTTGTTCTTCATCCTCTCCAACGCTGCCTCCCTGTCCAGGATCTCCCGTCTGAATAGGAAGCAGCCTCTCCTGCTCTTTTGGTACAGACAGATGTCCTCCAGCAGTCTGATCTCCTTCTGCATGTGTTGAGCTTGCTCTTCCTTGCTTTGGTGAAGAGCAGAGATTATGTTGTCCTTGTCCTGAATCTCTGTCTTCATCTGACTCTCCATCTTCTTACAGCTCTCTTCTCTTTGTTCCAGCCTCTCAACCACAGCTTTGACCCTGTCCTGACAGTCTCTCACAGACTGGTAGAGTTCATCTCTTTCTGTTTGTAGCTGCATCATTTTCTTGTTGAGGCTCTCACTTAAATGCTCATTGCTTTGCTTAAGAGCATAGATTATGTTGTCCTTGTCTTGAATGTCAATCTTCATCAGACTCTCCTTCTTTTTCCAGCTCTCATCCAAGTCTTTCACAGACTGGTGGAGTTCAGCTCTTTCTGTTTGTAGCTGCCTCGTTTTCTGCTTGAGGCTCTCACGTAAATGGTCCATGCCTTGGTGAAGATTAGAGATTATGTCGTCCTTGTCCTGAATCTCAGCCTTCATCTGGCTCTCCTTCTTTCTCCAGCCCTCCTCTTTCTGTGCCAGCTCCTTGGCAAACCTCTCCTCCAATGCTCTGAACCGTTCCTGCCAGGCTGTCTTCATCCCTTCACCATCAACCTTTGTAGCATCACTTGCGTGAAGTGCCACTGGTGGAGGAACATGGTCCTGTTGAGGACGTTCTGGTTGTTCCTGGGGCCTGTCAGCATCCCCCTGGTGTGTTGTGTTGTTTTCACTGTCCATATCAGTGCTGCTGTTTGCAGATATGCTTTAGTACAAAAGGCTCCTCTGTGTTTTAAACAGCAGACTGTGAACTCTCTGTGTCTCTCTTTGTGCTACTGACTCGATCAGCCTCTCAACACTTCTGTTCAATAACACTAGATGTTGTGGCTTTTATTGCCTAAAGGATCAAAGGCAGTTCTGAACACGTCATGGAGTGACAACGCCATTGTGTTCTGAACTGCCTTTGAACTGTGTTCCGTTGCTATGGTAACAGGGGACACGTTTTACGGCACAAAATTATCATGCTAGGACGTTATGAGTTACTCTTCAATTCGGCTTGAATATAATGTGATATATGCTTTTAGATTTTGGTGTGTTGGTTAAAACAAACCCTGAGCCTTTGAATATTTGGTGTTTGATGGTAGATTTCCTACATATGTATCTTACAAGTGATTTTAGAAATGAGTCTGTCTTTCAGTGTCTGTTTCAATGGTTATTGATGCTTTTTCAGTTTTAGGTGATGTCTGTTGAAGAAGTTGAGGGGATTTGGGATGAAACAAGACGCCATCGAATACCAAACAGTCAGCTGATGTCAAACATACAGGACCGTTTTCTATCCTCTGATCTTCAGTATGAACCAGTTTGTTGTTGTTTACTCAGAGCTTGTTGTGTCTCTGCAGCAAATAGACGAGATGCTTGCTGCCTCAAGAAGATGAAGACGTTGTGCTGGCTGAGCTGGAGACTATAACTCAGGTCGGTCTCATCTCCATAACTGTGTTTACACTTTATGAGGTTTAATGCTAAAATTCTCACTTTTACAGAAACGGTGTGTTTTTAATTGAATTGAAGCGTCTTCAGAGGCTCAGAGGAGCAGCGTTACTCTTCCATGTGTTCAATCTGCTCTGTTTGTGTCTCAGGGAGACGCCGAGCTTCCTGAGGTTCCCGAGGACGAGCTCCCAGAAGTCCCAGCGTCCACTCAGGAGAAACCAGGTCTGTTCTCTTGACCCTTTTTGTTTTCTCTGACTGTTGCTTTGACACCAAACAGCCTCTTTGTGTTGTCCCGATCATAATCCAGCCGTATCATGTGATCACTGTGCATTCTGTCGTCTTTAATACACCTGGCCTCGTTAAAAGGATCGGCTGTCCTCAACATGCTGTATGAGGAGTCTCTCACCTTCAGAGGCCTGTGATGAGCAGCCTCTCAGATCCCGACCTTCCTCCATAACAACATCAGCCAGATGAAAGCAGCACGACGGCTTCACTGGACCATGAAGTCCTGTGAGGTCAGATTATTGTACCTGACCTTTGTTTCCTTAGTAAACCATTTTACACACTATGACTTAACTTAAATGTATGATAGTCACTGTAATTCATCATCTGTGTACCAACTAGCACCAGGGTGAGTTACAGCAATGACAAACCCTGGTTCACAGCTAAACTCAGATGGCTGTGGTTGCAGAGGGAGGAGATGTTTAAGAGTGGGGACAAGAAGAGGAGCTGTACTGCCCGATTAGTGGCCAAATGCAAAGTTTATTGAAGAACATCATTTATTAAACTTGTGGGATTAAAAAAGTCCCTGGCATTTTTTTTGTATTTCACTGTAAATATGAGTGACAATATTAATAAATGAACTGATATGTTGCCTCCCAAATGACTAGAACAAAGCCTCCTGTGCTATCTTTGAAGATGGATTTTATTGCCATTAGTTTCCCCTTGAAATGTTGTTTTTGTGCCCAGTATGTGAGAGCATTCCCAAAATTATTAAGTAGTATTTTTACTGTCTACTTTCTGAGTAATCCTTTCTCAAATTCTCTTGCCTTGTTGTCTTTATATGAGTTAAATGTCCATTTTTAATATAGGTTTAAAAAAAACACACAAAGAAACATATTTTATTAGAGTCAAATTGACAAATTGTCCACTTAACTTAAATCCTTTCATCTGATATTCAGGATTCTTTTGTTTTCTCTGCAGAGGACAGTTTTGAAGAGGAGCTGACATGATGTTTAAACTGAATGTAATATTATGATCATGGAATAAACTGCTAAATTTGATCCCCACATTCAGTTCTGGTTCCAGTTTCAGTTGATGGAGACACACTTCCTGCCTGTGCTGTGATTGGCTGGTACTCTTTATCTTTTAAAGAATGTTTAAATTTTAAATGGTGTGAATGTTACAGCTGTTGTTGTATGGTGGGTTAGTTTGGTCAGCAAGCATGGGCTTTTGTAATGATTGGATGTTAGCCTACTGTGAATGAGTACTAATGTGGCCAGGTTATCAGCTGAGTGTTTTCTGTGTTCAGACTAGCAGGAGGCAGAGGGATGGCTTTCTAATCAAAGTGGAACTTCTTCAGAGTCCCATCAAACTGTCAATGTAGCTAGCTAACGGTAGCTTCTGTGTATTGTCAAATAATACACTGCCTGGCCAAAAAAAAAAGTCGCCACCCAAAAAAAAAGGTCACACACTCTAAAATTACGTTGGACCGCCTTCAGCTTTGATTACGGCAAACATTCGCTGTGGCATTGTTTCAATAAGCTTCTGCAATGTCACAAGATTTATTTCTATCCAGTGTTGCATTAATTTTTCACCAAGATCTTGCATTGATGATGGTAGAGTCTGACCGCTGCACAAAGGCTTCTCCAGCACATCCCTGAGATTCTCGATGGGGTTAAGGTCTGGACTCTGTGGTGAAAATGATGTCTCATGCTCCCTGAACCACTCTTTCACTATTTGAGCCCGATGAATCCTGACATTGTCATCTTGGAATATGCCCGTGCCATCAGGGAAGAAAAAATCCATTGATGGAATAACCTGGTCATTCAGTATATTCAGGTAGTCAGCTGACCTCATTCTTTGAGCACATGTTACTGAACCTGCAGTAATTATCCAATAGGAGGCTCGTACCTATTTGCTTAGTTAAATCCAGGTGGTGACTTTTTTTTGGCCGGGCAGTGTAAAAGCCTGCTTTGATTTTGTTGCAGGATGATCTGAAAATAAGTGTGTGTGTGTGTGTACCTCTTCAGTCATCTCCTTTGACTGCTCCTCCACCTGCTGGATGACCTCGTAGCGAGTGCAACGATAGTAGCCTCCTGTTGAGGAGCTGTGCTTTTTCCACTCCTCCAGACAGATCCAGCAGAAGTCATACTTACACTATAGTGAGAGAAAAGATAAATCCAACCTGTGGTCAGCCGTCACATCGCTACGCACTGAACTGTTCCTTCAAGATATGAAGATGATTTGTGAGGCCAAAAAACGCTGGAACAAGGCACTTTATGTTTAAAAAAAAAGGCTGGCACTCAAAGAGTTAATAAACACAGTCATTTGTTTGAACCCAGCAGTGAATTCTCGTAGCTCGCTGCCACTAGAAGGCACTCAGACTACATTAGAGATCAGCGAGTCCCATCGGGTGTTGTAGAACAACAAAACACTGCAGCCACTTCAATCCGCACCCCATTTAGGTGTAAGTGATTTTCCTCGCCGTGCCACAAGTACCTCTGTAGGTGACAAGTTAGCCAGAGCGGCACAAACCCCTAAAGGATGAGACCTCTGTTGTCCTGGAAACACCATGTTTGAAAAAGAAACGGGAGATGGAAGGACAGAGAGAGACACTTACCAGAGAAAGTGTGCAGCCAGACCAAAGGGAAGAAATGGCAGTGAAAAGACAAAGAAAATGTTTCTTGGCAACACTGAGTCGCGTGTTTCCAAGCAACAGGGGTAAAGCCGTTTCTTGCAAGGTAATAACAGGTCAAGAGGCTGAGCCCACCGTGGCCTTTCAGCTTGTGAAAGCTGCTCCATTCCTCCCAAACTAATCTTCAACTGAAGTCAGCCTCTTTATCCAGGACGGAGAGCGTAAGAGGGCTGTCAAAGAGACAAAAGGAGGCTGCACTGTGCTCCTTTCACAGCCTGCCCTCCAGCGACAGAGGCAGTAACAGTCATACAGCCAAGCAACATGTCTGTGTGTGATTATCACTCTCACACACTCTGACGGAGTGTCTTTTTCCCCCTCGATCACCTCTGTATTACTCTCTATTGTTGTCATGGCAGTAAGACAGAAAGCTACTGAACTGCAGGACTTCCTGTTTGTTTTAATGGCTTATTTGTAAGTATGACAGTATCATAAAATGTAAAATAATCTTTTATAATGATAGCTAAACTCAGTAACTTTAACCAGAAGAAAAGCACTTCTTAAAATAAATTCCAAACCCACAGACTATTTGAAAATAACACAAACGCTGGGAAATCTGGTCAAAGAATTGCTTAAAAGTGAATAACCAAGAACAAATTGTGTTGTGATGTAGCTGAAAGTTAAATATGGCCTATCATCACAAGAATCCAAAGCAGTGCTGCAACACAACAAACCATGCCCTACGGGAAGATATTTAATTAGCCACTACTTTACATCCTTTGTTTCCTTAAGGCTTGTTGTTTTAAAAAAGGTAGCAGCTCTTCTCTGCATTTCTCAGCAAACCATCTGTGTGCTTCTGAAATGATTTGTGTGCCATTACTGAGCCTTCAACTCACACCTATATGCAACTGATCTGAAACCTGCATGATAATGTTTCCTCCTGATACAGGAGCTGTGCTGTCAGTTCCCCTCTCCTTCCTCCCTCTGAACTTCCTGCTTTTCAGACATTTTCAACCACTACCTGCATCACCTCGCCTGAGGGAGAGGAATCCGACATCCATGAAGTTTAAAACACGTTAAGGTAATCAACCAAACGTGAATGAATACAAGCAAAGTGTACACAAATTAGACTAAATGTATAAAGCTCCACCAGAGGCTCCTGTATGCTGCAAACTTCTACTATGAAACTTAAAGCTATAGTCTGTCATTCTGTTTAGAAACACTTTTTGTTATACTGGGTGAAATGGTCCTTCCATCCTGAGAGCATCAATACATTATGTGAAAAAGCAAGGAAAAGAATCAAACCTCTGTAGCAGCTACAGGACTATAAAACCCTGACCAATCAACTGATACTCGCTCTGGATGGAAACAACCAATCAGATGCCTTCATGTCTCATCCTGCTCACGCCCCCCTCTGTCCCTCTAAACCAGAGTGAACATCGGTGGAGACACTGAGACATCTGACGGGACTGAAAAGTGATGCAGAAGTCGATTTCTTTCTGTTGGACAGGTAATTATTTGTTTAGCTTCAGGATTGTTTTCATGAAATATGTAATGTTTGCTAACTTAGCTACTTTGGCAGCGCTTATTAGCTCAATGCTAACATTAGCTTCTCTTTGGGTGTAAGTTGGTCATAGGTGCTGCTTGTATTGAAGCGGTTATAGGATATGATATTTTGATCATATTTCACAGCCATAGTCTTCAGTTTCTGCATTATATAGGTGATAAAATGACGTTAATATATTGGCTTTGAACGTGACGTTTTATAGCTGTGGTGATGTAGCATATCGGCTCTCCTCTCCCTGCTGAATCCTACTGTCAATGTTCAAGTTTGAGGGGGCGTGGCTTTGAATGAGGGGGTGGAGCTTAGAGGAAGCACCACTTTAAAAGCTAGCTCTCTTGCTAGCTCTCTAACATGACAGACTATAGCTTTAACATGGTTGTAATTTTTTGCGATTCCAAATTTGATTCTTATGGCTATTTTTCAGTTCAGACCCGAAAATATCATAATTTCTTTGGTTGAAAATAGTCAATTTATTGTAGGACCCGACCAATATGGAGTTTTTGAGGCCGAGGCCGATATCGATATTCGTAATCATAATCTCCGATGATTTTTTTTTCAGCCCTTTAACACTTCCAACAACAATATACATAACACTTAACCCTTTTTCTACAACTTTCAAGAACAAAGAAGTGAACTTTGTGAACAAAATAATGCGCAAAATTGCAGTAAATCTCTGAATACTGTTTTCCTATTGGAATTAAATGCACCATCTGAAAATTTAATACCCACAGCAAACTGTTTGGTAAATATAAGACAATTTAATTACCAGGATTTTAATTTAAGAACTTTTAAGCCTTTTTAAGGAACCCAGTCTCCCGGTCTAACTTACCTTTGCACATTGCATGTGGTTGCAGCCCTCGTTTTTCTGTATTGGGGACTTGCAGTTGGCACAGGACTTTGAGTTTGAGAGCAACCACAAGCAGTTGGCGGCATCTTCGTAAGCATCGCTCACACCAGCCACTGCAACAGGAGGAGGGGGAGGTAAACAGAACAAAAAAGCATAATGAGACACAATGTGATGACTATTACCACAGAGTCTAAACAGACCACTGCGCTGAGTGGGAAATTGTCCTGTCTGACTAATGTGGATTGCCTATATATTTTGCTAACATCTCCCAAGGTGCTTGTGCACCCCCCATCCCCAACACATGCACATGTACACACACAAACTGAATAATTGGCTATTATCAAAGCACCTCTGATGTGCCGTTTGAAATGCCAAGATAAAACTGAATCTGGGGAAATCGAAGTTCCAAAGAAAATAATTGCTTTTATATTTCGACTGTCACATGAAGGAAGTGGCACTTTGGAGCGACTTGGGCCATTTGAATTCATAAATTGGATAGCCCACAGTCCAATTACTGCTTCTAAACATGACATGAAAAAAACGAGTGGGTTGTTTGTTTTACTTAATAATCTATCATCGACATTGGTGGACTTTAACTGGCTTGGAGCTGAACTGTTTGTAATTACTGTGGTCGAGTTCCAGGCAATTTAGCTCCAAATTAATCACTTGACTGCCATCCAAAATTCAGGGCAAGTAAAGGGACCGACTGATAAACCAAATTTAGGTATAAGGTAGAGTAAGTCAGGTATAGATTCAGACTCATTGGTCTGTTAAAACAGCAAACAGAGGAGTGCTGTGCAGGTTTTAAATGAAATAAACATGTTAATACTCACATTCCTCTGGTTTCATCTCTGTGACTTTCTGGAGCCACATCTTCCAGGTGTCGCAGTCACAGGGCTCATGAGCCTCTCCTTGACACTCCCTGGACCAGACACAGACAGATGATGACGACCTATCCAAAGCTCATGTTCTGTCCCTGGACTACACATGAAATTAAACGAAATGATGAACACAATGCTGTCAGACATGCTACATCTGTCATAGCTACCTTTCAACCAGCTGCCTTCCTCATGTCAAAAGAAGGCAGACCTGGCATCTAGTTCCATTACCAAACGCCATGTGAACTGCAGCATGACAAGTGAACCTCAAACCATATAATGAGGTGAGGAGGGTGGAGGTCATGATGATGTAGTACAAATTATGGTGGAGGGCTGAACAGCATCAAGGCCCTTCTACTCTTGACAATACTGCCACGCTAACACTTGCAGGGAGATAAAATATGAGTAATTGCAAATATGTGTATACAGAAAATGAACAAATTGCCGTGGAAACAAACAAATCACAGGGGCTTCAATTTGGCAATTAAGGGGTGTCTGAAAACAAAAAAAAACATTAAATCTGAGGAAAAAGTCCTCAAAACAAGTGAAATTATCTGTCCATGCAGCGAGATAATTTCACTTTCTGGAATTAAAATTTTAAATAATAAGATGTATTTAGAAGGAATTTGAGATTACTTAAAATTTAACTTTTACAGACCTTAAAATAACTGAAATATACTTTATGTAAGCATAAAATAAGCAGAAAATGCTGGTTTTAAGATGAGATTACTCAAAATTTAACTTTATACAGACCCAAAGTAAGCAATATAGACTAAATATGTGCATAAAATAAGCAGAAAATGCTGGTTTTAAGATGAGATTACTCAAAATTTAACTTTATACAGACCCAAAGTAAGCAATATAGACTAAATACAGTCATGGAAAAAATTATTAGACCACCCTTGTTTTCTTCAATTTCTTGTTCATTCTAATATCTGGTACCACTAAACGTATAATACAATGAACACAACAAAAAATGCAGCTGGTCACATAATACTTTATGTCCTATTTGACATTCTTAAGCTTAATTGATTCCCAGGGTATATAAGAGGCCATTTCATGTCACAAGCAGCACATGCAAAGGCCTAGAGTGGTTTCCCGCTTACATTCAAGCCGTAGCACAACTCAGAAGTTGTCAGCTCTCACATAATGCCTAAAACAAAAGAATTATGTGAAGCAACAAAGGCAGCCATCTTGGCACTGCTGGAAATTGGCATGAGTGAGAGACAGGTAGCGAAAAAACTGAAGATCTCCAAGACAGCCGTTCATTACAACAAAAAAAAACAAGCTGAACATGGCACTACCAAATTGCTACCTGGCCGTGGCAGGAAACGTCTTTCTACCCCACGAGATGACCGTGCACTCATCCGTTCCTGTGTCAGGAATCGCCGTCAGACCTCCAGGGACCTTAAAAATGAGTGGGCACTGTCGAGAAATGTGACTTGCTCGGCAAGGACAGTTCGAAACCGACTTGTTGAAGCTGGTTTGAAGTCACACAGAGCACGCAAGAAGCCCTTCATCAATGAAAGGCAGAGGAAGGCCCGGTTACTCTTTGCTCGAGACCACAAGGATTGGACTGTTGATGATTGGGCTAAGGTTCTCTTCAGTGATGAATCCAATTTTGAATTGATGCCCACTCCAGCCAACTTACTGGTTAGGAGGAAGCCTGGAGAAGCTTACAACCCAGACTGTCTTGCCCCTACAGTAAAACATGGGGTGGATCAGTCATGATCTGGGGTTGTTTCAGTCTGAGTGGAACAGGGCAAATGCAATTGTGTGAAGGCCAAATGAACCAGGTCAAGTACAGGACTACCCTTGAAAACAGTCTTCTTCCATCAGCTGGAAAACTCTTTCCTGCCTCAATGACTGGATTTTCCAACAAGACAATGCCCCTTGCCACACGGCAAGGTCAGTTAAAGCCTGGATGGAGAACCACAACATTCGCACCATGCCTTGGCCTGCTCAATCACCAGATCTTAATCCAATTGAAAACCTGTGGAAAATCATCAAACTCAAAATGGAGAACCACAAGCCCAAAAACAAAGAAAATTTGTTTGAATTTGTCCAACAGGAATGGGCTGCTGTGACAGCAGAACAATGTCAGAAGCTGGTGGAGAGCATGCCAAGACGCATGGCTGCAGTCATCAAAAACAATGGTTATGCAATCAAGTATTAACTCTTGTGTGTATCATGTGTTTAAAGCAAACAGAAAAGAAAACATGGAATGCTTAAAAGTAGTGTTTTTGGCGGTACAATGCCATAGCTATTGATGTAAGAATTTAAGTAATTTTGGTTATTATCAAGAAAACCATGGAAAATGAATAATCCTTAGTTCTTAAATTAAACTCTCATGAGCTATTTTTGTTGTTATCATTATAATTGTCCAAACAAATGTACCTTTAGTTGAGCCAGGCATTAAAATTAACAAGAAATTGAAGAAAACAAGGGTGGTCTAATAATTTTTTCCATGACTGTATATGCATAAAATAAGCAGAAAATACTTGCAGATGTGTTTTGTGTGACTTTAATTAAGCAACTTGAGTTTCTTTTTTACTGAATCTTAAAACAAGATTTATTTGATGAGACTTTGGGGGAGAGATGTCATATATCTTATTGTTACAGTTATTTACCTCATTTTAAGATTTCCTGCCTATTTGAGACAAAAAGATAAGGCTTAATTTAAGATTATAGCGTGACACTCTTAAAACAAGATAAATCATCTAAGATGTTTTTTCCATCTTGGTAAGAACCAAATAATTTGCAGTGCATCTTGTACATATGGACACATAAAGTATTAAAAATGATTTGTAGTCTTTAACAAACGTTTCCATGTGTTGTTGTGAAAGCAGTACAGCTTGAATTAGGAGGAGTTTAGTCTATTTTAGCGTGAAGACTGGTCTGAGCCAGATTATGAGTGCTACCTGCTTTTTCCTTATACTCTCATACTGCAAACTCCAGATGGGCTTTCATACTCTGGAGGGGCCTCCATCTAGCCTCTCTGTCATTAAGAAAAGATCGATTGAGTGCTGTAGAGAGACGGTTCCCAGCAGAGACTCACAGCTCTCTGTTGGAGAGGCCATTGGATTCTTGGTTGATTCCCTGAAAACAGCCAATCTTTCCTAGTTACTGGCTTTGAGTGGACGGGTGAATTCAAACTTCGATTTCACCGTAACGAACCCGAGAACTTCTAAACACGTGTCCAGTTTGTAATTAGGGGTAGTGTATGCAAATTATTGGCAATAAATCACACATAAACACACACAGATATGGACAAACACACTGATGCTTTTCTGTCAGACATAATAAATGTCTTCCATTGATCATAATATGCTCTTTTCTTATTTGTTATGTTACAATGCAAATAATAACTATAGGTTTTCTTTACTGTAATAAGGTGTGGTACTGATTACTCACCAGCAGAAGAGGTGGCCTTTGCCACAATCTACAGCCGGGGCTCTGAGGAGGGGAAAGCTCAGAGGGTCTGAGGTGGAGGTCCCAGGGCCCTGAGTGCTCAGCCTCACCGCCCTCTCACATCCGGCCTCTGGACACCAGCGGATGGCTGGATTGTTCTCCACAAATGCCTGTTGACGGACGAAGCAAAGGCGATTTGAGGTACTGTATTGAGGGAGTTACAGACTCACACAGAGGAATGAATCAATCTTTTCCCACTGGCTGAAAAGATAAAGAAATAACCTGATAAAAACATGTCTACCCGTATCTCTCTGCTAGTGTTTGGCTCTCTGTGATGGCGGTAGCTCTGGAAGTACAGCGCTTGTCCACTAATCAGAAGTTAGGGTCCCTGGCCCCTGCAGTCGACTATCACCAAGTGTCCTCGGGTAAGATAATGAACCCTGAACTGTGCCCCTGATGAGCGCAGGACATGACTCTGTGTTTGATTGAGTGGTTTATGTTGTAAAGTGCTGTGAGTGGTCGCTGGTACATCCCATTTACCTCACTAATGTCAATATTCACTTTAGACTTTACATTGAAATTGACCTGTAGGAGTCATGTTTGTCTCTGAATACAATTACAATAACATGTGTAGAAGAAGTCTGTTTTTACCTTGATGTCAAACTGGAGGTAGCGCCTGTCCATCTCTCTGGACACCACGCTCTCAATGACCTCCACAGGCACTAGCTGGTAGCAATCAAATGCCGGGCAGAAGATGTTGTGGGCTTCACCCTCTTGGATCTTCAGATTTAGAAACCTGAGGAAGCATTCATACATTGTAAGCAGCTGTGACGTATCGACAGAGAAACGCTGTAAGGAAATTAGGAACACCCTGAGCCGATCAGCAAACCAAAACATGACTTACCCTTCCCAGCATCCTCTGCAGAACTCATGGCTACATGGCATGTCAACAGGTTCCTCAAAGACGGAAATGGAAGACATGCAGATACCGCACTGTGACACGAAAGAAAGAGACCTGTTAGGGGTGTTGTGATACAATTTTTTAACTTCTGATACGATACCGAAATTGCAGCCTTGAATATTGACTGAAACCGATATTGATCTGATACGATATCAGCACAAATCATGCAGACTTTTATTAGTAATTTTGTAGTATGGAATCAATTTAACCTTAAACAGAAGAATATTCTATAATTGAACATAATAAATAAAAAATAAATTAGAAAACCCTGAAAAATAACCTCAATAAATCCAATAAAAATAAAAAATATATATTTTTCAATCACAAAATAACCATTAGTTTAACTTAAACATAAGCATATACTAAAATTGAATAAACTAAATAAGAAAATTAATTAGAAAACACTGAAAAATAACCTTAATAAATTCAATGAAAATTTTCAAAATATATATTTTGAAGTGCAAAATAACCAATAGTTTAAATTAAACATATGCATATACTAAAATTGAACAGAATAATGTCTGGAATGGACTGCTGGTATCAGTGATAATAGTGGAGATTTCAGATGCAGGCCGATAAAATCCGTAATCCGTTTTTTTTGCTGATAGCGGACCTATATCCGATATCAACATCAAATTGGGACACCCCTGTAATCTGTGTTAAGACCGTAGTAAAACAGCTTAGGTCCTCGCTAAAGTAAGAGCAATTCCTAAAACACGGTTGTATTTCAAAAGTAATACAACTCATGTATTTTTATACGAACCTGGTTTTTGCCTTCAATTGAACACTCTTGAGTGTTGGCTAACTGGCAATCTATTCAAAATGAGGTAACGGGTGGTCTAATTTTAGTATTAATAATAGACTAGACTGGGAAAATGTTGCCTCAATAAGCTGATACATCATGTGTAAACCACACACAGTTGAACTTGATTTATGAAATAACCCAGTGTCAAAGGGCAGCCCAGGCCAGACCTCTCTTTAGCATGCCACTCACAGATTGCTGTTCGACCAGCCGACGTATTTTCTCACATCACCAGATCCTTGAGACAAACACACACAGGCCTTGTTACAGTGAAAGACTGACCCTAACAAAAGACATAAAGGAGGCAGTGTACTTCAACAATGTGAGTATTGATTTGTGAAAGAGCAGAATGTGATATAATCAACTGTAACCTTTAAACGGGCCCTTGAGTAGACCCGGTCGATTGGCACAGTGCACTCTGAGGCACAGAGCCATGACAAAAGATACTGTCAGCCAAACGCAAACCTCTAATTTCTCATAAAGTAATTGATAAATCAAGGCTGTCAGCTTCAGCTATCATCTATCAACAGTTTAGTTCACCAACCGAAACACTAATCATCATTCATCCAAAGAGATTACGTCCTCTAACACTAACCCGTTCAGAGACTCTCTGGTTTTCCCCACAGGTAGCAACCGTCACTAATGTTAGGTGTGAAAAACATCAAAAACACACGAGGGATTTATTGAAAAGATCAGCTTCCCAGCGTTGTTGTGAATATAAATCCTCAACTACATATAATGCCTGAGGAAATGACACATTCATGCTCACAGTGAAATTCAATTTGCAACACAAGTTTGCATTTAACATGTTAACTCATTGAGTTCCAGTCGTTTTATAAAACAGAAAGTGCCTTGTTCTAGTGTTTTTGACCATTTTGAGTCATATTTCTATGTCTCTGAAAACACTGAATAGCTCAAATGAAAGAAGAGACTCTCTATTTCATCATGAAAAAAATGTTTGTTTTTATCTTGTTCCATTCTTGTTTTATCAGAGGTAGAGTAGAGGACACTTTCACCAAAATCACCACTTTTTGTCCAGATTCTGTTTGTTTTACTCTCTAATCTCGATCGTCTCCACTTCCTGTTTTGATCTCTGTGGTGTATACCGTCTCTTTATGCTCTGACTACATCTCCCAGAAGCCCCAAAATTATTCACAGGCTGTGTGAGAGTGCAATTGATGACCTGCTGCTGAAAAAACACTTTGACATCAAAATACTCAGAGTTAAAAAGCTTCCAATATAGTTGTTAAATGGGCCCAACTTTGCAAGATACAGTATTACACTATATTGGAAGTAATGATAATTAACAAGAAAATGTGACACATCCAATTAGAAGATAGTAGGGGTGGGAAAAAATATTGATATGGCGATATATAATGATATTTTGTCTTAAAATAATTTTTTTTTAAAAAGTCGTTTTAGGCCAGTCAGACACATATAGTACATATATATGTATGTTTATACATGTATTTGCAGCTTTGTTTTACTTGGCAGTCATTCATGTGAAATTGATTGACAGTGTTTTGTTTCAGTGCAGTCAATAAATTATAAAAATTTATAAAAATAAATTTCTTTAGTGACACAGATATCATGGATGAATTTTCTAGCAATATATCGATTACTGCAGAATCGTTATATTGTGATATTATTGTTATTGTAGGCAAAATATTGTGATAGTATTGCATCGCAAGCCCCAGAGGACAGGACAGTTAGCTTGACCTTTCTGATTTTTATCGAACACACTTGATAGCGTCGTTGGCAGTCCTCTCGAGTGAGCCAAACTGCCACCAGCATAAAGGACATCTCACATTACCATCTTGACAACGGCTCACAAAGAAAAGGAAAAGGAAAATGTCAAGCATGTTTGATAATTACAAGGAAACCCTGAAGATGGTGCGGATAATGGGGGGTTCGGTTAAACAGAGGGTGTGCCGACCCTCTAGCAGCAGGTTGGTCGTTAAGACTCCATAGTTTTCATCCAGATGTGCAGATGCTGAAAATACACCTTCCGTGAGGTTTTCACAGCCTGTGACTGAGCTGTAGTTGTTTCAAGCTCACAAAGTACTTCTTCTTTGTTAAAATTACAAGGTGCTTAAATTTGACTTTGCAGACAGTACTTGATAGCTGCTTATGTTAGCTGTAGAGTGAAAACAACTAGCAGACTAACCCACTCAACATCTGGTGCTCTCTACAGTTTCATGACTGTTTCCTGGAAACAGAGGCTGGTGATTAAAGGATGTATGACATGTTCTAACTACCTGCTTTTATACGCTGTTTTTAGAATGTATTTTAATATTCTCTCATGTTCAAAGCTTACGCCAAAAAGAATGTGTTCTGCTTATGTATGTGGGGAAGACTGCTTGCATGAATACTAATGACTGCTAGTAATACTGTAAGTGCTGGGAATAATGAGACGTTATGCAGAAAGACAGGTGTGGCGGTGAAAATTTAAAGAATTCAGCAGAAACACTGTGTAAATCTGTGGCACCGTAGGGACTCTATTTAAATAAACACTGCATGGTTTTTATGGGTACACTGCCAGTTACTGTTAGTGTGTGTGTGCTTCCATGCTAGCTGCTGTAGGAGCCTCTCGGCCAGGAAAACATGCTGCTCCCTGGAGCTGTTCATCTTGTGGTTTAATTTCATCTGATGGCTCTTCGCTGATAAGTACAGTTTAACGACAGACTTCACCATAATTATGTTCTCATTTGCCCCATTTGCAACTGCCATTTAAAGTTTTCAGAAACTTTTTAAAGGAACAGTGCGTGATATTAGTAGATCACAGGCAGAGACGGAATATAATATTAACTCATTGAGTGCCAGTGGCTTGTGCCAGTGTTTTTGGCCATTTTGAGTCATATTTCCAAGACCCACAGAATGTTTTGTACTATGACTCTGAAAACACTGAATAGCTCAAATGAAAGAAGAGACTCTCTATTTCATCATGAAAAAATTTTTTTCAAGTTTTTACCTTGTTCCATTCTTGTTTTATTAGAGGTAGAGTAGAGGCTAGTTTAACTACTTTTTTTGGTGCCAATTGCTCTGATTTATGATTGTGATCATCTCCACTTCCTGCTTAGATCTCTGTGGCTTATGCTGCGTTCCATTTGTACTCGGAAGTTGGAATTTCCGAGTTCCGTGTTAGAAGTTTCAGTTTTTTGCTCATTCTCTTGTTTTCCGACTTTAACTCATTAAGTGTCAGCCAGTTTATAAAACAGAAAGTGCCTTGTTCCAGACTTTTTTGCCCATTTGGAGTCGTATTTCTAGACCCACAGAATATTTTGTACTATGTCTCTGAAAAAAACTGAACAGCTCAAATGAAAGAAGAGACTCTCTATTTCATCATGAAAAAAATATTTTTTACCTTGTTCCATTCTTGTTTTATCAGAGGTAGAGTAGAGGACACTTTCACCAAAATCACCACTTTTTGTCCAGATTCTGTTTGTTTTGCTCTCTAATCTTGATCGTCTTCACTTCCTGTTTTGATCTCTGTGGTGTATACCGTCTCTACATCTCCCAGAAGGCCCAGCATTACTCACAAGCTGAGACTGTGATCAGTGACCCGCTGTCGAAAAACCACTTTGACGTTGAAATACGTCAGTGGCACTCAGTGAGTTAAGAAACTTTGGGAACCTCACCAGAGAAGAGTCCTCGTCAGCAGGCATGAGGCTGATTTGGTCTGGGGAGGTGATGGAGGAGCGGGTGGTGCGTGGCGTCCGGGGCGACGGCAACGCGTCCCAGGCATTGTAGCCACTTGGAGGTGGGTTGGGCATCTTTACCCCTGAGCGTTGGCAGCATTCCTCCGCATTGCTCATCCAGGCCTCTAAGAGCTTCTCTCTGTCCCAATCTGTTCAAAAACAGTAAAGACCCGATTAAAGAGGGATAAATTATATTATATCACATAAAACCAAACAGAGAAGAACAGTCAAAGTAAATGAGGAACTAATAGTTTTGTTATGAGCACAGCAACAGGGCATCATCAGGACAGTGCTGATAAAAAAAAAAGTTGTAATGTACTGTCTGTCTTTAGTGGAATTGGCCTTTTAAAGAAACAAAAGCTCCTAATAACATTTATTTTCACATTTTTTAACTCTGACTTTTTAAACCATGTGATAAGCAACCAAGTTCCACAAAACAGCACTAATCTAGAGTCACTTGGTTGATCACTAGAACATAAAAAAAAGCATTGTGTATTTTGCGATCGTATTTAGTCATAATCTTCAGAAATGTAGGCACAGACAAACATCAAAGACATAATAATCTGACAAAACCAGGCTTAATTCTCATTTCAAACACACAAAATGAACTCACATGACCAGTCCATCCTTTTCAAACAGCCAACAACATACATGTGCTGCCATCTGGTTTTCTCTTTTAGAATAGCTGTTTCATCTCCCGTCAGCACAAGAGCAGGTTGGAGAGCATTTCAGCATAAATATTAAATGAGCTGTGGACAGCGCTAGTCCAAATATTCTCTGCCAAAAAGTTCCCTCCTAAAATAAGGAGCATGACCCGGTCAACTGTGCAATTAGGCCATTATCAGACTCAAGACACGTTTCAACACCAATCAAATGCCTCTGACTCTAAATGGCCTCGTTTGGATAATGAATATTGCAACAGCTTCCCCCATCTCCATTCAATTAAAACTCATCAATGAGTATGACTATCTTCCAGCTCTTGGCCATTAAAGGGAGACTGAAATTAAAAGTCTTCACATTTAGTGTTAAATATCAAAAAATTAGTTTGGAAATACAAATTGTCCGCAGCAGAGACGGATTGACAGGCTGACAGTTCGGCTGGAAAGCACCAAGGATTCTGATAAGAAAACTGAAAAAGAGACTAATATGGAAATGTTTGCAAAAGTTTTTACAAGAAAGTAATGATTAATAAGTTCAAAACCCCGTTAACAAAAATCCTGAAATATACCATCCCTATTTACCAGACAGACGGCATTCCCATGATAGAGGTGAATAATTATAGCAGTAATGTGGGGTCACTCTCCCTTCTGATCTATGTCCAATATGAAGCACAGCTCACCAGTCAGCCACTGATCCAACTGAATGACACAAAACAACCCAGAACTGTGAACCATTTCTCACACACAAGTCCTCTATTCATTTAAAACAAGTCAAATTAAGTGGGGTGGGTTTGCAAAGGCTTCAACTGAAATAACTTATTCTATTTTGTCTTACTGGGTGAAATGGTCCTTCCTTCCATTATGTGTTCAGAAAAAGGAAGGAAAAGAATCAGACCTCTGTGGAAGCTACAGGACTGTAAACAAATCTGACCAATCAATACTCAGTCTGAATGGAAAGAACCAATCACATGCCTTCATGTCTCGTACTGACCACGCCCCCCTCTGTCCCTCCCTCCTCCCCACTGTTTCTGGAAATATCCAGCACACTCCTCTGCAGAAATACATAGTTATCAGAATAATCTGTTCTTTAGGGAACAATGTTAGAGAAAATGCAGCCAAAAATACCACTTCCAGTGTTACTTCTGACGACTCACCCTGCTAAACAGACAAAGAGAAGAAAGAGGGAGGCAGAAAAGACTGAAAGACAAAACTCTGGATAAAGCTAAGAGGACAAACCAGAGTGAACATCAGTGGAGACACTGAGACATCTGAAGGGACTGAAAAGTGATGCAGAAGTTGATTTCTTTCTGTTGGACAGGTAATTATTTGTTTAGCTTCAGGAGGAGTTATTGTTTTCATGAAATATGTAATGTTTGCTAACTTAGCTACTTTGACAGCGCGTATTAGCCCAATGCTAACATTAGCTTCTCTGTGGGTGTAAGCCGGTCATGGGTGCTGCTTGTATTGATGACGTTATAGGATATGATATTTTGATCATATTTCACAGCCACAGTCTGCAGAGTCTGCTTTATATAGGTGATAAAATGATGTTAATATATTGGCTTTGAATGGGATGTTTTATAGCTGTGGTGACGTAGCATATCAGCTCTCCTCTCCCTGCTGATTCCTACTGTCAATGTTCAAGTTTGAGGGGGCGTGGCTTTGAAGGACGGGGTGGAACTTAGAGGAGGTGCCACTTTCAAATCTTTCTTGCTCTCTAACGTGACAGACTATAGCTTTAAATATAATCTTTGCTAGATTAAGTGAAGCTACTTAGAAAGATGGTGGCTTAAGGCTACAAATCAAATCAAAAGTGTGACACTGTAAGCCTAAATTACATGGAGCATCAGTGGAGTACTTGGTACAAAATGAAAAGATTAAAAAGCTTCACTCATTTAGCCTGTTTGTAAGTAAAATGTCTCCTGTGTGGATGTACACAATGTTTGTCAATGTGGACGTGTGAACTTTGCTTTTACCTTAAGCTACCATTACTGCACACACCAATACATTTAATAAGGCAACTAACATTTTACACCGTGTGTCATTCCAGACTTTAATCTTATACTTTATATTCCTCCCGGGGCATTAAATCTACACTGCAAAGACAAACTGTCTGCTGGAATGCAAACCATGAATATAAATTATTGCTTTGCTTTACAATCATTTTACTTTTAGTCTAACATCAACGTCAGTGTGCCATTACTTATTAGTGATGGACAGAATTTAACTGCCGACTTAGCGTATATTTAGAAGTAAATAAGTAATGATATATATCATTATATATATCATATATATTATATCGGTGACGTATGATGTAGCTCAAGCAAGCAGTATTCCACTGCACCCTATTTTCTAACAGTCTTGAAACCTTTTCCCATGGTACTGCATACCCATGTTGAAATAGCAACAGGGGCGTCACAAGGTTTTAAGGACAAGGGGGGCTTAGCCACCAGGTGAGGTTAATTTGGCTATACATACAGTGGCGTGCAAAGACTTTTTTGAAGGACAGGCGCAAAAAGAAAGAAAGGGTGTGTTTTTGGCTTCCAAGGGGGTACTTAAGTGCACATTTTTGCCTCCCAAGAGGGCATTTTATCACGTTTTAACCAGCCAACAGGGCAGTTTAGTGTGTTCTGTTACACGGGAGCACTTTAGTGCCCATTTTTACCTCCAAAAAGGTTAGTTTAGTGCATGGTTTTGACTCCCAAGAGGGCAGTTTAGCGCACATTTTTGCCTCCAAAGGGGGCACTTTAGGGCATTTTTCAAAAATCAGGCCATGAGGTGGCCCAACCATTTTAAGTGATTTATGAATAATGCAAGGTCATATGATTATTTTTATTTGAAGTCATATTCCGGCCACTTCATATTGAATTTGTGAAAAGGAGAAGCACACTGAAATAGCATTTAGAGCATGTGACGAGTGAAATTCTTTTAGATAACAAAAGCAGTTCACAGCTTGTGCCTTTCGCTGCGAGGAAATCACTGGAGTGTAGCAAGAAGTTTGTGTGAGATACAGCCTCTCTAATCCCTACACAAATAAAACAGAAGATTTATCAACATTTTTTTTCTTTACAAGTAAACAGCAAATATGTTTTCCTTATGCTCTCTGTGGAAACAAGAGGTAGAAAATAAAAAGCTATATTTGTGTATCTTCTGGAATTTTAATCTTTTCTTGTTGACATGCAACAGCTGTGATGTTGCAGAGATGTGCTGTTTCTTTCAACCACGGGGCCGTCAGGTCGCTGACAGTGCCGACCACTTTAAGGACAAGCAGATACTCTGTATGTGTGTGATTGTGTGTGTGAGGCTGACAGTACCATGGGCACGTAGCAGTGCCTCTGCAGTGAAGAGAGGGGCCTGCAGCATGTCGGCTGTCTCCACTATCAGCATGTCCTTCAACCTCCGCAGATCCTGAGGCCTCAGGCCCTCGTATAGCTAGAGGAGAGGGCATGGGAGAGGAGGATAATGACAAGAGGGGAAGAAGAAAGCAGGGGATGAAGAGTCACAAGAAAAGTAATGACCGAGCAGAGGGAGAAACAGAGGGTGTGATCATGGGAAGAATGAAGGAATGAGGGTGGGAGCAGAAAGACAGATAGGGCAAAGGGGAGTTGAAGTATTAAAAGCAAATCAAATATAGACAATCGCTGACACATGACTAAGCCAGGCCCAATGATCTAAGAGTGATGGTGATAGGAGTCATATGACTGATTTCTGTGTGTGTTTGTGTCCAAACAAGGCATCTGCAATGTGAAGTGGAGGGCTGGCCAGCTGACTACTGGACTATAAACAAATAGTCTGGTTCCAAGAGGAAACTACAGACTTACAAACTCTGTGACCACTGTGAGGATTTGAGCTAACTTAAGTTAAGGTATCTAAGGTTACGTTCAGACTGCAGCCTGAAGTGACCCAAATCTGATTTTTTCGCCCCTATGCGACACGGATTGGATTTTTTTTCAATTGCAACCCAGGCCACTTGGATATGTGGTCCTAAATCCCATACATTTTTGACGTTGAACGGCCAGGTCGCATTCATGCGACCTACACGTCATCAACAAGCGACAAACATCACTATTCTGCACTGAAGCAGGCAGAAGCAGGAAGAAGCGTCCATGTTTACTTCCGTAAACAATTAGCACGCTCACTGCGTGTGACGTCGTCGTGTCCTCCAATGCGCATGCGGGACACTTTTGGAGTATTTAAAGTTCACACTGGAGATCACATAAAAGTTGCATTTAATTAGAAATGTGAACAACCTCGCAAAAACATCAGATTTCACAGAAAAAATCTGAATTGAGCATTAAGCCCTGCAGTCTGAATGTAGCAAGTTAGCTTTATCCGAAAACAGCAATAAAATGGACCAAAAGAGTTAACTGTCATTTGATTTTTCAACACTTTGGTAGCGGTGATACTAGGTGACGCTGGTCGAGGGGGACAAACAGGAAGCTGTGCACGCTCTGCCTCTCAGTGCGTTATTCTGTACCTCTCTTCGGTCAAGAGCTGCGTACTCTGCCTCTATGCCCTCCGCCTCGGGGGCAAGAGAGAAGACCATCTGTGACTCCAGGCACAGGGCCAGCTCCTTGTGGTGCTGCTTCTCGGCACAGTCACATGGAGTCTCGCGGTCTTCGTTCTCCGCAAACAGGTCTGCGTCTCTCTGCACCAGGAACTGCGAGTGGAAACAAGAGGCACATTTGGCTTTGAATAACAGGGCACACAGCACATGCAGAGGTTCACTGGCTTATGGAGTACCAATATATCTGTGGAAGTAGTTGAAGGAAAGGCTAAATCATCTGTGATCATGGTTATTCCCTTCATTTTTTTCGGTTTCAGGACCCATGTGTTTATTGCGCTTTGAATAAATGCTTTTCCATCACTTTAAGAAAGACTGAATTTTGCCATTTGGTTCAGCATGTGGTGCAAATTTTTCCATATCTTCCACTGTTTTTTGGGGGAAATTCATAACTAAACTAAGGTCCTTTCAAAGGCAGACATTGAGGGACACACTGCAATAGCCAAATGCAAATATGCGACTTTTGTATACGCTGCCCCGGGGATTAATAAAGATGTTCTGCGTTGCACAGCATCTTTCCAAAGCTCACAAGGGAGTGGTTTGACCAAACATAATATAATGGATGTGAGCCACACATCAGCCACTATCCACAAATATTCATAGAACAAAAGGGCAGCCACTGAATAATTTGTGTTAACATCAAGGCTACTTTAGCCCCTTTTATCTTCATTCCACTCAAATCGCCCCCCATCTGCATGACTTATACCTAAAATGTCATACTTGAGAATATTTCCCATTAGCCCGTGCTGAAAAATGTCCACAGGACTTTGGAATCTCACCTCAACACAAGTCTTCATGCCCGAGGCGGCAGCGTAGTGCAGGCAGGTGTTTTTCTTGTTGTCGGTGGCGTTGATATCGGCACTCTCGTACTCTCCATGGTCCAGCTTTGCTCCCGTCCATGCCAAGATGATTTGTAGAGATTCAGCCCGACGCTGTTTGTCTTCGTATGGCCGTGAGATCCTGGGCTGCAGCGCCCCCTCTGAGGTCAGGATCTGGGGCCCCATGCAGAGAAGGTGCAGAGATGTCTCATTGTGCACATTACGCTTGTTAGGATTCCCATCTTTGCTGAGGAGAAAAGACCTAAAAGAATAACAACACATTTTAGTTCACTTTTTGTTTCACTTATGGTCAAATAATTAATGTACTGAGGTTTACAATTATTAGCCTGCATTGTTTTGTTTTTGCAAGTATATTTATGACCCTATAATAAGTTGTTTACAACATGAAAACTAGTCACATGCCTTGTAGCAGTTATTTTGTTACTAGATTAGATTTGCTGTTTCCAAAGAAGGGTGGAAATAACAAGTCTCTCTTTTGTCTGTTATGCTGTATTGATGTAGTTTTAGTATAACAAGAACATTTTAAGCAGTGCTCTGCAAAATTTGAAATATAATCTAGATCGGGGGTGTCAAATATACGGCCTAAGGGCCAGAACCGGCCCGCCACAGAGTCCGATCTGGCCCGCTGGATGACTGGATGTCTGACTTCCAAATTTTCAATAAAATTACATCCAGGTTTTCCAAGAAAAATAGACCAGTTTCTTCAGTGTGCTCGGTGTGTTGACTCCACCTCTCAGTGCTCAGTGAAGAAAATACTCACAGCATCTATCAGATGATAAAATACACAAGAACTTAGGACAGAAAAGATAAATGATATGTTGACAGGTTTGAGGAGAAACATTTGGATGTGTTATTATTGACAGGTTATTATGCACTGCTGGAACTAGTCCGGCCCACTTGAGATCAAATCGGGCTGAATGTGGCCCATGAACTAAAATTAGTTTGACACCCCTGATCTAGATAATCACACAGGAAATATATGTGGAAATATGTACTGTGCTCTGCTAAATTATTATCCAAATTAGTTAATCTCAGAACTTTGGTGTTTCTATGATGGACAGATATGATTAATCTATGACAGATTAATTAAAACAAATAATAAAACCCTCCTAGCATTTTTTAAAGTCAGGTAGGAATGCATAAATTGAGCAAGCAACCTATTAATGGAGGACCAAAAAGGCCTGAGAGGAGTGAAGATAAACATGCAAGGCTGGTAGCGTGAGGGGTGGGAAGCTCTTGGAGCCCCATCATATTCCATCCCTGCATGTTGCATTCCTGAGAGCTGCTAACAGATGGCTACGTGGAGAGACAGATGGGACAGAGACGTATGGAGACGAAACATGGAAAAAAAAAAACTCTCTTACAATGCAACAAAACAGAAATAGATGGGACCAGCTGATCGGCAACAGAGTGCTGGAAAAATAAGAGAAGCACTCAAAGGACATTTGATATCTGAATGAATAAATCTGCAGCACAACAAATTAGTTCCATCCATCAACTCCTAGATTTATATTTTCTCCTCACTGACAACAGCCAGTCCAAAAATATGTGACTCTGAATGTGCACATTGTTTCTGTTTGTCTGCTTGTTTAGGTTTTCTGGACCATATCCTGACCTGAGTAGGCGTGTCATGGCGTGCCGGGCAGCATAGTGCAGAGGAGTGTTGTGCTGGTAGGACTCTCCGTACGTAGAGTTGGGATCCAGAGCCTCCTTGAACTGTGGGTTGCTCTCATACAGCTGGCAGGCCAGTGCCTCATCGCCGTTGATAAGAGCCTTACGAAACTTGGTCGCTGTGTTCCCCATCTCTTCCCCTTCTGCAGGTTCAAGCTCTGACTGACACAGCAGCCTCTTTAGTCGTCCTCAAGCTGTTTAAGTCCAGTAGGCCAGCATGCTGAATGTCCTGAAAAAAAGAAAAAAGTTTGTTCCTTAATGGCTGGTGTTTTGAGTCCAACAAGGCCCTGCTGACTAGACGATGGTGAGTATTAATCACGTCTTCTGAATCACAAGGACGGGAGTTGTATCTCCAAGGTTGTTCAGCCTGCTCTGCCTCAAGCCCCTGTGTCAGCATCACCACGGCACTGCAAACCACCGCCTCGTGTTTCTCTTTTTATTTTTTTTTGTTTTGAATTGCTAAACGTAGTGCCAACAAAGCTCACACTGAGAGAAGGACAAGACTTCCTCTGGCATCGTCAGGAGCTTCCGCCTCTCTGTTCCAGCGCTGAGGCCAGGAGTCACTGTGGAGCAAGCGATCCTCGACATGCAGCGAGTCAGCATTTCGCTTCCACCTGAGCACCATATGGCCATGACTGTTCGGGCGGTGCGATGCTTTTATGCATTTTGGTGATCAACAGAACATCATAGCACAAAATGTTGAAACTACCATTAATTCAGATAATTCATTGTCCTTTATCCAGTCACCCTAAATAAGGAAATGTTGCGTACTTATTTAAATTTCTTGAGATACCACATCATCTTGAGTCATTCTCACTACAGGAAGTTCATCCAAATAATATTAACGCGTTTATTTGTAGGACTTGCACGAGCTCGCAGCGCGCCTGCGCAAGAATGAAGTAGCGGAAGTGAGGTTTCAAATAGCGCGATTTTTGCGAAAATGCACGAGTTTGGGAAGTAGTGGCAGCGAGCACAGTGAAAACACGTCACCTGGGTTATACTGCTTGAGTTTGTAAACGGGTGTTTTGGATAGTTTTGGTGTTGTTAATTGTGTCATTCGTTTACTTTAATTCATTAAAGGTGTTGCTAGTTTCCGGTCGTTTTCAGATTGTCCGTTCACCGTGGAGCCACACAAGGAACACGAGGAGTTGAAGGTATCACTTGATTAAATGTAAGTGTGCATTGTTCTTTTAACTTCCACACCATTAAACCGTTGATGCCTTGCATCACTGGATCTGTGTCAAACAGGCTAACAGGAAACCACTTGTAAACACCTGATCTTTGAACAGTTACATAACCACACAGGTGATAACACGCATACCCGATAAGCTTAATCTCCAAATGTATGTAACTAATTAACACATCTGCCTTTTGTTAACCACATTTCTTCGTGACAGCACCAACCGCCATCTAACTATCTGAACAGTAGCAGCTGACGTTATGAACATGTAACAGCAACAGTCTGTCTGCGTAGCTTGCCACTTGTCACTAAACTCCTTCATGCAGGCCTTTCCCCATGTTGTGTGCTGTTTACCATTCTCGCTAGCTCAAAACCGCGGTGTGTTGTGTCAATGAACAGTCCCTTATAACGCTTTGTTACATTTCAGGAGCTAGCAGCCAAACTGACCTTAGATAACGTTCGCAGGAAACCACTCCGGACAGTGATGATTACAGTACGCGTTAATCCCAGTCCTCCTTGCTTGCTGTTTGTTTATTCCAAAACATAAAAAAACCCCATCATGACGCTAGTGTGTGCGTTGGCTAACGTCAGCGCATACGTTAGCGGAGCAGCTAGCAAGCTAGTCGTGCTGCTAGTCAACTTAGCTAGCACTTAGCTAGCACTTCGCTAGCACAGTTAATAAACTCATCGTAAACAATCAGTAACACGTACGTAGACTTACACACACAGTTCACCTCGGTAGATCCGATCTTGTGGATTAGATGTCACTCGTTAGCGCAGTAAGCAGAGGTGAGGTTAGCGAGGTAATCCATAAACAATGTGTACACCAAGCGGTGATGTTGTTCCTGTCAACTCTGTTGACTCTCTGCTGCTGCTGGCTGCTACACGGGTTGCCAGGTTGCAGCACAACCCCCCTAAACAGGCGGAGACTATCCGTTTTCCTCAGAGAGCAACGAGGAGACACGATGACGACAGAATATTATGTGACATCTTTTTTTTTTTTTTTTTAGCACTTTTCAATATAATTTCTAAAATTACTCTCTCACGCTGCAGTTTATGGTAACATACTTTCCATTTGTCGTAAAGTTCTGTATTATCTTATCTCTCACATGACATGTTTTGATCATGTGTTTTATACACTTTCCATAATAAAATATCAAGCAATCTCACAAAAATCCTCTCAGATGGTGGAGTCCATCCGTGGTTTAATCACTTTATTTGTCCTTGACGTGAAAAAAAACTGGGAGCCACTCTTCTGGACTGATGACATGAAATGGACTGAGTTTTTGTTGGTTTGTTTTCCTGTAGAGACTGTCTATAGTACTAGGACAGAAAATACATGGGATTCTTCAAAAAATGAACAATTTAAAAGACTGTTCGGCTGCATTCATTTATGCTTAGGATTAAACTAAAATGTAGTTAAATGTGAAGTCAGGTGTACTCAACAGACTGTGCTGTACTGATTGATTTTGTAGGTGTTAGTACAAAAAATCGCCACTAGAGTGCGACAGAGTCCACGGAAAGAGTCCGCTCAATGTGCACTCAAGAATTTCCTTCAGGACAAATAAAGTTTTATCTTATCTTAGTAAGCAAGTTATTTTTCCCTTATCACACTCATGCAGTAGTTCTTATATGAGCCAGGTAAAATGTATATTAGCAGCAAACATAACTTTGTGAGGAATTAGGCTACAGTCTTTAAATGATGCATTCAAATATCATTTAAATTAACCACTCTGATAATCAATAGAACACCCATTTATTATCAAATATCTGAACATTGCAATGAATCTATATACAGCATTATTGTCACATTTACGAGTGCACGAATTTCATATCAACAGGCCTTCAATAAATAATCTGTAAACACAACATCAGTGTGAAGACGGACACTGTGTGTGTTTGCACAACGAAACATACAGAACACTGTTAAAAAGTGGGGAAACGTAACAAACGCTTTGGCACTTTTAAAACTTTTCATACAGAGTTACATAAACTGGGTGGTGAAAATATTCCAGGACTAAGGACAGAATAGATGGAAGAAGCAACAATAACTCAGGATGTTTTGCTTATTGCGCCTCACACTCCCCTTGACTTTTCATGTCATTATTGTTTTATTATTTGTGTCCGTCATATTTCTTGTGTCATCACAAAAGTGAAAAATCATTATCAACACATTTATCACCACCAAGACAAGTTCTGTGTATGCACATAAGAAAAAGGCCAAATAATTGTTTATTCATGGTGGCAGATGATGAACTAAAATGAGAGAAAATTCAAGGGTTTGTGTAAAAGGAATAGTAAGCTGCCATGCCTTTGGATGAGGGGGTGTCTTTGCTATAGGAGCTGCTGTTGATGTCCTCACACTTTATATCAGAGGGTGAGTCCTCTGTGCTGGGACCAGTGAGAGACAAACGCCTTCGTTTGCAGGCCGTGGAATAAGAATCAGCCTTTTCTAAGGACGGAGCTAACGGCTGCGTGTCTGTCCAGGAGGAGATGAGGCTTCCACTGCCGTTCACATCCTCTTCTATCTGTGGCTTAACTTTATTTGAGTCTTCTGGGAAACCAGTGGTGGGACTGGGTCTGGGAGACCAAGGCAGACTGGGAGAAACCTTTCTTTGGTACGCTGCTCTGGACCCCCACCCTGCAGACATGGTGGTGAAAGGAGAGTCTGGGTAGTAGCTGAGAGCGTGAGATGTTTGCATGGACAGGGATTTGATACCATAAGGCAGCAGAGAGCTGGAGTACTCTCCGTCATAGGGTGTCAGATCTAGTTTGTTGCTGGTGCTGCTGCTGTTTCCACTCTGCTGCATGGAGGTGACAAACCACCTCTGTGAAGCTGCGTCTTCAGACTGAGGTGAGAGGAGGCTGCTGGTCTGAGGCACTGCTCTCTCGCTGTTATAGAAGCGATTCTGGGGAAGGTTGTTGACAAATTGGTCCTGGAAGAAGGGCTGCATGGTGTAACGGGCCCCGGGGACAATCTGGTGGGCACGGGGGGAGTCTGTTGGAGACGGTGTGAGGCGGTCGTTCTCTTGAGCTGTGTACATCCTGGAAAACACATGTTCGTATGAACTTGAAGGGCAGTGTCTGGGTGAAAAAAATCATGTTGGCACATATGAAACAAACAGATATGAAGCTGGTAAATAAAAAAAAAACATATGACATAATTTTATATATTCCTCTGTTTTGAGAATGGGATATTTTATTTATAATAACTGGTTACTTACGAATCATAATTATCTCTGAATCCTTTGGCAAAAGGGTTGTGATCGATTTTCAGCTGTGTAATCTAAAACAAAGCAGAGTGGAAGAATAACTTCATATATGTGAAGATAAAGAGAGCACAAATTTTACATACACGCATATGGTTAGTAAGAATGTAAAGAAAATACCAGGTATTAATATTAGAAGCTGCTATATTGCAGTTGATAGAAATTACAAATTGATCAAGATGTAATCTATATTTACAAGGCAGAGATATAGACTGAGCAGCCTATAATAATAATAATAATAATAATAATAATAATCGGGTCGTGCTCACATCAGTGTTCTGGTAGGCAGTCACAGCTATAAACTGGTTCTCTGGAAAGGTGAAGCTCTGCGTCTTAACGTCACTGCTGATGTCCTCCACCCCATCCTCCGTCACCTCCACGATGTGCAGCCTGGGCTGGTACTTATGCAGCGACTGCAGGACAATCATCTGCAAAATGCACACATTAAATCCATTAAATCATTTGTTAGTAAAAAAAAAAAAAAAAAAATTGTCAAATTTTCTAAAAAGTCTGCAAATCAATTTCTTTCCAAATAAAAGTAAAACAGTTACTAATATATAGACACTTATTTTTTTAATTTATTAATTAATAATATTAATAAAAATGATAATAATATTAATAAAAATGATAATAATAATAACCAAAATAAATAACTAGCTTACCCCCAGTTTGATATTTTATTGCAATTTTGTCATTTTAATTAAATCTACGGTGAGGGTTAAGGGCGTTATTTATTGATTGGTTAATTAGTTTTGCACACCTGTGACGTGTTATGACTGGTCCCTTTGTTGTTGGTGAGTTTCAGTTTGCTGAAGGAGATCTCCTGTCTCATCCAGTGGGCCCCCGTGTTTGGAGACTCTGGGTGGATGTAGACTTTGTTTCCTGCAAGAAAGAAATATCATCAAACACCCTATTGCCAGAAAATTATGTAATATTTAAAATTGAAAAAGATATTTATTTATCAACACATATTCTGCTAAAACTGTCCTATTTCTATCGAATTATTTTATTTTTTCAAATTGAGAATGTTATTTTCTGTAGTTATTATTTAGAGGTTAGGGTTAGCCATGTCACCTGTCCACCTGTGTCAGTACCTTGGCTGCTGTTGTCCGCCTTCCCGCAGGTGACCCACTTGCCTCCTTGAAACCTCCAGTGGTTTGGATCAGCCAGCACCACCTCCACAAACACGTTGTAGTGAGCAGTCAGGTTGAGCCCAGCTATGTTAAAACTGAGGAAGGGGAACATCCGTCTGCAAACAGAGAAACAGCATGATAATAATAATATAAATGAGCTTTTATTTTAGGCTGTCTGTGGCTGCTCTGCTTTGTAGTTCATCCTCCTGCATCTCACCTGCCCTGCTTGGTGATGATCATCTCGGTCTGGTGCCGGTGGAACTTGAGCCACAGCGGCCGGTTGCAGAGGTACACCTGGGCCCTGATGCCCGGCCCGGCGGCGGGTAGAGTGATGTTGCTGAGAGCCGAGCCGGAGCTGCTGTAGGGCGGGTAGATACAGCCGGGGCTCTGCCCGAGCTGGTAAGCCGGGTTGAAGTGACTGCGGCTGGCGGTGGAGGAGGAAAACCCCGCGGGAGGCAGCACGGAGCCCAGGTGGAGAGATGAGGGGTACCTGCCGGCGCTGGACGGGCTGTAGACCGTCCCGCTGGGGGTGTAGGGGATGAAAGAGCAGGGACTCGGTGTGTCTGGGCTTTGTTTGGAAACTGGAGGGATGTAGTAGCGGTCAGCACCCATCCCGTGCTCCGGGTACCTGCTGCCAGCAGCCGGGTCATCAGCGTCCACTGGAGGAGATTTGCGCCGGTCATCCGCTGCGTCCTTAGAGGAGGAGAAGGAGCTGCTGTCCCCTTCACCACCGAGCATCACTGCTTTATAGTGTGGTCTCTGAGGTTTTTATTTAGTCCACTTCAGACTGTTCTTCTCCCCCCTCAGGAAGCAATAAAACTGCGGCATGGATACAGAAACAGAAAGTTAGAAAGTTACATATTTAGTTATAGTTTCATCTGTGCTACCTGGGTCAACGAGTTAAAGGCCTGAAAGTACCAAACTGGCAACAGAAATGAAGTGAAGCGTGTCAGGGTGTGAAACTTTAAAAATGTTGATTTTCTTTTAAAAAGCAGTGAGTTCCTCAAAATCACAGGAGCATCAGACCATTTCATTCATACTTATTATTATGATTAGAATAATTCAGTCACAACCACAGACTACTGACCTGATCAGAAATGTTATAATATAATAATATTTTAAGGGCATTCTCGAGACAGATGTTAGAGATAATTTCTTGTAAACCATGTGACAAACTTGAAGCACAGATTTTTGGGGTGGTGTGGGCGAAAACTCCCACGAGTCTTCAAATTGGTGCCATAATTTATTGCAAACCGCAAATATTTCGGTGAAAACAAATCCTGGTATTTTCGCTTTGTATATTTCATAACGAAAATATGACATACGGGATGCAAATAAATAGAAATGTACAAATTTACTCACTTGATACCTAATAGATGGAACGTCCTTAATCCTATATTATTATTATTAATATTATTATTATTCAGAGTTAATGAATTTGCATTCATTCAATTCTGATGCGCTTTGTGTCCCAGCGGGATAGCCGACGTGAAAAAGGGGAAATAGCCAATTATTTTTCCGTTTGAAGAAACCTGTGATGTTTCTGAGATGAGACAGCAAACACATTTTTATCCAAGAAAATAAAATGTAATGAGAAATGAGGTGATAATTCCAATGACTATATTTTTTAGTTGTATTTGGGGCGTGTTTTAATTTCATTTATTACAGTGTGAAATAAAAAAATGTCACAAAAACACAAGCATTCATATGTATATAGGCCTATCCCGTTTAACCAAATATATACAAAAAAAATCTAAACTTACCAAGTGATTCTTCCTCCTGTTTCCGTTTGAAGTCAAGTTCAGTAATTTAAACGAAATAAAAACATGGGCAACATCAATGCGCGAAATAATCTGCGTCCATAGCAGTACAGGACATCATGTTGTGTTTGAGGTTGAGGCGAGAGTAAAAAGGAAAGCCTGAGCCATGTGGAGGAGGACTGATCTGTGCGTAAAGGCGCACTGCTGCTCTCCGTGTGGCCATGACGCACAGATAGCAGCCTATTATCAGGTTCTCCTCTGATCTCCAGGGGAGGGGCATCACAGCCAAGGTGTATAAGAGAGAGGGTGCTCCACCATCCATCCCATCATCCTCACTAAGGCATCATGTCCGCGGGGTCAATAGCGCAGAGTTGATGGTGACCTTAAAAAGAGTGGTGCTGATCTGGAGCCGCAAGATTATATTTGACTTTTTAGAACTTAAAGCACGTTCACAAAATGAGTATCAAAAAGTGCATGAAATTAACAATGTGAAAGTTCTGCCAATTTAAATACTGAAGAAGAAAAAGAACACCTTTATTAATCCCTTCAATTTACACTCGGTTAGTGTATATTTTTTTTCAGTTGCACATCACACAGAGGTTATGAAGAGCTTTAGAGGAGACGGGTCAGAGTGATGGGGCTGCCTCATATCCCGGCACCCCGAGTAGTTGGGGGTTTGGTGCCTTGCTCAAGGGCAGCCCGGCAGTGCCCAGGAGGAGGAGAAACTCCAGCTACCAGTCCACTGGTAGCATTTGAATATAGCCACTAAGTTAGTATGCTTTAGCTTTAGCATCGTACTTATTATAGTGTTATCTGTGCTGTCTGGGGACACTATATGTACTGCTCATATTGTGAAATTGACAACAAAATTGACTTTGATGCTCCAGACTTGGTCCGACCTGGACTTGAACCAGCAACCCTCCAGTCACCAGCCCAAGTCACTGCAGACTGAGCTACTGCTGCACCAGCAGTAACTGAAAAAACATCCAAAGTCTTAAGTTTTTATGTCAGCGTCGCTGCACAGATGGAGTCTGTCGTGACTGAAATCAGCTGTATGGTTAAAGTCCTGGACACATGAATATGATAAACCGCATCAGTGCTAAAGAGGTGGAAGAGAGAGGGAGTTTTATTTTGCTTTAGCCACAACTGAAGTGAAAAGAATGAACAGTGTGTGTCCTGGAAAACCTGGAAAATGATTGACCAATTTTACAGTCATGGAAAATGATAAAAAAAGGACAAATGTTCTGGAAATGGTTAAGTTATCCAGGAATTATTTTTTTTATTATTATTTCATCCTCCCCGTGCCTTGTGAGCAAATGCAAACAGTTACTTTTAACCCATTTGTATTAATAATTTTCACGGATAACGTAACTGTTTCCAGGACATTTGACCTTTTTTTACTCATTTCCCATGACTGGAAAATTTGGTCTATCATTTTCCAGGTTTTCCAGGAACCCTGTATATAGGTTTTTGATTTTCACAGTCTCTACAGAGCCTCACATATACAAAAATAAGGTTATTTCAAATATGTGAGTCGATCATTGAGTGATTTCTCTTGTATCTCTCTCAATGCTGATCTCGCCCCAATAAACACAAATGTTTGTCACAGCTCATTCGGGCTCATCAGACTGTTTTCTCCTGGATTCTTCAGTTCAAAGAAACCCAAATCAGACATTAAATGACGCTGCATCACTGCATCAATGGGGCACCGTTAACGGCTTCATTGGGCGGCTGACGATGCTCAGCTGCTGCTGCTTGGTGCTCTGAGGAAAAGTTTACATGATAAAGATGGTGAGAGGATTAATGAGGCAGGTCGCCACCTTTGAAATAAACACATTGTACATCAAACAGGACAAATCAGCTGTTTGAGTAAACTGTTTGAGCAGCAAACACTCTGAAGCTAATACACCGCTGCTGATAAACTGATTGAGTTGTTTGATTATTTCAGGAAGTCATGAATATAGAGAGGATTCACAGATCTCAGCATGCAGAGGTCTAAATTTAAGTATTTCCCCCAGCTTCACTCTGCTTATAGTATGATGGACCTTTTTGCTGTCATTCTTAACCACTCAGTCTATTTATTGATGTATTTATAGAGAAGTGTAATCAAATATCAGTGAGTAAAATCCATGTTCAGTAAACTTTTTCCCCCTCTTGCTTTCTCTTTCTGTGTTTTCACACTAACATATGGTCACATGTACTGATGGTAAAACCAATGAGTCAGACGTGAGAAGTTTTTCTATCAGCTTCTGACATGTCACTCATTTTTACAGTTTTAACACTATGACGCAGTGTTTTCTGTTAAAGAGGGGAATTTACTCTCTGATCACCTTAAAGGTTCTCCATACATATCCAGAGTTATTAACTCATTGAGTGCCATTAAAAACAGAAAGTGTCTTGTTCCAGCGTTTTTGCCCGTTTTTGAGTCATATTTCTAGACCCACAGAGTATTTTGTACTATGTCTCTGAAAACACTGAATAGCTCAAATGAAAGAAGAGACTCTCTATTTCATCATGAAAAAAATGTTTGTTTTCACCTTGTTCCATTTTTGTTTCATCAGGGGTAGAGTAGAGGACACTTTCACCAAAATCACCACTTTTTGTCCAGATTCTCTTTGTTTTGCTCTCTAATCTTGATCGTCTCCACTTCCTGTTTTGATCTCTGTGGCGTATACTGTCTCTTTATGCTCTGACTACAAATCCCAGTGCTGTTATCAATGCATAGTCGATGATGGACGTGACAAACTGAAAGCTCCACATGGAGTCTCAGCACAGATGGGGGAATCAGCTCCAGCAAATAGTTGTTTGTTGCTGTATTAACTCTTGGAGTGCCATCGATGTAATAATAAGTCAAAGTGTTTTTTCTGCACCGGGTCACCGATCGCGGTCTCCTGCAGCCTGTGAGTAATTTTGGGGCTTCTGGGAGATGTAGTCAGAGCATAAAGAGACAGTATACACCACAGAGATCAAAACAGGAAGTGGAGACGATCGAGATAAGAGAGCAAAACAAACAGAATCTGGACAAAAAGTGGTGATTTTGGTGAAAGTGTCCTCTACTCTACCTCTGATAAAACAATAATGGAACAAGGTAAAAACGAACATTTCATGATGAAATAGAGAGTCTCTTCTTTCATTTGAGTTATTCAGTGTTTTCAGAGACATAGTACAAAATATTCTGTGGGTCTAGAAATATGATAAAAATGGGCAAAAATGCTGGAACTTCCTGTTTTTAAAAATGGCTGTTATAGCAATACAAGCAACATAACACAGTAAAATATACAAATATTTTTTAAGGATTTAGATTAAGTCAAAGGTTAAAAAGATGTGTCTTTTAAAGTTATAACTAAAAACTACACACTGCTGTTTAAAGGCAGCCTGTGGCCTCTCTCCTGCCTCAGTCACGCTCGATGAGCAGCTTCCCCTAGCTGTGCCTGCTTTTTGACACGTCTAAAGGGCCGTTTCTGACATCCTGCCATCCTGCCGGCCTCCCCTCCTGCGGTGCTCATGCCAGGCAGGAGGAAAAAGCTGGTGACCTGGCCGTCGCCGTGCTGCCCGAGGCCACCGCCGCCCTGCTGGCAGCAGAAGGTCTGTTGGTCTGAAGCCACGCCAGGAACTCTGCCCGCCGCAGCTCGTGATGTCACGACAGCCACGCTCTCAGACCAGAGCTCTGATTGGCTCTGAGCGTTCTCCATTCTCGACAACTTACAGACGTACAAACCTAATTAATTATCACTTTAATTGAATGTGATCTCAGCTTTCTGCCCTTCACAGATCATACAGGAAACCACAAATATGCTCTCCCCTTTTTGTGATGTAATTTACACATGAAGAGGATTTTGGGAGAATTTGCAGCCAATATGAAAAAAAAAATAATATTTTTACAACTCATTTTTTAACTCCCTTTGTTAATTAGTTACCAGTGAATGAAGAACAGACAAAGTTTTTCCTGAAAGAAAACATTCATGCCCAGATACATTTGAAAGGATGAATAAACAGCTGATATAATGAACACTGCTGGGATATTTACTCCACAAACTAACAATATGAGTATTTTTTTTTACACACCAGGGCTTCAAATGGCAGAAGGTAAAGGCCTCTCGTGACCCACTTCCTTGTCTCTCCCCCTACCCTTACATTTATGGTTTGGTCCTGCATCCTGTTAAGAGTAGCAGCAGGAGCGGACCGTCACATTTGGTGCTCAGCGTGGGGGCGCTTGGTGAGCTGTCGTGTTCCAGCTATCCCATGGAGATACACTTCTGCCTCTCCGTGAAGATTTGGTGTTTTCTCATTTGCATTTGCTAATGAGCTCCTGTTTGCATGACTCTGAAGGCTATCTCTCCCAATATCTCTTTACAAATACATGAGGTGGATGAAGTCCTGTTTGTTTAGCCTTTATTGACCAATTAGTCCCATTGGCTTTATGGATGTTATTTTAGGAGCGGCCTGGCTAAGAAAGTGTTAATGTTAGTTAGGTCAACATGCAGTCATTTGTGACTTAAATTTAATGTAACACTGGAGCCACAGTGGCATTCAGAGGCTGCATCGTGGAGCAACAGATGGAAAAAGCTCTTATGCTGGCGTTAAACAAAGGTAAAGACGTGTTTATGTGACTGATCCTCTGGACTCAACCGAGTGTAACCCTGCACTTAAAATCGCCATTGTTGGGTGAACATAAAAACTGATGGAAAGTACTTCCACCCAATTATAATATGCTGATTTAGCAAGAAAGTCTTGTTGAGTGACATAAATGTAAATATGCTGAGTCAATATAAGATTCTGGTATTACTATTAGTGCATTATGAGGGGTAAATCCAACATTATAGTCATTTGTTGGGTGAACATAAAAAAGTATGGAAAATATTTCCACCCTATATGATCATTTAGCAAGTGATGCAAATTCTAAGCAGCTAACCATAGCTGCTAATGCTACTATGATTAGCTGCTAATGCTACTATGATTAGCTGCTAATGCTGCTATGATTAGCGAGCACACTGCAAAAACATTCAGTGATGAAATTAATCATTCAAAATTATAGAGCGGACAATAACAACTTCTGTGACATTTCTGTGCAGTGGTTTATTTTGAAGTTAAAGTTATTTTAAGTTAAGTAAAGGACTTATCTTAAAGTCTTCATTGAAGTTTCAAAAAACTCCCCTCTCGCTCACTACTGCCACCTTCTGCTCTGGAGTTGTACCCGCAATTTACTATTTTAACCAAAATGCATTTGGTTCTGTCAATATAAATTAATTTACACAATGTTAAGTTATTGCACATCATGCTAAAATAACATTACTTAATGATGTTCAACCACAAAACATGACTATATATGCTAGAAGCTACATGTTACATTTAGATTCATGTAGCAGACACCCAGGCCCTCGGCCCTGTCAGTATAATTCACCCTGATCACAACTTCACACGAGGGATGCTAGAAGCATTCCTCAGCCAAAACTCATGACTCCCAAAATCACTTATCTGAGGGGGAAGTTGCAGAAGTCTCAGGCCAGGACCAATTAGGACTCGTTCAGAGCACTTCCTCGTTATCACCCAATCTGTACTGTTAAGAGTTCAATACCAACCAAAAGAAATCCCACATCCTGTGACACATTCTCATCATCTTTTAGATTTTTTTGTGAATTCTCCCTGATTTTGACTTTTTTTTTAGGAATTATGGTGTAGTCACTGTTTTGTCTGCGTATGAGAACAGCCTGCATCATATAATTAAAACAATACAGTATATCATCATTTTTCATGCCAAGGACCTTTAAATAGATGCAAACTAAACTGTGGGTCCCTTTTTGGTAAGATTTTGTCTAAGATGTTTTATTATGGAAAGTGTATGGGAAAAAAATAACCAACGAGAGAGAGAAATTTCTCAAAAATTACAACAACACAACAAAGTAATAAATATGAAGTGTGTAAGAAGTAATTTTAACATTAGAGGCATGATAAAAAATGTCAAACAAGTAAACTAAAATAGAAAAGTAACACTGGTCATGATGCTGAGAGAGTAAAATGTGAATCTGTCATCATGTTACATGCCCCTACTGTTGTATTGTAGCAACTGTTCTCCCCTCCCTGACTCTTTATAAGATACTATTTAATGAGAATTAATTGAGTTTTAATCACTGCAGTGTACCAATTCTCTCATTCCACTTGGTTGTGAATTTGTGTTTTCTCACATGTGTACATTGACCCAGCAGTAACAAAGCATCAATATGACAGCAACAGTGAAATGACAAATCCAGTCCACTCTCCACTGGGGTGGAAAGAATATTTTCTGCATTATGTTCCCTCTTTGAGCCGATATGCAAGACCCTGAGTGTTATTTTTCCTCATATGAGGAATCTGCTGACTGTGGTATCACATTATGATTAACAATTTAACTACGATCCCCATCTTTCCCATTGTTATTCTACAGATGACTGAGAGCAAGAGCGAAATGCCAGCGACGGCACGCAGGCTTCATTAGATTCATTGATTGATTTATTGTTTTCCATGGTTGTAATCACTTTCCCCAAGGTAATTTGTAAGCTCTTTATGGTTCAGAGGTATAAGCCTGAGAGTTAATTAATCGGCTTTGTTTAGAAGTTTGGAAGTAAAAATGCCCGTCTGAATCGGTAACTGCTAGGAAGGCAACAGCGACTTAGAATCCCTTTTTTATTGCTGCACAAGATCAAAACTAAGCAGGTAAATAGACATAATTATCTATGGATCATTTCTAGATATTTTGTATTTTCCTTGATTCATAATTTCCTTCTTGTCAAATGCTAATGTAGGATTTAGTCATGTTTCAGAAGACACAGCCTGCAGTATTGTGGTAAAAACTAAAAATCATTAAAAGTTATTACTGAATTGGGAAATGCAGCCAGTGCTACCCCAACAGTAAAAAAAACACACATACTATTAAGTATTAATAGTATATATACTATTATACTATTAAGACCAAACCAGTGGATGTTTACAATGAAACAGACATGTAGTGAAGACTGAGAAAATACAAATCTCTTATGTCGAGGCCCATTTTGTCAAATCAAATCAAACTTTATTTATGTGGCACTTTTCGTATATTTCGCAGTTTGAAGAGCGTCACAGAGGCTAAAAACAACAGTGGGTATTATTATATGTCCATTGCCATGTCATGCATAGGTGTGCATGCGCATAATAAGATCTTGTGAATTCACGAATAATCTCGCGATATAGCGGGTTGTAGCGGAGCATCAGTGAAAGAGAACCAACCTGTGTCCACAGAGTAGAAGGAAATCGATTATACGATCCGCTGCGAAGACGGATTATTTTATTTTGAAAATAAACCAGACATTTAATTTTGTGTCTGTACACGACTTCCTGTCCCACACAATCTCTGTCAATTTGTTTCGACAGGCGTCGGCACATTGGCGGCGTTCAGTGGAAATTGACACATTAATTTGAATGGAAACGTATCGGGACCGATAAAACGTTAGCGTCGTTCCGAATCCGGTGGAAAGTAGGGGTTAAGCATGACATGGCACCGAGATCTTAGGTGAGGGAAAAGCCACCTTTGAGAAGCACTGGAGCTGAAAAATCTGAGTAATAAATAAATAGATAAATGAGTAAATAAATATCTAGATAAATTTATTCATAATAAATAAATACAAAAGTAGACGGATTAATAATAGAAGTCATTTAAAAAATGGAAAACAAGAAAAAAATTTGAATAAAACAGTCAAAAGCCTGATTGAAAAGGTGAGTCTTGAGCCTCTTCTTAAAAGCCTCTCTTTTGTGCTTTTATTCTAGTGCTAGCCGCTTAAATCATCCGTCTTTATCCAAAAAAGAGTCAAAAGTATTGTCACCCAGAATCTGATCCATCTCTGCGACACACCTCGTCCTCGCTCCCCCTCACCCACAAAGCCACTGATATCGGCTGGCCTTTGTCACTCTTAATTGAAGTCCCGGCTCGCTTTAATTGGCTTTTCGCTGGTATGTGAATGGGGACTGCTGTTTATGGGTTAAGTGCATCTTAATCAGAGCTTTAATCCAGTCATTAACAGAGAAACATGAGGTGTTGAGAGGAGCGGAGAGAGGTTGATAATTGAGAGGCTGCTCCCTGTGTGTGTGTGTGTGTGTGTGTGTGTGTGTGAAATAGGAAAATCTCCCCAAAAAAAGTTTACACAGTGTATGAACAAAATCCCTTTCCTACTTTTTTCTACCTTAACATTCCCTTTATGATCATACTGTAAGTCTACACTTGGCTTTTGAGGTTGAATAATATTTCCTCTGCAGAGCAAAAATAATTTCCCAAAACCTATTTTCTTTATATCAGACCATACATTTTTTTTATTCTGATGAAAACATACGCCACTACTGATCGTAAAAATAGATTGTTATTGTCTAAAAAGCACAACTCCTCCATATCCAGCCTATTGCTCAGCTGTCACATTCACACTGAGTTTTTCTCGCTGTATATTTTAGCACCTATCCCCTGTGTGAGGCCTGTGTTCTTCCATATACCCCCTCCTCTGGTCCCCATCACACACACACACACACACACACACACACACACTACTCTTGTTATGGGGACTTTACATTGACTTACCTTCACTTCTCTTGACCCTACCTATAATCAGTACTTGCATAATCCTAACCCTAACCTTACATGAACATTAAGTCTTCAGCCTAATACACATTTTGTCCCCAGAAGGAAGAGTCCCCACAATGCGACTATGTGAACAGATATATGTCCCCATAACGTAGGTAATACATGTCCACACACAAACACACACACAGCATTAAATCAACAAGTCTATATTGAATAAACATGCTGCTTTTTTTGGTCGAGGCACTGATTTGCATCATCCTTTGTGAGGTGTATTTTACACCGTTTTTAGTGTAATTTCTTATAGACATGCACACACCTACTGATCCTATAAAAGCACCGTCAATTGCTCACAAACCTTCAGTGCGAAAGTCAGGATCATCGACAAATAAAACTCGATTGAAAAAGGTCTATTCATATTCTGGTGGTAGAAATGAAGCAGAGCAAATTAGGCAACTAGAGAGGAAGTCAATTTAACATGTGCGTCCGCTAGAAATCAGTGTGTATCTAGTACTGACGAATCCTGTCCTTTATTGCGTTAATTACAAATTTGATGCTCCACTCAACATATTTAAGGGTTTGCTGAACATGTGTGTATTATTTTAAGGTGTGAAGGGCCTGATGACATGATGAACACCCAGTGTGAAAACATTTACAGGGCTATTTGCAGCCCAGGTCAGCGGGTCAAACACAAACATCTCTGCAGTCAGCATCTCGCTGTAATGCTTAAAAATATGGCAATCCTTTCATCAGTTCAAGAGAACAAATTGTTTGCATAATATGAGAGCAATTAATGAAGACAAACAGCAAAGATGCAACACCGTAGCATCTGTAGCATCACTACACTGAAGCACTGATGGAGGTGAAGACATAACGGCGTCTGGATGGCGCTTTGGTACATTTTAAAAGTCACAAATGTGATTCACAGACGTATACACAAACGCTGATGCACATACAGTACGTCGTTACTTCTGAGATGTTATAAAAAAAACATCTCTTTTATCCATTAAAAATCTATCGATCTTGCGCTTTGCCTTCTCTACTTGATGTTTTTTTTTCTGCCATAATGGAAAGTCTCCCCGGCCATTTCTTCAGCCTATTCTTCATTTGGAGTAATTATAGATGGAGAGGTAAAAGATGTTTTTTTTCCCCCTTTCTTTTCTTTTCTCCTTCCTACCTATCTTCCTCTCCCCTGCGTTCATTCAGAGGCGCTCTCACCACTGCATTCTTATTAGGGACATGTCTGAAAGGCTCCCGCAGCATGTGGTGTCCTCTGACCATCCGCTATGGCTGCTTTTTGTTGGCATTAACAAGCCAAGCAACCAAGGATAGCTTTTCAACAGGTACAAACTTTTCCTTTTTGATAATTAACCGCATTCAGACACTCAGCGCAGTGTAGGCAATGTGGGCACAGAAGCCCAGAGAGGATCATATTCTAGAAAAAGAAAGGGGAGAGAGATGGAGAAAAAACTTCATCAAAAGACAAGATGTTCTCTTCGGTGTTGTTTAGCGCTAGTGGATTCTATACCGAACCCCTATTCAAATGGCGTGGTCTTCATTTCTGCTCTCCTTGTTGTCCTCGTCTCTGTCCTCCTCATCTTTTCATCAAGATGGACCATGTAATGAGGGAAAACTCTGGTCATTGTGGAGTGGTCAAAGGTTTGCTGGTTAATGAATGGCAGAAACACAAGAAGGGCTGAATGCTCTCCCTCAGCTCCTGTTTGCCTCGCCGCAAAAAGCCCCGGGAAGCCTCCTGAAGAAGGCCTCCTCCATCCACTGCCGTCTCATCTCTTGTTAAAGGGGGCATAAAGCGAAAGCAGAGGGGAAAAGTAATTTTCTTCTCCTGTCTATCCATTCTTTGGGTGGGTTTCTTCCACTTTTTGCTGTGTACTTTCATAAAGCTTATAATTATCTTGGCGAGAGCCCCTCAAGTGAGAACGAATGGGGTCTTTGTAGCCTTCTCTCTTCAGCCCTCTCCTGTTTCTGGGAAGAAGGAAGTCATATTAACATTTGGTCTTTCCCTTTACAGATGCAGTGATAAAGGTAGTCTCTTCAAAAATCAACTTAATTTTACATTGAATCACGAGTGAACGTATCAGAACAGAACAAGACAGGAGAATTTTGTAGAGTTAACGGAGGAAGTTCGTAGTTACTGTTTACTCCATACTAATTATGAATTTACCAGTTTATATGTCAGATGTTCCATATTTTCCAAACTGACCTGGCAGCCGAGCTCACTGGTTTAAGGTCAAACTCTCCCTCTGTGCCGTCGTACCTCCCAACCCTCCCTCGATGCCTCTGACCTCCATCCCCAGCTCTTCCGGCTGATTACTCCTAATGTAATTTTAATTAAAAACTGTGGTGTCAAAGGGTTTAGCCTGCCTGAGAAGCGGGTGCAGATTGTGGCACAGTGGCAGACCCCTTCACTTGCTTGAGAGGAAATGCATCCTGACATTACTTGGGTGGTGCCAACGTGACCACTGGTTCTTTTGAATAGCATGATATGAATTTATTCAGCCCAGAAATAGTTGTCGTTTCTCATATTGTTGAGTTGTTGTTGCTTTGAGCTAGAATCACTTGAACTGGGGTTAGTTGTTGTCTTCATAATTTAATATATCCGTCTGTCTTCTGTGACACATCATGTTTGGTTAAAGAGGTGAGCAAAAACAAAATCAAGGTGGATGGCCTAATAACACAGGGTTCCTGCACTTCTTTAAAAAGTCTTAAATTAAAATCCAGGTAATTAAGGTCTTAAATTGTCTTAAATTTACTGTAAATTTGCTGTGGGTATTGAATTTTCAGATGGTGCATTTAATGCCAAGAGGAAAACACAGAATTCAGAGATTTACTGCAGTTTTTCACATTATTTTGTTCACAAAGTTCACTTCTTTGTTTTTGAAACTTGTGAAATTAAAGTTGTAGAAACAAGTTAAGTGTTATGCCTTCAATTTATATCGTTGTTGCAAGTGGAAAAAAAAATCATAACAAAATATTATCAGAGATTAATCGGTTATCACGTTTTTCCTGCTAAATATTGTCATTGGCCTCAAAAACTCATATTGGTCAGGCCCTACAATAATTTTCTACCAAAGAAATTGTAAATTAAATTATATGTAGGTCTAAAAAGGTCTTAAAGTATTATATTTGACTTTAAAAATGGTGCAAGAACCCTGTTATAAAGTAAAAACACTCCAGTGTGTCACCGTCATTCTAGCAGAAGTACTGATCATCATGGTTGTTTCATCAGAATATTTACAATTTTTGTCTGAAATAAATTGATAATAAGAAGAGGAGCTTCCAAGCTGTGACTCGTTCTACCATCAAGATGCTCTCAGTTGACTTTGACATTAATCACCACTGCCAAATGTCACAGGGGTGACCTGAGGAAGGTGCCCCACAGCAGAGGTCTGCCTGTAGGTTTGTAATCCCCTCACCCGAGTCGTTGGATTATCTGCTCTCTATCGACCCTGAAGAGGCTCCCCGCCGCTCGGGCTTAAACACTCTCTAAAATCTCATATCTCCACCCCATCTGCTGGCCCTACGACGTCTTGGAAGTCACAGAGACGAAGGAGTGGAGACCACAGCTGATGAGGAAATCAGAATACACCTCCAACTTCACGCTGTGGCCGTCGCTAAAACACAGGCTGTTACTTACAGTTTCAGTTTGACTTATTAAATGTTCATTTTTTCCTTCTTGCAAAAAGGTGTCAAGTGGATTCTACACTTAGATTAAGAATATATCCTTCCTGTGTTTCGTCGACCCTTTAACATTCTCTGACAGGGTCCTTGTTCAGTGGACAGTTGGAGGAGCTGGTGGTTGGCCTGGAGCACTGAGGCATGTAGTAAGAGGGTTTAACTTTGCTAACCTCCTTCTGCCAGGTTCATGGGGCCCTGCTGCTTGGGTAATATTGGATCAGTGTTGGGAGCCCGTGCCCCTGCCATACTAACCAGCATGCTACCTGGTGTAGAGAGCGGCTTCCACCATTGAGCCAACTGGGCTTCATACTTTATTCCTTTTCTGTCTTCTTCAGTATTATACAGGATTTTGTGTTAAAGGCACACCCTAAATTTGCACTATTCCATGACACAAAATGTTTGTGACTCTAATAATGTTATGATTTCTATTACTGAATGCGGAACTAAAACAACAATATGCAATCGCTTCAGTGATTGTTTTGCTTTATAAGTCAGAAAGTGAACCAGTAAAACCACCGGACGGCTGGCTGTTTGACAACTGATCTCTTGTACTTTATATTTTATTTAACAATTTAATTATACAGTTAACAAGCTCAGTTAGAAAGCATGCCATGATAGTGTTTTCCGATACAGACACCTGCAATGATTTCATTGTTTTTGCTCATGAGGAATATGAATGGCTTGAATTTTGGCTTCGGCTTGAACTTTTCTATTTATGTGCATGCTTTTTCCATTGCCCTGCACATTTGTGAAGAATTGTAAAAAGTAAATATCGGTCAACATCAACGGACCATTTTTTTAACCCCCCCAAAAGTAAAAGATATGCCATTACTTTCATTATAATCTATTTCCTTCTCGTGACAATATTTTAATGTTATGTCTCTTTTCTTCATGTTACTCATTTTACCAGGAAAACATTTCTTCCGTGTATATTTCTGCTCACTGTGTCTGATTTGTCCATATTGTGGATAATAAAACAAATTCTTGTGGTTTCAACTATTTGTGTTGTGGCAGAGATTTAGACAGTGGATTTTTGTATGTCTTGCAGGATAAAATATATCAGATAAAGCTCATGTTTTTGTTTTTTTTTTCTCAGATTTGGTTCAGTGGTTATGCAATCATTCGCATGTGCTCCACTTGGCCCTGGTGTGGAAACTTGGCTAGTGCTGCAGATCTGCTGATATTAAAATCTGCAGATGCCCACCTGGTGTCAGGAGGGATGGAAACAGAAGAAGTATTTGACGGAGCTTTGAGATGCATGTATCCATCTGCTGTCTGGGATAAAAAAAAACAAAACAACAACAGGCATTTTTACAAGTGATAGCCTGTGGTCTGTTTGTTAAGAGTCTTTTTTCCACTTTCTCTCTTGCCTTTAGTTGGAGATGAAATGAAAGCAGTAGCTTTAGCATTGTAAGGTCAAAGCGCCGTGAGAACTTCAGGCAGACAAGCAAGCTATTGACTCTAACCCCTCGGCTGGTGGTGTATGTGTGGGTGAGTGTGAGTTGTGAAGGCGCACTGGGTGTGTGTGTGTGGTTTGGATGTTGAAGTGGGTAGCTTGCACCTTTTTTTCTGCAGTCTTGGTGTGAAGTTTGTCTTTAGCTTCAAGGTGTGTGTGTGTGTGTGTGAGAGACAGAGTACCTGTCGCTTTGACTGAACAGGTGGGGCTTCCTTGCATGGGATCCAGACAGCCAGTCCGCCACTCAACTGACTGTGGTCAGGCTCACTGTGCTCAGCCAGCTGCAGTCTGTGGTGCAGACTCAGAAGCATTGTGCTTGGATGTCGATGTACTTTCACCATTCTTATGGCTTTATTCCACTTGTGCCAGTTGATCCAAATAATATTTTTTTTTATATTATGTGTTCTTTTGCAAAGAAAGGATGAAGATCTTTTGTCATAATTTTTATTCTAAAATATTAACACAGTGAAAACAGTAATTTCCCCATTGACAGATTAATAAAGTAATTCTTCCTCTTCTGACATTCATAAAGTCATAAATATGGCAAAACTAGAATAATTCAGTCATCATTTGAAATACTGTTTACTTTGTCAGGAATGCTGTTACATTAATATATATATATATATATATATATATATATATATATATATATATATATATATATATATATATTTAATTTATAATTATATATATAATAATATTACTTTATTAATATATATATATATATAATTATAAATTAAATTATATTATATTATATAAAAACCTTTAAATCTCCTTACAACTGTTGTAAAACAATAAGGATGATCTTATCTTATTATCTTATGCTGCACAGATATCACAGCTGATATATCATAATAATCATAATAATCTGTGAAACTGTAAGTCATGTAATAATGGTAACTTTAATTCACATTGGCTCTGACATTTTATTTTGTATCATTTTAAAAATCCTTACTGTATTATATTTAGCTATGACATCACTCACAAAATAAAAAAAATAAAATAATAAATAATATATGAAATAAAGTATTATTATTATTATTATTATTATTATATGCTTACACAGAGCCCCCACCTCCCTGTTACACCCATGGTTTCCATGTGAGTCAGTGTGTGACTCTGGGACTTGTAGTTTTTGTAGTTCATACGCCGCCTAATACGTCAGCGGAAGTAATTTGAGCCTACGCGAGCTAGGCAGGTCACATTGGTCCAGTTTTGTAATGTTTTGAGAGGAAACATGACCACCATGGAAGCAGCAAACACAGGTAATAAACACACCTGCTCTTTTAAATGTTAACGTGGCTTTTCGTGACGTATTGTTAGCTACGTGACTCTTTTTAAGGCTTCATTAGCATAGCATAGCATTCAGACAGATACTAATGCTATGTGGACCCGAGAAGCTAACGTTAGCTAGCAATAACGGACAAAAGTGGCTAACTCTTTAACTCGCTAACGTAATGGGAAATTCTACATGAAGCTTAGTGTTAAATATGTAGCCTGGACTGGTCTAAAAGTTGACTTTATTAGCACTGCGCGGGCTGCATGAATGTAAATAAGAGCAGCACCACGGTGTGTCTGTAAGTGACGATACGTCACAGAAACGAAAGTCACCAAAATAAGAGACGCTCACAGGAAACAGTGCTGATGCTGACCATGGTCCTGGTGCTTTACCTGTCTGTCTGTCTCTTTGTCTTTCTTAGAGGAGATCCATTTGAGACATGTGGAGAAAGATGTCCTCATCCCCAAAATGATGAGGGAGAAAGCCAAGGAGCGCTGCGCTGACAAAGTTGAAGGTGTGTGCACCTGGTTTCACACTCTTTCAACAAAACCTCAACATGAAAACTTAAGAAAAGTTAGGATTTATAGTTGGGCTGGTTAGTCCGTGTACCTGATAAACAGGCAACCGTGGGCACCCTTTATTACAGAAATAAAAACACTACTAGCATGTTATCCACAGTGGTAACCACAAAGCACTATATTTATTTTTCTTTGTCTGTCTGTGTGATTCAGTATCCCCTTAAATAAATGCATGCATTTTCACATTTTTGAATCCAAGTGCATGAAGTTCCTCCATGTGAATCCTTGTATTTATTTATTTACTATTTAATAAATCCATGTAAACTGAACATTTTTATATTTTCTAGAAAATAAACTTTTAAGAATAGGAAAAATTTACACTTCACACCAAAGCCGTATTGCACTCCACATGAGAGAGCAGGGGTTTCATGTTTGACAGGATCATTTTCGGTTGATATTTTATCTAATAATATTCAGCTCTCTTTACAGTTTAGCATCCCAACAGGGTACTGCCACTCTCCAGTATTAAGATAATATGAAAAATGACTCCAGGCTGTGATGTATGCCATAAAAATCTCACTCTCGGATTAAAGATGGATTGTTAAGGCATGTACAAGCTAAGAGAAACCTTTACTAATCCTAAAGCAGGGAAGTTTCAGTGTCACAGCAGCAAAGGTAAAGTGTCAGAATAATATAAAGAGATGGAAAAAAACTTGGAGCAAAGCAATATAAAAAATATACAACAAAAATCTGCCATGAAATAAGTGAACATATACAACAGTGTTGCACGTGAGTCTATTTGTTTACTGCACATCTCCATTATTGTTGGATGTGTGTAGAAAACATTTAATTCTTGTTCATAGCTATAAGCTATTAGCTGAATATCTTCATATACAATTTAAAACTACATTTGTTGCATTGGAGGCTTGTTTCTCTTAATGTTTTGGCTAATGTTGTGGTTTCCCACCATGATGAACCCCCCCGCTTCTTGAGTCCTTTTTAATTTCTTTGAACTGAAGAGCAGGCCAATTGGCACGACACCAGCTGTCACTTCATCTGCATGGAAATGCTGGCTGCAGCTCTGCTCACGCCTGGCCTGTCTGCTGCAGCGACACATCGGCCGGATAATGACTAGGTTATGTGGTTTCATGAAATCTGATGACGGCCTGTGTGTGCAGCTCACGAGGGGAGACGGTGCACATGCAGCCCGAGCTGATGGGACAGACAGCGGCTGTGTGGGTAGTGGAAACCCCCCTCACTTTACTGCCGTTTCATCTCACTCATTTTCACACCTCCATGTCCGCCCTCGATCATTTCGCTCTGTGTGTTTGTGTCTGCGCTGGCCTGGGCTCCTGCATGTGTGTCTGTGATTGTGTTTTACAAAAAAAATTATGAATATAGTCGTGTGTTTTCCTGTGTGATCTGTCTCTGCATGTGTGTGTCTAAACACCCCACAGTTGTGTTCGGTAGGATTTGTTGTTGCTACTGACCGTTACACATCTTTGTAGTTTTATTTGACCTTGATGTGATTTTTTCTTTTGCACTGATGATTCATGTCAGCGCTCTTGCAGCCCACTCCATGAGTAATCGTTCTGCTACTGTTACACTGTTGCTGTGATTTGCAGCAACAATATAACATGGGTTTTATTTTGCTGTGAACCAGGACTTTCTATGCAAGCATACAATCACTTTGGCTTTGATTCAGGGTTGCCGTGGTTCCTTAAAAAGACTTAAATTAAAATCCAGGTAATTAAGTTGTCTTAAATTTGCTGTAAATTTGCTGTAGGTATTAAATTTTCAGATGGTGTCTTTAATGCCAGTAGGAAAATCCACTCTTCAGAGATCTACTGCAATTTTGCACGTGTTAAGTCTTCAATTTAAATCATTGTTTCAAGTGTTCAGTGGCTGAAAAAATTCATAAGAAATTATTATCAGAGATAAATCCGTTATTGGATTTTTTTTCCTGCTAAATATCGATATCAGCATCGGTCGAAAAATCTCCATACTGGTCGGGCCCTAAAATAAATTGACTATTTTCTACCCAAAAAATTGTTATGACATTTTTGGCTCTTAAACGATATTTCTTAGTTCTTAAAAAGTATTAAATTTTACTTTGAAAATTGTGCAAAAACCCTGCTATTTATCGGGTCTAATTTCATTACCAGCATCCCTATCAGATATTAGTATTGGATCAATGCATCACTCACCTTTAATTTCCAATGTGATTATGCATTTTGTTATTTAGAAATACACAACCTTGTTCAAATCCTGACATTTTTTCTGTTTTAACTAATTATGTGTCAGAGCTTCACACCTTTTGTCCTCCTCTAAAGGTCAAAGTCTCCCAAAACGTCCAAGCCCCTTTCTTCTGCACTTCTTCATCCTTAAAAAGAGCAAACAGCTTAAAGTGGAGGTGGCATGACAGCTTTCTTTAGAAAGGCTTTTTCTGACATGAAGCGAGCGTCATAGATTTGCTTTTGGTGTCGCTGCGATCAGAAAGACAACCCTCTATTAGTACCATGGGACAGGGATGAGGCGTTCGCTGATTAGATTAGTCGCACTGTTCTGCTTCTCTAAATTGGTTTTGCAGTTGCTTTTTCCACATCTGCATCCTGATGAAAGTGTCTGTGTGAGAACCATACTGATGCCACTGGTAAAGGTATTTATGATGGGACATGGGAGGGCAGTGCTTTTAATTAAATCCTTGAGAACGAGCTTGCTAACAAGGTGAGGAGTCTTCTAACACCTTGTTTACATCGACTCTTGTAATCTGGAGTAGAGATGGAGCCATGTGAGTTTAATTTAATCTCACTTTGTTTTCTAAATGGAACAAAGGTTAAACATGTATAATCACAATTCGTGTTTTTTTTTTGTTTTTTTTTTTGGAAGTGCGTTGTCTTTAAATCCGCCACCTTGTTCCTTTGAAACATGGTTTTATAATATCAATATTTATATATGTGTGTGATTTATTCTACAGCCTGCCGTCGCACAGATTTTCAGTATTATTAAATAATGGTGTAATAATAGAATAACTTGTGGAGAAAGGCTGATAGCAAGAAGGTCAAAGAGGTCAAATGTAGGCTATTACATGTTTTTTTATGGAAGCTATATTTAATTCTTGGAGGTGCAGACTTTACAGGTACAGAGACCACGTTCCTTCTTGGTTTGCTCGAGGCTACTTGTTTTGTTTTCAGTGATCGTACGCCAGGATCAAATAGCATAAAGTTAATATGTTTGACAACAGTCATATTCATACATCGATGTTACACGTTGACCTGTTTCTTTCATCCCTCTCTCTGTCGTCTCGCTCCAGCCTTCAACCACTGCTGTAAAGACTCTGGTTTCTCCATGGTGTTTAAGTGTCGAGAGGAGAATGCAGCTCTGAAGGAGTGTCTGACGATGCAGTGAGTATTTTGCAATTTCCTCTGCAACACTCAGCAGCCGCACAGAAAAACGTGTCAACGCACCGACATCTTTGACGTGGGCTTACCCACTCTCCTGCTGACACCCTCAACTGTTGTCTATCAAGTCTCAAAACCATGTATTCACCAACCAAGCAGGTCATTTAAGGTCATAAACGCTGTATCTTCTGTCTTCTAACAGCTACAAGGACCCTGTGTTCTTTGAGGAGTGTAAGCAGGAGTACATCCGAGAGAAGCTGGAGTTTGAGAGGACGGGGATCGCAACGAAGAACAGGAAACAAAAACTCCCGACGAGCATGTAATGAGCAACAGGACACCAAACAGCTTCCCTCCTTTGAGACTCTGTTCAGAAGCAGCGTCATGTCCTGCTCACCAGGATGCACGGTCATCTGACAGGCTTAATCACTCTGTGCGTTCAAATACGAGTGAAATGAGTTTGGTCTGCAAGAGGAGACTGCCATCAAAATAATGACAGTTCTGTACATTTACAAAAGGCCAGAATGATCTCCCTCACTTGATCAAATAAGCAGCATTTATAGGACATATTTACCAATGAGGTTATTGATTGTTAAACAATTTTAATTTGTATGTAAACTCTGACATCTCACCATGCAATGTGTGACTGTGTGACTTATCTGCAATGAAATGTGACGTAAATAAAAAATATTCAGTAGCATTTAAGTGTGTATGAATTCAGTTTTATTCGCTCAAACATAAACAACGTGTGTCCTGTAGAGGTTTGGAGATTGTTTACACTTTTTTTTTTTTTTTTTAAAGTAAAATGTAGTTATCTCCTGGTTCGTGGAATATTTTTTTTCATATTTATTTTTGGTGATGTTTGCCTTACATTTGAGATTATTCAAAATATAAACATAAACGAGGCAGTGAGGTAGAAGATACCAGTTTTAATGAGTTGATAATATTTGTGTCAGCGGTATGCATACCCTGTGATGCAATCACATACTTTAAATAAATCTCCCAACAGGAAGCCAAACAAAATCCTCCGGCCAATTTCTGTTCAGTAACTCGAGTTGCCTCCACTTTTATTAATTCCTAAAAAGTATGACGAGTCACACAAAACAACTGAACGCACTCGCTTCCTTTCCGTTGTTTAATTGATCATATTTACAAACAGTCTGAAGTGCAGTAAATCTAAAATATAATCCATATCTACTGTACATTGCATTTTGGTTTGCAAATCGTTTACAGGAGTATGAAACTACTGCTGTAAAATAACATTTGTTCAAAATCAACAGAAGAAGACCACGGTTATCATGAAACAGACTGAAGAAAATGGAAAACAAAAAGTCGTTGTGCTTTGTGCACCTATTTGTCAAGTCACAGCTCACATTTCTTCAGGTTTATAGACTCGGTGTCACATTTCCTTTACTGAAGCTCACCATATACATTTATACAGATATGCACATTCTTCCCTCAGTGTAGCTTTGTATTCTACTCATCATGTGTTTTCTTCTTTTTCGTTTCTAAAGAAACGTCCCTCTTACTGCAAAACAAATGTATCATAGATTAACACCAGCGCAGTGCGGAGTTAAGATACGTTTTCTAGAATTCAAAATCTCCACGAACCTCATCAGGTTTCCCACTTAATCGGCAGAATGTGTGAGTGTTCGTCCCTTAAGAAGTGAGAAAAGAAAAGAATGCAACGGATATAGAATACATGATAACAGGCAGGTTTGAGGAGGCTCGCTCCGGCTGTGATAGTTGTGTGAAAATCGTAAACAGTTGAACCTTTTCTAGTACGATACATTTTTACATTAAAATGATTATTTGCTACTCGTTATGCAATATTCTCACAAATCCAAATATGGTGTTCTCAAATGTTTTGGTAGGCACAGGTCGAGTGGCAGCCTACTTGGACGTTGATCCTTAACTCTGTGAGTGCCATTGACGAGTTCCACCGTCAAAGTGTTTTTTGGCAGCAGGTCGCTGATCGTGGTCTCCTGTAGCCTGTGAGTAATTTCAGGGTTTCTCGGATTTGTAGTCAGAGCATAAAGAGACGGTATACACCACAGAGATCAAAACAGGAAGTGGAGACGATCGAGATTAGAGAGCAAAACAAACAGAATCTGGACAAAAAGTGGTGATTTTGGTGAAAGTGTCCTCTACTCTACCACTGATAAAACAAGAATGGAACAAGGTAAAAACAAACATTTTTTTCATGATGAAAAAGAGAGTCTCTTCTTTCATTTGAGCTATTCAGTGTTTTCAGAGTTATAGTACAAAATATTCTGTGGGTCTTGAAATATGACTCAAAATGGGTAAAAACGCTGGAACAAGGCACTTTAGATTTAAAAAAAAAAAATGGCTGACAATTTATAGAACAGTCTCCACTTCCTGTTTTGACATCTGTGGATCTCTTTATGCTCTGACTACCTCTCCCAGAAGCCCCAGAATTACTCACAGGCTGCGGGAAACCGCAAATCAGCAACCCGCTGCAGAAAAAAACACTTGACAGTGTAACTTGTCTCTATCACTCAAAGAGTTCACATCATTTTGAGGGGAAAAAAAAGTAATTTGGTAGCTTCTGAGATTTTGAACAGTACAAAAACAACCACATTGAGTTCAAACCTACACGTCTCCTTCACGGCATCATTAGACACACATGGGACTACATACCTTGTGTACTTTACAGCGATCAAATGTAAAAAGACTTGCATTGGAGGGAGAACAGTTTAAGTTCAACGCCGTGGCCCCGGTGATCACTGGCCACAATGAATGGAGAGAGGGGCCCTTCGAGCCCTATTAGGTTTATTATGACGATATACAGATACACTGATCTGCACACACAGGCACACTGTTTGATGTGTGCATATGCACACACAGAAATAAAACTGCTTGTATGCATGCTCGCACACATGTATGCACGTGCATACAAGGACACATACACACCGACACGCTATTCTGCTCGCCGACTGTTCCTCTGTGAAGTCCGATATGTTCACCGAGTGATGAGTTTACGAGTCTTTACCTCAGTAATGCCTCCTCTGGCCTCAATTAGTTCCGATAAGCAGCAGGTCCAGTGCAGTCCAGCCTGGAGGAGTGGTCTAATCAACTTAAGGCAGGCCAGGTGGTAGCTATGTGGCAGGGTTGGAGAGTCCATTCATTAGTTTCCATCCAATTACACACTCTGATTAATTAATCTATTCTCCCATTGAAGTTCCTCTCAATAGGGCTTGGCCCACTCTGCGTTGGGGGGGCTCCTTGGACTGCAGATCCCAATTGATGATGAGGAGTTGGATGCAGCGGAGTGTCCCTCCCAGAACATGGCGTCGCTGGGTTTGGGGGGGCTGGGGAAGGACCGCGAGCTGTCATCCAGGGAGGCTTGGTTCAGAGGAGGCGGGGGCAGGACGACGGAGCACGAGTCGCCGCCGAACAGAGCCTCTCCCGAACAGCTCGGGGAGGGCCAGGGCCCGTTGTACCAGCAGTCCTCCCGCAGGCTGTCCGGCAGCAGGGCGCCGACAGGGGGGCAGGGTCGGCCGGAGCACGAGGGGAGCGGGGGGGCGCTAGGTGGGCGAGGCGCTGATGCCCGAGGAACTGTGTGATTGTTGTTTTTTTCCACGTCATCCAAACACTGGACTGGAACTGTTGAGGCAGCTGGAGACAGAGAGAGGTGGAGGATGAGGGCAAAAGGTCGAAACAGAGCATCATGACCATTTTTACAGCAACATCCACCTGTTTGAGCATCAGACACCAAAAGTCACACTTTTCACATGTTGCCTACTTAAGGCATGTGTTTTAGTTATGTTTTACACAATATGTTTATTTAGACAAAATGACTGTGCGGCTGAGAATATAGAATGAAATGAGAAAAAAAGCTTCATATTTGGCATACAGTCCAATCTGAGTGCACCTCAACTGCAACTGTAGATAAATTGATAACAGGGTTCCCGTGGTTCCTTAAAAAGTCTTAAAATGTCTTAAATTAAAATCTGTGTAATTTTATTGTCTGAAATTTGGGGTAGGTATTGAATTTTCAGATGGTGCGTTGAAAGCCAATAGGAAAACAAAGTTTTAAGAGATTTACTGCTAGCCTGGCTATCGCGACTACTTGTTCTGCAAGCGTAGTCTGGCCAAGCGGCCTTGTAAACCGATTTCTCAGAGGGTGGGCTTAACAGGTGTTTATGCCTCTGTGTGCTACTGGACGAAGCTTCAATTATCAGGCGACTCTTTCCTCTGACGTACGCGTAGCGACGAAAACGGCTTGATCCAAAGAACTAACGCGTCGTTGCCTTAAACACGCCTCAATCAAGCCCTTGGAAATGCAACATTTTCACTGGTCCTTGGTGAATCTGAAATCGAAGAGAACGGCAGCTCGGCCAGACTGACTGGGTCGCGAAATTTTGTGAAGCGTCACAGGAAGTATGGGCGGGGCCAAGCTATTTACTGCAATTTTGCACGTTATTTTGTTCACAAAGTTCACTTCTTTGTTCTTGAAAGTTGTGAAATTTAAGTTGTAGAAAAAAGTTGTTACGACTTCAATTTCTGTCATTGTTGCAAGTGTTACAAGGCTGAAAAATATCATAAAAAATTATTATTGGAGATTAAACGGTTATCAATTTTTTTTCCTGCTAAATATTGATATTGGCATCTGCCTCAAAAACTCCATATTGGTCGGGCCCTACGATAAATTGACTATTTTCTACCAAATAAATTGTCATGACATTTTTGGGTCTTAAATTATATTCACTGATGTCTTAAAAAGTTTTAAATTTAACTTTTAAAATGGTGCAAGAACCCTGATTAAGTCCACATGTCATTGTTAAAAACTATATCAGAAGACACACTTAAAATGGGATTCATTTTACTCCTTTTTTCTGGTTAAGGTGGTGAAAAGTGTTTTTCCTTTAACTACATGGTATCTGGCAGCATAAATGAAGCAATCTTCCAATAAGTGGAAGGTCTCCTTTTTGATTTCTCACCTCCATACTTATTTCCACATGGATTAAACTTTCTAAAGAGCTTTAAAGTCGAACAAACCTTTTGATCCCTCACTAGATAAAAGGTGTCACGGTGTAAAACAGAGGGGAAGTAAATAACACAATAAAACACATTTCACTGCCTCTGCGTCAGTAAATATCCACAATAATAATTAGGTTTCCTTCACCAGAACAAATCAGACACTTCCCTATAGAGCGAATCAATGCACAAATCTGACGTCTTAATCTCTTATTAAATCATCATTTTGAGCGAAGTTTAAATGAGTCTCTCCTCCTGCTGTTTCCCTCTACCTCCATCCATCCATCCATCCCCGGTAGTCTTCCGTTAGAGGGGGGTCTCCTGAGTGTAGAATATGAATAAAAGTGATTCCAAAGGAGGAACATTAGAAGAATACAGATGCACAATATGACTGAATAATCACATGGCTCCTTTCTTTGCCACTCCTGATTTCCTTATTCCTCCATCTATCTCATCTAAGTTACAGGATTACCCTGTTATTCATTGGAGTAAATAGGCCACGATCTATTTTCTTGCCGTATTTCGTTCTAATTTTCACCTCCCAGTCTCCTCTTCTGACACTCCGAGGCAATCGACAACAGAGGTAATCTCTCCTCGGGTAGAATACATCATCACAGAGGGAGGGAGAGGAGGAACAGACTATTTCACGATGTCCTTGATCAAAGTGTTTGAGCACTTCCATCATATCCACAGTCTCATCACACCCTCACACAAATTGCAACAAGGAGCAGCAGGAGAAATCTTCTCAGTAAGTCGTACCTCTTCTTAGAAAAGCCCTCCCTCAACAGGAGGGAGGCGGCAGTAGCCCCCCTTCTTTCGTTTGATGTTAGCCACATTAGTTCCTGTGTAGAGACGCATGGTTTGAATCCCAAGAGGGTTCAAGACTCCTTTCCAAATGTCACACTGGTTAAGTATATTTATTTCACTCCTTCACATGGTTTTTGCACCATTTTAAAAAACAAATTTAATACTTTTTTTAAACCTCAACAAATAGAATTTAAGACCCAAAATATCTTTGGTAGAAAACAGTCAATTTATTGTAGGGCCCGACCAATATGGAGTTTTTATCGATGCCGATATCGATATGTAGCAGGAACAAAATCCAATAACCAAATAATCTCTGATATTTTTATTAATTTTTTCAACCCTTTAACACTTCAAACAACGATATACATTTAAGTCATAACAATAAACTTTTTTCCACACCTTTAATTTCACACCTTTAAAGAACAAAGAAGTGAACTTTGTGAACAAAATAACATGCAAAACTACAGTAAATCTCTAAATGCTCTGTTTTCGTATTAGCATTAAACGCATCATCTAAAAATTTAATACCTATAGCAAATTTACGGTAAATTTAAGACAATTTAAGACCTTAATTACTTGGATTTTAATTTAAGACATTTTAAGACTTTTCAAGGAACAGCGGGAGCCCTGCTTCAGCCACTAATTTCATATTCTTATAGTTTCAGTTTCCAGCCTCGTCCAGAATAAGCTGTAAACTGTAAACAGAATAAGCTTCTTCAAAAATATTATGGACCTCTAACTGCAAGTTTTTCTAAATTTTAGGGCACAGACAGCTTCTCTTAAGATGTGTGTCGAATACAACCAGACAGGGCAAATGCAGAGACAAAAAAGTACAGGTACATTTATGAATAGGATTTTTTTAATTCAAATTTTTACTATATTTTTATACGAGTACTTTACTACTAACCTGTGAGAAATTGCTATTAGGGATATTCTCTCTACACTGGAGCTGAGGAGGTGTGAAGTGGTGCTGGGTTATCACATAAACAACTAAATATTACATTAAATATTACATCTCTGCTGCAAATATGGGTATTTTTATATTTACATTTTTCTTCTTATTTGTTATTTGTGTGTCTTTAAGCCGAGAGACTCTACAAAATGTCGCTATACGTGCATAGTGACAATAAAGACTCTTGAATAAACTGACACAAACAGAAATTAAGGTTGGATTTGTAATATGAATATATAGGAACAAATACCACAACCCTGTGTGTGTGTGTGTGTGTGTGTCACCTTGTCTCGTCTCACCGATGAGTGGCCTGAGCTTTCTAATCAGGCCTGTTTGGTGCTTCAGCTCTGAATGGAGACGAGTGACCTCACAGCACAAGGACTCGTACGTCTGCTGCATGCTCCTCTCCCTGCAGGAGAACATTTCATTTAACCATGTTTGTTGATGGCATCTCTTTTTCCAGGACAGCCCGAGTTGTTAGAGGAGATCTCAGGTGGTAGTGATCACATGCTGTGTGGCGTACTGCAGCTCGTAGTTTCACTGGATTACAAATATTATTGTACATATTCAAAAGTTTAATTTTGTGTGATTATCCTTTCTTTAACTCTCTGAGTGCCAAAAACGTGTATATATACGGCTTTCCTTTTTTCAGCAGCGGGTCGCAGATCGCACTCTCCCACAGCCTGTGAGTAATTTTGGGGCTTCTGGGAGATGTAGTCAGAGCATAAAGAGACGGTATACACACAGAGATCAAAACAGGAAGTGGAGACGATCGAGATTAGAGAGTAAAACAAACAGAATCTGGACAAAAAGTGGTGATTTTGGTGAAAGTGTCCTCTACTCTACCTCTGATAAAACAAGAATGGAACAAGATAAAAACAAACAATTTTTTTCATGATGAAATAGAAAGTCTCTTCTTTCATTTGAGCTATTCACTGTTTTCAGAGACATAGTACAAAATATTCTGTGGATCTAGAAATATGACTCAAAATGGACAAAAGCTGGAACAAGACACTTTCTGTTTTTAAAAAGGGCTGACAGTCAACGAGTTAACCACCATTTAAACTATATTTCACTGACTTGCAAAAAAAACCCCACTTCCCTACACTAACAACAAGGACAAACTGTATCAATGGATGAAACAATGTGGAGGTATTTGAAGCAACACCTGCAAACTGTCCAATCCACACCTTATGTGAAGATGCAAAATCTCATCAACACTTAGCATTAACGTGAAACACCTGCTTGAACCAGCAAGAAGGGAACAAAATGAGGAAGAGAACTGTGAAAAAAAAAAAAGCTTTCTGTGCTGCTAAAACGCCATATAAAAACTGCTGATACGTGAAACTATTTTAATGCACAACAAGAACGTCCTTCATGGGATTAAAATCACTGATAAATACTGAGCTTATCTGCATATCACGGGCTGCTGTGCAGAGTTAAAATGCATGAAGCTGCACCCTCCTCTAGTGGCCACACAGGACAATTACAACAGGATGTAACCATGACATCACAGCCTCTCTGTAATAATATACAAAGTCTCCATCTTACCATTTATCCTTAACTTGCTCCTTTTGTCACTTCTCTTAACTTTCCGATAAATGTTAGCAGGCTCAATGTGGAGTTTTAGCCAGAATACATGGCTAAATTATGCTTATAATTAATTTCAAGGACACAACTGTATTCATTTAACATTAGGCGTGATGTAAAACTCATCATCGGGGGTTTTAGTTGTATTTGTAGAGATTAGAAATGTTTCCCATTTGTTGCATTTAAGTGCATTTTCAAACATAGACTTTTTTAAAGGATAAAGTGAATATTGAGTGCTTATTTCTCTATTGTTTATTCTGACGACTGATGATTGATCATCATTTCCTTTACCGTTGCACAGGTGCTTACTTTACCTTGCATTATACTTTGCGTCACAGGTTTGGTCCAAGTCTGGTCCGTTAAGGCCACGGGGTTCCTCCTAAAACAGAGTTTGGTTATTAAAAATAGAGAATGAAAGTGTTTTTTGAAGTTGCGTTTTGTGTTTTTATTTATTAGAGGATAACTCAGAACTCCTCCACTCTCCTTCAACCCATGCTCTCTTATCAGTTTGCTTTTTCTTTTGTCCTTCAAAAATTCACCTTTCTACTATTCTTATTTATTATAACTTCAAGCGTATCCACCCTCGCTGTCCTAAGTCCACTTCTCTCCACCTCTGTTTCCCAGTGTCACCTCTCTCACTCTGCCCTAACACTTTCCCTCTCCTTTAGTGAAGCCACATCTCTCCAGTCCCTCTTATCTTACCCCTTCTTTTTCTTTATTATCCTCTCTTTTCTCTCCAACTCCTTCCTCTCACTTACCCCACTTCTCTCCAGCAGCCTGCTGTTTTCCAGTGTCACCCTCTCCAGCTCCTCCTGCAGTTGGTGGATCTTCAGCTCAGTGCTCACACTGTCCACCTGCCAGTAGTCCTGAGGGCTGTTCAGGCTTTTCATCACTGGACACACACCATAAAAAAGGTAAATACAGATGTTTCCCCTTACATTTGCTGTATATCATGTATCAGGTGAGATAAAGTTATACAGTATCAATCCACCTTGATATGTAAAGCTTCATATGCAACTACTAGGTTGTAGGGATGGGGGAAAAATATTGATATGGCAATATATATCATGATACTTTTTCTTCTGATAAAATACTGATTTTTAATTCCTTAATATTGATTCCCCAAAAAAGTCATGTTTTGGGCCAATTTTAAATCCAGAGTAACTTCCGCACATGGAAAAAATCAAATAAAAATAAAATATGTATATATATGATTATATAAAAATATGTACACACTGTATATGCAACTGTATATACTGCATTTTAAATTTCTCAGTGATCTATGTAAAATATCACACTATATCACAATAATGTATCATATGGTGACTGAAGTATCGCGATACTTATTTTATCGTGAAGTCCCTACCAATACCAACTCCTACTAGGTTGTGTAAAATAAAAAGTAATATCTGTAGCTATGTAAGCCATTTTTAATAAATAGGCCTTGCCCTGACAAAGACGTCATTATGTGAATATTTAAACACATAAATGTGTCTTCAGTAAGTAAGAAGACAGTATGAGGAAGTATGGGGTAGTGCTCTACCTGTACCTTGGCTGGTCTCCATCTCCGTCCTCAGCTGAAGCAGCTCCAACTCCTTGGCCTGGAGCTGCTCAGTCAGCAGCCGCTCACTCTCGCTCTTCTCCTTTTTCTGATAGAGAAAGAAAGACAGAAAGGAGAGAGTAGGGTAGAAGGGGAGGAGGATGAAGACAGAGTCAGCTTGACTCCAGGCTTGATCAATGCACCAGTTCTGTATCTGTGTGATGAGTTCATAAGCTTGGTGTTTTGAATCAGAATTACAGCACAAAAGTATCCAACATTTGTTCCAGAAAACCCTCTTTATTCTCATTGTTCTTAAAAATATGCAAGATCTTGAGGTTTACAACACTTGAAGCTTTAGTCAGTTTGAGAGAAATACAGATCAGTCAGTAAACGCACCAGTTTGTTGAGCTCCATCTGCAGGTCCTCCTTCTCTATATAGATACCTCTGTAAGCACTGAAGGCCTTGTTCACATACTGAGGACCCTCTGATGGAGGAGCCTCTGGTCTGAAGAGCTACAGAGGAAATAGAGGAGGAGAAATCAGTGTCATTTAATCCACATATCTGCGGTAGGAGGGTATTTTTCTAGCTTGATGGGCTAAAAACTGCAGCAGATGAAACTAGACCCTTCTTGTTTAAATCATTCTTTGTATTGTACTTGAGCCTTTTTTAAAAGTCCAACATAACGAGCCAAGTGTAGTGCTCCAACACACTTTTCCCTCCATTTTTTTTTATACAAAGCAGATTCATTTCTCATTGTTTTATAGTTTGACTGTCAGCCAACAATATTAAAGACGCCAGCATGCCGACTCTCCCAGAGGCAAATATGTAGCTGTTGAATCTGCTGATTTTTCTTAACCTTTCTCTGAGAAATTTGTGTTCTCTCCATAATGCTGATGTTCTGGGAAACATCATTCATCTATGTCAACAGCACTCTTTCTAAACCTCACTATCTGGCATTGTCCTTGTTTACATGTCTACCTTATCCTCCAGCTGTTTAACCCTCTTCCTCAGCAGGGTATTCTCTCGCTCTGTGTCTCTCAGCCTCTTCTTGATGTCCTCGTAGGCTGTGACCAGAGCAAAGTGGGAAGCAACAGATTCGTCGCCGGCACACACTGATACGGGACTCTCGCCAGCGGCGGTGTAGGCCGTCTCATGTTTAAGGATGCAAATATCATCATCCACTGCTAGGGGCTCCATGCCTGCACAGGCCTACTCTGTAGCAGATAGAAGAGCTGTAAAAGACGAAGACAAGAAAATGACTGAATTAAATGTAGTAAAGTATGTTGTGTTTGCAATATACTGGCTTGTTAAGTACTTTTTTGTAACTAGTTTCTGCATATTATTGTGACATGTTAGGGTTTTATACTGCATCTCCTCACAGATCAGTCAAGTGTCCCAGTGCTGTAACTTTATTCGGCTGCTGACAGTTACTGCAGGAAATGTATAACTCATCACTTCCTGAGGAAAGAGCTATCAGAGATGAAAGGTGTAGAACGACAAATGCAAAAATAAAACAGCAAATAAGAGGATTTAGACTAAATGCAACAAGATCTTTCAGAAGAAACTGGTTTGTGGTAGCAGTGATTTAAAAACCAAACCTGTTTGGCTGCAACGTAAATGAAGTGGCAAAGGTATGTGAGATAGAAGTTGGGCACAATGCTGAAGCAACAGCACTTCACATTGGTTATTTAGTCTGGGATCAAAAAGACTACACATGTTAATGGGGTTTATGTAATTGCATTACTTGGTTCTCAAATGTAGGGTTAACAGATGTGTTTTGTTTCACTTTATTTCATGCAAAAGGTCTACAGTCGATTCTAGGTGTGATCTCAAACAGAAAAACAGCATCAGGACACAGATGAATGCACTCAGTGCTGCCATCATCATGCCAGTCATACAATAACATTATCTTTCTGGGGTAAAGTTGACTCAACATCCATCAAGCAACAGTTATGCCATTTATTTTATTTATTAATATTCATTTATTTAGTTATGCTAAGAACACATAGCGCTTTAAGCTTAATGAAAATTCATTAACATATTTGCAAGTAGCTTGTAAACAATATCAGATCTATAATTGTCTATAAAGCTGAGATATTTGTGCCCAATGTTGTCTCAGTACATGGCCTTGGATCCATTGTTGCTTGCTCTCTAATGACAAAATACTGTAACAAAAAGACTTACTGCTCTAGGTAAACTTAGATTGCACACATCACAGAGGATAATAAGACAATCACAGTGACCTGTTACAGGTTCATGACACAAACAAACTGACTCTGTGCAAGAATGTGAGCAGTCCAGCCAAGCTATCTGAAACAGACAGACCGATAAGCTAACCTAAAGCTCCTATACCCTCTTAAATCTTTCTGTTTGGAGCAGCAGAGACAGAGCAGCTAACGCTAGTTGATGATGTCAGCATGCAATGATGCAGCAAACACCGAGGAGCCAAGTTTTTATCACTGAAGGCCGAAGCTTTTACACAAATAAGTTTCACTAAATCTAACTGGACATGCTTTCAGATCCAAACCTTGGGTACATAGCAAGAAAAACAAAGTTAGGGCCGCTGACTTTGAATGACAATATGAGAAAATGGTATCAGATGAAAAGGGTCTCCAGCAAGTAAAAACGAAAGTCAACGTGAATCCAAAACAAGGCACGAATAGCAACATCATTTCCTTAGACTTCCAATCGCTTACAAGGGAAATGACAGCAACGAAGAGAGCGCATTTCGTTCAAAGAGACATCGGAAAAGCAGCCATAATTGGGATGTAAACAATCAATGACTCTCGTTTGTACATGATGCTAACGTTATGGTGTTAGCTTCCGGGAGCTCTGTTGACAACCGACAAAACACAGTGACAGTTCTGAAATAGGATTCACAATGAGTAACACAAAGCAAACAGCGAAGTAGAGAAACACGAAATATGTATCAATAGATTCTGTGATTAAAGTGATCGATCTGTGGAAGATAACAGTTAGCTAGCTCTTAGCTAACGTCTTCTGGCTATTTGTGGCTAGGTGAAGCGAAAGCAACTGATTAATCTTCAAGCTCGGCTCTCACTAACCGTGTTAGATGCTGTCCTCAATTAAGTGTCAGTTGACCACACAGGATTATCATTTATTATTGAAAAAAGAAGACCTGTTTCTCGGAGAAAAACAAAGAGACGAGGCTGGTCCCTCGCTCCGTGTCAGGTCTGACAGCTGAGGAAACAAAAACTTCCGGGAGTCACTTGACTGCTGAAGTCCTTTCAAAATAAGAGGTTCAAATAGAGTGAGTAACAGTTCTTGTGGCACAGCAGCTTGTTCTTGTTGTGAGAAGATTATTGAATTAATGTGTTTTATTTGCACAGCATGTAAAAGAGGCAGAGCCTCTGCTGGATTGAATCAGTCCAGAAAAAGTAATACACTCCGGCGATCAGAAGAGAAATGATTCAGAGTCGTCGGTTAAAGTCGTTTAGTCGGTGAGTTTGTTTGTGAAACGTCACAGGGCTGGCTGGCATCACAAGAAACATCAGGTGTGAATATTTTCCTGTTTGTGGCTAAACCACATTAGCTGGTGAGGTATGAACAAAATATTAGCTCCTGTTCTTCCACAGCAAAGGAAGAAACACCGAGTTATGAAAAAAAAAAGTCCATTAACGTGCTAGCTACCGTTAAATGTTAGCTACACCGATTAGTTTAACCAACTAGCTAAACTAAGGTTAACACCACTATACACAGACTGCTAAAATAGATATGTTACATGTAAATTTCAGAAAGATACAACAATAAATGTAAAAACTCATATTTTCTGTCGCAGTTACCGAGTAACGTTCTAGCGATGTAGCTAGCTAGCTAGCTAGCTTACAGTTAGCATCGTTAGCCAGTGCTGGAATATAAACTAAGTGCATTTACTCAAGCACTTTAAATTTTCATTGATTTGTACTTTTCTTGAGTGTTCACATTGTATTTAATTTTATACCTTTGCTCCATTGTCATACTGACAGCTTTAGTTTCTATTTACTTTGCCTATTCAGACAATAAAATATAAACATACAAAATGAATCATTTGAAACATACTGCTGTACTATCACAGCTCAAGTGATCACATGACATGAGCTTTGTATTTACCAGCTGCAACAGTAAAACGATGAACACATCCATCACAATAAATAATTAAGAAACGTTATATTATTCTGCCCAATTCTGCCTTTAGCTTTTGCTAAGTTAAGTAAGTTTTGATGTTAATATCTTTGTACTTTTGTTAAGTAAGATTTTGAATGCAGGGCATTTTTTACATTGTAATATTGCTACTTTTATTTAAATGGAAAGTTCTTATACTTCTCCCACCACTCATTTTAGTTTTCTGTACAAATGGTTTTAATAATGATTCTGAGCCCAGACAAATGCGAGCTTCTTAGTCACTATTTATCTTATTCACTATATATAAAAGATTAAAAAGTACTTCCATTTACTTTTGAATGACCATGATGTCTTATTTTGCCACAGCTCAAGATAAGCCAGAGGTCAAGCTGTGAGTAAAGACTGGATGCCAGGCAGCTCTTCCTGGCTGCTGGAGAGAGTCCCATTTCTTCCTTCAGTGCTATAGGTGATAACTGAGAAAGAAAGGATGACAGATGATGAATGAGTTTGGAAAGTGCAAACCTGCAATGTATTTTAAACATGAATTGATAATGACAGCACTGGAAATTACAACGGGAAGTGCACCAAACGCGTGTATCTGATGGCATTTGATGCACAGAACTTCCTCTCAGACTTAACATGAATACTTTTGACAAAGACTAGATTAGATTAATCATTATAACTGGTCAGTGGTTTGACACAGGGAAGTGAGAGAGAAACATGAGAATCATGTATCATATTCACGGATGTTAAAATTTAGTTTTTCTGTATTCATGGGAGGTGTGGAGGGAGCTGCAAAGGCCAGTGACATGACACATGAAGAGGAGCCCAAGATCTGCATCTTAAAGACTCGTGAGTGTAAGCTTCACCTCAATGGATAGTTTGTTTTTACTCATCTGTGTGTGTTGTGCACACTAGCTTAGCTTTGTTCTTACATTACATTATTAAGTTTTTCTTTTATTCCTTTCCAAATATGATTTATAGTCCCATATTTTCTCTATGTATCTTATTGTTTACAATTAAAGCAGCTAGCAGCATTAGCTGTAAAAGTCATGAAATTTTGCAAGAAAGTCGCCATGTTGGCAGCACAACCTGCCAAAAGCACTTCCCATAATAATCATTATGAACCTTAACATTTCAAAATTAAGTCACACAACGAACATATCTATTATTAGTTCTCACAGCTGTGCCAGCAGCTTGTGGAGGTGATGTGCTGCTCGACAGATAGGTAGTCCTTCCAGTCATTTCATCTGTGCAGGATGAAGCAATTATCATACATGTAGCAGATGATTACACCTTGTTTAATGTTCATATTTGCAGTAGTTTTAAAACAATTCTCTCTGTGCATGCCTGCAGAAGTCTTTACCAAATGTAATATATGTGGTGGAGATGGGGTTTACTACTGTGTTTTTGTGTCATTGCAGTGTTGTCTAAGGCTCAGTTGCTGTTGCGTGACATAGATGAACTGCTGGAAATGTGTACATTAACATGCCCGCCCAACCAGAGGCGGTGCAGAATGGTACGTATAGACCTGTGGCTCTCAGGTGAGGTGTGGTGGTGGGGCCCCACTGACACTGCAGCTCATATGCTCATTATGGGTTGACCAGAGGGGTATATTTGTTTCATTCATTTCATCCTGTCTTTAAAGCACTTAATGAAGCAGATAGGACCATTACATTCACTCAATACTGAGGTCAGAAGTGATCAGGCTACATGAGGTCCCAACAGTTGCATAGCAACACAGTTAATTTGCCCTCTCAGCTTTAGTCTGAGATGCAAACTGAACTGCTGTCAGTGTAGTTTTCAGCTGACGCACAGTAGTAGAAGCTGCTTAAATATTTTACCGTTTAATTGTTGCTGTGCACTCCGAGCCAAGCCTCTCAGCTTCTTTTACATGGTTTTCCATCAAAGTGATCAAGGGACAAACAGCTTTAAGCATTAAATCCTCCTGACCTATTTCTTGAAGTACCAGAGAGGCCAACAAATAAAAGTTTTTCAGCCTGTCAGAAAGAAGAGAACTGCCTTTGCTTGAAAGAAATACCTTCAGTGTGTGGTGTCTGATTTAGGAGCTGTTATTTGAGTCAGATGATCTATAACAGCCTGCAAAGCTGCGTCGATTTCTTCCACACTTGGATTCTGGCTGTGACGTTCCCAACCTCAGCCTCACATACAAAGGTGTTGATTGGCTCATTTGTGCCTCCAACAAAATAGATGTTTATGAGAGACTCCCAACAAGATGTGAGATGAAGGTGCTTATTCAAAAGATGAGGATTGTTGATAAAGTCTTTCTTTCAGGAAGCATTCACATACAGTAGTGCAAGCTAGTTGACGGTTTGAACTCATTTGCACATAATATTCTCTATAGCACAAACCCCACATGTTAGTTTTTAACTGATGTACAGTGCCCTTGTTATTATTTTATGTGCTCAGCCATAACATGCACAGTGTGATCTAGTGTGCATGTTGTTGTTGTGACAGATTCAGCAGGAGTGTCAAGCCAGCATAGAGAAGGACGGAGACACCTTGGTCATAGAGGGCTTCAGGTTTGAGAGTGCGGTCAGCAGGGAGGACCTGACGAGGCTCAGATCGCAGGCTGGGTGATGGCTTCCATCACGCAAAGTCAACAAGGTCAGACGACTGGCAGAGGTAACAATGGCAGACAGAGAGCCAACAAATGACAGGATTTAAAATGATGTGAGAAAGGTTAACGATTGACACAAAGCAGTTTGACTCCAAGGCACAAAGAGGATCTAGATTTTTTTGTTTTGTTTCTAAATGTTCTTGTAGGACATGAGTTATTTCCTCGTTGCTTGTTTTCAGATATTCAATTTTTGAGAACATAGTTTTGAATTCCCATGTTTTTCATTCAGTGTTATATATTTATAATATAGCTGCAGTATATAGGATACATATTGTAAGTTAAAGTTAAGATGCTATTGCTGAGGCTAATGGTTAAGTCTTTGCATTATTTATATCACTGCTTCTCAACCAGCATCTTCTCAAGTACTCTGTGCACTTTCAGCTCTGTGATCCAAATAGTACAGTAACTCACTGACTTTCCATACTGTTATGTCTTTATTTCATTTAGCGTTGTTGTCTTTAACTGTAGTATGGGTTACACACACCTTGAACGTCTTGTAGGTTAAATGGGGACATAGCTTTCTCTTCGATTACACAGAGCTGTTGGACTATTCAGTGTCCTTCCTGTTTGTTCTCTGTTGTAGATCATCTTGCTCCATAAAAGCACCTCAAGTGCTCTGATTATAGTCAAGTTCCACATCTCACAGTGCTTTTTAACGCAACTGTCTGGAAGAAAAACAGTATAATAAATACATATAACAGTGTGATACTTGGGCAGCTGAAAGGTCCATAAGAAATATAATTGAATAACCTGAAGTTGAGACCTTTTAAAGCTCATAAATAAAGTCCACTGAATCGGAGGAGGATTAAAAGTCTTAAACATGTCACTTTTCCTTAGTGTCCTATCTGTGTGTTTATGTCCTTCATAGGTCAAATACATTTTGTTTACTGTGTCTTAAGTCCTCTGCTGATTTTAATGGTGAAACAGAATTTCTGTCGATAAACTTGTGATAGCACAATGCAGTATCTGTTGCTAAAAGTCATATTCTAAATAGTGTGATACTGTTGTAACCTCTTTAACCCTTTAACACCTAATGTGTCGCCAGCGACACATCGTACATGCAAAATTTGGATGACCGCAATTAACAGTTTTAGCTACTGGAAAAAAATTCAACACTTTCTGAAAGGAGAGTTATTGTGCTTCAAAGCCAATAATGTCATAATAATGTCAATTCAGTAATTTCATTACTGCCGGCAAAGCAGCCTCTTTGTTCCCTGCCCGATTTTTGCACATTTAGAGGCAAAGACTCACAAAAATGTGTCGTAAATACTTTTCATACTTTTCATATTTCAGCTTGAAAATGCAAAATCTGTTGTTCATGTTCAATTGAATTGTTTTTTTTTTTCACCAAATGAAACTCTAAAATCAAGTCCTGTTTAGTGTTCTTCGTCATTTTTAACTATTATTACACTCTTGTAACATGCAATAAATTGTAAATAATTGCCAGATTCTGTAATTTCCAAGTTTTCTGGATAAGCAAAAAAAAGGTGCAGGCAGAAATTTTGAAGCTCAGGTGTTAAAGGAAGAAGAGTGACCTGGTCCAGTTTTCTAATAGAATTTTGTCTGTTTTCCCATAACTGTATCAAAATAATAGTTCAAATTTCTAGTGCAGTGTGCATCAGAAATGAAAGTATAGCAAATGGTCATCTTATAACATTGACCTTACTGTGTCAAGGGAAGCCAGGCGCAATATCAGTGAGAACAATGCAATCATCATCCCTTTATTACTTTGTAAATCCCTCCACTGTATATTTACTGGAAGTTCTGTGCTGCTGTAGCCTGCCGTTGTAAACACAAAGACAGCTTAATTTTGTCAGCCTCACACATAAGTAGCATTAGCTTGTTGACACAGAATTCAATATAAAAATCGTGTGAACAAATGGTAAAATAAATCCCCTAGATGGTGAAACCAAGACATAAACATCAATCTGTCCTGCCTCACCGTATAACGTGAGAAAGTAGGCTGTTTGGTCCTGAAGTGAACAAATGAGACCTGCCAGTAGATTAACAAGTGTCAGCGCATCAATGGAGCCAATTAACAAACTCCCAATTAGAGTGTCTGCTGAACGATTAAACCCAGAAGTTTACCGAGCATTAACATGCTAAACAGACAACATAATAACATGCAAATAAGGTCATTATTATGCATGTGCTAGTTCAGTACCCAAATTAAGTGCTTGTTTGGAGCACTCACTGTGTGTTTGCAAGCATGAGCTCTATGACAACATATTACAGAAATAATGGTCACTTGAAAAATCTATTTGGCTGTCAGCTATAGTAATTATTATAATACAAAGACAGCTTGTATCAAATTTAATAACCATTTAAAGCTATAGTAAGAGATCTCTTTATATTTATAGGGAAAGGGTTTAATAATGAATTCTTTGGACATATAATATTATACAGACACCCACTCTCACTGTGCACACAAACACATGCATTATCATATAATCAGGCCAAGTGGTAGAAAAGCGTTGAGCACATGCTGAATTAGTAATGACAGAAGTTGCAGATTGACTGTGTTGATTGTCATGTTTTTATCCTAAAGTGCTGCATGAATTATTAATGATACAGCCCATGTAATTAGATGTTGATGGGAAAAGACCAGACCAGAAAAACAAGAGTGCTCGCTGTTCTTTGGAAATGATAAATCAGTCACTTGGCTCTTTATCATTTTTGACAACTTTTTAGGTCTTTGACCCTCTTCACACTGAGATGGCTCGAGCGGCCGCCTTTTCACAGCAGCTCATAACAGATTGACACTGCTGTATTGGGTGGGATCTTTTGGTTTATGATTACAGTTTGGATGATCATCATGTGCAAACATCAGCTTTCCATAAATCTACATCGAGACCAAGAGACTTAAAGCAACAGCAGCTGCACGCTATGATAATTTTCAACCAGAAGAGGATGCTATTTCTTTATTATTTTGTTCAGTCCTTGCACCTACTGAAGGGATTATAATAGATGGCAATGAGACACCCAAAGGCATTTTAAATATCACTGTAGAGAAGAAGAGTGGCTCAAGGTTGGAGTCTTTTCCTACCTTGTAAAACCTTGAGTTAGAACATTATGAAATTAGTAGAGAGTACAGACATGCAGAATACACTCACCTTTGTCTCTTGGCAAAGCAGAAGTATTCCCCAATTATTAATCACCAGTGAGACATGTATGCATGGTGGGGGGGTCACAGTGTACCCTCTATGATCCCGTCCTCTGCAATATAACACCCCATCAACTATTACCGCACTACTGCAGTTAAAGTTAGAATCAGTGATGCCAGCAGTCCGGTCATATATCACACTCCTGTCTCAGAGTTGTTTCACACTGCTGAACTAAACTGCACCAACACAAATTACACCGACAGTAGTATTTCTCTCTGTGCGTGTCAAACACTGGGGGATGTTTGACAGCCGTGGATTGCCGCGATGACATGGTGAAGAAATTATCGCCGATCAATTGTGTGCCAAGCTGTGCTGGGAGGAATGGCGTCACAGACTTGGAGTAGGGTGTTTTTTTGTGTCAAACACACTTGATGAGAAAATGGCAAGAGCGAACATTTCATCACACACTGTAAGCTTTGTGATGGTTATAGCCTCAGAGCGGTAATCTGTTTGCATGTCGAGTTCGTGAGACCTCCGTTGGGCCGAGCATTCTTGGCAACCCACGGGCTGTTTTTATATTGTGCTTAAAAACTCTTCTGAGGAAGTGCTCTCGTCTGCTTACTGATTCATTACAGACCCTGAAACTGTGCCATGTAATCAAGAACTGGCCTTCTTTAGAGTGCGCAGGGGTCAGCCATATCCAAGGCCCCTGTGTATGTGTCGGTACAGCAGAGGGCATCCCTGTAGACCAAATGAGCATCGCTGCAGCAGGGCATCCAAGGCCTTTCCTTTGTCTTTGCTGAGCCAATTAGAGAGCGATAGCATCTGCTATGAAAGGAGAACAATGGCTTTTTGAGTCTATGAGTAGAAGCATACGAGTGTGTGTGAGTCTGCATAAAATATGTGTGTGTGTCTGTAGGCTAGTTGGTAATTATGCATGTTTCTGTAGCTACAGTATATGACCATGTGGAGTATGTGTGGTGAATAGTAATAAGAGAGAAAGGAGTATTGTATACTACATATGGCTTCATGTGATGTGATTCTGTTAAGCCCCACATAGAGACAGACATAGCAAATCACCAGGCAGGGAAATATATAAACGAGGAAGACTTACTGCATTTATGTGCTGAGCCACATAGAACGCTTGTAATTAAAAAGTCGCCACTGTTGAGTGACAGTTAGTTTGCACCCTCTCTCCAACTACTTTGAAACTTTTTGACAGGAAGTGTGGTGATGATTTCACAGTAGGCCATAACACTCCGTCTCTCCAAAGGACCTGAAGGTCATCAACCCCTACCTGCTCAGAGTTTGATGACTCTTCTTTTCTAGCTAAGGAGTGAAAAGAGAGAGATGAGTGTGTGTGTGTGTGTGTGTGTGTGTGTGTGTGTGTGTGTGTGTGTTTAGCAGAGCTAGCTAGCACCCCTGGCTTGGCCAGCCGGCTCCACCATATGGCCACATTTATCATGTATCTCACTATTCATTAAGACTGCCCTTGCTGGCTCCAGAGGCACTGCTGGGGGTCTGAACCTCGCCTCAGAAACACTCTGGACGACTGACTGCAGTCTACTGTAATTTCGGGTGTGAATGCTGCAAAATTATTTGTGGCTGCTGAACACCAGGAACCAAAGGTTACTTTGCTTCATAGGAGGCCCCGTTTTTTTTATCCAAGGAAAGCATTGATTATAATGCAGTTTGAATTAACTTATGCATAATAATATTATAGTTATTGCTCTAATATGTAATTGCTCTACAGGGTTCCTACAGTTCCTTAAAAAGTCTTAAATGTCTTAAATTAAAATCTGTGTAATTAAGGTCTTAAATTGTCTTAAATTTACAGTAAATTTGCTGTAGGTGTTAAATTTTCAGATGGTGTGTTTAATGCCGGTAGGAAAACACAGTATTCAGAGATTTGCTGCAATTTTGCACGTTATATTGTCCACAAAGTTCACTTCTTTGTCCTTGAAACTTGTGAAATTAAAGTTGTAGAAAAAAAGTGTTATGCCTTCAATTTATATCGTTGTTGCAAGTGTTAAAGGGCTGAAAATAATCATCAATAAAAATATTATCTGATTTTTTTTTTCCTGCTAAATATCGATATAGGCCTTTAAAACCTGAGTATTTTCTACCAAAGAAATTATGACATTTTTGTGTCTTAAATTATATTTGTTGAGGTCTTAAAAATATCTTAAAAAGTATTAAATTTGACTTTTGAAATGATGCAAGAACCCTGGGATGTAAAGAAAGTTCCCCACAGTGTGCAGTTCTCCTGCACTGTCCCAAACATAAAGCAGCTCATCAGTACTATCTGCCCCATTGTTTGACTGCCCTCACTGAATGAAATCATTTGGAGAAAACTGGTATTTCTTCTTTCTTTTTATGCAAAGAGACTCATCTGTTGATGTGCAATTATTTGTGGCTGTGTTAGGCTTACTATTCCATAAATCAGATCGTCCTCTCATCTTGCTTGGTGTTATCGGTATGTTTTAAACATAAAGATGAAGACGGAGGCAGAAATATTCATTTGTTGTACGGCAGACACGATGATGAAATATCGACAGCGATGCTAAACAACAGCGTGACAGATATGCGTTGGTCTGTAATGTTAATGCCCCTTTGAGAGAAGCACATCAAAGTTTAAAACATATCATTTCTTGTTCAGTAAAAAGAGAAGAAATTTGCATTTGAGACACAATGTATTAATGAATGGTTTCCTGAGTCAACTACAAATAGTGCTGTGATTAACATATCCGTCCTCTTCCCTGAGCTAACTGTGGCAGAGCAAAAATAATTACCTGAGCGGGGATCTTTTGATCTGCTCTCCATGCAGCATGTCAGCCTGTATTTACCCCAACCACGTATCATCTTTGACTTTCTGATCATGGTTGTGTTCATTTTGCTTGAATTTGTAGTTCTACGCCCCCCTGTTTAAAGACAGGGGAGTAAAATAGTGCTGACAGTGACATCCCAAAGTGTTTACCATCTGAAGCAGAGAACTGAAAACACTCTACTCACCAGTACGGTGAATTAACTGGAATTTTCCTTGGCTGGTCGTGTGTGGAGGCTGGAGAGGAACTAGCAGCTCACTTTGAGCACTGCAAATGAATTCCTCGCTTTGTTTTCCTGTTTTTCGCTTAAAAAAAATAAGCGCTTGTCAGGGTTGATAAGTTCACATGTCCACCCATAAAGCAGTTTTTTTATCTGTGGACTTTTAAAAACATGACTGTGCAGAGTTTTAGTGAAAATGTACCAGAAAAAACAGGTGGGAGCTCAAACCTAGCTCATGTTTACTTGTCAGGGATATCTGCTGATATCCTGGCCTCATTGGCAACAATTTGAAATCGTACACGCATAAATCTTGTGAAAATGACAGAAAGGATGGTCATGTATGGTAGAAGCGTTTCAAACAGGAAAGACTTTCTCGGTAGGAAAAGTTGAGGGAATATGTGAGGAGGTCTGGCGACTGTACCCTGTGGTGACCTCATCATTTTAACAGATAATCCATGCAGCAGTGGAGTCCAGACAGTGCCGGTGGTGGAGAATCTAAGAACATTAAGCCGAGCTGAAGATCGAGATGGATGTGATCTGGAGCGCTGGATGTGATGAGCTCATTGGACAGCTGGTTCGAATGAAAATATGGGGTTGAGGGTTGGAGGTGGGTTGCATCAAGGACAGCTGAAAGCGGCATCGGAGAGATTTTAACCGCACCAAAATGACTGGCTAATGAGGTCGTGACAAAATGTGATTGGAATCAGCAATGAGTTGGAAGCAGGAAAAGGAACGGCATATCTAACTATATAGTGCACTATATTTAGCCACAAACAAATGTCTGAAATCTGAATGTGAATTTTGTTCGCTAGTCCTCTTCAACTGTTCTCTCAGTAGAGTTGGGTATCGTTCAACATTTTTATATGATGCCAAATTCCATACCTTTGTTTCGATACGGTTCCAGAACAGTACTCTTTTCAATACCTCAATAAATTATTTTTATGTAATTTAGGCTTTAATCATGGTCGTCATCAATATTATTATAATATTATTATTATCAACTCAATCAGTTATTTTTGTATAATTTGGGCTTTATCATGGTAGACATACTAAGCAATGGTGTGATGATGACAGGTTCCTCTTTAGGACCCTGGGGAATGAGAGTTTGCCTTATGGTGCGTTCACTGGAAGTCAGAACTTGGACCTCAGGTCATCATAACCTCAAAGTTTAGTAATCCCAGCTCTTCCAGCCTTATAGATGTACAACAAAACATGTAGCTACTGTTTACATCAGTCGCAGATAGCGTGAATTCTATGTCTGGTTGGTGAGATTAATCCGACTTCACGGAGGGTTCTGATTTATATTCTGACTTGGAGTTTGGAGATTTTGACATTTTTGTACAACGGAATGCACCGTGAGTTGGAAATACAAACTTCGGCCTCCAGGTGCTGCTGCAGTGACATTAATGCTTTGTTTTACCGATGATGTTTGTCTCTATGCTGGAAAGTAGGGGGACGGATCAGTGTCTCTATGAATCTGAAGGGGACATGCTGTCCATAGAGACATCTGAGAGCATGGTTCACAGACACTTAGGTATCGGAATTTGGCATAGAAAAATTATTCATTTTTTTTATACCTGATAGGATCAGAGCTTTTCGGTCGGTATCAAAGTTCGGTACCCAGCCCTAGTTATGGCATGTCCCACAGTGGGCTTTACTGGGCGAGGCTTGGGTGAACGAGATGTGTGATTTCTAATGGTTATACACAGAATGCCTCCCTGGTCTAGATCAAAGTAGACATGCAGTCCACTTGTCATCTTCTTTAGCTACTCATTCGGGACTGCCCCACTCTCTGCAGTCTGTGCTGGGACTGAGAGGCCAGCTGTTGTTTCACTGTGTCCATGTTAAGCATGAAAACATTCAACGGCAAGCGTGACTTAACTGCCCAGAGAAAATCACAGACTGTTGTTGTGCCTGTCATTTTTTATCTCAGGAAGAAATCTTTGCATTCCGCTCCCACTCTGTGTAACACACTGGATTTTCTCTCATCCTGCCTGTCCGTCTTCCTCTGTCTCCTCTTGACGGTTTGACAGTGTGACAGCGAGGAAGAGACGTCTTCGGTCTTGTGGGGGGGATGTCAGCAGGAGTGAGATGTCTGTCTTGGCACTACTGATTGCTCTGTGTGTGGGTGGATGTCCATGCTTGTGAGCTTTTGATGCTTGTGTGTGGATACGTTACGGGTTGGAAATTGAATATGTTTTGGTGTGTGCTGTTGTGTTATTTCTGGGCGCTTGTGTGCATCTTTGCACTGCAGATCGATTTGTTTAATTTTACTGTTTATTCTAGTAGAAGCCATTCAAACTTATGAGGCAAAATCCCTCTTAAGAGGTTAAGAGGCTGCAAATAAGACCTTGTTGTTACATGCCAGATACACCAAAAGATTACTGATTACTGTATATATATATATATGATAAAAGCAGTTTATTAGTTTTACCAGCTAGAAGAAGAATCATGCTAACTAAACTACTTAACTCCAGCGCCGAAATGATTTTTCGGCAGCTGGTCACTGATTGCACTCTCACCCAGCCTGTGAGTAATTTTGGGGCTTCTGGGAGATGTAGTTGGAGCATAAAGAGATGGTATACACCACAGAGATCAAAGCAGGAAGTGGATTCTGGACAAAAACTGGTGTTTAGGGTGGGAGTTGCCACTACTTCACCTCTGATAAAACAAGAACAGAACAAGTAGAAACAAACTTTTTTCATGATGAAATAGAGAGTGTCTTCTTTCATTTGAGCTATTCAGTGTTTTCAGAGACATAGTACAACATATTCTGTGGGTCTAGAAATATGACTGAAAAAAACGCTGTCACAAGGCACTGTTTTATAAAACGGCTGGCACTCAATGAGTTAAGAGCTTGCTGTTCCTTAATACTATATAATATCTGCTGTCTACTGTGCAGTTATTTCCTTTAGCACTTTTACCCTTCATTTTGCCTTTGCTGATATCACTTTCTGATATGCTTTGGAAGATTGGCAGAACTAAGGAACAACTTAGTGTGGTTTGACAGTTTGTAAAATCACATTGCTGTGAATTGCGGTGCAGATATCTGAGGCTGGAGGCTTAGTAAAAAGACTATATAAATACACTGCAGTAGAGTCTTGTCTATTGATGCAGAAGTAAAAGGCTCACTCTTTACAGCTTACAAAAGCTGTTCCAATTTTGTGCTGTCAGACAGACAGTACATGAGATGACGTGGAAAGATTAGAAGTACCAAAGTGTAGAAGTTTGTTTCTCATGCACTGCAGCCCAAACGTTTGGAAGCAAGATCGAAAATGTACAAAAAGGATCATAAACAAACTAAAATAAACATGATTATTATATAAAGAGTAACTTATCAGAAGACTTTTCTGCTATGATTATCAGGTATTTGAGTGTTTCTTGCTTAGACGTTGCTTTCTTCTCTGGCTACCCACAAGTCTTAGTCCAGATGGAACTGGGTGATGCTGGAGGATGGATGGTGCTGTTCCTTCTTCATGACACCCTTTACCTTAAAAAGTGGTGATTTTGGTGAAAGTGTCCTCTACTCTACCTCTGATAAAACAAGAATGGAACAAGGTAAAAACAAACATTTTTTTCATGATGAAATAGAGAGTCTGTTCTTTCATTTGAGCTATTCAGTGTTTTCAGAGACATAGTACAAAATATTCTGTGGGTCTAGAAATATGACTCAAAATGGGCAAAAAATACTGGCACAAGGCACTTTCTGTTTTATAAAATGGCTGGCATTCAATGGGTTAAGATGGCAGCACAAAGCAGCTACAGTAATGTTATTTTCTTTAAACGATGTGACGGGAGAAACCTTGCAGCTTGTAGCGCTCTGTTGCTGTAAATCTAATAGCAGTGTTCATATCCTCTCCTTTTGGTTGTGCTCATTTTTTATTAAGGTCATTATTTTTATTAGTAAGCCAACTGCACTTCATATATTGCACAGTGCTTTGTTTATGCTGAGCTATTCAACTACTGGCTTCAGTGGAGATGGGTTTCAGAAATAACTTTAATTTAATTTGTGCACTGGTTTCTACGCTAAACAGCAAGAAAGTACAACAAAGCAGAGCACTGTTTGGATCGGACACGTTATTAAAATTGGTTAAGAACACTGCCATTGAACTCTAACGGTCAAACAGCTTTCATGAGGAAGTAAGAAAGTGCCCAGTCAGAAAGGTGTAAGCCAGAGTAACTGAAAGGCTATTTAGATAATATATGTGGAAAAATAAATTTCAGATTATCGGTGCAAAAGGCTGGATATTTTCTACTCTGGTTCAATAGCTCTCCTCATTCAAAGTTTTGGAAGATCAGTTCAAGTTGTGCCGATGCAACAGAGAGCAGACATGCCAGGGCAAATGAGAAGGATGTGTGGACACAGATAAGGATGAGAGTGAAACCATGACCTTGGTATGGTATTAATGACAGACATGATCACATACAACCTTTGATGACAAAAGAGGTCCTTATTACTGCAGGGAGGGGAAACCCTGTGAGGGCTGCATCTGGGTTCTGAAAATGATAAACTATGAATGATAAAGTTTTTATGGGCGTGTGGTTGTGTGTGAAGTAGGGTTCAAGCACAGTGGAATTTCCCAGATCCTTGTTTCTATCAGTGGAATTACCCTTCAGGACACCTGATGCTTCTTCGTACGCCTAACACACACACACACACACACACACACACACACACACACACACACACACACACAGTCTTGTCACAGTGACAGAGAATCATTTCTCTGCTTGTGTTTCTTTGGTCAGAGTGTTGTTGGGTCACCATATGTCATACTCATATGACATATCATATGACATATCACACTAATATGAAGCTATTTAAAAAGGAGAACCTGCTCTCAGTTGAGATGACTTAGACCTGTATTCTTTGTAAGACGTTGTACCTGTTTTTATTACCTCTCTGTTTTAGATGTGTGAAGGAGTTATTCACCTAAATATATGTATCTGAATTTACTAAATGCCAAAGACACTCGGGGTGTGACGATGCACTCTGCTCACGCGACGAGACAATATTTTCACATTACTTTCAAGTAAAAGTATGATTGGACAAACTGTCATTTAACTCTAATTCTTTTATTGAACAGTTTAAATCTAACTCTTAAAAAAAATACATTAAATCACTTTTTGTCAAAGTCAGTGTTGTAATATCAACAGCATGAGGTGAGATGTGTCTGAGCTGAATGTGGTGATGCTCCAGCATATGGGAGCAATTTTCAGTTTGCGTTCTGGTGTTGCACTTTGTAGGCGGTCCCTGGGCTGTGTGGTGCTCGTTAGGAGCAATGTTTTCCAGGAGCACCGGGGACACATCATTTTTGTAAAAATATGGTTTTAGCTCATCATATGCCTCATCAACATTTCAGAAATATACATCGTTTGCATTTTTAGATCATACTGGATCTGACGTATTGATCCCAGAAGTTTGAATCTGCCAATATCTTTCTAACTTTACCGAAGTGCTGCAGTTGCCGCTTTCCTTCTCCTTCTTCTTATCAGTTTCTGGCAGAGTAGACGTCGCAAAGACTCATTACTGCCACCCACAGGTCACTGATAGACGCTTGGATAGCTCAAAGTCTGAGAGGTTTCTTTCTTCCCTGTGCTAGCGAAACGTCTTTTCACTTAAACGAGAAATATTGTCACTATTTAACAGGGTCTCGTCACACCCCTAAAGGATATGTATTGTATTGTCTAAAGCCCAATTTACACCACACGCAAAACGAAATCCTAACTGCAGCGTTCCCAGACCGTATCGTAGCTTTGCGAGAGATTTCCAAGCCATGTCGTGGCCAAAATGCAACAATCTCCACTAACTAGATCGAGCAGACAGGAAATCAGGCACCAGAATAAAAGAGTTTACAGTGGATTTTCAAAAATGTCACAAGTGAACTCCGGCTGCTTCGTTTTAGCAGCACAATCAGCGGAAGGCCAAATAATGGACGAGGAAAGATTTGTCATCAAAGTGGAGAAACAAAGGATTATTTATTATGATGTCCAACATGCCTTTTATAAAGACAGCAACTGCAGAAGTGGTTGGAGTTGATGGTGAGTAAATTCTACTGTAGCCTATGTGTGCAATTAAATGAGTTTTCAAAAACTTGCCAAAACTGGACAAAGGAAGAACAAGGGAGAGATGGGCTGTGAAGTAATGAGCATCTGTGCATAGTAAACAGGAAGTTCACTGTGTTATGTTGTGAAACTCGTGAGAGTGTGGAGCAGCCCTACGCTGTAAAACGCTCCTGGTGTAAATTGTTGTTGCAAACAATACGTCTGTAAAAAAAAAAACGCTGCGCTGCAGTAACGCGGGCGGTGTAAATTGGGTCTTATGTGTTCGTCAGGCAGACCCCTGTTTACCCCTTTGCTGTACATTGTAGTTGAAAAGACATGCATATGTCAATTCTGACAGGACCATATATTTGCTATGCCACATCAGCTTTGTGTGGATTAGCGTACACGTGTAGTGCTGTGGAGTTTCTTACTGTGAAGAACTACAGAACTACTTAAAGGCTTATATTCTTAAGCTGATTCTACGCCATTAAATGCCTCAGGGGCGTCGATGTTCGAACGTGTTTTCTATACGGGGCCCTAATCAAAGCCAGCTTCAGCCATCCTGCAGGCTCCCACACACAGACACTGTGGACTGGAGTATGATGTTATTTTCCAGGCTGAGTTAATTGTCTCTGGGGCTCAGTTCTCCCTCTCGCTCTTTGGTTGCAGTCGGACTTTGCTCTGTTACATGATGCAGCCACGGGTCCCTGGGAAGGCTCTAATGAAGAGTTATGAGAAGCTGGATGCCTCTTGGCTGAGGATAGAGGGATGGAGGGAGAGAGATAGAACATGGGGGGAGGAAAGGAGGAAGACAGCATGCAGTGAAGCAGAAAGATGGATGGAAGGAGGGAATGCATGAGAGGCTATGGGAAGAGAGACCCAACACCCTTGGAAGCCCCTTCAGGCCAAAAGTCTGTTACTGCAGTCAGCTGCCCTGCAACATGCACACTATCCCCACTTTACATGCAGTGTGAGACTTTAAATCTTTGGATGAATGTGGTGAAAATTACAATATTATAAGCCTAAACTTTTACATCGTCATCAGGGGAAATAGTTTGGCTTCTTTAACCACAACGTAACTGCAGCATTTAATCCTGCTGGCCAGCATTACAGTTTTACTGTCCTCAGGAGTGCTAACATGAATTATCCTCTGATCGTACAAGTTGGGTGTTTATGTCATATCTCCCTCAAGGCCTGTCTGTTTTTTTTTTTTTTTTTTAATCCTCTCTTTCTCTCTCTGATAAATACCCTCTTCATGTGTGGTGATTACATTTGTGAATGTGCAGACCTCCAAGCTTTCTCAATGTCTGCCTCTTTCTTGTTTTCTCAGTTTGCATCTGTGGGAGGCAAGTATCTTGTTTTCACGCTGACCCGTTGTTAGTTTTCTTTAAACAACATGAGCAAGATTTAAAAAGCAAACCCCAGAATTTATTCAGTATCTGTCAGTTTTTAAACATTGTAATGCACAACATGCTTATTTCCATATATCACTGCATACTGTTGCATATGTTACTCAATATACTATTTCCAATTTGGGTTTTGGTGTCACCTTTAAATGACCATGTAAATATGGATTGACTGTCAACAAATGGGTGCATAAGCAGCATTTATGAGCTAATCCAAGTACAATAAGTTCTAAATTCTAAAGTAAGAAGTGTTTAATTCTCTTTTTAGGAAATCAGCCACCTCTAGGATCTTCTAAAAATACATTCATGGTGTTTTTCAAGTACATTTTCATAACATTTAGTCTGAGAAAACAATCAAGAAAAATGAGGAAAGAAAGTCATGGTGAATTTAACTCTTTGAGTGCCATTGACGTATTTCGACATCATTTAAAATCTGATGCTTGAGTGCCATCAACGTAATAATACGTCAAAGTGTTTTTTCAGCAGCGGGTCAACAATCATGCTCTCACACAGCCTGTAAATAATTTTGGGACATTTCACTAATAGTCTGATCACTATTTTAATAGTGCTGATGCCAACATTTCTTTTTACCATTTGCATGAATCACAGTCAAACGCACGAGGAATTGAGCCCACAGAGGCACACGTTTTCAGTCTTTCTTGCCTACATAACAAAAAAAATCCCTTTCTGCTTCTCCTATAGTTAGAATAGACGTCCTATATGGATGACAGTGCAGCTTCAGCCATTTTCATTCCAGATGGGGTTTACCGGGTCACGCCTTTGGAGGGTAGAGAAGACGCTTTCTGTCCCTTAACTGGGAGAATCCTTTCTTTGACTTCCCCCTTCCCTCTGCCTTCAATCCAGTCTAAATGTCAGCCAGAGAGAGACTGAGAAAGAGAGAGGGAGATCTGCAGTCTGCTGGGAGAAAGCAATTGAAAGCATACATGATGACACACTCCCCCATTCAGTGTGATGAGCTATTGAAAAGCAAGATGACATTTTGCAATAATACACCCTATAGCTCCAGAGTTTAGTGAGATGAAACATTATTCATAAATATGTGATGCCTGGCATTTATTGATGTTTGCGGCCAGATTTGCTGTCAAATCATTCTCAGTTTCACTCTGAGTTCTATTTGTGAGGAAATATGCCACACCTTGACAAAGCAATGAACCGTGACAGTGAGCTGTTATAATCAGCTTTACAGCCACATTGTTTGGCCCAAGGAATGTAAAGAGTCACACTGAAAAATACGACAAGATTTATAAGGTGTCTCCTGCATAATTATGAAAACCGATCTACTCCGTGTCATGTGTGAGCACGCTCCTGTGATTGTTGAGGTTTGCGGAGCAGAATTGCTTTCAGCCTTCAGCTTTGTTTCCTAGTTACAATGACGTTTCTGCTACATCAGCCTGCAAACCATACTAGTTTTAGTTGATGATAAAATAATCACTTAGTTGATGTGGTTTCCCAGGAGAGAGTTGAAAACTTGTGCATCTTGTACTCGCCGCTGAAAGGTTTGTGTGTAGCTGTGTCATGTCAGGTGGAGCGCTAACAATACAGTGATTGGGGAAATCAGATCGGCTTTTTGGGAACGGCAGGCGAGATCATGCTATTATGGTTTTCCTCTCTCCACGGCTGCATCCCTCACTTTTTACCCTTTTCACCTCCCTCTCTCTGTCTCATTCCTCCCTCTGTCAGAAGAGGAACCCATGTTATTTCCCTTTATGTCCCCAATTCAGTGCAAAGTCCCCATGAAGGGTAGCAGATTAGCGCCATTCTCATCCAGATAATTTAAACAGCTGCAGCGATGGTGGTGCCACCGACATCTGAAGCCTCTCGTCTCCTGAGAGACACTGTTGGTTGAATTTCTGTCGCTTCAGATCAGCCCAGCTGGAGAAACACTAAACAGGCGCATTTTATTCGCTGCGGGCCCCCACGGATGTTCTGGCTGCACAATGCTTGAGCTACAGCATCAACGAAGTATTGACTGTAGCATTTGTAGGAACAGAGAGGGTACCGAGGAGGCTGGAATTACATTTTACAGAAAAAGGAAAAGAGAGTGCTGTCTGAAGAGAGCAAACAGGCTGTTTCTTTGGATTATCTAAGCATGTTGTTGTTGAAGTTTGGGGGTTTATACCCCGTAGGTTCAAGTGGAAAAACAGAAAAAAACATTAATGTGGTTATCCTGGAAGAGACTTCCAGGCAGGCTGGAGTGAGCCTTGTCTTGCTCAAGTGAAATGTCATAAATGTTTATTCACATTCTTGCAGAGAGTTGGATGAGAAAGTCAGTAACCCCCGTTGGTGTACATGTGAAGCTGGAACCAGCAGCACTTTCCTTAGCTTAGCATAAGCACTAGCCTGGTTCTGCCCCAGAGTGACAACAGCTCACTAACTGACAGTTATATCTATCTTCTTCTAATCTGTACCAGTCCTGAAATGTAAATAACACTGTTTAATGTAACAGACCATTTCTTGGTCAGGCTCAGCAACTTATTCAAGTCTCCAGTGGTTGCCTAGCAACTGGTCTAGCTAAGTGGTAAGGTAAGCGGCTGCATATTTAGCATCCAGACATGCAGATGTATCAATCTTCTAATCCAGCTCTCGGCAAAGACAGCGAACAAGCTCTAATCAGACTCTAATCTTAAGGTCGGACCTTTCCTGGAGCACAATTGTTTATTTTGCACACTTTGTTTTTTTTTTTTACAAACTTCTTCCGCTTCTGCAGACACTGGATGATCAAAGATAGCCTTCTTTCGTCCTTTTAGCTCCGTAAGCATTGAACTCAGTTGCAGGATGTGAGCCAGCGTCATTGGCAGATCTGCTGAACTGCCCCTGTGCTGTGTTTGCTTTGGGTGGGTATCGATTTTGTGTTTGTTCTGGTAAATACTGCATTTTGGAAGCCAGTGTCTCACTGAAATCTGGACAGATTTTTTTCTGGATGGCAACAGAGGAGAGGAGATGACACACATGGGATGGAGGTAAAAGAGTGCAAGAGGAACAGTAATACAGCGTTAAAAATATGAGCCGGAGGAAAGAGAAGCAGAGCTGATGGGAGAATGGTAAAATAATAGAAGGTATTAAAAAAGGAAATAAAGGAGACGATGGGGTGGAAGTGCAAAAATTCAAGCAGAAGAATAATGAGGATGAGGAAGAAGAAGCTCACATTCACGCCGGCTCACATCCAGCAGAGCAGCTAGGTTCGTGGCCAAATCATCCCCTGCCCTCTTCTCCCATTCTCCCCCCTTTAATGCTCACAAACTTAATTACAGCGATAATTTGGCCTTGTTTGTTGTAGCCATTATTACATTCTGTAAGCACCGGTCAGCTAATGAAAACACAGACAGCAGATCAGAGACGTGATCAGGCCTCTGCCTGAAAACCTGAGGAGGAAATAAAAAAAAAGTTGAGAAAAGAAAGAAAGATTGTGTCAAGACATGTCAAGTATAATGAACACCAAAGCATTCTCTGTGCTCGCCGATGCCAGCAGGCATGATTAAGAAAACATTAAAGACAAAGGAAAAATAATAAAGATGAGTTGGTGCTTAATCTTAGTTGTTGACTGTGGTGTGTCATTTTCAGAAAATGAGACAGCGAGAGATAAATGATCCTCTTAATGCTTGCTTTGTCTCTAATTAAGTGAAATTACAGACTTTCCTTCATTTAAACATCAACTGAAGTCTCGTCAAGATTTAGACAAGCCTAATTACTGAGAGAAGCAGCACACCGAAGTGCTGTTGTCCCCTTCAGCTTAAGCAGCGCTTCAAATCTGGTGCATTTTTTACTTTGATGTTGCTGATTGTGGCAATGCAGTGTTGGGTCTAGTTTTTTAAATTCAGTGGTAAAATTGTCAATATAAAACTAATGATGGATTTCAGATGCAACACAGATTAATACTGAATTATCATGATCATTACCGAACCAGTGTTGGATTATTACAATCAATCAATCGTAAAACGTCATATCAAATGACAAATTATAGTGCAAGTATTAGCGAACCAAACATGTTTTAATGCCACATAGAATAATATGAGATGGCAAACTATATGAAGCACGATAGCATGTGATACTTTATGTGTTATGATAAACTTCTAGGGGTGTGACTTTTCATCGCAAGATTACGGGACGATATTTCTCGTTTAAGTGAAAAAAATGTGTGGCGAGTGCAGGGTGGAAAGAAACCTATCAGACTTTGAGTTATCCAAGCTTCTATTAGTGACCTGTGGGTGTCAGTAATGAGTCTTTGTTATGTCTACTCTGCCAGAAACTGATAAGACAAAGGAGAAGGAAAGCAGCAACTGCAGCAATTTGGTAAAGTTAGAAAGATATTGGCAGATTTGAACTTCTGGGATCAATACGTCAAATCCAATATGACCCAAAGATGCAAATGATGCATTTCTGAAATGCTGGTGAGGCACGCGATGAGCTATAACTATATTTTTACCAAAATTATGCATCCCTGGTGCTCCACGAACACAACTGCTCCTGTGGGGACAGCCCAGGGACCGTCTACAAAGTGCAACACCAGGGTGAAAAAATTAAAAGCGTTCCCATTATATATGTTGGAGCATCACTAGATTCATCTGAGACAAAAAGTGATTTAATGCATTTTTTAAGAATTATTTAAGCGGTAGAGTTAAATAAACTCTCATTAATAAAAGAGAGAGTCATATATTTTGTCATTTACTTTTCTTAAAAGTAATGTGAAAATATTGTCTTGTTCTCGTGAACCCAATATCATGTATCGTCTCGTCTCGTGGCTGAGTGTATCATCACACCCCCTATTAACTTTATGTCATCTCTTTGTGATGCATTCAACATTTCACCACCATTAGAGGACAAAAACTATACCAAATGCTTTCCACATCAACAGAAAAACACCACTGCGAACATGGCGGTCACTGAAAGGCAGGGTTTTAACTGAGACAAAGGACTGCCACTGTTGCAGGCTGCATTAGTTGAAGTCCTGACTAGATAAATTGCAGACTAAGCTCATCCTGAAGCACTACTCAGTCTCTAGAATCCCGAGGAGGCATTCGAGTCTGCTGGGATGCCCCCTCCTCCATTTATTAAATGATTTTTTGCTGCAGTTACATAGCTGTGTAAATGTCAGCTGACATGTGGGCGAAATTCCATTAAAGCTTGTCAGAGAGATTTATCAGGGTATTAAAAACTTTTAAATGTGCTGTTTTTTAAAGCTGCTGTGGTGTGTCATACACCTCCAGAACTGTGTGTCATTGCCGAAGAGTGAACTGGGTTCTTTAGCGAATAAACACTGTATATTTACCTCATGCACAGGCCCCCAGTGATCCACACAGGATGGTAATTCATACGAAACGATGGTGTGTTTATACCCCACTAGCCTAGAGACTCACGTGATCCATATTTGGCGTTGGCTCACATTGATGACAAATATGTTGTCAGTTGACTAAGCACAAATGAGCCAGAACGAGGCCAGCGCTGACCCACACTTTCCAGACGAACCACACTCATATGTTCCCTGCACCACATTGCTGGTCCGTCTGGTGCATAACATGAAATTATGACAGCAGTGTCATTTTTATGATACTTATTCTAGAATTAGGACTGATGTAACCGAGCCAACTGTGGGGTTTCTGTCATGGTGGCTGCCGTGGGCATCATAAAAGTCCCCCTGGTGTCTTCACAGACTGTAGACCAGAGGATTTATAGTGTGTGAACAACATCATTTTTTTATTTTAGTTTTTTTATGGGAGGCTTAGACAAACAGTATTTGGACCCAATTGATCGTTATGCTGTACATTATCCTATTTGCTGGAACACAGTTCTCTTTTTGGCTGGACCAGACACATGCACACGATCAACAAAACAAAGGAGTTTACATGCAAAAAATGTGTTGAAATATGTGGTTATTTCAAAAGCAATGGATAGTTAATGGTTTTTCTTTCATGTACACACAAAATGCATTTGCACAGTTTCTTTTTTTGCATGCATTTGTGCAGCTGTCCAACACTTTGTGTCAGGTACAGGATGTAATGTGGTGCTGGATCACACTAACCTTAACCCTCTAAGGTAGATTTCCAAATTTCTTCTCAGAGATATAATCTATAAAACAGTGCTGCATGGAAGTGCAGGAAATGTAACCTAACCATATCAGGCGGTTAGTTTCACACGGACTCATCTAAGAAGCTGTCAGTGAAACTTTTTTTTTTCTTTTTGAAAAAGGCAGCTTTCAAGCACTTGAATTAACCTGTCAAGCAAACCTAAGAGAGAGTTAATTTCTTACTTGTTATCGATCATTATGAAGGAGTATGCAATTTATTCAGCCAGCAGCTTTCTTTTTATTAACAATGTGCAGCTTTTGGAGCTGTCTTTATTTGGCATGGGAAGGAAATCTGTCAGATCTCAGGGACAAGACAAGAAGTGCTGATCCTCAAAGTAAATGAAAATGAGAAGCGGCTGTCTCGCATACCCCACTGTGTCTTCCATTTAAACACAAACAAGTGGCCTAAAGGTCTCATAGATAATGCATTAGGGGCACTGAGGGAGACTGGGTTAACTCCACAAAGTTCAGGCTGGTCAGGTAAAGGCAAATGCAGCATTTAGAGCACAACGACATGGTTTCACCTCCACTGTCCACACAGGACTGTGCTGCAGACCTTAACTTACTACATTAACATTGTTCATCCATCCTTTTAAAACAGTTATACACTCTACCAGCAGAGCAGACACTCTTACACCTGACTGACTTGGCTAATTCAATTAACTCTGCAACATTTGATCAAATAAAAGTCCAAGCCTGGGAGCTTAATTAAATACAAGCAGTAGGGGAATGCCCATGTGTGTTTAGTGTGCACCTACACATCTGGGTGAGTGTATTCATGCTTGTCGACAGCATGAGTGCGTTGCTGGTGTTTGCGCACGTGTGTGTGTGTGTGTGTGTGTGTGTGTGTGTGTGTGTGTGTGTGTGTGTGTGAGAGAGGGCGACTGCAGGTGCATGATTCAGACTGTGTTTATGCATGGCTGTTTGGGTGTGTGTGTGTGTGTGTTTTTCTAAGTGGTTGCTAGGAAAGGGATGAGATAAAGCGTTTAACGGAGACACAGGAGATTTCCACCATGCTCTTCCGTTGAGCTGCTGAATACACAATAGGAGGGAGTTCAGCAAAGTTCACATAAACCACTACTGACTGCTCGCTCAATGCTACATGAATATGGATTTGTGTTAGTTTGATTTTTTTTTTTTTTCCCAGACAAAAATGAATTAATTATTCAATAAACACCTTGCAGCCAAAACAAACAGGCCGCAATGTTCATGCACAAGGTAGGAGCGCGCATGCCCCAAAGAATTTGGGCTACCAACTTGACATCGACAAAGCTCAGGCAGTTTAAAAGTTTAAAACTAATTAACATATTTATTTACAGTCAGCCCGCAAGATCAGAAGCTGGTGTTTCGACTAAATGACCTTCTTGAGGCTGCATATGCCGTTCTCTGACTGTCTACTGAGTTAAGACAAATAATCATTATGAGACAACAAAACTTGACAAATAAATCCTAATTAAGTCAAGAAACCTATTGTAAAATATAGGGGTATCGTCAAGGACTTTACGATATGACACGTGTCGCAATACTTCACGATACAATATGTTATTTTCATATTGAGATGTTGCGATGTATTGTGATATTCTACAAAGATCACTGAGAAATTTAAAATGCAGCTTAAAATACTATATATGTGTGTGTGTAAAAACATATAGATATATACATACAAATACACATGCATATATATTAGGGCTATCGAAGTTACAGCGTCAACGCAGAATTTTTTTTTTTTTCATTTAATTTAATTTTTTAAATTTTTATTTCAAGGTGCAGAAGTTGTTCTGGATTTCGGCCCAAATCATGACTTTTTTTTGGGGGAAAAGTCAATATCAAGAAATTAAAAATCAATATTATATCAGAAGAAGTGGCACAATATATAGCCATATCAAAGCGTTAACACAGTGTGGAAGAAGTCTGGTGCTAACTAGAATGATGAAACCCTCAGCTGGTTAATGTCACAGGAGGGAGGACATACTGCACACATTGAAGCTGGTGACTCTGGAAGTTGAACTTCAGACTCTTGGAAGTCCTTGAAGTGTTGCTTGTAGCCTTCAGACTGCAGAGAAATGGTGCTTAGACTTGTTTCTGTGTCACAAGAGAAGCATAGCTCACAGTTCAGTTTCCTGGCATCCTTGTGGGCTGAAGCAGTCAGTCCTGGAAGGCTGCTGCTTTCAGTGGACCCCCTGTAAGGACGCTGGCTTCCCTTTCCCTCCTTGACAAAGGCAGATGGTGAGTATAGCTGTTTTTTTCCCAACTCTTTGTGCTGGAGAAGCTCTGTGTCTGCCTTTAGAAAGTCAGTTGACTGGGACCAGTGCCACCAGCCTTGTTACACAAGAGGAGATCCATATGTTCATTTACCTAGCAGGTGGACACCTAGGACTCTGGTAGTACTGAAAGACTGGACCCTGATCCTGGTGCTGTCTCCTCTGCTTATGCTCCACTTCATGTCTGACCAGACTATCATTATCTTGAACTCATAGCGTCATCTAATTGTTTGAGGTAAAATGAGTTGCTGCCTCTTTGTTATGGGATCACTACTGGTGGTGGGGCAATGGTAGAAAAACGATGGTGAGTTTGTTATAGATAATTGTTAATGGGGAATAAGATAGAGATAAGATAAGATCAGCGTTTATTTATCCTGAAGGAAATTCTTTCTCAGCAGTTGCAGAATAATTCAAAAATCCAGTATGTGCAAAACCAACAATCTAAACAATACAATATACAAAAAACTGTAAGCTGTCGCGTAAGAGTTTCAAAATGATAGTGCATGGAAGGGGATAATTACACATTAAATCAAGCAATCTTGCCTTAAAGACATGGACGTTTTCCTCATTGTTTCAAAGGAAAAGTGACAGAAGTAGTTCTATAAAGAATCCATACCTTCTCCCTCTGCACACTGTTGCATTAACATACACTATATTGCCAAAAGTATTCGCTCACCTGCCTTGACTCGCATATGAACTTAAGTGACATCTCATTCCTAATCCATAGGATTCACTATGACGCCAGTCCACCCTTTGCAGTTATACCAGCTTTAACTCTTCTGGGAAGGCTGTCCACAAGGTTTAGGAGTGTGTTTATGGGAATTTTTGACCATTCTTCCAGAAGCATATTTGTGAGGTCACACACTGATGGACGAGAAGGCCTGGCTCTCAGTCTCTGCTCTAATTCATCCCAAAGGTGTTCTATCGGGTTGAGGTCAGGACTCTGTGCAGGCCAGTCAAGTTCATCCACACCAGACTCTGTCATCCATGTCTTTATGGACCTTGCTTTGTGCACTGGTGCAAAGTCATGTTGGAAGAGGAAGGGGCCAGCTCCAAACTGTTCCCACAAAGGAAGACACAATATGACTTTAAGGGACACAATATGACTTTAAGGGAATAATACATTTAAAGAAAAAAACACTCATGCGACACCATTACTCGTCCAGTGTTTGTTTAATGTTGTAGTGTCGAATTAGGAAAAAAAATAAACAATTATTTTGCACTAACCTAGATGCTATTGAGTATAAAAAGATTCTGTTACAACAAATCCCAAATAAGAAAACAGTGGCGGAATCTTGAATACCACATAAGTGGGTTTTAAGAAGTAAATTTCTTCTTAAGGACGGCTGGTGAATGGGGCCCATTGTTCTCTCTGATGGTTAGAACTAGGTTACAGGCAGGGCCATCTGTTATTTGGTACTCCAGGCCTTCACAGCCTTTTCTGCTTTTGACTTGCTGTATGGACATAAACCTAGGGGTGTATTCCATCTATTCAAGGAGAGCTCGGAGGGCTGTCCAAGCACCAATAAAAATGAAATTCAGTACATCCTGGACAAAACTCCAAGTCAAATAGCACCAGAGAATTTGCTCCAGGCACAGGAAACTCTGCAGCACTGCTGTAACAGAGACGGACAATTTTCATCAGGAAATAAAGTGTTCCTGTTGGGCCCTCGTTTTCTGCTCACCAGGTCTCTGGGGCCATTTATGGTCACATGACAAATGAAGGATGTTCATGAGGTTCGTCTGGAGGACGCCTGTCACTGCCCTAAAACTCACAATGAGGCAATGAACTCTCTCTGTCTCTGGTGAAAATGGAGAGTAAAAAAAAGATCAGCGCAGACCGGCGATTACAAAATCATCCAAGCTTGACTTTGTCCTTTGTGATGAGCATTTCCCAAGAGGCCACAGAGTAAAAAAATCACCACAGATGTACCCAGAGGAATAGTACTTACTGCTTGCAGGGATGCCCACAATGCTTTATGAACATGTTGCTGCTCCTTTCTAGTTTATACGCTGCTACCTGCTAAGAGGAAATCTTCATCTGTTGTGACAGCTGGCAGCAGAATATACAGAACTTTGAAACCATCTTGGAAACAGTGGATGGTCTTTACATTACATGAGTGGTTGTTAACCTCCCCCTGCTGCCTGTAAGCAGGCTATTCGCTATAGTCTTGCCTTTCTTCTTGGAAATGATCTGTTAAGTAATTAAAATTTAATTTCCCATTCAAATGCCATAAGGGAAGAGTATCTGCAAAGTGTGCAAGAGATATCCAGCAGTCACCTGAGACACAAGCTCAGTGCTGCAGTATGCTCAGTACCGACTCACAGCATTTTGAAAGGAATACCTACACTGGCTTTTATAGTAGTGATGCAGCAAAGTATGCACAATAGGCAGATTCTCTGGTTGCCTCTTTGTGACAGAATCATTTGTTATCCTGTGTAACCATGTAAGTAGAGGAGGGATGCCCCTGCTACTGTCAAGGTTCACAGTTATATTCCCATTGGTGCCACCAGGATTAAACAGTCTGTTGTTGTCTTGTTGCTCTGGAATCTGTGTATCATTCATTGACTTGTTTTCTCAATATTCGTTCCCAAAGCCAAAATGAAAAAACACAAACACAAAGTCATTTTCTAATTTCTGATTTCGTGCAAATATGGAAAATGGAGAAATTGGATAACGGGGTTTCATTTTCATTTGCTGCAGGTTGAGTATTGTGGTCCAGCCAGCCATCTCTCGCAAATTTGTCAAATGACCCGCTCGTCGTTTTCGAGTGCACAAACAATTGCATATTTACGGTAATCACTGTGAAGCAGCTCTGAGGCAGACAGGAGATTTTCATCAGAACATCATCATCATAATGAAGAACATCATTAATTAACTCTTTGAGTGCCATTGACACATTTCGACGTCAAAGTGTTTTTTCAGCAGCGGGTCACCAAGCACAGTCTCACACAGCCTGTGAGTAATTTTGGGGCTTCTGGGAGATGTAGTCTGAGCATAAAGAGACGGTATACACCACAGAGCTCTAAGCAGGAAGCGGAGACGATCAAGATCAGAGAGTAAAACAAACAGAATCTGGACAAAAAGTGATGATTTTGGTGAAAGTGTCCTCTACTCTACCTCTGATAAAACAAGAATGGAACAAGGTAAAAACAAACATTTTTTTTCATGATGAAATAGAGAGTCTCTTCTTTCATTTGAGCTATTCAGTGTTTTCAGAGACATAGTACAAAATATTCTGTGGGTCTAGAAATATGACTCAAAATGGGCAGAAACGCTGGAACAAGACACTTCCTGTTTTAAAAAACAGCAGGCACTCAGTGAGTTAAACTTCTGGTATGGAGTAAATGCTCCTGGCATTTTTTTAATGTATTTTACTGTAAATATAAGTGACAGTATCTATAAATTAATGGCAACTTGTGGCAAATCGTAAGTTGTTTGAGAAAAGTCATTATTTTGTTTTTTTTAGTTTCGGTTTTGTTTTGAAAACCGAATGAAGGAGTGACACACAGATTGTCTGGCCCAGTATAAATGATTTGTGGTGAAGCAGATGTGTTTGCAGTTGACTCGTTCCTGTTTTATATATTGTTTATGACGTTCACAGTATTTAAAATCTGCATAATTAACAGTTAATGAGTCTGCTTTTTCCCGAGTGTGTTGGTGTGTATATGTTGATCATGACGTCTCAGGAGGGACTCTCCTCTGCCATCTTTGATTTCTGTTGTTTCTCTCTTACCTCTTATCTGCCCTTCGGCCTCTCTCCTCTCCTCTCCTCTCCTCCCCTCCTCTCTCTCCACTCCTTCTAGCACTTTCTTCCTCTCCTCAGGTGACAGGGTGATGGATTAAACCCAAATAAACTCGTTCATCTTTCAATTAGAGCCAGTGTTGAGGAGGTGCCAGCCATTATGAAGCTGTCTGGGAGACTGGGGGTGAGGCAGTGATGGAGAGAAGAAGGAAAAAAAGGGTGAGAGTGAGTTATGGGATTAGTATGAGAGACGGAGATAGAAAGATGTTTGTGAAAGACGGAGTGAGAAAGGAATAAAGATGGTGCTGTATGTGTTGGTAAAAGAACCTGATTGGTTGAGGGAGGAGATCCAACTATTAAAACATCACTCCTCTCAGCTCCCATGCCTGGCCGACCACCCACAGTCCAGCTCCCCACGTCATCGCCAGCCCAGCTTGTGCTTTTACGCAACATTGCCTTTCACTGATTTGATTTTTTTCCCTTCTATTGTTGTCGCTGTTTCTTATGAGTCTGATGAATTTGTTTTGAGTGGCTTAGTCATAGATGGAGGGCTTGTGGAGAGGCCGTCGCATATGCATGTAGGTGTAAAAGTGCAGTAAGCATCGAAAAATCTGTCCTCAAGTATGTGTGTTTAGTCTCACACAGTGCAGTGTGGGTGCATACGTATTCATTATAGTGTATAAATACATAATGTGTGTTTTATGTACAATAAAGTCTGTGTGTGCGTGGGCGCAAGGGAGGGAGAAGACAATGGTGTTTGAAGAGGCTGTCATGATTTTTCCTTCATTCTCTCAAAAAACAGTACTGGTTTGTTGGCATATTTTCATTTTTTCCATTCTACTTCTTCTTCAAGGGAATATTATGTACTGTAGGCACACAGGGACGAGTTCTAATGAATTTGAATGAGCGTCTCAATTTATTTTCCATGTTTTATTTATTTTTTCAGGGTTTGGGGAGTAAATTGAATCGACGGCGGTGATGCGTGCGCTAGTCAGGAGCAATATAGGGACCTGCTGTTCTGATTAAGTTCCTGTTATGGAGCCGTTCATTATTGATTTCATTTCTCCTCACTTCTCCTCCCTCTCACATTCACATTCACTCCATATCTCTTTCTTCTCGGCGGGTCTCTCCGTCTTTCTCTGCGCCTCTTACTCGTTCCCTCTTCTTCACTGCCGGCTCTCATTTAAAAGAAAACTCTTTATTTCAAACCTAATGCAAAAAGCATTTTTTGACTTCTAATCCCGCGCTTGTGTTTCGTTGTTTGACATTATAGTCGAGGCTTGCTTTGTTCTGAATGGAGCAAAATCCTGAATCGTGTTGTGCGTTTCTTTCGCTCCCTCAGATAAGTGGACTGAGACAACATCCGTGGTTTATTTACCAAGCAGTTAGATACAGAGCTCAAGTATTATTTGGTGAAAAACTAAATCAATTCTCACTCTGTGCTGTTGAGCTGTTGTGTGAAAGATCACAGCTCACTTTTAGGGGTGGGAAAAAATATTGATATGGCAAAATATCACGATACCTTTTCTTCTGATATAAAATCAATTTTTAATTTCTTAACTCTTTGAGTGCCAGCCGTTTTATAAAACAGAAAGTGCCTTGAGCCAGCGTTTTTGCCCATTTTGAGTCATATTTAAAGACCCACAGAATATTTTGTACTATGACTCTGAAAACACTGAATAGCTCAAATGAAAGAAGAGACTCTCTATTTCATCATGAAAAAAATGGGCTCCAGCCCCCCTGACCCTATGAGGATAAGAGGTATAAAATAGATTGATGGATATCCTGACTGCATCTCCCAGAAGCCCCAAAATTAGGGCTGTGGGAGGCCTCGATCGGCAACCTGCTGCAGAAAAAACACTTTGACGTTTATATACATTGATGGCACTCAAGCGTTTAAATGACGTCGAAATACGTCACTGGTACTTAATGAGTTAACGGTCTATATTCTAATGCACACTGGACAGAGCCACCTCAGGTCTAATGAGGGTAGATATTAGCAGCAATCCTCTGACATCATTCACCAACCTGCAAATAGAGGGTTTCGTTCTTCTTTGTTTGTGTTCACCTCCTCTGATAGATGTTAAATATTTTGTGAATCCACTGAATCTACCATTTCCATCTCTGATTGCAGTAATAGGTTGCAGGTGTAAGTGATGTGTCTTCCTCTCTCTGAAGAAGTACTACTCTCTCAAATAAATTTGTGTTTTCTTTAAGGAGGCTGCAGTTAAATCTATTTTTTTTTGAAGGATTAAAAAGTGCAGCAGTAAGAGGCCGGCAGCTGTGTGGAGACTGAGCTGTGGTGAGGAGACAAACTGAAGGCCTCCGTCTGCTGCTGTTATTATGACTAACTTCCTATAATCTGACCTCTGCATGAGTCAAGAGCCACCTCACAGAGAAAGGAATGCAGCGACAGGTTCCATGGAAAAATGAAGAGGGGAACCTGTTGTTTTAATGAGCGTCTGGCCTCTTCTTGCTGTGTGGGTGGCAGGTCGACCATAGCACGATGTTGTTTTTTCCTGGCTAGTAGTCTCACTTCCTGGGCTCTTTGCTGAAAGTGTGGTTGGATCATATAAAACTCTTACTCATATTTGAGATCATTTCAACACTTTATAAATTTTTATATTTATTTACCCAGTGCATTATATGTAGGCATTTTTGAGCTAATTTTAAAAGCAAAGTTTGAAATGTACTTTCTTTTGGCAGCATCTGCCTTTTAAAGGAACGACCCTGTCAAAATGTTGGCCTTCTTAACTCAAACTGTGAGAGAGTGAGAGCGGCCTGCTGAAACATCTGTGGTCTTGGCTGGGAATTAATGACCACGGATAGACTGGGATTAAGAATCCTGGATGTGAGCTCTGGGGTGGGGTGATGGAGAAGTTGGCTCAGGCTGGGGGGGTTGTGAGCTGTGGTGAGGTAGGGGTAAGGATGTGGGGATGGGAAAATGAGGACGCTAGAGGACTGGAGTTGAAAGTTCAGGATCGGTTGAGGAGAGATGGATATGTAAAGGGTGTGGTAAGTTTTGGGAAACTGGGGTTAAGAGCGCCTCCACCGCAAAACCACTGCTCTACTACAACAAAAAAAATCAAGGTCTGTAGCTATATCAGATGTTCCTGGCCCAGGTAGCAACACTGAACACTTTTATTTAATCTAAAATCAGAGATACAGTAAATGACTTTAATGCTAAATCAATATTTTTATAGTGTGGCTAAGGGAAAAGACGTGTTTCTGTTATGTGGAGGCTGTGGTGAAGCATGACTCCGGAGCTGGTTTAGAGCCTACAAATTGAGGTTTGTCCTCTTTTCAGGACCACAGTGGGAGACTGATGGTTTCTTTAGCCGAGGCCATATTGAATAGATAGATGGATTACATATAAGTTGGAATACAAAAGAATTTGGACTGAGCTACAACACATGAGCAGAGTCGGCTTCCCAGCTGGGAAGTGGGTCTTGGGATGAGAGTCATTTGATACTGTGTGACTCGAGGTCTCTCGCTCTCTCTCTCTGTCTCTCACACACACTTTGATGTGCACAAACTGCTTTTATGCAAAGCCAGTTACACTTTTGGGAAGATATTATAGACGATACGGAGCGCAAGATGACTCAGCCACCGGAATCCCAGAAAACCCACAGTGACTGGCTGGACTACAGAGAGAGAGAGAAGAAATATGAAAACCAAGGAGAAAGGGAGTCATCATGGGACTGTGACACTGGAAGAAATAATTGTTATTTCTGGGTATTAATGATTTTGACCTTATTCATGCTCCTATTAACACTTCATTAAAGTAAGTATCCAGCATTAGTCACCAATCAACACAACATAAATTCAAGATTACAACCAATGAACATCTCATTGGGTTTGTTTTTTAAGTCAATTGATGTTCTGTCAGATCTGTGTCGAGTTGACTGAGGCAGCATTAAAGTCTTTGTTTCAGCAAAACTCTGCTTGAAAATGTGGTTGACGGGGATAAAAAAAAATTAAGTTGGAACGAAAAAGTCCTTCCTCGGTTGTTTTGAGGTAAAGGCTGAATGCCAAAAGAAACATTAGCATCAATGAATATTTCATTACCTATCATGATTAACCGTGATAATTCTCTGCAGCTAAATTCCACAATTTCAAACAGCTGAGATTTGAGATGTTGTGCACCTGGTCTTTTCCTTTTTTCCATCATTTTATGAACCTTAATTTTACATTGTGTTTGTACAGTCTGTCCATAAGTATTGTATGGGAGTGTTTTTTTTTTTTCACTGGTCATTTCTCACAAGGTCTTAAGACCACAACTAATTTGAGAAGGATATATTAAGGATTGGATATCCATCATGTAACACTTGTAACACTGAGGTATTTTGTCTGTTGTCCTGCCAAGCTGACATGAAGGCGTCCAGAAACAGGCCTGGGACCAGCTTGAGACTGAAGTCTAATATGCTGCACTAACTCTGTTGTGAGATAGACACAAGGAAAGGAAATAAAGGGTCAGAAAGGAGGATATATAGCCTCAGTTTTAATGCATAGCATTGCTGGAAGTGTGCCTAACCATAAATTTAGAATTGGTTCTGTGAGCATTTGTCTATTCCTCCAATTATCCATCCTAGACGTCCAAAGAAACCCTCTACAAATGGTCTTTTTTTTGGTTTCTGAAGTTGGCTGTTTTCTACTGGCCCATTTTCTCAATATCACAGCTTCACAGGCTCGGGAGGTAAACAGAGACTCGAGTTATGAGTAAGCACTCGCTGTAACTGATGGTAATAAACTAATTTTTTATAGAGTGACACAGTTTTAATTTCAGTGAAAGCAGAAGTCCTTCATACTGTAAATTAGAAATACTTCCCATCAGTGGGTTTATTAGGCATATTTTAAAGTATTCTTAAGCCCCCCCAAATAATTTGATGTTGTTTTATCATTGTCATTATTATTTTTCCAAAGAGTGCAGACAAATTCAGTGGCCAGAAATAATCATATAACCTTGCATTATTCATAAATCACTTAAATACAGTCACCCCAACCTTTGCCCATTGTTGAAAAATGCACACTAAATTGCCCCCTTTGGAGGCAAAAACGTGCACTGAAGTGCTCCCTTGGAGCCAAAAATGCACATTAAAGCGCCCTATTGGGAGGCAAAAATGTGCATTGAAGTGCCCTCTTTGGAGGCTAAAATGTGTACTAAAATGCCCTCTTTGGAGGCTAAAAACGTGCACTAAAGTGCCCTCTTTGGAGGCTAAAACGTGTACTAAAATGCCCTTTTTGGAGGCTAAAAACGTGCACTAAAGTGCCCTCTTTGGAGGCTAAAACGTGTAATAAAATGCCCTTTTTTGAGGCTAAAAACGTGCACTAAAGTGCCCTCTTTGGAGGCTAAAAACGTGCACTAAAGTGCCCTCTTTGGAGGCTAAAACGTGTACTAAAATGCCCTATTTGGAGGCTAAAACGTGCACTAAATTGCCCCCTTTGGAGGCAAAAACGTGCACTGAAGTGCTCCCTTGGAGCCAAACATGCACATTAAAGTGCCCTATTGGGAGGCAAAAATGTGCATTGAAGTGCCCTCTTTGGAGGCTAAAACGTGTACTAAAATGCCCTCTTTGGAGGATAAAAACGTGGACTAAAGTGCCCTCTTTGGAGGCTAAAACGTGTACTAAGGTGCCCTCTTTGGAGGCTAAAAACGTGCACTAAAGTGCCCTCTTTGGAGGCTAAAACGTGTACTAAAATGCCCTATTTGGAGGCTAAAAACGTGCACTAAAGTGCTCTCTTTGGAGGCTAAAACGTGCACTAAAGTGCACTATTTGGAGGCTAAAACATGCACTAAAGTGCCCTCTTTGGAGGCTAAAACATGCACTAAAGTGCCCCCTTGGAGCCAAAAATGCACATTAAAGTGCCCTCTTTGGAGGATAAAACGTGCACTAAAGTGCCCTCTTTGGAGGCTAAAAACGTGCACTACAGTGCCCCCTTGGAGCCAAAAATGCACATTAAAGTGCCCTTATTGGAGACAAAAAATGAGCACTAAAGCTCTGTCTTGGGAGGCAAAAACACACCCTTTTTTTCAGACATAATTGGCCTCACCTGAGGGCCTTAAAACCTAGCGATGCCCCTGCTTCCCATCATGTGAAAAATGGATATGAATCACAGTAGAATGGCAGGTTCATGAAATGACCCCCCCCATCATGCCACCTGCAGTGACATACAGTACAAATGAGTTATGTTGGACGACGTAACAGGAGTCGGACTCTGTTTCGTCAGTCTGGCTTTTGGAGACAAGCAGAGGAGCAGAAAAGTGCTGACTCACCCTTGAGCTCCTGGTATCATGTACCTTCCAAACTTTCGCAGTGTTGCAGTGACCTTGAGTGTTGCAGAGTGGAGCGAGCCAGTGAGTGACTGTGGAAAATGAGGAGAGAGAGGGAGGGAGGGAGGGACCCCTCCAACCTGCTTCTCGACAGATAATCTGTCAACCCCCCGCTGGTCCCCAGACTCATGGTACATGCGGCATACACACATATATGCCAGGTAGAGCGCACACACACCTCTCACCAGCCGCCTACTCCTGCAGCACAGCTGAGTGTCTGACAGCGAGGTAGTTGGTGGAGGACTCACACCACCACCTCCTTTCCTCCTTCTTTCTTAACTCCATCCATCACACACACCACTTTCTTACTGTATCGTTCACTTCCTGCCTCCTCTCTCATACGTTATCTTTCATCTCTTTAATACCCATCCTCTCTTTCTTCCAGTGGAGTCCTTTTTCTCTCAGTTTATCATGTCTTTTATTTGTTTATGCCTCAACCTCCTGAGTTGGTTAAGGGGGGTGGGGGCTTAATCAGTGAAAAATGGCCACTGTAGAGAACACACACTGCTCTGTAATCTCAGTACAAGCTGGAACACTCTTGATTATATCAGCCCTGTGAAGTGTTGTAACAAACGTGAGACAAGGTTCCCTGGGAATGGCTGTCGTTAACAAATCCAAAATTGCAAACTATTGATTAGCTCGCTCACTTGTGCACATGCACGTGCACATGCATTTTTTGTTCCTCTTTTTCCTCTGTGATCTTGACACACATGTGCATCAAACTAGAGTGAGAAATGCGGCATTGGATAGATTGGTCAAAAAACACTGGACTTTTCCACCTGCTGTTTGTAACCTGTATAATATGTCACATGCAAACCGTCCGAGCTGTTGTATGAGGATACGTTGCATGCACAGAGTAGCTGCGCTCACATAGAAGACAGTGAGATAGAGGATCTTTCGAGGAACTTTTCTGGTGCGTTTCAGTGGATCATCATGTGCAGGCTGAGTTTTCATTTTACAGGGGAAATGGATACAGCAGTTAACTTATGTGTCATTTTTTTCCCTGAGTGGGTAGAGTGCAGAATGAGTCAGTGAGCTGACATTAACTGGCAATCCTGCAAAGTGCGCAAATGCATCGCTAAGCCTCGAGATGAGTCACTCCTCGCATCTAAGATGATAATTGCACTTACTGACTCAATTACCACATTCAGATTCAACTTATTTCCATGGTTTTCATGCAGAAGTTAGCAGACATGCTGTAGTCACAAAGACTGGGGTGCAGAGAGGTGCTAGTAAATAAGGGATGGATGGATTTAGTGGTGGTGCCCCCTACGCCACGTGTGATCATTTAGACCATTACTGGTTGTGCTGTTTGTTCTCGGTGTCTTTACGCCTCTCTCGTCCATCTTTCTGCCAACTTAATTTCCCTGCTATGTGACGGTTAGATTTATGGACGTGTCCCCCCGCTGAGCCTCCACAGGAGGTGGAGCAGCACAGATGTGATGAAACACTGTCCAGAATCCAAGAACTACAGTCGAGTTCCCAGTCTGTGCCAAGAGCCACGTGAACGTGGGTGGAGTGATGAGATGGTGTTGATGAAAGCAGCTGAAACTTCTGGAGATGCTGTGACTAAATTCAATTCAACATCTGTGGTGGGAGATGTCCAGTTGGTGATGATCGTCTTGCAAATGAGTAACAGGGTGGGGGTTGTCGATCGGACTGAATAATGCATCTTTGCACTGTGTAATGTAAAAGCTTAAAGGAATAGTTCCCCCACAAATTGTAGTTTTGTCATTATCAACTCATATTTACACTCCAAGTCCAAATGGCATGACATTTATTGTCCAAATCCAGCTTTTATTTCAAGTTACCCTTTTGATTATTAGAGATTACCTTTCATGGGCCTTTTAGTGGAATTTTGCAGCTATGATGTCATCAAATTGGTTTATCAATTTACAAAATGTTGACGTCATTTTAAATCTGACGTTTGTTTGCCATTGACGTAAAAAATACATCAAACAATCCATTTTTTCAGCAGTGGGTCGCTGGTTGCACTCTCACACAGCCTGTAGTAAATTTGGGACTTCTGGGAGATGTAGTCAGAGCATAAAGAGACGGTATACGCCACAGAGATCAAAACAGGAAGTGGAGACGATCGAGATTAGAGAACAAAACAAACAGAATGTGGACAAAAAGTGGTGATTTTGGTGAAAGTGTCCTCTACTCTACCTCTGATAAAACAAGAATGGAACAAGGTAAAAACAAACATTTTTTTCATGATGAAATAGAGAGTCTCTTTTTTTCATTTGAGATATTCAGTGTTTTCAGAGTCATAGTACAAAATATTCTGTGGGTCTAGAAATATGACTCAAAATGGGCAAAAACGCTGGAACAAGGCACTTTCTGTTTTATAAAACAGCTGGCACTCAGTGAGTTAAAAGTTGTGATTCACAGCATCAAAACAAAATTTTGCATCTATTTTATTATTATTTGCTTCCAGATATGCCATGATGTGCCATAAAATCATCTTTCAGGTCACAGCATATATATGTATGTTTGCATGTGGTATTTCAGTCCTTTGATTCAAGATTCTTTACTCTCATTATGCACGCTTAACAAAATGTTGTTGAGTCTCTCGGCTTTAATGAACACATAAATATGAAATAAAAATAAAGATATAAATGTAATTTATAATTTATAAAATATATTCACAGAGATAATATTTACAGCAGAAATGTAGTATGGAGAGATGATTTTGACCATACTACTCTCCTCCAGCGACAAAAACGCGCACTAAAGTTCCCTCTTTAGAGGCAAAAACATGCGCTGAAGTGCACAGTCTACCTACCTACAGTCCACCTGAGATGACTGTGATTTGGTTTAAAGAAATAGAAACAGGCCATTGCATTTTTATCCCCTTAAACCAGAGTGTTGATACATGGAGTCCGACCAACTCTACACTGATCAAAGATCCTGTGTATTTCAGTTATTTTGTGTGCTAAAGGTACATTTTATTCCATCTGTAATTAAGTGGGAAGTACGTTGACATTAATCGCTCTCAGATGCACGGTTTAGAAACTTGATTTAGCAGCATATTAAGCCCAATAATCACCAACATGGACCAAATAAAATCACAAAACAATTATCCATTTGTTTCACTCAGAGCTCTTCTTTAATGCATTGCAGTTTTACCGGCAGTGAAATGACAAATGTACAAAACACAGAGACAAAAAAGCGTGTTCACGTAAAATAACTTCTGAATTCATGCGACGTCTGACAAAACAAAAAAGCCATAGCTGTTGCTTAATGAAGCATTTCATTTCCATCATTGTTTCTACACCCCCACGGGATTTCAAAGCATCTTTTCACTGATGTATGTGAAGTGCAGCAGAGCTCTGTATCTACACAATTTCAGACAGAGAATGGGCTCATAATGAGAGTCACAATTTTCCTCTGCACAGGAATAACTGGTATAACTGTATATACTGTGTGTGTGTGTGAGAAACAGAGATAATTGAATGTAAGTGGTGCCTACCAACTGTGGTCATATTTCTCTGTGGTATTGAAACCTATGGAGATTTGAAAACTCATTTAGCCACACCACTTCAAAGAAAAGAAAATATTACGTAAAAGCTATGCTTCCTCCCCCCTCAGCTGGTGCTGTAAAGTGCACAAAGACCTGGCATGTGGAAAGTGAGTTAGAGCTGCCGTTTCACTGTATTCTCATGTGCTGTCACTGTGGATGTGAAGTCATGTTTGTATTCATACAAATTAGTGAGTCCATTGGAAAAACAGGAAGTTGTTGCCAGTCTGCGAAGATGAAAGGCGTTAGAGCTGTGTCCAGTGTTTCCTCCCTGGTGTGTTACACTGCAGTTCACAATGACAAAGACTGAAACGAACAGAGAAAACGCACGACTGTCGTTTCATGAGCTCTGTTTCACAACAGCATCAGAGAGAAAATCTTTCCTGAGATAATTGCAGCCAGGTCGGGAAGGTTCCAATGCAGAGCACTGCAGAAGGCGTGGAGTGGAGGTTATTTTGCAGTTAATCACAGCAGATGCAGTACAGTATTTTCACCTGATTTAGCTCAACTTAGAGTGCTGCACAAACAGAAAGAATACGAAATGCTACTAAGCTATGAATTTAGTTCACGGCTGAAAGTGAAAGTGGGGTCTAACAAATAAAACATGCTTTCGATCAAACGAGAATGGGAAAAATAAGTAAAATATTGAAATATTCAAAACATCAACTTCAGAGTTCCCACCATTTCTTAAAAGGTCATAGAATGTCTTAAATTAAAATCCAGGTAATTAAGGTCTTACATTGTCTTATATTTTTGAAATGGTGCAAGAACCCTGAATATACATACGTAGTATATAAATAAATGCATAGTATTAATGCGTATTGTTACTACATGCAAATATTAGTAGTTGACTCAATCCTGGTATAATTAACTAAAAGAAAAAGATTGATGCACTAATTAAATTACATTTTAATGATGTAAATGTCCTTCAAAAATGTTTAAAATCACATAGTTGATATGTTAATGCTGACATTTTTTGTTTAGCTTATTCTGCTGCAATAGAAAATATAAATGTGCCAAATGCCCTTTTGGATATATTTATTAAAAGTAAAAAAAAACAAACAAATGTGGATCAGGACATATGCTATAATTTATTGTTATGGAAAAGCTGATAGGTGAATTATAACACAGCATATTGGCCAGAAGACCTTCTATAATTAAAGTGGAAAGGATGGTGTTTTTTTTCATGCTAACGTGACAGAAGTGGCTGAAGGGGACAACTCTCCAAGTCTAATTAAACAAAGAACCGATTCATAATATGCCATGAAATATGTATTATGAGTCCCAGATATACACACTCCAAATTTCACCTCACATTATTGCTTGAGAGAGGCACAGCTAAAGAGTCTTTATTACACCTGCCAGGCCTCGCAGCCCAAATCACTTCCGATCTCTCCTTTTTTTTTTTTTTGTTTCTCGCAGCTGTTCATTCAAAATGGAGCTTCTATTTTTTCGTCCAGAATTTTTCGTATTTCTTGCGTTGACACTTTTTGAATCAAGGCTGCTGTCGTTTAATTTGAGGGCATCCAGTTTGTCAAATACTAATTTTGGATTGTACTCTTTACAGACTCGGGGATTGTAATAAAAGAGATTATTTTCAGAACTTCCTGTGATCAATAATCGCTGACTCAGTATGGAGTCCGACATGCAGGATGTCATCTCCAGGTTGCATATTAAAGCTTGGCGATTAAATGCCACAGCAGGACAAGGACAGTATAACTTAATGGCTCCTTTTTACTGCAGTTGTTAGGGCCTCGCCTCGGCCCCCAGTGAGCAATATCTTTATATTCAGCAACAAGGACGGTAGAGAAGGTAAAATATTGTTTTTCACAGATTTTTCTTTTAAAGTTAACAAGGGCAATGCATGAAATATTTTGTGTTAACAAGGGAGATGCTGTCCCCCGTTCAAATTGCCCCTCTCCTGGTAAAAGCCACCAGGGTATGGAGCAGAAGCCGTCGCTGTGAGGAATGAATGCCACTGAGTTAAGCTTGTTGAGTTTAATGGAGCAGGGAGGCTACAGTAGAAGTAATGGCCGAGGGTGAGCTCAGCTACAGGCCTATCTGGTACCAATAGGAGGGGAGAGGAAGGTTATACCCTGCAAGATGCTGCTATATTTCAACAACGACACACATAGTTTCACACTGAATACTGTATTTGGTTCTTATGGAGACAGAAATATCATGTGTGAATTTTAGTAATATCTGAACATTTATGATTTCTTGGCAGTACAACAGAGCAATGAGATACTGTATCGTAGGTAGTTGTCATATTATTATTATTGTCTTATTATTATTTTATGATTTCAACTCATGGGCTTTATCATGGTAGACATATTAGACAATGTTCTAATGATGATCAACAGTTATAGGCTGTGAAGAGTTACTCTTTAGGACCCTGGGGAGTGAGAGTTTGCCTTATGGTGTGTTCACTGGAAGTCAGAACTTGGAGCTCAGATCATCATAACCTCAAAGTTTAGCGCTCCCAGCTCTTCCAGCCTTACAGACGAACAACAAAACATGTAGCTACTGTTTACGTCAGTAGCAGATAGCATGAATTCTGGTTGTTAAGATTCATGGGAGGTTCTAATTTAAATTCTGACTTGGAGCTAGGAAATTCCGACATTTATGTATAACTCAAATGCATCATGAAGCTAAACACACACGCTGAGCTCTCAATGCAGCTGTAATGACATTAATGCTCTGTTTTACTGGCGATGTTTGTCTCCTTATGCTGGGAAAGTGGCACTATGAATCTGAAGGGGACATGTCCCCCCGTCCATAGTGACATCTGAGAGCATGGACACATTGGTATCAGAATTTAGCACCGAAAAATGATTCATTTTTTGATACCTGATAGGATCGGAGCTTTTCGGTCAACCGTTAACACCCATCATTAGCTGTTGATATTAAATGGTTTCTCTGGATTCTCTGGCTAATTTAGAGGCGATTGACATCTGGCTCTAATGTTATGGTAATGACAACTGGATGTTGCCTTTAGTCACCGATGGTTTATGCCTGTTTGATGGTGATATGGGGCAGGTGTTGCAGATGTTATGTGCGGGTTTATGTCTGAAGTAGTTTGTGTGTGTGTGTGTGTGTGAAGCAGCAATTGCTGATGTATTTGTGTGTATGGAAGAAGTAGATGGGGGATGAGGGAGCTATTAAAAATCAGTGCAGTGGGTAATTCTCGCAGGCACCTTCACAATCCTGTTAAGAGCTGCACACACAACACGGCTGCAGAAATGATCAGCATATATGTTGAGAATCGCTCATTTTCTTAATCTCTCATATTCATATAGTAAACAATCCCCTCGGCCCACTGTAGCTATGGAAACACTAGCTGCTGCAGGCCCCTCGTACGGCCACACCGTGCTATACTATAGTTATCCCTGCCAAGTATTGAGGCAGGCAGACTGCTGTCATACATTGCTGCAAGAGCCATAAAGGCTCCTGTCATACAATCTAGCAGATCCATAAGCCCCAGGGCTTGATGTCACAGAGTAATGCATGTCTAGCTGTGAAAACACTGACTTCGAGGCGAGCCATGTAACTTGCTTTGGCAGGGTGAACAAAGCGGAGTGGTGCTGCTAATAGTCTGAACAGAAGGGTTTTCACAGGACTCGGCTGACCGGGTGCCGAGTGACTGCGGTGTGGCTCGGCACTCCTCAAGCTCTGGAAATTCTGAGGAGAGAAAGTGGGAAAGTTACATGCTGTTGCGTTATAATAACAATCACTCTGAGAAAAGTTCTGCTGATTTTGTTGCATTGGCCTGCGGGCATGTATTCAAAGGAGAGGTTTAGGTGCTGAGTGATTGTGCTGCAGTTTAGTGCTCCAGCTACATGTAGACTGAATGCAAAATGTAAATCTTGGCAGTTTTTATATGATTATATGTATCATTAATTTAATGGGCGGATCCATGTTCAGTTAATTTTTTTTGCAAACACCCACTCAGCAATTGCAAAAGCAGTCACATGTTGCCAGAGTAAGCTAAACAAAGATAACGATTAATATTAAAAAGGTTGGAAATAACAGAAATGAGGTAAAACATCTGTGGATGGGAGCAACAGAAAAATATATTTTAGGCACCTGAATAAAAATCAATACCAAGTGTATGATATATTTAGAATATTCTCACCGTTTCCTCTGATGCAGAAATGAAGCGATTACACTGTCTTCAGTTCCACTGAACCAGACTCCATTCATAAAAACAGTTATTTTACCTCACAGAATAGGCTGTCGTTTGTGTTATTGTGTGATCTTCAGGTTCCTAATTAACATAACATCTACACAGTAGTACGTTTCTTAACTTCTGCTATTTAAGTTACCTTATGTAATGTTAATACACTGACTAAGGGTGTATATGTATGTGCTGTACATTTATCAGTGTCATCGTACAGAAAGCTCAATCAGGTTATGTGGAAAAATATCAATTTGGTGCAAAAACACAAAAAAACATACTTTGACCAAAATATGGATGTTCAGATTTGAATACAGACTTACTGCTAGGAAGCTACAGAATCCCGTTCAAATTAAGTGGGAGCCAATGGGAGCTGAGCTCCCACAAGGGGGGGTATGAGCTCCCATGAAGGCAGTAAAATCCTGCACCTGTGGGGTTTTTGACTATCATTCATTATTTTAATTGCAAATACATTTTTCTGACTTAAAACGAACATGGTTTCCAAAAGAACTACTAACACCAAGTTTATTTTTTGTGGAACCATTTCTGAACCCCCTCCCCCTCTCTATTTAGTACAATGGTTCAGTCCAGGCTGCCTGTAGAGCGCTAACAGATAGCAACTTAGCTAGTAGAGGAGGAGATGACAGGATGTAGAAAAAGACTCAAAAGAAAAGTAAAAAAGTTCAGACAGGAGAAAGAAGTGAAGGGTCGACAGTTTGTCACCAGTTCTTTCATAGGTAAGGTGGGTCTGTTAGTGGTTCATGTGATGGAAAGTTATGGAACATTAGCCTGTTAGCTATTCCTAGCTTTGTCCATAGTTTATAAGCTAGCTCACTTTTCTCCACATATTAGCTCATATTTCTGAAGAAAACTCTGGATTTATTCATTCAGTGCTTCCTCTACCAAGTAACTGTCATGTTGTTCTTTTCACAAATATGGGAATTATAGTCAAAAATACCATTAAAATGCATAGTTTATGTAAAACAGTATTAAATTTTAGAGACCCACACAAAAGCTCAGATTACAATTCAAACCCTGTACAGAATGATATGAAAACCAAAAAAAATTGAACCCACGCTCTGATCAGATCGAGATCCCTTTTGTATGAGACCAAAGTACAGAAGGTACTGCTGAATTTGAGAAGAAATGTAATTTAATATCTACCTAGAATGAATGACTGCCGATCACATGTTGTTCTCCTCTTGTTGAGTCTGATATATTTCGATCCTATAATGAAAGGCAGAGCACAGAGAACTGCGTCAGATTTCAAGGTGGAATGGCTTACCTGGCATGGTGCTATAATGTACAAGGAAACATCTGTTTTTAGTCTCACCCATCTTAACATCATAGCAGTATGCAGTTACATGAATCTGAAGGAACAGAATTTGGCATTGTCTCTCTATGGTCACAGCTTTCCAAGTTTGCGTCTATGGAGTCCAGTTCGCTAGGTGGAGTATATTTTCAGGGTCAAGATTTGGGTGGTGAATGACTTAAATGTTATTGTTGAACCTCGAGAGATTGCATCTAATGTGTAGATTCACACAAGTACAGTGAATAATGATTACATTACAGTGTCACAGCCACGGCACTGCCAGTACAAATAATATAAACATTTCATAGTTTCGCGCTAGGTTGTGACGGGTGTTGTTCTGATGGAGCCTTTGTGTTCCAGGATGTGGCGCATTGCTTCCAAATGCAGGCAATAACATTAGCAAGAAGAACATTAGGTTGTTAAGGTGCATGTGCCAGAATGTAATAGTTATTTTGGGCATCAATTTAAGCTTTGATCTGGAATACAATCCCTTTGACTAGAGTACTAGCACAGTGATGTTTAGTCCACGGTGCTCCACATAATTAGCAGTGATGATACTGGCCTTTGATGAGGCCTGATGAGATGTAGTGAAATCCTTCATGCATTGTAATATTTTGTGGTGTGCAACAGTGTGGGCGTTGAGCGAATTAACACCATGAATATGGATGTTGGGTGAGCATCATGAGAGTAAATGTGCTTACTCTATTGATTAAATCTCCCATCAGTCACCTAGCAGCATGGTCCCCATTCTCTCTCTCTCTCTCTCTCTCTCTCTCTCATCTCTCTCTCTCTCATCGCTCTACTCATCTCTGTCAAGGCGAGCTCAGTGGAGTGGTTAAATTGTCCATAGCGCGTAAACGCTCGTTTATAAAACCCGACAGACGTGGCGGTCGTTTGCTGAAATTAATTACCCCTTGGAGCCACAGCAAGTATGGGCCCTCGTCAGTCAGTCACGGTCCACCACCTCCTAGGCTCTGTACCTGCAGAGACAGAGGGGAAGAAAGCCAGGGAGAGTGACATGAGGTGTGCAACAATTAACTTGCTTTGAAAGAAAGGGGTGAATATATATATATATATATATGTAGAGGAAATATCTCTTCAGGGTAGCAAACAGGCGTCCAGAAAACAACAGAAGTGTAAGTCATAAAAGAGTTCAGAACACAGTCTGGGTTATTACTCCAATTTACACAATTTTTAGCCGTGAAATATCACTACTCTCTCATATTTTGCATGAGCAAAAGATCCGCGGGGAGTTTTGCGCTGACGCAGCCCAAGACGATAATGCGATGCACGCCACGGTGACATCAAACTAATCAGAATGTATTCATCTTCAACTGGAGTAACTTAATAAACTTCAGCACTATCTGATGCAACACTTCTCTAACATTAATAAAAGCTTCATCTCCTGTGTGATTTGCATAATTGTTCAAATGAATCTGCTAACGTGCTGCTTTTTTTTTCTTTTTTAATAAAGTGATGATTTGTGTTAAAGTGAGCTGTGGTTTGCTGTTGAGAGGAGGGAGCAGAAAGCAGGATGGGAGGAGCGGGATTTGCAAAGAGCCTAAGGTGATTTGTCACCGTTTTGATTCAGTCGTGTAATTAAGCGATCACTGTTGTACAAGGGGGTTATTGGTTTGAAGTGATTTTTCATATGGCTTCATGGCTGCAGAATGTGTTCCTCATATTGTGTAATTTAATATCTCCCTCTTCTTGTCTGCCTATCTCATTGACTGAGACACCGACACGTTTCCATTAATCTATTTATTGTCGGTGTCCATTACGAACTCTGTGCAATACATTTCAATTCCTTGGATATCACTTCTGCTGACTGTCATTGCCACAGGCCGAATGTGTGTCATGAAATAGTATCACTAGGTGCTTAATTCAGAAATATTTTGGTTATTTTTGGTGGTTCATGTATGATGTAGCTCTTGCTTGAGTGCTGCTTCTTAAAGCCAATACCAGCTGCTGTGTGCTCTTCTTTTCTGTTGCTCTTCCTGAGGTTTCTATTATTTCTTTTTCCCCGTTAAATTTTTTTTTTTCGGGACTTTTGTAAAGTACAGAGAGTGTTACATCAGTTTTGACACCATTGTTTTGATACTGGTTCCAGAATGAAAATTTTTTTGGATACCTCAATAAATTATTTTTGTGTAATTTAGGCTTTAATCATGGTCATCATCAATATTATTATTAGTAGTAGTAGTATTATCAACTCAGTAAGTTATTTTTTTGGTAATTTGGGCTTTATCGTGGTAGACATACTAGACAATGGTCTGATGATGATCAACAGTTACAGGCTGGGACCACTTACTCTTTAGGACCCTGGGGAGTGAGAGTTTGTCTGGAAGTCAGAACTTGGAGCTCAGATCATCTTAACCTCAGTTTAGCGCTCCCAGCTCTTCCAGCCTTACAGATGAACAACAAAACATGTAGCTACTGATTACGTCAGTAGCAGATAGCATGAATTCTGTGTCTGGTTGGTGAGGTTAATCCAGCTTTCCGAGGTGGAGATCTGACGTCATGGGGGGGGGAGGGGGGTTGTTGGTTGTTGTCATTTTTTTTTTTAGCATTGCAATCTTGTTTTTCTGCAGCCAGAATGAACTATTTGAGTGTCTTTGACGGATTTCGACGTCAAAGTGTTTTTTTGGCGGCGGGTCGCCGATCGCTGTCTCCCACAACCTTTGAGTAATTTTGGGGCTTCTGGGAGATGTAGTCGGAGCATAAAGAGACGGCAAAAACGTTGGCACAAGGCACTTTCTCTTTTATAAAACGGCTGGCACTCAATGAGTTAATGATTTCAGTTCTTTGACATTTAAATATCTATGGAAATATGCCTTAGTTTCAACCTGAATTCTTCATATTTGACATTGTGGATCAAAGAAACTCAAAACAGTTTATTCTACATCCTGTGCAGTCTCTGTGTTTGTATCTCAGGGGACTCGCAAAGAGACAAATTCCCTCATGCTGTGTGGCAATTGGATGTAATAGTCCATTTACCACTGTAAATCTGCTGTGTTCAAATACCCCAGAGTGAGGGTGTGTGAGACGATATCCTGGCCTGTGTTTTCCTTGAAAACCGACCAGAGCGGCTCCTGTAAAATAGGACTATCCTCATCATGACCTCTTCTGTTTTCCCACCTGTATCTAAGCTTAAGATGTGAGGCTTTCACTGCTCTGTGTTTGTTATACATCTGGTGGTCAGCCATGAGAGGGTCACAGCATGGCCTTTCCTGCTCCATTTGAAAACTGCTTTGATGACCGGGGCTTTAAGGACACACAGTGTCAATGAAAGCACTTTGATATTTTGCTCCAGCTGTCAGTTGTTTTTTTTTTTTTTTTGTCTGGTATTTTAGTAGGACATGGAAAATATTGTCCCTCCTGAGAAGAAGGTCCTTTTTACAAAGAAAAGCAGATGCAGCAGAGCAAATACATATTCAGTCTTTAGAAACAATTAAGCGGTTAGATTGTGCTTAAGACATAATAGAAGTCTGTTTGATATTAGAAGGAATGCAATTAGCCCGTGTGTATTTACCACCGTCATTATGTCTGTCTTGTCACTCGACAAGGTAATTAGGAAGCTTTATTATGGGCAGAGTATGCAGTGAGATGTAAAGATTGCTCCTCTCATAATGGGACTGTACTGTTGGAAGAATCAATTCTCTCTCTTTGTTTTCCCAAACTGCAGTGTCAGCAGAATCTTAATTTCTATGGAAACTATTTGTACATAGCAGGGCCACACTCACACCTGATGCCAACCCTCTGTCATTTGAATTGCACACATAGTGCCGTTGAATGTATACCCATCCTCCATCAAACTGCTGTGAAAACCCATCTGACTGCACCTTCCTCACCTACAAACGCAACACAATCGATACAGTGTGCTTTTACTAGCAGCATGCTGATATATTTCACTGTGAAGATCAGGCTGGAATTACTGCAAAATGAGCTCATGCACCAACTCCTCTGCCATCTACAGCAGAGGAGTGTAACAGGTTAGGTTAAGTCACTGAGTGGGAACCCCAGGATAGATAAACCAAGCTCCGATCCTATCAGGTATCAAAAAATGAATCATTTTTTCGGTGCCAAATTCCTATACCTAAGCGTCTCTGAACCATGCTCTCAGATGTACACAGATCTTTCCCAGCATACGGAGACAAACATTGACGCTAAAACAGAGGATTAATGTCATTGCAGCAGCATTTAGTGGCCAGCGTTTGTGTTCGGTGCGTTCACTTGTATGTGAATGTCGGAATTTCCATGCTCCAAGTCAGAATTTAAATCAGAACCCTTTAAAAAAAATAATAAAACACATTATAACTGATAAATGATAGAAATGAATGACCTATAATCCAGTAGATAACAAACCTCACTCTCCATCAGTGACATTATGATTCATCCATGAAGGAAAAACAAGCTAAAATAGAATAAGACAGGAATAAACTACAAGAATAAACGTTACAGTGCGATCGAAATTAATAAAAAGCAGCAGCAAACAGACAGCAGAAATTTAATATTAGCAGTATGATTAAAAGGGCTATGATGAAATTTTTGTACAGGCATTCTGTTCAAAATCCCCAGAGGATGAACCTTTCTGGCTACTGTGAGCCACTGACTTCTCCTATAGCATCACTGTAAGAGTACCTGAAGCTCTTTGACAACTGTAGATGATTGCCATGAAATTCAATACAGACATTCATTATCAGATTCATATTTTTTAGATACTTTGTTTACTGTAAGCAAACATTATCAAGCTCACTAAGAGGGTAAACATGGAAAACATTATACACAGTACACACTTTGTGGGTGGCAGAGAATGTCTGCCACTGTTAATGTATAATAATTATCAACATAAAACGTGCCACCTCAAGGTTAGTCGGGTGACTTTTAAAAATTAAAGCCATGAGAAATATGTACAGATAAATAATAAAGAATATAATATCCATTCGCTATGCACAGCTTAACATGCTAACTATATAGAAATGACAGAATGTGAGGTGTGCAGTACACTTTCAGTCTGTTTTATAAATAGACAAAATTTTCACACAGTTAATAAGACGGTGCAGATAATAAAAAATGAGGTCCCATCTCGCCTCCAGGCATGGTGTTATAGGTTATGACTCAGAGGGCAGTTACACACCGGTGATGAGGCAAAAATGATGTGATTAAACCTAAAAACACTGTCATCATCAGTAGTGCACATAATGTTTTTGTCTGCCTCAAACAAACATGCTTCATATTTTTGTTAGGGATCAGTCAAACCAACAGAGATGCCACCCGTCAAAATGTTTTTGGGATTTTATGATGAAATATTGTGTCGTAATCTTAATTTTACTCAGCAGCTTTCTATATGCTGCATTAGGATATGATTTGTTGTGCAAAAACATGGTTCCATGTGTCCTGGAAAACCTGGAAAATGATTGACCAGTTTTCCAGTCATGGAAAATGAGGAAAAAAAAACTCAAATGTCCTTGAAAATCATTTACCCTCCCCATGCCTTGTGAGCGAATGCAAACGAAGTAAAGGTTACTTTAACGTTTGCATAAATATTTTTCCAGGATAACTTAACCATTTCCAGGTCATTTGACCTTTTTTCTCATTTCCCATGTTTTCTATGACTGGAAAATTGGTCAGTAGTTTTTTCCAGGACGGTTTTTGCTATCAGAAAAAATCCATCATTTTCTGAAAGATGAGATGTTCAGCTTTATCGCCAGTATGGTGTCATTTTAGTCATTTCATTACTGTCTCTCCTGGAAGCCGGCAAAGCAACATCTTTGTTCCCTGTGCTAAAAAACATCTGTATATAGCTTCTATTTTGTGGCTGATTTTTGCACATTTAGAGACAAAGACTCACAACATTGTTTCGTATATAGTTTTCATACTTTTCAAATTTAAATTTCAACATGCAAAATCTGTTATTCCTGTTCAGTTGCATTTTTTTTTTTTTGTCCCCGAATGAAATTGAAACCATGTTCGTTTTTTGTCATTTTAAACTGTTATTACACTGTTATAACATGCAGTAAATTGCCAGGTAAAAAAAGGTACAGACAGAAATTTTGGGGCTCAGATGGTAAAGGGTTAATCACCCCACTAGAAGTGAAAGTCTAATCTTACAGGAGTTTTTTGTGTTTGCATTCTGTTCTCACACCTCTCTTTCCACTGAAGTGGACTTGCATTGTCTGCCAACTCTTGTCTCCTTCATGCACAGCTGCAGTCAGAGGGCAGAGCAGTCTTTTCATGCATGGCTCACTGTGCTTATGTAAGAGCACTACTTAAACCTGGTTACATCACGTAACAGGCAGCACTGTGTCAGTGGGTCACTGTGCCACACCACCACTCAGCTACATGCTCACTATGTTGGGCCTTTTTTTCTGAGACATTTTGATTCAATAATAACCAAGATAAATGGAAAATATGACTCAGTTTTGAGGAATCTGAAGACTTTTATGATATTTGCCAGTGTTGCGCCTGCAGAGTGCCAGTAGGGGGGGCCTCTCTGTTTCCAAATTTCAATTCTCGTGTATCCTCTTGTCACCCTTCACCCCAGCTCCTGCTCCTCATCCTCCCTCCCCAACTCCTCCCTTCTGCCAGATGAACAGCCCGTCTCTGTCTCTCTGTTTTCCCTCACACACACACACACACACGCTCACCCCAGGGCTTGAAGGAGGGCAGGACCAACCACTCCCACTGTTCTATAGTTCCATGAAAAACACAGAGGGCGAGAGACACAGACGCAAGAGAGGAAGAGAGAGAGGGAGGGAGGAGCGTCGCTGCGCTGAAGCCGAGCCCCTCTATGCCTCAGCACGCAGAGTGGAGCAGACGGCAACAGCCACACAAACACCACCACCTCCACCACCTCCTCCACCACCACACACAGTGACGGCTGCCAGGCGCAGTGGGAAGCGAGGGAATCGCAGAGGGGAAGAGAAGAAAAGAGTTGGAGGAGGCACCTTGTGGATCAGAGGGGATTTTCCTCTGTGTGAGTGTGCGCCTGGATAGGACTGTCTGCTTCTTCCTGAGCGAGAGGAGTTTTTAACCGATCCTTTTTTTTCTTTTTTTTTTGCTCATCCTCCACACCGGGCTCCAGCGTTATCTACCTATCTGTCCCTGGAGCTTAACAAAAGAGGGAGGGAGTGAGAAGAAAGGCAGTCACAGCTTCAGCTCCAGCTCCAGACCACCCTCTCTCCTCCTCTTCGTCCTCCTCCTCCTCCTCCTCTTCCTCCTCTCTCTCTCCGGCTCCTCATCCATGTGTGAGTTCGTCGCTGATCCCGCTGTCTTTTGAGGATAGCGCGTGTTCTCCAGGATACAGCCGAGCTCCCGGTGGGATCAGGGTCTCGTCTGGTGTGAGAGCGAGGGAACAAGGACGAGACGAACGGATACACAGGAAGAGAGAAAGAGACGGAGAGTACGAGACGCCGGAAAGCAAATTGAAAGGCATGTTCAGGGCAGCAGAGAAGAAGAGTGGGTCTGATATTTAGAGCAAGAGTGCAAGGAACCGGCATCCGGAGCCCATCCATTCCTCCCTCCTCCTCCTCATCCTCACCCTCTTCTTCTTCTTTCTCCTTTTACCCTCTCTGTGTCCTGCTCTTCAATTCCTTCTATTGTTCCCTGTGTTGCCTCCTACCATCCTTTGCCATCTCTTCTCAGACCTCTCCCTCCTTTTTGAGGTTTCCTGTGAGCTCCCAGACAAGTAGACAGACTAAAATCCCAAGTCCTATCTGTCCCGTCCTGCATCCTCCTCCTCATTTGAAGGATCCAGGCCAGCTCCTCGGAGTGATCGCTTCTATCTCCAGCCTCCAGGACCTTCAATTGGATTCCAGCTACATGGGAAAACGTTTGGAGCAGCAGCCAATGTACCCCCACTACACCTACTACTACCCCCACTATCTCCAGACCAAGGTAGGACGGCCAGCGTGGTTGACCTATTTTACCCCTCTGAATTAAGGAATAAAGCTCCTTGTCATTGCAAATGCACATCAGCATTCATTTATATGTTCATTTTAATTATGTTGTGATAGACAGTTTGCTAAATGGCACCATGTCCCCTCTTCCCATCTGTCTCAGAGCAGAGAGATATTGGTGTCTCTCAGCTTTGTCGTCCACACTGAGTGCTTGACCTCATCCTCCTCTTTCCTGACCCCACCAGTTCAAGTTCAAGTGCAGGGCATGAGGCCCAGCCTTCCCTCAGTCCTTATTTTCTCTTCCACATCCCCATACACCCACGATACCATGTTGCAGCTGTGATTGATGGGACCTGGTACACTTCTCCGATTAGCATGAGGATAAGAAACCCAGCTTTTTTTTTTTTCTTTGTTCGCTCACTTTTATTCCCACACTGTTACTCATAGCATGCATGCACAGATCCTCTCTGAGTCCTCTACCACCATGAAGAGGAAAATGGATTGCCATGGCCTGATCGATGGCTCCTGCATCATATCGCCCAGCCCGCCGTTCCCTTTGTCTTCTGTGATTCATTTGTTTTTCTTTCCTGCGATAGTAAGTGTGAGGAGTTGGCAGGTTTGCTGCAATATTTAGTAAATGCGTACATGTCAGCAGGCGAGAGAGATGGAGAGAGATGCAAAGATAAAAGTGTAGGAGTGGGATGCGATGAGAATAGAGAGATCATGTTTCTGGGTGGACACAGTGTGGGAAGAACAGGTACGAAAATGATTGTTCCACTGTTAAAAATAGTTTGAACTTTGAACTTAACAGACTGCATGATGAATTTGCAGGCCTATAGCAACTAATACAATAGTGAAGTCCTACACACTGTTAAATGAACCAACAAACACATGAGAAGAATTGTCTTAATCAAGTTTTTTGTCCTAGATTCAAATCCAGATGTTTCAAATACAGAACATCCACATAATTTCCAATCTGATAGTTACATTTCTGGTCTTTAGGTAGCTGCATAGTGCACACAACACACCTGAAAGCACTGAAATATCTCGCCACAAAATTATAAATACCTCTTTTAATTCCTACTACTGGCCAAAAAGTCCGAACAACCTAAAAATAACATTCAAATGAATAAAGTTGCTGTGGTGAAAGAAGCTGTTACTGACACAAAATAGGTGGCTTTGTTTGGCTGCTTTCATTTAATTTGATTTTTTTTCCTATTCAGAATAGTTCCTCATTGAAGTTTTTTAACAGCTTTTTTGGTCAGATCATCTCAGGGCATCTGTTGATGGACGTGTTCTAGTTTTGGCATAATTATACTATTATCGTTCACTTTTTGATGAAATTATCTTTTCACTGATTAACTCATTGAGTGCCAGCCCTTTTATAAAACAGAAAGTGGCCATTTTGAGTCATATATCAAGACCCACAGAATATTTTGTACTATGTCTCTGAAAACACTGAATAGTTCAAATGAAAGAAGAGACTCTCTATTTCATCATGAAAAAAATGTTTGTTTTTATCTTGTTCCATTCTTGTTTTATCAGAGGTAGAGTAGAGGACACCAAAATCACCACTTTTTGTCCAGATTCTGTTTGTTTTGCTCTCTAATCTCCATCGTCTCCACTTCCTGCCGCAATCTCTGTGGCGTATACTCTTTCATGTTCCAACTAAGTATCCCAGAAGCCCCAAAATTACTCACAGGGTGCGTCAGAGCACCCTCCGACAAAACACTGACTTATATTTACGTCACTGGCACTCAGGTGTTGGCTTTTAACTCTATAAGTGCCATTGAAGTATTTACACGTCAAAGTGGGCACTCTCACACAGCCTGTGAGTAATGTTGGGGCTTCTGGGAGATGTAGTCAGAACATAAAGAGACGGTATACACCACAGAGATCAAAACAGGAAGTGGAGACGATCGAGATGAGAGAGCAAAACAAACAGAATCTGGACAAAAAATGGTGATTTTTTTAAAGTGTCCTCTACCTTTGATACATTTTTTTCGTGATGAAATAGAGAGTCTCTTCTTTCATTTGAGCTATTCAGTGTTTTCAGAGACATAGTACAAAATATTCTGTGGGTCTAGAAATATGACTCAAAATGGGCAAAAACACTGGCACAAGACACTTTCTCTTTTATAAAACGAATGGCACTCAATGAGTTAAGTGTTAAGCTCAGTCAAGCACACAATAACAAAAATGTAGTATTTAATTCTTTGTCTTATACACATTGACAGCTGCAGGTCTTCAGCTTTAGTTCACAAAATAAGATTAATAGTTCCAATTAACCGCAAGATATACTTGCAGATGACTCGTGCAGATTGCAGCACGTCAACATTACCAACCTATCCGCTCATCTCGGAGCTGCAAACGCTCACATCTGGACGCTGTCTGATGTTTTTAGAATGTGCTCAAGATGAGCAAACAGAAGCTGGAAAATGTTTATTAATGCTCATCTGTGATTTGGTTGTAATGAACATCTCCAACAACGAGCACAGCTTTTTGTTTTCTAATCTGGAAGAGTAAATGCATGTGAGCCACTGGATAATGCAAACCGTGCTGTTTCTAAATTTCCTTTTAACGATAAAAAAAAACTCCATATATGTGGAAATTGCCTCTTGGAAAAGTGTGCTTTTGTTTAATACATTTTTATTCCAGAACAGAATTAAAGTGACAAAAACACAATTCATCTTCTCAATAAATTCAATTTTATTGACAAATCATGCACAAACGTGCAGCATTAATGTGGTTGCATTAATACTGCATACTTAAAATATGGTTGTGATTGCATCATAATGAACTTAAAAGGGAATCTTATTTAATCATCTAGCAGTAACACAGGAGCAGCTTTTCTAATCAGCCTGTCAGTGAATCAAGCAGCATCCTGTTTAATTCACTGTGTGATTTGTGGGTTTATTACACCAGATATTACGCTGTATGCACACGTACGTGATATTAACCTCAACATTTGATGCGTGGTTGTCACGCAGTTTTATACGTGTGCAGATGTCACCGTGTCACACCGCTGTGTCTTCTTCTATGATTTATCTCTATCAGTTCAAGGTCATCTAATTTCTCTGAAGTATCTGCAACAGGCATCTGGCCCAGACCATCGCTTCATTCCTTCCACTCCATCCATCCCTCTGCTGTCAAGGTCAAATCAAATTGGATCCTACCCTCCCCAGTGTTTCCTGTCGACTGTGCCCACATGTGTGTGTTCGCATATCTATCCATATATGAATAAAACCTGCGTCTCTATGTCAGCTTTGTATCCGTGACTTAACATGAGCCTGGAACTTTGTCCGTCAATGCGTGGACTGAATATATTTGTCCATTTTTTTGTGCCCTGTAAGTCTGTAAGTGTGTGTATCCTGTGTGTGTGTGTGTGTGTGTGTGTGTGTGTGTGTGTGTGAGAGAAGCATCTGAACAGTGACTCCCCTGCCTGACCTCTTCTCGGTGCAGCTTGCTGTCATTAAAGCTATAGTGGGTCCCAGAGGAACAGGTCTGTGTGTGTGTGTGTGTGTGTGTGTCATAGAAAAGCTTGGTTATACATCTATATGGACCTTGACAACAACCCAGTATCTGATCTGCCCGGTTGCTCTCTGACTTCACATATGAAGAGTGTGTCTGTGGATGTGAATGAAGATGTGCAGGTGGTCTGAAAAATAGTAACTAGTTACAGTTACTTCATTCAAAAAGTAACTCAATTACTTTGTTGATTATTTGCACCAACAAGTAACGTGTTACTGTTAAAAGAACCTTTTAGTTCCTCTTTAGGATTCTGGGGAGTGAGAGTTTGTCTTACGGTGTATTCACTGGAAGTCAGAACTTGGAGCTCAGATCATCATAACCTCAAAGTTTAGTGCTCCCAGCTCTTCCAGCCTTACAGACGAACAACAAAACATGTAGCTACTGTTTACAGCAGTAGCAGATAGCATGAATTGAGTTGGAGATCCGACTTCACGGGGGTTTTATTTAAATTCTTACTTGACCTTGGAAATTCCGACATTCTTGTACAAGTGAATGCACCATGAGTTGAATCACTCAAACTCCAGGCTCCCAGTGCTGCTGCAATGACATTAGTCTTATGTTATACCGGCAATGTTTGTCTCCTTATGCTGGAAAGTGGGGGGACGGATCAGTGTCTCTATGAATCTGAAGGGGACATGTCCCCTGTCCCTAGAGCCATCTGAATTCATCAATCAGGAAATCATTTACCAAGTAATCGACGAATGCACCATTTTGTAACGGTAACTGCGTTTATTTATTTTAAAAGTACTGGTTTTCTTTGTGTATAATGGGCAGGAGCAGAGAAAATCTTACCGGTTACGTCCCACCCGTCCTCTCTTTCTCGTTTGCTGATTGGATTGGAGATGTAAATGGCTTCTTATTAATCTTGATTCCAGCGAGTGGAGGCTCTCCTCCTGTGGAAATCAATCACATCTGTGTGTATATGTGCGCTGCCTTCACAACCTCACAATCGCAATCTTTGAGTACAAGACACTTCATCAAAAAGCACACACTTGCACCACCTTCACACAAAGGCAGTTATGAAATGACTAGCTTAAACTAACAATGCTTAGCCGGATGACAAAGTGTGCGTAAATGTGCGGCTATTAAACAGAGAATTGCTCTTGCTCTGCCTCCATAATGGGCTTTAGGTTCAGTTAGTGTACATTAGCAGGGGGCGGGAGGGGACGGTGGCCCTTAATCATGTCTGTAAGGGTTTGAGGGGATCGGGGGAGGGCTGAAGCTCAAGAGCAGCTGCGTTGTTGCATCCTCTGTGTGATTTGTGAAAATTTACCCAGAGGATATAGCTGCAGGGACGGGCTATAGCTCAAATCTATCATTCTTAAGTGCAATGAGTGTTCAGGATTTTGCCTCCGTGAGCGAATTTCAGTCGATGTGTTGTTGATGCCCGTTCTGTCACTGAGAGGGCCGATTTACTAATTTAATGAAAGCATTTCTCTTACTTTTTTATTTATTTATTTTGAAAAAAATCAGTCTGTGAAATCCATAATTAGACCAAGTGAAAGTGCAAAATAAATCTTAGCTTTTGATTGTTGTTGTGACGCTTTCAGTGTTTTCCTGTGGTTCAGGAATGTGTCATAACTGCAAATTTCAAAACAATAATGAAATCTGACGTGTTGCTTATTAATTCATTGGGTGCCAGCCTTTTTTTTTTAAAACAGAAAGTACCTTGTTCCAGCGTTTTTGAAATGATACTTTTCTTAAGTTAACATATACTGAAACTCTGGATATCATTTGGTCTGCTTTTTGGTTATGTTGCCACTTATGTCATCCAGTCAAGATTCAATATTCAAGAGTCTTTATTGTCAGTATGCATGCATAATGGATGGAATTTCTCTCAGCTTAAAGGCACACATAAATAACAAATGAATGAATGAATGAAATAAAGATACAAATATCAAAATTTAAATATAAAACTCATCACAGTTTAAACACGTGGTTAAAGTTCATACAGCAAATTCATACAGAACTGCTTGGTTAGGTTTAGGAAAAGACCATGGTTTGAGTTAAAGTGTGTGATGTAAATTTTGTTATGTATGTCAAAAGCTGACTTTTGGTGTCCCAGGTGAAAGTCATGTTTATTTGACACATCCATTCATCCACCCATACAGACTTTCTCACTCATGATACCTCTTCACTCGCTCTGAGTGTCAGATATTACCACAACGTGAAATGACACCCAAAAAGCAAAACAAACTAGCAGTGACAATACGCAAAATGACTTGTGAAACTGCTGGTAATTGTTCGCTATTTGGTGTTACCTGACTGATATATGCACGCATGGCTTTGCATCCAACCGTAGTAGCGCTATTTGAGTTTTTCATCTTTTCCACATCTGATGATAATTGACTGAGGATGTGAATCTTTGATGATAATCGTTAAGAGAAAGATGAGAGAGAAGCTGAAAGGGGGAAAAAAAAAGTCGCATTATCAACCAGCCGATCATTAGTCGCTGCAGATCAGCGTGCTAATATGCTCAGTGGCACACGAGGAGCTTTAATTAGGGTAATGAGAAACAGCATTCAGCTGATATCAAAGTAATGGCACATGTCCGGATGTCTAAATAAAATATTCCATCCTTCAAAAATGAGCTTTTCACATTCAATTACTCTCTGTTACACTGTGCACTAGATAAATGTGGTCAGTGTTTGGCTTAGCTGTGGTGAGTAAACATCAGAGAGGGAGAAGGACGCTCACAAGATGTGCAAGGACACTAAAATAAAGTGATTGACTCACACACTGAGCTGTTGTCCCCCCACTTCCTTCCAGTGACGTGTCCAGACTTTTTTCGCAGGGGGGGCCCAAGTGGGGCACCAAGTCATGCAGGGTGGCAAGCAAGATCAGTCACTGTGCATGGGTGCACATGCGCCTCCATCAACATAACAAATAAATGTTAGTGTTAATTGAAATATAAGTAGAACTTGTCATCACGACACAACCAAATGGGACGATACAAGTGTTCAACAAAGCCTTAATCTTTTATTTTTTATGAAAGGTGCAAAAATAAAGACAATGCGAAAATATAAATCACAATGTAAAGTGCGGACCAAATTGAACCAAATAAATACAAAAACTTAAAAAGGTTGCCCCTCAGGTCGGAGGTCGAATTGCAAACCCAGACACGTCTGATGGTCCAATAGACCATTGTGCACGGTGGCACCTGGGGTGGCCAATCAGATTTCAGGGGTTGCATGTGCCACCCCAGGCCACCCTAGATACGCCCCTGCTTGTTTCCTTCCACGCTTCTGTTCCTTCTCTTGTCAAACATGAAGTACTTCGCCTTAGCAGAAACAGCTGCCATAAATTATGCATCACGCATCACGCACACACAAATACACCAACAGTGTGTGTGTGTGTGTGTGCGTAAAGTAAACAGAGGGTATGGGTTTTATAGCACGGCATGCATTCTGCTCATGCCCTGTTTCTCCTCACACATCTGCCTGCCTGCATCAGTTGGAGTTTTACAACCAACGATATTATCATGTGCTTGTTGTTTAAGACCCAGTTATTCTGTTTAGATGCCAGCTCCGCTCTTTGTAGCATCATATGCCAACGTACAGTATGGAGGCTAGCCTTATGGTGCCTTCTTCTGATGCCTTACCCAACAACTCCTTTCCCTGCTTTTTCTCTGCCTCTCTCTCTTTTGCTGCCTCTCTCCAACTGTGTTCTGGGCTCTCTCTCTCTCTCCTCTACCATCTGTTCAGTTTGCCTGGCCTGGGTAGTTTTTACTGCTTAAAAGGGACTCTCCTAACCACCCATATATGTCCATTTATTATTCTCCGTGGGCTGTTCTATTCCTGTCCCAGTACAGTAGTGGATGCTGACCAGTGCCTCGCTGTGTTGAATAGCAGCGTTTCGGTGCACGTAGAGGTGAAAGAGCCTCAGCCCTGCTAGTTTTGTTATAGAAAATATGTGAGAGAAGGATGGTGGAGGAGAAAAAATGGACGTGAGGCGAGTGAGATATATCAGAAGGAGAACAGATGGCGACAGCAAAAAGAATTCAAAAGAACAGATAGAGATCCAAAGGGAAATAAGTAGACGCAGGGTCAGGAATAATGGTGCTGCTGCATTTTTAATAGTACGCCACTTTGTAGCGACCCTTGTCTAATGGATTCCCTGCCTCTTAAAAGCTCCTGTCAGAGCCTTCTACCTCAAGCCAGGGCCGCCACCGGGGCCTTGGACCCCACCGGCACAGGCCAAGCCAACCCTGCACCATAGCTGTAAGCACACACCTCCAGGACCCGATCGACCCGTTCAAAGCTTTAAATAACTCTACCTTTGCAGGCTTGTGGCTCTCTGGTAATTCAGTGCTCACTGTTTGATATTTACTGACCGTGAACTGTGAGGATATAACACTGTGTGGACGTGCATACAACTGTACATTCTCACTATTCGATGCAAGGCTGATACCTGTGCTAAAGGGCATTTTTACTCTTTAATTAGAATGGTGACAGTAAGATTCTTGAATGAAAAAAATTCTCTGGAACATATTCTCATACAGCGTTTCATACAATATATTATCAAGGCTCTCTTGATGAAAAGCAAAAACAATCTATACATTTTAACTAACCTATCCTCTTGATGAAAGGTTATTAATTTTCCGTTGCAAAAATGTCCCATGTGACAGTTACACTGCAAAGAATGCTGTGGGCTCCAATAGCTCCCAACGCTTCCTCATAGAACATCCAATGATCTAATATCTTGTGACAGCAAACATAATTCCAGTGAGTACGCAGATGTTTTGGCAAATCATGTTCAGAGCTAAATTTACATTCATGAAGCAGCAACTGAGGGCTTAGATAAATCCATGCCTCAGACTGATATCACAACTCTTTGAGATGGTGAGCTCTGGCCATCAGTGTGCCGGCTAATAGAGCGCAATGCTGAATGCCTGACAGAGACTCTATCTGGGGACGGAAAGGGAAGGACAGAGAGCACCACCTCTAGCTCAGTGGCCCCCTTAAAAATAATCTCAACTCACTGAGTGCCAGCCCTTTTGTAAAACCGAAAGTGCATTGTGTTGTTTTATGTTTTTTGCCCATTTTGAGTCATATTTCAAGACCCAGAGAATATTTTGTGATATGACTCTGAAAACACTGAATAGCTCAAATGAAAATGAAAAAAGAGTTTATCTATTCTTGTTTTATCAGAGGTAGAGTAGAGGACACTTTCACCAAAATCACCACTTTTTGTCCAGAATCCGTCCATTTTGTTTTGCTTTCTAATAATGATCGTCTCCACTTCCTGTTTTGATCTCTGTGGTGTATACCATCTCTTTATGTCCTGACTACATCTCCCAGAAGCCCCAAAATTACTCACAGGCTGTGGGAGACCACGATCGGCAACTCGAGAAAAAGGAAAAAAAATGTACATTTATGGCACTGAAGCGTATTTTAAAGAATGTAAATATACATCCTTGGCACTCAAAAAGTTAAGACCCCCAAATAATTTGGGTTGGTTTATTTTATTTTATTTAAAAAAATTTTTTTTTTTTAAGAAAAAGTGCTGACAAATTCAATATAAAGTGGCCAGAATATGAGTTTAAATGAATAATCATGCATCATTCATAAATTAAACTTAATTAATTGATTAATTAATTAAGCTTAAACAAAATTAAACACAGATTAGTGAAAAACATTCGATAAAGTGCCCTGTTGGGAGGCAAAAACGTGCCCGTTTTTTTGCGCACACACACACACACACACACACATATATGTATATATATATATATATATATATATATATATACATATATGTGGGCCCCTCACTGTTTTAAGTGTGTGAGTGTGTAATGTGCAGTGCAGAGTGTATGACCACTGGTTGTGAAGCTGATCTACTTTCTGGAGGCTGAATGAGATCTTGTCTAGATTTTACTGATCTCTGCCTCATGACCTTCGACTATACAGTGAATATTCAGATATCTGACATCCATTCATCATCAGAACGGCGTAAAAGATGAATATAAGAAGACAGTTTAGCATTGCAGTGTTTGCAGAGTGCCTGTGGCTCAACAGCTTTATACCTTCATCTAAATTATAGTTTATTATGTAAGTGTAACTTAAGTGTCATAAATGATCGAATCAAGTGTGTTTCAGTCACAGTGTGTTTGAGTCAGTTGATGTTAACAGCCTGTATAAACGCCACACACTGTTTAAATGTTTTAACTGTTTGTCTTTTCTGATCTAAAAGTCACCCATCATTATGATTTCTAATATGTTTTATGACTCGACCCGGACAAATTGGTGTATCCAGTTTGCAGCGCAGAGCCACAGTTCACTTAAAGTCACAAAGTTCACTCACCTCCAGCTTCGTGCAACATCCCTTTAACACTTTAACACTTTTCCTCTATCTGAGAGCAGATCTGAGAAGCAAGAATCACTGCTGGATTTCAGGTGTTTTGGTGACATCAGGTGTTAGGTATTAGGATTCTGGTCTGTGTTGGTTCCTAGGGCTTGTTTCTAGCTTAAGGGTCATCATCGGGTGACCTTTTTACACACAACCTGTTGACCTGTGATACTGCTGTGTCAAGTGTGAGCAGGCAGTGCATCACACACTGCCAGATGTTGTCTGCATCAGTTACACCTACATGCTGACACATGATATAATCAGGGTGATTGTTTTGTTACTTGATAAATAAGATTCCATTTTATATGAAAGCCAGTTATAATATAGTAGACGTCATCTATGTCTGTTAATCATCTGTGATGAGTTTTGTATTTAATTAGCCCGTCTTATCCTGTTCTGGGTTCTCTGGGATAAAAATAATGTAATCTACAAAGCTGACATTTCATCCATCCATCCATTATCTACCGCTTATCCTCATAGGGTTGCGGGGGGGCTGGAGCCTATCCCAGCTGTCTTAGGGCGGAAGACAGGGTACACCCTGGACAAGTCTCCAGTTCATCACAGGACACATAGAGACAGACAACCACTCACATTCACATTCACCTACGGTCAAATTAACCTAATCCCCATGCATGTTTTTGGATGGTGGGAGGAAGCCGGAGTACCCGGAGAGAACCCACGCAGACACGGGGAGAACATGCAAACTCCACACAGAAAGGCCCCGGGCCCGGGATTCAAACCCGGTACCTTCTTGCTGTGAGGCGACAGTGCTAACCACTACACCACCGTGCCGCCTGCTGACATTTCAGTTCAGTTTACAATAAATGAAAATCTTGTCCTTCTAGGTTTTGTTCAAACAATATCTTGTTCGTTTGTGAACAAGAATATAATTACAAATATTCATATCTCTAAGCCCTGACCATGATTTGTGTTAATGCATTCTATGCATGGTTATTATTCCCATCTAGATGTTGCATTTGGTGCATTCCTGCTTCTCATTTTGTGTAGGTGGTGGTGTGTTGGTGGGCGACTGATCCCTCCACCGGGGACCACAGAGATAATTGAAAGACCGTCCTGAGGGATTCCCCTCCATATGTTCTTCCTTATCCTACTTAGATGTTGCTTCCTTCCATCTCTACATGTCACACATGTTAAAGGGAACTTCCCCCCTTTAAAACCTTTTGTACACTTTGACTGAATCCATCTCTGATGCTTAATGTTCCACTTTTTTGTCATTTTGCCCTTCTCTCGCTGCATTTGCTTCAGTGTCTTTACATTTTACAGACTGGCTTTTAACTTCCTCCAAAGACATGTTGAATCCATCCATTTATGAGAAGTGGAGCGAATGATAAGGATAGTGAACAGAGTCTGACTCCTCTATGGAGAAAATGGTATTGGCAAGGACTTCACGATACAATACACATCGCGATACTTGAGTCACGATACCATACATTATTGTGATATTGTGATACTGCAATATATTGTGATATTCTAGAATATTCTATTCTAGACTGAGAAACTTAAAATGCAGCTTAAAATTGTTGTATATACAGTATGTACATGTATGTATATATGTACTCATGTTTATGTCTGTACATATGTTTATATATGTACTGTACATTATTATTTATATATATATTATTGTATGTATTAATAATATATACATATATACATGAGGAAGTTGCTCTGGATTTACAATTGGCCCAAAACATGACTTTTTTTGGGGGGGAAAAAATATCATTATTAAGAAATTAAAAGACAATATTATATCAGAAGAAAAGGTATTGCAATATATTGACAAATCAATATTTTTTCCCACCCCCAATGATTATCGCTACATATTATGGAAGTCTCAACCATCGCATGAGCCTGTTGCTATATATATATAATGACTATAAATATGTCTCCAATGTAAATTATAATAGATATATTGTGCCAATAACTGCTATAGAAATGACTGTATACACCAGGGTCAGCGTACTGAAGCTGAATCTTTGGTCAAGCTCCACAAACAAAAATTAATTCAATTAGTTCAATATATTATTATTGATTTTATTGTTATTATTATTATTATTAATAAGTGAATTGAAAGTGATTTAAAGCCTTATTTCTAGTTGTGCTTGAAGAAATGTGTGCCTGGATTATGATGTGGAAATAGGCTCAGTTTTCTTCTAAACGGTCCAGTGTGGTGCTGTCGATAGTGCTGACCTATAAGTGAAAAACTCCTCACTACGTATCAGTCACAGGACTCCCATTAGCCCCTTGTGTTAACTATAAATCCAGCTTGAGCCCTTAGGGTTAGATCTAGGCTATACATGGTGAAATAAAGTCACAGAGCTCATCATTGCATCCCTGTATTTTAACTAAAAAGCCTTAAAGCACACACTAAAGTCAAAGCCCACAGGGATTTCTCTCCTGAGTCTTTTTTTGGCTAAATAACTGTAGGAAACTGGGATTCTAACGTGCATCCATTTGACTTAATGTATGAATTTTTTTTTATTTTTTTTTTTTATCACCTGGAAATTCACTCGCCATAGCAGTATAAAGTAATTACATTAATAAAGAAACAGTAAACAATGACATAAGTAGAATAAGTAATAATAATAGAATAAATATTAAAAAAATATTAATTAAATGAAAAGGAAGAAAATACATTGTAATTGCAAATGAAATGTTAATTAAACACAATTATTAGATGAATAAAATGTATTTTTACTATTTGTTATGTGGCCTGTAGAATAGACATAAAATTAAATAAAATAGTGCAAAATTTCTGTGCAAAAGGATGTATTTGTATTTGTAAGACTAATGCATGTACTGACAAAAAGCTGCCACCTTATAAACACATTATAATCGCAAACAAAATGTAAAATCTGTACTGTGAAAGATGAAACATGCAGAATGTTTAACAAATGAAATCACAAATGATTTTCAGCTGATGAGCATCAAATCCAGAACCTTTAACAGCCCCCTGCTCCCTTACAGGTAAATGCAGCTACCTATGTATATAAGTGACAATACAGATTGCTCAGGATTTAGTTAAGTACACCTTAAACCAGCCAAACAACAGCAACAAAAAAAAAATCATAGTTTTTCTTGGATATACAATCATAAACATTAACCCTAACATGCTGCACCCTCTTCTCCATCTTACTCCAGCGTCTCACCTGCCTGCTGAACACTGGTAGTGTTGAAATCCACGTCACTTCCTGGCGAGCACACAGGATGCTGTTTTTGTCCCCTGCAGCTCCAAGTGTGAACAAACTGTGGAGCTCAACCTCTGCCCTCATTCTTTCTCAGTCTGAGAGGAATAAGAAGAGTTAAACTCTATGAAACTGCCACAGTGTTTGTCTTTAGCCCTTTACAGACACACTCTTGTCCCTGAGCCAGAGTTGGCTGTCCAGGCTAAACATCTCCTATTCCCTGCTAATGAAATCCTAAATAAAACCCTCCCCGATCTCTCACACACACAATGGCACAAGTACAAACACACAGAAACACACACTGTGCAGAACCCCTGCAGTCCCAGTCAGGGATTATCCTAGGAAAACACTCCTTTTGTTGGGCCCCAGTCAAATTACTTTTCAGAGCTCTCATGCTTTTATCAGAGCTGTCTACGTACGTGTGTGTGTGTGTGTGTGTGTGTGTGTGTGTGTGTGTGTGTGTGTGTGTGTGTGTGCGTGCAGTACAAACATAGGCTGTTGGGGAGGACATCCAGAGCGAATGGTCACTAATGACGAAGTAAGCTGTTTATGTAGCCCTCGGTGTGTGTGTGTGTGTGTGTGTGTGTGTGAGAAAGAGGTTGCATGTGTGTGTCTGCTCATATGCCAGTGATTTTCTAAAGATAGTTTAACACCAGATCACCATGTTGTGTTTGTGTGTGCAGGCCGGTCTGGTGTTTGTGACATTTCCAACCTGACATTTATGAATAAAGACACTGATACTTCTAAGCATGGTTCAAGTTGCACTTCCTGCTTTGGGGGGCTCCACACCCCCCTTCTGTGAAGAAATATGTGGGAAGTTCTGCCTGACCGCTTTGACTACCTAAACTGAACAGTAACAGCACTGGTCGTTCTAATGCTACTAAATACAGTGCTTTCTTTTAACTCTTTGAGTGGCAGCTGTTCTATAAAACAGAAAGTGCCTTGTTCCAGCGTTTTTTGCTCATTTTGAGTCATATTTCTAGACACACACAGAATATTTTGTACTATGTCTCTGAAATCAGTGAATAGCTCGAATAAAAGAAGAGACTCTCTATTTCATCATGAAAAAAATGTTTGTTTTTATCTTGTTCCATTCTTGTTTTATCAGAGGTAGAGTAGAGGACACTTTCACCAAAATCACCACTTTTTGTCCAGATTCTGTTCGTTTTGATCTCATATCTTAATCGTCTCCACTTCCTGTTTTGATCTCTGTGCTGTATACAGTCTCTTTATGCTCTGACTACATCTCCCAGAAGCCCCAAAATTACTCACAGGCTGCAGGAGACGGCGATCAGTGATCCACTGCAGAAAAAACACTTGGAAAGCGACATACTTCGATGGCACTCACAGAGTTAAAGGTAGAGTTGGCGATGTCGAAGAGCTAGCAAGATTTGAAAGATGCACTGCTATGAATCCCCCATCTAAACTCCTCCTCCTCCAGTCAGCGCTACGACCATTGCAGCATTTTCTGCCTCCGTCTTTCTCTTCTTTGGCTGTGTAGCCGGCCGAGCCGCCACGGGTAACGCTGGAATCAGTATTTTAGCCTGCTTTTTCTCTGCCATTGTAAACTGGTCTGGTATTCTCCAGCTACCGAAGTATTTCGAGAGAAGAGCGTGCTTGATACCTGCGACCACGGCGAAGCGATGCGTGTGCCCACGCGGCGTGGAGGGTAGAGTGGGGGCGAGCGCAGGACGAGACGAGAACGTACTTCACACTCGGACCGAGGCTATTAATTGGTCAAAGTTTTTATAGTCCTGTGGCTGCCACAGATCTCAGATTCCATTCACTTCTCTTTCTGAAGACATATTAAATTGACGACTATCAGGGTGGAAGGACCATTTTATCCAACATAACAAAATGTGTCTCTAAAAGTCATCGCCTACTATACCTTTAAGCAGAACTCTGAGTGTTTTTACTTGCCTTGTTTGTCTGAAGAATGACCTCTTTTGTTCTTTAGTTATAAGCATGAAGTTCACAGACCTCTCTAATGATTGCCAATGTGTAGTCACACTTTTGTTCTGTGGATAATTATTTTCTGGGGTACCAACTCTCAGCCTGGGCAGTGGCCAGCTCAGTTGACTGGGCACAGATTGTAAAGCCACATTCAGCTTCTATTCATTCACACTCGTGCTCCCCTCAGAGACTACCAGTCTTTTTCAGAGTTGTGTGAAAGTATGTTTTGGTGTATGTGTGTGTGTGCGATGTGAGTTTTGTGCCAACGTCAGAGATAAACAGAGACTAACAGCGACGGAGGAGGAGGGAAGCATGTGCATGTGAGCTTGTGCACGTGTGTCCGTGTGTGCTGAGGGTGCAAACTAGCTTTGTAGCTCTCAGTGAAGTGTTGATTTAAGTGGAAGTGGAGGGAGGAGATGGGATAAAAGGCCTCACTAGATTAGGCTGGCACACACTACTGAGGCGTGCTGTACTGCCTGGCCTTTCAGCGCACTCTGCACTCTCCGTGTGTGTGTGTGTGTGAGACGCTTGAATTTGGGTTTATGTGTGCAGCCGTTGGATGCAGTTACTCTACTGCTGATATTGGTGCAGCTGTACAATAAAACAGCAGATTAGCAGAGCCGTCACAGCCGCTGTAGCAGCGAGGACGCTAATCATGGTTCCGACATCTGAGCAACATCCTGTGCTTTACATAATAGAGGTGGACCTCACGATACGACACGTGTTGCGATACTTCATGATGCGCTCTTACGATATATTAATGCGTTGTTGTGATAATGCGATATGTTGTGATATTCCACATAGATCACTGAGAAATGCAGCTTAAAGTATGTATAGTAAGTATATATGTATGTACAGTATATATGTGTCCATATATTATACATGTTCAGTACATTTAACATTATACATTACATCATTTATTTTATATTTACATTTTTATTTCAACGTGCTCAAAAATTTGCCCAAAACATGTTTTTTTGGGGTGGAAAAAAATATCAATATGAAGAAATTAACTCTGAGTGCCATTGAGGAGTTTTGCTGTCAAAGTGTTTTTTTGCAGCGGGTCACTGATCGCGATCTCCTGCAGCCTGTGAGTGATTTCAGGGCTTCTGGGAGATGTAGTCGAGATATTAAGATTTAATATACGCCACAGAGATCAAAACAGGAAGTGGAGACGATCGAGATTAGAGAGCCTGTGAGTAATTTTGGGGCTTCTGGGAGATGTAGTCAGAGCATAAAGAGACTGTATACAGCACAGAGATCAAAACAGGAAGTGGAGACGATTAAGATATGAGATCAAAACAAACAGAATCTGGACAAAAAGTGGTGATTTTGGTGAAAGTGTCCTCTACTCTACCTCTGATAAAACAAGAATGGAACAAGGTAAAAACATTTTTTTCATGATGAAATAGAGAGTCTCTTCTTTCATTTGAGCTATTCAGTGTTTTCAGAGACATAATACAAAATATTCTGTGGGTCTAGAAATATGACTCAAAATGGGCACAAACAATGGAAAAAGGTACTTTCTGTTTTATAAAACAGCTGGCACTCAAATAGTTAAAAATCAATATCATATCAGAGGAAAAAGTATTGTGATATATTGCCATACTGATATATTTTGCCACCCCTAGTACAGAGTGTATGTTACCATGGCGATATGCCGCCAGTGGAGGGGTGGTGTGGAGGTTTTTACAGTGTCATCTACACGTCCCTCCTGAATTCCACAGAGATGCGAAACAGATTATAGACTTTGCAGCTGTTTTTTTTCCCATCATTTAATGTACTTACAACCTTGCAGTTTCTGCCAGTAGGAGGCTGAATTACTGCATATTCAAGCTCCCCCACCCAGACACCCCACTGTTTAAGTCAAGGTAGTCTCCAACAATAATAGTTCATTGGCTAAAGTCACCTGCAGAAGTGCCTCTGCATGTTAGCCTCTCTGTGTGTGGGAGACTGACAGTAGAGGGTAAAAATAACATTTAAAGTGCTTGTAAATGCTCGAGGTGTCCTTGATTTAACTTGAACAGACAACACAACGGCTTCCAAAGTGCTAATACTGCTTGTAAAATTCAGTTAAAAGTCATCCGCCTTCTCGCTTTTTTCAATATTAAACATGTATCCCTGCTGCTCTTTATCCAGGGTTTTTAAAGAGCAGCAGGGGTATTATCGGCTGCGTGTTTTTGCAGTAACAATCATCTGGCCTTTATTATTAACAAAATGGTGCTTAAAAACCAGTTGAATGAGTAGGAGCCTGTGGCCTGTCACATTTTGGCAGCAAGGTGAGAATAACAGAAGCTACGGCTAAATAATACTTCACGCTGATTATTTTTTTTTTTTTTGCCTCTGTTCAGTGCTGCTCAAACTCCACCGCCATGCTGACATTTGTGCTGAACCTTTGGATGAGACGTGCTACATGTGGTACATCAGCAATCTGCATATTTCATTGATTTCACTGTCTGTGTGAATAATTAAGAGGCTGGGAGGCAGGATCTCCTTGTGCATGGATCTTTGCATCCTTGTATGCAGATGCTAAGCTGTCTAGCTGTGTTTATAGTATGTGGCTGATGTGTTCATTGATAAGTTTGCTCAGTATGTACTCTGTTCAAGACCATGTGCAATATATGCACTGCAGGGAATTGATGGTATGAGAGTGTCTTTGTGTCTGTGGGTGTTCCTGCTATCATCTGGGTTGTTTTAGGTTGATTCCAACACTACTGAAGTTTGCCAAGCTATCCAAGTGCTAACATCATTGTATCCTGTGATAGTGTCACTTTTTCCTGTTGATCTCAATCTGGCAGGGCATTATAGAGAAAAGCAGATAGTAGGGCTGTAAAATTAGCTCATTAATGTGGCTTAATCCATCATCGTAATTAACTCTTTGTGTTCCAGATGTTTTATAGAACATAAAGTGAAAGAATGAAAATGAAATGAAAGAAGAGACTCTCTATGTCATCATGAAAAAAAATGTTTGTTTTTACCTTGTTCCAAGGCTGTAGTAACATTGCTTCACATCCAAGTGAAATTACCGGGAACCCCTGAAGTAGTCGTGTGCCGACGCCCACTGCGCCATCACATGACTGTGTTTGCTCAAACAGTTCTTGTTTACAGTCTTTTCATATGACTCCTATTAACATCAGTTATGTTGATAGAATCCATCAGCCATGGATTCACAATACAGCTCAGCTGTGTCCGCTTTTTGAGTGCCAACACACATCCTGCAATTGTAAGGAGGTGGATTGTATTCATACACTTCCTAATTACGATCTTAAGAATGGACGAGAATTAAATAATTCACTGATTGGATAAAAGTTTATGATTTATGCTCATGTTACTGTAACTCATTGAGTGCCAGCTCATTTTTAAAACCAAAAGTACCTTGTGCCACGTTTTTGGTCATTTTTGAGTCATCTTTCATGATACACAGAATATTTTGTACTATGTCTCTGAAAACACTGAATAGCTCAAATGAAAGAAGAGACTCTATTTCATCATGAAAAAAAACGTTTGTTTTTATCTTGTTCCATTCTTGTTTTATCAGAGGTAGAGTAGAGGACACTTTCACCAAAATCACCACTTTTTGTCCAGATTCTGTTTGTTTTGCTCTCTAATCTCGATCGTCTCCACTTCCTGTTATGATCTCTGTGGTCAGAATACATCTCCCAGAAGCCCCAAAATTACTCACAGGGTGCGGGAGAGCGTGATCGGCGACCTGCTGCTGAAATACTACTTTGACGTCAAATTACGTCAATGGCGCTCACAGAGTTAATCTGTCTTAATTTGTCTTCTTCCTGTCATTATTTTTATTCTCTCACAAGTATTTCCACTTCTTTGAGGTGCTATGAAACAAGTCCGCCTCTTCACAAACATACATAATAAATACGTCCCTTATTTTAGAGGACTCTGAGACATTGCATGCTAATTAAAATGTGAACAAGCGCTCCATCGCCAAAAGTCATCTGTAATGCCTGAATCTTATTTGTCTCAGTGAACACCATCCACCAGGCAGTGCCTCATCTTCAAACGGATACTGTAACATCATTTAATATATTCACATTGAAATTTTCCTCCTGGATAAGCAGCAGCAGTTACATAATTCACACACACTACCTGATACGCGGACATCGCTTTATTATAATCACATTATTTTTCCTGTCTGAACAGCTGTATTTATTGAATCCTCTTTGCCCCTTTTTTCAAAGTAAGCCAGCCTTTTTCTTTTAACTCTTGTCCCATTGTTTAACACTTTTGAATCAATCCCCACATTATGGAAATAAGACGTGTAAATATATGCAGACTATAAAAAGACACAGGCACACACACATATGCAGGCATAACTGTGATATTTTTATGTAGTAAAATCATGTTCACACACATGCACGCACCAGCAGGAAGTGTCAACCGCTGGATTAGATGCAGTGGAGGCGCTGAGTACAACAGGAGGAGCATTCAGTGCACCGCTGTGACAGAAAATACTAACTGTAGCACTCTTACCAATACCAAGCCTGGAATTATCCTCTCAGCAGAGATCTCACTCAGTCCTTGCCATCTCTCCAGAGAAGAAATCAATAATGTGGGGGCTCTCAGCCAGTCTGCTGGGAGACCCACCTGCATACAAGGCATCCATCTAACTGATTCTTTTCTGTTCTGTGGAGAATAAAGATGTAATCTGAAGCTGTTGTTTTCAGTCTGCACATTTAACCTGCATGCTGCTAACTCTCCTACAATAGTCAAACTGTAACGATCAAACTGATGGCGCTTCAGTTTTGCATTATCTCAGAAGCACCGTATTAGATTAAATATTAAGAAGACAGAGGTGAGACTGCAGCCAGTCTTCTTATTGCACTGCAGTAAGTTGATCCAAAGGATTATTTTCAAAAGTCAATGTATTCCACCAATGGATATCACTTGTTATGGGATACTGTAACTCTGACTGAAACAAATCTCCTTTCAAAGGGCGGTGGAGTTGAGTGGCAGGTACCTGAAAAATAAGGAAGATATAACATATAATACCATAAAAACATGTACGTACATGTAGCTGTAGTGCTCCCACAGACATGCTGACTGTGTACATAAGAAGGAGAGTCCATATCATAGCTTAAGACATCACGTAATGGCACTGATGTCCCCACTTGAGCCTAAATCTCAGCTTATTAACAGAGATGCTAAGCGGAGCAGACCCAGGTGGTGCTGGTTACAGTCTGGAGGGCATGTCTGTTGGTTTGTGAGTCCACAGAGGATGAAAGGTCAAAAAAAATTAAAGCACAACAGCAGAGGAAATAAAGGAGAGGATCAGAGTAAGGCACAGATAGAGCAGAAGTGTTTCTAAAATAAGCTTATAAAGGGTTATAAACTTATTTCATATGCTGAGAAATGTTGATTTCTATATGCTGCTCCTCTCCTCTCTGAAATATATGTCATGAAAGCTGTTTTGCTAGGGCCCTACGTTTCTTTTTTTTAATATTTATTTTATTCAGGGATATTACTTTGGTACATACAAGTACAATCTTTAACCAAACATCAATTATTTAGCAATTTTTAACATGAACAGTACGAAAACAACCAACAATTATAACAGCAACAAAATACACCTCGTACACGTACACAAAAAAATAAATATCCAATAAGTAATAATAATAATAACTAAATGAAGACTCACAGTTTGTCATGAGGCAGGCGGTTACCCAGATCCTCTGGTAGGCGACTGATTAGAGGTTTCTTTACGTTTGTTAATTTTTCACATTTTATTATTACATGCTTATGGTTTTCCTGTCCAAGCAAGCTCGTTCACATTCTCATTTTTTGAAAGCGTAAAAATAAAGCTATGAAGTGATACATCAGGTAACAAGACATCATGTTGTACGGAAAGCTGAAAGACAGACACAGATTTCATACCATGCAATCTGGACTCCACAACAGTCAATCAGAGACAGGAAGTCCAGCTGAATTACAGATTGAGTGGCAAAGCCAGACAGAAGGGAAATGGGTTTGACTCAAGTGGAGACGAAGCAACAGAGACTCTTGCTTTCCTCCAAAATACAGCCACAAGCTGCTGGTCTCAGCCTGCCAACCTCACTCAACTTCCCAGCCATAGATAAGCTGTGTGTGTGTGTGTGTGTGTGTGTGTGTGTGTGTGTGTGCGCAAAATTCATAAGCGTAGCCAAATCAAGATCTGGAGATTATCATGACCAGTGGCACAAAGAGAGGAGATAGAGAGGAAGGGGGGATGAATGGGAGCAGCAGAGACATTTAAATGCGCTTACAGGTTACACAGCATATCAGCTCGTTTATATTCACTCCACACTCACCTGTATGCACCAGCATCTGTTCACATGCACATTCCCATAGGCTGCCTGTGTAGAACCCTCTCCTGCCTCTGTTTCTCTATCTCTATTCAATGGCTCCCTCCCTCGCTCTTTTACTTTCAAGGAAGGGTAATCCCTCTTGTAGCTAATGTGCTGTGACATTTCATGGTACAATAGGATTTGGGAGACGCTACGTATTCTCATGGCGCTGGGGTCTGGCTGATAACCTCACTGTCTGGGTGATTTTGGACTTCAACAACTCTCGGACTAGTTTTTTTTTTGTTTTATCTCGCTGTGGAAATCTAATTATTAAGGTAGAAATACAGCTCACAATGATAGGAAGTCTGAGGTGATACTTCAGAGGTTATTGGGAAATCACACTAACGGCATCGACTAGGGGTGGGTATTGGCAAGAACGATACGATATATTGTGATATATCGCAATATTCTACATAGGTCACAGAAAAATTTAAAATGCAGCTTAAAATACAAGTTGTATATATGTATATATTCATATATACATACACAAATTTATGTGCACCTATATTTACATAGATAGACATATTTACATATATATATATATATATATATATATATACTGTATATATATACATACTAGGGCTCTCAAAGTTACCCATTAATCATGACTTTTTTTGGGGGAAAAAATCAATAATAAGAAATTAAAAATTAATATTATATCAGAAGAAAAAGTATCACGAGATATTGCTGTGTCAATATTTTTTCCTACCCCTAGCATCAACTCACACAAGAAGAATCGACTATTATTTTATCTATGTTTTATGTTAATTTCTATAAAAACCATGATTCTGAGTGGTGTGTTTGTTTGAGTACTTTTGCATTTTTTTCAGTCAAAAGTAAACATATTGATTGGTTCTTGAGTTATGAGTTAAAATTTCCCATAGTTCCCTGTACAATACAACTCATCTTTCTTTTGAGGATGCAGTCTGCCAAAAGCTGAAGGCGTACTCCCTTTGCCTTAATTTTGTTTATCAGGCAACACCTTTAACGCCTAACTCATTTAATTAAAGGAAAATTAACTCAATTTCATATAAAGAGAGAATATTGGGTTTTCCTTTGGATCTGTGGATTGAATATGAGAATATGGCAAATGTGCTCATCAACCTTCAGGCACAGTCGTGATGCTGCCAGAGGAGCGATTTTGGAAGGCATAAATGTTAAACGCTTTGGGTGACATTTATTCTGAATTCATTTTCAAGTGTTTTGTCTGGACAAAGGAAGCTGTTTAATGACAATGCATGAGAGCATCAAAGACGTCCAAAACCAGGAAAGATTAATGAGGGCTGCTTTTAGCTTTGCATCCCCGAGGCAAGCGTCTTACCCTGAAAGGCATCTTACTGACTCCTAGTTGCTTTACGACACATCTGAAGCATTTTAGACATCTGCAAACACACGAGATGCAAGTTAATTGTCATTCAAAGAATGAGAAGAGCATTCTCATTTCCCCATTGATACTTGTGCAGATTGTAAACTTCACAAGGGCTTGCTTTAGAGAGGGCTACGGTACATAAACTCCTACTGTAACACAAAAATAAAATCAAATTTGTAATTAGGAGTTTTTTGCATGACAACAATGCTTTGCTCCTTTTATTATTTCTTCATTATTCAAACTGTGGTGAAGCCTCGAGTTCCGAAAAAGCAAATTCGATTCACAGCTATCATTACCCTTTGTGCACAGTTGAGCCTTAAATCATGAACTGATTCTAATCCAAGTCATGCGAAAGCTCCTGATGCTGCGTAACGTCTCCCTCAGCTAAATGCAGATTACAACCCAAGTGAGCCGAGTGTTTATCTAGCTAACAACCGTACGAAGGGATCGCCGTCTTGTCGCTTTGATTTGCCGTAAGATTTGTTTTGAGAGCGTGACAGCGAGCGTAGAAGTGTCACGCCTAGATTCATGAGACGGGGTTGTCAGGCCTGCTATTGCTGTTTTGGCTGACTGTGTTCTACCTGGAGGGAAGTCGACGCTGCCGCCGCTGCACTGTAGCCAATTTAGCTGGAGCACAGCTGCTAAGAGGCTCCCTGAGGTGTGTGTGTGTGTGTGTGTGTGTGTGTGTGTGTGTGTGTGTGTGTGTGTCAGGATTAAGGCACAGCACCAATTAAAGCCTCAGACTGGTTTTTAAAGGATAAATTATTAACAGCAGAAGTGACCTCTCTGGTGGCCTTTCCTCCCTCCTCTGCTATTCTCTTTTCTCCTCTCCAGCCTTCCTCTATTTTCGTCAAACTAACCCCTCTTCCATCAAAACGTCTTTGCTCGCTTCTTTTTTTAATTCTCTGCAGTGGCAATCTCTTTGGTTCGCTGTTTACTAGACTCTAAAGGATTATGGGTAGATTTATTGAAATGTTTACTCATATTTTGGAAGTGGTATGATGTAAATTCACAGAGTTTAGTTTGGTTTTATTAGAATCCCCATTAGCTGAAGGAAAACTGCAGCTATTCTTCCTGGGGTCTGACACATGATGTACAGTATAATACAACAAAAAATTAAAAGCAAACCTGAAGAGGTAGCCTGGAAAAAGAAAGAAAAAAAAATCTACACACATATATACACACAACCAAATAAAATAAAATGAAAAAAACAAATAAGATACATATAGAATAATGATGCCATGAGCGTTTCCAGTCATTCTCTTCCTGTAACCCCTCATTTCCACTGGATGCAGAATGCCACCGACGCCCGCCGAAACAAATTGACAGAGCTTCTATTTTTGTTGGACATCGGAGCACAGCACATGAATTCGGGACAGGAAGTCCTGTACAGACACAAAATAAATATCTGCTTTATTTTTCAAAATAAAACAATCAATGTTCGTGGCGGATCGGATAATCGATTTCCTTCTGCTCAGTGGACACAGGGTGGTTCTCTCTCACTGACGCTCTGCTACAACCCACTATATTGCGCGGTTATACGTGAATTTGCGAGATCTCGTTAGTCAGCAATATCTGACTGTTAGTCAGCATTCTTGCAGTTCCAGCTGTCCGGCGGAGCTGTAGCAGGTGGATCTGGTACGTGTTGACGGACGATGGGCAACGGCGTTGTTCCGCATCCGCACGATGCGACTCCTGTCTGCCACTGGATATGACTTCACTGGAAAATGAAGACTTGATTTTTCGTCACAAAGATGAGATCGGTTATTGCTAAACTAAAGGAAGAGGACATGGATAGCTATCCCAAGGTAATGCAAGAAAAAGTCTGCATTCTTTCTAACGGATCAGTACTAAAACACTAACAGCACTAAGATCAAGGTTTTCTGCTTCATTAAGATTCTTACCCCCAATTTCCACTGGATGCGTAACGACGCTGACGTCCGTCGACATCCGTTGTCCTGCTGCGGCTCCGCCGGACCGCTGAACAAAATCTGGCAAACTAACGAGATCTCATGAATTCACGTATAATTACAGGTTGTAGATGAGGGTCAGTGAAAGAGAACCACCCTGTGAAGGAAGGAAATAGATTATATGAGCCACCGGGAACACTGATTGTTTTATTTTGAAAATAAACTGGATATTTTGTGTCTGTACACGACTTCCTGCCCCACGCAATCTGCTCTGTGCTGAATTCATGCACCGACGTCTGACAAAAATAGAAGCTCTGTTGATTTGTTTCGTCAGGCGTCGGCACTTCGGTGGCATTCTGCGTTCAGTGAAAATTAGAGGTTCGGGTCGATTGTTGCTTTGGACTCTAGTCAGGCTCACGGCTGGTTATCATTTGGAAAATGACAATCCTAGTACCCTTTAAATGATACCAGGGGAGTACTTCATCTGATGCTTTTTTTTCCTACTTAATACCCATGTTGTAAATGAAAGCTGTGTGTTTCCTTCTGGATAGCTAGTGATGATGTCACAGTCTTGTTTTCATTAACACAGTTAGCACCATTAGCCGCTAGCTGCACTTGTGGTGATCAGCGGTGAGGCAAAATCAGACAAATGGTCTGTTTTTCTGGATAAAAATAATCGAATGCAGGTATTGTTTGACTGGAGATATTTTAATGCTGCACTTATTTCAGTTGATACCTTAAAGGTATTGAGAGCCCATACCCAACCCTGAACACGTCGCCACGTTGCTATGAGGAAAGTGATCCAGTTGTCTTTGCAACGGCGGAAAATCCGTTTCAAAATCAAAACTTGTAAATCCAAACTCTCGTCTTCCAAAGAAAAGGAACAGCAGGGATGTGCTCTATCAGCAAAGCATATTCGAAAGCGATTTCTTTTTGTTTGCTTCTAACTTGCAATATTTCAAGATGTGTTATTCCTCACTGAATACTTTGGTTTATTTATGCCTCCAGGATACAGTTGGTCTTGATTGTTGCTCTGTGCAGCTGCATTCCCCCTTTTCCCCTCTGTATTCAATAGCAAAAGCATGTTTGCCGGTAATGGATACGTTTTAACCTTTTCCAGGTAATTTGATCAGGCCTTTAAATCAATCCGAGCGTGCACACACCGTCTCGGTAATGATCGGCGAATACATCGACTGCTGCTCTCAAAGCTATTGTTTTTAAATGGGCGACCCATGTCTCTTTCTGAATTGATGAATGCTTCAATACTGGATTCTGAATTATAGATGTGAGCCGTCGTGTCTCATCTCTCACAGGGACAAAAGACGAGGGAGGGGTGAAGTGGTTTAGAGACCCAAATGTATTTAACACCGGGGTTACTTCATGCTGACATTCTGTTTTCCAGCAAATGGAATTTCCTGTGGAAAATGGTGCAGCATCCCCTCGCTATATCATACTGGTCATGTGGCTCGTCGTAATCCAGACGCAGTTTGCTCTAACATGATGTTGGAACACAGAGCACAGAATATAACTTTTGAGTTTGACAGCAACGCCTAACTCGTATGTGTCTTATATTTTACTTTGTGTGTGCTTATCTCTGTCGACATGTTTCTATCTAATCTCGGGCCTGAGAAATAAAGAATGTCATGATTCGACTGAGCGCTACCTTTGTTACCTATTATGGATTTTCCCTCAGGTCATCATCTGATCTCAGTCAGCGGGCTTGGATTCCACTCAGTATGTTCTTACACTCTGATCTCCTCCTCCTCCTGAATATTTGCTCCTCTCAGATTTGATGAAGGAATTTAATTAGAGCGGAGAGAAACAGGAAGGAAGCAGGGTAGTAATGAATGGCCAGTGACCCTGAGAGCAGACAAGGTAAAGATAAGTGTGTTTGAATCAGAAGTGGTCGATGTGGAGGAGAGAGGCGTATTGAACCTTGTTACTACATTAGACAAGGCTGTAGTGCTGAACTGACGCTGCAACATTGCTTCACTTCCAAGTGAAATTACCGGGAACCCCAGAAGTAGTCGTGTGCCGACGCCCACTGCGCCATCACATGACTGTGTTTGCTCAAACAGTTCTTGTTTACAGTCTTTTCATATGACTCCTATTAACATCAGTTATGTTGATAGAATCCATCAGCCATGGATTCACAATACAGCTCAGCTGTGTCCGCTTTTTGAGTGCCAACACACATCCTACCATTGGAGGGAGGTGGATTGTGTTCATACACTTCCTAATTACAATCTTAAGAATAGACGAGAATTAAATAATTCACAAATTGGATAAAAGTTTATGATTTATGCTCATGTTACTGTAACTCATTGAGTGCCAGCTCATTTTATAAAACACAAAGGTGTCTTGTTCCAGTGTTTTTGCCCATTTTGAGTCATATTTCTAGACCCACAGAATATTTTGTGCTATGTCTCTGAAAACAGTGAATAGTTTTGATCTCTGTGGTGTATACCGTCTCTTTATGCTCTGACTACATCTCCCAGAAGCCCCAACATTACTCACAGGCTGCGGGCGAGCGCCCCTTTGGTCCTGCTGCTGAAAAAACACTTTGATGTATACATATGTTTATGGCACTCCAACAGTTAAAAATGGACGAGAATTGAATAATTCCCCCATTGGATAAAAGTTCATGCTTTAACATCATATTATGTATTTTCCTCATAATAAAAGCTGGTTGTTGGTACCCATGTAGCTGAGCATAGCAGTTTCTAGCTGTTAAATTGTTAGAGGGATTGTCATTACATATTTACAGACATTTGTTTTTATATTTGGCTTTAATTATGAAAATGTGGCAGTTAAGAATGGTAACATATGTTTAAAATGGTGTGGTTCTCTCGGAGTTCATCCTGTGACGCAGTATATTCGAAAAGCAATTTTAACTGATTGGTTAAGTTGGTGTTAATATAGACTGACAGTTACTGAACATAACTCACACACCTCGCATTTCTTAGCTGCCACTTCCTGTAACGTGATCCGTTGCCATCTCTGTTTCTGTTGCCTTGTATGCCCACATAATAGACTATAATGTATGTCACGACCTGCGATGCTGCTGCGCTCTTAGCGACATTTTAATTGATTCACTAATGAGAGTCGACCCCCCCACCCAACATACTGTACACACACACACACACACACACACACACACCTGTCAATCGCTATCTTTTCATTGTTGCTGCAAGAAGACGAACCCAACGTACAACACACACACCAGTTCCTATCTATTCTGCTTCTCATTGTTGCCGTGGAGAAACATGACGCTGTCTGCACACTTATTCTATAGTCTCCATTCTTTGACCTGACGCTATATAAGCATTCTGTCTTATTCTTACGCCCTCTTATTCTGATGCTAATTCGCCTGCCTGAAAGGACTGGCAGAGGATTGTTCTGTCTCATTCAACAAAAAATACGCTAAAAAGTCATTCCTAGGATTAAAAAAAAGAAGCTCGGCGGTGGATTTCCAGGGCTCTGTTGTCATTTCTGCAGTTACCCGTCGGGCCCCGTTCATATGCTAATGAGCCAGAGCTTGATTGTTTCCTCATATTTTAATCTCCTGCACGGTGTTGGAGGAGAAAGGGGGGGATGAGACGAGAGGAAAAGAGATGATGGACCGGGAAAATAAGGGAGGGCAGTGGAGGAATGGAGAGGAGGAGAAAGCTGAAGACAAAAGACGAGGAGGTGAAGTTATGTCGGAGAAGAAGGGAAGTAAAATGTTCGACTGGAGCGGTGAGGGACACGAGAGGGCAGGAAGATATTATTAATATGCAAGGAGAATAAGATAAAGAGGGATGGAAGCACAGCCGGCAGGTAGGAATATACAGTTCACCTTATAAGGAGACATCCAGAGTTCATTAGCAGTGACAAAGAGCTGGAGCTGCTGCTGTTGGCATTGCTTCAGTTTAAACTTTGAGGGGAATTGCTCCAGAACAAACCTCCATACTTCCTCCTATTATATAGGTCTATATAAAACCAATCCCAAGCCCCATCTGCTGCAGCTCATCGTGAACACTGCAGAGTTGAAACACTGACCAGGGGGCAACGAGAGGAGGAGCAAGAGAGACTTTCTTGAATAAACTAATGTAGCATTTGCATAAATATACATAATAAAGGAGCTGCTTCAATATGCATTTCCCCCCTTTTAGTAACTTGCATGCTGGAGGTCATGCAATTAAGAAGGAAGAATGTAGCGTATGATTTTTCCTGGAAATATATGTATAATGTAAGGATAATGCAGTGGATTTTCTTGGCTGTCACACAGGAAGTGTGTTTTGTTTAGGATGAGAGTTCAGCAGCTTCAGCGTCGGTACATTTGTTAGTGTGATTGTTTCAGACAGCAGAAACAGGCTACATATGCAAGAATATAGTTTGAGTCTCAGCCAACATGTGCAGAATATTCAGGTATGTTTATTGTGATATACTGTATGTGCATTTCAGAAAATTTAGAAAATAATGGAATTCACTAAGTGGTTGTACTTTTGGCAGGCATGCTATTATGCATGGAGTTATGCTTTTTCTATAATATTAACTCACTGAGTGCCAACCCTTTTTTAAAACAAAATGCCTTGTTCCAGCGTTTTTGCCCATTTTGAGTCATATTTCTAGACCCACAGAATATTTTGTACTATGTCTCTGAAAACACTGAATAGCTCAAATGAAAGAAGAGACTCTCTATTTCATCATGAAAAAAATGTTTGTTTTTACCTTGTTCCATTCTTGTTTTATCAGAGGTAGAGTAGAGGACACTTTCACCAAAATCACCACTTTTTGTTCAGATTCTGTTTTGCTCTCTAATCTCGATCGTCTCCACTTCTTGTTTTGATCTCTGTGGTGTATACCGTCTCTTTATGCTCTGACTACATCTCCCAGAAGCCCCCAAATTACTCACAGGCTGCGTGAGAGCGCCCTCTTGTGCTTACTCGTCTTTGGGACTCAAAGAGTTAATAATAATGTCATATTTTTCTCTAATAATATACTTAGATTTTTTTTTCTTTGCTCTTATTTGGGAGCACTGTCTTGGCCGGTACAGTATTTCTCATACCCAGAAATTGTTTTTCATAAACCTTAGTGATTTTGTTGCCTAAACCTAAAGTGCCACCAAAGGATATGTCAAAGCATTGGAATGTGAAGACTTGGGTTGAGGATGTGCTGTCAATGCCACATTTTTTATTTTTGACCTAAGTTACAAATACATGAGATGAAGTTCAAGCTCTGGAGGGAGTGGATGGAACAAACCCAAATATAGACTCAGCTGTTGCACAAGCTCATTCTGGTGGGTTTTGTCTGTTTCCCACAACCCCACACAGCCTTGACCCCAAGAACAATAGCCGTACAGTCTAACGCAGATTCAAATCAATCACAAGTTGCCCATAAACTCGCTTGCTTATAGCCTGCACCTCCCCTCTGTCCGGCCACAGGAATTCACAGAGAGTTCAGCAACGTCACCGCAGCCTCTCCATCATGTCCTTATCTCCCAGCAGGTCAGTCAGCACTGAGCCCAAACTAGCCGTCCCCCCGGGATGTTTGTGCAACTTGTTTATGACAGCCCGACTCTTGTTGATGATTTTTTTTGTTGCTGATGTTAACAAGAGAGGTGGATGGCTGGAACACGGCGTTCCACTGGGAAGCAACCTAGACGACCTGATCTTCTGTAGAGAGGGAGGGAAACAAGGGGACTGAGAGAGGGACGAGAGAGTAGAGGAAATGAGGGGAAAGGTGAGAGATAAACCAAAAGACCAGAGAGAGAAAGTGGAAGCTGATGAAATTTAATGGTGGATGGATGAACAGGCAGGAAGCATACTGCAGCAGAATGAGAGATCAGCATTAGTGGCTTTGTTATACAGCAAATACTTTATGATCAGAAGAACTCAGCATTGACACAATGGGTTTCTATTATGAGAGATTGAAAAAGATGAAATATTTTTTACTAGGGGAGTCCCAGTATAACTTTTTCACTTCCAATACGTTACCGATATTGCAGCCTTGAATGTTGACCGATGCCGATATTGATCCGATACGATATCAACACGAATCATACAGATTTTTAGTGCTTTTTTTTGTTGTATTGAATGTTAGAAAAGGCTTGATCAAGTGATATTACAATAGTCAGCAACAGTAGATCTGAGAAAAACTGACCCATTTATTAACCAATGGGTTACATCATTTTAACCTTAAACATAAGAATATTCTATAATTGAATATAATAAATAAAAATAAGTTAGAAAACCCTGAAAAATGACCTCAATAAATCCAATAAAAAATAAAAATATATATTTTTAAATTGCAAAATAAACAGTAGTTTAACTTAAACATAAGCATATACTGAAATTGAATAAATTAAATAAGAAAATAAATGAGAAAATACTGAAAAATAACCTCAATAAATCCAATAAAAAAATAAATAAATAAATTGCAAAATAAACACTAGTTTAACTTAAACATAAGCATATACTAAAACTGAATAAATTAAATAAGAAAATAAATGAAAAAACACTAAAAAATACCCTCAATAAATCCTGTGACATTTTTAAAAATATATATATTTTAAAGTGCAAAATAGCTACTAGTATAAATTAAACATAAGCATATGCTACAACTGAACAGAATAATGTCTGGAATGGACTGCTGGTATCGGAGTGCTTATATCAGAGATTTCAGATGCAGGCCGATATAATCCCATACTCATTTTTTTTGCTGATATTAGACCAATATCAATATCGAATTGGGACAGCACTAATTTTTACTAGCAGTATTATTTCATACACTTGCCAGTGTCCAGTAGCTACAGATATTACCTCTTAAATGTTGTGCTCTCCTGAAGAGGAATGAAATAGGTCATGCAGACTATTTTCTGATTGGTCAACTCTCTGCATCTTTAATTAAAGTGATTTTTTTTCCATTCTGAATGACCTTAAAATGATCTGAGATGGAGGCTGATGAAATTTGCAGACACCCTGGTAAAACATGATATCCACACATTTCTGCTTCAAAAATACTCCCGGCAGGTCCTGAAAATCCTAAATGGCTTTAAATTACAATAATATAGCTGTATTAGCTCAGGGGTATACTTAAATCTAGTGTTACACTTGTTAAATAAAGTGGCTGTGTGGTATGTTTTTGTCCCTTGACAACCCCAATTACAAGGACTTATATTTCACGTTTTTCAACTGCAGATTTGTTCAGGGGCATTACTGTAACTGGCATGAAACCATTTCATTTTTAATGAAACATGCAGACACTGCGTGTGATCACCTTAACTCTTAACCACATGATTATCAGTGCACTTAATTTAAGGGCAAACTTAGAGAAGCGCAAATCCTTTTTTCCCGTGCACTTTGAAATGATTTCATTAAATAACCCTCAGTAGGGGTGGAAAAAAAATATATCAATATGGCAATATATTGTGATACCTTTTCTTCTGATATGATATTGATTTTTAAATTCTGATTTTTTTTTCCCCTCAAAGAAAGTCATGTTTTGGGCCAATTGTAAATACAGAACGACTTCTGCACTTTGAAATAACAAATTAAATAAAAAATGATGAAAAAAATCCACCACGCAATAACTTTGACAGCCCTAATATATATGTATGTGTATATATAAATATGTGTACTGTACATACATAAATATTTTCTAAGTGACCTATGTAGATTATCACAGTATATGACAACATAGCAATAATGTATCGTGACTGAAGTATTGTGATACGTATCGTATCGTGACGTCCTTGCCAGTACCCACCCCTAACCCTCAGGTGTGATTTCCTCCACTCTGTGATTCACTCTCCAGATAATCACAGGCTCTACCTTCAGCTTATACATTCCTCAGTGTGACACCTGCATGTATCCTGTATTGGCATTAACTGTTTCCTTCCTTTACTTTAATAAGTTTAAATAATTCCTTTCTCTTTAGTGATTGCATCACCCTCCTGGTCCAGTAAGACGTGCACATGACCGTTTGGCAATCAAGTTATTCTTTGTAAATCCCTGAAAAGATGTTTGGATGTCTTTTCAGGGTTTCCAACAGAAGCACTAGCCAAGACTTAATTTCTGTGCTTGTGTAATCTCTGATATACTGGGAGCCATGTTTCCTTCCTCTGCTGTGTTTAGAGTCAGCGCTGGACCCAAAAATAGCCACATTCTTCCCTCAATGTTTCAGGATGTCCCTCTCTTTCCTTTCTCATCATCATTCATCCCTCTTTCACCATCCCTCTACTCTTCTCTTTCACCACCTCCCTCTCATGTCTTTACCCCCTTCCTTCCTTCCTTCCTACCTTTCACCCAGAGTTCACCTCTCACTGGGACTGTGCAACTTCTTCTCCTCTCCTCTACTTCCCCTCTTCCATCACTTATTCTGTCCATCTTTTCATGCACCCTTCACACTGAATAGAACTCAGTTTGACGCTTGTTACTGTCTCCACATACCCACATACATTATAGGTTCAAGATTTTATTCACATGTACACATGAAACAAAATCTGTACTCAGGACCAGCAGCAAACATCATAAAATTCATATGAAAATCATCCCTATATTAAAATAATATTTATTATTTAATAATATTTTATTTTTATGTCTTACTCCTTTTTTTGCATGCACCAATGTTTGAGAGAACTATAATTTCAGTCTTCTGTACGTCCTGAAAATGCTGCAGAATTGACAATAAAGCTGACATGGATGAGTTAAATGTGCTGATGGCGTAAAGCAGCAGATGAACAGACTCACTGTTTGCTGTTACTGTAATGGTGAGTGTCTTTCTGTCTCATCTCTGCATCTCAGATGTGCTCACCCTGAGCCTCCGAGTGCAATAACAAAAAATCGTTTCTGCTGAAAATAGCAGGGGAAACCTGACCATAGCAAGGTCAATACACTTTTACTGGAACTCTGGGAAGAAGTGAGCTGTGGTTGTGTGAGTCTGGTTGAAGCCCTTTTTCTGGACTTTCCAGGATCTCCTCACTGTTGAGAATAGAGAACTCTTTAGGGACAAGAGGGCTATCTATAGACAGCTGTGTGTGCATGCAGGCAGGAGATGACCGTACAAATCTGTTTTCGGTGTGTGAACTTTGTCCGTTAACAAGCTGACATTTGCTCAACTCTTTGAGTGCCATTGACGTGTTTTGACGTCAAAGTGGTTTTTCAGCAGCAGGTTGCGGATCGTGGTCTCCCGCAACCTGTGAGTAATGCTGGGGCTTCTGGGAGATGTAGTCAGAACATAAAGAGACGGTATACACCACAGAGATCAAAACAGGAAGAGGAGACGATCGAGATTAGAGAGTAAAACAGAATCTGGACAAAAAGTGGTGATTTTGGTGAAAGTGTCCTCTACTCTACCTCTGATAAAACAAGAAGGGAACAAGGTAAAAACAAACATTTTTTTCATGATGAAATAGAGAGTCTCTTCTTTCATTTGAGCTATTCAGTGTTTTCAGAGTCATAGTACAAAATATTCTGTGGGTCTAGAAATATGACTCAAAATGGGCAAAAACACTGGAACAAGACACTTTCTGTTTTATAAAACGACTGGCACTCAGTGAGTTAATGAGACTAAAGAAAGCTATTCAAAGAAATGTGTTGGATTTTATAACGATATATATATGAAATACAAAGACAACATTAAGTGTCTTGGGAAGGTGTTGGACATCCAGAGCAGTTGTTGTCTTTTATTGCAAGATGAACTTTATAATATGTTTATGCTTTATACATTTTTTGTCTTCAAAATAAATATTTTTCCTCTATTCTTATCCTCATTCATGATGTAGTCAGCAGCATGCACATGCATGACACTGCACTGGGATTTTTTTTTTTCGCAGTGTGTCGCCGTTCACAGACTCAGATTTGCATAAAATCCACGAAAACCCGGTGACTGTGTTTGTTTTGTGTGACAGTTTGTGTCGAGCCTTTTTTCCTCCACTGCATGAGCTGCTCCACTGTACTAAGTATGTCAACAATAGCAGCTGAGAGGCAGCCTTCAGTCCACACACTCAGACTGCAGAGTAATCCTTAAAAGACAGGAACAGGGAGGGAGAAAGAGAGAAAGAGAGGAGGCAGAAATATAGAGCGAGTATGTGGGAAGTGGAAGGATAGAGGTGAAAAGATCAAGAGATTGAGCGATGGCAGAGTTGAATTTGACAGTGAGCGAGAGCAGGAGAAGAGTGGAGAATGTGTGGATGCCACAGAGAGAGATTTCAATGTTTCAAAGGATTTCCCTATCACAGACTCTGACATATTACACACACAGCTCACTATCGGCCGACCCTGACAGCTGCACAAATTGGCTGAAAGAGGCTCCCTGGGCAAGGCCTTTGATCAGGTGTGTGTTGTGTCAGCGAGTGTGGAGAGAGATTTCATGCATTTGTGCATACCTGGACGTCTGAATGCATGTGAGTGAAGAAAGGCTTTTCTGTGCTCCAAATCATGATGGAATGAAATGAATGTTCATAGAAAAGGTTGACAGCCAATGTGTGAATAAATTCTGCCAGTTCGGTTATGTTCATGTATGTGTCGGCGTGTGTTTTAATGCGTCTTAAGTATGTTCTAGCTTTTATTCTGGTGATATTTATTTTTCAGATTTCAGCCTGAGGTCTTTTATTTTGTATCTGACACTTCCTATCAAATATATATCTGTGTTATCTTCTTGAGGTGGTCAGTAAACCAACCCTTTGTTAAAAGGCTCATATCCAAACAGCTCTTCATGCAGTTCAGGCTTTCAAGCAGGAAGGTTTTCATTACCGTGATCACAGGCAGCTCCTCTGGAGGAGTTTGATGCTCTGCTTGATGCTCTGTTTGCTCAACAGCTACTAAAAAGCTGCCGTCTGTAATAAGAATACAGCTTCAGGATATCAGCGGTAAGCTCTTCTACTCACTTTTTATAGTAATCATATTAACACTAGGGATGCTCAATGTTGTTGTTTTTTTTTGCCAATTTCCAATGTTATGATATTGTCCAACTCTTCATTTTTTGTTCTGATATCAACCAATACAGATATGTGCATCTTTTTACAACAAAACTATACCTCCTGCTGTAGAATGAACACAACATGGCTCCAAATGGAAACATCCTCATCCACCAACTGCAACTTCAGTCATGGAAAACTGACATTTTTACAAGTGCATTATTGTACTGACTGGGAAAGTGAAGAACCATATTGAACATATTCTTATGTTCTTATAGTATTTTGTATTATTTATATTGTCAGTTTTGCACTATATTACATACCTTTTCCAACTGTGTATGGCAGCTGTTTTATCTGCTCTTATAACTGGACTTGGTAAATAATACGATTCAATTCACTGAGTGCCACCCCTTTTATAAAAAAAAAGTGTCTTGTTCCAGCGGGGTTTTTTTCCCACTTTGAGTCATATTTTTGTACTATGTCTCTGAAAACACTGAATAGCTCAAATGAAAGAAGAGACTCTCTATTTCATCATGAAAAAAATGTTTGTTTTCACCTTGTTCCATTCTTGTTTTATCAGAGGTAGAGTAGAGGACACTTTCACCAAAATCACCACTTTTTGTCCAGATTCTGTTTGTTTTGCTCTCTAATCTCGATCGTCTCCACTTCCTGTTTTGATCTCTGTGGTGTATACCGTCTCTTTAATGCTCTGACTACATCTCCCAGAAGCCCCAACATTACTCACAAACACTTTGATGTCGGAATATGTCAGTGGCACTCAAAGAGTTAAATTATAAACTGGGCTCAATCCATCCTGCTCTTTCATATGACGAAGAAAATAGTGCAAATAATATTATATATTCTAATATTATATATTATCGGACAGCCCCAATTAATATTTACACATTTTGTTTGTATGTTCAGGACTTGCTGATGTTTTAGAAACACAAGCGGAGCGGCTGCAGGGATGGTTATCTGAGGCTCATGAGGTTTATATTTTGGGGTTGTAATGAAATATCATGGAATTGTATCCACCTGTTCAAGGTCTTAAGATGGTACATTAATAACTGTGGTGATCGTCTGACTTTTCTCCTCGTGCCACCAGCAGGTTTTTCACACAGTGTTTCAACTTTTGAATGGATTGTCATTAGTCTTTGTGGAGACCCTCATGTCCTCGTCACAATAACAATCCATTTCTTTCATTTTGCACCATCATAAGGTCAGAATTTCATTATTATTATTGTTGCACACAAAACTAATGGCTTCATATTTAGTGCTAATAGGCAAACGTTAGCATGCTCACTATGGTGTTAACATGATAAACGTTACATACATGTTAGCATTTTCATTATGCACAGGATAGAATATCAATGTTAGCTTTTAGCTCAAAGCGCTATACTAGACTAGTTGCTGTTGTCTGCACACAGATAACAAACAATTCTTCATAATTTTAGCATTTTAGCAACAATCAGGACTGCAGGAAAAACCATAAAGACCAAAACTGAACACCATAAAGAAAAAACATATCCTGTTTTTGAACAGCTGGAATCAACACAATATTGACAAATCTGCATGGTGAATTGATTATTGATTGTCTAATCAATTACACACAAGTGGTGTTTATCTGACTTGATGCTTTTTACATTTATACTGTTGGTAGTTTACACACCCATAGACAATATTTTCTCGGTAAACACAGTTTTTTGGAGAAAAAATACCAAACTGCAAATATGGGGGTTTTAGGAGTCGCTTGCAATATAGAGTTATATTTGTCACAACCATTACAATGATATATTAGTCAGAGCAGCCTGTTTTCATCTGTGTACTTTGTCATGTTTTTGTTGAAGTGTTTCGGCTCATTCTGGGCTCTTAGTGTGAAGCACTGGCCTGTAAATGACACTACTGTTGTGTGTGTGTGTGTGTGTGTGTGTGCGTGTGTGCGTGCGTGCGTGCGTGTGTGTGCGTATGTGTGTGTGTGAGTGTGTGTGGGCCAGTAGAGGGAAGTACAGGTAATGGATTAATATCAGAGCTGGCTCAGGCTCCACATTGCTGTGCAGTTGCAACCTGTCATTATCACAAACACCAGCTCACACACACACACACACACACACACACACACACACACACACACAAGCTTTCACATGCTTACTCGCATTCATGTGTGCGTCCTGTCTCTCTTAAATCTTTTCCATCAAAAGGGACCTAGTGCTAGTTCAGTTCTGGTTCTTAGTTGGTTCAACTTTGCGTTCCTCTTTAGCACTTTTCCATTAGTAAGGAGTCCAGTCAGAGCCACGTCATTACATCACTGCAAAACATCACTACGCCACAGCATTGTTGTTTTCACACGGCAAAGCTCGTGTGGTGTGAAATCAAAACAAGGCTTTGCAAAAAATCCAGAGCTGATAAAACTAACTGTATGGAGTTAAATTTGTGTCCAAACACAGATTTTGAGCGAGTAAATGCACAAACAGGAGAAACACTGAGACTCAGCAGTGATTGTGGCACGTTTTCTGAATTCCTGCACAGGAATCTCATGATTCCAGCAGCAGGTGGATCTGGTGAGTGTTGACGGATGATGACGGATGTCAGTGTCGTTCCACATCCAGTGGAAATAAGGGGTTACTAATCGCTTCGAGCGGCGACTCTGTATGAGAACAGACTGTATCGCGGCTGCCAGAGAGACGGAGGACGTCTATTGCCTGATCACATCCATGATCGGACACTATTGAACTGGTTTTCAGTGAGTAACAGTTTGTGCAAAACCTTTGTGTCCCAGGAGTCCTTTCAATACATTTGCGATCGAACCAGGCAGTATTTACTCTGGTCTTGTTGGTCTCAATAACCCCACCCAAAGCCCCCGACGTAATCGGTGCTTAGTTCTGGACCAGCAAAGACTGGTGTTTAGTTCTGGACCAACAAAGACTTGGTGCTTGTCTGGTCCCAGTTTTAAGCTCCAGGGGTCGGTGCTTAGGCTGTGGAAATCTGCCTCCTCTACCCTCCACTTCCTTTCCTTCCCCTCTCTCTCATCATTGTGGCACATAGTGAAACTAGTCTGTGATCAAATCAACCTGCTGTGGCTTCTTCAGTTTGTTCTTCCCAGTTCCCTACAATGGGGTGATGCTGAGAGCAGATTTCTTCCAGTGTAACAGTTTTGCTTGAAACATCAAGGAGACACACAGAGTATTTCCTGTACTCTGTTGTTATATGAGCCATCGGGCTTGTTTACTTCCTCCAAACTTAACCTTAATAGTTTGCCGGCGGCAGAAGGCAGGCTGGGGTGGATTTGCACTCTGAACCCATCATCCAAACACTCATTAATCCTGGCGCTGCTCTTTCTCTCTGCCAGTAATGGTCATTTTATTAAGTAATTTAGCCAGCATTGAGCTGTGTAATTGGACTGTAGAGGAAAAGAGTAAGTTAAGGGGGGGATGAAGGGTCCAGGCCTGGTTTAAACACAGGATGACCTGATTTGTGCAGCCATAATGGAATACTTGACAGAAACATCTTTAAGTGAATGTGTCCAATGCGGTAGGAATAGTTGACAGTTCCTTGAAGACAAGAAAAAAGTATCCAAGTTTCCATTTCACTTTTACTGTGAATTCAAACACACAAACATCTATCTTTAACAAAGCTGCTAGTGGCTCTTTGTTATGTAACACTTTAACTCGACAGGCATCTCCAGTCATCATAATGACACTGCTTAAATCTGAACGTTTACTGCATCGTCATCAGAGCTAGCTAAAGCTGGAGAAGTTACCGCAGCACGTCTAATCCTGTGTTAAAAATGAATATAAACATGACCAGTATGAGCACTTCTAATTACACACATCCTGCTTCCTTAATTTGATGCACTTCCTGTTGAATCAGGATGTGGCGCTCGATGCGGGAAGAGATTATTCCAAAGGATGTGAGTTTGGTAGAAAGATAATGTTTGATGGGCGGGAATTAAAATATATTAATGATTAAATTGATGTTTATTGTGATGCCGAATTTGTTTATTATGGAGTTGTGACCTCTGCTCCTCTTTTTCTCTGTCCGTCTCTGCAGCAGTCCTATGCGCCTCCCCCTCCCCCCATGGCTCCACCCAGCCCTGGCACCACAGGAGGAGGAGGAGGAGGAGGAGGTGGAGGAGGTCATGGAGGTGGGCTAGTGGAGCAGCTTAGTAAGACCAACCTGTACATCAGAGGGCTGCCACCTGCCACCACAGACCAGGACCTCATCAAGCTCTGCCAGCCGTGAGTTTTATTCTGTTCTGTGTAACTTTGTCGCTCTGCAGACGCTTCCCTCAGTGCAGCTGAGCTCAGTTCATCCCTCCAGTTCAGCTTGAGGTAATTAGTTCTGCGTGAGTCTTATAATGAGAATCAACAGTTAGCTCTTGACCTCTCTGCCCACCCCCCTCCTGTGCTTCCTCAGAGGAAAAAACACAACCCAGCTGGGTCGAACCCATCCTGCCTGCAGCTCTGGGTCGTCTGCACACTCTGCACACGAGGACGGACGCATGCGTCCCTCTATCGATCAGCACAACATGTAAACCCCTCGATCTTTAACAGATGTGCCGAAGGTTTGAGATCTTGTTTGAAGGCTGGTCACTTCACATATTACATAATGAGAGGCTGAATATTACACAGAGTAGTAGGGCCACATTGAGGAGAAAAAAAACAAACCTTTATTGACTTTGAGAATAAAGTCATTATTTACGAGAAAAAAATCAGTATTGGTGAGTTTTAAGTCATTATTTATGAGAATAAAGTCATTATTTATGAGATTAAATTCATTATTTACAAGAAAAACATTATGTTTATTTAAGTCATTATTTATGAGATTAGAGTCATTATTTATGAGAATAAAGTCATTATTTATGACAATAAAGTCACTATTTTCAAGATTAAAGTCATTATGAGAATAAAGTAATTATTTACGAGAATAAGGTCATTATTTATGAGAATAAAGTCGTAAATTTACGAGAATAAAGTCATTATTTATGAGAATAAAGTCGTACATTTACGAAATTAAAGTCATTATTTACGAGAATTAAAGTCATTATTCATGAGAATAAAGTCATAAATTTCCGAAATTAAAGTAATTATTTGCGAGAATTAAAGTCATTATTTATGAGAATAAAGTCGTAAATTTCCGAAATTAAAGTCATTATTTACGAGAATTAAAGTCATTATTTATGAGAATAAAGTCGTAAATTTCCAAAATTAAAGTCATTATTTACGAGAAAAGTCATTATTTTTGAGATTAAAGTCGTACATTTACAAAATTAAAGTCATTATTTACGAGAATAAAGTCATAAATTTGCGAGATTAAAGTCATTATTTGCCTTAAATCCCTGAATAAAAGTTGCAGAAAAAAAAAAATCACTTGACTAATAACCCCATCTTCCTGCAGTTTAGCTGAGCACATCTTTTCATCCTGATATATTGGTGAATATCCTGATTAATCCTTTACTGCAGTAACTTCAGCTGTTCTCATCCCGTTTTATTCCTTACTGCTGAAAGTCAATCCCTCACATTTAATTCCCAATTGTCCCCACATGGACAAGAGTCAACACAGAATGTAATCCAAACGATAAACCAGCTCTCTCCTGGACACGGTCGTGTTTGCCTCCAGCTATTACCTGATATTATCAAACCTAATTGAAGAATGATATATTGGGCTAAATATTCCGCGGGTAGGGCCTTTAAATGATCTCATCGACATTTATAATTGATCTAATTGATTTTGGAATAAATAAGGAGGTAGATAAAAATGAAATGTGAAGACAATAACACACACACACACACACTCACACTCCACCTTGGCCTTCTGCATGTCAGCTGCAGTTCAAGCCTGTTGTATTTCAGCGGAGCCCCGGAGGCGTTCTGGAGAAACAGGGTGAAAAATGGGGGCCAATAAAAGTTTCATTAGAGGCCCAGTCAGTGTGCCAAGTGGCCAGTAACATTTAGGAAAGGTCAGCAGTGTGTGTGTGTGTGTGTGTGTGTGTGTGTGTGTGTGTGTAAGCAGTCTTTGCTTTGGGTTTCCAAATCTCTCCGGCTTGCAGAAATAGACTGAATGGCAGTTTCCTGTCGTTCACTGACATGACGTGCACATGCAGGCACAGACGCACACAAACAAGCATTTCATTCATGCACACTGTTGCAATGAATAACGCACACACACACACACACACACACACACACACACACTTCAACTCAATGTCATCCTCATATTGTTACCAAGCGTGGCGTTTCTTTGTGTGCCAACCCGCCCACCAGTACCATCCTCTCCCTTCCCTTTCTGTCATCCTCCTCATCTCCTCTCTCTCTCTCTCTCTCTCTCTCTCAGTGAAAAGTGCTGTTGTCAGCTGACATTTCCAATCACTCCCCCGGTCGCCAAAACTATGGACACACTTTTAACGTCTGGGGACAGAGCAGAACGTGAGCTGAATCTGAATCAGAGCACAAGGGCAATTCCTCTCACAGTTGTCTCTCACCCTTAACCACTGACTCACTACTCCTATATATCTATCCCATCTCTATCTGTCCATCCATCCATCTGTCTCTACTTCATGATGGGGGTCACATGAGGGCAGACTCAAAGGACAAATCGCTGAAGACGAATATTAAAAACCGAAAGTCTTCACAGTCCCTCATTAATCCTCAGCAGCCGAGTTAGAGAAAACTAAGTAAAGCAAATTTGACGAGCGTCACGTGAATGCGCTTGATGTTTGATTAATGTGAAAACTGAACCCTAGATGTGTCTTTCTCTCCTAAAATGTAGCATCAAAGACAGATTCCATCTTTAATTATCCTACAATTTTATGAGATTTATTTAAAAAAAATAAATATGAATCACCGTTCCTGCGGTTCCTTAAAAAGTCTTAAACTCAAATCTGGGTAATTAAGGTTTTAAATAGTCTTAAATTTACCTTACATTTGCTGTAGGTATTACATTTTCACATGGTGCATTTATTTCCAAAAGGAAAACATTCACAGATTTTCTGCAATTTGTCACATTATTTTGTTCACAAAGTTCACTTCTTTATTCTTTAAAATTGTGAAATTGAAGGTGTAGTGTTATACCTTCAATTTATATTGTTGTTGCAAGTGTTAAAGGGCTGAATTTTTAAAAAAAAATATATATTAGCAGAGATTAATCGGTTATCAGATACTTTACCTGCTATATATCGGCCTCAAAAACTCCACTGACTACTGTATTTTCTACCAAAAATATTATTATAACATTTTTGGGTTTAAATTACATTTATTGAGGTCCTAAAAATGTCTTAAAAAGTATTAAATTTGACTTTTTCAGATTTTAAATGACGTCGAAGAGTTAATATCACTGTTTAATTTTTTTTTCTTAAATAAATGTTGGTTTTTTTAAGTATACATATTATTGTTTACCTTATGATGACTGCACATTTGTGATCACACTGTCATTTTACCCTCTGTATTTCACTCCTGCTCTAATAGCAGCTCCTGAATGCACCACCTCACCTTACAGCATCTGATTTATACTGCATGAAAACCCCTTTTTGACAGATCAACTTCATGATTCAGTGACATCGAGCTATCTGAATTTCCAGCACATTGCCTTTTCATCATGGAAATGCTCCCAGACTTCATTTCTTTAGAGAGCCTGAACATGTTAAACTACGTATGGGGAATGAATCGGTCCTTCCCTCTGTGTTCGTCTGAGTCTAACTGGCAGCGATGGGGAAAAATGTGGAAAGTGCAAGAGACAAGACAGCTGCATTGGATCCCCAATTAAGGGATACCACACACAGAGATGCTCAAGCGTGCACACGCAAACACACAGAGTGTTCACATATACATAATGCATATGTGAACACTCATAGACATTCTGCAGAGATGTAGAAATGATGCATTTGCTTGTGTTTGTGGGTGGCAACTGTGGCTCGGTAGACATCAAACGGTGAGCATCCATAGGCTGACGGAGCTCCACGAGGAAATGAAAACACAGATCTGACGCTGTGGGGGCCCTCTGAGGACTGTCATTAACACTTCACACACAGCCAGGGTGCACACAGATTGTGTCAAGACTGCCAACATTCAGCGCACTGACTCAGTTTCTCATTGACATTCCTCCTTAAATCTCCACCGTCTGGAAAATATTGTCAGTTTCAGCGGCCTCACTGGTCTTTGTGTGTTGTGTTTCGCAATGGGGGGGGAAAAGTTTGGCTTTGGCGAAGATTCTGACGAGTTTCCACGTGTTGAAGAAGACAAGTAGCTCGTCCTTAAAGGTCTTGTCTTGCTTAACTCTTTGAGTGCTGTTGACGTATTTCGATGTTATTTAAAGTCCGATGCTTGAGTGCCATAGACGTAATAATACGTCAGTGTTTTTTTCAATAGCTGGAGATGTAGTCTAAGCATAAAGAGACGGTATACGCCACAGAAATCAAAGCAGGAAGTGGAGATGATCGGATTAGAGAGCAAAACTCAATGCATTAATACTCAATGAGTTAATACTGTTTTGTGGGACATCTATAAAACCAAAAAATAGTGTTTTTCACAAAGTCTAGACACTTTAGTAGGATTATCTGCGGAAAAAGATCTCCAAAGCCTGAAAAGAAATGCAGGAAAAGCATAAAATCTTGTGATTATACTCTCAGCAGTTATATGATCACATCTGGTGAATATTTTATTCAGAGTCACTCGTGGTCTTGAGCTATGAGCTCTGCTCTGTGCACACATTGAATCAGGATTGGGGTAAAAGTGGTGTGATGGGTTACCCCAGACTGGAAATTAATTCCCATGTAACAGGAATGACAGTTAATATATTTATAAATCAGGGAAGAGAGCTCTTTGGTGACAGACGTACAGATCTAGAGTGGTGCTCTGGTGCTTCACACTTCATTCCCATCACTGAATCTTTAGTCATGATTTACATCCAAGGGAAACAAGTAACATACTCAGAGCTGGTTCACTTTCTGTTTCTTTGGCACAATTGAGAGTAATGGAATAAGGAAGTGCTAACCCCAACCATCTGGCTCCTTGTCGTTCTCCGTTGTTATGTTGTAAGTATATCAATAGTTTTTATGAGCGTCTCCTGTGTGCAGTTGGGTCAAGAACCGGTCAAAGTTTCCAGCTCCTGCTGGAATCAGTGAGAGGCTTCCAGATAATTCATTGAGTGCCAGCTGTTTTATAAAACAGGAAGTGCCTTGTTCCAGCATTTTTTGCCCATTTTGAGTCATATTTCAAGACCCACAGAATATTTTTGTACTATGTCTCTGAAAATACTGAATAGCTCAAATGAAAGAAGAGACTCTCTGTTTCATCATGGAAAAAATGTTTGTTTTTATCTTGTTCCATTCTTGTTTTATCAGAGGTAGAGTAGAGGACACTTTCATCAAAATCACCACTTTTTGTCCAGATTCTGTTTGTTTTGCTCTCTAATCTCGATCGTCTCCACTTCCTGTTTTGATCTCTGTGGTGTATACCGTCTCTTTATGTCCTGACTACATCTCCCAGAAGCCACAAAATTACTCATAGGCAACCCACTGCTGAAAAACCACTTTGAGGTGTTATGATTATTACGTCGACGGTACTCAAGCGTCAGATTTTAAAAGACATCAATGGCACTCAAAGAGTTAAGGCAGAACGGGACACTGTGCACTTTTCCTCTCCTCTTATCAACATGCTTTCCTCTACATCCTGACTTCATCATCTGATCTATTATCAACACTTTCTTCCATTTCTTCACTGCTAAAGCAGATCGCTGCTGTCTGGATGAAATGGAATTTTAAATCTGAATGTGGTCCAGATAGGGACATCATTTTGGACGGTGTCCCCAAGGCCACTGTGTCATTCACATCTCCAGCTCTCATCTTTTGTTTTATTTTCCAGTCCAGTTAAATAGTGTAACTAGAGAACAAACAGGTGGAGTTTCACACAAATGGATCTTTTTATAACACAAAAATAGAGCCACATATTCTATATATGCTGTGTTTGTTTTCCGTTGTGTGACAACTGGGGACATTTTTTTCCAGATTTGTTTCTCTTTGTCATTCTCACTCTCTTTTTCACTGACACACACACACACACACACACACACACAAACAAACGAACAAATAGTCTGGAAATGTTTCACTCTTCTGCTGGGAAAAACAACCTGCCAGAACACCGATGGTGCATGAGATCTTTGTCATGCATTCATACTCTGTAGGTGTTTACACACACACACACACACACAGTTTGAATCACACCGAGGCAGAAGTCAACAACAAGTTGGCTATTGCCAGATGGTGTGTGTAATGTGTGTGATTATCTCTTAGTGTTTTTGATCTGCAGCGTTGCCTTGCGTGTGCGCCTGCAATGTGTGTTTGCCTGACGTGTGTGTGGCCGATTAGTCCTGCCATATTTTTTTTTTTTTTTAACATCTGCAACAGTTTGATTGGTCCTCACCTCACACGCCAAAAACCTTGTTTGCCACCACCCGTGACTTAAAAAAAAAAAACAAATGGAAATATTAGCACATTAGCTTTTAGCAGGGGCGTCACTAGGTTTTAAGAACAAGGTGAGGCTAATTTGGCAAAACATACAGCGGCGTGCAAAGACTTTTTTGAAGGGCAGGAGCAAATAGAAAAAAAGGATGCATTTTTGCCTCACAAGAGGGTATTTTATCATGTTTTAACCGGCCAACAGTCAAATGTTTTGTCAAATGGAGGGGCACTTCAGTGCACATTTTTACCTCCAAAGAGGGCAATTTAGTGCACGTTTTTACCTCCAAAGAGGGCACTTGAGTGAACATTTTTACCTCCAAAGAGGGCACTGTCGTGCACATTTTTACCTCCAAAGAGAGCACTGTCGTGCACATTTTTACCTCCAAAGAGGGCAATTTAATTCACATTTTTACCTCCAAAGAGGGCACTTCAGTGCACGTTTTTACCTCCAAAGAGGGCACTTGAATGCACATTTTTGCCTTGCACTTTCGGGCGTTTTTCAAAAATCGTGCCATGAGGTGGCACAAGGTCATCTGATTTTTTTTTTTATTTAAAGGCCACTTTATATTGAATTTGTCTGCGCTTTTTTTGTAAAATAATAATAATAAAATAAAAACATAAATAAACACCAAATTATTTAGGGGAGGCTTAAGAATATTTTAGGGGGGCTTCACCCCCTAAATAGGCCTGGTGACGCCACTGGCTTTTAGCCTGTGACAATCAGCGGATTTGTAAACACCCTAAAAATATCTCTAATTGCACACAAAAACTGAGCATTGTGTGAAAGAAGAGCAATGATTTAAAGCCTCTCAGCTGCCGTGTTATGTGTGATAGCAGCCTTTTAAAGCCTTTTGTCTGTCTTTATTTCTAAAGTCTCCCGTCCCAATAGAGGATGATGTGAAGCTGTCAGGCGAGCTCGTCTCTCTTCTCTTCTTCTCACCGACAGAAGCAGTTGGCTGACAGAGACTCTCCTGTTGGTGACAACTAAATGATCTCTTCTTTATTAAACACCTCTTACTATCTCCCTATCGCTCCCTGACTACCTCGCTTCCTCCTCGCCTTCGGTGTCTCCTTTTATCTTTTGACTGACTGCTCTCCCTCTCCTCATCTACTTCTCATTCCTCTGAGTCGCTCTCTCCCCATCCCTTCGCTTTATTCACCGTCTCGGCTCGTAACCTCCCACACTGTATCTTCCCCTGATTTCTCTATCCTTCCTGTCTCCCTCTTTTTCTCTAAAAGGGAAAGGGGAATACGCTTCCATCGTTCACCTGTGGCCATCAGCCAGTCCGCTAGCCAGCTTGTCAGTCTGTCAATCTGTTTGATAGTCAGCCAGTCAGTCATCGTGCAGCAGTGTTAAAACGTTAATTAAAAAGTCTCATCCACATAGCTAGGCAGCGATCCAGGCTGATCTCAGCGATCCAAGCTTTCTGTCCCCTTCCTCTCTGTCTCTTTCTCAGTTTTCAGTTTTCTCGCTCCTCTCTTTCCAGGACGAATGAAAGACCGGGCCGATAAGAAACATTATTAACTTCTCGCCGAGAACAGAGAGCTGGAGAATAGAAGTGGGATAGAGGAGGAAAATAAGGGAAGCAGACAAAGAGAGAGGCAGAGGTGTCAAACATAAGAAAGAGTAAGGCAGCGACGGAGAGAACGGATAGAAAGAGGTATGGAGGTTGTCCTCCGAGCAGGATTGGGTGGCACACAGATGTCTAGTTATTATCATCATTTATGAGACGGTGCTGTCAGTGCTCTGAGGCCTACGGGTGGGATTTGAAACAGATGAGGACAGAATGGACAGATAGAAGCATAGTTAGGAAGTGTAACCATGACATATGAAGTGGACACCCTGAAAAGACTTTTCATTTTGGTGTTCGTCTCTCATTTCATCCTCTTGAATTCAGACTTTGTGCAAACATATTTACATATCTTGAATTCCACATATTACTTTTTTCTAGGTATGGTGGTGCTTATTGTGTCAGTGCAGAACACTATTTTCCATATTCAGCACTTCAATTTAGCATGTTAGCATACTGATATCTGCAGGTCAGCACTAAATCCAAAACGAAGCTGAGGCTTCGATCGCTCCTCTGAGGACCATGAATGTGTGTGCTAGAATGATGTGATAATAGTAATGTGAATTTTCCTTTGTGGTCATTACAGATATGGGAAGATCGTGTCAACTAAGGCCATCCTGGACAAGAACACCAATCAGTGCAAAGGTGAGTGAGAATCCTCTGAGTCTGAATACACTTCACAAAGTCAGAGTTTGACATGAAATTTAAGTCTAAACATCAGTTGATTAAAGTTGGTAGTTTACAGGCAGACTGTATGTATACAGTATATACTGTATATACACCTCCCCATATACTGTATATCTCCCTTCCTCATCTTTTCGCATCTCCAATAAATCAATGCCTAAATTTAATATTTACAATGAGCTGCAAAGCCTGTCAATAGCAGTGTGACGTCTAATTTAAACAAATTACTTGTGCTGTGTAGAGCTGTTACACAAGAATTTTTGCAAGTGTCAGAACTGTGTGTTAAAGGGTGCATGTTGTAACCCTGTATACAACACAACAGTATGAACGGCGGTAACGACCAGGTCATTATTTCTCATTAAGTAATGCACTGCTAGAGTACCTTTATTTAGGTCCTCTTCAAGCCCTCTTGAAACCCTAGGGATTATTTTTGTTTCTGGTTATTCTGCCAAGTTTTTAGTGATTTTGAGTTTGCTCATATCGTCATGAAATTTTGCAGATGGCTCCGGTCCAGCGAAAATTTGTATATATTAATGGCTGCAATAAAAGGCCAAAAAAAGTTGCTCGGTAGCGCCCCCTTCAGAATATCATGATTGGTGAGTTTTTCGTAGACTTATTTTTTTTAATTATCTTTTTATTGACGATGTTCTCATAAAAAATATAGTCAACGCTTGTACAATTTTTCCATTTTCCTTTTTTTTTTAAACAAAAATTAAAATGCTTCAGAAAAGTACCTAAATAAAACCAAAGTCAGAAATGCAACATGAGGAAAATCTACTTTTTCCGTAGTCTGTAAAATTTCTCTGAATCCATTCTGGGTATAAAGGTTGATTTCTCCATCATGAAAATCGTATGTATTATGTCAACCCAGTCCTCAGTTTGAGGTACCTCTGTCTTTAGCCATATCTTGGTTACAGCCTTTTTACTTGCCACAAACATTATCTTGACCAATTTTTTATCTCCATCACGTTGAAGGACTAACAGATTTTGTACAAGACTCTAAAACGCACAGGGAAGGAGCTACGAATTTTTTTCCGGGCGATCTTGACAATTCACACGTTATGTTTGGAATTTTAGTTTTTTTTGTACATGTGATCTGAAAAAACTCAGCGCCACTGCAATAAAGACAAAATGTGCAATCCCCAAAAAATTAAAAATGTGTTTTTTTTTCTGGAACGGCGACACCACTAGGGGGCGCTGAAGTTCGATGAAATTCCCAAAACAAACAAACTTTTCTAATTTGTTTTACTTCTCTGTGATGATTTCAGGATTGCACACTAATGATACTCGGAGTTAAGCAGCTTTTGAAAGCAAGATGTTGCCTTCAAATCAAAACGGAGAGCGGCGTACGGCATCCACAACGTGTTTCAAATCGTCTCTGTGGTGAATGGCGCTCTCTCAAGTGTCTCCTGATGAGGGTCTGCTTGATTGTTGGAGTGGTCTGAACAAAGCACTAATCAATATGATTGTAGTCGTCTGCTTTTGAAGAGGCACACAAAAGGGTGTGTTCACAATGATTGCTCCTCATCTGCCAGGGCTACTCAAAGGTGGACTGACATGGTTTAGGACAACAGGACGAATGCCCTGTAATCAGCACATCAGCTTCAATAGTATGAGTGAAGGAAAAGCCACTCTGACTGATAGGGAATGCAGAAATGCTGATGCAAAAACTTCATCTGCTGTGGTTACTTCAAATATTATGAGTATAATATAATAATATGAACACCAAACTTCACTGAATTTTCCAATTTTACTTGACTTATTATCCTGGATCTTCTACAAACTTCATCATGCCAGTACCTGCTTTGGCATCACATAATCAAATATTGCTTGGAGTGCTGAAAACATGCTGAAATGCCTTTCCTGACATCGTTACAGCACAGCCAAAGGGAAGACCTAGCGATAATTATCAGTTATTCTTCCATTTTCCTAACTCATTATTTTTTCATGGCTATTACTTGAAGTAGAGTTTAAAAAACCTGAAGTGCAGCCTTAGTGCTCCAGCTCGTGATTATTATGTTGGCTCCATTCTTCTTTTTAGTATGATTTACAAATAATTCCAGTCATATTTAAGTCACTGAGTGCCAGTCCTTTTTATAAAACAGAAAGAGCCTTGTGCCAGCTTTTTTTGGCCATTTTTGAGTCATCTTTCTAGACCCACAGAATATTTTGTACTATGTCTCTGAAAACACTGAATAGCTCAAATGAAAGAAGAGACTCTCTATTTCATCATGACAAAAATGTTTGTTTTTACCTTGTTCCATTCTTGTTTTATCAGAGGTAGAGTAGAGGACACTTTCACCAAAATCACCACTTTTTGTCCACATTCTGTTTGTTTTGCTCTCTAATCTCGATCGTCTCCACTTCCTGTTTTGATCTCTGTGGTGTATACCGTCTCTTTATGCTCTGACTACATCTCCCAGAAGTCCCAACATTACTCACAGGCTACCGAAAACAGGAAAGACGAGTATATACGTTTAAGGCACTCAAGCGTTCTATTTTAAAAGACATACATATACCTCTTTGGCACTCAAAGAGTGAAGATCACATTGCTGAAAACTGAAAAATTGCATTGCAAGTTAGTATTTGTATACATTGCTATAGACTCAAACAGCGAGCACACAGTCTGGTTTAATCACATTTAGTCACATTCTGTGGGACAATATGGGTGAAATCAAAGTCAATACGGAGCAAAAAGTTTGAATTCGTAGTTTGAAGTATCACCTGTGATGCTGTGCAGCTGCAAGAATTAATCATTGTATGTGCACTCATAAATCATGTGTTGGAAAAAAAAAATGGGTCATATACAGATTAGCTAAAGATGCACAAGGACAGGGGTCTGAACTAGAAAAGTGGCTTCAGAAGTGTTTTTTTTTTTACAAATGAAAATCAGTTTTTAAAAAATCCATAATGTAAAAAAGCAGCAAAATGTGTTTTATATATATATATAGTTTTAATTTTCACTTTTCATTTTATAGAGGGGAAATGCATAAATAAAATCAAGGTAAATCACATTTTTAAGGGGAAAATCAGTGAGCCGGTGTGTTTTTAAGTGAACAAAAAGAGTGTATGCATGTTTGGATGTGAATATGAAGGGTACCCTCGGCACAAAATCTGGCACCGTACTTTGGAGATACTCCAGAAAAGGCCGTTATGAATGCTAAACATCAGAGAGACTGTTTCAAAATGCAAACCGATAGACCCAGCTGTAACTTTATGCTTATTATTTATTGCACAGAATACAGCAGCTGTAGCAGCATGGGCCATTGTACAGACTCTGGCTCTTGTGATGTGGACTTCATACGTCTCACAGCCAGTTGTTAACTCACAATGAAGGAGTTTCATTATCAGGCGGCCATTAGAATGCCTTACAACCGGATAAGTGTTGGTTTGATTGCGGAGGCATTCAGTGGGGACAAGATAAGTGCTTAGCGTGACTAAGAGAGTACAAATTGGCACAGAGAGTTCTCTTACAAAGGGAAGGATAGATAAGAGAAGGCATGGAGGGAGGGGGTAAAAATAACCTGGGGCTGACAGAAAAGGGAAGGAGACCCCTTGAAAGTGATGATTTAGCAGACGGCATCTGCAGAGGGAGGAAGACAAAGACATGCAAGACAAAGAGAGCATAAATAAATAAATCCTGTATTATTCCTTCGCAGACTGTGGGGATAGTTTTCGATCACTTTGTACACAGCTGTGATCCCAGTATCTGTGATGGGTTTTGCTTCGTCTAAATGATCCCTTCTGGTCTTCAAGGCTTCTCTGCATCTTTGTCCCTGGAACAGGATGTAAATCCATGAATATATATTGCATAGATGCATTAAAATTCCGAACACCATTATCCTGAGAATTGCTCTTTGATTGGCATTGACGTGTATGTACAGTATGTCATTTAACTCATTGAGTGCCAGCTGTTTTATAAAACAGAAACTGACTTGTTTCAGTGGTTTTTTTTGCCCATTTTCAGTCATATTTCTAGACCCACAGAATATTTTGTACTATGTCTCTGAAAACACTGAATAGTTCAAATGAAAGAAGAGACTCTCTATTTCATCATGAAAAAAATGTTTGTTTTTACCTTGTTCCATTCTTGTTTTATCAGAGGTAGAGTAGAGGACACTTTCACCAAAATCGCCACTTTTTGTCCAGATTCTGTTTGTTTTGCTCTCTAATCTCGATCGTTTCCACTTCCTGTTTTGATCTCTGTGGTGTATACTGTCTCTTTATGCTCCGACTACATCTCCCAGAAGCCCCAAAATTACTCACAGGCTGCGGGAGGTCGCGATCATTGATCCGCTGCAGAAAAAAAAAAAAGAACAATTTGATGGCGAAACTCGTCAATGGCACTCAAAGAGTTAAAATACAACGCTTGAGTGCCATAGACGTATGTATATATATATATATATATATATATATATATATATATATATATATATATATATATATATATATACAACAAAGTGTTTTTTCTGCAGCTGGCACAAGAGGGTGCTCTAGCACAGCCCGTGAGTAATATTGGGGCTTCTGGGAGATGTAGTCAGACCATAAAGAGACGGTATACACCACAGAGATCAAAACAGGAAGTGGAGACGATCAAGATTAGAGAGCAAAACAAACAGAATCTGGACAAAAAGTGGTGATTTTGGTGAAAGTGTCCTCTACTCTACCTCTGATAAAACAAGAATGGAACAAGGTAAAAACAACCATTTTTTTCATGGTGAAATAGAGAGTCTCTTCTTTCATTTGAGCTGTTCAGTGTTTTCGGAGACATAGTACAAAATATTCTGTGGGTCTTGAAATATGACTCAAAATGGACAAAAACACTGGAACAAGACACCTTTGTGTTTTAAAAAATGGCTGGCACTCAAAGAGTTAATGTACTGTGAACAAAGAAAGCGAGACTTTTGCTGTTTTCTGTGAAATAATATAGAGGTTCTCTTCGTGAAATCCTCAGCTCAGTGTTAAATACACTGACAGTTTTCTCGTTAGCAGCGTGGGAGCTCTGGGGGAGGGAGAGGGCAGAGAGGACAGGATGGAGGAAGGAAGGGAGAGGAAACCACTTTAGACTGTAAAGGATTTCCATTTCCCAAAGACAAGCGCCCTCCCTCTCACTGTCTCTGTGTCTCCTTTCTCCGCCTCCCTCCCTCCTGTTTTTCATCTCATTCGTTCTCTCTCTCTCCCCCCGACTCACTTCCTCCTCAGTTAGCCCTTTCTAATGGCCCAGGGCGAAGAACTGTGGGAGCTCTGGAGATTAGATGGGCGCTGTGTGTGTGTGTGTGTGTGTGTGTGTGTGTGTGTGTGTGTGTACACTCATGTTTATCTGTGCATCCATCTGTGTCCATGAGTGTGTATTCACGTGGGAGTGTGCTTCGTAATAAAAATGTTTTTTTTTTATTCAGGAGTTGAATATTTTTCAGGCTTGACTGAGCGAGATGAATTTTCATCTCTGTGTCATCATAAGGCCACAGATGGGAGGGACGGGGCACAAATGAGAAGGATGATATCATTCATAGATATTATTTTCACAAGAGCTGTCACTTACGTGCACATAAGACGAGAGTGTTCCACCAAACTAAAGAGGGGAGGTTTATGAAAATGTACAAAACTAATGGTTTCCAGCGGCTTCTATCAACAAGCTTCCACTTAGCTGAAGTGTCCTTGAGCAAGACAATGAGCCAGAGTTGGGTGTGTTCTGGTGCTGGTGCTTGAACCCTCACCTCTCTGGAGGGAAGGGCTGAATGCATTTTCAGGAAACAGACTGGGGGTGATGAAAGGCACATTTCAAGGCTGATGTTTTATACACAGAACTTGTCATTGATATGAGCAAAAACGTCTCTGTTATTCATGGCTGGCTACTCAGATGGAAGGATTAACTAATGCACACAGGGCAAAGCTGGATTAAACTCCAGCAACTCTATATTTTAGTTCTATTAAAGAGCATGTACATCTCTCCTGAGACATTCTCTGCTGCTGTAATACTAACCACACATTTGATTTGAGCTTCCCAGTTGATCTGTAAATCACCGTAAATAGAGCAGCTCTGTGAAGTGGCTCTTGGTTACATTTCAGATTAAAGTCTCAAGTCTCTAGTTTGACGACCGTAAACTGGAACGATCGACCTGATTACACCCAAGTGCTGTGTTTTTACTACACAATCTCCTTCTGGCACCACAAATTACAACCATTCGTTATGAATGTCCCACTGACCAAAATATACCACATTAACTCCAGCCATTTATTAAAACAGAAAGTGTCTTGTTCCAGCGTTTTTTTGCCCATTTTGAGTCATATTTCTAGACCCACAGAATATTTTGTATTATGTCTCTGAAAACACTGAATAGCTCAAATGAAAGAAGAGACTCTCTATTTCATCATGAAAAAAATGTTTGTTTTTACCTTGTTCCATTCTTGTTTTATCAGAGGTAGAGTAGAGGACACTTTCACCAAAATCACCACTTTTTGTCCAGATTCTGTTTTGTTCTCCAATCTCGATCGTCTCCACTTCCTGTTTTGATCTCTGTGGTGAATACCGTCTCTTTATGCTCTGACTACATCTCCCAGAAGGACCAAAATTACTCACAGGTTGTGGGAGACCGTGATTGGCGACCCGCTGCTGAAAAAACACTTTGACATCAAAATACATCAGTGACACTCACTGAGCTAAAGTTGCTCAAATATAATAATATACACCAGTCAATCTCTGTAGTATTATTCTGACAGTTGCAGGACAGTTATTGGTATAAATACAGTCCTGAGTGACCGAATAATATGTTCTAAGTTTAAAGAATTCTACTTATGATGTAAATGACACCAAATTATTATAACAGTACCCATTAACCTTCTTCTTGCTTGATAAAACATTTTATTTACCACCATTTACCACCTCCAACCCTCAGATCTTTTTCATTTAACTCTTTGAGTGCTATCGACGTAATAATATGTCAAAGTGTTTTTTTGGCAGCCTGTGAATAATGCTGGGGCTTCTGGGAGATGTAGTCAGAGCATAAAGAGACAGAATAAGCCACAGAGATCAAAACAGGAAGTGGAGACGATCGAGATTAGAGAGTAAAACAAACAGAATCTGGACAAAAAGTGGTGATTTTGGTGAAAGTGTCCTCCACTCTACCTTTGATAAAACAAGAATGGAACAAGGTAAAAACAAAAAAAAAATCATGATGAAATAGAGTCTCTTCTTTCATTTGAGCTATTCAGTGTTTTCAGAGACATAGTACAAAATATTCTGTGGGTCTAGAAATATGACTCAAAATGGACAAAAACACTGGGACAAGACTGTTTTAAAAACAGCAGACACTCAATGAGTTAAAAACTTTTTTTCATGTATGTAGCAGTACTGCTCAAGACCTCCAAACAGACTTTGATGTGTGAAATTGGCAGAATCCCCTTTAAAACACCAGCTTCATCAATGCAGTCACACTATTTCAACATCCTCGTGCGCTGCCAACAACAATGAAGCGCTGCCATCGAACAAGAGGACTCCGTTGTGGACTAGTGCTGATTGAATGATCCACTGAACTCTGTTATGGGTTTTATTCTCTCACTAATAACACGGACAGTCTATGGTTACACAAACACCCGTTAAGTTCAAGATTGCAGTGTGAGAGATGGAACTTCTCAATCTTTTTCTGGAATAAACGACTGCCGATGAATGCTGGGTATTTATACATTCTCAATGAGTTCAACTGTTTTGATGTGTCGCTAATCAGATAAGTATAGATAAACTGAATGCTTGTTTATGTGTTATGTGTGCATGCGTGTAGATGTTTGTGAATCTGTTTCCTCTACTGTATGTGTGTTGCCACGCTCATCTGGATCTGTTTGGCACAGTCGTTAATATGCGCACATTATATGTGTTTGTGTTATCCTATTTTGGCTAAATTATGGGCTTCTCATTAGCAACGGTATAAATATTTGTGTGTGCGGTACATATCTTGCTGTGAAAGCAGCTTGCTGCCTTTGAACAATCATAAAAAAAATCATCTGCTTATCGAAAAAAAACAGTGTGGCTCCAAATTGTGGAAAAGACAAGAACAGATGTTGGGGAAGAAATGTGCAAAAGAGGGACAATGTGTGTTCCCTCATTCTTAACAGACTTAGATCATTTGATTGTTAATTTTGCCCGATCAAAAGTGCAGACGTTTTTTAAAAGCTGACATACTTTCTGAATTTTTCTTTCTTTCTGAATGTGTCAAATAGTCATTTGTTGGGTGAACATAAAAAAATCCACCCAATTATAATACGCTCATTTAGCAAGCATTGCAGATGCTAAGTAGCTAACCATAGCAACTAATGCTGCTATGGTTAGCTGCTAATGCTGCTATGATTAGCAAGCACACTACAACAACATTAAGTGATGAAATTAATAGTTCAAAATTATAGCGCGGACAATAACAAGTTCTGTGACATTTCTGTGCAGTGTTTTATTTTGAAGTTAAAGATATTTTAAGTTAAGTTAAGGACTTATCTTAGCGTTTTCATTGTCGACTCTCAGCATGTATTTTGAACTGAACTTCAGGAAGTAAAGTTTCTAAAACTCCCGGCTCGCTCACTACTGCCACCTTCTGCTCTGGAGTTGTACACGCAATTTACTATCTTACCCAAAATGCATTAGGTTCTGTCAACGTAAATTAATTTACACAATGTTAAGTTATTGCACATCATGCTAAAATAACATTACTTAATGATGTTCAACCACAAAACATGATAGAAGCTACATGTTACACTTAGATTAATGTCGCAGACGCCCAGTTTTGGTTGTTTTTTGACTGTTTGCTGCTTCCTGTAGGGCTACAGCTCACATCCCCCGAGCAGCAGCCGGTTGACAGATATGTACGCTAACACGCTCACAAAACGATTTAGACTATATCACAATAAAATCGTTTAATGCCTGTTCCCTTTGTGTCTTTATTTCTTTAAACAAGCCTGAATCACTTTAATGGCTGCATTAAATGTAGAGAATCTTTCTTGTTGTCACTTGTATTGGCCATCGCTATAGGAACCCCATGTACCGACAGATTAAGTGTAGAACAAGGGCGAAATGAGCAGTGGGATATTAAATGTCTGACAATAGGAGGCCAGTAGATTTTTCATGTAATAGTAAAGAATTCTCTCTGCATTGAGTCACTATATGCATGGTATAGGATATGTGCATCTACAGGGAAAGGATGGTGAGCATCCATCAAAAAAGAGAGCTGTAGTTGGGCAGACATTAGAAGATCTTTTGGCTCATAAACTAGATCGCAAGAGTTATTATTATGGCACAAATTCTGTTGATGTTCTGTGCTAAAACACATTTAATGGGGGACCTAGCAGCTTTCATTGAATACGTGACCTGACTCGATTTTGACACATTTACAGGATTTATGCAGCATTGACAACAAAACACAGATGCTGGCTGGTTTTGCTCCCAAATATTCAGAGTATTAGCTGACATTGTTTGTCTTAAATCTTTTCCTCACCCTGATCCTCCTCCTCCTCATCATTATCATCTTCCTCCTCTGCAGGCTATGGCTTTGTGGACTTTGATAGCCCTGCAGCAGCCCAGAAGGCTGTGGCCTCGCTCAAAGCCAGTGGAGTCCAGGCACAGATGGCGAAGGTAAGCTTCACACCACCCTCCACTCTCTGGTCCGCTGTTCTTGTTGTTATTGAGGTGTTTAGCTTCTGTGTGGCCGGTCAGTCACCATCTGTAAACCCTGGAGGAAGCCAGTGACGTTAGCTGAGGTCATAATAATATTAGTGACAACGATCCCTGGGTTTATCAGTTATGCTTTTGCGTTGAGTCATCTGAGACAGATTCAGCAGCTTTGATGAATTGATTGAGTCCATCTAGAGTTATTAATTAACAGCTGTGCTCCCTGAAAAGAAGGGAGAAAGGATGGAGCATGATGTAGTTCTGGTGTTAAATAAAACTGGGAAGTGGCCAACGTCAGCAATGTTTTTCTTCCCTTTCATGTGGACTGAAACAGGAATAGAGAGGAGAGAGAGAAATGATTAAAACAAAATCAGATGATCAGTTGACGCAACACTGAAGTGCTTCACACCCACTGACTCTCATACCTTTTTTCCACTGGGCTGGTTCGGATCCAGAGCCTGACTTAGAACCAGTTCTTTGTGTTTCCACAGTCTAAGCACCAACTGGCTCTGGATTTTTTGCAAGGCCTTGTTTCGATTTCACACCGCACAAGCTTTGCTGGGTGAAAATGTACTGATGTTTTGCAGTGATGTAATGACGTGGCTCTGACTGGACTCCTTGTCAATAGAAAATAAACTAAAGAGGAACAAAAGTTGAACCAACTAAGCGCCAGAACTGAACTAGCACCAGGTTCCTTTTAGTGGAAAAAGGGTATCAGGCATCAGCTTGTTGCCTCTTGTTACTGACTTTCATTAAAAACATCCTGTAGCCTGTTGCTGTGTCACAGTAGTATGAAACAGGACTAACCAGCACAATCACATTCTCCTTCAGTGCATGTGAGAGAAAGACACTGAATAGCCTGCCTTGCTTTCCGATTCATTAAAGCAAAAGTGCTGCATACTTCCTTTTATAAATGAGAGAGGAGTGCAATTAAAATGGGCCAGTCTTCAGGCACCAGGAGCATCCCATTGAATTAAACAGCAGCAAGCCTCTTAGCCACCTTTGCCTTGCTCTTCTATTAAACCTCTTTTCATTAGACTTTGCTCTCTTATTTTGTTCCTAACGGCTTGAGGGGGCATTTTGAAGAGCGGTGTTGATGTGTTTAGCTGTTATTAAAGAGAGACGAACCCTCGACTCCTTGGAGATTGAGTTTTCCTGAGGGATGGAATTGAGGGCAAGGAGTCATTTCCAAATGAAATTACACAGACTTCTTACTGTTTCATGAACTAATTATGCACAGAGCTGCTGATGTCCCGGGTAACTTTCCTGAATCAGGGTACAATGAGGAAATCTCAAAAACACTGCTTTTGGATTTCCAGCTGGAGCCGCCAACATTTTATAAGATGAGCAGCTTAATTAGGGTTTGACAAAGTCTTTTTTTTTTTTTTTTTTAACACGTTCAGTGCCCATGGAACGAAAAGTTATTGCGTGCTATTTCTCAAATCTTTCTCAAAGTACAATGAGTTTTTTTTTAGATTAGCTTGGACGGTTTGTTCTAATCTGCAGGACAGTTACAAGTTTTTCACCCAAAGACAGCTGTAGCTGTAAAGAAAGAGAGATGATACGTCTAAGAAAGGTGAACATTGATTCCTTTTTAGGGACATATATGTGAATGTGCCCATGGGAGCTAAGAAATAAAGATTCCAGTGTGTATATATACGTATATAAAAGTACTAACACTGGCATAGCTGTGGTATGGAGGGGTGTCCCATGTCCAATATCACAAAAAAAAACAAGTATCAAATTTTATCGTCCTCCATCTGGGCTCTCTCTACTTATTCTCATTATTCTGTTCGATTTCAGTATATGTTTATGCTTAATTTAAACTAGTGGTTATTTTGCACTGTAAAATACATATTTTTAAAATTTTCATTGGATTTATTGATGTTATTTTTCAGTATTTTCTAATTTATTTTCTTATTTATTTTATTCAGTTTCAGTATATGGTTATGTTTACGTTAAACTAGTGGTTATTTTGCAATTTAAAAATATATATTTTTTATATTTTTATTGGATTTATTAGGGTTATTTTTCAGGGTTTTCTAATTTATGTTTATGTATTGTATTCAGTTGTAGAATATTCTTCTGTTTAAGGTTAAACCCATTGGTTAATAATAAATAGGTCAGTTTTTCTCAGACCTGTGGTGCTGACTATTGTTCTTTGTTTGAGTAATATATGATCAAGCCTTTTCTAACATGCCATACGACAAAATCAGCAATAAAAATATGTATGATTAGTGCTGATATTGTATCAGATCAATATTGCTATTGGTCAATATTCAAGACTGCAATATCGGTATCATATCGGACGTTAAAAAGTTGTATCGAGACACCCCTGTGGTATGTTTGCAGCATGAAATACAGAAGTAAACACACATACAGTATGTATGACAAGCTGCATTGCTGTGTTAAACTGTTGTTTTATTACAAACTAAAAGTGATGAGGTTGAATAAAATAAAATAAAAAAGTACAAAATAAGCAGTTGAAGTGCACATCTGATGGACTGTGCTTGGGGCTTTTAGAGGAGCGCCTGTATCCTTTACATTATTGACAGAATAATAAATTTGTGCAGTCAAGAATAGCAGCAGAAACAGTTTTATCAGTAGTTCCAAGTAAACCTCTGAGTGCCTTTACTGTGAGAAATCATCCTCACATCCTTAATCTGAACATTAGAACTGAATCAAAGCTCTGTCAGGTAGAAATGGTGGACATGAAGCTTCCCAAAATCTCTCCACTATTCTACAGTCAAACTTAAAAAAAACATGAATATCATCGTTTATCCACACAGCAGAGTTAACACCTTCTGTTTTTCCCACTTTCTCACAAGGGGACTACATTTTCCAAAATGAAATATATTCAGAAATAAAGAGGTATTAAAATATCTTAGTGTGGAATAGAGTGAAAATTAGGTGTGAAAATCACTTCTTTGGAAAGAAAGGCGTGAGAGCAGATCCCACATTTACACAGTCATTAATTAAGCACAGATTCATTAGAAATTACATAAAGGAATGTTTAATGAATTAATCATCTGAACCAAAAAGGTTGAAGCTAGACGATCAGAAGCATGATAACATTAAGGGGATGAGGAGAAAACAGAGGCCTGGCACCGCTTCACACTACTTTGTTCACTGCCAAGTCATAGTTTAAACCACGGGTGTCAAACGTGGCTCGAGAGCCAGAACCGGCCCGCCATAGGGTCCAATCCAGCCCACTGGATGATGCGATGATTTTACTTCCTGTTTTTCTATAAATGGCTGTGACACAGTGCTGAAGGGTTTCCAAGAAATATTGACCAGTTTCTTTAGTGAATAAAAGTGAATCCAGTGTGCTCAGTGTGTTAACTCATTGAAATAATAATAATAATATTTAGGACCACAAGAAAATATACAAGAACACGGGACAAAAATGACAGCAAATCAGCAGTCAGAAAATTAACTCATCACGTTCTGTAAATTTTACATGGCTTGTTTGTTCGTTAAAAGTGAACGTTTTCAAAATAAAACATTTAGCGGTCTTATTATTGTCAAGTTACTATGCAGTGGTTGAACTGGTCCGACCCACTTTGGGCTGAATGTGGCCCATGAATTAAAATGACTTTGAACCCCTGAAGAACGTGAAGCGTGAAGAACTTGTTTTCAGTGAACATTGTTCGGTCTGCTGTTGGTCTTGCATCATGACGGCGTTTACAGAACGAGAGGATTCTGTCCATACAGCTTCGGATGGAACGTTTTTTCATACTTCCCTTAAGAAGACACCAGTAAAATAGTAATGTGAAGTGTGCCTAATGTGGCTCAGTTTCAGCAGACCTGTACTCTGCATCAGGCTTCAGCTGTAGACCTGTAGACCAGCTCTTTTCTGTCACTTCCTTGTCCTTGCACACAGACAGATTGCCTTCATGCAGGTTGCATGAATACGAAGAGGTACACATATCCATACAGGGCGGTTCTCCTCCATAGAAGAGTGATTGCGAGGACTTTGATAGTGATCCGTATGGGCTGCAGGTACTATGCACTGTGCATGAGCAGATTTAACTTTCTGACATTAACTAGGAATGAATTAAAGCACAGTTGATGCCAGATTAGACAGGTGTATATATAATTGTATTCACAGTGAGCGAGATGCAGCTCGCATCGACATCTTCTTTGTGATAGGTGTGTGTGTGTGTGTGTGTGTGTGTCACATCCTCAGTCTTCTTGGTAATTACTGTTGACTTGAAAGATTATTACTGCAACAGCTGTACACTCCCCCTCTGTTTTTCCTGCTCACTCAGCGTCGAGTTTTTCTGTCTTCCTGCCTCATTTTCATTCTCTCTCTCTTCAGAAGTCCTATATCTGTACATTGAGTCCTCATTTAACTTCCAGTGTTGATGTCATCCTTATGCTTAGGCTGCAGACAGGTCATTAACTCACTGAGTGCCAGCAGAAAGCACCTTGTGCCTGTGTTTCTGCCCATTTTGAGTCATATTTCAAGACCCACAGAATATTTTGTACTATGTCTCTGAAAACACTGAATAGCTCAAATGAAAGAAGAGACTCTCTATTTCATCATGAAAAAAATGTTTGTTTTTACCTTGTTCCATTCTTGTTTTATCAGAGGTAGAGTAGAGGACACTTTCACCAAAAATCACCACTTTTTTGTCCAGATTCTGTTTATTTTGCTCTCTCATCTCGATCGTCTCCACTTCCTGTTTTGATCTCTGTGACCATAGACATCCTATGTTGGTAGACGTAGCATCGAATGTAACTGCCTATAGGCGCTGACGAGACATGGGGCCGCCATCTTGGAGTGGTGATACGCTCCACTCAGTGTAATCTGTTTGACAGGACTTATGAACTGTCAGCGCATTTTATTAACAATACCTCACTAAATACCACTTATTTTCATGTTTTTTCTTGTCATACATGTAGCTATGATAAAGGTCACGTGGTTCGCCGGGGTTTATGATATAATGTTAAATCTTACTTGTGAAAAGTAATCCTCCGACTTCGTATTTGCTCGTTTGAGCAGGAGTATGCTGCACACCAGCAGGCATTCTGTTAAAGTCCTCTATACTCTGTATTATTTCTATGCTCCGACTGTCTGACTCACCACTCCAAGATGGCGGCCGTAGTTCTCGCATCCCAGCAGCCAATGCTACGTCTGTCAATTTGCATCACTATGTGTCACTTTGAAGTCCGATTTGAGCTTCTAGAATGAGACACATCTGTATTTGAAACCAACTCCAAATGTGGTTCGTATCTGATTTGCAAAAATCAAATTAAGTTGTTGTTTGTTTTTTTTTGTCTGTCCAGACTTCCTAAAATCAATTTGGTTAGAATCAAAAAATGGATTTAGTCTGTCAGTCTGAACAAAACCTTTAACTCCTTCCATTACATACAAACACTGAATGCATTTTACACCTTTTTATTCTTTATTTTATCTTTCTCCTTGTGTCTCTAAATCCTGCCTCCACATAAACCACTTACATGCTGGATTTAGCCCAAAAAAAATCAACCATTTGTCTGTTTGTCTTTAAAATCTTGTGATCACAAAAGACTGGTCACACCAGCCAACAACATGTTAATTATTCTGTATTAAAATTCATAATCTTACCACATACACACACACACACACACACACACACAGAACACCCTGCGTATGAGCGTGTGTGTGTGTGTGTGTGTGTGTACAATAACAGTTACAGCGGATCAAGGTCACCATGCTAATTAGAGAGATGCTACCACTAGCAGTGACACTTCACACCTCCCTCCCTTCTTCCTCTTTTCCCCTCCACTTTGTCCTTGCCATCTCCCACCTTTCTTTCCCCTTCTCTGTCTCTCTTTACCTCCTCCTCTTCCCTCTTTTTTTTTGTTCTCTTCATCTGACCCCCTCCTCCTCCTCCTCATCCTCTCTCCTCCTGTGTTTGTCTGCAGCAGGTGCTGCAATGCCTCCTCCAGAGTCATTAGTTACAGGGTTGAGTGAGGACAGATAGTGAAGGATAGAGAGAGAAAAGAGAAAGAGTGTGGGTTGAGAGAAGATGGGAGAGAGGACACGCACACACTAAATAAAGTAAACTTTAGTTGCATGACAGTCATTTATCAGCCCTGATTAAATCCTTTGGTTAGCTCCATGGTGTGTTTTCTTTCTGTCTGATAAAAGCCAGATGCTCTCTTCAAATGGTTTACTGATGCATCCAGTGTGTGTGTGCTGCCTGTTTATTCTGTATATGTGTGACAGCTGAGTTTAGTGATGGGAAGAGGAGGTCTGACATATAAAAAGATGAGAGACAGGAAAAAAACACACAGACAGGAAGAGGAGTGCATCTCCCTCTTTCTCACCTCACTTTTCCCTTTTTCTCTCATCTCTCACCCCGTTTGTTCAAATGTCTTTGTTTCTTTTTCTTTTTTTTTCTTCTTTTTTTCCTCTTTGTCACTCTTTTTCCATCTTCATGCCTTCTTGAGCCAGTTATAATACTTTTGCCAGCATATATAACGTGGAATGTGGCGGCGCTGTGCTTTCCAAAGCAAACTCTGTGACACAGCGGTGTCATTTGAAACTGGAAAGACACAAAGTCGTACCGTAGCACTACTGAGATGATGTGAATTTCAAAATCTGATCCCTCTTAACTCACTGAGTGCCAGCTGTTTTATAAAACAGAAAGTCGCCACGATCGGCGACCAGCAGCCAAAAAACACTTTGACTGCAAAATACATCAATGGCACTCAAAGAGTTAACCTCCTACATGTACACAACACCACTGTGTTAACAGGCAAGATCTTGTTTTGTATAATAACTAACTGTGCTGCAGCTGTGGTGATCATTTTTAATTCTTTCAAAAAAGAAGATGCGTCAGTTTTTGGAAACAGCCTGAGTTGATAAGCTGATGGGAGACGTTTTGAATGTCTAGCTTGAGTTGGCTGTCTGTGTTTCATGAGTCCAGATGTGAGGATGGCAAACTTCAGCACTCAAACATTCCCTTGTGATGTGTTCACAGATGGGACTAGTCAAAACAAACACTGCAAATATAGATACCGATTCTTTTTTTTTTAACTAAAAATGTGCTTTGCTTTCAACTGGACTTAATTACAAACCAGATCACTGTGTTTTTCCTGAGTAGAATTCAGAAGAATATTGCGTCAGTCCTGGCCATGCCAGGCTTTCTTTCCTTTAGAAAGAGCTGGCCGCATGACATCCCTGGTGAAAAATAAATACGTTAAGTGTACTGAAATTCAGCATACTTTGTGTACTTGAAGCATGCGATATTGGAACAACTTATTTTGTGCTAAATGTATTTTAACTGTAATTAAACTGTAAAAAAACTCTACTTGCATTTAGTGTACTTTAATGTGCTTAAGTGGAACAACTTAAAGTATATTAAGTATACTTAAAGTATAAGTATATACTTTTAGTATACAAAAGGAAGTAATGTAAGTACATTTTCAATATACTGTATTATTGAAAACATAAATATACTTGAAATACAATAATGTACTTTTTTTTCAACATATATTAAGTTTCTAGTTGATTCTATGTTATAGGATCAAATGTGTGTTATCCAGTGGCGTCATTGCCCCCCAAAATATTCTTAAGCCTCCCTAAATCATATGGTGAATTTTATTTCCCTTTTTTTTGTTTTTACAAAGAAAAAATTTGAACGTCACATTCCAACAACAGTACAAAGAAATATATTGATGTGTGAATTAATTACATCAAAAAACACTTTATTCTTCTATTTATATCAATAAAAAAATGTTTAAGACATGTTTAAAAAAAAGACTGAGCTGCCCTTTTCTTCTTTGGCCATATTCTTCTTAATCCCCCTTAAATAATTGTGGTTGGTGTTTCCTTTCCTTTTTAAGTGCAGAAATATGGACACAATATGAGTTTAATAAAGAATCATATAACCTTGCATTATTCATAAATAAATTATTGAAAAAAGCGTGCTTTGGAGGCAAAAACAAGCACTAAAATGCCCACTTGTGAGGTAAAAAGCATGCACTAAATGCCCCCGTTTGGCAAAACACGCTAAACTGCCCTCTTAGCTTGTTAAAACACAATAAACCTCACTTCACCCCCCTCACCTGGGGGCTAAGCCCCCCATCTTTAAAACCTAGCGACGCCCCTGGTGTGTTATTATCATGCACATTTTTAGATTCAAACATCTATTAAAAAATGAGTCATTTTGATGAAATAGAATGTTCTTTTCTTCCCTCTGTGCTCCATGCTTGTGTCTGGTTCAAGGCAGCGTTGACCTTGTAAAATACAGATAATGAATCACATTCAGTTTGGAGTGGAGGACAGCGAGAGTGGCCAAGGACGTCAAGTAAAAGCTGAATATATATATATATATATGTGTGTGTCTGCACATGCTGTACCCCTCTGTGTGATCCTGCCTCTTTTTGTGAGGCCAGGCAACCTCTGGTCCGACAAAAGCAGGAGGAGGACAATGAGGAGAAGGAGGAAAGAAAAGGAGTGCGAGACGAGGGGAGTGGGAGGGAGCCCGGTGAGTGAAACCCAATCGAATTAAATGTAATCTGGCCTGAATGTGCACAACCATCAGCTGCTCTCCAATCTTATTAACCCTGCATTACCAGCCCTGGGTTGTGAGTACGTCTGTGTGTTCATGTGTTTTTTTTTCTGTTAGTGTGTGTGGAGGAGGGAGAGAGATGGAGGAGTTAAGTGGATGAGTGAGAAACGAAAAGGAAGAGATGGATGGCATGGGAGGAAGAGGAGAGTGTTCGAGGCAGGGAGATGTGGAAGAAAATGAAGATGAATATGGGTGTTTTGGTGATTAATGTGCCTCTGTGGCATTGCTAATGGAAAAAAAATATTTCTCATAATAACAGTAATCACAATAATTTCTGGTGACACTTAACAGTTGCTTCATTTTGCTGCGCATCATAGCATCGAGGGATATAACGCTGCAGCCACAATTTAAATCTTAGTGATTAGTCTTAGCATCGTTAATAGGGTGTGACAAAACTGTGTAGACACAAAGAGTACAAACTCAAGAGCATTTGCTATAATTAACAGTTTATGGCGACCACTGGGACGTATCTCTTGTTTAATAAGATACACGTTTTAAATTCACAACACAGAATGAGATCAGCGGGAAGAGAAGCAGCGTTTTACTAAAGACAACAATAAACTGTGGCATGTGACAGCGTGTTTGTAGACTGCTCTCAGGAAGTAGGGATGTCACAATACAACTTTTTCACTCGAGTATTGATCCGATATTTACAGAAATCATACATACTTTTTTACTTATTTTGTAGTATGGATTGTTAGAAAAGGCTTGATCAATTGATGTAACGTATTCAAAAAATACGTCACATCAATTTTAACTTTAAACATGAGAACAACTGAATAAAATAAATAAAAAATAACCTGGAAGACCCTGAAAAATCACCTCAATAAATCCAATAAAAACAAAAAAAATTATAATAAATAAAAAATATGTTATGTTATATGTATATGTTATATATAAATATATAAATAAAGTGAAAAAATATCACTAGTTTAACTTAAACATAAGAATATTCTAAAATTTAATAGAATAAATAAAAAAAAAATTAGAAGACCCTGAAAAGTGTTTATATCGTAGATTTTAGATGCAGGCTGAAATAATCCAATACTTGGTTTTCTGCTGACATTGGACCGATATCGGATCGGGACACCCCTATCAGTGAGTACTGTATTTGTGTTATGTGCTACAATGAGCCACTATATGTAACTTTGCATACATCATAACAGCATTTGCGGCATGAGACGTAGTATATCCAAGGTTTTTATCAAATCATTCAGAAATACAATGTGAATATTCCCTGTATTTTTATTCCACTCTACCTCTTTCCCTGTAGTCTGCTGTTCTTTTAGATATCAGTTTTTTCTTTGAAAAGCCTTCTTGTGTTTCTCCAGCCTGCAGGCGAGTGGCTCTGCAGCTAAAGTGATATTCGGCCAAAAGCCATCCATCCAAAGGTTCCTGACCCATAAATACTTTATGAGGTGTGTTCATTAAATATGGTAATTTCAGTACTCAAAGCTGACATGTAGTTTGCCAGCGCAGCCAGAAAAAAAAAAAAGAAAAAAAAAAGAGGTTGACAGACAAAGTAAAGGAAGCCACGCTGGCAGACTCTAATAAGGACACAGAAGACATCGTGAATACGGTTAATTTCGGATGTATGCAATTTATTTTTTCTTCTGTGTTCTGACAACATCTTTGTTACTGAGTGTGTTGAATTTTCCCGGAGATTACTTTGCAATCAGCGTCCCACAGAGACGCCTTCCTTGTGTTGATGAAGTTTGAGTTTGTCATGTCAAATGTTTACGACAGCTGGAAATGTTTAAATGCTCCTTAGAAATGGAAAATATGTGTGGATGTTTTCATGGTTTTATCGTGAATCCTTACATCCGTTGATCACAGAGATCTAGAAAACCTATTTGTTTTATGGGTCATAATGAGCTGATGCCTTCGTGGACGGCAAGACTGTGAAAGAAATTGTCCCAAGAGCTGCAAAGCTGCATTTTATATTCAAAAGATAAAAGCTTTAAAAATATGTGCATGTTTTTAGACTTTTTTCTGTTAGCTAGTCCTAGCTTTGTCTATAGTTTATAAGCTAGCTCACTTTTCTCCCAGTATTAGCTCATATTTCTGAAGAAAACTCTGGATTTATTCATTCAGTGCTTCCTCTACCAAGTAACTGTCATGTTATTTTCACAAATATGGGAATTGTAGTCAAAATATCACTAAAAAGCATATTTTTATGTTAATCAGTGTCAGAATTATTCTCTGCCTTTTCATGGGGCTAAAACCCTGTTCATACTTCATGCAGTCAGACATGGGGTCAGAGTATACCCACTAGAATAAACCAGACTACTGGATAACATGTATTTGACATGCTGTTATATATTGAGCTTATATGGGACATCATTTTGTTAAGGTGAGGTGTTTTTCACCTGGTAAATGCTTCGGTTAGGACTCAAACCTCTCAGATTCAGAATCACGTCTGCGTTAGAAAACAAAGAGAAGTGAGGGAAGTATTACCAGGACCAGAGGAGGACTAGAGTAGGCAGGCGCAGAGTGGGGGTGGTGCTGGGTGACGAACAGTTCTATAAGGACGGAGATAACTGGAAAACACTATAAAACGCCTCTCCTCACATTCTTTCCCTCTGTGGAATTAACCTTTGAGTGGGCTGCTGGAGCGAGGGAGGGTGCATCCAGAGGCTGGTGGAGGGAGGGTGTGGGAAGCCCGGGCTGGAGCGAGGGAGGATGGAGAGAGAGATGGAGTGAATATGGAGAGGGCAGCTTGAACTGTGAGAGGGAGGAATGTGAAGTGATCAAGGAGAAAGGAGCAAGTACAGGAAGGAAAGGAGGATGTATTCCACGCACGCTGAGCAATTCATGTGAATGAAGGATATTAATGGTCGTAGGAGCGGCTGACTGAAATGTCCTTATTTCACGGGGACGCTATTAAGTCTGTTTTCTGATTGGCTGTTCAGTCCTCACATCTCTCATTGTTATTGGTGGCCGGTCATGTTTGTTGTTTATCATTGGGCAGACAGCAGAGTCGGCTAGATTCACAATCCGATGGCATAATTCAGCCATCGATCAAAGTTTGTGGACAGCAGTAGCCAAACTGCTCCTCCAGACAGAGAGAGAGCTCTCAGAGTAGAATATCACAAATCAAATGTTGTAACCTTTTAGTACGTCTGAGTCTGCACATGCCCACTGAAAACCAATGAGGCTTTTTTTTCTCGTGCCTATCAGCCTTTCTACCTTGTCTGTCTCCTTTTTCATTATTTTCTTCTCTTTCATTTTCCTTCAATCACACATCCCCATTCACTTCTTCCTCTCGAAAAGTTTCTTCACTGAGTTCCTCAGGGTCAGTTGTCTTTGTCGATCTAAACGGGGATGCGCCAGGAATTACGATGATGGCTGAGAAAAACACCTGCAATGCCTGCCGGCCCTTGTAACATTTATTCAGATAAAAGATCTGCATGCATGTGTACGTCCCTGCAGCAAAGGGGAAGTGTTTTGTCGCTTAAATTTCAAGATAAAAGCAGCACTTTAAAAACTGTGGCACCAGCATGCAAATATTTCTTGGTGTAAATGTATTTTTACCTGCAGAATAGACGCAGAATGTTCTTTTACAGTTACACAGGGAGGTCACTGGATTATCCTTTATACCTGGACATTGTTTGTTGTGCTAGTAGCAGTGAAAATCTCTTGCGTCATCACTATCAAAAGATCTGCAGTGATTTGGAAGAACTGATCCTTCACGTTCAGCCAGATAAATTGGAGTTGTACCAGCTTGTTCAGAAGAAAGAAACAGCCGTGTTAAACCATGAATTATGAAGGCTATAAATTGCTATTAAAATGACTGCATTGACATTGATCTTTTTTAGATTAGTTAAACTTTCCTTGTTCCACAGTGAATTGTAGATATATGAAGTAAAATCAATAAATCAAATGCAGAATACTTGATCACTACAGTGAGTGCACTGAGCCCCTGACGGCAAATGTCAATCTCTATTTCTTTAGTACTTCTGAGGCTCCCACAAAAATACAAAAAATACTTTCTTTATTGCATCACAATCAATGTGAGCAATTTAAGCTAAATTATGGATCATAATCACATACAACAATCAATGCTCTTTTTAAATCAAATAACAGTAAAAGTTTTAACCACCATATATTTGGTAACTTGCATAAACCTGCAGTCACATGATTGTTACTCAATACAGCCTTCTGTAAAGTGTCAGGTTGAGTTAATGTGCCATGGTCATGAAGTGTAATTTCTTGATTATGATGAAATAAGGCTGCTTTAACCAGCCATTTTTTTTAAAAACAGAAAGTGCCTTGTTCCAGCGTTTTTGTCCATTTTGAGTCATATTTCTAGACCCACAGAATATTTTGTATTATGTCTCTGAAAACACTGAATAGCTCAAATGAAAGAAGAGACTCTCTATTTCATCATGACAAAAATGTTTGTTTTTATCTTGTTCCATTCTTGTTTTATCAGAGGTAGAGTAGAGGACACTTTCACCAAAATCACCACTTTTTGTCCAGATTCTGTTTGTTTTGCTCTCTAATCTCGATCGTCTCCACTTCCTGTTTTGATCTCTGTGGTGTATACCGTCTCTTTAAGCTCTGACTACATCTCCCAGAAGCCCCAAAATTACTAACAGGCTGTGTGAGAAAAAAAGACGTGTATATAAATATATATATATATATATATAAACATATATGTATATATATATATATATATATACATATATGTTTATGGCACTGAAGCGTTGGATTTTAAAGGATGTAAATCTGAGTCTTTGGCACTCAAAGAGTTAAGGACGAAAACACAGTAATAAATGCTGCACTTTTGCTGGTTTACCTTCATATTACAGCTGAAAATGAAAATGATGATGGTAAGAGCTTAGAGGATCCAATTGACTGCCACTGGCAGTCCATTTTCTGGAGCATTCACATTCTGGCTGGTGAGGGCAAATTGGACATTAGCAGCCATGGTCCAGCAAGTGGATAAAACGTCCTGGCTGCTTCTGTGAATGTTAAATATAGAGGAGTTTGGGTCCATGCTCCCATGCTATTATACTAAATCATGTAATTGCTGCTTCTATTCTCTTTGTGTGTGTGTGGTGATAAGGTCATTGCTAACTGGCTGACTGGTTACTGGTGGGGTCTTTGTTATGTGATCTTCTGTCAGTAAAATTGGGGCTATGGTGCTACTGGGAGGTGAAATGGAAAGCAGACCAGTTTGGTGGGTGCTCATATGATGGAGCTTTAACGAGGCAGGACAACACTGAAGCTGCTCAATTTGGGCTGGAAGAGTTTAAGAAGCCTTGTTAGAGCCTAATGGCTTTGTAACAGGGGAGGATGTGGTTTGTCCAGGTAAAATAGATGAATAGATGAATGTGAGTGCTGCCATGAGGTGTCCTTGGTGGAGGATATGATGGTAATTAGGCTGCTGTTTCCTCAGTGCTGTTCCATCGATGAGCCTACTTAACCTCCTGGCTGTGTGTGGGAGCAATCTGTGAAATGAAAGCGTTAGATGTCGATGTCTGTGCATGTGCACGTGTCTTTGCACGTCTCCATGTGGCTGCCCTTTACTATTTGCTGACTTCGACTGGCTTTCCCTTTCTAAAAGTAAATAACCTTGGTCTGCCAAGCTGTCAGCTGGCCCCACTGTGCCCTCGTCCCGACATCTAAAGATGGCGAAAAAGTCTTTGCTCTTGCATCTGAGCACCACAAGAATATCTTCAGAGAGCCTGCGTACTGCAGAGAACTTGTATCTTCAAAAAGCCACCTTGTGATGAAAGAGCTGGTACTGTTTACGTGCTTTTATTTTCTGCCAGTGTATTAAATTAACTCCTCTACATATTGCTGCCTGTTGCTTTGAATGCGTCGTCTGAAGCACGGAGACTGTTCTTCAACCAGAGGGGCTCGGCTTCAAACTCGCACACTTATGTTTGAGAAAGTGAACTGAGAGTGTCGCAGTGGCTACAGTTTGTTGATTTTCAGAACAAAGAGTAATGGCAGCCAATGGCAACATCTCAATGAGAGAATCCCAATATTTAGTTTGGAAATCCAGGCCAGCAGTTTCTGTACAGGCAAAGCAAACCAAGCTAATCCGAACCAAGCCAATCCAAACCAAAGTTGGCAACAACACTGAGGTAAATAAAGCATTATTTTTTTTTTATTTGGCTATTCTACTTTTAGTTATATTGTTGAAATATCGTGGTATGACTAGAAGGACATATCTATCTATCTATCTATCATCCGTCCATCTATCCATCTATCTATCTGTATCTATCCATCTATCATCCATCATCTATCTATCTATCTATCCATCTATCATCTATCTATCTATCATCCATCCATCTATCTATCTATCTATCTATCTATCATCCATCCATCCATCTATCTATCTATCTATCATCTATTTATCTATCTATCTATCATCTATCTATCTATCTATCTAGCATCCATCTATCTATCATCTATCTATCTATCCTATCTGTTTGTCTGTCTGTTTGTCCGTCCGTCCATCTATCTGTCTGTCCATCCATCCATCCATCGTCTGTCCATTTATCTAGCTATCTATCTATAAGCCATCCTTCCTCCATCTGTCCGTCTGTCTGTCTGTCTGTCCGTCCGTCCGTCCATCCATCTATCTATCTGTCTATCTATCTATAATCTATCTAGCTATCCTCTGTCATCCCTCCATCCGTCCGCCTGCCTGTCCATCTATCTATCTATCTATCTATCTATTCATCCTTCCTTCCTTATATTATTGTTTTATCTATCTAGCTTCTTCTCCTCTCTAGTTTTTTCCCCTCTTGTTTTGCTCCTCTCTCTCTCTCAATCTTTCTCTCTCTATCTCCCTCTCTCCCAAGCCATCCCCCTGGAGGTTAATCCCTCCGGTTTCAAATGGAGATAACCATGGCAACAGGCCACGGCTTTCGAGCTTTGGGTCTGTGGGACAGAAACATTGATCAGGATGAAACCGTGTCAGGTGTCAGAGAGAATCCACTAACCCTGCCTTCACTGCTCAGTCACTCATATTCCACTGTGAGAAAATCAACCAAGTATACATGGAGCTGCTGTCAAATCAATACGTTGTTAAGTCGAACAAATCCCTGGGACAGGATGTGTTTAGACTGAATACAAAAACAGGAAGAACAATGGCATTAAAGGTAAATACAACTTTAGTAGCCATTTGAGATGATGCACATTGAAGCCTTGAACTTCTCTGCGAAATGAAAACGTCTGCGGGGACTAAATAGCCTATTGCCTTTATTTTGATTGCGCTCTTGCCATCTTGCAGCACACAAATTCATTCACACGTAGTCGCCCACACTTGACCTTGATGGCTGAATTGCAACATGACAGATGTAGTGAGAGCAGCAGAGTTGATGAAAAAGGTCTTTTATTGCAGTGTAAACCAGTGTTCCTCTCCTCCAGGACTTTATAGCCGAGGCCAGCAGAAGGTGTGGGTGGACATGGACAGCTTAACTCCCCATAATACAGCAAGTCAACCAGCTTGTGCAACTTTTATATGTGCAGCAAGTGTTATATGCCCCTCATTTACACTCTAGCAGTGACTTTTGCTTGCTTGTTCTCATGTGGAATCGCTTTCCACAAATGTTCAAGTGCAGGATACAACAGATGCATAGTGGGATTTCTTTTATTTTACTGTAATTTTCCTCATTTTTCAGACCTCGTGCACATCTCGTCATTCTTCTTCTCTGAGCTAATGTGATTGGAGTCTGATCCGGTGCTTTATGTTTTAATCACTGCAGTGCCAAGAGCATAAGCCTCCTCCTCCCCTGCACTTTTAGAGAACTTTTTCTAATTTTGCAGGTTTCCTTTAATTTGTTTTCTCCCTGGCTGTGGCTCTAAACCGCATTTCACAATAATTTGTCAGAGGACAAGCCACATGCCATTACAGAGAACCCGGAAACAAAGAAAAAAAAACTCTGCATTCAATAAGTTTGCCTAAAACTTTCTTTATTAATTTTCTCTTTCCTTATCCGAGAAAGTGCTTCCTCGATGATAATCCAGCAGGCCTTCTGGTTTATTGCATTTTTCTAATGAAATGCTCTGATACAGACAGGCAATCAAGGAGCAGGTCATTGAAAGGAGGGGAATCGATGAGTCATTTTAGGAGCAGAGTTAAACTCAGTTTTAATCTGTTGGAGTAGGTGGTGCCGGGTCACAGTGTCGGCTGCAGATTGTCTCACTCCTGACCAGCTGACCACTTCTTATCCTCTCATTCCCCCACTTTTCCTGTCACTCTTTACAAGATACTGTACAGTAAAGCAGAAATACAGCAGAACGGGCAAAATAGAGCCTTGGACAGCTTCGAGACATAAAACTGATGCCTACTGTTGATAGAAACCATATGTCAATTATTATATCTTCAGCAGAAAAATAGTATGTTGACACAACAGCTTGCAGGAAGATGCAGCTATATTCAAATCCTCTAAATGTTTTCATTTTATTCCATTGACTATTAAAAATTGTTGGCATTATGCATTTATATATAAGCTTGTGCTGCACATGTGGCCTTTATTTGCTGTGTCTGCTGCCTCTGGGCCTCATAAGGAATTCTGAATCCATTTTGTCTTTCTATGTTGATGACACGTTTATATGTTGGTCTATAAGCTGGCCTGTTTTAGGGGTGTCCCAGTTCAGTATTGACATCAGATATCGGTCTGATATCAGCAAGAAAATGAGTTCCAGAAATCTCTAATATAAGCACAGTCCATTCCAGACTGTTCTGTTCAATTGGAGGATATCCATCCATTTTCTGCCGCTTATCCTCTCATAGGGTCAGGGGGGCTAGAGCCTATCACAGGTGTCTTAGGGTGAAAGACAGGGTACACCCTGGACAAGTCTCCAGTTCATCACAGGACACATAGAGACAGACAACCACTCACACTCACACCTACGGTCAATTTAAATTAACCAATTAAGCTAATTCCCATACATGTTTTTGGATGGTGGGAGGAAGCTGGAGAGAACCCACGCAGACATGAGGAGAGGTGACAGTGATAACCACTACACCACCGTGTTTTCTCATTTATTTTCTTATTTTATTAAATTTTATTATATGCTTATGTTTAAGTTAAATTTAAACAAATTCCATTTCGTGTTTTTTTTTTTTTGTCTTTTTAAACTGTTATTACACTCTTATAACGGGCAGTAAAGCGTACATTTTTGCCATCAGAGAGGGTCATCTGGATGAGCAAAAAAGGTCCAGACAGAAATTTTGAGGCTCAGGTGTTAAAGGGTTAAAACTTAACTTTTAAAATGGCGAAAGAACCTCGTATAAACTGCAACTGTACGCTGCAGTTACATTTGACAAATCAATTTTCTCTTCTGTTTATCATTCCCCTTCTCTTCCTCTTCTTATCTGTTGAATTTCCATTATTCCACGCTTCTCTTCCTCCTCCCTCGCTCCTGCCTTGATTATCTCAACCCGGTGCGACACCTCCCTTTATGGCTGTGTGTGTGTTGTTGTGTTTAATATCTGTGTGTGTGTGTAGCTGCTGTTGTTAATGAGTCCCTCTGAACTGAAGCAGGACCGACCTCGCTGTGATGATGCAGACAGACACTGTTTCTCTGAAGCATCATGAACAGGGTGTGGACCTGCAGCGTCCCCTCCCTGCTTCCAGACTCCATTAATCATTTAAAGTGAGGATTTCCCTGAAGTCTGCTCTCTTTTCAGGCCTCCAACGACACAGAAACACATCTATCACACATATGAGAGATTTGTTTGAAACATTCAAGTCTTGACTGTGTTTTCATTTATTTTTTTCAAATTGGATCCGTGCGATGGGATGCACTATGATTGTGTTGAGATGCAGGACGTCTGTGTTGTTGCTGAATGTGTTATATTCTGAGCAGCGTTTCAATCAGCCCCATCTGGACTCTAAAAGGTACACGTTATTGATTCCTTTATATTAAACTTTCTGAGTGTTTCAGAGCACTCGACACGCTGCTGTATCACAGCTTTGCCACTAAAATGTCTAAAAAGTAGTCCCTAATAATAATGTTTTTTTTAATATCCACTGAAGGTTATTTCACTCCAAGTGATTGTTTTAAAATCCACCTTCTTAAGGAAGTTAGTCTTTGTCAATTGAGTGAGAATGTGTTTAAAAGTAAAAAGCATGAATGAAAATGATGGGGAAAAAATGGTCCATGTTGAAAATAACTAAAATTATTCAGTTAACTCTTTGAGTGCCAGCTTTTTTTTTTTAAAACAGAAAGTGCCTTTTTGCCCATTTTGAGTCATATTTCTAGACCCACAGAATATTTTGTACTATGACTCTGAAAACACTGAAGAGCTCAAATGAAAGAAGAGACTCTCTATTTCATCATGAAAAAATGTTTGTTTTTATCTTGTTCCATTCTTGTTTTATCAGAGGTAGAGTAGAGGACACTTTCACCAAAATCACCACTTTTTACTCTCTAATCTCGATCTTCTCCACTTCCTGTTTTGATCTCTGTGGTGAATACCGTCTATTTATGCTACGACTACATCTCCCAGAAGCCCCAAAATTACTCACAGGCTGGGGAGACTGTGATCGGTGACCAGCTGCCGAAAAAAACGCTTTGACGTATAAATACGTCAATGGAAATATCAGAGTTAAGGAACTTTTGAGTTTCATTGAGTGAGAATGTGTTTAAAAGTAAAATGTGTGAATGAAAATGATGGGAAAACATGGCCCATGTTGAAAATAACTAAAATTATTCAGCTAATAAAAAATAGAGAAATAGTAAATTTGCTTTTCTCTGCCAGGCAGCTCACTTGGGAATTCCTGATTTCCTGGGAAAAGAATGGAAATTTTGCATGAACTTTTATTGACCTTTAACACATGCATACATTCATGTATTTTTATTCTGTGAACACACTGAAACACAGAACATGCAAGCGCATGATGACTCCAAAATACAACTTTGACTGGCAGGTGCATGAGAGAAAAAAAAAAATACTTTGCTGTAGACGGTGCTTGTGTTTGTATTTGAAGGCCCGTCTCTCAGATCATCCATCTGCATTCCAGGTAATTAGACTGGCCAACAGCTGAGTCCCATTAGCCTTGATTACAGCATTCAGAGGGAGGAAAGAAAGAGGCGGAGAGAGGGGGATGAGTATGTACTGTACACACTGACTACATGGATTTGGGTTTTAAGGAACTCTTCTATGTCCATATGCATGTGTTTCATATTTCACAGCATAGCTCTTCAAAAATGTTTTTTCCTCAATTGGCTTCCCACAGTGGGCGCTCAGACATTTTAGCAGTCAGCCAAAAGTGTAATTTTAAACCCAAAATGGGTCACAGGCCCATTTCTGGTGGATCCCCCCCAAAAAAGATAAGAAACATCACATTATTTCAATAACTCTAAAGGCCACATTTTGGTTTTTGGACTGAAAAAGTCCAGGGCTGAGCCATAAAGAAGTAACAATGACCACATAACCACAAGAAATTACACCACTTGGACTCAGCTGTCCACACTCATAAGTTGTGTTAGTGTGGTCGGTCTGAAGAATAAACAACAACAACATTCCAGTCACGCCAGGAAGCTGTTTAGTCTATCAAGGCGTCTATCCATCTCCTATATTTCCCCCAAATGGCACCCAAGGGGAATGACACTGATCAACTCATGAGGCATTTTGTCCTGCATTCAGCCCACAAAATGTTCATATTCATTTTTTTTTTTTTATCTCTCTTCATGTCCACCTCCAGGCTTTTTTCTCTCTCCATCTCCCCCTCTTTCATCTCTGTCTGACCCTCTCTGATGGCTTCAGTGTCTCAGGTTCAGGTGATTGATTCTAGCTGTGGATGGCTGGCAGACGAGCAGCCTGAACACTGGTGTGCAGCAGGGACTGCACTTCGCTTTGACTCTTTGATGAATTACTGTCCTTTTAATACACACAGTAGCGACGGAGTGAGTGGAAAAAAATATGAAAGATGGAACGAGAAGAGTAGCAGCCATGTTAAAAAAAAGAGGACAGTAGAGAGAAATCAGAAGTGAAGAGGGGGGAGATGAGAGAAGGGAAAGCAAACATCAGGGGCGTCACTAGGTTTTATGGGAAACCCGGGGTTCAGCTCCCTCCCGGCTACCAAAATGGGTGAGGGTTGCGTCAGGAAGGGCATCCAGTGTAAAAAAAACTAACGCTAAGTCTACGAAAAAAGGGCACCTGCAGCAATTTCTCGCTACTGAAGTGCGTATTTTTGCCTCCAAAGAGGGCACTTTAGTGCATTTTTCAATAATTGCTATAGAATAGAATAGAATTACTTTACTGATCCCAACATGGGAAATTACTTAATTGAGCCACAATGGGGGGCAACCTTGTTTGAGTGATTTATAGAGTAAATAACGCAAGGTTATATGATTATTTAAACTGATATTCTGGCCATTTTATATTGAATTTGTCAACATTTAAAAAAAAATAATAATCCAACACCAAATTATTTAGGGGGGCTTAAAAATAGGCCTAATGACACCACTGGCAAGCATGCAAATAAGTGGGTGAATTGATTAATAACTGCATTTGTGACCAGAGAATATGAGATCTGTGAGTGTGTGTGTCCATTATCTAGAAAGACCTCTCTTATTGCTTCAAATGAGTCATGCAGAGTGTGAAGACACAGGCAGTGTTGGAAGCCAGAGGGAGAAAAAAAAAACGTTCTGCCCATCATGAAATTGAAAGAAACATTGAAACACAGTCAGGCTCTCTGGCTTAGTCAAGTGTGATGCCGTTTCTTTGAATCGTCAGGGTTTCTTTGCTGCCTCACAGCCACTAGAGAGCCACAGAGTACAGAACAGCTTTTCTGCTTATGAATATTTTCACAAGTATGCCACTGCTAACCCCAGTTATGATGATGTTTGAGCATTAACTCAGTCCTTTTAATGTTATCCAAGGTAAATGACCTTCGGAGTGTATTTACTACAAAAAAAACCCTGGTGTAGAAGGTCTTAGGTCAAAATTTGTGTTAAAACAGAAAGTACCTTGTTCCAGCGTGTTTTTGTATTATGGCAAATCCAAGCCAGATCTCTGGAGATATTCAGCACACAAACACATAGAAGAAACCAGAAGGACACCTGAAGATCACAGAGCTCTGCCAAAGCCAAATGCCTCATCTCGCAATGTTTATGAAATTGAAAAATAATTTGTTTGTCTTCACTAAAATGTAATGGATTATTTCGTGACCCATACTACAGTATACACCCTTCCACCAAGTTTCAAAACAAATCTGGAAATTAGTTTAGTAATACTGCTGACAAACAAACCAACAAACACTATATAAACCCAACAAATAAAGCAAGCCAACAGAAATATACTGTATATATGAGTTAACATCAGCAGAAGAGTGTGTTGTTTGACATGTGAGTGGTGTGTTATGTAATTGAAAGGACATGCATGCATGTGATAGAGTGTGAAGTGACCAGAGACTAAATGATGAGTTAATCAGGCTCTAGTGTTGATTTCACTGAGCCGCCAGTCCTGGTGAAGATGGAGAAAAGTGTATATCTCCATGGCTAATGAAACCCCAGGGATTTAGGGTTTAGGGTTCATAAAGTATTTATGGTATGTTCATTAAGTATTGATTAAGCCGTTAGAGAGTGTTTAGACACCCAGACAATCATTATGAAAGATTAGGACTTGGCTTGAGGAAGAGGAAGATGGAGGAAGCCAGAAAAAGGCTTAGAGAGAAAGAGGCTGTGGTGAGAAATGAATGGAAATGAAGGAAACTGAAGATTAGACTAGTGTGAAGAGGGAATACATGAGGCAAGGAGGCAAGATGGGAAGGAAAATGCCGCTCTTTAAATATTAATTAAGCATTCAGATAGCATTTTAGACAGCAAGTCTACCATTGTAGGAGATTAGGTTTTAATCTGGGGAAGAGTGAGGAAGGGAGGAAAGGACAGGAGGAGGAAGTTAAGGATGGAGAGGAGGTGGGTTGAAGGAGGTCAAATGAGAAGGAAGAATAGATGGATTAAAAGAGGAAATGAGCAGGATTGTGCATAAGACAAGCTTGAAAGGTAAGAGGAAGGAGTGAACACATAATGAATAGAAAGTCTTGTTTCCCTAATCATATAGTGCCTTTTCATGGACGTGCTCTGCTCATTGTTTTCAAGGCATTTCTCAGCCCTGTTTTTATTTGCATCCATCCAGTTTCAATGCAGGATGTAAAGAAATGTGACATTTGAACACCTCATATCCATCCATCCATCCATCCATCTGTCGAGCATACACACCCAGCTGGTGATTTGCACAGGTATTTAACCATTGCTGTGCCCTCTCTTTACCCTCCAGCTCTTCAGCAGGTGTTGTTGCATTGCAGGGTAACCAGGAAGTAGCACGATAAGAGGTGCAGACCCGCTGTAATGATGCAGCGATGAAGTTTAATGGGGCTGAAAACTCAGGCTGACTGGCTGGCAGGCAGGCTACACAGACAGGGAGAGGCACAGTTGGTGTGAAGCTGGTTTCCAGCTCAGGACAGATGTTACAGAGAGAGAGGTGAAATAACTTTATGCACACAGCAACTTTCAGAGTTCATTCACATTTGGCTGCTTAGTTCATATCATAAAACTACTTGTGCAAATAAATGGTTTTCCAGCCAGAGACGTGTCTCGAGACGTTGTTGTGATTTCAATATCCCCTCCCTGTTGATTTCGAAGCCATCTCACTCTTGATTTCCCAGGATTGAAGCAAAGAAAGCTGATTTTCAGGCAGGCACAGACATGCAGGTAATCGAGATTATGGCTTCTCTCCTGCTCACTTCAAATCTGTATTCACTGTTACAGTAAGTGCAAACTGTACGGAAAGTGTGTGCAGAAACAAAACAGCTGACCCAGTTTTTGCTGAAACTTGAAAAACCACTGTGAGGTTTTTTATCTAAACATATTGTGTTTGGACCACAAGGATAGGAAATATCCTGTTTTACCATTTAATCTGTTTTGTGGTTTGCAAACAGGGAGAGCAGGATTCTGTAGACGTTCAGAGGAGATTCTGTGGACTGAAAAATGTTAATATTTTTTGTCTAGATGAGCTTGTTATTGTTGATAATAACAAAGTCCACAGCCACTGCGGTTCCTTAAAAAGTCTTAAAATGTCTTAAATTAAAAACCGTGTCTTAAACTGTTGTAAATTTACAGTAAATTTGCTAGGTATTAAATTTCCAGATGGTGCAATTAATGCCAATAGGAAAACATAGTATTCAGAGATTCACTGCAGTTTTGCACGTTACTTTGTTCACAGAGTTCACTTCTTTATTCTTTAAAGCAGTTGAAAACAGTTAAATGTTATGCCATCAAGTGTTAAATGGCTGAAAAATTTAGAAGAATATATTATCAGAGATTAATCAGTTATCATCCTCAAAAACTCCATATTGGTTGGGCCCTACAATAAATTGACTGATTTCAACCAAAGAAATTGTTTTGACATTTTTGGGTCTTAAATTATATTTGTTGAGGTCTTAAAAAGGCTTTTAAAATGAAACGAAGCCCGCACAGGAAGAGTTTAAAGCACAGCAGAGGATCCTCAGGTGTTTGAATGACAGAAACTCAGAGACTCAGTGTGACGTGGCGATGGATGTGTTTCAGTTACTTTCTCCATCGTATTCCTGGAACTTGGATGTGCAATGATGCCTTTATGAGCTTCAGCCTTATTAGCTTCAGACAGTTTCACTGCTCAGTCTTCTCTTCGGTATTCACATTGTTTTAGAGCCTTTAAGGTCTAATTTTTATTGTCACAGAAGTTTAGTATACAAATGTCCTGTTTTTCAACTTATTAAGCCGTTATTCATCAATGTGCATAAATCACTCTGAATCCACTGTTGCTGCAGTTTCCCATGAGGCCATTTTTCAGGCTGTATATCTCAGGGTTCCCACGTATCCTGGAAAATCTGGAAAACCTGGAAAATGATTGACCGATTTTCCAGTCATGGAAAACATGGAAAATGAGAAAAGAAAAGGTCAAATGTCCTGGAATTGTTTAGGTATCCTTGAAAATTATTCATGCAAACTTCAAATTCACTCACAAGGCACAGGGAGGGTAAATTAATTTTCCAGGATAACTTAACAGTTTCCAGGACATTTGACCTTTTTCTTCCATGGCTGGAAAATTGGACAATCCTTTTCCAGGTTTTCCAGGACGTGTGGGAACCCTGTATTTTAATTTCATAAACGGAAAGCTCACAGAGCAGTCAGATATGTCTGTATTTAGAAGTTTGTAAAATATAACATAACCTCTGACCCTGTTTGAAAAAGTATTATTATTTTCAAACAATACTTATGGAAAATAAGTGATGGAGGACAAAATATTTTTGCACAAAAATGCATCCAAAAGTTTATCTGAAGCTCATGTAAACCATGAGGAAGGGATCTTTTATTGCCTCAGTGATGTAACTCTTTAAGTATGATCAGTTTCAGACTCTGCAGCCGTTACATATGAGTCTACACTTTTGATGTTGCTGCTTGCATGAATGCAGGCACACAAATGAAAAAGGTTGCATTCAAAGCCAGCTGTGTGGGAAGACAACTGTGTGCTGAACACTGCCAAAGGAAAATCCCTGGTGACGAGGAGAGATATTCAGGCTCAGAAAGAAAGGTGAAATATTTCAGACTTCTGCTGCTTATTCTGAGTCACTGATCCCGTAGATGCTTCGGTCACAGTCGGCCAGACGTGGAACTCCCACTCTGGAGATCAAACAGCTCTGCTGCATGCAAAAGAAAAACCTCCATGGATAAAGGAAATATCTCTGCTCAAAATGAGCTTTTTATCTTCATGTATGCCCTGTCACGAAACATTATGAACTCTTACCGTGTCATTTTACGTACACAGCGTTGCACACTGTGCATACTTTTGTTATTGCACATGAAGAAAATATGTGACTACTGTTTAGTTTGAGGAGTTATCAGAGACTTTCCAGGCACTGGTTGTCATAAATTTCTTAAATTACAAATTAAAAATGACAAGTTATTATCAAGGTCATGACTAAAAGCATCGTTACAGGATCAATGTAATAGCAGGGGTGTCACTAGGTTTTAAGGACGGGGGGGCTTAGCCCCCAGGTGAAGCAACTTTGGCTAAACGCATACTGAATTTGTCAGCACTTGCTTGGATTTAAAAAAAAAAAAAAAAAAAAAAGAAGATATACGCTTGCGTGATATTAATTCTCACTTAAATATTCTCTGTCTTTGGCATTGCTGTCGGACCACGCACGCAATCATCTTCACATTTGGTGGCTGTTTTTCTGGAAAACCAGGGGGCATCATTGGGTGTTAAATAATGCAAGGTTATATGATTATTTAAAATTATATTCTGACCACTTTATATTGAATTTGTCAGCATTTCTTTTTTTCGAAAATGAAATACACCAACACCAAATTATTAAGGCTTCAGCCCCTGCAATAGCCTTTATGAAGATATGTAACATCACAGAGAGATTAACAGAGCCATGGGGAGCCAAATAGCTTCATGAAATTATAAAATGATGTCTTTAAATATAGTTGTGATTCATAGAAAGTTCCTGTCACGCTTCCTTTCCACAAGCTTTGCTGCAGAGGATCATTTGAATGGAGTGCTGCTAAACAGAGCAAAAATAATTGAAGTGTACCAGTCTGACGAACTGAGAGGTGCATTAGAAGGAGGTTCCCTCATTCCCTTGATAATGTTTAATGCAGCTCAGTTAACACGTATGAATCCAGAGGGGGGTTTCCTTATTGCTTCAGAGATTCTGTGTGAAGCCGCCGCCTTTTCAGCAAAATGTTTATTCCTCTTTTGAGGAGAGTTAAAGAGAGAGGTAAAGTCACAGAGGTTTTGCAGTGCGATATTCAGTCATAAATATGGAAATAAAGGTGTGGCAATGCCTTCACGTTTAATGTACTTACTTTTATATTAAGAATGCACAGCAAAAAAGCATCTAGTCAGTGATTTGCTTCAAGGTTTCAGAGCGGCGTTTTCAGTCAGCGCTCTACGATACGACTCAGACATGCAGCTAATCTTTTCTTTCTCTCATTGAGACATTCGCCTACATTATGCAGAACAACAGGAAGTGTTGATAACCGTGTTTGCATCTTCTGTCAATGTCTCTCCCAACAGCAACAGGAGCAGGATCCCACCAACCTTTACATCTCAAACCTGCCGCTGTCCATGGATGAGCAGGAGCTGGAGAACATGCTGAAGCCCTTCGGTCACGTCATTTCCACACGGATACTGAGGGACGCCAACGGCCTGAGCAGAGGAGTCGGCTTTGCTAGGTAAACCCTGAAAGCGACGCCACACGTGAACACAAACGACCCTGTGACCTAAAAAGTGTGAGGAGCTGATGTCATGTTTCCCAGCTGTGATTTTCTGCTGTTAAAAAGCTAATCTCACATAACGTTTGTCGATCGCTTCCAGATGGCTTTCACTGGACGAGCTATAATTACCAGGGGTGTTCCCATACAACTTTTTCACTTCCAGTACCGATATTGCAGCCTTGAGTATTTGCCAATGCCGATATTGATCCGATACGATATCAGCAGGAATCACACAGACTTTTATTACTTATTTTTTGTATGGAGTGTTAGAAAAGGCTTGATCAAGTGATATTACTAAAAAAATAATTTAACCTTAAACATGAGAACAATTGACTAAAATAAAAAAAAAAATGGAAGATCCTGAAAAATGACCTTAGTAAATACAATAAAAACAAAAAATATATCTAATTATAAATAAAATATATATTATATATAAATATATAAATTAAGTACAAAATAACCACTAGTTTAACTTAACCATAAGAATATTCTACAATTGAATAAAACTAAAAAAGAAATTGGAAGACCCTGAAAAATAACCTCAACAAATCCAATAAAAAAAAAAAATATATTATTACAAATAAAATCTATATTATATATAAATTAAGTGCAAACTAACCACTAGTTTAACTTAACCATAAGAATATTCTACAATTGAATAGAATAAATAAAAAATAAATTAGACCTTGAAAAGTGCTGATATAGGAGATTTTAGATGCAGGCCAATTTAATCTGATACTTGTTTTTTTGCTCATATCGGACCAATAGCCGTTATCAATATCGGATCGGGACACCCCCAATAATTACTCATTAGACACAACATAATATAATTTCATATCTATCACACCATTGCACATTAATTACTTACAGTTTCAAGAGGCAGCATCAGCCTGAATTGACTCCATGCTGTTTACAACTGAAGGAAAACTAAATGTTATAAGTGCACATTCCTGCCTTCCTTTCCTGTACCCTTGGCCCCTTCACCCTCCTCTGCATGGGTGTGTGTGTGTGTGTGTGCATGTGTGTGTGTGTGTGTGTGTGTGTGTGTGGTCTTCTCAGTTACACCGTGGAGTGTGCCAGTGATTAAAATGCATTCTGGGTTCCATTCAGGGTCACTGGTTATGTGTAGGAAACCCAAGACACACACGGACACATGCATGCTCACATACAACACACACAAACACACACACACACACACACACACACACAGGCTTTTGCTTGCCAAGCAGGCAATTAGTCATTGAGCTGTGATTGGGTGAGCAGAGCTGAATGGGAGGCAGACAAAGAGGACATGACACAAAACAGATCAGACTGAATGGAGCTTTCAAATCCGGACAAAGGAGAGGAAACCCCATAGAAAACACACACACATGCACACACACACACACACACACATGCACGGCCCTTTAATGCCTCAAGCATTTTCCTCAGGCATACATTGACAAACAAGCACGATAGGCAGGCGTTTAATTTAACTGTGTACACGTATTGTGGGAGACGTTTCCACATTCAGTGCATCCACACAGTTTAAGCACAGTGTCTTTTGTGCCTGTTGAACAGTAACATAAGGAGCTGATTGTCCTCTACAAGCACATCTATCTCTCTGTGTCTGTCAGGATGGAGTCGACGGAGAAGTGCGACGTGGTGATCCAAAATTTCAACGGGAAATTCTTGAAAACCCCTCCGGGCATGACAGGTAGGTGTCGATCACCAAGGCTTGTGTTCTTCTGTAGAGAGCGAGGCGTTTCTCTATAGGTCAGGATGCTCATTTAGATGCAGCACTATGTGGCGTCACACTCAATCTTCCTGCATGCAGTCAAGGTTGCTGCACTCAAAGGTCACGCTATTTTAACGTGTTATTTTAACTCAGCGTTAACGCTGAGAACAACACGGTTCATCGTGGATTTGTTATATGCACATCATGATGAGATACTTTTCTTTAATGCCAGTGCAAATTCACTGCATGAGTTTTGGAAAAGGTAAGGGGTGTCCTAATATCGATAATGAATATTGGTCCGATATCAGCAAAAAAATAGTAAAAGAGTATGGGATTATATCAGCTGCATCTGACATCTCCAGTATCAGTACTCTAATACCAGCAGTCCATTCCAGACATTTATTAATTTAAATATATACTTATGTTTAATTTAAACTAGTGGTTATTTTGCATTTAAAATATATGTATTTTTAATTTTTATTGGATTTATTGAGGTTATTTTTCTGTGTTTTCTAATTTATTTTCTTATTTATTATATTTAATTGTAGTATATGTCACATTTTAAGTTAAACTAGTGGTTATTTTGCATTTAAAATATATATTTTTTTGATTTTTATTGGATTTATTTAGGTTATTTTTCAGGGTTTTCTAATTTATTTCTTATTTATTATATTCAATGTAGAATATTCTTTTGTTTGATGTTAAATTGATGTAACCCATTGGTTAATAATAAAACAGGTCAGTTTTTATCAGACCTATTGTTGCTGATTATTGTTCTCTGTTTGAGTAATGTCACTTGATCAAGCCTTTTCTATCATTCCATATGACAAAATAAATAATAAAAGTCTTGATGATTCATGCTGATATCGTATCGGATCAATATTGGTAATGGTCACTATTCAATGCTGCAGTATTGGGATCGTATCAGTCGTTAAAAAGTTATATTTGGACACCTGTAGAAAAGATTATACTTATGCTTATGCTTTAGTTTGGGAATATAAATGCATTTTCTGTCATTTCATTTAAATAACTGTTGCAGCTGTCGCTGTAGTTTTTGAACAAATCACATATTTTATTAGTTACAGTCAGGCAGTGTCACTGCTACTGATGATAGATCAGCATCTTTTTCTCTCTGTCCCACACCTCAGACCACCTTGAGTTGACTGAGTCAGAGTATATGAGCGATTAATTGGCTATTGGCTGTGCGGTACACAAGGGGAATGATGGGAAAAGGAAGGAATGGAAGACAAGGAGGAGGAGATGTAATAAGGATGAGATCGAGGATGTCATTGGGTTTGGAAAAAACACAACAATGGAGAGAATGACATATATATATATATATAGAGAGAGAGAGAGAGAGAGAGAGTCAAGCAGGATGACATGAGTGAGATAACAGAGCAAGGACAAGGTGGGAGAAAAGAGGAAGCAGAAGTGGGAAGAAGAAAACTGAAAGTGACACAGAATGAGAGGAGATATGGAGACACAGAAGCATCAAATATAGATAGACACAGAGATAGAAGCTGCACCACGCTGAAGAAAATGGAAATCAAAGAGAGTAGGAAAGAGAGAGCAGCAAGGTGGGTTTCAGCAAAGACTTGGTGCTTAGTTCTGGACCAGCAAAGACTTGGTGCTTAGTTCTGGACCAGCAAAGACTTGGTGCTTAGTTCTGGACCAGCAAAGACTTGGTGCTTAGTTCTGGACCAGCAAAGACTTGGTGACCCAGTTTTAAGCACCAGGGCTCGGTGCTTAGGCTGTGGAAACACAAAGAACTGGTGCTCAGTCAGGCTCTGATTCTGAACCAGCCCGGTCGAAAAGCGGTAACTGTGCTAACCCGAGTTGCCAAAAAAAATCAGTTAATGCAGGTTTCACACAAACACAGATAGCGATAGAGATAGAACACTCTCGAAGTCGATTACCTCCATAATGAAAGAGGAGCATTGCTTGTCTTTGCCAGGGGTGTCCATTTTCTCCAGTGTGTGTGTTGGACTGAGTGTGTTAATATAAGTTGACCAGTTCAGCTGCTCTGAGCTCACACACTGGTGAAACTGGTTCATTCAGGTTGAGAAAGCAGCTGTGGCTGCGACATTAACCTTAGTGCTGCATTGTCTTGTTAGTCTACTTATTACTTCCACTGGTTGTCTGAAAAACACCACTAAATCAAAGGTTAAACCTCCTTTTCTGACACAGAGTGATGTCTCAGTCCACAGTCGCTCCGTCCTGGCTGATGTATTGACAGGCAACGGTAATATTTTACTCTCTAGCCACAAGATTAATGCAGACATTGATCACATGACCAGAGCGTCCATCAGCGCTCGTTAACAGGAAGTCCATACTGGCAGTTCCTGCCATAGAGATAGAGTATCTAGAGGTTCAGATCTTTATTGTTCGGTTTAGAATGACCTCACAGTGTTTGATCTCCATAAAACGACTTCACTGCTCCTGTTGTCTCATCACGTTTAGTACGTAGAGCTGTCCTGCAAATTCCACATTCAAATCTAGTAATTAGACTGTGTGTAGTTGCTATACGTTGTAATTCTGTCTTTTCTGTGCTTGTCGTTCGGTAAAGTCATCAGTGAGAAGCCCTCCCTATCCAGCCATAAAGACATGTCACCTCCTGATCAAGCTTGATGGAATCAGTCTTTCTTGTTCTTGATGACAGATGCAAACAGTCAGCACTTAATAAGTGAAAGGGAGCAAAAATAAGTGAATGTTGACTTCAAAGGTGAGCCAAAAAAACACGAAGCAGCGAGTCTGCATTTCCTTTGATTTCATGGGCCAGGGTGAGAGGACTCCCCTCCCTTTCTCTGCTACTTACTGCAGCATTAATGTTACATTGAATTATTGAGTTTATATAGTAATTATTGTTATTATCATGCACATTGGCAAATATTTCTCAAAACTGGAACTTACCCTTAAACGCCACCGACGTGCCGACGCCTGCCGAAACAATCAACAAATCTTTTTTGTCATTTTTGTCGGACGTCGGCGCATTAATAAGAGGCAAATCTGTGTAAGAGTACTGAAATAACACAACGAATTTCATTTTCAGGAGTACATATTCCCTGTAATTTTCTTTTCTTGTGCCCCCCAACAACTATTGTTTCTAAGTTTTACAATTTACTACCTGAACATACAATACACCCTCCACTAAAGTTTGAGAGATACTCAAAAGGTCTTGTTGATTCATGAGAATTGGTGATGCTGCCCAATAATACGAATACAATCTGTCCTTTATGTCACAAAAACAGAAACTACATTGGACCTGGTCAGATGCTGTATTGTTTAAGTAAATAATCAGACGTCTTTTTCTCTGTTTATTTCTTTGTCTCCTCACAGTTCTCTGCCCCACATCTAATCTCCTTCCCTGTTTTGCCATATTTTTTTTATCATTCTGTCTCTCTTTCTCTCCCTCTATCTGATATAGCGTTGTAGTTTTAATAGCTCTCTTTGTCCTGTCGTCCCCTAATGGAAAGACAAACGGAGGACAAGAATGAAAAGAGATCTCCAGATCTCACAGATAGCCTGTTATCATTCAGTAGGCTCAGTAATATATGTATCTGTATGATCACGAGGCATTAAGCGCCATTCATTGCAAAAGTGGTTCAATACTTTCATAAATGGGAGTTTAATTTTCTATGATGTTCCTGATAATGGAGGGAAAAAGAGAGCTGCTGTCTGTTGTTGGGAAACACATTTTTCACTCAAGCACAGCCTTGGCTGTTAAAATTAAATACTTTTAAAGAGGTGACCAAGTCACATCAGTGCTGTCAAGTTCTGGAAGTTGCAGAGATCATTTTGGGAATTTAATTCTTAAATAAGTAACAAATAAAGGGGAAATTTAGTCCTGTAGCAAATTTAAAACAACTATCTAAATCTCTGTGCCCTCAGCGTACTTATTTTTGTTTATTGCAGTAGACACACGTTACATTATTAATGCTGTAAATGTGCTTATAGCAATATAAATAAACATTTTCTGATACATATTCCTTGGTTTCGGTGGCAAAGAGTGACTCTCCTCTCATGTGCGATGCTTGAACAAGTAACCCTGGAGAGCTCATGTCGTTCTGTCCCAGGGCTTTGAGCTCTTTGATGCCGGGTGTCTTGAAGAGAGGAAAAATGGGACGGCATCCCATCCAGCCCAGCTTAGGGAGTCCTCAATTTGTCACATTTGGGAATTGGATCCCATTTTCCAGCTGAATGATTTCCCATGTTGCTTACTAATGGATTGGATGGTATTTTAAATGAGAATTTTCCCATTGGATGGATTGGGATCCTCTTATATGATATTCCCCCTCTTCTAACAGTGAAAACTGAAACCACTGTACCATAACAAGAGTCCTTTAATTCACCTACAGCATCTACAGTAACCTGTGTGTTTCATCCTCCCCTGTATTTTTCTTTACTTCTTTTTTTCACCCTTCTTCTCACCAGAACACAGATGGATATGTTTGTTTGCTCTGCAGGAGTTTAAACAGTTTCTATGTCGCCCTGCTGCAGTTTGCAATATCCCACAGCTCCAATGAGTGGTAACAGGATGTGATCCACTCCTCACTATACAGTCCACCCACCCTGCTACCTACTGTATGTACACATCCTGTCAGTTATAACACAAAACGATAGGAAACAAATCAGTAAAGCACTATTTCTTTTTTTTTTCTTCACATGCACACACATTCAGACAGGCAAAGAACTGACCGCCTTTTTATTCTCTTGCAGTCTTCACATCTTTTATTTCATATTTGCATCTTGTTTCTGCAGCAACAGGATGCCAGTGGGCTTATTTTTACTAAATGAAGTATTGAAAGTAGAAAAACTGGAGTGAACTATTCACTGTGTGATACACAAAGCAGTGACACTGATAAATTAATCCGGTATATCACCTACTGCAAGCCTTAGCTAATTTATCTTGTTAACAGTTCCTAATTTGAACAGACTAACACATGTCATATTTTGTCTCTTCCTTGTCATTGATGTTTGGTAGCACTGACAACAGTGACACACATGAACATTACGTACATTACTCTGTTTGAGTATCTTTGCACATTTTTCAGAATATGAACAAAAACCTGCTTAATGGTCTATTTTAACCATACAATTGCAATTACAATCTGCTTAACATCTGCTTTTTTTCTCTCCAACCTTTATCCATAACTAAATAACGACAAGATCATCTATAGAGCTAGAAAAGCTTTACATCTGTTATCACTTCACGTCTGAATATATTGGGTGAATACAAAAAAATACGCTCATTTAGTTTTGTTGAGTGAAATTAATGTAAATATGTTGAATCAACATAAGATGTTGGTGTTACTATTACTGCATTATGAGGGGAAAATCCAACATAATAGTCATTTGTTGGGTGAACATCAGTTATTTCCCCCAATTATAATACGCTCATTTAGCAAGCGATGCAAATGCTAAGTAGCTAACCATAGCAACTAATGCTGCTATGGTTAGCTGCTAATGCGGCTATAATTAGCGAGCACACTACAAAAACATTTGGTGATGAAATTAATCGTTCAAAATTATAGAGCGGACAATAACAAGTTCTGTGATATTTCTGTGCAGTGTTTTATTTTGAAGTTAAAGATAAGTTAAGTAGAGGACTTATCTTAGCGTCTTCATTGTCGACTCTCAGCATGTGTTTTGAACTGAACTTCAGGAAGTAAAGTTTCTAAAACTCCCTTCTCGCTCACTACTGCCACCTTCTGCTCTGGAGTTGTACACACAATTTACTAGTTTACCCAAAATGCATTAGGTTCTGTCAACATAAATTAATTTACACAATGTTAAGTTATTGCACATCATGATAAAATAACATTACTTAACTAAAAAAGCACTCAGAGAGTCCAGACCTCCACCAAGGCAGCGGCGGCTGTGACTTTTCCTTTTCCTCCTGCCACCAAGGAGGTTATGTTTTCACTGGGGCTTGTTTGTTTGTCGGTTTGCAAAGTAACTCAAAAAGTTATGGACAATTTTTGACAAAATTTTAAGGGTTGGCCAGAAGTGGCCTAATTTGAAACTTATTAATTTTCGGAAAACATAACCTCCTTGGCAGAGGTAATGATGTTCAACCACAAAAAATGACTATATATGATAGAAGCTACATGTTAGACAGATTAATGTAGCAGACACCCAGTTTGGACTTTTTTTTGTGTATGTGAAAGAATAAAACGTGTAGGAGATTGGTCCACGACTCGCTCTGAGTAATGCTAAAGCTCCTCACTGAGTCAGTAAAGATGTCTTCATTTCTGACCACCTGTGTAATAAAAGGATTCAAATAACACCTTTATGAATAATACACAAGGTTTTTGATCAAATGTGACTACACTATAAGCTGAATAGAGCCAAAATAAAGACAGCTTCTCTTTGCTCAGTGTGCCAGCTCACTGCTAAACCTGTCTCCATTCATTTTCTATGAGACCTGAGTGGCTGTCTGCACGGTGCTGCGGTTTGTAAGAGTTGATGTTGGGATTTCCCACACCAGCTCCTTACCTGTCTGCAAACTGACAAGAATAACTCAGTATTCCTGAGGGAATATTACTGCGCTTGGGGCTACAAAGTTCAATTTATGTGTGACTGCAGCAATCATTGATGCTCATTCAGTTTGGATTGAATTTCATTTCTTAAACTGTGTGTGCTGTTTACCAAGAATTTACATGTCTGAACTCTTTAGCTATCCATATATTTGGTTCAGACAATGTTAATTAACTTGACACGCCCAAAAGTGACCCTTTTTAAGGGGGCACACACAGCTGTGCCCAAATTCATCACAAATTCATCACTTTGTGTTACAGAGCGGGAAGAGTGAGAGCAGTAGGGGTCAAACTGACAATTAAAAATGTCCTTCTTCCTTTTAAAGCCCTCTGGTGAAATGCAACAGATTGTAGTAATGTAACTGTGAAAGCAAGCTGAATAATTAATTGGATGCAGCAGACAGGTAATCTCGTCCCTGGATGCTTTGCGCTTGTTGTTGCCTCCTGATTGTGCGGCGAATAAGTTTCCCTCGTAGGAATAAATAACATTCGTTATTGTCATTATCATCATCTGTATTTATGGCGCTTGTCACTGTGTCTGTGAATGAATATAAAGTGAATTATTTTCTCCCTCTGAGAAATGCGTGATATCATAATTCTGCCACCAAAGCCAATACAGCGGTGATGTTACACCTGTCTGTTTTTACTCTATGCAGTTGCTGGAATATGATGTGCATTAGAGATTTTATATTTTTCTTTACCCACGATGATAGTGCTATAGCACTGCAGACTGGAATACTGTAGTAATAATCTAATCATATCAAGTTAAATCATTTTACGTGCCTCATCATTTACTCTGTAGGAGTAAAATATAGATGAGCGTTTAGAGATATACCTAAATAATGAATAATTATTTTAATGTGATAGACAAAATGCCTCCATTTGTGCTAATTTGTGCAACGTCTCCTTTTAACCTTTTGCATTAGTCAAATCTGATTAATTACTCGCTCGTGGAAATCTTTTCCCCATTTGTCCTGCATTAAACGTCTGGCTTCTCATGGTTAATTTTGCATTTAATGACAAATTATGGTGTATGAAGATGGTAATCAACAATAGCAACACTCAGCCATTTAGTTTTCCCTTGTACCCTGTTGCTCTAACAGGAGGTCATGCACACACAGTCATAAACTTGCATAAACTTGCTTAAATGTACAGTATATACACCACACAAGCAGGGTCAAACATTATGTTAAGCCGACATTTCATGTTACTCTTTTATTTCAATTAGTTTTCTGTCATAAACTGCAGCTCAAACACTTAATCTTCTCTGTATTTTACGTGTTATTTTGGCAGTATTGTGAGATGCCATGGCAGTAAAGTCTGACATGTCGGATTTAAATAACAATAATAGGATTAAACTCCAGGTATCTGGGAATGTGGCAGACAGCATGCAAAAATTTTAATGAGAAAAAAGAAGCGCAACTTTGTCTGTCCTAAATATATAAATATAAATATAGACCTCCTGCAGCTTTCTCTGAAAAACAATAAATACAGTGGTGCCATTAGGACTTGGGGGGCTGAAGCCCCCTAAAATATTCTTAAGCCCCCCCCCTTAATCATCTAGTGTTGTTTTGTTATATTTTTTTTAACAAAAAAAGTGCAAATTCAATATATTTGGCCAAATTGTTGAAAAACTTGCACTAAAGTGCCCAAAAAAAGGTGCATATTGGTTATACATATATAGCCAAATTAGGCTTTGTGTATGCACGTAGACCAATGTGTGCTCATAGTGTTTAATGTCTGGAGCTCTGATATAAAAACTTTGTTGTGTATATGAATTTTATTGTCTGTCTCTCTGATCTCATGCTTCATGTGTTGATGTGGAGGACACACAGGACGTGAATTAAATTTAGCAGGAGTCTGTCACATCATGGGACTGATTTCCAGATTATTTTTATTTTGCTATCCACTGTGTGTGAAATGCCTGGTGTGTTAAAAAATGACAGATTGAATTGAAAACACAGAGGTATCCTTTTCATGGAAACATCAAAAACGGACTCTTGTTTTAGATCAGCAGGAGCTTCTTTGTGAAAAGAAAGTGTCCTGACTAGAAACTTGACAAGTTGTCAGCCGTTGACAGTGTGGTTTTCTCTCTGTCGCACAAAACAGCAACCAGATTTCCTTCATTTGTCATGCAAATACACACACACACACACACACACACACACACACACACCAGTGAACCTCTAACTTACTGTGAAGCCATCCCCACGAACCGATTCCGAAACTCGACCTTTTTTGATCGACAGTTTTAGTTCTTCTGACCTCAGTTCCTGGTGCAAAAAAAGAGAAAAACAAACAAAAAAACATTCCTTTTAGTTCAGCTGTTTATGCTCAGATTGCATTGCATGCATTTCTTGTTTGCATCCTTCCATTACATCCATGCAAACATCGGTGTCGTGTATCAAAGAAAGACAAAATAACTTTCTAGCGCCATGATTTTAATGCCTTGTTGGACTAATTTGATTTGCACAGCACTCTGCACTTTGTTATCTTCCTGTTGCTCATTCTACCAGATGGCCAATAATTCTGAGCAGTATGTTATTTATCTGTTTTGTTTGTGTTTATTATTATATATTCTTATTGTGCGTACCTTATATTTCTCTGTGTTTTACATAATGTAGGCTACCATCAACCTGCCCTGGGACTTCAGATGGAAATTAGCCTGTGGCTATAATCTGATGCATTTACATGTATGTTAATTACACTGTCCCGGATTCGATAAAGATTAAAAGTAAAGTTCAGATGTTATCGGAATGCATTGAAGCTTTTTGGAACTGAATTGTGTTCCTGCGGCGTCACATTTCCTGCCTCTATATGTTTGAAAAAGCTGTTATTTTGAAGCACATCCAAACCTCAGAATCAGCTTATGAAAAAGAATGAAGGCCCACAGAGTTGATAACGCTGAGAAATAGACAGTGTCAACATGTTTTTTGTAAATAGCTTCAGTGCTACCCACTTTAATAACTTCCCTCAGCTGAAGTGACCAATATTTCTGTCACCACACTGTATCTTCTCTGATTTAAATGTCTTTCCTGATTTAAAATCATCCATCTTCTAGAAATAAAAGAGCTTGGACCAGAAAGAAACACATTTTTTTTGTGTTTCCGCAGAGTTTGTGGTGAGATGTCATACAACACCTACACACAGGACTGTTGACCAGATGTATATGAGAGAAGGGAAGTGACTGAGAAAGATGAAAAGTAAAGGCGAGGGATGATAACAGAGCAGCGTGGCCTGTTATTCAGATCAAAATCAAGTTACAGCAGTATAATGACAGCGTTTTCCTAAATCCAGTATAATCACACAGCTCTGTCTCTCTGTGTCTACTCACCTTTGGAGTACCCATCCAAGCCTCAGGCATCCAAAATAACTTCCGACTCAACCCTGAGCTCTGAATGATTTCCACCTCTTCTCATTTTTCAGTTTACTGAGAGGAAGGTGCATTTTTCTTGAAGTAGACAAGGTTATTGTGTCGCTTTTTTTGCATTCATAATGTGTTGAAGTAGTAGCAGCATGATGATATTGCCTTCATGTCATCTAAGAGCAGAAATAAGGATTTGACTTTTTCTAAAGTTTGAGATCATTGCCAGCTGAGAGTCTTTCAAGATGCAGTGAAAGGCGATGTCTTAAAGTAAGGTGGTTTATTCACACTCAGGGTCAAGAGGTGTCTTATATAAAACTGAATCAGGCCATGAACAGAACACGTGGTGGTGTCTCCACTTCTTCAATTACTGTTCAACGCTTCATCATTTCATTATCTTAACTCCTTTTTAAAACAGAAAGTGCTTTGTTCCAGCGTTTTTTGGCCATTTTGAGTCATATTTCACTATGTCTCTGAAAACACTGAATAGCTGAAATGAAAGAAGAGACTCTCTATTTCATCATGAAAAAAATTTTTGTTTTTACCTTGTTCCATTCTTGTTTTATCAGAGGTAGAGTAGAGGACACTTTCACCAAAATCACCACTTTTTGTCCAGATTCTGTTTGTTTTGCTCTCTAATCTTGATCGTCTCCACTTCCTGTTTTGATCTCTGTGGTGTATACCGTCTCTTTATGCTCTGACTACATCTCCCAGAAGCCCCAAAATTACTCACAGGCTGACGGAGAGCGTAATCGGTGACCTGCTGCTGAAAAAAGACAGAACGTGGATATATGTTTTGCCACTCAAGCGTTGTATTTTAAAGGACAAAAATATGTCCTTAATAGTATTTAATTTTTTTTTTTTTTTTATTTGAACATATTGCAATGAAGATTTACTGTGCTTCATTGCCAGTTAGAAATCATTGTCTTGTTCTGTAATTCATTTGTAGGTCTAGGTGTCGATTTTGATGCTTAAAGTTATTTCATTTCATTTTCTGATTGTATACATGACTTATATTTTTGTACTCCTGTATTCCCTTTCTTTTTGTAACTGTTTACCCTGCTTCCTGTTCGTTGAATTGTTTCCCAAACGCTTTCTAACAAGCTCTAACGATGTGACTTTATGCTAAAATATCGGTATAGAACAAAGTCGTTTTTGTTTGGGGTAATCCTGCTCCAATCCAGCCACTTCCTGCTATTTCTGAAGCCTGTCGGGTATTTGAGGGCTGCAGCCAATCAGGTTAGAGTTTGGTGAACTTTTGTATGGGAGGTCACACTCAGCTAATCCTATTTGTAATCAAGGCTTTCTTCTTTCTCTGGTCCAGAAAAGGACCATGTTGTCTCTGGAGCAATCACAATCACGGTCTATCGCCCGGGGTCAAGCTGCGTTGAGTTATTTAGCGTATTAAGTATGCCTGTTTGAACCACGCTCGCCATGCTTTGATGATTAGCCCGTGGCTTTGTTTCCACGTCAAGACCGCTTTTGTCGAAGTGTGGTTGTAGGGGTTGTAGAGATGGCGCGATAACTGCTGTTGTTTAGATGTTTGGATTAAGGGTGGAAGAGATGAATGTGAGAGCTGGAGTGTAGCTCTCAGCTCCCATTGATTTATGTTATGTTTTTGGTCGAGCCGCAGCATGACACCCTGTATTTAAATCTTATCTTTGAAATGTAACTCTTAGCCTAATGCTTGAAATTTTCGGATGATTAATCCATCTCTGTGTCCTTGTCTGCCTCACTCTGCAGCCCCTGCAGAGCCGTTGCTGTGCAAGTTTGCTGACGGAGGCCAGAAGAAGAGGCAGACCCAGGTCAAGTATCCCCAGAATGGCCGACCGTGGACACGGGACGGAGAGGTGAGGCCTGAAACTGGATTCAATCATGAAGGAAAACCTGCAAAACACACATGGAAAAGGCAAATTGTAACACAAGGACCGTGTTTTTCAGTCACGTTGTTACAACATAATGCAATTTACCCTCTGTCACTATAAAAGAAAGCAACATAGAACCTGGAAAACCACTGACCAACTTTCCAGTCATTGAAAACATGGAGTATGAGAAACGGTTAAGTTATCCTGGAAAAATATGTATTTGTTATTTTATCCTCCTCATGTCTTGTGGGCGAATGTAAACAGTTTAAAAGTTTGCATAAATAATTTTCCAGGATAACTCAACAGTTTCCAGGACATTTGACATTTTTTTCACGTTTTTCTCAGACAGAATTATGCTGCAACATCCACTATATATTTATTTTTCACTCCTCACACTTCGAACGAGCACACTGTGTCTGGTTTTTAAGAGGAAATAATCAAGTTAACAAAACCAAAAGTGGTGTTTTTCTTGCTTAGTCACAAGTATGAGTGCAGTATATCCACAAACCTCTTTAAACCTTTTGCTGCTCAGCTTTCGAGCAAAGGCGTCTTATCATAATAGTCAGAGAGGTGAGAGAAATACTGTTGATGCAGTACAACAGATACTGAACTGCAGCGTTTCACAGCTCACAGACGACATTACGTCGAGTCTAAAAGGTCAAAGGTTTTCATAAACTTTGAATAGCTGGCTTATGTTCTCTTTGACATCAGTTTCTTTTTCATATTTTACATAAAAAAAAGTTTCAGTGACTTGACAGGCCCCCTACAGGGTCATTATCAGCTTTCATTTCCAATAACACACTGTAGGCCTGCATTAGAGATGCTGCTGACAGCATGAAAGCTGGCATGTGTAAAGATTATTAAATGCAAGGTTTCTGCAAGACCCCAGTGTCAAGTTGTGTTTCCTATTGTTGAAACTTCCACCTCCAGCCTGTCATCTTCAGAAGAAATGAAGCAGCCAGTCTGCTGCACAATGTGAGGAGTTCAGAAGTTGTTAGTGTCGATACCAAAGCTTTAATTTACAGAACAAGGGAAAGTGCATAATAATGTCGCCACCCACACACAGAGCTCAGTTTTTAACAGTTTCCCAGTATTTGCATTACATGGAGGTGGAGAAAGAGCAGGGTGGTGAAATGAAATGCAACCAGGCTGAAAGACGAGGCGCCACAACAGAAACAGGATGCTCGTGTCTGGATGGCCCTCATGAGTGCAGCAGGCACAGATTGTGCTTTTATTTTTATTTTTTTTCTTAAATCAGTGACAAATCTCATCAGGGCTTAGTTAACATTAAGAGCTCTGATGTTTATTGACTCTTTTTCTCTTTCCTGTTTGTGAATTGTCAGCTGAGCTTAAAATAAACCGTCAGTGCTTTCAGTGGGATTCCTCACACATTTGTCAGTGGCCCAAGTCCTGACAAGCCCCACTTGGCCTTGCTGAGGAAAAGCATCTCTCAAATGTTCACGCATTTGTCTGAGCCAGGTCTCAGAGTCCAGGCAGACTAATAGAGGCATCTGGCCTCGGCGGTGCTTTGAGGGGCCCCACGCTCAGTCAGCCGACCCTAATCTCCCAGAACCGCTCGCTCCTAAATGAGTCCGACCTTGGGACGCCGACATGAGCACATATTACACACACAATCACTCACATATAGAACATTTGTGCAGAGAAACGCACACAGGATACACATGGCCGGACAATACGGCATCAGGCCCTGGGGACAGATAAAGCCCCCCCAACACCAGACACCCAGACTGAGAGAGACGCAAACCTACAAACGAGGTGTCCTGACGTCTTTTTCAATTACAGTTACACTCCTTGTGGCCATTTTGTGTGTCTCTGTGGTCATCTTTGTAGTTGTCCTTGTGATAGTATTTTATATTGTTATAGATTTTTTGTGTTTGTCTATTTATAGTTGTGTTTTGTCTCTTTGTTTCTTTTGTCTCTCTGGAGTTGCTTTGTGTCTCTCTCTAGACAGTTTGTCTTTGTTCTTGTTTTGTGTCTCTTTTTAGTTATTTTTGTCTCTTTTGCAGTTATTTTGTTTCTTTGTCGTTAATTTGATTTTCTTTGTAGTTATTTTATGTTTCTGTAGTTATATTTTGTCTCTTTGTTCTTGTCTTTGTGATGGATTGTGTCTCTTTGTGTTTTGTCTCTTTGTAGTTATTTTGTGTTTCTTTGTAGTTAAGTTGTGTTTATTTGTAGTTATTTTATGTCTCTGTAGTCATTTTGTGTTTCTTTGTAGTTATTTGTGTCTCTTTGTAGATGTTTTTATTTCTCTTTGTTCTCGTCTTTGTGATGGATTGTGTCTCTTTGTACTTGTTTTGTCTCTCTCCTTCTCATTTGTTTGTCTCTTTGTACTTGGTTCGGAGCTCGTTGTCGTTGCTTTGCATCTCTTTGATTCTTTTCAACAAGAGATTAACAGTAACTTCAAACAGATGCTCTGGTTCCAGGCGTCCCCTGACATTTTGTCGGTCCATTCAGTAATCCAGCCGGTGAATGCACGCACTGAGAGACAGATCAGTGCCTCATCTCTGGACATCCACAAACTAATGCTGGCATTATACAGCATGTTGTCCAGTCTTTGCTGTTAGATGAAGGAAATTTAGAGGACAAGTTGCAAACTTCAAGATGTTTTAATTCTGGCTCTGAAATGTTTTGTTCAAAAACACAATTTAAGGGAAACAGCAGTGAATACAAATTCAGCTCAAGGTGAAAACTAAGATTCTTGTCCTGTGTGATGTAGCTGTTATCTACTTTTAATATGATTACGATTTTGGATGATTAGTTTTTTTTTACAGTCTGGCCTTTTTTTTATTACTTGTGCCATTTATATTCCTCCAATCCTGGTTTAAAAGACAGTTTCGCTGCAGAGTTCAGCATCAGGACACGTTTTCAACTCGTGCCAATGTGGATGGAAGAGACTTGTGTGGAATATAACAAAAGTCTAAATGACTTGTGTTGGGCTGCAGATAGACGAGGAGACGGGTGACGGCGATAGAGTGAAAGATTAGACGACTCAAACCACTATTATTGCTTTCGGTTTCTTTTTCCTCTAACGTTGCCAAGAGGCAGTCAAGTGGATGAAGGTCTTTTTCAGAGCTCAGCAGTGAGAAGCACAGTCCCATTAATTTGCACAAAGACAAATAGGAAACACTTACAGGGTCAGAGAACGAATGATTAACTCTTGATTTAACTCTTTGAGTTCCAGACATTTTTTTTTAAACAGAAAGTGCCTTGTTCCAGCGTTTCTGTCCATTTTGAGTCATATTTCTAGACCCACAGAATATTTTGTACTATGACTCTGAAAACACTGAATAGCTCAAATGAAAGAAGAGACTCTCTATTTCATCATGAAAAAAATGTTTGTTTTTACCTTGTTCCAGTCTTGTTTTATCAGAGGTAGAGTAGAGGACACTTTCACCAAAATCACCACTTTTTGTCCAGATTCTGTTTGTTTTGCTCTCTAATCTCGATCGTCTCCACTTCCTGTTTTGATCTCTGTGGTGTATACCGGCTCTTTATGCTCTGACTACATCTCCCAGAAGCCCCAACATTACTCACAGGCTACCTCTGGTCACGGCGTCCAGCGTTGGTTTGCTTTCTGTTGGCTTTGTGTGCACATATCCCAGCTGAACAGTAGCAGGTTAACATGTTTGAGTTGGAGAAATTTGGTCCGATCAAGACATTTCTTGTTGTTCTGTGTATTTTGATACGACTAAGGATCCTCTTGTGAAACAAGCTCATTTGTATTTTGATGATTTTATTTTATTTTACTAAAAGAGGTATTCTGCTGTTGTTACTTTCAGTCAAATTTGATTATTATTGCCTATTGATATTGTTATTATGACTGCCTTGAACCAGGACTTTATGTTGCGTCCCTTTTTTGCGGTAACACTACCAATGCCCCGTTTAGCCATAATCATTTTAAGCCATCAAATGATTCAAAATGCATCTTAAATATTTAACCTATCTGTGTGAATGATTCTCTCTTTATCTCTTTCTCCAGAGTGGCATGACGTTGGCGTATGATCCCACCGCGATGCAGAACGGGTAGGTAGAGAGTTATCATTGCAAAATTTGTCTAAAATGTAAGATTTCTGATTCACATTCCAGGTGATTATTTGCACAGCAAAGGCAGCATTTGCTCTTAAATGTCCATACAGTGCTCATACCAGCAGGATGCACTTCTGTCTGCAGTGGTTAAAAGTTGAGGACAGAATGTAATCTGTAGAATATAAAAAGTGTGGCCCTGTCCATACGCGCACACACAAAGCATAGTGTAAGATAAACGACGCTTACATTTTGTTGGACCCGTCAAGTTTCCATTCAAATCAATGTGTCAGCTTCCACTGAATGCTGAACGCCGCCGACGTGCCGACGCCTGCGAAACAAATCGACACAGCTTCTATTTTTGTCTGACGTCGACAGGAAGTTGTGTACAGACACAAAATAAAACATCCAGTTTATTTCCAAAATAAAATAATCCGTGTTCGTGGCACAGATCGCATCAATTTCCTTCTTCTCAGTGGACACCGGGGTTCTCTTTCACTGACGCTCCGCTACAACCGCTATATCGCGCGGTCAAACGTGGATTTGAGAGATCTCGTTAGCTAGCGAGAAATCTCGCGAATCCAGCTGTCTGACGGAGCTGCAGCAGGTGGATCTGGTCCGTGTTGTTCCACATCCAGTGGAAATATGCACTGTAAGATGTTATGTTTTTTGTGATGTTTTTTCCTTCATCGTGTTTTCAATGTATGTTTTAAATATAGTGTTTTATGTACGGACCCCAGTAAGACTAGCAGTGCTTAAGGGCACAGCTAATGGGGATCCTGATAAATAAACAAATCACAAACATGCACACACATTCAAAAAGATGCCGTGCATGCTGGTTCAACCTGGTCTCATGAAATATTCGTACAAATCAGTACGGAAAATATTGAACTAAAATTCGTACATAACCCACGTAATTCGGACATCATGTGTTTGATGCATTCCTTACATTCTCAGTGGACATTCATTACGTTTTCAGTGGAGTAGTTTATGAGTTTGGATGTGTTTTGCTCACATTTCTAGCGGGAAATATGCATTTTATTTCCATAAGCCTAACCCTGTAATCCTATCCCTAAACCTAACCATCACTGGAAGTGTTGTCAGGCATATTTCACTGCGTGTTGTAATGTTATGGTTCCAGCTGACAGTGAAAGGAATGTCCCGCATTTTTAAGGCTGTCTCTTCCGGGTTCTCTTCGGGGCTCGCGCATGCGCTGATTGGTCATGTTGCCGGTCATTCGTAAGATATGCACGAAAATTTGTGCCTTACTTTTCGTATGATATCATACGAATATTTCATGAGACTACGTTGGCTGGTTATTAACACACACACACACACTCTCTTACGCTGTCACGCACTCTTGCCCTCGTTCTCACATCTGGCTGGAGCAGATGGGGTATTTATTTATGCACCTATGCATGCAAGCTGTCAGACATGTAGGTTTTGATTGCAAACAGGGATGCTGGGTGGTGTTGCAGTGCCGCTGTAAGACTTTCGTCAGCTGAGGCTCAGTGCAGAGACACTCTGCCTGTTTCAGGGGGAAATTGGAGATCGGTCCTGTCTGCTAGGAATCTTGCTGGTGGTGCGATCCCAGGAGGCGCTTGAGTTTCTCAACTATCACTTATTTCCTCCTCTGCTTGTGTGTCCTTATCCAAATTTCATTGTTTTTGCTCATCTTCTGATTTACTTCTCATCATCTCTGATGTCTTTCATGTATGTGTAAATGCAAGCATCTGTGCACTCGTGGAGCTTAAACCCCCTCGACCTCTCCTGCGAGGTCATCGAAGCTCCTTCCGGCGAGGCGCTAAATGACTGTGAAATGCTAATGCAGCTAATTAGAGAGGCAAAAACACAGGGAGGGAAGGAGGCTGAATAAAAAGAGAGGGCCGGGCGGGGTCAAGAGGAGGGCAAAGGCAGAAATAAAGTCAGCCCAAGGAGAGGGGAAAGGTACGAATCAATTACAGGTTTGTGAGTCTTTCCAAGCTTGCGGACGGCTGGTTTCTAAGGACTGATGCCAATCTGATGTTAGTGGAAACATGTGTCCCAACCGACCAGACTGCTTTGGCTTATAGCCTGTCCTCTGCTTTATCAGCGAGACACAAAATTCACTTTCTCTGCCCCCTTTTTCCTCGGTCTCTTTCCTCCTATCTGGTCTGTTTTCCGTCCTTTTGTTTCTCCTTTCGTCTATTCTTACCTCTCTTACTTTGGCTTCTCTTTCCTCTCTTTTTCTTGCCCACGCTTGCACTGGTCAGCACTAAATCATTTGCTAATTTTTCAGGGTAAACTCCTGACAGTGAGTCTAGGTCACACCAGGGATTCACAGAGAGGTTTTAAATTCAATCCCGTAATGTGCTGTTCACAATTACATGTTTAGTGTATTGTTTAAAGAGCCGCGCTGGAGTCCCTATTGACAGCGTACAGCTCAGGGCTAATAGCCTCCATCAATAACCTTGGATCTGTCCTCTACCTACGGTTTCTCTCGCTCTCAATACCCATCACTGTAATGAAAAATACAATAAACACAATCAGAGAACCATATTGAATAACCAGGCTGCGTTCTGTCATTTGTATTCATCAGTGACAGTAATACAGTATCTCTAATAACTGTACAGTGAAAAAGACGGATGCACACTGCCACATGATCACTGATCACCACTTTGACAAACATGTTCCAGGTCTTTTTCCAGCTTAGATCCATCCACATCTGTCGCTGTGTTCCAACTTTTCAATTTCAATAAGGTTTAAAACATATCATAAAGTGAAGACATACAATGCCATTGCTCAAAGAAAAGCATTAGGCTATGCTGCACACAAACCTGTGCAGACTGGACTCTATTACAGAATTAAGAACTGCTCTTTGAATCCATCTTAGCTTGTTGCTTCATAGCTTGTTGTCTAATTGTTGAGTTGATGTGTTATTACTCGTCCTCTGTTGCCTAAGTGTGGTTTGTGTAATTTAAGTAACATTGGGTGGCATTAAATGGCATGTATTATTATTATTTTTTTTAGTCTTATACTTAAAGGTGCAAAGGTAAGTTGACGTTTCCTCCAGGAGTTCAGGCAAAGTCTAAATAAACTGATCCAGTGTCAACATGCCTCAGAAAAACACACATTCAGCCTGCATATGAGCCAAAGCTGAACCTTGGCAAGAGAAAACATATAGCTCTAATAATTCATGACATTTTTCTTTCTGGAGCAAAGAGAGTGGACTGCATTGTACTGTGGAAAGGTAGCGAGGAACCATTGTAGCTCTGCTCCTAATGTACTACTGCTTCGGCTTCAGTAGACCAAGTGTAGCATAAAAAGCCAACAGGGAGGCTGGATGTCTGCGTGAAGCACAATCCAGCTCTGGAGCTTATTGCTGCCAGTTGGAAACCAAATGCATCCACAAGGCCAGGACTGAAATAGTTTCAAAATACCTGAGGGTTTGCATCTCACAGCTGAGCTCAACACTGTTCGTACTATCACCGACCGAGTAAATTTAATGTGAAACAGAAAGAGCAGGTGACCATCTCAGAAAAAGACGTGTGCTGGCTGTATACATGCCAAATTAGCCTCCCGAGCGGGCACTTTATCCTGTTTTAACTAGCCAAAAGGGAGGTTTAGCGTGTTTTACCAAACAGGGGAGCACTTTAGTGTATGTTTTTACCTCCAAAGGGGGCACTTAACTGCCCATTTTTCAACAATCAAACCACAGAGGTGGGGTTCTAACATTATTTATTTAGACTCATATTCTGGCCATTTTATATTGAATTAGTTGGCACTTTTTTTTTGCAAAAATAATGAATTCATTAAAAATAAATAAAACAGAAATAATTTAGGGGGGCTTAAGAATGATCTAGAGGGGCCTCAGCCCCCCTAAAATAGGCCTAATGACGCCACTGGCACCCATCCAGCTTAATATCCATTTATCTGGCTTGTTGCAGAACCAAAGTGTCAAAAGGATAGAGTTTATTCTATTATGTTTATGCCTGACATTATACTGATCTTTGTGAATGAATTACAGCGAATGTTAAATGATGTGATGTGTGATTTGGCTTTAAGTAACCATGAACAACAAACGCTTTGTCGGTTTACTTTTAAAGTATTTTTCTCCTCCCAATTAAGCCGCGCTTGATATGTGGCAGGAACGTTTTCATACAGTCGTGGTTATGTTAGAGATGGATGGAGGAGGGCTTCTCTCCCCTCCCTTCCTCCATTATTCAGTCACCAGACATTTTGGGATCGATCGAGCTCAGCAACACGGCCTGGCGGATGAAACATGTCCTCTCTAGGTACATGATGATAAATAAAGCTCTGTGAGCCACGGCGTTTTGCTGCTGCAGGGTTAAAGGGGTAAATGGAAAAAGAAGGGCAAACAAAGAGAGGCGTACAAAATGCAGATGTTACAGACGCAGCTTTCTCTGCTAAGTGGAATATGCGTAGGTCGGAACATAAAGGCTAATACTGAATACACCCACTCACACATTAAGGTGATGATTTATTATTATGCATAGCGGTGGAGCAGACTCCTTTGTAACATGATGTGTGCTCCGCTGAGCATCAACTCTCATTTGAAGACGTCTTTGATGGTATGGCACAAAGTGAAGCTGCGAAATTTATTGTTTACTTGACAGCCTTGATGATGTCTGATCTGTTTTGTCAGCAGTGTCTTGAAGTGGTTGAAAACAACATCTGCATGTGGCTACATCAAGGGGTGTCCCAATTCAATATTGATATGAGATATCAGTCCAATATCAGCAAAAAAACGAGTATCAGATTATATCAGCCTCCATCTGAAATCTCCACTATCAGCACTACGATACCAGCAGTCCATTCCATTATTATTCCATTTCATTATTCAATTGTAGAATATTCTTATGTTGAATTTAAACTAGTGGTTATTTTGCATATTTTTAAATTTTTTCATTGGATTTATTTTCTTATTTATTTTATTCAATTTTAGTATGTGCTTATGTTTAAGTTAAACTAGTGGTTATTTAGTATATTTTAAATTGTTCATTGGATTTATTAAGGTTATTTTTCAAAGTTATTTTATTTATTTTATTCAATTTTACTATGTGCTTATGTTTAAGTTAAACTACTGGTTATTTAGTATATTTTAAATTGTTCATTGGATTTATTAAGGTTATTTTTCAAAGTTATTTTATTTATTTTATTCAATTTTAGTATGTGCTTATGTTTAAGTTAAACTGCTGGTTATTTTGTGATTTAAAAATATATATTTTTTTATTTTTATTGGATTTATTGAGGTTATTTTTCAGGGATTTCTAATTTATTTTGAATTTTTTATGTTCGATTATAGAATACTCTTCTGTTTAAAGGTTAAAACTGATATAAACCATTGGGTTAATAATAAATGGGTCAGTTTTCTCAGACCTACTGTTGCTGACTGTTGTTCTCTGTTTGAGTAATATCAGCTGATCAAGCTTTTTCTAACATTCCATACTACAAAATAAGTAATGAAAGTATGCATAATTCGTGCTGATATTGTATTGGATAAATACGTCTGAGGAGCTAAAACCATGACCTCTTGATTGGTGTTGCATTTTTGTCAACGTTGTTTGATCTTTTAAGTTTGGCAATATTAATGATCTCAAAATTGCACTTCTTCTTGATAGGTTTTACTCTTCACCGTACAGCATCTCCACCAATCGGATGATTGCACAGACGTCAATCACGCCCTTCATCGCTGCCTCTCCTGTCTCTACATATCAGGTGGGTGGACAGATCAACCTTTGAGGTATCAGAACGGCTACATACATTGGGCATCTCAAACTTGTGTGTTTAATCATGATTAATAACTCTACACTTTATGCTGTGGTTTCATTATGTTACTTTCTTTCCAAAGTCCGGGTGTTTTAGTAAATTCTTTTGTCATCCATGCAGACATCCACTTTCATTTTGCTCCAATATATTTAACAAAGTCAAGGCGCAGCTCCGATATGGCACCCTAAGGGCGTATCATGCAACCTGATAGCAATAGCCAAGTGAAGCTAACTCTGCAGAGAAACATGTGTTAGCTTTAGTTTAGTAGTAATTCTGTGGTTATGAAGGATAAATTAAACGCTATGTTTTTCTCAATTTTTCACAAATTCCACCCGACAACAAATTGATGCGACTAACAAGTGTTAACATGAACATTTGTTATGTAGCATAGAGCTCCACACTGTGACACAGACCCCTTTAACACTGTAGTTTATTTCAGTCAATCCCACATATACAGTCCTGCTGATGGACACTCACTTCCTCACCAAATGTACATTAATCCGCAGCTGAAAATAGTCCCCAGCTAATGCAGTATTTCCTCCTGTTTAACTCTTTGAGTGCCAGGCGTTTTATAAAACAGAAAGCGCCTTGTTACAGCTTTCTTGCCCATTTTGAGTCATATTTCTAGACCCACAGAATATTTTGTACTATGACTCTGAAAACACTGAATAGCTCAAATGAAAGAAGAGACTCTCTATGTCATCATGAAGAAAATGTTTGTTTTTATCTTGTTCCATTCTTGTTTTATCAGAGGTAGAGTAGAGGACACTTTCACCAAAATCACCACTTTTTGTCCAGATTCTGTTTGTTTTGCTCTCTAATCTCTCTAATCAATCGTCTCCACTTCCTGTTTTGATCTCTGTGGTGTATACCGTCTCTTGATGCTCTGACTACATCTCCCAGAAGCCCCAACATTACTCACAGGCTGTGGGAGACAGTGATTGGTGACCTGGTGCAGAAAAAACACTTTGACAGCTTTTTACGTTGATGGCGCTCAAGTGTCGGATTTTGAATGACGTCAAAAAGTGGCACTCAAAGACTTCAGTGACACTGGCAACTAACATGTTGTTGGTTTTGGTGTTTTCATGGCATTATCTGGCACAAAAACTAATATTCATGAAGAGGTGCCTCAACTTGAGTAAGGTTAACAACATCCGTAGGACCAGGGGATTTGAAATATGTCATAAACTTTTTCAGTTCATCACATAAAAGCAAATCTGGTCAAGATAAATTGAACTTCTTTGACTGTGTGTCGTCTTTTCAGGAAAGACTCACACATATATTAAGTTATCAGCGCTCTCCATTCAAGGCAGCGATGCTAAAACACAGGCTGATATTGCAGCACTCCTCCCATCGATCTTTCATTCTTCTGCACAAATCCTCCTTTTGTCTCCCTCTTTCTGTTCTCATGCGTCGCGTGATGCGTCCTCTCTCTTCCACTCACACGAACCAAACCGATTCATGTCAAAGCTGGTTGCAGATGAAGCTGCGGCTGTTTGAGAGATTGACTCAGCCGTTGATCCTCAGTTTGTCAAACACACTTTAAAGCAAACACCGGTCCCTCCCCACAGGTTTTCTCTGCTCTAAAAGAGAAAGAAAAACACAAAGACACACCTTCGGTAATGCAGTTACACATCCTGCTTTTTCAGGAAAACAAGAAGGAATGAGGCTATTTTAAGCAATTAGTCCATAATGCCCCATAGACATACTGTGTATACAGTGCTTTGTAAATGTATTGGTCAGTGATCCTCCAGCATCATCTCCTTCACTTTAACTGGACTCTTTCTTCCTCACTGAGTTCACTACTCTTCACCATTTTGAACAGGAAGTGAAGAATCATCAAACTCATTGAGTACCAGCCCTTCTTTAAAAAACGAAAGTGCCTTGTTCCAGTGTTTTTGTCCATTTTGAGTCATATTTCTAGACCCACAGAATATTTTGTACTATGTCTCTGAAAACACTGAATAGCTCAAATGAAAGAAGAGACTCTCTATTTCATCATAAAAAAAATGTTTGTTTTTACCTTGTTCCATTCTTGTTTTATCAGAGGTAGAGTAGAGGACACTTTCACCAAAATCACCACTTTTTGTCCAGATTTTGTTTATTTTGCTCTCTAATCTAGATTGTCTCCACTTCCTGTTTTGATCTCTGTGGCGTATACCGTCTCTTTATGCTCTGACTACATCTCCCAGAAGCCCCAGTATTACTCACAGGCTGTGTGAGAGCGCCCTCTTGTGCCTGCTGGCAAAAAAAAGCAAAGCCGTATATATACGTTTACGGCACTCAAGCGTTCTATTTTAAAAGACATACATATACATCTTTGGCACTCAAAGAGTTAATTTAGGTCAGTATAATATATAGTAATATATTACTATTTATAGTAATATATATTATAGTTTATTTGTATATATTACTATTTATAGTAATATATACAAATATATATATATATATATATATATATATATATATATATATATATATATATATATATCTACAGCATATATGTATGTGTATATATATATTGTTCCTCCTTGTGTTAGTGTTGGGCAGTAGGAGAGATGAAAGTGGTGATTTGTGGCCAAGACAGGCTTTGATGATGAAACCTCCACTGTGCAGCGGTAATTATTAGACTGTATTGCTCTCTGTGGTCTTCATATCCTCTTATAATTATAACATAACATACAGTATAGTGGACCCTCAGTTACCGCTCTAATATTCTTTAGGACACACTGCCGCAGGGACCGAGGCTCTGAAACAGGCTTGTAAGGACTTGAGCTAATGATTCATTTTCTCTCTTCTCCTCTTTGGTTTTCTCATTTTCACTCCCTTCCTGTCATTCTCCCTTTTGTTCTCTCTTCCTCAATCCTTTATCCACAGTCTTCTTTTTGATCTTCCCTTTCCTCTCATATCCTCCTGACCTCCCTTCTGCATCTTCCTACTCATGTCCTTCCCCTTCTTTTTTATTACCCTCCATCCTTCTGCTTAACATCTTTTTTCTTTCTGTTTCCTATGTCCTGTCAGATTTTATTGCCATCACCTCCACCTTTGCCACCTCTTCTCATGGCCTCTCTTTGCTCTTCTCCACAGGTCCAGAGTACATCCTGGATGCCACATCAACAGTATGTTATGCAACCTACAGTAAGTTTTTGAACCAGCCTCTCCTTCACTTTTTTTTTTATTTAATTAATGTCACAGAATTATTTTCTTTTTTATTTGTGTCTCATATCTCTGTGCAAATGATGGAGCAGGTCACTAAAAACTGCAATAAGACGAATTTTGAAATGAAATATGAGCGTCTGATTCTCACTCTGCTGAATGAGCCTGTGAACAAACTGCTTAAAGTAACTTGCAGAGTTCGAGATCCACAAGAAAAGGTTGCTCCCTGCTGGTGTGAAATAATACTGCAGGTAGAAAGCTGACATCCTCAAGCGTAGCGGTACACACAGTGCTGATGTTAGAGTCAGTGTTAACCTGTAACTGCTGGTCATGAACTGTGATTCACACATATGGAGGCATTTATATTTCCTGTGAGTGTTGGTGTACGGTCATAATATATTCAGATTATCTTTCTCTGACACACAAACACACTTTGCTTTCAGCCAAGGATTGTTTAAAATGACTAACTCTAACAGATAGTATGACCTCTCTACGCCTTCATCTCTTTGTCTGTTGAAGGAAGGCGTATTGTTGCCACGTTTGGCAGGTGAAACACCTCAGCAGATCAGCTCTCGCTCGCTGGTTTAATATTTTACAGCACAGCAGGTTTAATGGATGAGAAAATGATGGATTCATATTGGGACCACACAATAACCTTGAAAGTGTTTCAGATGAACAATAAACCTTAATCACCTCTTAAACCTTTGTTCGGTGGTACTTCATAGTTCCACTGGTCCTGCTCGTCTACAGCACACATTAAAGTTTCTATTGACTCTGAAAAATATTAAATTGGCCTGTAAAACATGTAGTTTTTAATACACTTTTGTGCTGAAAAGGGCCTCATATGAACAGGGAATGAATTTAATATGGAGCGTTTAAGTGAGGAGGTGTGTGATAAAACGATGGGGTGTCCTAATCCAAAATTTACATCTGATATCAGTCCGATATCAACAAAAAACTGTTGCCGGATTAAATCAGCCTGCATCTGAGATCTCCTATATAAACCCTCCGATACCAGCAGTCCATTCCAGACATTATTCTGTTCAGTTTTAGTATATGCTTATGTTTAATTTAAACTAGTGGTTATTTGTACTTAAAATATATTATAAAATATTTATAATATATTTTCATTGATTCATTAAGGTTATTTTTCAGTGTTTTCCAATTTATTTTCTTATTGATTTTTATTCAATTTTAGTATATGCTTATGTTTAAGTTAGACTAGTGGCTATTTTGCAATTTAAAAATACATATTTTTTATTTTTTATTGGATTTATTGAAGTTATTTTTCAGGGTTTTCTCATTTTTTTATTTATTATATTCAGTCATAGAATATTCTTATATTTAAAGTTAAATTGATGGAATCCATTGGTTAATAATAAATAGGTCAGTTTTTCTCAGACCCACTGTTGCTGACTATTGTTCTCTGTTTGAGTAATATCACTTGATCAAGACTTTTCTAACCTTCCATAATACAAAATAGCAAATAAAGTTCTCTCTTCTCCTAAAAACAACAGTCAAGATCGATTTAATCCAACCACGAATGTTAGTAAGAAGTTTCCTGTCAAACATCTGCTTATAACGTCAAAATTCAGTGATGCTCCATTGAAACTGTGAGCTGTAGGAGGATCCAGGCAGCACAGATATGGTACATCAGCCCTGCACTGAGGAGGCCGAGCAAAGTAGTTAAATTACTTTAAAATAGTTTTTTATCTCTCTCTCTATCTGCTTTCCTCTTTGTGTCTCTCTGCCAACGTCTGATTAAAATAATGTCTGTGAGAGAGGATAATACCCTTCTGTAAATGTGTTTTCAAACAAATGTCCCGTCTAATTATTTGGCAGACCGCTTGATACGACTGCATAAGACTTGGGAGACGGAGATAGAGGAGTAGACAGAATAAGGGATCGGAGAAAGCAAATAAATAACCGAGAGAAGTGTGTGGATTTGACAGGAAGAGGACCGGGGAGAGGAGAGGAAAGAAGAAGGGATTACAAAGAATAAATCGAGAACAAAGAAAAGAAAACAACTGCTGCAAAAGCATGTCTGGGCTGTGCCAGCCTTGTCTCCACGTAGTCAAAATCCCTGTTAGACAACAAAGGCGACGGCTAGTCATTGTGTTTCCTGGAACCAGAAGAGCTCAGCAAATTAAAGCTGCGTCAGGGAGGGAGTCTGAGAGAGACACAGCAGCTTAATTCAGTTCCTATGGCAGCGACGGCGGCTTCTTCCGCCTCCGTTAATGACTGGTGACTTCGATTAATGGTGTGCGTTTAGGTTGATGCATGTGAACATGCCTCTGCTGATCAGTCGTTCAGCTGACCCGTGTAAAGTTAGTGATGTTACACACACGGTTACTAAAGAGAGAAATAAAAGCAGTGCCAGCTCACCAGGAATAAAAAAAGGTGCACATACACCACCATATTTACATGCATTTACACAAGCGTAAGTACGCTCTCTTAAATTAATTCAGACACACACACCTATACACAGTGAAGTGCCTTAAGGACTGTGTGTTTCTGAGCTTTGGTGGAATGCCCAGATTACTTGAACTCCCTGTCTTTACATCTTAATTAGTGAGAGGATGTCTTTGTGCATAATTACTCACAAATCCCCCTACAGGAAATGAATGCATTACCCTAACCGTGCATGGCAGGAAAGAGAGGGAACGTGCCATAATGAGACATCCAAAGAATTGGGATTTCAGATCTTCCTGAGTTAAATTGCTATGTTAAACCCATTTTTAGCAGACAATGTGTTGGAAGAAAGCGCAGATCAGTACACATCTGAGCCTCTGAATAGTGCACAATGTGTTTTTTTTCTTTTTTATGCTGCTGGGAGTGTGCGTGCATGTGTGAATTGCGTGGATTTTGGAGCATTTTTAGGGTTAATACCTAATTTTTCGATTTTTGTAGTCAACTATTGTGTGCATTACAATAAAAGGACAAGTGAGTGAGAATTTTCAGTTTGGAAAATAACATCTTGGCTCACTTCCTCTGAATGCTTGCACGCATACTGTAGAGCTCGAGTCGCACCAGCAGCTGGTAGTGGTTTTCTCGATAAACGGGTGTCATTATCACTAATACTGTGTGTTTGATGCTGCACAGTGCCTGCAGCATTCTGCTAGTCAGCTTCACTTGTCTGCTGGAAACATGACAGCGAAAGAGAGTTCAAAGTTGACAAAGGTCCTGTGTTTTTCCCTCTCCTGTCCTCAGGGGGTGAAAAATAATTTATTGCTTACCCCAGGAAAAAAAAACATGTCCAACACATGAAAACATTAACACCTACACGCACGCTCTACCACATATAATTGCACACTCGTCACACACCAACTAATGCATGATGTCTGCATGAGAGATCACAAGTTTAACACTTGTGCAGCTGTAAATCAGAGCAGACAATTAGTCATTGTGGGTTTTCTTTTTTGCTTTATGTAGCTTTCTCTTCGCATGGAAGCCTGCTGTGATGTTGGATGAAGTGATAGAAAGAGCGAGGGAGGATGCAAAATCATTAACCGAGAGAACGTTTTATAGAGACGGATGAAAAGCTTTGGTTTTAGCCAGATTCTGGCTGATAAATCTACCTGCCGGAGCCAAGGCTTTGTGTGGGTTTGTGGGTAGATCTGTGTGTGCGTGTGTGTGTGTGTGTGTGTGTGTGTGCGTGCGTGCGTGCGTGCGTGCGTGCGTGTGCATGCATGCCAGGCGCTTGTGTTCTTCAAAAAGATGTCCCTATGAAGACAACAGTCAGGAGGAAGAACTCACCACTGTTAACAGCTCTGACAATCTTTGTGTGTGTGTGTGTGTGTGTGTGTGTGTGTGTGTTTGTTTGCGTGTGTGTGTGTGTGTGTGTGTGTGCGCGCCAAATTGTGAAGCTGGCAGACATAAGGATCTTCACTTACAGATTTGCAATTGTGAGCAACTCTGACAGACTAGATGTGCCTTCAAGAGGAACACTACACAGCCTGAACTTTCATTACTCTGTGTGTGTGTGTGTGTGTGTGTGTGTGTGTGTGTGTTTACCTACAGTATGTGACGTGCGCTTGTGTTGTTGCACGCCTCGCAGTGAAACCCTACAGATGCAGAGCTGTTAAGACGCCTGCCGTATACAGCTGAGCTAAATCTAATACCTGTGTTCTTCTAACATCCTGTCTCAACATGCAGTTACAGAAGTGCTGACTGCTCTGCGGAGCGATGCTGACACATGTCCGCCGATGCCGTTTGGGCTCATGGGAAGTGCAGTTCAACAGCTATCACAAACGAGCAGTGTTTACCTCTGCAGGGATGTTGCCAGGCGTCTCAGCACACAGTGCGAGGAGCCTCCTATTAAATGCAGAGCTGCTGTTGAGTCTGTAGCTGGAGAAGTAGAGCTCAGTGCATCAAGGTGTTAGCAGGCATCAAAGCCCTTCACATTGAAGGGATTTACAGTAAAAGCTTTTCTGCTCCATTCAGACGCTTGTTCTGTCAAGTCTGCCCTGCGAGCCGGCTGACTGGCTGCGTCAAAATGTTTGCACTCATCAAACTTTAACTGGGTTGGAAGTTTTTCTGCTTTATCCTAAAAATATATTATTTAGCTGTATGATATAAAACACCAGGGACGTTACGAGGTTTTAAGGACGGCAGGGTGAGGCTAATTGGCTACATATATGGCCTTATATATATGTGTGTATATACAGTGGTGTGCAAAAACTTTTTGAAGGGTAGGAGCAAAAAGAAAAAACATTTTTGCCTCCCAATTTTTTAACCAGCCAACAGGGCAGTTTAGCATGGAGCAATTTAGTATGAATTTTTGCCTCCAAAGAGGGCACTTTAGTGCACATTTTTGTATTCGAAGAGGGCACTATAGTGCACATTTTTGCTTCCAAAGAGAGCACTATAGTGCACGTTTTTACCTACAAAGAGGGCACTTTAGTGCACATTTTTGCATTCGAAGAGGGTACTATAGTGCATTTTTACCGCGAAAGAGAGCACTTTAGTGCACATTTTTGCGTCCAAAGAGGGCACTATAGTGCATGTTTTTGCCTCCAAAGAGTGGACTTCAACAGGCGTTTTTCAACAATCTGGCCATATTTATGTGTTTTATGAATAATGACAGGTTATATCATTATTTTTATTATTTTATTTATTTATGTAAACTGATAGTCGGGTCACTATATTGAATATGTCAATAAATTGGGGGGCTCAAGAATATTTTGGCTTAATGACGCCACTGTAAAACACCTTCCTTTTTCCCTTTGCAGTACACATATCAAGTGATATATTTTGCAGCAATAATTATGTTTGTTTGGTCTGCGTTAGCAGTTTGAATGCCGTTGTTGACTTGATTTAAAGGAATATTGCTCCATGTTTAACTGCTTGTAGAACAATGTCTCTAATCCTGGCCGGCCATGTTTTTCCCTCCTGCCTCAGGGTGCTGTGATCACCCCAGCAACAGCGATAGAGCCCAGTTTGTCTCTTCACCCCTCCAGTGTAATGGCTCCTCTCACCCAGCAGATGAACCACCTGTCTCTGGGCACCACAGGCACCGTGAGTCTCAGCTTCTAACTCCTCCAAACCACTTTGCTCTCCATGCATGTGTGTTGAGTTATATATTCAGTATAATTACTCAGAAGAGAGTTCCATGATTGGCTGTAATTGAAATTATCTCACAGCAGAAACCTCATGATAATTGTCTTTTTTCCTGTTTTTCTGAAATGTGCGATGACCCTGAGATCCAGACAGACTCTTATGTAATGTATTATGAAATGTCACAGAACCACAGGTCTCAGCAGGAACGTCAGACAGTACTTTTAATCCAGAGATGTTGTTTGTGCCAACATTATTGTACCGTGAACGCCCCTCCCTCTCTCTGCAGTACATGCCTGCTGCAGCGGCTGCTCCTATGCAAGGAACCTACATTCCCCAGTACACTGCAGTGCCTGCCTCTGCCATCACAGTGGAAGTATGGACAATGAAAAGTTCTGATTTATCTGATTTCTCCTTATATCCACTTCACACAGCAGCCTCTACAGTGCTGACCTGGTTTCTGAATACTGATAAACTGCATGCACTAAAACTCTTGTGCCTTTCAGATGTATTAGATGCTAATAAATGAAGCAAAAGCATTGGTAGATATTCTCTGAGACATTAATTAGCATGCATTAATTATTAGGGGGTGTCTCGATACAACTTTTTAGCTTCTAATATGATACCTTTATTGCAGCCTTGAATATTGACCGATGCCAATATTGATCCGATACAGACTTTTATTACTTATCTTGTAGTATGGGATGTTAGAAAAGGCTTGATCAAGTGATATTACTCAAAGAGAGAACAATAGTCAGAAACAGTATGTCTGAGAAAAACTGACCTATTTAGTATTAACCAATGGGTTACGTCAAATTTAACCTTAAACATAATAATATTCTATAATTGAATATCTTAAATTTGACAACCCTGAAAATGACCTCAATAAATCCAATAAAAAAATATATTTTAAATAACCACTAGTTTAACTTTAACATAAGCATATACTAAAATTAAATAAAATAAACAAGAAAATAAATTATAAAATATGGAAAAATAACCTTAATAAATCCAATGAAAGTTTTAAAAATATATATTTTTAAATTGCAAAATAACCACCAGTTTAACATAAATATAAGCATATACTAAAATTAAATAAAATAAACAAGAAAATAAATTATAAAACACGGAAAAATAACCTTAATAAATCCAATGAAAGTTTTAAAAATATATATTTTTAAATTGCAAAATAACCACCAGTTTAACATAAATATAAGCATATACTAAAATTAAATAAAATAAACAAGAAAATAAATTATAAAACACAGAAAAATAACCTTAATAAATCCATTGAGTTTTAAAAATATATATTTTTAAATTGCAAAATAACCACCAGTTTAACATAAATATAAGCATATACTAAAATTTAATAAAATAAACAAGAAAATAAATTATAAAACACGGAAAAATAACCTTAATAAATCCAATAAAAGTTTTAAATATATATATATATTTTTAAAGTGCAAAATATCCACTAGTTTAAATTAAATATAGTCATATGCTACAACTGAACAGAATAATGTCTGGAATGGACTGCTGGTATATTGGAGATTTCAGATGCAGGCCGATATAATCCGATACTCGTTTTTTTGCTGCTATTAGACCGATATCCGATATCAATATTGAATTGCGACGCCCCTACTAGTTATGTTAAATTCCCAAACATCAGATGAACTGTTATCTAGTTCTAAAAATGAGCACCAGAAATTAACTTTGGTCTGGTAGAAGTAGTCAGTCAACGCTCAAAATCAATGCTCTCAGTCGACTTGTTTACAGTGCTGTGTGATGTTTTGCCTTATATCCGACTTGTTTGTGGTTCCAGGGTGTGGTGACAGACCCGTCTTCACAGACAGCCGCCCCCTCCTCCCAGGACGCCAGCGGGCAGCAGCCTTTATCAGTGGAGAATACAGGAGATCATGCCACAGCCTACTCTTACCAGCAGTCTAAGTGAGTCTGCATACAAGCATGTCTTTGTGTCGTGAGCTTTCATTTAATGGTCACATGCATAATTGTACATGAAGAGCAGAGAAATGAAATTTGCAATGTCTCTGCTAAACTGTGCACTGGAAACATAAATAAATTTAAATTAAAGCAAGAGGCAGCCCCTAAACAACCAGAGCTGGGATTCAGAAACTGCCCGACCTCTAATATAGAAATGTAAAAATATAATATAATAAAATAAAATGAAAAATATGTAATAATATATAAAATTTAAAAAATGCCTGAATACTAATACTAGAAACTGTTCTAAAAAGTGGCACATAAACAAAAAAGGTGCAGGATGTGGAGTTTATTATTATTTTTTTTAAATGTTTTAAGCGTTTGTCTGTGCAGCTGGTACTAGTGGTGTTAAGATAGGGTTCCCACGTGTCCTGGAAAACCTGGAAAATGATTGACAAATGTTCCTGTCATGAAAAAAAGAAAATGGAAAAAAAGGTCAAATATCCTGGAAATGGTTCAGTCGTCCTGGATCCTGGAAATTTTCCAGGGTAACTTAACTGTTTTCAGGACATTTGATCTTTTGTTCCTCATTTTCAATGTTTTCCATGGCTGGAAAATTGGTCAATCATTTTCCAGGTTTTCCATGACATGTGAGAACCCTGTGTTAAGATATTACTCCTGCGTTCCACTGTTTTGCTTTTTTCAAGTATTTTTTCTCCTCCATTGTTTTACTTCATATAAACTGTAGTTGCACTTCTGTTGAAAATAGACACCAGTGTCAGATTCTGCGAGTATGCAGCACTTTATTTATTAATTTAAGTTTTAAAACTCAGATATGACAGAAAGCAGATGGAGCTGTTGGAGACGGTTAACAGCTTTTGCACCGATTATACAAACCAGATATATTGTGCTCATCAGTGAGCTGTGATTTTGTTTGTTTTTGAAAGAGCCGGGCTGATTGTTTCCTCCTGCTTCCTGCTAAGCTAAGCTAAGCTAAGCTAAGCTAGCCAGCTGCTGGGTGCAGCTTTATATTTGCCACACAAACAATCATGTCATTAAACTCTCAGCAAAAAAAAGCCTATGAGTGCATTTCCTAAACTCATTTTGTTTTGTGCATGTGTAAGAAAAGCAAAAACACTAAATGCGCCGTCTCTTACTTACATTCTTGAAATATTCTGCGACAGTGTTTGCTCAGGTTGTGATTTGCAAGTTCCATAAATCATGTTGAACGGCGTGTATATAGAGTATATGTTTAGCTGCAGTGTATAGCTGTTGCACGGACAAAATGAAAAGCCAGCTGTGTTGTTTTGGCCACAGAATCATGTCAACCTTTGCTCGTAAAACCTTTTTTTTTTTATCTTTCTCCAGTTGTTTATTTATCTTGTTTTTCTGCCTCCTAGATAACCTGCTGGTGTTTTTCTTTTGGGACAAAGACTATTGTGTGTGCTATAGAAACTGTAACATTGTCCACAGTTTCCTCAGTTTTACTGACTTGTTTTTCTGTCTCCTTTAGATAACAAGATTGGTGGGAATCATTGCTGCATTGCCTTTTGGAGGACTGCACTGAGGCGCTGGAAACACACCGAATCAAAATGAAAAAAGAGGTGACACGGCAACAATGAGGGGAGAATGCTTCCACTGTGCACAGGCACCAAATAAAAGACAAAATGAACAAAAAAATAGATTTCTTACCTGGTTGAAGCAAGAAAAAGTCAGAGGAAAAAAAAGAAATGATGGTTTGATGGCTGAGGACAATGAAATCAAACGCAGTCTGCATCTTTGAGTTTATCGTTTCTCACTGTGAGACTGGACTTTGCCTCCAAAGGAAAAAGAAGAGACGACAAGCTGTACAGAAAAAAACAGAACATTTGAATGTTGCAGGTAGATTTTCAGACTTTTTTTTATTAAAAAAAAAAAGGAAGCAAAAGCAAAGTCTAGAAAAAAACAGGTTGTCTTCCTTTGATATTAAGCTACATTATTTTCCTTATTTTTATTATTTGAGTAGTTTTCTAGAATATCAATGTTTTCGTAAATCTTTATTGCCTTAATTTTCTCAAACTTTGGGGAAAACGTTTTCCATAGTGTTGAATTATTAGAAAATGAGTTGTTGAATGATTTCTTCGAGAGTTCCAAGAGACACGAGATGAAATCTACAAAGCTATTTGTACAGGATAAAAAAAGGTTGTAATTGTATGAAGATGATTTTAAATTATGTGGTGCAGTGCAGCTGACTTTGGTAGGGGAAAACACTTTTTAATGGGAGTTGCTGGAAGGGTCGATCCACTGCTTCCTGGAAAATGCCGTTAAAGTTCTGTTCCTCCATCACATTTGTATTTTGTTGGGGTCTTTTTACCTTCAAAAAGTTTTTGCTTTGCCTGCTTTGCTTGTCTCACTGCAAAAAAAAAGTAAAAAAAAAAAAGAAAATTTCTGACTTTCACAAAAAGCAGAAAAAAATGCTAGGATTTTTAAATGTGCAAAAAGCAATAGTTTTAGTAAAACTGTTGACAGTTTCTTGAGTCTTTCTTAACCGTTGAATAGCCAACAGGTGGCGTATTTTATACCAAAGATGAAGAAACTAGGTAGTGAGGAGATCTTCCCTGTGTTGCTTTTCTTTTTTTCACCTCTGAAACTGAGATTTTTTCTTGCTGATGATGATTTTATCAGTGACTGAGAACATGCAGTAGGTCTTTTAACGCAACTGCCTCAACCAGAAGAGTGTTTTCAGATGTTTTGTTTGTTGGTGACGATCTGTAACATCTGTGGAGAGACCAGACGCCCTGTGGTGTGGACGAAGTGGAGCAGGTAGGTGGATTATCGGGATGCTGGTATATAGAGGCTGAAAACTCATTTTATCCTCTGGAATATGGGTGTGTACTTTTTAAACCCCCTCTTCAGGCTGCATTGACCAATCACAAATCACTGACGTTCACCAAAAGGTTGTAGATTTCATTACTTTGAAAAGCTCAGTCCTTCAGACAAACTGTTTTATCTTGCCAAACACAAGCCATGTACAGCATGAGCAGGGCGATGATCTCTGTGAGAGGAATGGGCATTTTTTCTGTTGATCAAAATCATTTCAGTTTATGTATATTCCAAAAGGACGAGGAGAGAGATCTTTGTTTTTTCTTTTTGTGTTGTCTATTTTTTTTTGAGAATAGATTATGATGTGTGAGCTGCTAAACACTTTTCATTACTGAGGCAGTCTTGTGTTGGGTGGGTGTGGACGAGGTTCACCTCCAGAATAATAACTATTGACCATTGGAAGCCAAGATGAAGGCAGTTATCAGTTATAAATCCTCTTTTCAAGCGACGGAAGAGACGTTTTCCTGGTTGCAGCCTTCAAAAAAAAAATCTGAAAATACAACTCTCTTCTTTATGACGGCGTATTTAGGGCCACATTGAGATTTTTTCTACAAACTTCAAGATTAAAGTCATTATTTATGAGAGAAACATTATGAGAATAAAGTCATTATGAGAAAAAAAGTAATTATTAACAAGAGTAAAATCATAAATTTACGAGATTAAAGTCATTATTTGTTGTTAAAAACTTTCCTAAAGTTATAAAGATATTGGTAGATTCCAACCTTCTGGATCAATAAGTCAAATCCAGTGTGATCTAAAGATGTAAATGATGCATTTCTGCAGTGTTGGTGAAGCACATGATGAGACACAACGATACAGAACGATGATACCTGGTGCTATACACCTTTAGATCAGACTGGATTTGACTTATTGATCCAGGAAGTTGGAATCTGCCAATATCTTTATAACTTTAGCAAAGTTTTTAACAACTCCTCCTAGAATATTACAACTTTTCTCGTAGATAATGACTTTATTCTCCAAGTCTGTAAAAACAATGGCCCTAATACTCTGTGGTACTTCTTAAATAGGTTAAAATCTGGTAATAAAAATGTGCATTATTTGGACTGAGTAAGAGGAGTCTCACTCTTGAAGCCCCACCTACCTGACCCTCCACCAATGAAAAGAAGCTAATGGAAACATAGGAACAGAAAAAAAAGTGTGGTTCAACCAAAATCAAGCAGATACAAACCTCTATGGGAAAATAAATTATTGAAAGAAGAGAGAAAGCGAGAACAAAATTAATATTTATGAGATCTTTTTTTTTGTACAGGTGTGTAAAAGAAGATGCAACAGAAATAACTTTGATGATGCTATTTTTTTATTTGCTTGGTCACATGCCTCCCATGTCTTTCAAATCGTGATTCTGAGCGTGTCTGTAGAACCAGTGGATATTGCTGTAGTTTCAAATGTCTCTTTTTTTCTTTTTGTTTTCTTTTTAGACAAATCTTTCAATAAAAAAACGGTTTCAAACACTCATCTTGTGTATTCTGCAGGTACAAAGCGGTGCCACTAGAGTGTACTGCAGCCCAGTATGAGAGAAAAGCTTTGTGTGGATGATCATAAAAAGCCACCAGGGACCTTCAGGATGCTCAGTGCATGCAGATAAAACAGAGGTGTTTAGATTTAAACAGGCATCGTTGTACTTTAATACATCCTCTGTTGATTAATAAATTAGCCAGCAGCGTTCGTCTTAAATTAAATAAGGAGCTGCAGGTTAAATCTGGAAGGTGCTTAATGATGCAACGTGGAAGTTTTAATCTCATACAACAGCCACAGACGTTACTGTAGTTAGTAGATATGTTTATTACTGAATAGAGAGAGAATTATTATCAAAACAGGGCCGATACAATCAGTGCATTACACAAGAATCATGCATAATACTCTCCAGTGCAAAGAAAACAACATTACTGACAGCGATGCTGTTCCCAAAACTCGAGAATGATGTATAAAGAACGCCAGAGAAACAAACACTTGCATTTTCATTCATGCCATTTTCAGCCAGAAATTATTTTCTGAAGAAATCACTTCCTTTTTTTCTAGAATGAAACATTGAGACCTCATAAAATAATACCACAACAAGGAGCAAACACTCATTTCGAGACTCTCAGGTTTCTGTGAGCAAATGGAGTCATCACCGATCACTCTGTTGTTTAAGTACAGAATGAAAACCTTCCCAGGCAGAACAATACAAGGTTAATATCAATGAATATAAAAAAATGTTGCAACAAATCACTTTCAATGTTGACTGCTTTCACATCCTCAGAACACAAGATGTTTCTAATATCGATATCTACAGATTGTTTGCAAATAGACTTAATGTTGCATGTATTGTAAATTCAAAATGACAGTGAAACAATGGCAAATAGCACATTCAATACATTGTTTATTTGGGAGGTTTTCATTCAGTAAAACATGGAGCATTGTCGTGTACTTCTATATAGTTCATACACTATATATTGTCCGGTAATGCGGCTCCATTCAGTGCAGTTACATGTATAATACAGATTCAATCAGTGAGTGAATAACTCACGTTTTGGCTGAAGGTCCATTTGTGCATACGAGCGCATAACTGTGTATACAAATTACACAGCAGCACATGGGCACTTTTTGGTGCTCTTTGATCATGTGTGCAGCCTTCAGGTGTTTTTGTGTGTTTTATGTTGTTGTTTTTTTACACAGTAAAACCAGCCTCACGTGCAAAGCCAGCTCAAAGACTCAAAGTTGCAGGATACACAGTGAGAGGCTTTCATTTCAGTTTTCATAATTTCTCATAACTGAAATGCAAGGCAGTAAACAGCTCAAGCTTGAAAAAAAAGAGTCATTAGTAGCTTTTAGTATGAAAGTGCCTCGGCACTCTCTCACTGCTTGCAGGACAACAGCAGCCTCACAATGGCAGATCATTCATTTCACTCTCAATAGCAGGTGCGAATGATGAAGATGAAAACTAAGACAACAGTTATGATGGTTAGTGCTGAAAATAGAAAGATAAGTCCCGCAAAGACGGGGTCTGTCATGGGGGGAAATTCCTTCACTTCAGATGGGATCATGTTGGACATACTCAGCATGTAGCCCAAACTCCAACCTATGCTGGTTTTCTTCACCTGAACAGAAGAAAAGATGTTTTCTCTGTTATCACTGTGAATTTCCAGACAGTACACAGCATTTTTTTACACTCGTAAAGACACCACCTGTCATGATGCGGCACAATTACAGCTCTGTGGAGAACTGAGACACAACAGTAACAGTGGCATCATTAGGCCTATTTTAGGGGGGCTGAAGCCCCTCTAAATAATTTGGTGTTGTTCTATTCATTTATTTATTTTCAAAAAAGTGCTTACAAATTCATTTAAATAAATAATAACAAATCCTTGCATATTCACAAATCACCTAAATACAGTCACTTAACTGTCCTTTCGGCTGCTTAAAACATGATAAAATGCCCTCTTTGGCAAAGTTGCACACTAAAGTGTCCTCTTTGGAAAAAATGCATGCTAAAGTGCCCTCTGGGTGGCAAAATACAATAAATTTTCCTCTTGGATGTAAAAAAAAAACCCCACACTAAACTGCCCTCTTGGTTGGTTAAAACATGATAACATGATTTTAAAGTGACCCCCCACCGGCACAGAGGTTATGTTTTTACTGGGGTTTGTTTATTTGTTGGGTTGTCAGTTTGCAACGTAAGTCAAAAAGTTATAGACGGGTTTTGACGAAATTTTCAGGGTTGGTCAGAAGTGGCCTAACTTAAAACTGATTAATTTTTGGTGGTGACATTGAATCAGATCCGATCACCACAAAAAATTAATCTGTTTTATGTTAGGCCACTCCTGACCAAATATTTCGTCAAAATCCACCCATAACTTTTTGAGTTATTTTGCAAACCAACAAACATACAAACAAACGGGGGAGGAAATGACTTCCTGGGAGGCAAAAGCGTGCACAAAAGTGCTCCCGTTTCACAAAATACCCTAAACTGCCTGTTTAAAACATGATAAAGTGCCGTCTCAGGAGGCAAAAAATGTGCCCTTTTTTCCTTTTTGCCCCTTCCTTAAAACCTAGAGACACCCCTGTTTTGTAACGTCCTCTAAAAGGACCAACCCAACCACCAGACTCCCAGACACCCTCGAGGCAATAATACACACTGACACTCTTGTTGGAAGCGTCGGCAGCTCTTTAGGCCGAGTCTAAAGGGGTAACCGCCGTGCAGTTTGGAAACTGTGGCTGTAATTTGTGACTTTATAGCAGCTACTGTCTTTCCTTATGACTCAGAGCAGGAATCCCCTTCTGTTGTGAGGGGGTCCCATTGTGAAAGATACTCCATGTCCTCAGGGCGTCCCACAGCAGGACATTGCCTGTCTTTGAGTCTAGCCTCAGCTTTTTGAATGCAGATGGTGTGTCAGGCGTTCATGGGTGGCCTCATTCACACTTGTTAAAGGCCTGTGCCTGCACTTGAAGGACAGCTGACTTTCATAGACATATTCTGACTGTTGTGTCTCCTTTATGTTTAATGTGAGCATTATTGTTTGTAAGATTATATGAGTAGGACAGCAGAGGAAGCAAGAAGTGCATTGGTGAAAATGTTGTTTTTCTATCTTTTAACCAACCTCTTTTTCGAAGTTAATGTTTTTCCACGTCTCTTTGTCAAACTTGTATCCGTCCACCAGTAGAGTGTAGACGTAGTGACCTGAATAACAATAAGTCCTGAGGTATTTGTCAGAGATCCACGTCTTTTCTGCCTTCAGCTGAAAGGAAGACAAACAAGGATCAAAGTTCAGCCTGTAATCACGAAGAAGAATGACACGAATGACGCTTAATAAGAAAATAAAATATGTTGGGCTCAAGATGAGGATGAAACTCTCACGACACAGTGAGGAAAAGTCCTCACGCTGCTTGGCATACCTCAGCTGGTATATTCTCAAAGCTCATGTTTTTCTCTGAGGAGGAGATTCCTCTTCTGCTCTGTTCTTGGTGAGTAAAGTTATTCTGGGATGTAGTCGTCCTTTGTGCTCTGAGTGTTTGCTGCTCCACATAAACAAATCCTGTATTTTTCTTTTCAACAGTTTTACTCATCCCAAAGTTTCCTTGTTCCACCCTTTTCTCTTCCTGTTATTAGCCGTACACCTACTGGAGGAACTTACCACTGTCCAGTGTGATTGACAAAATTTCCTAGTTGAGGCCATGAATTCATCAAGCTCTGATGATTCCTCGATCCCCAGTGCTCTAGTGGTGAAGAAGAATCCTGCATACGCCTGGCGGGAATCAAACAGACATATCGTAAGTTATTTTTTCATCTTAATCTTTTTTCTTCTTTCACATGTCGAATTTGCACTGTGTGTTACCATAAAATCTCCAGTGACGGGTGGTTGCTCGACCCCGTTGAAGGAACACTGAGATGAGGAGCAAGTCTTGAAATCAAAAATGGATTTCACGACGCTGCTGCACTTGTCTGAGTCGGAGTTTCCCACCATGAGGAATTCTTGATCTGGGCTGTAGCCGTTTGGCTTCTTTATGCAGTCCGAGTCATAAATATCTGAGGCTTTCAGTGAGGTGTTGTAACCGTCAGAGAAGCAGGGGTTAATAATGTAGATTGGGTGAGGTGATTCCTGGAAGAGGAAGACAATGTCAAAAAGAGGGAGTAAAACCATGAGAAGGAGAGAGACGGAAGACACATGGGAGGATGAGATAAGAAGGATGGACAGCTTTACGAAGGCATTCACAGACACAAACATGCATGCCTTGTTTACTTGAATTACACATACAGAACAAATTTAATACTGTAGAGCACGACCCTGCAAATGACAAGCTGCCAGTAATAATGTGTCTGTCACAGACGAGCTTGTTCACGGTCCAATCAATATTCTTAATGACATAATGCATCCTTAACTGTGTTCACTAATCAATTCTTATTTTAATGGATTTTGCACATGTATTAAAAAAAAACAACAAGAAAAAAACATGCATTCCCACTGCCGTGCACACCACACGCAAGCACTTAAACATGGAAAAGATGAAAAGAGATGACGTGTACCTGGATTATTTTGGCTATAATCCTCTTCCCAATCTCATTTTTGCCATAGCAGAGGAAGCTGTGCGTGTAGACGTTGTAAGGGTAGCCGTACAGTTTGACAGGCAGGTAGTCAGGACCCTTCAGCTCCTCCTGGACCGAAAAGGCGATCTGTGTTGATGCTCCACCAAGATCCATGGACCCAACCGTCCTTTTCCCTTCAGGTCGTGTGTATTTGTTCCAAAGGTTTTTCTGCAAATATAATGAGTCGATAAGCATATATATATGTATGAAAATGTGATATCAACTATTGTTTTTCATGTTTAAACAGATAAGCAGGGGTGAGCCACCCTGCATGATGGATTATCTGATCGTCAGACTTGGTTTGCAATTCGACCTCCGACCTGAGGGGGCAATATTGCTTCAGAATGCTGTTCAGTCTGATAAAAACATTTGTTCATTTAATCACATTTCAGGATTTGTAAAGTCAACCTTTTGAAGTTTTTTAATTTATTTAGTTTGAGTTAGTCCGCACATTATATTAAGATTAAGGCTTTGTAATACTTACTTATATTTCAATTCATGCTAACATTTAAGATTGTAATGTTAATGGTCAAATCATAAAAGACAAAAAAGTGATGCTATGTTGATGGAGTAACAGACACATCACCTAGTCCTGATTGCCACTCCTGCAAGACTTAGTGCCCCACTTGGGCAAAAAAAAAAAAAGTCTGGACACGCTGCTGCAGATAAGTAGACTTTGACCTACATAAACCACATCGATCAATGACAGTATCTCACCTCGAGGAAGTTTCCCATGAGGTAGTTGACAGTGATCCATCCGTACAGCCCTTCTTCCTGACCAGTGATGATGGAAGCATTTTGGAAGTTGAAAGGCAGAGACATCAGGTATTCTTTGAGACTTGCCAGGATTTCATCAGACCTCTGTTCATCCTGCTGACTAGCAGGAAAACAGAAAAAAATATTTAGGTACTTTATTTTTTTTGCCAATGGTAAGAAAAGCAGATTGATGCAACTCTCCTAATATGAGTAGCTGGAGCTGGCCAGAAGATGCTCAGCTTAGCGTAACGACTGAAAGGAGAAGGAAATAGTTGAAAGCTGCTCAAAGTTCAAATCCTAACCTATGGATCTGTGACCCAGAGGGCTTTGTTTAAAAAACAGTTGTTGCTTGAATGGGGTCAAATTGCTCTGAAACGTCCAGTCACCCTCCCAATAAATACATGGATGGAGCAACCTGAAGCTTATTTCAACACTTCCTTACTGCAGCAGCCTCATCCCAGCAGTAGCTCCCAGGAAGAGAGGTGTGCTTTTGTGCTTTTCCACAGGAATGGCTTCGGAGATGTTGCCCATGCAGTTCTGGAATCCCGTCCATGATTTGGCGTCTTTCTCTGGGTCAACTTTCATATCTGAGATACCATCACCTGTGGGCACAAGGCTGAGCTAAACTCATTTTGTTGAGCACAGGCAGTGAAGGCATTAAGTTCAATGTGTGACATTTTTAAATAATAACAGCTGATGGAGGATTTCAAAAATGCTTTGGCTTTATTTTTCCGCTTCATTAAACCCCCGTACTTCAATTTTCTCTACGTCTATGTGGAACCAATGACTTACCATCCACTCTGCAGTTCATTATCTCATTCACAACTCCTGTTTCATTCTCCTTCTCCCCTGGCCACTCGTACAGGTACACATTGGAACGTGATGAACCAGCGTCTATCACTATACCGTACTGGAGTGAAGAAGACAAAGTCACATTTTTCATTTGATCAAGTTAACTGCACTGATAAGTAAAATATCCAAAATTATTTAGTTAACTCATTGAGTGCCAAAAACATATATTTACATCCTTTAAAATAGAAAGCTTGATTGCCATAAACGTAAATATCCATTTTGTCCTTTTTCAGCAGCGGGTTGCTGATCGCGGTCTCTGCCTTTGAGTAATACTGGGGCTTCTGGGAGATGTAGTCGAGGCATAAAAAGACGCTATAGGGCTCTGGTAGTTGATGTAACACAATCCCAGCATGCAACTGTCAAAATCAAAACACCGCCAACATGGCGGTGTTTTGATTTTGACAGTTGCATGCTGTTGTGCTCCAGGATGCCAGAAGATCATTTTACAGGATTCCCAAAGATCCTGAGCAAAGACAGAGATAACTGCCATAAAACGCTCAAAAAACGATCATAAGAAACCAGAGCGGTGGGAACCAGCAGCGACCACTTTATATCAGGTACAGAATCCAACGTTCCCTAAACTTTATATCTGATTTATTTTACATGATTTTATTACGATTCTGAACGGTTGTTCTTTCATTAAACACAATAGACAAAGGTATTATGGTGTGGATTCTGCAGTGCTTCCTGTTGTTCACACAGCAACAAACAAACGCAATGTAAAAATGTTTGTCTGCAGAGTCGTTTCAGTCTTCCTGCAGGTAAAACTCAATGCACGTTATGTCTGCTAGTGTGCTGTTTGTATGTCTGTTCTAGTGATGAACAGAGCATTGTGTGATTTCTAGTAATATAATTCATGTTAAGAGAAGAGATTTTGAAACGTCTATAACTACTAAACCTTTTCAAAATTAGTGAAAAGCATACGGGGGACATGATAAGAGTCAGAGATATTTCGTCTTTAGAATTTGCTTGTGCATGTAGTAATATCTTGTAATTTAAAACGTAAATTCACTGCTGACGCCACTTATTTTGATGCAGATTTTACTTCATTATTTTACGGTGGGGTAAACAAACAAAGTCACGTGGGGTCCGGAGCGCTATACGCCACAGAGATCAAAACAGGAAGTGGAGACGATCGAGATTAGAGAGCAAAACAAAGACAATCTGGACAAAAAGTGGTGATTTTGGTGAAAGTGTCCTCTACTCTACCTCTGATAAAACAAGAATGGAACAAGGTAAAAACAAACATTTTTTTCATTGTGAAATAGAGAGTCTCTTCTTTCATTTGATCTATTCAGTGTTTTCAGAGACATAATACAAAATATTCTGTGGGTCTAGAAATATGACTCAAAATGGGTAAAAACGCTGGAACAAGACACTTTCTGTTTTAAAAAAAAATGCTGGCACTCAGTGAGTTAATATGGCAATGAGCTGATAAGATATTTTTGAAAAAAAACATAGTCCATCAAGCCCACCATTCATTACCAAGCTGACTGATGGGAAATCCCTTTTCCCTGACCTAGACATCTGGTTAACATCTGTCACATTCTGGGAGCTAAACTCTACGGCCAAATAAAGCCTAGACATTTCTGTGTGGATGCATGTGTGTGTGTTCACCTCCAAACTGTACTCTTTGGACCTCCAGGTGTCCTGGATGACGGCAACAGCAACGAGAGCAGCAATGCTGGCCAGAAGAAGAAGCACAACTCCTGCTATGCGACACTTGTAGCCCGTTTGCTGTTTGGAAGCCATTTCCTGTTGGCAAGAAATGAGGTTGGAAAAAAAGTGTTTCACTGAAAGCATTTTAGCTCTCAAAATGATTATGTGAAGAGGTTTGAAAAGTGATGATGATGATGATCAATAAGTGTGCACTTTATTTACTTTAAGGTGGAAAAAAACAGGAAACAAATGGAAACAGAGTCAGGAGGGAAAAGTGAAGAGCTTCCTTTTATCATGGACAGTGATGATCACAATGAGATCCCAGATTATTTTTTCACTATTGAATTAAGGCAAATAATGCAGCACATTGGAAAAGAAAAAGTAGGATCTGAGGTGTGATTTAAAAGTTTTGGGAGGTGTGAGACGATGCCTGCCAAAGTAAAAGCTTAAAGGTTAACAGCATGCAGCAATTTAGTTCTTCAACAGTCCATCAGTCAGTAATGAACCCACTGCATATTTAACATCAAAGAACTAAATTGCAAGTTCCTTCATATCCGGTTTATATTATCATAACTGTGTGGAAGAAGACCCAGCCAGTCAGTACAGAGCTGAACAAGAACAAACACACTGTGTCAAGCAACAATCACCTCAGATAAACACTTTTTTTAGTCAAATATTGACATTCTTAATAAACATGGCGTGCAAGAAACTGCTCTGTTTGAGTTTCTATGACTGAGAACAGCCTTTTATGCCAGCTCCACCATGTGTGCTTTGCTGGAGAGTTTAGAAGAAAAATGTTTCTCATATGCAAGATTGTTGTTCTTCCTGCAGAATCATTCATGCATTTGTCACGTCACATAGACGTACAATATGGCTGCAATTAGGGATCACACACAATCCCTGTAATAACACAGCTCTTTGTACCTGGACACATGCACACTGTTTTTTTTTTTCATTTTAATGTTATGGTTTATTCTGTTTTCCTTACATTATATTTACACTTCAGTTCTTTACCTGCATATATTTTCATTGGTATGCACTGTATGTGAAAATAATCTATATTTAAAACTGCAACTAAGCCTAGCAATATAATGCTATTCCACTTAAAATACCATCTATTTCTTATATAAATAATGATGACACAGAAATGGATGTTTTTCGAAACGGGGGGCTTAGCCCAGGTGGGGCTAATTGTATATATATATATATGTGTGTGTGTATATATATATATATATTTTTAAGCATATATATATATATATATATATATATATATATATATATATATATATGCTTAAAAATATTTAAATATAGGCCTAAATATAGGCCTAATGACACCACTGTTGCTTAACTTGTAGTCTTTATGGATGTGGGAGGTCATAAAGTAGAGCGGTGCAGTAATTACAACATGTCAGACTACACCTATTAGGCAATGTTGCTTCAGCCTGACTGTCAAACAGCTGAACATCACACTCACCTCCTCCATCATCTCCTCTGCTGTCAGCAGATTGTAACGACAACAGTGACAAACTTTGTTGTTCGGTTACATCACAGCTATTAGATTCACCACAGCAACGTCAGGTGAAAACATGCAGGTACGGCAGAAGCTGCCGGACAAGGTGTGATTACCCGAGGACATGTCTGTCGACTCAACGCTGTTGTGTGTATGACAGAGCTGATATTCCAGGTTAATGAATTTGGGCTGAGCTCTGGACCTTGTCTTTTTCCAGGCTGTTTTCCAAGGCTTGTGAAAGAGATACAGGGTCTCTATGGGATGCCATCATTGTATGAGAATCATCAGAATCCAGCTTACATCTGCTTTTCTCCTTTTTACTCTTAAATGAACTTTTTATTAGACGTAAAAATATATGTCTCTATGAGTAGAGTGAGCTTATGAGTTAACAGTTGATGTGTGTCTAAAATATACATGCAATACAAATATACCCCTTGTTAAAGTGTATGGAATAATATCTACGATTAGAACTGATCGTTTGCACCTATTGAAGAAAAAACACCTATCTCTAAAAGCATATAGTAACATGAGCTCATTGATCTCTGGCTTCACTGGCCGGCTGGTGGTTAGTCTAGCCTTTAACATCAGTGTCCTGTTGGGTCCAGGTTGCCTGAATAATGTCCGTGATTTTTAGCGTCTGTCCATAATAATGGTCCAAGTTCACACTAGCAACAAAATATGTCAAATAACAACTCTTAGGACTGTAATCAATGCTTGTTGTCACTGGTAATTCTCAGTGTTTAGCCCTACACCTTGCATGCTGCAGATTAAGCTCTAATGTGCCTTCCATCCTACATAAAATGTGGAGACACACATTTTCAGTAAATTTGAAGTCTGTGCTCTGCCTTTTCTAAGTCTTGCAATTCTGTACTTGGCTTGTATGAACTTTCTTGTATGAATAGTTCTGCAAAAACACAACAAGGTTAAAATTAGCTGCATAGTTAAATTATGCAAGTCTAAGCTTTGCAAGTCTGATTCAACACTGACAATACCCACATTATCCCTACAGGTATCTTTGCACATGTTGTTTCCTTTGCTTGTACGGACTAGTCCTCGCGAGGGTAAATGAATGAAAAGTGGTTGAACACACAAGCCGCAGTAAATCGGCTCACTGAATTAAGTAATTTTCCCCACGTCAATTAACTTTTCGAGGGGAAGCAAGTGAGAGAGAGGAAGTGTGTTTGTGTCTTACCTTAAAGAGCTGGTTTGTGGATCCCAGTTGGCAGCAGGAGTGAGAGGGATCTGAGGAAGGGATGAAGAAACACTGCAGGAAACAAGGGAGCAACAAAGGGAGTGTGCAGTGAGTGGGAGAGATCTAAGGAGTGATTGGCCAACAGGAGCAGGAACTGTTGTACCCCAACAAAACAGAGTGAGGGAGCAAGGGAACATGGGAGGAGCAGATACAAACTCCACTTTTCACCACTCCCACCACACCAGCGAAGCTCAGCAACCAGTGAATGATGCAGATACATCTGTGTGCATGCATGAAACAGTGTGAGAAGAGAGACGGGGGAGTGGTGGCCATGTTAATTGATGTAATCAATAAGACAAAGTGCACTGTGGCTGAGTATCTGCTGCACAGGTTATCACAAAGTCAGCTCTTATTTGATCGGCCTGAATTAGAGGACGATGAAAGGCAAAGGATCAAGCGCTGTACCAACAGTCAAGGACGTGTTGATACAAGTTCCCACATCCATGTGAAGCTCAAGTTCCCACAGTGAAATCTATGAGTCATTAAATTAAATAAGTATTAAACAACAGATGGATTTTTTTTCCTCATTATCCAGATTCATTCAGCAACCGTCTTTTAGCTGAAATCACACCAGAGATATGATTATATTTTTGTGAGGCTGGGAGGAGTATTCATGTGTCTAAGGTGGAAGGAATTCTTAGTAACATGGGTCAACATGTCACAGGAGCTGTTCACTGATTGGCTGCTCGGCCTTTTTGGTCGTAACACGATTCAAGCCAGATGTTTGTTTCACAGAACCACCTGAGACAGTTTCCCTCTTTGGAAACTATAAAGAAAAGACAGTAAAAATTTCAAAAAATACTTAACATGTGATTGGATCACATATTGGTCAGTCAAACTAATGAAAGTGAAGTGAAAAATAAGGTGAAAACATGCATACTTTGCAGGCCGTGCAGCAGTAGCAGGTCGCTGATCGGTGGTCTGGTGAGCCGGACACAAACGCATTACTTAGCGTGACAAGATGGATTTTTTGCAGTTCTTGTGATCTTATGACACTGTGATAACAGAACGGTCATGTGATGAGTTTTGTTTGACCACATTTCACAGCAGAGTCAAAGCCGCAGACTTTGCATCCACCACATGCAGAACAAATAACACTTTAAATGTTAGTGAATGTCTTTTAGATATGATTTTTAAGGCATTAAAGTTACCCTAAAAATGCAAAATACTTATATTTGAATGTAAATCGTGGGTGTTGATGTTCTCCCTCTCATTTTCACTCCCTGATTCCATAAGATCTGAATGAAACTGTCAAACTCTGTCAAAGCTTTGAGTGAACTGCAGTGAACAATATGACCCACTTAGCTTACGCTAACTCAGCCTTGGTTTTACAGCTCCTCTGAGCTGAGCTAACCACACTCAGGGGTGTGAGGGTCCCTGGCTCTTCATCCTGCACTTTGCTTCATGTCATATATTTGATTTGTCAAGTCTTGAGGCCTCCTATGACTGTGCTTCCTTTCTCTGAGGCTGCTTTATAAATCCAGTGGATCTCTTCACATTTCTAGGTGGTCTTCCTGTATGTGGACACTGATGGGGCCAGCCAAAGTGAATTACATGTCTGATTCAATGCTCAGCGAACAAAGATTAAGTATTTTTAGCTGCCTAAAGTGAGACCTGAAACCCACTGGTCTGAATGAACCGGACAGACAGGACGCTGAAAATTAGATTTGCACCGAGAGAGGAAATAGAAGAAAGGAAGCTGCTGCTTAACTTTATGTGTTTCAAGCCTCCTGGATTACAAATTACATACCAGTGGTATTTCTGTAGTAGGCTGACTCAACTAGCCTGTTAGCTGCTTAGGTGTGTCCATCCTAGTGTTGCTGGCCGTGATGATCCAAGTTAAAACCAGCACTTCAGCAATCATGTTGTGTCTACGTTTGACTGCATTTGAGTTTTGTGATATTTTATAACTTACATTGTTTAACTCATGTTTGATGGGTTGTTGGCAACCCGCACCCCAAAACATTGTTCCATTGTACCAAAAGTGGTCATTACTGCTAAGTCTGATAATTTGCAACAGCAAATTTTGAAGAAACAGGAAATGTTTTAATGAACATAGCAGCAAAGGTGCAAAATATCCTGCTGTATATATACTGTATATATCTGCAAACTGGTGTGTAGAAGCTGATGTTGAACAGAGAGCAGATTGAGGAAGATATATGGCGACATATATGCGATATATGTTAAAAATGTCAACATTGTTAGGCAAAGTAGCAGGGGCGTCACTAGGTTTTAAGGACAGGGGGGCCCACAGTCCACAGGTGAGGCTAATTTGTGTGTGTCTACAGTAGCATGCATGGGGGGTGACCATTATTTATGAATAATGCAAGGTTATATGATTATTTACAGTATTTAAACTCATATTCTGGCCACTTTATATTGAAATTGTAAGCACTTTTTTGTAAAAATAAATAAATAAATAAAGCAACACCAATTTTTTTAGCTTCAGCCCCTAAAATAGAACTAATGATGCCACTGCAAAGCGGCATTGTGGTGTCTGAGTGTGCCAAACAAAAACTGTGCAGCTCTCTTTGGACTTACCCTGCAGCCACAGCGGAGTTAACATTGAATATCTTGATTCTATAAGAAACGTCAGGTTATTTAATTTCTATAGACTAACATTACTAATTGATACTTAATATTATAAAGCAGTTGTTTAATTGATCTACAGTTATTCTATAGAAAAGGATTTGTTGTATAGTAAAACTAAAATTTATGACTTTCAGTCCCCGAGAAGTCTTGAAGCTGTTAGAAGTCTTAGCTGTAATCAATAATTAGACATTAATGTGTGTTGTTCTTTTTAAACAAACGTATTACGCAATATTTTACTTGCTTACTGAATGAATTCCTGGTATTCTCATCAAAGATTGAACTGGTGGTGTTTAACCTTCTTAATGACGAAGTACAGTTCCATCAGCATCATAACATCACATTAGGACTTTTTGCGATTCCTCTGAGATTTGGAACGCTGCCCAGAGAAATTCTCGCTAATTGTCTGTATCTGGTTCGGTGCTTTCAACGCAGTAAACACCCTCCCACCGTCCCTTAAATCTCTGCCGCAGCCCAGGGCGGAAATGCTGTGGCAGATCACTTAGAGGACAGAGCCACTTCAAATCCGCAGAAAGACCCCGAACTTTTCAAATGTTTCAATGAGCAGTGGCTGATGGGGATAATGGGGTTTGCTCTGTGTTCTCCCCTCTCTCTTTCTTAATTGATTTCTTTTCTTGTGTGCTCATCTACTTTTGCTCAATATTTGCCTTCACTATGCAGGTCTTTTCTCACTTGCATTATCTTCATCAACCACAATATAAACACAACATTATTTGTTTGATGTAATCCACATTCAGAGTTCCTTTACAGCATGTGAAAATCGATCTGCGGCCGTGCTATCGGAATTTATCTCAATGTCACCATGCTCTCTAACTTGTTACAATTTTATCAAAATAAATTTAGAAATAATGTCTGTATCATATTTAATGAGGGCATCTCAGTGGTCTTAATGTATTAGACGGATACATAGAACATTAAGCATAGTTTTATACTGATTATGCAACGACTGCAAGGAAGCGTAAACCCAAATTCTTACAGATAAAATATTCAAAATAAAAGTATTTATTTTAACACATGAACAATGAATAAGGATGAAAAAAATGGAATAACAGAATAAACAAAATAACTCTTAACTCTTGGCGTGCCATTGACGTATTTTGACATTAATATTTTTTTGGCAACGGGTCACCGATCGCGATCTCCTGCAGCATGTGAGTAATATCTGAGGCTTCTGGGAGATGTTGAGACGGGACAAAAATAGTGAACTTAACTTAATGACGAGACATACTGCCAAGCCTATAATGTGTGGGTTTCTATTATGTGGGCAAGTGCACTTTAAACCCACACCCCTCCATTTCGTCTCTCCATCAGCCCCTCTCCCCACCTCAAGCCGAACTCAACACTGGAAAAAGCCTTTATGATAATGACGTGGCCTAATAGAGAAAAAAAAAACACTCTCTTCCCACACTGACATTACAGAGAGACATCCCCTGCAAAAATGTAACACAACCCGATATCTCTTGCATACTAAAACCATGAAATAACACTCATCACGCGACTATTAAATTATCAGAAAGGAAACACTTAAACTAATAGAATTGTAAGTCTTAGTGTTAACAGCAGTCAGTTCACAGGTCAACACGAGGCATTAAATGCTGGCCATGTAACGTGATCTCTGAGGTCTCAGATGCAGTCGTGTCTTTGGATTCAGTTATGTGCTGATGGCTCCTCATTTGTAATGTTTTCCCATGTGATGCCTCCCAAGTGAAAACATGTCTGTGGCAAATATTCAACCAATAACCTCAAACCATGTCACGTCATGTGTTGGCCTGGACTGTACCACTGGGGACCCAGATAATGGCTTTTGCATCATCCAGATTGGATTGTGACTTTTTTTTTCAATATAGATGTGAACAACCCCAGATTTTAAAGTTTTAAATCATAATGACAGCGCTTAGTAATTAAAAGTTGAGCCGCTTTCGGTTGTTTTGCTTTGCAAAAGAAGATTATAGACTCTGGACATGAAGTCGACACTCGGCACATAAATATAGTAACACAGTCCCTTTACATATGCACAGCCTATATCTGACCCAAAGACATATTGGACATGGCAAAGGCCACGTCCTGTATTGTAATCCTTCGGTGTCAGTATTCAACAGCATATTTATGGATGTGGGTCACCCAATGACAACTGTGAGGTTGTAAACTGATGGAAGCAGTGACAGCCTCTCATGTGGTAAAAATGTGGAATGGCAACATCTTGTGGGCAAATTAAGCAACCGCAACTCTAGACACACGATTCAGCTCTGCAGACTCATTTGTGTGTCATTGGTTTTACACAGTGGTGTCATTAGGCTTATATTAGGGGGAGTTAAAGCCCCTAAAATATTCTTAAGCCCCCTGAAATAATTTGCTATTGTTTTATTTCTTTTTTTTTTTTTACAAAAAAGTGCAGACAAATTCAATATAAAATGACCAAAAATATGAGTTTAAATAAAGAATCCTAACATTGCATAATTCATAAATCACTTAAATATAGTCAACCCCAGCTTGTTGAAAAATCCACACTAAGATATGTCTGTGTAGGTTCTCAGTCATCCCGGTCGAGGTGAATCAAAGAGTCAACTGGACTCTTTAAGGTTTGTTTAAGTTAAGTTTAAGTTGTTTAAGTTTCAAACAAACAAACGACCGAAAACCACCAAGATAATAGATCTCACTAGGAGTTCTTATCATTAATGTGGGAATTGTTAAGATGATCTGCACTCATCTGTACTTGTCGCTTCCTGTTTATCATCTTTGTACTGTGTGATCCAGCCTGTTTTTCCTTGTGGTTTTGTTTTTCTCATGTTTAGTTTTGCCTGATTTTTTGGGGGGGATTTTGCTGCTATCTGCTTCCTGCAGCCCTTCTCATCAAATATTCTGCATATGGATCCAACTGTGATATCCTCAGATGGTGACAGGTACATTTCCTGTTTCAGAGCTGACAACACTATGTTAGAGCAAAGTGCATTTTTCAACAGTATGACCATTTTTTCAGATTTTTGACATCCTAAAAAAGTCTTTTCCACCACTTTTTTCAACCTAAGAATGCATTCAAAGTGCTAGCATATATCATATTTAGGACTTTTGATTTTTTGACTTTCTGAAAAATGTGTTTTCCACCACTTCTTTCAACATAAATTACTACATTTTTTTGACTTTTTTGACATACTATAGTATGACCATTTTTTCAACCTAAGAATGCATTCAAAGTGCTAGCATATATCATATTTAGGACTTTTGATGACATTTCATGATGTGACATTTTTTGGCTTTTTTGACATACTATAGTATGACCATTTTTTTCAAATTTCTGACACCAAAGAAATGGCTTTTTCACCACTTTTTTTTAACTTAAATTACCATGAATGCATTCAAAATTCTAGCTTAAGGTGTTTGAGGATTTTTGGATAGTCTTGTATGAGGCTGTCTTCACAGCTCCTGTTCCTGATTGGTCCGTCGCCCCAAAACTGCCCGGAGCCTCGGATTGATGCGTCAGTTCTGTGACAACCATCTTCTACCCCGCCTCCTCCGATGATGATGTCACCACACTCCACCACTCCAGCAGCAGAAGCAGAAAGCAGGACGAGATAAAGCTGGCCGTGGAGCTCGACTGATGATGGCTGTGATTTCTATTGATCAGTCCACCGATCGTTGTGAACATGCTCATGTTTTGAATTGATGTATACACACTAGTTTGTGAACATAAGAGTTGAAATTCATAGTTATGCATATGACACTAACTTTAGTTTTACTGTGTTGGTGATTTGTACCTATTGATCAGGGAGTTTCCTGTTTTACCTATATTTAGGTAGAGGGTTGGTGGCTCCTGTGTATTTCTGTCCATATTAGAGTCAGAGACTTATATTTTGATGACTGTTTTGAACCTTGTCAGCATTTGCTGTATTTTTTAGTTAGTATGCCATAGTTGGTCTTGCTTCTTTGTTGATTTTGGTGCCACCCACAGCCTGTCCCCTTTCTTTGTTTGCAGTGCCTGACGGTTTTAGTAGTTATTGTCTTTGATTTATACAATAAACAGCGACTTTCTGCCACATCATTGGCTCATGTAACTTTCATCACCCCCAGAATACTCAGGGACGTAACAGATGACATTTTACGACGTGACATATTTTTACTTTGTCGACTCGACATACATATATTGTATGACCATTTTTTTTTGCAAATTTTTGCTATCCTAAAAATGGGTTTTTCATCATCATATTCAATATGATTTACCATGAATACATTTAAAGTCCTAATATGAGACATTTTGAGGACATTTTACGTAATATTTTTTGACTTTTTTGTTATAGTATCACCATTTTTTTTAAATTTTTGGCATCCTAAAAAGTCTTTTTCACGACACTTTGTAGCATAAATTACCACGAATGCATTCAAAGTCATAGCATAAGGCATTTTGAGGACTTTTGATGACATTTCACGACATGACATTTTTTACTTTTTTCGACATACTATAGTATGACCATTTTTTCAAATTTTTGACGTCCTAATTAAATGTCTTTTCCACCACTTTTTTCGACATTAATTACTATGAATGCATTCAGTGTCCGCTCATAAGGCATTTTGAGGACTTCTGGTGACATTTCACAACGTGACATTTTTTGACTTTTTCCACGTACTACAGTATGACCATTTTTTTCAAATTTTTGACGTCCTAATTAAATGTCTTTTCCACCAAATTTTTCAACATTGATTACTATGAATGCGTTCAGTGTCCACTCATAAGGCATTTTGAGGACTTTTGATGACATTTCACAACACAATATTTTTTGACTTTTTCCACATACTATAGTATGACCATTTTTTCAAATTTTTGACATCCTAAAAAAATGTCTTTTCCACCACTTTTTTCGACATTAATTACTATGAATGCGCTTAGTGTCCACTCATAAGGCATTTTGAGGACTTTTGATGACATTTCACAACGTGACATTTTTTGACTTTTTCGACATACTATAGTATGACCATTTTTTCAAATTTTTGACGTCCTCAAAAAATGTCTTTTCCACCAAATTTTTCAACATTGATAACTATGAATGCGTTCAGTGTCCACTCATAAGGCATTTTGAGGACTTTTGATGACATTTCACAACATGACATTTTTTGACTTTTTCGACATACTATAGTATGACCATTTTTTCAAATTTTTGACATCCCCAAAAAAGTCTTTTCCACCACTTTTTCCGACATTAATTACTATGAATGCTTTCAATGTCCACTCATAAGGTATTTTGAGGACTTTTGATGACATTTCACGACGTGACGTTTTTGAGTTTTTCGACAAACTATAGTATGACCATTTTTTCAAATTTTTGACGTCCTCAAAAAATGTCTTTTCCACCACTTTTTTCGACACTGATTACTATGAATGCGTTCAGTGTCCGCTCATAAGGCATTTTGAGGACTTCTGGTGACATTTCACAACGTGACATTTTTTGACCTTTTCGACATACTATAGTATGACCATTTTTTTCAAGTTTTTGAAATCCCAAAGTCTTTTCCACCACTTTTTTCGACATTAATTACTATGAATGCGTTCAGAGTCCGCTCATAAGGCATTTTGAGGACTTTTGATGACATTTCACGACGTGACATTTTTGAGTTTTTCGACAAACTGTAGTATGACCATTTTTTCAAATTTTTGACGTCCTCAAAAAATGTCTTTTCCACCACTTTTTTCGACATTAATTACTATGAATTCGCTTAGTGTCCACTCAAAAGGTATTTTGAGGACTATTGATGACATTTCACAACATGACATTTTTTGAATTTTTTCGACATACTATAGTATGACCATTTCTTCAAATTTTTGACATCCTAAAAAAAAGTCTTTTCCACCACTTTTTTCGACATTAATTACTATGAATGCGCTTAGTGTCCACTCATAAGGCATTTTGAGGACTTTTGATGACATTTCACAACGTGACATTTTTTGACTTTTTCGACATACTATAGTATGACCATTTTTTCAAATTTTTGACATGCTAAAAAAATGTCTTTTCCACCACTTTTTTCGACATTGATTACTATGAATGCGTTCAGTGTCCACTCATAAGGCATTTTGAGGACTTTTGATGACCTTTCACGACGTGACATTTTTGACTTTTTCGACAAACTGTAGTATGACCATTTTTTCAAATTTTTGACGTCCTCAAAAAATGTCTTTTCCACCACTTTTTTCGACATTGATTACTATGAATGCGTTCAGTGTCCGCTCATAAGGCATTTTGAGGACTTTTGATGACATTCCACAACGTGACATTTTTTGACTTTTTCGACATACTATAGTATGACCATTTTTTCAAATTTTTGACATCCTAAAAAAAAGTCTTTTCCACCACTTTTTTCGACATTAATTACTATGAATGCGCTTAGTGTCCACTCATAAGGTATTTTGAGTACTTTTGATGACATTCCACAACATGACATTTTTTGACTTTTTCGACATACTATAGTATGACCATTTTTTCAAATTTATGACATCCTAAAAAAATGTCTTTTCCACCACTTTTTTCGACATTGATTACTATGAATGCGTTCAGTGTCCACTCATAAGGCATTTTGAGGACTTCTGGTGACATTTCACAACGTGACATTTTTTGACTTTTTCCACATATTATAGTATGACCATTTTTTTCAAATTTTTGACGTCCTAATTAAATGTCTTTTCCACCACTTTTTTCGACATTAATTACTATGAATGCGCTTAGTGTCCACTCATAAGGCATTTTGAGGACTTTTGATGACATTTCACAACGTGACATTTTTTGACTTTTTCGACATACTATAGTATGACCATTTTTTAAAATTTTTGACATGCTAAAAAAATGTCTTTTCCACCACTTTTTTCGACATTGATTACTATGAATGCGCTTAGTGTTCACTCATAAGGCATTTTGAGGACTTTTGATGACATTCCACAGCGTGACATTTTTTGACATTTTCGACATACTATAGTATGACCATTTTTTCAAATTTTTGAAATCCCCAAAAAAGTCTTTTCCACCACTTTTTTCGACATTAATTACTATGAATTCATTCAGTGTTCACTCATAAGGCATTTTGAGGACTTTTGATGACATTTCACGACGTGACATTTTTGAGTTTTTCGACAAACTATAGTATGACCATTTTTTCAAAGTTTTGACGTCCTCTAAAAATGTCTTTTCCACCACTTTTTTCGACATTGATTACTATGAATGCGTTCAGTGTCCGCTCATAAGGCATTTTGAGGACTTCTGGTGACATTTCAAAACGTGACATTTTTTTACCTTTTCGACATACTATAGTATGACCATTTTTTCAAATTTTTGACATCCTAAAAAAAAGTCTTTTCCACCACTTTTTTCGACATTAATTACTATGAATGCGCTTAGTGTCCACTCATAAGGCATTTTAAGGACTTTTGATGACCTTTCATGACGTGACATTTTTGACTTTTTTGACAAACTGTAGTATGACCATTTTTTCAAATTTTTGACGTCCTCAAAAAATGTCTTTTCCACCACTTTTTTCGACATTGATTACTATGAATGCGTTCAGTGTCCGCTCATAAGGCATTTTGAGGACTTCTGGTGACATTTCACAACGTGACATTTTTTTACCTTTTCGACATACTATAGTATGACCATTTTTTTCAAGTTTTTGAAATCCCAAAGTCTTTTCCACCAATTTTTTCGACATTAATTACTATGAATGCGTTCAGTGTCCTCTCATAAGGCATTTTGAGGACTTTTGATGACATTCCACAACGTGACATTTTTTTGACTTTTTCGACATACTATAGTATGACCATATTTTCAAATTTTTGACATCCCAAAAAAAGTCTTTTCCACCACTTTTTCGACATTGATTACTATGAATGCGTTCAGTGTCCGCTCATTAGGCATTTTGAGGACTTCTGGTGACATTTCACAACATGACATTTTTTGACTTTTTTGACATACTATAGTATGACCATTTTTTTCAAGTTTTTGAAATCTCAAAGTCTTTTCCACCACTTTTTTCTACATTAATTACTATGAATGCGTTCAGTGTCCGCTCATAAGGCATTTTGAGGACTTTTGATCACATTTCACGACGTGACATTTTTTACTTTTTCGACATACTATAGCATGACAATTCTTTTCAAATTTTTGACATCCTAAAAAAAAGTCTTTTCCACCACTTTTTTCGACATTAATTACTATGAATGCGCTTAGTGTCCACTCATAAGGCATTTTGAGGACTTTTGATGACATTTCACAGCGTGACATTTTTTTTACTTTTTCGACATACTATAGTATGACCATTTTTTCAAATTTTTGACATCCTAAAAAAATGTCTTTTCCACCAATTTTTTCGATATTGAGTACTATGAATGCGTTCAGTGTCCACTCATAAGGCATTTTGAGGACTTTTGATGACATTTCATGACACAATATTTTTTGACTTTTTCGACATACTATAGTATGACCATTTTTTCAAATTTTTGACATCCTAAAAAAAAGTCTTTTCCACCACTTTTTTCGACATTAATTACTATGAATGCGTTCAGTGTCCACTCATAAGGCATTTTGAGGACTTTTGATGACATTTCATGACACAATATTTTTTGACTTTTTCGACATACTATAGTATGACCATTTTTTCAAATTTTTGACATCCTAAAAAAAAGTCTTTTCCACCACTTTTTTCGACATTAATTACTATGAATGCGCTTAGTGTCCACTCATAAGGCATTTTGAGGACTTTTGATGACATTTCACAACATGACATTTTTTGACTTTTTCGACATACTATAGTATGACCATTTTTTCAAATTCATGACATCCTAAAAAAATGTCTTTTCCACCACTTTTTTCGACATTAATTACTATGAATGCGCTTAGTGTCCACTCATAAGGCATTTTGAGGACTTTTGATGACATTTCACAACATGACATTTTTTTACTTTTTCGACATACTATAGTATGACCATTTTTTCAAATTCATGACATCCTAAAAAAATGTCTTTTCCACCAATTTTTTCGACATTGATTACTATGAACGCGTTCAGTGTCCACTCATAAGGCATTTTGAGGACTTTTGATGACATTTCATGACACAATATTTTTTGACTTTTTCGACATACTATAGTATGACCATTTTTTCAAATTTTTGACATCCTAAAAAAATGTCTTTTCCACCAATTTTTTCGACATTGATTACTATGAATGCGTTCAGTGTCCACTCATAAGGCATTTTGAGGACTTTTGATGACATTTCATGACACAATATTTTTTGACTTTTTCGACATACTATAGTATGACCATTTTTTCAAATTTTTGACATCCTAAAAAAAAGTCTTTTCCACCACTTTTTTCGACATTAATTACTATGAATGCGCTTAGTGTCCACTCATAAGGCATTTTGAGGACTTTTGATGACATTCCACAGCGTGACATTTTTTGACTTTTTCGACATACTATAGTATGACCATTTTTTCAAATTTTTGACATCCTAAAAAAATGTCTTTTCCACCAATTTTTTCGACATTGATTACTATGAATGCGTTCAGTGTCCACTCATAAGGCATTTTGAGGACTTTTGATGACATTTCATGACACAATATTTTTTGACTTTTTCGACATACTATAGTATGACCATTTTTTCAAATTTTTGACATCCTAAAAAAAAGTCTTTTCCACCACTTTTTTCGACATTAATTACTATGAATGCGCTTAGTGTCCACTCACAAGGCATTTTGAGGACTTTTGATGACATTTCATGACACAATATTTTTTGACTTTTTCGACATACTATAGTATGACCATTTTTTCAAATTTTTGACATCCTAAAAAAAAGTCTTTTCCACCACTTTTTTCGACATTAATTACTATGAATGCGTTCAGTGTCCACTCACAAGGCATTTTGAGGACTTTTGATGACATTCCACAACGTGACATTTTTTGACTTTTTCGACATACTATAGTATGACCATTTTTTCAAATTTATGACATCCTAAAAAAATGTCTTTTCCACCAAATTTTTCGACATTGATTACTATGAATGCGTTCAGTGTCCACTCATAAGGCATTTTGAGGACTTTTGATGACATTTCATGACACAATATTTTTTTACTTTTTCGACATACTATACTAAGACCATTTTTTCAAATTTTTGACATCCTAAAAAAAAGACTTTTCCACCACTTTTTTCGACATTAATTACTATGAATGTGTTCAGTGTCCGCTCATAAGGCATTTTGATGACTTCTGGTGACATATCACAACGTGACATTTTTTTACTTTTTTGACATACTATAGTATGACCATTTTTTCAAATTTTTGACATGCTAAAAAAATGTCTTTTCCACCACTTTTTTTGACATTAATTACTATGAATGCGCTTAGTCTCCACTCATAAGGTATTTTGAGGACTTTTGATGACATTTCACAACATGACATTTTTTGACTTTTTCGACATACTATAGTATGACCATTTTTTCAAATTCATGACATCCTAAAAAAATGTCTTTTCCACCAAATTTTTCGACATTGATTACTATGAATGCGTTCAGTGTCCACTCATAAGGCATTTTGAGGACTTTTGATGACATTTCATGACACAACATTTTTTGACTTTTTCGACATACTATAGTATGACCATTTTTACAAATTTTTGACGTCCTCAAAAAATGTCTTTTCCACCACTTTTTTCGACATTGATTACTATGAATGCGTTCAGTGTCCACTCATAAGGCATTTTGAGGACTTTTGATGACATTTCACAACACAATATTTTTTGACTTTTTCGACATACTATAGTATGACCATTTTTTCAAAATTTTGACATCCCAAAAATTTTCTTTTCCACCACTTTTTTCGACATTGATTACTATGAATGCGTTCAGTGTCCACTCATAAGGCATTTTGAGGACTTCTGGTGACATTTCACAACGTGACATTTTTTGACTTTTTCGACATACTATAGTATGACCATTTTTTCAAAATTTTGACATCCCAAAAATTGTCTTTTCCACCACTTTTTTCGACATTGATTACTATGAATGCGTTCAGTGTCCACTCATAAGGCATTTTGAGGACTTCTGGTGACATTTCACAACGTGACATTTTTTGACTTTTTCGACATACTATAGTATGACCATTTTTTCAAATTTATGACATCCTAAAAAAATGTCTTTTCCACAAAATTTTTCGACATTGATTACTATGAATGCGTCCAGTGTCCACTCATAAGGCATTTTGAGGACTTTTGATGACATTTCACAACATGACATTTTTTGACTTTTTCGACATACTATAGTATGACCATTTTTTCAAATTTATGACATCCTAAAAAAATGTCTTTTCCACCAAATTTTTCGACATTGATTACTATGAATGCGTTCAGTGTCCACTCATAAGGCATTTTGAGGACTTTTGATGACATTTCACAACACAATATTTTTTGACTTTTTCGACATACTATAGTATGACCATTTTTTCAAATTTTTGACATCCTAAAAAAAAGTCTTTTCCACCACTTTTTTCGACATTAATTACTATGAATGCGCTTAGTGTCCACTCATAAGGTATTTTGAGTACTTTTGATGACATTCCACAACATGACATTTTTTGACTTTTTCGACATACTATAGTATGACCATTTTTTCAAATTTATGACATCCTAAAAAAATGTCTTTTCCACCAAATTTTTCGACATTGATTACTATGAATGCGTTCAGTGTCCACTCATAAGGCATTTTGAGGACTTCTGGTGACATTTCACAACGTGACATTTTTTGACTTTTTCCACATATTATAGTATGACCATTTTTTTCAAATTTTTGACGTCCTAATTAAATGTCTTTTCCACCACTTTTTTCGACATTAATTACTATGAATGCGCTTAGTGTCCACTCATAAGGCATTTTGAGGACTTCTGGTGACATTTCACAACGTGACATTTTTTGACCTTTTCCACGTACTATAGTATGACCATTTTTTAAAATTTTTGACATGCTAAAAAAATGTCTTTTCCACCACTTTTTTCGACATTGATTACTATGAATGCGCTTAGTGTTCACTCATAAGGCATTTTGAGGACTTTTGATGACATTCCACAGCGTGACATTTTTTGACATTTTCGACATACTATAGTATGACCATTTTTTCAAATTTTTGAAATCCCCAAAAAAGTCTTTTCCACCACTTTTTTCGACATTAATTACTATGAATTCATTCAGTGTTCACTCATAAGGCATTTTGAGGACTTTTGATGACATTTCACGACGTGACATTTTTGAGTTTTTTGACAAACTATAGTATGACCATTTTTTCAAAGTTTTGACGTCCTAAAAATGTCTTTTTCCACCACTTTTTCGACATTGATTACTATGAATGCGTTCAGTGTCCGCTAATAAGGCATTTTGAGGACTTCTGGTGACATTTCACAACGTGACATTTTTACCTTTTCGACATACTATAGTATGACCATTTTTTCAAATTTTTGAAATCCCAAAGTCTTTTCCACCACTTTTTTCGACATTAATTACTATGAATGCGTTCAGTGTCCGCTCATAAGGCATTTTGAGGATTTTTGATGACATTTCACAACGTGACATTTTTGGACTTTTTCGACATATTATAGCATGACCATTTTTTAAAATTTTGACATCCTAAAAAAGTCTTTTTCCACCACTTTTTTCGACATTAATTACTATGAATGCGTTCAGTGTCCGCTCATAAGGCATTTTGAGGACTTTTGATGACATTTCACAACGTGACATTTTTGGACTTTTTCGACATATTATAGCATGACCATTTTTTAAAATTTTTGATGTCCTAATCAAATGTCTTTTCCACCACTTTTTTCGACATTGATTACTATGAATGCATTTTGTGTCCGCTCATAAGGCATTTTGAGGACTTTTGATGACATTTCATGACGTGACATTTTTTGACTTTTTCGACATACTATAGTATGACCATTTTTTCAAATTTTTGACATCCTAAAAAAAAGTCTTTTCCACCACTTTTTTCGACATTAATTACTATGAATGCGCTTAGTGTCCACTCATAAGGCATTTTGAGGACTTTTGATGACATTCCACAGCGTGACATTTTTTGACTTTTTCGACATACTATAGTATGACCATTTTTTCAAATTTTTGACATCCTAAAAAAATGTCTTTTCCACCAAATTTTTCGACATTGATTACTATGAATGCGTTCAGTGTCCACTCATAAGGCATTTTGAGGACTTTTGATGACATTTCATGACACAATATTTTTTGACTTTTTCGACATACTATAGTATGACCATTTTTTCAAATTTTTGACATCCTAAAAAAAAGTCTTTTCCACCACTTTTTTCGACATTAATTACTATGAATGCGCTTAGTGTCCACTCATAAGGCATTTTGAGGACTTTTGATGACATTTCATGACACAATATTTTTTGACTTTTTCGACATACTATAGTATGACCATTTTTTCAAATTTTTGACATCCTAAAAAAAAGTCTTTTCCACCACTTTTTTCGACATTAATTACTATGAATGCGTTCAGTGTCCACTCATAAGGCATTTTGAGGACTTTTGATGACATTTCATGACACAATATTTTTTGACTTTTTCGACATACTATAGTATGACCATTTTTTCAAATTTTTGACATCCTAAAAAAAAGTCTTTTCCACCACTTTTTTCGACATTAATTACTATGAATGCGCTTAGTGTCCACTCATAAGGCATTTTGAGGACTTTTGATGACATTTCATGACACAATATTTTTTGACTTTTTCGACATACTATAGTATGACCATTTTTTCAAATTTTTGACATCCTAAAAAAAAGTCTTTTCCACCACTTTTTTCGACATCAATTACTATGAATTCATTCAGTGTCCACTCATAAGGCATTTTGAGGACTTTTGATGACATTTCATGACACAATATTTTTTGACTTTTTCGACATACTATAGTATGACCATTTTTTCAAATTTTTGACATCCTAAAAAAAAGTCTTTTCCACCACTTTTTTCGACATTAATTACTATGAATGCGCTTAGTGTCCACTCATAAGGCATTTTGAGGACTTTTGATGACATTCCACAGCGTGACATTTTTTGACTTTTTCGACATACTATAGTATGACCATTTTTTCAAATTTATGACATCCTAAAAAAAAGTCTTTTCCACCACTTTTTTCGACATTAATTACTATGAATGCGCTTAGTGTGCACTCATAAGGCATTTTGAGGACTTTTGATGACATCCCACAGCGTGACATTTTTTGACTTTTTCGACATACTATAGTATGACCATTTTTTCAAATTTATGACATACTAAAAAAATGTCTTTTCCACCACTCTTTTCGACACTAATTACTATGAATGCGTTCAGTGTCCACTCATAAGGCATTTTGAGGACTTTTGATGACATTTCACAACGTGACATTTTTTGACTTTTTCGACATACTATAGTATGACCATTTTTTCAAATTTATGACATCCTAAAAAAATGTCTTTTCCACCAAATTTTTCGACATTGATTACTATGAATGCGTTCAGTGTCCACTCATAAGGCATTTTGAGGACTTTTGATGACATTTCATGACACAATATTTTTTGACTTTTTCGACATACTATAGTATGACCATTTTTTCAAATTTTTGACATCCTAAAAAAAAGTCTTTTCCACCACTTTTTTCGACATTAATTACTATGAATGCTTTCAGTGTCCGCTCATAAGGCATTTTGATGACTTCTGGTGACATATCACAACGTGTCATTTTTTTACTTTTTTGACATACTATAGTATGACCATTGTTTTCAAGTTTTTGAAATCCCAAAGTCTTTTCCACCACTTTTTTCGACATTAATTACTATGAATGCGTTCAGTGTCCACTCATAAGGCATTTTGAGGACTTTTGATGACATTTCACAACGTGACATTTTTTGACTTTTTCGACATACTATAGTATGACCATTTTTTCAAATTTATGACATCCTAAAAAAATGTCCTTTCCACCAAATTTTTTGACATTGATTACTATGAATGCGTTCAGTGTCCACTCATAAGGCATTTTGAGGACTTTTGATGACATTTCATGACACAATATTTTTTGACTTTTTCGACATACTATAGTATGACCATTTTTTCAAATTTTTGACATCCTAAAAAAAAGTCTTTTCCACCACTTTTTTCGACATTAATTACTATGAATGCGCTTAGTGTCCACTCATAAGGCATTTTGAGGACTTTTGATGACATTTCACACCATGACATTTTTTGACTTTTTCGACATACTATAGTATGACCATTTTTTCAAATTTATGACATCCTAAAAAAATGTCTTTTCCACCAAATTTTTCGACATTGATTACTATGAATGCGTTCAGTGTCCACTCATAAGGCATTTTGAGGACTTTTGATGACATTTCATGACACAACATTTTTTGACTTTTTCGACATACTATAGTATGACCATTTTTTCGAATTTTTGACATCCTAAATAAAGTCTTTTCCACCAGTTTTTTCGACATTGATTACTATGAATGCGTTCAGTGTCCACTCATAAGGCATTTTGAGGACTTTTGATGACATTTCATGACACAATATTTTTTGACTTTTTCGACATACTATAGTATGACCATTTTTTCAAATTTTTGACATCCTAAAAAAAAGTCTTTTCCACCACTTTTTTCGACATTAATTACTATGAATGCTTTCAGTGTCCGCTCATAAGGCATTTTGATGACTTCTGGTGACATATCACAACGTGTCATTTTTTTACTTTTTTGACATACTATAGTATGACCATTGTTTTCAAGTTTTTGAAATCCCAAAGTCTTTTCCACCACTTTTTTCGACATTAATTACTATGAATGCGTTCAGTGTCCACTCATAAGGCATTTTGAGGACTTTTGATGACATTTCATGACACAATATTTTTTGACTTTTTCGACATACTATAGTATGACCATTTTTTCAAATTTTTGACATCCTAAAAAAAAAGTCTTTTCCACCACTTTTTTCGACATTAATTACTATGAATGCGTTCAGTGTCCGCTCATAAGGCATTTTGAGGACTTTTGATGACATTTCACAACGTGACATTTTTTGACTTTTTCGACATACTATAGTATGACCATTTTTTCAAATTTATGACATCCTAAAAAAATGTCCTTTCCACCAAATTTTTCGACATTGATTACTATGAATGCGTTCAGTGTCCACTCATAAGGCATTTTGAGGACTTTTGATGACATTTCATGACACAATATTTTTTGACTTTTTCGACATACTATAGTATGACCATTTTTTCAAATTTTTGACATCCTAAAAAAAAGTCTTTTCCACCACTTTTTTCGACATTAATTACTATGAATGCGCTTAGTGTCCACTCATAAGGCATTTTGAGAACTTTGATAACATTTCACAACGTGACATTTTTTTATTTTTTCAACATACTATAGTATGACCATTTTTTCAAATTTATGACATCCTAAAAAAATGTCTTTTCCACCAAATTTTTCGACATTGATTACTATGAATGCGTTCAGTGTCCACTCATAAGGCATTTTGAGGACTTTTGATGACATTCCACAACGTGACATTTTTTGACTTTTTCGACATACTATAGTATGACCATTTTTTCAAATTTTTGAAATCCCCCAAAAAGTCTTTTCCACCACTTTTTTTGACATTAATTACTATGAATTCGTTCAGTATCCGCTCATAAGGCATTTTGAGGACTTTTGATGACATTTCACGACGTGACATTTTTTTACTTTTTCGACATACTATAGTATGTGATTACTATGGTGATTTATGTTGAAAAAACTGGTGGAAAAGATATTTGATTAGGACATCAACAATTTGAAAAAATGTTCATACTACAGTATGTCAAAAAACTCAAAAAATGTCACGTCGTGAAATGTCATCAAAAGTCCTCGAATTGCCTTATGAGTGGACATTGAACACATTCATGGTAATTTATGTTGAAAAAATCGGTGGAAAAGATATTTGATTAGGACTTCAAAAATTTGAAAAAATGGTCATACTATAATATGTCGAAAAAGTAAAAAAATGTTATGTCGTGAAATGTCATCAAAAGTCCTCTAAATTCCATATGATAGGACTTTGAACACATTCATGGTAATTTACGTTGAAAAAAATGGTGGAAAAGATATTTGATTAGGACATAAAAAATTTGAAAAAATGGTTATACTATAGTATGTCGAAAAAGTAAAAAAATGTCACGTCGTGAAATGTCATCAAAATTCCTTTTGACAGGACTTTGAACGAATTCATGGTGATTTATGTTGAAAAAATGGTGGCAAAGACATTTTTTGGGATGTAAAAAATTTGAAAAAATGGTCATACTATAGTGTGTCGAAAAAGTCAAAAAATGTCACGTCGTGAAATGTCATCAAACGTCCTCAAAATTCCTTTTGACAGGACTTTGAACGAATTCATGGTGATTTATGTTGAAAAAAGTGGTGGCAAAGACATTTTTTGGGATGTAAAAAATTTGAAAAAAATGGACATACTATAGTATGTCGAAAAAGTAAAAAAAATGTCATGTCATGAAACGTCATCAAAAGTCTTTAAAATGCCTTATGCTCGTTCTTTCAACGCATTCATGGTGATTTATGTTGAAAGAAGTGGTGGAAAAGACATTTTTTTGGGTTGTCAAAAATTTGAAAAAATGGTCATACTATAGTATGTCGAAAAAGTAAAAAAAATGTCATGTCATGAAATGTCATCAAAAGTCCTTAAAATGCCTTATGATAGAACTTTGAATGCATTCATGGTGATTTATGTTGAAAAAAAATGTGTGGAAAAGATATTTTTTTAGTACGTCGAAAAATTTTAAAAAAATGGTCACACTATAGTATGTCAAAAAAGTCAAAAAATGTCACGTCGTGAAATGTCATCAAAAGTCCTCAAAATGCCTTATGCTCACACTTTGAATGCATTCATGTTAATTTATGTTGAAAAAAGTGGTGGAAAAGATATTTGATTAGGACTTCAAAAATTTGAAAAAATGGTCATACTATAGTATGTCGAAAAAGTCAAAAATGTTACGTCATGAAATGTCATCAAAAGTCCTCAAAATGCCTTAGGCCCGCACTTTGAATGCATTCATGGTAATTTATGTTGAAAAAAGTGGTGAAAAAGACAATTTTTTTAGGATGTCAAAAATTTGAAAAAATGGTCATACTATAGTATTTCGAAAAAGTAAAAAAATGTCACATCATGAAACGTCATCAAAAGTCCTCAAAATGTCTTATGATAGAACTTTGAATGCATTCATGGTGATTTATGTTGAAAAAAAGTGGTGGAAAAGATATCTGATTAGGACTTCAAAAATTTGAAAAAATGGTCATACTATAGTATGTCGAAAAAGTCAAAAATGTCACATCGTGAAATGTCATCAAAAGTCCTCAAAATTCCTTTTGACAGGACTTTGAACGAATTCATGGTGATTTATGTTGAAAAAAAATGTGTGGAAAAGATATTTTTTTAGTACGTTGAAAATTTAAAAAAAAATGGTCATACTATAGCATGTCAAAAAAGTCAAAAAATGTCACGTCGTGAAATGTCATCAAAAGTCCTCAAAATGCCTTATGCTTGCACTTTGAATGCATTCATGGTAATTTATGTTGAAAAAAGTGATGGAAAAGATATTTGATTAGGACTTCAAAAATTTGAAAAAATGGTCATACTATAGTATGTCGAAAAAGTCAAAAATGTCACGTCGTGAAATGCCATCAAAAGTCCTCGAATTGCCTTATGATAGGACTTTGACTGCATTCATGGTGATTTATGTTGAAAAAAGTGGTGAAAAAGGCAATTTTTTAGGATGTCAAAAATTTGAAAAAATGGTCATACTATAGTATTTCGAAAAAGTAAAAAAAGTGTCACATCATGAAACGTCATCAAAAGTCCTCAAAATGCCTTATGATAGAACTTTGAATGCATTCATGGTGATTTATGTTGAAAAAAAAGTGGTGGAAAAGATATCTGATTAGGACTTCAAAAATTTGAAAAAATGGTCATACTATAGTATGTTGAAAAAGTCAAAAATGTCACATCGTGAAACGTCATCAAAAGTCCTCAAAATTCCTTTTGACAGGACTTTGAACGAATTCATGGTGATTTATGTTGAAAAAAGTGGTGGCAAAGACATTTTTTGGGATGTAAAAAATTTGAAAAAATGGTCATACTATAGTATGTCGAAAAAGTCAAGAAATGTCACATCATGAAATGTCATCAAAAGTCCTCAAAATTCCTTGTGATAGGACTTTGAACGCATTCATGGTGATTTATGTTGAAAAAAAATGTGTGGAAAAGATATTTTTTTAGTACGTCGAAAATTTAAAAAAAAATGGTCATACTATAGTATGTCAAAAAAGTCAAAAAATGTCACTTCGTGAAATGTCATCAAAAGTCCTCAAAATGCCTTATGCTCACACTTTGAATGCATTCATGTTAATTTATGTTGAAAAAAGTGGTGGAAAAGATATTTGATTAGGACTTCAAAAATTTGAAAAAATGGTCATACTATAGTATGTCGAAAAAGTCAAAAATGTCAAGTCGTGAAATGTCATCAAAAGTCCTCAAAATGCCTTATGCTCGCACTTTGAATGCATTCATGGTAATTTATGTTGAAAAAAGTGGTGAAAAAGGCAATTTTTTAGGATGTCAAAAATTTGAAAAAATGGTCATACTATAGTATTTCGAAAAAGTAAAAAAAGTGTCACATCATGAAACGTCATCAAAAGTCCTCAAAATGCCTTATGATAGAACTTTGAATGCATTCATGGTGATTTATGTTGAAAAAAAAGTGGTGGAAAAGATATCTGATTAGGACTTCAAAAATTTGAAAAAATGGTCATACTATAGTATGTTGAAAAAGTCAAAAATGTCACATCGTGAAACGTCATCAAAAGTCCTCAAAATTCCTTTTGACAGGACTTTGAACGAATTCATGGTGATTTATGTTGAAAAAAGTGGTGGCAAAGACATTTTTTGGGATGTAAAAAATTTGAAAAAATGGTCATACTATAGTATGTCGAAAAAGTCAAGAAATGTCACATCATGAAATGTCATCAAAAGTCCTCAAAATTCCTTGTGATAGGACTTTGAACGCATTCATGGTGATTTATGTTGAAAAAAAATGTGTGGAAAAGATATTTTTTTAGTACGTCGAAAATTTAAAAATGGTCATACTATAGTATGTCAAAAAAGTCAAAAAATGTCACGTCGTGAAATGTCATCAAAAGTCCTCAAAATGCCTTATGCTCACACTTTGAATGCATTCATGTTAATTTATGTTGAAAAAAGTGGTGGAAAAGATATTTGATTAGGACTTCAAAAATTTGAAAAAATGGTCATACTATAGTATGTCGAAAAAGTTAAAAATGTCAAGTCGTGAAATGTCATCAAAAGTCCTCAAAATGCCTTATGCTCGCACTTTGAATGCATTCATGGTAATTTATGTTGAAAAAAGTGGTGAAAAAGGCAATTTTTTAGGATGTTAAAAATTTGAAAAAATGGTCATACTATAGTATGTCGAAAAAGTAAAAAATGTCACGTCGTGAAATGTCATCAAAAGTCCTTGAATTGCCTTATGATAGGACTTTGACTGCATTCATGGTGATTTATGTTGAAAAAAGTGGTGAAAAAGACAATTTTTTAGGATGTCAAAAATTTGAAAAAATGGTCATACTATAGTATTTCGAAAAAGTAAAAAATGTCACATCGTGAAATGTCATCAAAAGTCCTCAAAATGCCTTATGATAGAACTTTGAATGCATTCATGGTGATTTATGTTGAAAAAAAATGTGTGGAAAAGATATTTTTTTAGTACGTCGAAAATTTAAAAAAAAATGGTCATACTATAGTATGTCAAAAAAGTCAAAAAATGTCACGTCGTGAAATGTCATCAAAAGTCCTCAAAATGCCTTATGCTCACACTTTGAATGCATTCATGTTAATTTATGTTGAAAAAAGTGGTGGAAAAGATATTTGATTAGGACTTCAAAAATTTGAAAAAATGGTCATACTATAGTATGTCGAAAAAGTCAAAAATGTCACGTCGTGAAATGTCATCAAAAGTCCTCAAAATGCCTTATGATAGAACTTTGAATGCATTCATGGTAATTTATGTTGAAAAAAAAGTGGTGGAAAACATATCTGATTAGGACTTCAATAATTTGAAAAAATGGTCATACTATAGTATGTTGAAAAAGTCAAAAAAAATGTCATGTCATGAAACGTCATCAAAAGTCCTTAAAATGCCTTATGCTCGCACTTTGAATGCATTCATGGTAATTTATGTTGAAAAAAGTGGTGGAAAAGGCAATTTTTTAGGATGTCAAAAATTTGAAAAAAATGGTCATACTATAGTATTTCGAAAAAGTAAAAAATGTCACATCATGAAACGTCATCAAAAGTCCTCAAAATGCCTTATGATCGAACTTTGAATGCATTCATGGTGATTTATGTTGAAAAAAAAGTGGTGGAAAACATCTGATTAGGACTTCAATAATTTGAAAAAATGGTCATACTATAGTATGTTGAAAAGGTCAAAAAAATGTCATGTCAAGAAACGTCATCAAAAGTCCTTAAAATGCCTTATGATAGAACTTTGAATGCATTCATGGTGATTTATGTTGAAAAAATGTTTGGAAAAGATATTTTTTCCGATGTAAAAAAATTGAAAAAAATGTACATATACTATAGTACAGTATAATTCTCTACAGAAACATGCGTCAGGGTTCATATCTGCAAACCTTCCCTTTGCCATGAATCATTTAATGTTGTGTGAACATCTTAATAGATAAAATGAATAAAGCTGTCAGATAAATGTAGCTGCATGACAAAAAAAGGTGAACGTGGTATCAGTTACCTGGTTACAGGTGGTTCATTCAGGACACACCTATTTATTCAGCAGCATTTAATGGACGACAGAGACAACAGAGCTTTCAATGATCTTTATTGATTATTCGTGTTATTATTATTTTTGGGATCAAACTGAATCTGGAGGCAGGAAACTGATAATGATGATGTCATCTGTTCAGCTGTAAGCGTCTTTCTCAGTCTGTGATTGGTTGGGTGGTGCAGCCAATGGGAGCGCAGGCTGGACCTGCCCCACCCCCAACTCACCTGAGGAAAGAAAGACAGGTAAAAGTTTTAGACACAAGCCACCAAATAATGATTTCTAAAGAACTTATAATAAAATAAGACTTACTAATCAACTAATATTAACAATCGTTAACCTAACGAGTCAACTCAGACTGGTCTCACCTGTCAGACTGGTTCCCAGGTGGGTCCAGAAGGAGCAGGATCTCTGGCTCAAACCCTGATGATTTTGGAGGGCGGGGCTTAGTTCCAGGTAGGTGGGCGGGGCCTCAGAGGACAGGACCTGCTGCCAGTGAGGCAGCGCTGACTCCGCCCACACAGGTGATGGGTTCGGGTTCCTTCAGAAAAACAGAAAATAATGGCCTGGTTAAAAATGCAGCTGTGTGGTTTATCAGTGTTTCCCTGGTGAACACTGATCAGGTTTTCTATTTAATCTGAATTTTTCAAGAAGAGTCCCTTTGAGACCTGACTGAAAACTGACTATTTAATGAGCGTTTAACAGTAATTAACCTCATTATCAAGGTTATTATCTGTTCTGTTATTGTGGACGGTGGGTTATTCAAAAGTGACTGAATGTTGAGTTTTATTATTTTATTCTTTTTGAATCCTGCACCTGACAAAAATAAAAAAGAATGAAAAAAATAAAACTAATAAAAACTAAGCTAACAAACCTGCCAAAAAAAATTAAAACTGAATTAGAGAAAAAAAGTCAAAATTAAATAAAACTAAACTATAATAAAAAAATCCACAACATTATAACCTTGCTCAGAGTTAAACTAGTATTGACCTAACAATCATTAAACTGTTATTTTAAGATAGTTATTAATATAACTCGTCTGAGAGCACTCATTATTATCTCGTTAGTAACGTCGCTCGGTGGATCGCTGTGTTTTTCTGACCCGGTCCTGATGAAGCTGGAGACGTAGGTCATCATGGCCAATGAGAGGCGTCGGTCAGAGGAAGTGAAACGCTGAGAGCTGATTGGACGATGAGGTGTCCCGAACACCAACTGAACATCCAGAGGAGCGGAGACATCGGCCCTGCAGACAGGAAACAACTGATCAGTACGTCTGATCGGTCCAGCTGCAGTTAAACAGTGAAGGCCATTAGCATTAGCGTTAGCATGTCATTAGCCAGCCGGTACCTGTTGTGTGAGCTGGTGGCAGGCTGGTGGTACAGGAAGACGTTAGCATTGCTGTTAGCCCAGTGGCTAGCCATCTGCAGACTGGGACATATGATGAACAGATCTCTGCAACACAAACAAACAAACTGTTGGTTTTCCTGTCACCATGGCAACACAACTGAGTCATAGGTCTGATCAGTTTAAACTGTTTCTTTGGCTTGTTGCAATGATTTTTCAATAATGATAATAATAATAATAATAATAATAATAATAATAATAATAAAAATAATAATAATGTGATTTGATAGTTTTCTGTTCAGTACAATTAAAATTCCTGGTTAACAACTATAATTAGATTTTATCATTTAGATATTATTTTGATTAAAGAGCTTGCACATACTGGTGGATTAACCATTACAGGAACATTAAAATATATTTTAATAATCAGTAATACTGTTAATTTAGAGCAGCGGAGGTAAACACCTGACACTAGTGTAAGATTACAAATTTATTAAGCTCTGAATATGAGTTTATGCCTCATGTGTTTGCTGTTGTAGCTTCCTATCTGGCCTTAAAAATTATTTAAATTTAATTTCATAAATCAAATAGTAAATTTATTGTGGGGTCCAACCAATATGAAGTTTTTGAGGCTGATGCCGATATTTCACAGGAAAAAAAGGGTTAGGGTTTGGGGCATCGAAGGCATAACACATAACTTTTTTTCTACAACTTTAATTTCCCAACTTTCAAGAACAAAGAAGTGAACTTTGTGAACACACCATCTGAAAATTTATACCTACAGCAAATTTACAATCAATTTAAGACAATTTAAGACCTTAATTAATTAAGGAGCTGCAGGAGCCCTGTAAAATCAAAAAAATTCAATATACAGAACACACAGTGTTCCCAAAATCTGAATGAAAGTGAGCAGAAAGAAGGATAATCTTATATAACCTGCCTCTTTACCTTAAGAAATCTGTATATCCACAGGAAATGACTCTCAGTTTGTGCAGACAGCAGAAGTTTCTCTTTAGCATGACAGCTAACCATTAGCTTACTGACACACTGAAGACTTTTGGGCTCAGTAATAACTAATGGGGCAACATTTAAGTGTTGAAAATAAGAGTAATATTATCATAAAAACTGGGACATCTTCATGTTTCCAGATGTTTGTTGTGGTCACCTAAATAAAAAAATAAAGTGGCATGGAAGAAGTGAGTGGACTGACCTGGTGGCGTTGTCCAGCGCTCTGGAGAACAGGTTGTACCCGGCAGGTGAGGCGCTGTGGTCCAGAGAGTAGAACCAGGCCGCCGCCTCCTTCAGCGGGCCACTTCCTGTCACGCCGCCCAGCGAGCGGCTAAGAGCCTCATAAAACGCCGTCTTCCCGTCGGCTCGACCCTGCAGCGCCTCGAAGTCCTGAAACACAAAACATCTTTAACTAGAGGCAGACGTTTCTTTGTACAGTTAATCTGATGCAAAGCAGCGGATCAAGGAAGAGATTCTCTTTATTTTTTGACTTGAGGTCGCTCTGCTGCGTCACACGCTGTTGTAATTCGCAGATCTTTTTTAAACATTTTCATATTTCTTCATCTTAAAGGAAAGCGCCGTCCAGATCTGCTCAGCTCTCCGGAAAAGAGGCCGTTTTTATAAAACTGCTGAGTCACATTCATAAGCATCTTATGGGTGAAGTCATTAGTATTAATGTTCTTCTGTTATTATTTTTATTTATTATATACCTTACCTGCACAAATCAGGTAAAAGTAACTCTGCTGCTTTACACATTTTTAAATCTTTTAAAAACATTTATATTTCATGTTATTAAATTCTAGCAGCTGTTTGCTGGAGGATTATTTTTTATTTAAGAAAACATAAATTCCACATTTCATTTAATTTGCTGCTGACTGAACCTGCAGGTATCCTGTGACCTCTGACCTTTATCCTTCGAGCTCGACTGATCAGACCGTCGTGTTCAGATGTTCCCAGCAGCAGGTCGACTCTCTGGAGGGACGTCTGAGGGACTGACTGACGGAACGGAGACCAGGACTGGAAGGGACCACTGACCGCCAACAGCTGCAGCACAGACAGGTGAGACAGGTGACACACTTCTCTTTCACACCACTTCCATGAACTGGTTTTTAAACCGTACTTTGGTCTGAGCGGCGTTGAGCGTGTGCGCAGGAGTCGCTCTGAGGCAGGCGGCCATCTTGTCGTCATCGGTGCGGTCAGAGGTCACACAGCCAAGCTCTTTGGCGAGATCGAGCGCCTGACGTCTGGATGTGGAGGGAGGCTGGAGCAGTGATGGAGAGAAGACAGAGCCGCCCTGCAGGAGGAGGAGGAGGAGCATTTCATTTAGATCAGCCAATAGATTACGAGAAAAAAGTCACGTGAACGTCACTGACGATCAATAGATAGATAGATGGATAGATAGGAAGGAGGAGTTCTCACCATCAGCATCATTCGCTGGAACAGAGGAGATGAGGAGGAGGAGGAGGAGAGGAGGTGAAGGCTGGTGATGTCAGCACCACTACCCTCTGAACCGACTGTCACTCTCATGTTGTCTCCGCCCACCACAGAGATGTAGGCGTTAACCCAGCGAAGCACCGCCTCCTGGTCCGACAGGCCGTAGTTACCATGGAGACCAGACGAGTCTGCAGACAGACAGTTTTACAAAATAATAACACTTAGAATAAAAATAATAATAATAACAGTAGTAATATTAAGGATGACATTTCACCTGTGCTCAGGAAGCCCAGCACTGCTGTTCTGTAGCTGGCCGTTACCACGACGATATTACCCAGAGCAGCCAGGGTGGAGCCATCCAATAGTCCTGGGCTCTGATTGGCTGACGGGTTGAAGAAGAAAACCAGGACTGGAACACGCCCCCTCTGACACACCAATGATTTCAACATTTCAATAATTTCAACATTTCACTGACTGAATCATTAAAAGATGAAATAACTGATCACCTGAGCAGCAGGTGTGAAGATGTTCAGGTAGAGACAGTCTTCACTGGAAGCTGAAGATGCTTCATCACCTGGCTGGATACAACTGGGACTGAAGGATGGAGAAAGATGGCTAAGTCAGGGACTGATACAGATTAGTATTGATCATAATTATATTTTAATTACATCAATGATTAACTGTGAACAATCAAACACTAATCAGTGTTTCAGAAGCTGCAGAAGATACTGAAGGGAGGATACTGTAATGAGAGGAGAAAACGAGGAATAGATGATAGACAGGTAGATTGACAGACAAGTAAATGATGACAGACAGAGAGATGACAAACAGGTCGATGATGGACAGATCAATGATAGACAGGCAGGTCGATGATGGACAGACAGGTAGATGACAGGCAGGTAGTTACCGTGGTTTGGTGGCGTCCCAGGTTCCTGTCCAATCAGCCGGCTGAGCTGCTGCAAAGCGGAGTGATCCTATTGGTGGACGGGCATACGGCACCCCCAGGAACTGAATGATCTTCTTCCTGTCGGTGCCCAGGGCTGTTTCCACGGCAACGCCCTGCAAGATCCCATGACCCGGGATGGAGACGGACGTAACAGACGGCAATCGCTCTGAAGAGGAAAACAACAAAACATAATTAAAGACAGGTGACTGTGACTGGCTGTTCTGCTCTCTGATTGGCTCACCTGTCATGAGGTACACCTGGGGGGCGGGCTCTCTGATGACCATCCTGCAGGAGAAGGCGGGGCTTGAAGAGCTGGGGGCGGAGCTTAAGCCGCAGACCGTGGTGTCAGGGTAGAGGATGCAGCGGGTGGCTGACCCCCCCTCACTGAGTGACACGGCGACACAAGACTCCGCCTCCTGACAGGCTGAAACAGGAAGTAATGACACTGATATCACCTGAGGAAGGTCAACTACATCACAAATGACTGCTTCTATTGCCGGCAGTGGTTACCATGGAGACACCAGTCTCTGGTCTGGTCCTGGTCAGTGGCGATGTCACGGCTCACGTGGATGACATCATAAGTAGAGACGGACGGGTCGACGAGGAGAGACGAGTTCGAGAGGAGATGCCACTTGTCCAAAGACACTGAGACACAAATACTACAAGTATTACTTATTACTGCTTACACTCCACAGTAATAGTACTAGTGGAAAGTATTGTTACTAGTAGTAGTAGCAGTAGTAGTATTAGTAGTACTGCCATTGTTCAGGCTCACCGTTGTTCCTGGTCAGGCTGAACGGAGGACAGAGAGCCGGAGAGGAACTCCACTGATTCACTGGAGACACAAACATGTTAAATTATACACTATACATTGTATAATACATGTGTACTTGTACATGTGTGTACTTGTACTCAGTACCAGGTTTCTGGTACCAGCCGAAGGGGTGTGGTCTGGTCTTCACTGCAGATGGACTGCAGTCCTGAGTCCTCCAGGACGTCATGTCATCCTCAGAGCAGGTCTGGACCCCGAGACTGATCAGAGACAGACACACCACACCTGGACCACCTGGAGACACAGTAGGACACAGTAGTAGGACACAGTAGTAGGACACAGTAGTAGTACACAGTAGTACCATCTCTTCATCAAGCCTCAACAGCCAGCAGTAATAAATGCATTAAATGACACACATCAGTGTGTTTGACATAAGTTTAATTTGTTGACATTAGTTTAAGTTTAATTTGTTGTATTTCTAGTTCGTTATTTCCTGTTAAAGATCATTTCGTCACTGGTCGCTCTGATTGATTTGTTGTTGCTCTAACTGCTCTACACGTACCCAAACAAACTACCGCTGGTTACCATGGTTACCTGGCGCTTTGGTGTCCCGAACGAAGCCGATGCCACGGCAACAAGGATCTTCGTCGCAGCGACGCTCGCACTCCATGAACCTGAACACACAGTATAAATTAGTAGCTTTATATTATAAAGTAGTAGCAGTAGTAATCACACTCAAGTAGACAGTCAATTTTTAAACCAAACCAGAAGTTTGTGTCAAGGTTAAAGTTTTAAACTGTTTCTTATATCTTGTATGAAAAGAGAAACAGTTACCCGTCGGACAGCCGTGTGTTTTCTGCCAGACTGACTCGGCTGCGAACGGAATAAGAAACCATCTTCTGGAAGGAAACTCTCTGGTAGAAACTCTTCACCGGTCCGGAAAGATCCACTGAAAGCACACAGAGTGAGAGGTAAACATCCTGTTAACACTAATACTATAATATGGCGACTGGAGGTCAGAGGTCAGAGGGGACGAGGCTGCAGGAAACAGGAACGAGTGTTTACCCTTCTTGCTGTAGGTGTTGTTGGGCGGTCTGTCCAGCAGGGGGCGGCAGGGCCGTCTCAGAGGTTTGTCGTACGCTCCGCAGACTCTGGTGTCCGAATAAAACGAGCATTTGAAGAAACCGGACGTGTCGGCGTCTCCGAGGTCAGCGAGCGAGCAGGACGGCTCTCCGTCACATACTGAAGCACAGAAACACATATCTGTTTGAACATACCTGTTTAGAAAACAAACAAATAACTAGTCCACAACGTACCTGAGAGACACCAGAGCAGTGCCTGCTGGGAGTCGTAGTTGTTCTTGTTGAGCCAGAAGGAGAGCGTGGGAAGTTTCCTCTGAGGATCCACGAGGACGTCGTCCTCCGACAGAGACTCAAACTTCAGCTGAACGGACGCTGGACACACAAATACACCAGATCAACATCTGTATCATATTCACAAAATACAAATGTGAGGATTCTTTGTACCTTCACTGCACTACATCTCAAAGACAATAACTTTTACACATCAGCTCCAGTCACTTTTTAAATTAATATCTTTACATAAAAAAAACATGAAACTATAAATTATCTTGATGACAGAAACAAACCGTCCAGAGGAGGACTGAGCTCAGCTGCTGCACAGGAAGAGGAACCAGAACCACCAGCTGCTGACAGACAAACAAACAAACAAACAAACAAACAAACAGTGAGTCAACAGCAATCACGCTATAAAAAGTCTACAAACAAATCCAGGTACCTGTGTTCAGGTAGACGGCCTGGAAGCTGACGATGGAGGCCTGGTAGTCCTTTTTGTTCTGACTGTCGGCCGGCAGAGAAGAATCAGCTGGACGAAAAAAAAACAGTACTTATACACCGAAACCTGATTTGTTTTTCTTGTTTACAGTACTTTTTGTTTGTTTCTCACTGATGGTGAACTTCTGTCCTCCAAAGTCAAACAGGAAGCTCCTCTGCTGCTGGTTGTAGGTTAGCCCCGCCCCACAGATACGATTGGCTGTTCCCTGTCCAATCACGTCCCAGTCCTGGTCGCCACACATCAGGACTGATGGAGCTCTCAGCCAACCACAGAGCAGAGAGCCTGGGCGGGGAGTAGTATTTAAACAATTCGTGTATTTACCCACTGCTTCATTCACTCATTCACCTGTTCACTCAGGTGTGCCGTACCTCCGTTCAGGACGTTTTGGTTGAGGATGAATCCGTCACAGCAGGCGTCACGGCTGCAGCCGTCCTGACAGAAACGATGAGCGTCAGAGAGGGAGGTCCCTCTGGAGGAGAACACCTGAGTCTTGAACACACCTGAGACTGCCTTCATCATCCTCATCCTCTCAAAACTCTGCTGCTGCTGACGAGAAGAGAACGTTGCACCTAGAACAAACACACACACACACACACACACACCCACACCTGAACACTCAGGTACACACACCTGAATGGTCGTGCGTGTCAGTCTCAGTCATCTGGTTGCTGTGGTTACGTTACCTTTCTTCCTGATGACCAGTAGATCTGAAGCCCCGCTCCTCACTCTCAGAGAGCAGCTCAGCCAATCAAAGAGCTCTGCCTCAGGATTACCCAGAAACCCGCTGGTCTGCAAAAATAAAATATGAGATTAATCAGCATCGACAAACAATTAATGATAATCAACTGAATACTGCAGTTGATTTATTTTATGTTTAAAATAATTTATATATTTAATATAATAAAGTTTGTTTCTGATTTAAGTGTGAATTATTTCATATAATTAATATAAATATTTATTTCTGATAAAAGTTTATGTTATGAACAATTGCTTCATATCATTTTTCTGTCAGTTTAGGCTCCAAATACCACATGTTGCTATGGTGAAGAACACAGTCAGAGGTACAGTGTTGCCATGGTTAATGACTGATCCCTGACTAAACCAAAACTTAATTAATTGTTCTTCAAACTGTAATTTTGATGAGAAGTGCTGGGGGTGAAATGCACCCTGGGAGTTGTAGTCGTTAATGTGTGTGTGTGTGTGTGTGTGTGTGTGTGTGTACCTGCTGGGAGGTGTTGCAGTGTGTGTTCAGGGTGTGTGTGCTGTACAGCTCACACTGTCCGTTAAACAGCGCCACATGGTGGCAGGACAGCGTCGCTGCACAAGCTGAGAGAGACAACTCAGTCAACACACTCATAAAGACAACAACAATATTCATGCATAAATGGGTGTGTGTGTGCGCGTCACCCTGGACACAGGAAGTGAGGTCGGAGGTCATCGTTTGCAGGACCTCAGCATCATCAGCTCCGACAATCAGATCTGATCCAGAAACAGCCTGAAACTGGCTGAGAACTGCAACACACACACACATCACAAAGCACTTCACAATGAAGACGTGAATAAACCCAAACCTGATTGGCTGCTGAGGCCTCACCTGAGCATTCGTCATCAGTCAGCGGCTTGTCCCTGCTGGTCCACTCAAGCTCCGCCCCCTCGCTGCTGAAACACCTCCACCTGCCGGACAGGAAGTCAGGCTGCGCTGGCAGGAAGTCACCTTGCTCTGAACACCGCAGGCCCCGCCTCTGACACTCTGTCACACCTGGCACACACACACACACACACACACACACGCACACATGCAGGCAGGTAAACACACACACAGGCAGGTAAACACACAGGCATTTCACAGCTATACTTCACATCATCTGCTCTACTTTAACTCACATTGACTGAGAGATGAAGCTCCGGCAGGTGAGGAGCCTCTGGGACACCTGTTGCAGAAGCCCCGCCCCTCTTTGTCCTGATAGGTTCCCTGAGGACACAGGAGACACGCCCCCTCCCTGGACAGACTCCCAGCTGGGCAAACGACTGAGGACACAGAGATGAACTGCATCACAGACCAGAAACCACAGAAACCACCATCTTTTACACTGAGTTAACCTTAAATAACAGTTTTTTTTATATGGAGTCTGGTTGACAGTTTCCCAAACCAGACCACACTCAGTTAAAAAAAATAAATTTATTTAAAATGCCAACGTACCGCAGCCTTTGCCATCACTGTCAAGGCTGTAACCGTGGGAACAGCCGAAGCTCGGCGTTGTCACGGAAACCAGTTTAGGCTCTGCCGTTAGCGCGGAGCGGAAATTACCCAGAAGTCCCTGAACGCCCTCCAAGAGTCTTGACTCATTCAGAAACAGACCTGATATTAAAAAAAAATAAACACATCAATAACATTATTATTAAGACAAAATCTAACAAAATAAGCCCTTTTTGACAAATTTAAGAGCTCATGCATCAATAAATTCAATCACAAAACACCTCATTAAAAAGTGATCACCTTTATTTGACAAGAATAAACTCAGTGGGAGCAGCTTCTAAACTTTTTTACCCCAGAAAACGATGCAAAACTACTTGAGATAAGATAAACCTTTATTCATCCCACATTAATCCCACAATAATTTAACAGAAATAAAGATATAATAAAAATGTAAATAATTTAAGAGATTAGAAATAAAAATAGAACACAGAGACTATAAAAAACTAAATAATTTAAGGATTATAAATCAAAATAAAACAAGTAAAATTCTAAAAATAACTCCCTATGAAAAACAAAAATACTGCAAATTTTTTTCCTCCTCTTGGGAACCCTCAGCTTTATCTGATGAACCATTAGGGGGCTCCCAAGCCTCAGGTTGGGAACCACTGCTCTGCCACCTGCATTCCACCTGTGAGGAATTTACCTGTGAATCCCTCAAGGAGTCTTAAACTTAAATATTTCTAACCGTTTTGCACTGAAATTAACTTAAATCACAGTTTTTTAATGGAATTTGGTCGACAGTTTCCCCAATCAGACCAGACTCCATTCAAAAAACTATGATTTTAGTTTAATTCAGTGCAAACCTGCGGCAGATTAAGTGCTGTCTCTCTGAACTCTCTGCTCACCGATGTCGTGAAGATCTGGGAGGTCAGAGGTCGGGAGATCAGAAAGGTTGGCGGTCCACCTGACGGTTAACTTCAGTGCGTCGCCGCCTTCGCCGTCACACCGCAGACTCACCGACGAGTCGTCACACAGTGACACCGAGCGGCGTGACACAGGAAGCTACGCGAACACAGATATTCATGTTAATTCACTTAAACTGTATAAACACAGCGCGGCACAGCTGTGGTCACTTGTAACACAGGTGAGATCAGAGCTCACCTGTGCAGAGCAGAGCCCCCTGCTGGTCATAGTGGTGAACAACAGAGACTGCAAGCTGCTGATCTGAGAGCATGACGACGACAACGACCAGAGCTGAGAGGACGACACCATCTGCAGAGGCTGAGAGACTAAACAAACAAAAACAAACACAAACAGTACAACACAGGAAACAGTTAAACCAAAGCAAAATAAGAGACTCTAGCTGCATTAAAATGTGTTTTTGTCACATGTATGTATATGTATATATATTTTATAGATTTCCTTGTTTGTGCACTGACTGCTACTAAACTTCATTCTGTTTTTCAGACTTAAGTCATTTGTCAAACATCCTTTTAGTCATCACTTTATATTGAACATTTCAGTCAATCTAGTCTAGAAAAACCCATATAATTATTTCATAAATAATTTTATCAATAAAAATAAGAATTAATAATTATCTGATGAAAAGCTGAGCTCTTACTTTGACAGGCTCCACTCAGCGGTTTAAAGTCGCCGTCCCATCGCCTGCTCTCCATCTCGCACAGGAAGCTCCTGACAGGAAGTGAGTTCTGGTAACCACGGTGACAGAGGAGGTCACAGCTCTGCAGACCATCAGCTGCCGGACGGCACACCAGTGCACCATGGGTAACGGTGGCGGGACAGAGAGGACCTGGAATAAAACAACCAACCAGCTGAGTTTCAAACTAAAGCAACAGCAGTTTATAATAACCATCATTTGTAAAGTGTGAATTGAAAGTGAATTAAATTAGAAAAATAGAAAAATAACTAAGGAAATAATAAGGAAATTAATTAACTACCAAGTAACCACTTATTATTAGATTATTGGATCATTAGTGGCACCAATAAATAAAACATTAATGAGATACTGAGGCGTTCACACTCACGGTCACATGACGGTGTCCGACCCGTCTGTCGAGGAGTTCGGGTTCCGTCTACTTCCTGCCCGTCCTCAGAGACGCACCAACAGGAAGTGACATCACACTGCAGAGGGATGAAGGCGCCGTCGGGGCGACACTGAGAGCCCTGCAGCTCACACCAGCTGGGACCTGAACACACCACAGGCACAGTTTTATACACTGAACCCCACAAGGAAGTAACTTAAACTTCATTCTCTCCAACAGCCAGCAGGGGGCGATACTGGTGGTTTCAAAAAGATGTCAGTTTGTATTGAAGTCTATGGGAAAATGACGCTTTTCGTTCCTGCTGTATTTCTTCTGTAAACACTATAAATACGAGTTTATGGTCTCAATGATTAGTTTGAAGACTCTTAAAATACAACATGATGTCCATTTAGTGAATTCTGGTCAAAGGTTTTATGGGGTGACAATGAACGTGTGTGTGTGTGTGTGTGTGTGTGCGTGTGTATACATGTCAGCTGTCCGACAGAGTTCGGTGTCGCCATCTGTATCGTCTCTCCAGTCCGACGGTTCACACACCACCAGCCTGCAGCGCCTCCTGTCTGCAGCACCGAGAAACCACCGTCCTGAAACACAATTTACACATTTTATACTGACGATTAAGTCACTTACAGTACATCCAGAGCTGAACTAATATTATCAGAGCCTCAGAGAGCCTCCAGCATCAGCTCATTCAATTGTGCTTAGATTTTTTTTTCTGTTTTTTTTTTTGCAAAACAGTAAATTTTCAAATTCCTGAATAACAACAATAATTATAATTATTTTAGCATTTAAATATATTATTTTGATTAAAGAGCTTGCACATGCTGGTGGATTAACCATTGCAGAAACTTATGACATTTCGACATTACCAACTGTTTACTTATATATGTCAACTGACATCATTGATCGGACAATCATTTTCACTATGTTCTGTAAAACTGTGCAAAAGCACAGTGAAAATTTGATTAATACTAAAGACTGATATAAGTAAATATTCTTACCTCGTCACACTCTGGGCGGTATGACGAAGCGTTGATGATGTCATATCCTTTCAACCAACCAGAGAGCAGCGTGTGAGCTTGAGCTCTTTGACAGCGAGTCAGACCTGCAGCACAATGAACACTCAACTATAAAGCCAGTGGTTTCCGAAAACAGCTGCTCACTGTGGTCTTTGATAATAATAGTTACTGCTTTATGGAGTCTGGTGAGAGAAGAGCTTAAATTACCGCTTTAGTGAATGGAGTCTGGTGAGAGAAGAGCTTAAATTACTGCTTTAGTGAATGGAGTCTGGTGAGAAGGAAGCTTAAAAAAACATAAACAACAGTGGGACTATTTTCAGTGGCAGATTAACCCACATGTGGTGCTCTAGATTCAAGATTCCAGATTCACTCAGTGCAATTTAAACAGCACCAAAATATAAAATATAGAAATATATTATGCACTTCTAATGCGTTTTAAATGTGTGTGTGTGTGTGTGTGTGTGTGTGTGTGTGTTCTTGTACTTGCACATAGTGAGGACCAGAATTTGTATTTAACCAACAAAGTGAGGACATTTTTGGGAAGTGAGGACATTTTTTGCCAGTCCTCACTTTCTGACAGACCTTTAAAGCGCTTTTTGAGGGTTAAGACTTGATTTTTGGGTTAGGGTTAGAATTAGGCTTAGGTTAGGTTTTGGGTAAGGGTTGGGATTAGGCATTTATTTTTGATGGTTAAGGTTAGGGTAAGGGGCTAGGAAATGTATTATGCCAATGAATGTCCTCACTAAGATAGAAGCACATAGATTTGTGTGTGTGTTTGTGTGTTTGTGTGTGTGTGTGTGTGTGATCTCACATCTGGGCAGCTGCAGTGAGCGGCTGGTAAGGGAGCCATGGACGTACTCTCCATCTTCATCAACACACCAGCACTGAGCTGAACACATGATGGAGGAGTTAGAGACAGTGACCGACCTGCAGGATGGATGACAGTGTGAGTTCATGTGTTCACCTGTGCTGTGGTCACACTGAGTGAGCATCCACTGTCCGGCAGCGTCACACTGAGGAGTGAACATCTGGTATGAGCGGCGCTGAGGAGGCAGGAACATCTGGACAGCTGCAAACAACAAAAGACAGAGGTGCGCACTTCAGAGTCTGTCGGAAAAACAGGCGTCAGTCACATTTAAAGGTAGAATACGTAACTTTTCAGTCTCCAGGGGTAACAAATAAATTCATTATTGATTGTCTCATCAGAACAGTGTCACTAATTTTTGGGTAACAAAGACAGTTCATTACAATATTAAGTAGAGCTGTCAGCGTTAATCACGGTTATATTAAAGTCAAAGCTTAACATGTTAACGGAGCTTATTTTCAACAATAATTCATCAGCTTTATGTCTAGGGAGCCAGGGAGAAGCTAAGTTCCTGTTAGCGCTCTGTTGCTACTGATCGTGAAATCTGTGAACTAAAACATTTAACGCAAGTGAAACTGTGACTCACTGGAGAAAGCAGCCAATCGCAGAGCAGCTTTGGGGTGGCTCAGCAGCCTATCAGAGATCTGCATCTCATCCTCTGATTGGCTGATCTGGAGCTCCTCCGGGGTCAGACGCAGACCTTTGGCCAATAGGAATCCATATCCCAGAGGGTGGCAGGAGGAGTTAGAGAGCGTGACGACTCTCCTCACTTCCTGTCTGAAAGCTGTGACCTCATCCAGCGCCTGAGAGCAGCGACCTGTGGGTTAGTATTGAGCTCAGGTTAGTTTCGCTAATGGTTTAGCATCGAGCAATGGTTAGGGATGCTAATGGTTTAGCATCAAGCTCTGGTTGGTGAAGTATCTGATTAGTATCAAGAAATGGTTAGTGACGTTAACGAGTCAACATCGAGAACTGGTTAGTTTTGCTAATGGGTTAGCATTGTGCAATGGTTAATGATGCTAACGGTTAGCACCAAGCTCTGGTTAGTGAAGCTAATGGGTTAGTATCGAGCAACGGTTAGTGTTTTTAACGGGTTACCATCAAGCAATGTAAGTGACACTAACAGGTGAGCAAGGAGCTCAGGTAAATGTCATTAATGGAGCATCCTGATCTCGTTCGTGTTACTAACGGGTTAGCATCCTGCTCTGCTTAGTGTCGCTAAGGGGTCACTATCGAGCAATGGTTAGTGATGATAACAGGTTAGCAAAAAGCTCTGGTTAGCGCTGCCAATGGGTTAGCATCAAGCTCTGGTTAGGCTGCAAACGAGTTAGCATTTAGCTAGCATGAACTCACAGGGAGTATTACATTAGCCTTGTTTTAAACATGAATGTTCCAATTAATAACTATAACAAACTATAATTAATTAAAACAATATAAACGCTCATTTTATGTTATGTTTTACCTGCAGAGGACTGAAGCTTCTGTGTTGTTCTCTTTGGACCTGAAACACAACAGAACAAACTTTGTCACTGCAAAGACGCAATTTCTAGAATTTTCTGGTGTCATTTGGGCTCCTCAGAGGATGAACCCTGTAGATTTGTATGACCGTTCCTCTAGAATCACCCAAGCTGAAATGAACAACTAATGGATAAAAGCTGCATAGTCACAACCCAACTATATGATCATAGATGACCAAAAAACACTCAGAAAACCAAGTGTTAATGAGTAAAATAAGTTATTATTTTCACTATTTACAGGACAATTTTTATATTGAAATTGTGCAGAATTTAGTCAATGCAACAAGCTGACAAATAAAGACTTTTTATTTAGTTTTAAGCCACTTTTTATTTTATTTCTTTATGTTTATTAACTCTGTATTTTAACCAGATGAAGGATTTTATGTCTGAAAGTCTGGATGTGAAGTCTTCAGAGAAAAAAGTTGAGCTAACATTCTGTGTCTACTGAACTGAACTGCATCGGAAAAACACAGATTTTTAAATGTGATAATGCGCTGACTCAGACAGATGTGATGTCTTACAGGTAAGAGCGCCCCCTGTTGATCCAGCAGTCACCGTCTTCCCATCGGCGTCCACACAGAAACAACGTGATCTGACACACTGCAGCGGCAGGAAGTCTCCGTCCTCCGAGCATGCTGGGACGTGGATCTCGGCGCCAGCGGCCATGTTTCCTTTCACCTTCAGCGCCATCGCTCGCTCCCTCTCGCAGCGGGATGGGCATCGAGGTCGACCACCGGTGGTACGCGACCCAGTGACCTCTTGACCCTGAGTGTCGACGCACCAGCACTCTGCACCTTGACACTGAACTTCCTGGAAATCACCGCTGGACGTGCAGCTGGGGACAAAGATGGACGCTGAGTCCTCATTCTCCGAGCAAGAACGCAGCAGAGGAGACAGAACCTGGAAGACAGGAAAAATTTAATGAAGGACAGTTTTCAGATGAGAAGCATCAAACTGAATGTGTCACTAAATGGAGTCTGGTGAGAGGAGAGCTTAAATTACTGTTTTAGTGAATGGAGTCTGGTGTGAGGAGAGCTTAAATTACTGCTTTAGTGAATGGAGTCTGGTGAGAGGAGAGCTTAAATTACTGCTTGGTGTAGCGATAAGTGGTCCAGCAGCCGGTTCAAGTGTTCTGACCAGGTGTTGGAGGAGGTACTGGAGGAGGTGCTGGGTCTACCTGCTCCAGGGAGGAGGAGTGTGAGCTGCTGCTGCTCCTCAGTGTGTGCTGGACGGCTGAGAGGAAGGCAGGGTCCTCCAGAGCTCTGCTGATGGACTGGACCAGGTTCTGGTTCTCCTGGAGGCTGGAGGCAACGCTCTGAGAGGAGAGCCGGTCCAGACCGAGGGCTCCTCGAGCTCCCACTGCTCCGCTGAAGTTAAAGGAGGCAGCATTCTTCAGAAACTTCCCTCCAAACAGGTTCTCCTGCAGGCGGCGAGGAGAGGAGCGAGCCAGAGCCTGCAGAGCCTCACCCACAGAGGGGAGAAGGCCCTGCAGGACTTCAACCAGCTGAGACAGGAAGGAGGTCAGGTCCTCCTCCACTGGCAGGAGATCCCTGAGGGGCCGGAGCAGGGAGAGGCAGTAGGCTGGAGGTCCAGAGGAGGAGGTCTGGAAAGGAGGCGCAACAGGACCAGAGAAGAGCCGGGACAGAGCCAGACGACGCTGAGAGAGGCAATCTGTAAGACCTGAACCTGGAGGAGGGAGGAGAAGGCAGGGAAATAAAGCAGGTTTAATGTTGCCTCCTGGTGAATCATGTTTCTGGCTCCTCCAGGAAACTCACTGCAGACCAGGGAGCCTCCCTGCTGTCGTGTCCCAGGAAGCTCCCTCCCTGTGGGGTCCACACACCAGCACTGCCCCCCCTGCTGGCACTGCTTGGAGGTGAAGGACCCGCTGGTCTCACAGGATGGGACAGTGACACTGGACGTCTCAATCGCTGCCCGACGCTCCTCCTCACAGGCAGACGGACCTGAGAGGGATCAGGAAACCAGTTTAAACCAGGTGGAACCAACTGGGATCAGGTGGAACCAGGTGAAGTTAACGTAGCTTACATCTGAAGTGTCCGGTGAGGGCGAGGCGGACTCCCAGCATCCTCCTCTGCAGGACTCGATAGATGTTGGTCTGAGAGAAGGAGCGACCGGACCGGAGGCCGGAGAATGCCGAGTCGTACACCTGAGACAGTAGGAGCTCCACACCTGGACAGGAAGTTCACACCTTCATCATCACCTTCATCATCAGCATCATCTGTGTGTGTGTGTGTGTGTGTGTGTGTGTGTGTGTATACCTGTGTCCTCCAGCTCTCTACCTCTGCTGTCTGAACAGAAGCAGAAGGAGGAAATTGTTGGGAAAAACTTCCTGAAACTGCTGAATGTCTCAAAGGCTTCTGGGAACCTGAAACAAGACAAATAAACACGGAAGTAAAAAGACAGGTGTTCTACCTGTGGAAGGCGTGCAGACATACAGACAGACAGGTGAGCTACCTGTTGAAGGTGTGCAGACATACAGACAGACAGGTGAGCTACCTGTTGAAGGTGTGCAGACATACAGACAGACAGGTGAGCTACCTGTTGAAGGTGTGCAGACATACAGAAAGACAGGTGAGCTACCTGTTGAAGGTGTGCAGACATACAGACAGACAGGTGAGCTACCTGTTGAAGGTGTGCAGCAGGTCCAGCTCTGCTCGGTCCGTCATGTTGATGAACTTACACTGCACCGGCAGGAAGCTGCCATCTCCGGCACACTGAGGAGGAGAGAGAGGAGGCCTGGAGGTGTGGAGGAGGCGCCTCGACCTCACCTCACAGCTGCCAGGACCTGTGGGTCAAAGGTCAACAGGAAATCAGTCACACACAAACCCTGACATACCGTTCAGTAGGTGGTGTTTTTATTGATAAACAGATGTCGACTATTCATCTTTTTTGTAAACCTAGTATGAGCAGTATTCTCAGCAGTGTTACCATCAACATCTATGTTATCAGTAGTAGTATTCTCTGTAGTATTTGTACACACAGTGTTGAGGCGTCCCGCTCTGTCTCGTCCCATAGAGCTCCATGCCGTCCTGATCAACACACCAACACTGACCTCTGCTGGACTCACACTGAACTGACTCAAAGAGTCCTGAGGAGGAACACTGAAGGAGCGACTGCAGCTGGCAGGGAGACGCACCTGGAGACAGGTAGAGAGAGAGAGAGAGAGAGAGAGAGTACGTAAAAGCACAGCTGATTAATCCACTACTGACAATTCACTATTCTAAAATTCTAAATTCTAAAACTATTTCCATGGTTGAAGTCAATTTTCCTGTTCAGATCTCTGATGGTTCCTGCTTTTTTTTTCTCTTGTGGTTGTTTCTAAGCCTCATGTCATATCCTAGAAGCTGAGCAGTAAACATGTCAGAGTGTTGTTGTTTTCTCACAATGAGGTGCAGAGTTGTTGGTTCGAGTCCCAACGACCTCTTGACCTTCAGCATCAACACACCAACACTCGTGGCCCTGCCCACTGCACTGCACAGGTCTGCACACACATTAATGATAAAAATAATTCTGAAATAAATTATAAAAATAATGATGAAATGAATGATAAATTAATGACAAATGAATAATAACATTAATGATGAAAATAATGACACCATCAATGATACAATTGAATGATAAAATGAATAACATTATGACAAATGAATGATCTAATCAATGATAAAATGGATGTTAAGTGACTCTCTTTAACATAGATATAGAAACTGAAATAGAGGCTACAAATATTTACCTGAACCTGCCATCGTGTGCACAGTGAGGGATGTCACCTTGTTGCTTGGCAACAGCCACTCCCCTCAGCACCTCACATCGGCTCTGGGTCTCTGACTCCAGCTGGTACTCTGGTGGATGGTGATCAAATCATCAGCTGAATAACACAGAGTGACAGCACACAGCATGCTGACAGAGGCAAGGCTGCTTTTGTTGACTCTCGAAAAATAAAGATAAATGAATTAAAAACAATTCGATTTATTCAGATTTTGTTTATATTTCTTTATATTTTTTCTGTCATCTTACCTTTGCTGCGTCTGTGACATTAATAAAATTTAAACGTATCTTAACTTAATAGGAACCAATTGGCAGACAGACAGGTAGACAGATAGGTAGATAGGTAGACAGGTAGACAGACAGGTAGACAGACAGGTAGACAGACGGACAGGTAGACAGACAAGTAGACAGATGGACAGGTACACAGGTAAAGAGGCAGACAGACATGTAGACAGGCAGGTACACAGACAGGTAGACAGGTGTGCTCACCTGAAGCTCTTCCCTGCAGCAGCTCTGGGCAGCAGACCAGGATGAAGATGATGTGGAGCAGCCAGGCCATCGTCTCCGTGGTGACAGACAGTGCATCGCTGCCTCTTTATAAACCTGAACACCTGCTGAGTCACCGTGAGGAGGACCGACACACCTCCGTCCTTGTCTGCTTGTCTCGGTGGAACCAGGAGTACTCGAACGCCACTCAGGAGGCGGCCAGCGGGCCGTGAAGGCCTCCGATTGGACAAGAGGATCTATGAAAACACAGGTGAACGGTGGTCAGCACTCAGTGTGACGTCTGTTGTTCTTGTCTCACCTGAGGACCAGGTGTGTCCCACTGACAGCAGCCTGCAAGAGACTGATAAACCAGACATAAACATGAATAATCTGAAAGTCTCAGAACATTGATAGATTACATTACGTTATATTACAGTAGATTACATTAACTTCCATTACATTTTAATAGATTGAATTTTTTTTGTCATTTTGTCTCAAGGTGACAAAATCCAGATTGCATCCAACCAGAGGTGAAAAAGCAGAAAATAAATGAACGATAACATAAAATGTAATAAGATTATATGTATACAGCAGTAAAGGTCATGGAATCAAATTTTCAGGATACAGAAGAATACATTATCCAATAAAATAACTGAATTTATAATATTACAGTGTAATACAACATATAACATATTTACAGTATGTATGGAAGTATATATAATATATAAGATAATATGTACAATAATATTCAAGGTATTAGCAGTTTGAATGTACAGTAGTACAAAAGTATATTTATAATTAGTGCAAACGGATCAAAAAATGAATAACAATTAAAATTTGGAACCAAAGATTTCTGCAAGAATGGTGTTTTAGTAAGATGGAACATTGAGAAAACTGAATGAAACTGGTGAAATGCACCATGGGAGTCACAGCTGTCCTTCTGGGTTTTATTTTTCTTTTAATATTTTTCTTTGACTTTCTATCGCTACTCTTCCTCTTTTACTCTGATGACTCAACCAGGAGAGTTTCATGAAAATAAAAACCACTTCACTGAAACTGAAGAGGTAAATTCATTTTGGCTGATAAATCAGTTCATGATGTTTGGTCTCGTCTTCTTAACACTGGATCTTTTTCAGAGGACAAAATGACAACAGAGAGAATCTTGAAGCCTGACGTCTGAACAAATGAGTTTATCAGGAGCAAAATGATGTGAAGATTTCCTCACAGTTTCTGTTTGTTCATCGGTTGACACACAGGACGACTGACGCTGAGGAGGAAGTTATAGATCATTACCACAAACACAGTTGGCAACATCCTCAGCACTTCTGCATCGATCTGATCGAACATTTGAGCCAGAAAAGATAACAAGTTTGAATCAAGTCCCTGTTTTAGAAAAGATGGTGGTTTGGGACAAAAAGACGAGCTGCTTCTGTATGTTGCTGCTGGCTGGTAAGAGCTGGACTTCTATAATTTCATAAATTATTAAGTTACAACATATTCTAATTTTAAACTGTTTTTCTTATTAGTTTTTGTTTTTAGTCGTTTAAATTGTTTTCACACCAAGTTTTTGTTCTGATTACTGATCTATATTATTATTAATCCTGACCACTCATATTATTTATTATTATTATACTTATTTCAACATATTTTTCTACTTGTTTACTAATCTATCTCGGTTATTAGTCCTGTACAGATTGTTTCCTCCCTGTTTGAGCATATTTTCCTATTGTAGTTATTTACTGATGACACTGCTTCTTATATTTTACATGCAGTAAGTCCTTATTATAATATTGCTTGATCTGATCTTATTAGCAATAAATTGTTAAGTGCTAAAAATGCAGAAAATAGCCTCTCAAGTGTGGATATTTCCTGCTTTCCTCTGTTTTATACCATATCAAAGTGCATATCTTTGGGCTTTGAACGGAGTCATTTGAAGATACTTAGCTGGACATCACTGTTTGTCCAGGTGCTGTGGGTCAAAGTGTGAACTATCCAGATCCTGTTTGTGCTGTGAAAGGATCGACCGTAACCCTCCTCTGCTCCTTCGCTCCACCTCACCATGTTTTCGACCAAGGGAGAAACATTTCAGTGGACGTCATCAGAGTCGTCTGGTGCCAGAACCATTTAATTTGTCAAGACAGGATTCCGTCTGTGTACGACAGCGAATTAAAGATCAAAAGTCGTTACAGATACCTTGGAGACAAGAAGGGAAACTGCACTTTACAGATCACAGATTTACAGAAGAAAGATGAAGGAACTCTTCGCTTCAGAATGGAAACTAACACCTATTTAGCACATTTTACTGGGACGAAAGGTGTGACAGTCACAGTCAGTGGTAAGAGCATCCTGCTGTTATCAGTGGGCAACACCAGGGTCTGTTCAATGAAGCCCATAAGGAAGTAACTTAAACGTCATTCTCTCCAACAGCCAGCAGGGGGCGATATTGGTAGTTTCAAAAGGAAGTCTGTTTGTATGGAAATCTATCGGAAAATTAGCCTTTTCTCTCCTGCTGTATCACCTCGGTAAACACTATAAATGCACATTTATAGTCTGAATGGTTAGTTTAAATAATGCTATAATACCTCAGCTGTCTATTTACTGACTTATGGTCAAATATATGGTGAAAAGAACACATAAAACTGTGTGGGCGTGGCTACCGTGTGATTGACAGGTCTCTGCTGTCATTAGCTCTCAGCTCATGTTTTCGTCATCTGAAGAGACACTGGCACCGTTTACTGTTAAGTAACATTATATTGAGCCATAATTAGCATTTCAGTTAATATCACAGTTCATTTGAATTACAGAGGCTCATCGCTAACCAACCAAGCTAGCTCGCCAGTGCTAGCTTTAGCGGTTTAGCGGTTGCTATGCTAACGGTACCGATGTAATATATATCTCTGTCTACCTTCCTGTCTGTGAAGGACTGATCCTCCTCAAAGTAGTGTTACTGTACGTCGTGACGTTTGTTCCCATTTACTTTTTCATCATGAGTGTGGAGCTAATGTTAGCATCACATTAAGACATGCAGACCGGTCTATAGTTACCATTAACAAAGGTTAACAGCCCACCAGTACCATTAGCATAGCAACTGCTATGATATCAGCTAATGTTAGCACTAGCGAGCTAGCTTAGTTAGAGATGAGCCTCCATAATTCACATGAACAGTGATATTAATTGGAATGTTAATTTTGGCTCGACATAATGTTACTTAACAGTAAACGATGCCACTGAAGGAAACATAAATCAAGGCTAACAGACAGAAAGTGGATAATTGGCTCTTTTACAGGACAACATATTGAAACTGGAGCTGAGGAAAACTAACGTTTTAAATGTATTTTAGATGGGGTGCCACTGACGATAGAGAGCTCCAGCAAGAGAGAGTTGAAAACAGGTGAAGCAGTCACACTGACCTGCACTGCAACATGTACTTTCCATCAACTGGAAGTTATCTGGCTCAAGGATGGCCACGCCCTCCCAGATACTGGCCCCGCCCTCCAGCTTGGTGCTCTGACTGCAAAGGATTCTGGGAACTACACCTGTGGTTTGAAGGTGACCGTCGACTCGTTCTCCCAGCCGTACAGCCTGAACGTGGAAGCCGAAGAGGAAGGTTTGTCAGCTCAAACAGACACTAACATGATATGAGTGAAGCTAAATAAAACATGGCACTTTGGAGGCCTTCTAGATCCTTCTGTGGCTGCTCATGATGTTTAATGTCCACCTGATCTGTTCCACAGGAACAAACAGTGTTGACTGGATGCTGGCTGTCCGCCTGGTCCTCTTCACTCTGCACTCAGTGCTCATCATCATCGTGGCCTTCCTGGTCATCAGAAGGTAACTTCCAGAAGCTTCCATGATGCTGCCCCCTAGAGAACTTCATGATGGACAGTCAAGTCTTGTGTGAAGAAGACTCGTTCCCCAAGATACTGAACCGTTCCCTACACCACTCCTGTTCCCTTCGACACTCACTTGGTTTTCGTTGGTTCCCTACAGCACTTATTTGTTCCCTATGGTGTTCTTTGGTTCCCTACAGCATTCACTCGTTCCCTATGGTGTGCTTTGCTTCTCTACAACATTCACTCGTTCCCTATGGTGTTCTTTGGTTCCCTACAGCATTCACTCGTTCCCTATGGTGTGCTTTGGTTCCCTACAGCATTCACTCGTTCCCTATGGTGTTCTTTGGTTCCCTACAGCATTCACTCGTTCCCTATGGTGTTCTTTGGTTCCCTACAGCATTCACTCGTTCCCTATGGTGTTCTTTGGTTCCCTACAGCATTCACTCGTTCCCTATGGTGTTCTTTGGTTCCCTACAGCATTCACTCGTTCCCTATGGTGTGCTTTGGTTCCCTACAGCATTCACTCATTCCCTATGGTGTTCTTTGGTTCCCTACAGCACTTACTTCTTCCCTATGGTGTGCTTTGGTTCCCTACAGCATTTATTCGTTCCCTATGGTGTTCTTTGTTTTCCTACAGCATTCACTCGTTCCCTATGGTGTTCTTTGTTTTCCTACAGCATTCACTCGTTCCCTATGGTGTTCTTTGTTTTCCTACAGCATTCACTCGTTCCCTATGGTGTGCTTTGGTTCCCTACAGCATTCACTCATTCCCTATGGTGTTCTTTGGTTCCCTACAGCACTTACTTCTTCCCTATGGTGTGCTTTGGTTCCCTACAGCATTTATTCGTTCCCTATGGTGTTCTTTGTTTTCCTACAGCATTCACTCATTCCCTATGGTGTTCTTTGGTTCCCTACAGCACTTACTTCTTCCCTATGGTGTGCTTTGGTTCCCTACAGCATTTATTCGTTCCCTATGGTGTTCTTTGTTTTCCTACAGCATTTACTCGTTCCCTATGGTGTGCTTTGGTTTCCTACAGCACTTACTTCTTCCCTATAGTGTGCTTTGGTTCCCTACAGCATTCACTTGTTCCCTATAATCTGCTTTGGTTCCCTGCAGCATTTGACGGTTTCCTATAGCATTCACTCGTTCCCTATGGTGTTCTTTGGTTCCCTACAGCATTTGACTGTTTCCTACAGCATTCACTCGTTCCCTAGGGTGTGCTTTGGTTTCCTACAGCACTTACTTCTTCCCTATAGTGTGCTTTGGTTCCCTACAGCATTCACTTGTTCCCTATAATCTGCTTTGGTTCCCTGCAGCATTTGACGGTTTCCTACAGCATTTACTCGTTCCCTATGGTGTTCTTTGGTTCCCTACAGCATTTGACTGTTTCCTACAGCATTCACTCGTTCCCTATGGTGTGCTTTGGTTTCCTACAGCATTTACTCGTTCCCTATGGTGTGCTTTGGTTCCCTACAGCACTTATTTGTTCCCTACACCTCGATAGCACTGAAATGAAAAGTTTTTCTACTTTTTAAATGATAAAATCTGTTTTTAATTCGAACAGTGCATAAAACTTGGGTCTTTACAGGATGTGTGTTTACCAGAAAGAAGAACTTAAAGGTGCAGTTGAGCAGGTGAGGTTTTATTTTTTTAATACATTTATTATTTGTTTAACTTATAAGACCTTTGTGTCTTTTTGTACACTTTCATGTCTTTATCGAAACACAAATGTTACTGTTTGAATGGAAAGTATTCTGATCATTCAGGGAACAAGAGCTGCATAAGAGTGAAACTCCAACTCTTAAGAGTAAATTGGTTTTGGTAAAAGTATATAGTTACAGTTTTTTCAGTCAGTTTATTGCAAGTTTTCAAAAGGAGGAAGCTCCGTCTTCTGACAACTCAAGAACATTATGAAAACTGAACAAACTGAATTTCCTCCTCTGTGTAACTGTTTCTCCTGAACTTCCCCTCTATTTCTGTCTTCATATTAAGTTTTCAAGTTATGTGTCAGAAATTCATGTTAAAATGACTGTCACTGTAATACACAGTCCTTCATAAATCTATTAATCCTCCACCCAGTGTCAGGTGTTTACCACCACTGCCCTAAATTAACAAAATCGAGATGTTAAATTCCAGTTATTTCCTGTCATTCCAGAACAGAAATATGTGTTTTAAGCAGCTGGAAACTACAGAGAAAGAAGAATGAAATACTGACTGATCTAAACTGTATATATAAAAATATAAATATAAATAGCTCTAACTGTGAGGTTTAATCTGTACGGGAATGTAAACAGGTTCTTTTACTGTGTACTGCTACACCACTATATTATAAAAAAAATACATAAATGGAATATTATTTAAATCTCTGCTTTCTGTTTCAGATGTGATGTCCTGATGAACAACGCTCTCATATCATCATCTGGTTCATATCTGCTATATTATTAGAACTTAATGTATAATTCTGATATAATATATCCAGCAGGAAACTCTCTGTAGCTAATAACATACATCCAGTGTTGATCAACTTCAGACTTAAAGGTACATACAGTATTTAAATATTTTTTTTATTAATCTGTTTAGTTTCAAACGTCTCAAAGATATTCAGTTTAGTGCCAAAGAGGAGGAAAGAAACCGGGAAATATTCACATTATGAAAGTAAATATCTGAGAATTTTGATTTTTTTTCTTTCCTAAAGATAACTAGAGAACTAGTTCTCTTCCTCTATCTAGTGAAGAAATAAACATCTTAAACCTTTTTTTTTAAGCAACAAAGTTACTCAAACCTGTTAATCGATCAGTTGTTCTGTGAATAAAATATCAGAAAATGCTGAAAAATGTGGATCAAGGCTGGAAAATATTCATACCTTAGAAGCTGGAATCAGTTAGTCTAGACATTACACACACACACACACACACACACGATTCAAACTGATACTAAGCATGAACAAAAAAAACACCTTTATTTTTTGAAAATGTGTTTATTACATGACCGAATATAACAATGATCTAATCAGAGACGAAATCACAGCGTTTAAAAAAAAAAAAAAAGAAGAAAAAAAAAAAACTGAGAAAGCGTTAAACACGTATGGATGAAAAACTGGCACAGAACAGAAAAGATATATATATTACAAAAACATGAATTTTCTCAAAATAAACTCCACTTGGTGCTGAACATGAGGGTCGATCATGTTGGAGTGTCTGATGGACACAAATAATATATTTGTCATATTTAAAAAATTTCCAGTGTATTAATGATTAATTAATAATATTCTGCATGATTGTCAAAGTGTCTGCACCACTATTATGAATGTCCCCGTGGAAAAAAGGAAATAATTCACAAAAATATCATCATTTACAGTTTGAATAAATTTTCCTGATTGTGCTTTAATCTGTGATATTTCACAGATTATGTTAGGTTATTTCTAATAGTTATTTCTCACAAACAGAACCAGGTCGCTTCAGTACAAAAGTCTTTATTAATGTATTAAAATGACTTTTCGTCTCATTATTGTGTTTTAGTTTTATCAGACATTTTTCTTGGTTTTATAATGCTTGGTTGTTTTAGTTCATTTTTTCCAGCATCAGTGAAAAAAGTTCACATCAATTTAAACAAAAAAAAAAAGTTTTTCTTGTTGTGAATGTTTTTTTTTTTAATTAGCTGATTTGATGAAATTTCAGACTTTGGACCCAATGAAAAAGTAGAGCTATGTGACCGATCATCAAAAGGAATGAAAAAAAGGACAAAAAGCTTTCAGAAATGTTTTCACACATGAAGGACAGATGGCAGCTCGCTTTTTACTTGCAGTCCGCTTCATTTTCTGGGCATAAAAGTTCAAATAAGGCAGGAAATTCTCTTTCAAAAACTCATTAATATGACCAAAAACACCCTGAACCTTCGAGACTGGTGGGAGCGCAAATATTCAAAATATTAAAGAACTCAATCATTTTGTTTTGACCCATAATAACAAAACCAACAGACCAGACTCAGACCCTGAGAACCTGAGGAGTCAGGGCTGCAAAACTACCACGAAGAGACACAAAACTACTAAAAAAAGACACAAAACTACTAAAAAAAAGACATAAAACTACCAGAAAGATACACAGAACTACTATCAAGAGACATAGAGCCTACTATGAAGAGACATAAAACTACTAAAAAGAGACATAAAACTACTATGAAGAGACATAAAACTACTAAAAAGAGACATAAAACTACTAAAAAGAGACACAAAACAACTACAAAGATACTCAAAACTACCACAAAGACACACAAAACTACTAAAAAAAGATATAAAACTACCAGAAAGATACACATAACTATCAAGAGACATAGAACCTACTATGAAGAGACATAAAACTACAATAAAGAGACAAAACTACTAAAAACAGACATAAAACTACTATGAAGAGACACAGAAATTTGGGCCAGCATTAACTAAATTAATTTTACAAATAATCAACGTGTTTTGCGAAGAATTCCTTTAAATCAGGACAGAAACTTTCACACTAAATAATATGGAAAAAACAGAAACAGATGAAATTTAAAATCAGTAAAATCCAGACGGAGGACATCTTCCTCATTATTTATATTGAGGGTATTTAAAGGACGGTTGTTATATTCTACGGTTTATTCTGTAGTTTGTTTATTTACACATGTATTCATTGTTTACCGATCTCTATTAGTAATTAGTTCTGTTCAGATCCATCTGTTTGCTGATTTTCCTTTGTTTCCTCCTTATTCTGACATATTTTCTACTTATTCTACCTGTTTACTGACTCTATATAGAGTTTTTTAGTCTGATAGTCCACAATACACAATAATACTTCATACAACTTCACAGTGACCTCTTCAAATTTGACCAATCAGCATCACTTCCTTCATCAAACATTCAGTTTAAACAAAGAGAGAAATAAAGACATTTCAAAAGTTGGAAATGAAACGAAAACAAAACAATGACTTTGAGGACCAAATATTCAAAACCACTGAAAGTTTAAAATATAAAAAAATAATACAAAAAAAAAATACGACAAACAAAACATCAGTACTAATGAAACAAAAATAAGACATTAGAGCGCTTCAAATTACAAAGAAACATCTGGAAACTTCTGGCAGTATACTCCTCCAGAGTGGTGGAATAATAGAAGAATACTAAAGTGACTGATCCACAAGGAGGGCAGGGGTCAAAGGTCAGAGGTTAAAGGTCAGTCATGCCTCAACAAGGCACTTTTCTCTAAGGCTCATGGGAAGGTTTTGACAATGGTTGTATGTCTGAACCTGTCACTCTAGATCTGGATCCTGATCCTGACTGAGATCTAAACCCAGACTCCAATCTAGATCCAGATCAGATCCTGATCTAGATCCAGAAACACAAAGTGTCTCAGTTTCACTGGATAATAAAAACTTAAAAAAGTCAAAATCAGAAAAAGTAAATAAACGACTCAATAAACATAAACAACATTAAAGAGACATTGAGTGATAAAGTGGAGCAGAGGTTAATATTTCTGTTTTAAACTGTGTTACTTCCCTGATCTGTCTTCATGCTTCTATTCAGCTTAGACTGATTTATTTTAAATGTGTTTATTAGTTATTAAACCACATTTATTTGTGCATGATTTACTTTTGCATCAATTAATGATTTGTCACATAATTTTTGATTCATGTAACGGCACATTATTTTTGATTCATTTAACGGCACATTATTTATGTATTTATCAGTTCATTTCATCGTTTCTGATTTTATTTTGGAAGGTTTCGATCCAGAGCAGAGAAATGTTTAAATAAAGGGCTCCATCTGCTGGTCAGAAACAGAGAGAAATAACCTTAAATAAAACTAATTATTTCAACAAAAACATGAAAGAGTGTCTTGAAATCCTTTAAACTTTTCTTTTGTTAAAAGGTCTGGAATGTTTATATCAAGATAAAGGCACTTTTTAATTATTTTCATTATCTAAGTGGAGTTTCCTCACAGACTTTTGAGTTGAGAGGAGCTTAAAGTGAGACATTTCAGAGAAAATAATGTTCATTTTGTGTGCTGATATTACAGGCTTGTTGGTGACCCCCTCAGCGTCATCTTGGACCTCTCAGGGAGCCCCGGCCCCCCATTGGGAACCATTGACTCACACCTTCATTAATCTGAAGACACGCTGTTTGATTGATTTTCTGTTGTTAATTAAGACAAAATGTGTTAAAAACAAAACAAAACTTTATGACATAAAAGAAAGAAAAGCACAGCTGACCTGATTTGATTCTGTCTTTTAACTTTTTATGAGCTTTTAGTGTCAAAATGTGGATTTTAGTTTTTGAAAAAAAGGGGACAAACAGGCGCTCTGCGCTGTGATTGGTTCATTATTGATTATATTGATGATCGCAGCGCAGAGCGCAGACAGCGGTGGAGAACCACGACGAAAAACACCGTTAAAAATGGACGTCAAGTGAGTGGCGTGTCGCTGAAGCTCCGCCTCCTTAAAGGAATAGTGCCTAAAATAATCTGACCTCAGTGACGTGGAAACAGACTCAGGCGGTTTCACCGGGCGGTGAGTTGAGCTTCTCCGTCTCCGGTGCCGCCGTCTCTGTCACCGGGCCGCCATTACTGGTCTCTAATTTCTCGGCTGTCTTAAAGGGAAAGCCACGATTCTTCACAAAAAAGCCAAGGTCGACGAAGAAGGTCAGCGTTGCCAAGAATCCGAACGCCTGTGGGAGGACAGGAAGTAAAGATACGTTTAAAAAAACAAAACAAACGACAGTAAGCTTATCAAGTAGGACAAGGAAGAAAAAGAAGGAAGAAGGGAAGGGAAGGAAGGAAAGAGAGGAGGTAAGGAAAGGAAGGAAAAAAGGAAGGACAGGAGGTAAGGCAGGAGTTGAGGAAGGGAAGAAGGATGTAAGAACAGAGAGAAGGAGGTAAGGGAAGGACAGCAGTGGTCCAGCTGCAGATGCAGATGTTTCCTCACCACAGCTGTTTTCTCCATCATGGTGTTGCTGTTGTCTGAAGCGAAGACGATGGAGGAGATGAGGAAGAGCAGAGCGATGCCAGAGGTGAACACAAAGTCCTGAAGAGGAGGAAGAGGATCAGCTGGCTGACTTCAGAACAGGCACTATTATTAAAACTGAACGAGTAGATATTAAAAACTGACTCTAGAACAGCCAATAATATTAAAACTGAACTGTTAGATATTATAAATTGACTCTAGAACAGTCATTAATATTGAACGATTAGATATTAGCAATAGCAGCTGTCAGCCGCTGGGGGCAGCAGACTAATCTATTGACAGTCTACTGGTAGAGGAAGAACTCTCCCCCACCAGCTTCCTGTCTTCATTCTTCATACAGTTTTTATGTTAAATTAACATATTTTTCTGCTATAATCACGAATTAACAACAGCTTTTCCCGTCAGTAACTCTTCATCTGTGTGTTTTGGTGAATTCGGCACTGTGACGATGCCCTGGAGGTGCTGTGTTCCCGGCTGTAAAGGCTACGACGAGGCCAAGTCTATGGGGGTTGTTTTCCATGGTTTACCGACGAGGGACCCGCAGCGCTGCCGGACATGGCTGAAGGCGATCCAGAACCCCCGGTTCGACGAAAACACGCCGGTCTCCCGGTACAGCGGGGTGCGGGTGTGCAGCCTGCACTTCCATCCCGACGACTACGAGGAGGACTTCCGGGCTAAGATCCTCAACATCGCACCGAAGCCGGTACTGAAGAGCGGCGCTGTGCCGACGGTGTTCCCCGGGGGGGAGCGCTGTGAGCCGGGCACCGTTACTGAAACATGCCCACGGGCTCCGAAGAGAGCCAGACCACCGGTACATATATTTATTACATTTATATGTAAATATTCATCAATTAATAATAACAATCTAACTTATATTTTACATAACACTGATAATAATAATGATAATATTAAATAATCTAATTATGCAATACTATAAATTATGTTATGTATTATATTATAATTTCATTTTTGTTATATAATAATGTCAATAATAATAAATATTTACCTATATACCGTATTTACCTTTATTCCGTGTTGGAACTAATTTGCATTGTTTTATTTTATGTCTAATTTTCTACCTAATAATTTTTAAATATTATTAATATATTAGTGGATATAATATGTATTATCATTATTATGACTTATTCTGTTATTTCAGTATCGTTGTTGTTTTTTTCTGACTATAACTTGTTCATGCTGCTGTAACAAATGAATTCCCTCCAATTAGGGATCAATAAAAACTTTCTACTACTAGTAGACAGTTTAGAAGAAGATATTAAATTCTGTGTGGTTCCGTGTGGTTCATATTGGTTCTGACTTGGTTCTGTTGAGGCCGCTGGTGCAGCAGCAGACAGCTCCTCTCAGCCTCCAGCATCAGACCAAAGCTTCTGCATCGTGGTGTCAGTCGACCCACTGGATGACAGCTTCCACTCAGAACCAGAGTCCAATTCCATCACTGTGTCTGACGAGTCAGAAGAAGACGCCGTCGACAGGGACGGGGACTGTGCCGTGGTTCACCGCCGCAGCCTGATGGAGCTGTTCAGGAGATGTCAGACCTGTGGGCGGCCTGTCGACCAGACTGAGGTCCACTGCTCAGACGCACAGGTAAAGGTGAGCTGGAGCTGTCATGGTGGACACTCAGGTGTGTGGAAGTCCTCTCCTCACCTGAGCAACACGGTTCCATAGATTCCACCTGCTGCTGCCGGACCAACATCTTTTTACATGTTCAGAGCTGCTGATGCTGAACCACACCTGCTTCTTCTACACCTTCATGATGGAGAGGAAACAGTGACCGTGCAGGTGGGAACCCCTTTCAGTCATCATTCCACCGTTAGTTCATCTGTCGATAGTATCCCTCATAATTCATCTTAATTGTTTTTTCTGTCAGAACCAGGCCATTTAACTCCTTCATATGAACACTTCCCGAGCTTCTGGACTGTGGATTTCAACCTGATTCAGAACATCTGCACACTGCAAAAAGGTCAGTATCATGTTCATGATCCATGAAAAAGCAGAACGATTGTAGAAGGATCTTTAGATTATCATGTTTGAAATGTGCACATTTCCTGTAATTCCAGTGCAAAATCAGCCAAAATAGAATTGTCATCATGTTCAAGATTCATAACATTTGTTTTTGCTTCATTTGTTGGCGGGTCGTAGAAATATAGCAGCCACATTTCAGAGTAATTATCTTTATATTCACAGTCTTATATTCTTATTCTATCTACTCTACATCAATTTATTTATTATTTTATAAAATAATAATTACATTTATTTATTCATTCATTCATTTTAATTGTATTTTTGGCACATTTAGTGGCATATTTATTAATGTATTTAGTTTTTATTATCTTCTGTTTATTTATTTGAGTTAGTTTAAAAGTTTTTAAATGTTTCTTCTGATTCACTTAAACATCACATAAACAATAATCAGGCTTGATTCTTTTATGTATCTGAGCTTTTCTTTTTTTTACATTTCTATGGCACCTTTTTGTTAACCAGTTATGTTTATGACAATTATTGTTGGCTATTTCTTCCTGGTAGTTTTTATTGCTAATATTTGATCATTTATTTAGTTATATAATAATAATAATAATGAGTAAGAGTTTGTGCAGACAGAAAGCATCAAAGCAGCTGGATGAAAAGACTGAGAGTAACTCTATAAATTAGTTCCATCTACTCACTGTCTGTTAAATTGACTGAACAGTGAGGGAAAAAAACAAAACAAAGAGACAGGAAGCAGCTTCTTCTGTCATTGACACAATTAAAATCATGAAATACAGTAATTTAGGGTGCAGCAGAAATCTACAGATTATAGTCCTCTGAATAACTACCAGAGTGGAACATCACCACACACTCGTCTTTCTTACTTCCTGCTTTCAGAAGTGTGTTTTTTCATGTTATTTCAGATAATCTAAGCCTTGTGCTGGATGGGAAATGCTGTCATAAATAAATGAGATTGGTGCAGAACGATCAAGAGCCTTTTGTCTTTTTGTAGGCGAGGCAGTTCTGAAGACTCTGGGTGTGTTCGGTGTTAAAGCTCCACTGAGACGTTAAATTCCTCATCCAGCTGAGCCCAAATAGCAGCAACACTGAGGCCAATTCCTCTGACGGGGTATTAACGATGGACCAAACCAGAGATACATGTGCATACTGGATTATCAGCATGTTTGAGGAATACTTCTTACTTATTAAAACTGTTTTTTGTAAAAACTGGTGCTTTATATCCAGCTTGAACTGCTATGTCCACTCAGATGTTAGTAGGAAGCAGTGACGTACAGCAGTTTAGCACAGTGAGCTAATCATTAAGGTTCTGAATAGTGTGAACACTAGCAATAGCTGAGGCAACGTTAGCTGTGCTAACAGCAGTAATGTCTCTCACCAAACTCTATTTGTTAAAGTGGTAATTTAAGCGCTCCTCTCACCAGACTCCATTCACTACAGCAGTAATTTAAGCAGGTGAAAGGTCAGTGATGGAGGCAGACAGGTGTAGCTGGAGTGGGCGGAGCTCTTACCAGGCTGGGCCAGCAGGTGATGCCCACTCGGGTGTGCAGGGTGGTGGAGAGGAGGATGAGGAGCAGCAGTGTGAAGAGGAAGGCCGTGCAGCTGACAAACTCGAAGAAGTAGAGCGCTGTGCAGCTGACGCAGCTGTTGACCACCTCCTCCATGATGAAAGCCACAAAGGACAGCAGCTGGACAGGAAAACATGAACACGTTAACATCTGGAATGCTGTTTAAACTCCAAACAATACCAGCAGGAAGACTCATATAAGAAGACTCACACTGCACCTCCAGGATACATTATATTAGCATCAAATTAATTACAATAAAGCCAATTATATCAGGGTAGGTATAGTATGTTGGTAGTGAAATAAAGTACATTTAGAGATACCAGGGGGCGCTGACAGGTTATTTTTTTTCCACTTGCATGAAAAACAACATTGGCTCTTGTATTTATAATATTAAAATCTGAGCTCAAAAGGAAACGAAAAAACCCCCCACCAGATTAATACATATGCCGTCAAATGTACTGAAAGAGACTGTGTGACCGTTAATGTGCTGCTGAACATCACAGCCTTCCCCAGTGTGACCATTAAGACCAGTATAAACAGCATGAGACCAGTACAAACACACTGGGAGCTGCTGCCTGGTTTCATTTAAAGAGGTTCAGTCTTAAAACTGCTCAGACTGGCTGCTTCCCAAAACACCAAAACCATGAGGGCGTCCTGGTCTGGGTGTGTCTGAACAACACTGACTCAACAGGAAGACAGACTCCCCCCAACTGGAACATACAATGGTACGACCCGCTGGAGGCCAGTACAAACAGTAAAGACTGTACTAACTTTATATGATACTATATGTAATATAATCTACTGTACTGCAGGTCATATTACTGTATACAGTATATAGCTATTTACTGTATATAACTATATACTGCATATATATAACTATATATTGTATATAATACGATTATATTACTGTATATAACTACAGACTGTATATTATAAGATTATATTACTGTACATAACTACAAACTGTATATAATAAAGTTAAATGTATAATAATATAATGTACTTTGGGTTGTATTATATACTGTCTGTGAGATAATGTACTATATTACATATAACTGTCTACTATATGTAACATAATACACATTAGGTCATATTATATATAATTACATACTGCATGAGCCATTAGGTTATACTATATCTATATTTATCTATAAGTATGTATTGTATATATAATGTTGCAGCCAGTGTTCATCCTTCCTCTATGAATCAACGGAAACACTTCATCTGTTGTGAAATAACTCAAGGACCGTTAAAGTCTTCCAGAAACATCTGCTGAAATACGAAAACTGTGACTGAAGTCGTTTCTTCTGTTTTAAAGAACTCTGGCTTGTTTGTGAGGGAATAATCACGGTGTGGTGATAAAAGGAGATGATAACTAAAATAATAATAATAATAAAATAAATAAGTAATGCGTGATTAAAAAATAGCACAGTGAAAAAAGGAGATCCTCAACACTGTCAAAATAAAATAAGAAAATTAAAATAAATCCCTGAACTTATGGCCGGAAACAGACAGGAAATTGGAGCTAAAAAAGACGAGAAAGCAAAGTGGAGTCATGTGATGCCTTGTTAATATGGATGGTACAAATGAGTGGAGCCTCAGATCCAGCAGGACTGGAACATGGACCAGGTTTTGTGTGTGTCTCTGCTGTGTTCTGGTGGTTTGGTTGAACCAGACTCCAGACTGGGTTTACAGCAACTTACAAAGAGTCTGAACCACAGAACTAAAATAAGACGCCTGACGTCAGGAGTCCAAAACAGACTCAGAAACCACTGAGCAAGGCAGCTCCAACAGATTTACAGTTTACCAGTTATTTAAAAGTCTTATTCTATGTTCTTATAGCCTGAAAATCTTTAAATCTAGCAGTGCAAACCCACCACAGTTGATTACTGATTAAACATTGATTTGGTGCTCAGCTAATGGGCTAACAAGACGATGGACAACAACAACAGTAAGTAAGGTCACGTGACCAGTTGTAATATAAATTTATAATTAATAAAACTTCAGATTTATTTTGTCTTAATTTAACTGTAATAATATAGATTTATAACTAATGATAATAATAATAATAGTAGCATAAATGTATAACTGTTGATTTATTTACTTTTAATTTAACTGTAATAATAAAAATGTATAATAATAATAATAATAATAATAGTAATTTATTTCGTTTTAAGTTAATTGTAAAAATATAAATTTATAATGATATAATAATATGAATATAGATGTGTAACTCCTCTTCCATAAAGTTGAGCATTAAATTAAATATGAACAATTCAAATAATTGAGTCGTCTGTTTGAGTCATTTTTTTTAAAGAACTTCTAATACTACTAATATTTTACTATTATTACTGGGTCAGATATAATAGCATGGACCATTTTACTGACGTAGCAGAAATTTAGCGCCTTAACGGCAGTAAATGATGTGAATATTTCAGTCTGACTGCACATGAAGTAATACTGATAATTCAACCACAGATGTCCATCCTCTTGAACATCCTCTTTCTGACCCCCAGCCCTCCGTTAACTGTCGCAACAGCCGGTCTCGGATCTGCTAACGACAGCTGAAACTCTGCGCAGCACTTTCACTTCCCAGTCTATAGCTTCCCGAAGGAAGGATGGATGAGGAAGAGCCATGTGTCTGTGTGAGGAGGAAGAGCCCTATGGCTGTGTGAGGAAGAACAGGAAGAATGTTTGTGTAGGTGTTTAGAAATGAGGAAGCGCCAGTCATTGAGGGGTCATTGTTACACATTACGATGTGTTCGGGCTCCCAAAAAAAGTACTGAGTGAGGTTAAATTCTAACATTATCGTGATGTGAGTAGTTTTTGGTGTGAAACTTTGTTCGCAAGTTTTCGCAGCAAAATAAAATAGAGATAACTTTGTGTCAAAAACAAGGATGGAGGTGGTAATAAAGGACTAGATTTCAGGTATGGATGTGAGAATATTGACAGACATTGGTTCAGGTGTCAGGTCACTTTCCTCTTTCAGCCACAGGATGACACAACGTGCATCAGCTGGATGACACGATCCAGACTGACGGTGTGTCTTTGAACTCACCACTTCGATGACTTTGATCCCACATCGGACTGTGTCTAGATTCTCCGATGGGACGATGAACAAGGAGGTTTTGGGGTTGGGAGTCGTCGTCGAGGAATAAACTTCAGTCATGATGGAGCTGAACAGAGAACGTACAGTTACACAGTGACTGATTAAAGACAGTGAACACCACTTTCTCTGAACTGTCCTCAAACGCAACACAACATGTTTCTATGTATGTTAAGCACACAGACTGTTGTATGTTGCAAAGTGAGATAAGATGAGGCATGAGTGTCACAGTGTTTTGTTTTATTTTTAAATGCTTTATAATGTTTTTCTGCTGCAGCTAATGGGGATCTTAATAAACTAAAGTACAGTTCATACAATCCAGTATCAGTAACATCATTGTGCCTTCAGACCGAACCCATCATATTAGAAGATGTTCACAATAAATAAACTTACATTACATTCACAGCAATAAAACCAAACCAACTAGTTTGTTTCTATGAATTAATTCCCCTTGAGAAAAACTGAAAGTAGGCACATGTAGAGTACAGGTGTAGGAGTCACTTAATAACAAAACCGCACTGAAAATTTTGGTCATTTAATAATTCCGTCCTTGTAGAAGAACACAGAAACATCGTAAAACATGAATAACAACTTTAACGTAAGTGGAGGGATGTTCTAGTAGATTCGGCATATGTTTCAACAACCAAAAACCTCCGCTTATTTCAGTGATATTAACTTTTATAGTCACACACGTCACCAGCTGGGCGTTTCAGTGAAAAAATGTGAAGGGGGAATACCACGCGAATAAACAATTTTAGATGGGGCTGCTTTTAAATACACATTGCTGGGTTTGTGAGATTCACGCCACAGTGAACAATGGGTACTTTTTTTCTTAAAAATAAAAAGTGTTTCTGGTATATGGGGTCGCTTCTCTAAAGAAAGTACGCCAAGACTTAAATAGACAAAATTTTAACGCAGTCTGGCGTGTTTTGTTTGCTTCGCAGGTAAGTCTTCGTTAAGTGTTAACGGTGGCCTAAAATCCGCTGAACTGACCCGTTGAAATAGGAAGTTGATAAACAGTAAATAAAGATGATAAAATGCAAATGTTTCGGAAACAAACTCACCGATCAGGTGTTTTCCAGTTCGCAGAAAAGTAAAGTTTCCAGCTGTGAAGTTGAACTTCTTGTTTTGTTTCTCAGCTGCTGGACTAACTCAGGTCACTTCCGCATTTACTTTTGTGCCGCCAAGTCAGACGGAAGACGGACAACTTCCGGTGAGAGACCTTCACATTAAAAGTGCTTTTTGTCGTCCAGGATGGGAGGTGGTTTCAAGTTTGTTTCCGGTCTGTTTTCATTTTATTGAGTAAGTTTGAGCATTGATTTATTAGTTTTAAGGATTTAAAAAAACTACAAAGAACAGAGACAAACGATCTCTATCACATTATAACACAATTATTATAGCACCTGTAAATAGTACTGGCATTACAATATTTATATATTTCATACTTCTATGTGAGTACCATAAGCTAATATTTTTTAGGAAAGAGTGTCTGCCCTGGAGCCCTGGATTATATTATACACGTATTTTCAAATTCACCTGCAAAAACACCTGCACAGTTTTTATATTCTCTATCTATTTCCTGGAGCATTTGCTTTTAAAACACAATTTCCTTGCAGGTGAAAATTTAAATAATAACAAAAAACTCAGGAAACAAATTTTAGTTAATCGCAAATAAATCTTATAAAAAATGATTAGCTGTTTCAATACTGCTCAGATTCATAAATATATAGCAAAAGTTCTGAGCGATTTGTTCCTGGACAAAATAAAAGTGGATAGTTTTTTTTTTTATTCTGAAATAGAACAGGATAACTTCCGTTTTGATGGTGTTTTATTTTGGTGGAAATAGTCTGTGTTGCGTGTCGGTGTCGTTTCCAAAATTCATGAGAAAAATTTTAATATTTGGTAGTATTTTGTGTATTCAGTATAGTATACATATTTAGTATTTAGTATCAAATATGTATAAGTTAATCTATCATGAGTAGATTAGTAGTAGGCACGTTTACCAATCATGTTAATTGACTGTACTTAATTGAAATATTTGTTGTCTGCTTACCGTGGAAATTAAGATCAATAGATATTCAGCAATAGTTAATAGATTTATTAAGCACTAATCAAAAGGTATATTCAGTAATAGTAAATAGATATTTTCAGTAATTAGGAATAAATATATATTATGTAATAATCAAAAGATATATTCTGTAATGATTAAGAAACATATTCTCAGAAATTAATATTCAGCAGATAAGCGCAGCTGTTTTTGGATATTTTTAAAATTACAGTATGGATCAATCATGTAGAAATGAAAGTAATTCAGACATTTGATTTCTTTCTTTCTTTCTTAAATACCCAGAAAATTGTACAGACTTCTGTTGGTGCTCCTCATGCAGCTGTATTTCCTCCAAATAGCCTGCAGGTGGCGCTGCAGTCCACTCTTCTTTCCTCCTCCTCCTCTTCCTCTTCTTCCTCCACCTCCACCCCCACCCTCCTCCTCCTCCTCGCTGTGAGAGGCTTCCCCCGCTATAAAGCTGTGAGAGGCGGCTGGAGGCTGTAAAGGCTCTCCAGCAGCCAGAGGAGGAGGAGGATGAGGATGAGGATGAAGATGAAGATGAGTCTGTTGAGTCCGTCAGTGTGGAGCTGATCTCAGTTCAGTCCTTCTGAGCTGAAACTGGAAACTTTCTCATGCTTTTCTCACTCTGGAGCTTCTTATTCATGCATCTCTGAGAAGGTAAAAAAAAACAACAAACGAAAAATAAAAGGATGATTTTTTAGAATATTTCATCATTTTTCTCACTCATGTCTCTGATATTGATCTTTATTCCAATATTCTCATCCTTCATTGCTGCTGTGTTGATATTTGACCTGTTATCTCATCTGTTATCTGCTGTTTTATGCATCAGACAGTAAATATTCCCGTTATCGGGAAGGGAAGTCTGTTTTCGTTCAATGATTTAAGAGTGTGAAATATTGTGTGCAGAAAAACAGACGCTTGTGTTTGAATTTGTTGAACGAGCCTCCAAACAGTCACAAAAATGAGACAGGATGGACTGTTTGCTTTGCATCTACTCAGATTTATTTTGAGTGATTTATGGATTTTGTTGGAGACTTGGAGGTCTGATAATCTGAATTGGACGCTTTGCAATGTGTTGGAGGATGTAAAAGTCATTCTGCATGTGGTTTATGATGTTGAGGTATGACAACATCAGGAAAACTTCATTCATTCTTTCTTTCATTCAGTCAGTCAGAATTCTACAGGGATCAGCTGGTGTTAGTGTAAATTTCTAGATGTTGACTTTTCACTGATATTATCATAACATTGAATATTTCCTCAGTAAATAAGTATATAATTCAATCATTTATAAACAATAAAAGACAGCATGTGTCCTATTTTTAAGGGCGGGTCCATTATTATTATCTCCTGTTTCTTCATGATGCTGCTGCTACATGTCCAGTATATTAATCCTTATTCTCCAGCGTTCCAATGTTACATCCAGTACCTAAGATGGCAGTTCGTGGGCTCCCAGTTTGGAGAAGCAGACAGGAAGTAGCGATAGGACGCTGAATAACGCACTGCTGTGGATGCCATGTTGGTTCAGATCAGGAAGTCACATAATAACATGAAGAAACTAACCGAAGCGACAGACCAGTAGGTTCCTGAGAGGAGAGCTTAAATTACTGCTTTAGTGAATGGAGTCTCGTGGCTTTGATGGCGAGGTAATGCGCTGATACTGATTTAGGTGACTAACATCTCCTTGCTATCAGATAGTTTTTTTAGCCACCAGACTCCATTCACTAAATCATCAATTTAAGCTCTCCTCTCGCCAGACTCCATTCACTACAGCTGTAATTTAAGCTCTCCTCTCACCAGACTCCATTCACTAAAGCTGTAATTTAAGCTCTCCTCTCACCAGACTCCATTCACTAAAGCGATAATTTAAGCTCTCCTCTCACCAGACTCCATTCACTAAAGCGATAATTTAAGCGCTCCTCTCACCAGACTTCATTCAATAAAGCAGTAATTTAGGCTCCCTTGCTGCTTGATGATTTAGACCTAAGGCTAGAATTAGGTTTAGGTTATCAGGGGTTTTAGGAAACCCACATACATTAGCGAGCACTTAAAGGTATGTGGATACCTGAACCACCTCCCTACCAAACTAGGAAAAACACACTACAAAGTTCTGGCATTTGACTTCAGAATCTCTCCTTGGCTTTAAAGTCGAGATTAGTTGCAGCAGAAAGATGAAGGATGATGATAAAATGCTGGTGAGATAAAAAGCTGTGACACATGAAGCAGAGATAAACCTGCAGGTGCTCCATCCTGGATTATGAACAGCCGCTTCCACTGAGATATTCAGTTCATATTTCAGTTTTCCTCGTCAAACTTATTATTTTATTAAGTTTCTGTTAAAAATCCTCCACTGTAAAAAGCACAACCTGAAGGCTGAAGTTAGAACTCAGAAATATAAGTTATCAAAAATACTCTCCAGGTTTTCAGACTGTCAATGTTTAATGCAATGGATTCTCTCCAGTTGATTTTTCTCCCCTTCTGCTGGAAGGAAATCAATCTGGACATAAAAAAATCAAAACAAATCTCTGCTGTGGTGTTTTGTTGTTCATATCTGTGTCACCTCATCAATTAAACAACATTAATGAGCAGAAATCTATTTCTGCCTCAGCACTGGCTGGCTGGAGGTTTTCTGACCTGACAAACTGATGTGGAGGTTGCTGTTTGGACCTATAGTTTCCTCTCCTGAGTCCAAGAGTGCTTAAAGCCCCCACATTGTTTCTCATTTCCAGGTTCATATTGTATTTTATGTTTCTACCGGAACATTTTTTTCATGCTGCAATATTGAAAAAAATCAACAAAAAATTGAAGCGCTTTAAAACTGTGAAATGGTCTAAATATTGCAGATTAGTGACACCATCTTAAATTACCACTTTACTGAATGGAGTCTGGTGAGAGGAGAGCTTAAACTACCACTTTAGTGAATGGAGTCCGGTGAGAGGAGAGCTTAAATTTCTGTTTTGTGAATGGAGTCTGGTGAGATGGAAGAGATGAGGGCAAGACGTAGGAGGTGATGTAGGAGATGAGTATGGAACAAAAGAGATGAGGAAGACAAGACCTCGGAGACACGTTGGACAGGTAGAGTTCTTTAATGAGGAAGCTGAAGCTCAGTTCAGACCTTCAGGTATGAAAAGATCCAATCAGAATTCTCCCCTCATTAATATTCTAATGAACAGGAACCAGAGGAGGGTTCGGCTGCAGTACCACGTCCAACCACCAGTGTTGATGATTGTTCACAGCGAGCCTCATGAATTATTAAATGCGTTGTAGCTGCAGCTGTACGGTCTGTGTGATATGGTTTTCATGAGCAGCTCTTTAATCTGCTGCTGGATGGCATCGAGTCTCAGCTGGTGGCAGGATCCATCCAACGCTTGACTGAACAGAAGCTCCAGCTGTTCACAGCTGCAGGTCACAGCGCCAGCAGGCACATTAGAGAGAAAATCCTCTTTTCACTGCATGGACAAGAAACACCAAGAAAAGACACCAAAACACCTGGAATTCATGACATCATTGTCTGTAGTTTCACTGCATTAAAGTAAATGAACTGGTTCAATGAGCTGGACCAGTAATGATCCAGTAATATAAAATACTGCAGCTCTCCCTGCATCACAAGTACTGTTAGTACTATAAGTACACTGTGCTGATACTTCTGCAGCTTGTAACTTGTAGCAGAGTAGTTTTATTATTTTTATTCTGTGTTATTCAGTGTTTAGAATCACACAGAATCACATTCGTACTTAACTGAACATCTAGGTGAAAATATCCAATATTACTGGAATATTATTACTGACGCTTTAATGTCTCGCTTGGAGGAGCTGGAGCACATTTTAACTAGTTTATATAGAGTACCCTATATACGGTTTATGTAGAGTATATACAGTTTATATAGAGTACAGTGTATGCTGTTTATGTAGAGTATATACAGTTTATGTAGAGTACAGTGTATGCGGTTTATGTAGAGTATATACAGTTTATGTAGAGTACCGTGTATGCTGTTTATGTAGAGTATATACAGTTTATGTAGAGTACCGTGTATGCGGTTTATGTAGAGTATATACAGTTTATGTAGAGTACAGTGTATGCGGTTTATGTAGAGTATATACAGTTTCTGTAGAGTACAGTGTATGCGGTTTATGTAGAGTATATACAGTTTATGTAGAGTACAGTGTATGCGGTTTATGTAGAGTATATACAGTTTATGTAGAGTACAGTGTATGCGGTTTATGTAGAGTATATACAGTTTCTGTAGAGTACAGTGTATGCGGTTTATGTAGAGTATATACAGTTTCTGTAGAGTACAGTGTATGCGGTTTATGTAGAGTATATACAGTTTATGTAGAGTACAGTGTATGCGGCTTATGTAGAGTATATACAGTTTATGTAGAGTACAGTGTATGCGGCTTATGCAGAGTATATACAGTTTATGTAGAGTACCGTGTATGCGGTTTATGCAGAGTATATACAGTTTATGTAGAGTACCGTGTATGCGGTTTATGCAGAGTATATACAGTTTATGTAGAGTACCGTGTATGCGGTTTATGCAGAGTATATACAGTTTATGTAGAGTACAGTGTATGCGGTTTATGCAGAGTATATACAGTTTATGTAGAGTACAGTGTATGCGGTTTATGCAGAGTATATACAGTTTATGTAGAGTACCGTGTATGCGGTTTATGCAGAGTATATACAGTTTATGTAGAGTACCGTGTATGCGGTTTATGTAGAGTATATACAGTTTATGTAGAGTACCGTGTATGCGGTTTATGTAGAGTATATACAGTTTATGTAGAGTACCGTGTATGCGGTTTATGTAGAGTATATACAGTTTATGTAGAGTACCGTGTATGCGGTTTATGTAGAGTATATACAGTTTATGTAGAGTACCGAGTATGAGGTATAGGTAGAGTAAATAAAGTGTATGTAGAGTACCGTGTATGGTTTATGTAGAGTATATACAGTTTATGTAGAGTACAGTGTATATGGTTTATGTAGAGTATATACAGTTTATGTAGAGTACAGTGTATGCGGTTTATGTAGAGTATATACAGTTTATGTAGAGTACAGTGTATGTGTTTATGTAGAGTATATACAGTTTATGTAGAGTACAGTGTATGCGGTTTATGTAGAGTATATACAGTTTATGTAGAGTACAGTGTATGCGGTTTATGTAGAGTATATACAGTTTATGTAGAGTACAGTGTATGCGGTTTATGTAGAGTATATACAGTTTATGTAGAGTACAGTGTATGCGGTTTATGTAGAGTATATACAGTTTATGTAGAGTACAGTGTATGCGGTTTATGTAGAGTATATACAGTTTATGTAGAGTACAGTGTATGGTTTATGTAGAGTATATACAGTTTATGTAGAGTACAGTGTATGCGGTTTATGTAGAGTATATACAGTTTATGTAGAGTACAGTGTATGCGGTTTATGTAGAGTATATACAGTTTATGTAGAGTACAGTGTATGCGGTTTATGTAGAGTATATACAGTTTATGTAGAGTACAGTGTATGCGGTTTATGTAGAGTATATACAGTTTATGTAGAGTACAGTGTATGCGGTTTATGTAGAGTATATACAGTTTATGTAGAGTACAGTGTATGCGGTTTATGTAGAGTATATACAGTTTATATAGAGTACAGTGTATGCGGTTTATGTAGAGTATATACAGTTTATATAGAGTACAGTGTATACGGTTTATGTAGAGTATATACAGTTTATAGACAAAGATAAACAGATGGAATAAAGTGATCAAAATACAAAAAAAAAAAACCACACACGCCACACAAGTATTCAGATTCTGTTGGTTGTACTTTTACTGCCTTTCTGCAGCAGAAATATGCAGCTCAGTGTACTTCAGTGACCTTGTGTGCAGTTAAACTTCATCATCTGCAGTTAAGGAACTGATCTGCGGTCAGTTTCAAAATAGACTTCCTCCTCACATCTCATGAAACCAGAGCCGACGAAGACGAGGATATTTTTACTGCAACTTCCTGTGGAGAAAATCAGTGATGGTCAGAGCGATGGATACTGGAGCTCTGCTGGGGGTTAATGAGATGAGAGGAGGCTGCAGAGGAGATAATGGAGGAGGAGGAGGACTGCTTGGTCCTGATTCAGCAGAAATGTTTCCTGAGAGGCTGAAGTTCATCATGTGACTGAAGCTTCAGGTTCTTGACAGAAAGAAACAGAAGCTGGACATTGTTTTTTCTTCCTGTTTGCCTGAAGATAAAAATATTATCTATATAAGATTCTGTTTGTTTTGTTCTCTAATCTCGATCGTCTCCACTTCCTGTTTTGATTTCTGTGGTGTATACCGTCTCTTTATGCTCCGACTACAAATCCCAGAAGCCCCAAAATCACTCACAGGCTGCAGGAGACTGCTATGGGCAACCCGCTGTCAAAAAAACACTTTGACGTCGAAATATGTCAATGCACTCAAAGAGTTAAGATACTCCAAAAATGAGGGCTAATTTGAAAAGGTGATGTCACGTTAACTTAAAATACTATTAATTTACTCCTGAATTTGCCACTGAATCTATGTTTACCTAAAGTAAATACCTTAATACCCGTGTTAAAGTGTGAAAATGTTTATTTATGTGGAAGTGTCAGGAAACTTCAGGACACTTTCAGGACATGTTTCTGCAGCGAGGGACATCTGGACATTTTTTCGAAAATGAGAACAAATAATTTTTGTAACATCATTTGAAAGTTTTCTGTTTTTTTTAAATTTGAGGACACTTTTGGAAGTGAGGACATTAGAAATATTTGTAAGTTATGGAGGAAGTTTGAACATATTTTTGGAACATCAGGGTATTTTTTTTAGAAGTTGAGTTTAGTTTTTAGTAAGTTTTAAATTTGAGTCTTGAGTTGTGAAAGTCAAGACATTTTTATAAAGTAAAGTTTTGTCTTCACGTCTTCAGTAAACTGTTTGAGGGCTCAGACTGTTTCACTTCCTGTCAGTGAAACTCTATAATCACTGAGACAGCCTGTTATTATGGACATTATGTCCACACTGGTGTGTAAAAAGGATAATCCCAGAAGAAATAAAAAAAAAAAAAGAACATCATTTTGAACATAATGTAGTGAATTATTCCTCTCTGCCTACTCAGACTCTTCCAGAATATAATGAAGACGTTAAAATCATCTGTTATTCTAATTTAATTTAAAACATTTGTTCAGCAAACATGCTTGGTTGGATCTTGTATTGATCCTGACAGGAAACATTTCTGTGCAATTATAATATGTAAATCAGATGAGAAGTGATCACATGGTTCACAGTGAGGCTGTGAAAGTGCCGGGATGTTTTATTGATTATTAATCGGTTTTCCTGTTATAATAAACCAACTAAATGTCCACAAATGCAACAACATGTAACCTTTTTTACACATAGTGCTTGCTAACAAAAAAAAAACCTGACATATTTATTTACACTGCACACATCCAGAAATCAACACAACCAGATGACAATTAATTAATTTTTCATTTTACTACTGTCGCCTCACAGCAAGAAGGTACCGGGTTCGAATCCCAGGCCCGGTGCCTTTCTGTGTGGAGTTTGCATGTTCTCCCCGTGTCTGCGTGGGTTCTCTCCGGGTACTCCGGCTTCCTCCCACCATCCAAAAACATGCATGGGGATTAGGTTAATTGGTTAATTTAAATTGACCGTAGGTGTGAATGTGAGTGTGAATGGTTGTCTGTCTCTATGTGTCCTGCAATGAGGTGGCGACTTGTCCAGGGTGTACACTGCCTTTCACCCTAAGACAACTGGGATAGGCTCCAGCCCCCCCTCGACCCTATGAGGATAAGCGGTAGATAATGGATGGATGGATACCTTAGTGTGACCTCTGGCACTGGGAAGAGGAAGCTAGTTTCTCTTGGTCAGGGCAGTAGGAGCTGGTTGCAAGTCTCAGGCAGGCCACAAGGTGGTCATCTGTCATTGTGGACCTGTACTTTGACTTGATGATCTTCATGTGAGAGAAAGCAGCCTCACAAATAGGTGGATCCAAAAAGTGCTGTCAGGCTGAAAGCACGTCTTCTGAGTTTGGCAGCAGGTCCATGTGTTCCTCCAGATGAGCACAGAATAACCTTCTCTGTAGGCTCCGGACAGAGCACACTATCTTCATGGCGACATCCATAACTTCCTTCATGTTTAAAACCTTCCCACACAATGCTTGTTGATGGATAATACAATGATAATTAAGGATGTCCGAGAAAGATTCATCCTGTTTGCACAGTGCAATGAGCCCACTAGTGCGGCCTACCATAGCAGGTGCACCATCGGTTGTGACAGAGATGAGCTTGAAGAGAGGCAGTTTGTTCTGTTTAACAAAGTCCATGACAGTGTTGAAAATATCTTCACCTCTCATGTGTCCTTTCAAAGGCAAAATCGTGAGTAGCTCTTCTTTTGCAAACATGTCTCCAAAAACCATTCTGATGAAAACGCATAATTGTGCCACATCATCACGTCAGTTGACTCGTCGAACTGGAAGGAGAAACACTCATGCATCGATGTCCTTCTTCAACTGCGCTTCAACATCCTCTGCCATGCCTTTGCATCGTCATATTCCGCGATGATTAACAGCGGAGACGATTTCTGTTTTGTTCTTAAATTCGCCAGAAAAGTGCATCAGCAGCCTCAATGAAGGCTTCCTGTCCTTGAAAGACTTCTTGTGTTTAGCAAGAACGTGAGAAACTCGATAAGATGCCATGGTAGCAGCCTAACCCTTGGTGTTTGGTCTGGTAAAAACAGACTGTTGTGCTGCAAGTTGAGTCTTCAATTCCCGCACTTTACGCGAGCGTAGCTCGGTTTTAGCAGGAAAATCAGTGTCATAATTTTTGTGCACTGTCTTGAAGCATTGCTCCAAATTGCCCTTCTTTGGTATGGCCACACTGGCTTTGCAGATGAGACAAATGGGACTTGAGTTTGAGTAGACAAAAAAGTAATCCTTCTCCCACTCTGGGTGAACATTGTAAGTTTTCCATCTTTTTGCGTCTGCCATCTTCATGCGTTTTAGCTGCTAATGTCTCGCTGACCTGACCTTACAGCCGCAAAGGAGAGGAGGCGTGGCGCTGACGCAGCACAGCCATGAGAAAAATATTACCAAAGAGTTGATTGGTTACAAGAGCTTTATTTGCCGTTGTCAAGGCTACTTCTCGCGATCGACTGAGAATTATTCCGTGATCTACCAGTCGCGATCAACTGGTTGGGCACCCCAGCTCTAAATTGACAGTATTACTGATTACCAGAATATTTTAATGTCTCTGTGACGGTTAATCCACCAGCATGTGCAAGCTCTGTAATAAAAATTGTATCTTTAATGACAAAATATAATTATTATTGTAATCCAGTGATTTTCAACTCTACGGCTTTTCAGATTGTAAAGCCTCTGAGGCTAACTGGTAATTTTGATCCTGGGATAAACAAATTAAAAGATGTGATGTTACCATAAGGAGCAGGCCGGTCAGTCATTGATTGTTGGTAGGAAACAGGAAGTGATCTGACGTTGTTATTTTTCTGGTTCATTGAGGCATGAATGTTAAAACCTGGCAGGAAACTGTAAACGTGACTTCGCTCATTTTTCCTCATCCTGTTTCCTGTTCAGACTTCCTGTCCTGCCTCCGCCATGAGCGACATCTACGAATCAGCGGCCAACTCTCTGGGCCTGTTCACCAGTCCATGTCTCACCAAAGTGGAGCTGAGGCTCACCTGTAAAGGGATCTCAGACCGGGACGCCCTGTCCAAACCCGACCCCTGCGTCGTTCTCAAGATGAAGTCCCATGGACAGTGGATGGAGGTAAGTTGCCGTGGCAACCACTTCTGATGGTGATGGTGATGCTGTGATCGCCGGCATCCGGCTGCTACCTGGAGGGAATGAGTTGAAATTTTGACTAACATCTGAATCTTAATTTCCTAAAATCAAGACTCAAGAAGTGCTCTTATTGTTAAGCGTATTTTGAACACACAAGGAATTTGACTTGGTGTCAAAAGTATATAAAACATTAAAATTAAACATAAAATATACAAATGTACCTTTCCAAAGCCAGTACTACGTTAAGTTGTCATCATGTCACATTCGAATATTCTCGTCACGCCACAATCGACTGTTGTCGTCACGTTAATCAGCTGTTCTCGTCATTGTACATTCAGCTGTTCACGACACATTTGCACAATATTCACTTTAATTTTCACTGAACAATCAACAATAGTAGTTTCAGGCCCAACATGTTAGTCTTTCTTAAATCGATCACCGTGGTTTTCTTGTTATGGTTGTTACTTTATTATTTAAACATAAAACCATGTTTTTATTGCAGTAGTATTGTTGCCTAAACCTAATCAATCGTTTCACAGTGGTGTTGTGTGTTTCTGCAGCATTTTACAAAGCTGACATGTGTTTTCTAGAAACCTCCATTGAACAGACTGTAAAGCCCTCTGAGTCAAATCTGTAAGTTGTGATATTGGGCTGCACAAAGTACCTGAGGACCAATCAGTGTCTGTGCGTTACTATGGATACAGGTGAGACGATGACATACTGTCCAGAACTTCTCAAAGTTTCCATAAAACACCAACAGTATCTGTAAAGGGAAGCAGCTCTAATGTGCTGTTTTGAGCCCTGGTTACGGTCTGACAGGCACCACTTATCCTCTCACAGGTAATCTGTTTACGACAATACCAGCCAAAAACATCTTTTCCCTCCGCGGCGTCTCTTCTCTTCAGCCATCTGGAGCCGAAATGTTTGGTTAAATTGCCGCTCGAGTTCATTATTCAGAACAAAAGAGACTGGATCCAAACCCAGCGAGACGAAAAACACAAGACTGGTTGTTTGTTTGTGTGTCTAAAGTGCAGCTGCAGTCACGGCTGTAATTTACTGTCAGTAAGAACCTGAAGCCTGAAACTGTGAAAATATTCTCAACACATTTTAGTTCAGAGGGAAATTTCTCCCTGCAGAGAAACAATAAAAACACCAACACACAGTGGACAGACGGTCGCTTTGTGTTGCTGTGAATGAGGCTGCATCCCATAATAAGCCTGAACCTCAAACATTGCTCTGACAGAAAGAGCAACACTGAACACAACATGTAAAGCTGCAGCTTAGAAAACAGTCACAACATTTTGTCCCTTGACTCTCGTTAATGTTGTGAAATGGTGGCGGTTAGGTTTAGGCAACAAAACTATTTGGTTAAGGTCAGACAACGAGTGTTTGTAACATAACGTCTTGACAAGTGTCAGTAAAAATAACTCAACTTTTTGTTGAAAAATGACACAAATTTCAAGAAGTTCACTGTCATAATCTTGGTTTTCCTATGTGGCCATCTTGGTTTTGGCTGCAGTCATCATCTTGGATTTTTGGCTGTCTAAACTTGTATGTTGCCGTGGTAACGGCCTGTCAATAGCAGGTAGCCCTGCCATGAATGCGTGAAGCAGCATTTCCAGTCTACGTGCTAAGCTAGGCTAACAGTTTGCCCCTGCTTACAGCGCTTCTTCTGGGTTTAGTAGATATTTTATTTCTGGGTGAGTTTTCTGAATTTTCTGTGTTTTCTGGACCGGTCAGATCTGGTTTCTGATGCTCCACTTTTAGTATTTTTAGCTGTTTTCTTGCCACTGTAGATGCAGATAAAACTGCTGCTGCTCTCAGATCAGATTTCAAGACTCATCAGAGTTTCTTTTAGAAGTTAACTCTAAGTTCTAGAGAGAAGGATCTGCAGCGCCGACTGAATGTAGTTCTGTATAAATGTGGAATTATAAAGAGGTATACATGAATAAATAAAAAGCTATAAAGAGAAAAAATATTAAGAAGAACAAATACAAGAACACATAAGTAAATAAAAGGATGGACAAATATAAAGACAAATACCTATATGGATAAATAAAAAAGAGAAATATAAAGAAATATTGAAGATCAATAAGCAAATAAAAATTGTGGAAATAAGAAAATATGAAAGAAAAATGATGAGCATTTTATTTGAATATTTCTGAAAATAATTATTGCCAGATATTAAAATAAAAAATGCTGTTTGTGTCCTTTGTGAAAAAACAAAATTAAGTTGTTTTTTTTACTAAAAACTAACCAAGTACTTTTATTGAAATAAAAACTGAGACCAGGAGAAAGTTCTTCTAAACACTGTAGATAATACAGTTTATTTATTTAAGGGTTTTATAATGAACATATATAATGATTTTATATTACAGCACGGACGACATGAAACCTGTATCCAGCTGGTGTGACATCAAGGCTGACCTCAATTCAGATTTCAGAATCCTTTTAGATCCTCTTCTCCTCTCTCGCCTCCTGTTTCCTCACGTATAGATAGTCATTCTTCTTTAATTTGCATTTTACTTTACGGAGGTGTGAGAATGAAAATCTGACGACGGGCAGAATTATTTCACATTTTTACGAAGTGAAATGTGTTTGAGCGCCTGTGACTCCAGTGTCCTCATTCTAATTAAGGATCTATAATTAATATCAGGAAACAAACTTCACCCCTCACTGCAGATATTCACACCCTATCTATTATATAATCTAGTATTTCGGATATGTTACAGAAATACTTCATCACAAGTGGCCGTGACATCACTCAGTGGTTTGTGCAGCTTTGAAGCCTTGATTTTAGCATTTTAACGGTTGTAATCTTAGTTTTTCTGCCATCACCATCTTGGCTTTTAGTCCGTCACTATCTTGGTTTTTTGTACGTCACCATCTTGGTTTTTAGTTGTTGCCATCTTGGTTTTTGTAAGCAGTGACATCAGAGTGTGAAACCAAATGCTTGGTAAAACATTTTTAGGAGACCAAAAAGTTTCTAATTAACTTTGAAGAAAACAAACTTAAAGGATTTCAGTTCTAAGATGAAATCACAAAATTTACCTTCTTTGTTTCGCCATGTTAATATTTTTCAGTGTAAAATGCTCCATGTTTATTTCTGTGGATTAAAGCAAGTTGTAAACATCAGACCTCATCTTCTTAATGAACAGAAACAGAAAATCTGAGTCTAAAACTCTGATTCCCAACCTCCCTAGTCTAGGGAATCGATAATAATTTTCCCCTTAAGAATATTAAAACCTATTTATAAAATATACAGTCTATTCTCGTTTATTCATGCAGTCAATCCTTGTTTGCAATCAAAACCATTCTAAATGATCCACTATTTGAAAATCTGTTGGTGCCCTGATGCATATTCAACTTGACAACCGCTCCTTGGATTTTTTCCATAACTATGCAGATCCTTGGTAGAGAAGAAGGCTGGGAACCTCTGGACTAACATGTTCCTGTGATGGAAACTTTAACCGTGTCTCTCAATAAATCAGCTATCTTTGACCTGAGATGATGCATTAATAATAATACTATTAATATTAATATAACAATAATGTGAACTCTGAGCAGGCAGCAGATGAAACCTGCATGAGGATTTCTCCTCTCAGCTGTCAGACTTCTTTCTCGTCTTCATCTTCTCTAACAAACCCCAACAGGAAGTAAATGAGCTAAATATTGAGGAAGACGAGCAGCAGGGTCAGCAGGAGGACCAGCAGGACGTCACACTCCATGTTGGACGTCTTTGCAGCAGATTCAGACGAACGCTAACAGGCCAATTACAGCTCCTTTGATTAAAGGTTGTGGAGGAGCTCCAGCCTGGACGCCATCTGTCCGTTAACACTAAGGACACCAGGCGTTTCTGACTGTTGGACGAACGTCTCGGCAGATTTAGATCTCATGTCTTCGGTTTCTGGCAGGACTCATTGTGCTGCTCATCGCTTCCTGGAAAGGTCCTTCATGCTGTTGTCATGTTGTGTCTGCAGGTGGACCGGACGGAGGTGATTCGCAGCTGCGTAAACCCCACCTACTCCAAGGTCTTCACACTAGACTTTTATTTTGAAGAGGTGCAGCGCCTGCGCCTGGAGCTGTACGACGTCAACAGCAGCCACAACGGCCTGAAGGAGGCCGACTTCCTGGGCTCGGTGGAGTGCACACTGGGACAGGTGAGTCACCTGACGCTCCTGCAGGTAAACCGTCACTTTAATGTTGGATCAACCAATCAGCTCGTTTGGAGCTCAGGTGAGATCTGGGTTGACTTCCTGTTCACCTGCACTTTCCGATAGATCAAGTTCTGATAATAAACAAATCATTTGTGAGTCTTTGTTTCTGTGTTTGTGTCTGATGACAAACAGGATTTCCAAACCATCCAGCAGTTTGTAGATTAATTTCCATCCAGGCAGCCGTTAGTTTTGTAGTAAGATTGGAGGCTTTGGTGTTTAAGCACTAAGAATTTACTGAATATTCTGCGGAGACCAGACAGTATGAGCGCTCCTGCAGAGAAAATGAAATGTAATTGAACATCCCTGTCATTTAACGTAAAGTCAGTGTCCACAGACAGAAAATAAATGCTGCGTGTTACAGATAAACACCTGTCAAGCTGTCAGTCATCAGACTCACCTGAGCTGAAAGTATGAATGAATGTTTTTTATGTGACACTGAAACACTTCTAACTGAACCAAAACTTCACAAACATACTGTATCCATAGAAAATATAAATAAAACACACTTTTATTTTACTATCTTTTCTTGCTGAAAAGCTAATTGTAGAAAATCGAACGTGTTTTTTGTTGCTGTCGGACAGCAGCTGAGTGTTTTGAGGAGCGTTAAAAACACTTTGAGAGGCTCCATGACAGAAATAATAATCTGAAAATATCCTGACAACACAAACACAACCAGCTTCCTCTGCTTGTCCAGATTATTATTATCTTTGTTGTCTGGAGGAACATAGACAACACAACAAAGATGAAGATGAACAAAGCGACAGAATGAATTCATTATTCTTTCTGCCCGCAGCTCTAAATGTGTTTTCAAGTCTTTTGAAGTTCCTCGAATTTGTTAAATTAGTGATCTTTCTTGTTAAGTTTGGTGGGAATAAAACTAATTGACTCTCCAATTAAAAAATAAATAAATAAATAAAAAATTGACATTAAAATGTGCAAAACAAAAACAAATAAAAAAAATGCACTTAGTGAGAAAGTCGTCATGACTATAAAGAGGTCTGAAGGCAGCCGGACTAATTAATAAGCTAATTCAGTATTCCTGTTTTATTTCTGCACAAGGACGTCTTGTTGTTTTAGAGGAAAGCAGCAGAACAAACATCCAGAAGACCAGACGGGTTTTATTATTATTATTATTATTATTTCATCAAATCTCATGTTCACATTTAAAACTGTCTGACTTCCTGTCTGTGCTTCAACCTTTAAATCTTTAAAAACACAAATATACAGTTTCTGTGTGATCGACCGAGTTCCCCTCCAATGCCCCTCTACCCTGACTGAGGTAACCGTGGTAACACCATACCATAATAACTTTAGCAGCAACAGGAAGTCAGGCGAGGACTAGTGGTTCTCGTTTACCTGTGTATTTTCCTGTTTACCTATTTACCTGTGTATTTTTCTGTGTGTTTACCTGTGTGTGTTTACTTGTATGTTTACCTGTGTATTTTTCTGTGTGTTTACCTGTGTGTGTTTACTTGTATGTTTACCTGTGTATTTTTCTGTGTTTACCTGTATGCTTACTTGTGTGTTTACCTGTGTATTTTTCTGTGTGTGTTTACCTGTGTATTTTTCTGTGTGTTTACCTGTGTGTGTTTACTTGTATGTTTACCTGTGTATTTTTCTGTTTACCTGTATGTTTACCTGTGTGTGTTTACCTGTGTATTTTTCTGTGTGTTTACCTGTAAGTTTACCTGTGTGTGTTTACTTGTGTATTTCCCTGTGTGTTTACTTGTGTATTTCCCTGTGTGTTTACCTGTATGTTTACTTGTGTGTTTACTTGTGTATTTTTCTGTGAGCGTTTACCTATGTATTTTTCTGTGTGTATTTACCTGTGTGTGTTTACCTGTGTATTTTTCTGTGTGTTTACCTGTATGTTTACCTGTGTGTGTTTACTTGTGTGTTTACCTGTATGTTTACCTGTGTGTGTTTACTTGTGTGTTTACCTGTGTATTTTCCTGTGTGTTTGCCTGTATGTTTACCTGTGTGTGTTTACCTGTGTATTTTCCTGTGTGTGTTTACCTGTATGTTTACCAGCATGTGTTTACTTATGTATTTCCCTGCGTGTTTATCTGTATGTTTACCTGTGTGTGTTTACTTGTGTGTTTACCTGTGTGTGTTTACTTGCGTATTTGCCTGTGTGTTTACCTGTATGTGTTTACTTGTGTATTTTCTTGTGTTTACATGTGTGTGTTTACTTGTGTATTTTCCTGTGTTTACCTGTATGTTTACCTGTGTGTGTTTACTTGTGTATTTTCCTGTGTTTACCTGTATGTTTACCTGTGTGTGTTTACCTGTGTGTGTTTACTTGTATGTTTACCTGTGTGTGTTTACGTATGTTTACCTGTGTGTGTTTACTTGTATGTTTACCTGTGTGTGTTTACTTGTATGTTCACCTGAGTGTGTTTACTTGTGTGTTTACTTGTATGTTTACCTGTGTGTGTTTACCTGTGTGTGTTTACTTGTATGTTCACCTGAGTGTTTACTTGTGTATTTTCCTGTGTTTACCTGTATGTTTACCTGTGTGTGTTTACCTGTGTGTGTTTACGTATGTTTACCTGTGTGTGTTTACTTGTATGTTTACCTGTGTGTGTTTACTTGTATGTTCACCTGAGTGTGTTTACTTGTGTGTTTACTTGTACGTTTACCTGTGTGTGTTTACTTGTATGTTCACCTGAGTGTTTACTTGTGTGTTTGTGCGCAGATCATCTCTCAGAGGAAACTGTGTAAAGCTCTGCTGAGACCAGGAGGAACTGTGGGTAAAGCCATCATCACGGTGAGATTCACTTCCTGTTCCTCCTCTTCATCTTCCTCTTCCTCGTGTCTCTTTCTTTCTTTCTTTCTTTCTTTGTTACCCTGTTCTGGTCCTAATTCTGGTCCTGGTCTTCGTTCTGGTCTTAGTCCTGGTTTTCTGCTTCATTCGTCCACAGCTGAAAATCCTCCTCTGATCTTTTCCTTCATCTCAGTGAACACATGACAGAGGGGATTTATTTTGAAAAGATTAGTGAGCAGGAAGCAGCACATCAGATTTTATTTTATTCTTTCTGTCTCCTTCTTTCTTTACTTGGTTCTCATCTTCTTTTCATCGTTCTTCCTCTTCTTCCCTTTTAATTAATTTCCTCTTCCTTTTAATTTCTTTCTTTCTTTCCTTCCTTTATTCCTTTTTTCTTTCTCCATTTCCCCACCTTTTCACTTCCTTCTTTTGCTTTCTGTCTGCCATTCTTTCCTTCCGTCTTTCCTCACTATCTTTATTCCTTCCTTTGTTTTTTCCTTTATTTAATCATTTCCTGTCTTCCTCTCTCTTTTCCTTATTTTCCTTTCCTTTCTTTTCCATTCTTTCTGTTTTCTTTCCTTCCTCCATCGTTCCTCTTTTCATTAATTTCTTCCCTCTTTCTTTTTCTTTTTTCTTTCTTTCTTCAAACCTCAAGAGGGTTTTTCATAAAAACTGACATCAGATCAGTTCATGTTAGAAACAGTAGGAGAACGGCGGCTCGTTGCACAAAACTAGGATAAGGGATTAAGCCGGGCTATCCTGGTTATCCTGGCTCAATTTATCCGTGATGCGTTTGCACAAAAGCAGTTAGTTTCAATTACATTTTCAACTGATCCATAATCAGAGTACAACTCGGTTTTCGCCGGAGATGTTAATGACCTATTTGAATTGTAATTGTGATGTTTCAGGGAGCACTGAGTGTGTATTTGTGCACTAGTTACATATTCAGGAGGTCTGCAGTACTTTGCCTCTCTTTCTCTCCTTGTTTTATAACTACAGTGGTGTTTCCTTTCCTTTTGATTTGGTCCTCCTGATTGATTTGGATTTCTGCCTCCGACGGGACAAAGAAAGCCCCTCTCGTTGCCATGGTGAATCTGTGATGGGGTCTATTAGAGGACGCCAGATTGGTTTCAGCTAGCTTGATGAATCTGTGTCCGCTCATCCTGGCTTGGTCTTTGTGCAACCGATTAAGTCTGGACTCTCTTGTTTTGGATTGGTTGAACCCAGCTCAGTCACTGATCCTGGATGTCTGAATCCTACTTTTGTGCAGCGAGTCCCTGAACCTGAACCTGTTTCAGCTGCAGGTTGTTGTTTGTCTGTCTCTTCTTCCTCCTTCCTTTCAATAATAATAAAAAAACAATTTTAATGTTAATTCATGTCATCACTGTTGTTGTTGATCACAGATCACAGCAGAGGAGCTGACAGGAAACGACGACTACATCGAGCTCTCGTTCAGCGCCAGGAAACTGGACGACAAGGTGACAGCCGTGCTAACACTACCTAATGCTAATGCTAACTGACGCTAATGCTAATGCTAGCATCTCATTTCATCTAACTAGTGTGTTTCTCTTTTTATTTACTTTAGGCTATACTTTAGATCAAAAAGACTTCGCCACAGAACCTCAGTAGGATGGAAAAGTCAAACAAGTACTTTAAATGTTCACATAAGTAAAATATAAAGTACAAAAAAAACCAACAAATGATGGTAACGATGGGTCAGATGGGACAGGAAGTCATGTGACCTGACATAAGGAAAGATAACTACCAAAATAAAACAGGAAGTGAATGAGCGACAGTGCAAGACGAGACAAGACTTGAGAATGCAAAGTGAAGATGAAGTGACAAAACTAAACTTCCTTCCTTCTTCTCTCCTTCATCCTACCTTCCTTCTGTCTTTCCTTCTTTAGTTCCTTCAGTCTCTCTCCCTCCTTCCATCCTTCCTTCCTTCCTCAAGATTAGACATTTTAAATGCTACTGGAATTAATTTGCCCACAGCACTATCAGATAAGCATCTAGTGCACAAGGTTTTACCTCATGGAGTGTAAAGTTAACAGATAACAGTCTGATAGGAAAGAGTTCTGTTAGTAGACTAATAAATGTTCAGTTTCAATGCTATGGGTCAGGATCAGGTGGAGGATCTGGTTCCTGAACATTCTGGCAGAAGAGATAAAAGCAGTACCAAGGCTGTCACTATCAACGTCCACATGAATATTTAAGTCACCTACAATAATTACTTTATCAGTTCTCAGGACTAAACCTGCTAGAAACTCAGAGAATTCAGAAAGATATTCAGAATATGGACCTGGAGCATGGTACGCTATAACAAAAAAGGTTTCAATGCTTTCCAGGGAAGGTGAGAAAGACTACAAGGCTTTCAGAAGACTTATAATTTAATTGAATTAGTGTCTGGAGGAATTGGAGTATTAATGACTGGGAGGGGTGGATTCATTTAGGCTGATTTTGAGATATTATCATCTGAACACAACACACAGTCCTGCTATATTATATCATTTTATTCTGTATTATCCATCCAGTGTGTTGTATGTATTTCCTCTCTTTAATGGTCAGTCTGTGTTCTCAGGACTTCTTCAGTAAATCTGATCCCTTTCTGGAGATCTACCGGCTGAACGACGACGCCACGCTGCAGCTCGTCTACAGGACAGAGGTACTGAAAATACTGATACTAAGGCTACGTTTATACGATGACGGTCTGAACAGAAGACGCAACAGTGGTGTCATGTCTTCACTTTTTATTCCGCGCTTACACAAGCCTTTTGGGAGGAAATCTGTGTGCATACGGTGATGCAAAAATGTGTGTGGAATTCAATTGGGTATGCATGCAAGGCGGCTAGTTGGTGCTGTGATTTACTATCACACAACACCACCATGTCCGCATGTAATAACAGATCCTTCTCTGTTCAGTAATACTATCTGTGCAGATTCTGTAGATTTGCTGGAAAGACTCCTGTGTGTTTATTAGAGCTGCCACAGCAGCTTGAAGGGCAGACGCATGGAAATAATCCGACATGTTTGTTGACGTAAATGCGTACGTGACGTGAGCAGATCTGAGCAGAGTTTTGCATCTTGGGCAGTGTACACGGAAATGCTACAGTGGAGCACATTCAAGTTTTCCACTCTGGAGGGTGGTTTCATTTCTTTGCGTCTTCAAGCCCCAAAAACGCTGTCACCGTCTAAACGAAAGGCACTTCCGATAAAGTATTTTGTTGTTTTTACCTGCAAGCGTCCTCGTGTAAACAGGGCCTAATACTGATACGGATACTGACAGAAATACAACAACCTAATAAAAAATAAACCTGATAATGTAGATTCATTACTTTTGCTTCTTCTTAATGTTTTCTTCCTCTTCTCTCCTTTCCTCTCCTTGAGTGGGGGAAGGAGGGGTTGGAAGTGTTGGGGGTTTTTCTGGGAACCGAGGGTTTCCAGAGGAGGAACTGGGAGGAAGCGAAGGAGAAAGTGTGTGCTTGGTTGTCTAAATGGAAATGGTTGCTACCCCAGCTGTTATATAGGGGAAGATTTCTGGTTGCTCTGTGGCACAAGCTGGACGCTTTCACTCCACCACCTCGACTGATGGAAGATATCCAGAAAGACATTGTGGACTTCTTCTGGTCTGGTCAGCACTGGGTCCGAGCAGCGGTGCTCTACCTGCCAGTTGGTGAAGGGAACAGGGACTGGTGAACATTAAATCCAAAAAGGCCTCCTGTAGACTTCAAACAGCACAAAAACTGCTCTACAGCTGTGAGCGACTGCTGCTGAGGAAAGCAGGGCGGTTGGCTGTTCCTCACACAACCTGACGGCATTGACCTCTCTGGGCTGACACCATTTTATACCTCGGTTCTGCATGCATGGAGGATTTTCAACAGCTCACACAACAACAGTGAAACATGAGGAATGTGGCTATTTGAGATACCACTGTTCTCTAATAACTTTATAAAGACTCAGACGATTCAATCTGCTAGCCTGCGGATCAAGCTGAGAGAGGCTGGCTGGCTGCACCAAGCTGGGCCATCTGATGAAGATGATGGTGGAGGTCCTGAGGGAGAAGTGCGGCATCACCTCCATCATGCTGGTTAAAAGAATGGTGGAAGAAATCTGACCTGCCCTGCCACCGTCGCTGAGAGACTTTGCTGAGGATCGTGCTCTGTGCGACCAGTGGAGCAAAGAAGGAAGCTATGGCTTCCCCTCGTTCGCCCCAGCTGTAGGGGAGTGGAGGGAAGGAGGAGGTCAGCTCCTGACCCTCACAACGCCCAAACTGGGCAGCTTTCAAGCTGCAGGAAAGAAGGACCTTTATGTGTGTTAAGAATCTGGAACTGGGATCGTGGCTGGTGAGAAGGAGTCGAAGTGGGCTGAGTTTTTTTGGCCCAGACTCTTCCCCGAAGGGCAGTTTGCTTTCTACTCCTCCTCTCCTCTTCCTCTCCTCCTCCTCCTTCTCCTCGTTTCCTCCTCCTCTCCTCCTCCTCTCCTCTTAAAGTGTCAGACACATGATATCGTCCTTTATGTTTTTCTCTCTGACAGACGGTGATGAATAATCTGAATCCAGTGTGGAAAACCTTCAGAGTTTCTTTAAACTCTCTCTGCAGTGGAGATCACGAACGCAAACTGCAGGTACACACACACACACACACACACCTGGTATACAGTCTCTCCAATAGGACTGAACTGGTAGTTTCTTTAGTCATTGGGAGAACTGGTCTTCCCAGTCAGCCTCCCAGTTACACAACAACAGGAAACACTGCAGCATCCATTCATGTCCTCACGTGAATATAAACACTTGTTTATTATTTCTGACTGCAGCTCTGTAATAAAGCATCACAACCTCGCTCACTTCCTGTCACTGAACACCAGAGAAACCACAACATGTTCTTATAAATAGAAGCCGACGGTTCAAACAGGTGAGCAGGCAGCCCCCGACAGGAAGTAGACTAATGATGACACATGTTTATTATTCATGAGCTAAACAGTTTCAAAGCTTCAGTTTCCTCTGACCAAAATCTATAAAACAATGAAAAGACAAAGGGATGAAAATAAGAAATAAATAAATCATAAATAATGGAAAACAAATATTGTCATTTAAATATAAATGAAAGACTACATGTGAAAATATATGAAAATGTTGCTTTAATTTATTCATCTTTAATTTTTTTTTAATGTACTTATTTGTTATTTAATCAATTATTCATTTTTCTTAATACCATGTTTCCACACTACTTTTGCATTTACCTAGTTATGCTTTTTTTTATTCCTCTTTATATACACTTTTGCATTTATTCACATATTTCATTTTTTTATTTATTCTCTTTGATATTTATTTTTGTTTCTATGATCTTTTAGATGTCCCTCTTTATAGTTCCACATTTCTTTTCTTATTTTTTTAACAGATTTTTATTCTTATTTCTGGTGCTCCTATGACTCCATATTGCAGTGATGCTGAGGTTTTATCAGCTAAATTATAAATACATTGCATATGCATAAATTAAGAGAATTTTTGTTATGTATGATGATCATGACGCAACAGACACAAGAATAGAAATGAATATTGTCGATTCCGCCTCTGTAAACACACAAACAAATCAACAGTTGTTCCTCCACACTGACTGACTGTGAGGGTGAATTTATCTTGATGACAAACATCAGCGTTTTGAGAGAAAACAGTGCAGCTGCTGATCAACCAACAAACAAATACATGATTATTAGGAGGCGTATTGTCCTGCTGTGTGTGAACACTACATTAACGCTGAGGTCTGTTATCGCTCTGCTGTCGTCTCAAATTAAAAGCTGCTCTAATAATTTGTGTTGTTGACGTTCCTGCTGAGCTGTTAGAGGAACTAATGGCATCATGGAGGAGCTTTAGGCTGAACATCACACCTGATTAATTCTCACGTCTGCTTCAGTGTGCAGAGATGCTACAGTCTGATGCTAACGCTGCTCAGTTTGTGTCCTGAATAAAAGAACCAACAGCTTTTATTGTTACTCTGATAAAGACAATGAAAGTCCACTTCATTGAAGCCCCTTTTCATTTGAAAAATCACATTATGCTAGCACTAAAATGATGTTATGCTAGCACTAAACTGGTGTTATGCTGGTATTAAACTGATGTTATGCTAGCAATAAACTGACGTTATGCTAGTATTTAACATTATGCTAGCACTAAACTGGTGTTACGCTAGTATTAAACTGATGTTATGCTAGCTCTAAACTGATGTTATGCTAGTATTTAACATTATGCTAGCAGTCAACTGGTGTTATGCTATTATTAAACTGATCTTATGCTAGCAATAAACTGATGTTATGCCAGCAATAAATTGATGTTATGCTAGTATTTAACATTATGCTAGCACTAAACTGGTGTTACTCTAGTATTAAACTGATGTTATCCTAGTAATAAACTGATGTTATGCCAGCAATAAATTGATGTTATGCTAGTATTTAACATTATGCTAGCACTAAACTGGTGTTTATCCTAGCACTAAACTGGTGTCACTCTAGTATTAAACTTATGTTATCCTAGTATTAAACTGATGTTATGCCAGCAATAAACTGATGTTATGCTAGTATTTAACATTATGCTAGCACTAAACTGGTGTTATGCTAGTTTTAAACTGATCTTATGCTCGCATTAAATTGATGTTAGCACTAAACTGATATTATACTTAAGGTGTTAATTGCGATTAATTAATTACAGTCATATTTAGCGCGTTAATCTAATTTTAATCTCTAATTTAGTATGCGAGTTGCCTTTTTATAAAAATGCGTTTTTATGCGTTGGGCTTCTTCTCTGAAATGGACATTGATTGTCTGTCATTGTGTTTGGGATTCAGGGTAGCATCAGATAATGGGCTGTTTTTGACTGGCAAAGTATGAAGTGACCGTGAAAAGGTGACTGGCTCTTTAGCTGCAGCCATCTCTGTTTACATTCGCGCCGGTGGCTCGTGATAACGTCGCGCGTGAGATCAACTTACCTTGAAATGTGGACGAATCCTCACAGTTTCACCTTTCAAACGGTGTATTCCATGTCTTCATAGGCTTACCACGCGTTTTATAATCCAGCGGTATAGACAGGCTGCAACCATTACTGTTTACATTCGCGGCTAGGGTTTGAACCCGGAAGTGATTTGTGACGTAGCGACTAGCCATGTACGAGGACGTACTTTTCTTGAAGCGTTAACAGCACTTTATGGACCTGATGTTTTATTATTTTATTTTCTAATTATTTGGTGATTGACAAAAGGTCGAAACTAGAATTTGCAGGCAGCATCTGGGACAAGTCTCACATACAACAGAATGTAAATGGACTGCAAAAAACAATAAATGACTGCCACAATAATGTAATGAATTTAAATGAAAATACCTCAAGTTGAGGGCTTTTCTCAGCAATTTTTAGGTGAGATTAAAAAAGAGATTAATTAAAATAAATAACAATTATATCAATTACATCATAATTAATTAATCTCTCAATGTTTAATCTATTGACAGCACTTATACTAGCATTAAACTGATGTTATACTAGCACTTAACTTGTTATGCTATTATTAAACTAAACTGATGTTACCTTAGCTCAAAGCTGACATTATGTGAGCACTAAAATTATGTTTATGCTAACAACAATGCTGAAACAGGCAGGAAAAACTATCCCACATTTAAAATTGAATGTTTTTTTTTATTTGCTATTTTTTGTTGCTTTGGGTGAATTTATGTTTCTGCCAGCTATGTATGTGTAAATCCAGGGACTTTTATTTTGAAGGAAAGCAGGAAGCAGTTGTTTATACACATATCTATGGTATAGATGCTCAGCAGTGTCTTCTTTGTGATGCCTGTAATAAAGTGTTTGGCAGAGATGATGGAGTCATGTTTATTATTTTCTATCTGATTCAGTTATAAATGTTCACTACACTGTGCTGCTTTCACAGTCATACAGATATGATCAGAAATAAACAGCTGCGGGCATTTTTCCAGACTCAAGACTTGAATTCTGTAAATGCTTGTCAGCAAATCTAATATTACAATATAACAGTTGTTTTCTTTAATGGAGGTGTGGGAAAAAAATCATTCAAGTCCTTTGTATTCAAAGTAAAGGCTCAATGCACAGCCTGCATTAATATTTCATTGTATTGATATCAAAATCTAAACTCCCCCAGCATCATTTCACATAAACAACTTGTCTGACCCACATGTGGCTTGTTGGTCACCCTATGTGATGCTAGCACAAATATAAACTTCACACTTTATTTTTCTGTCTATAGCACCAGACGATCCTCTGTCTTAATTCAGCTGACAGGGTTTGACGTGATCACAAATCACAAATATCAGACTGGAGCTTCTCTCTGAGGTTTTACTGCTCTATTTCATAATCTGTAAAAACTGAATGGGAATTGCGTTAAAGTGAATTAGTGCTGAAGGAGTGATTCCCAGTGTGCTGCAACAGGAAGCCTCTGATCGAGATAATTTGGTTTAAAACTCCAGACTGTGGTCAGACTGAGGTCTAGCTCCTGGTTTCAGGACCTGAACCAGTAGGTCTCGGGTTTATTCCTGGTGTTTCAGCAGGTTTTCAGCCTCCTAGCCGCTATTTTAGCTCAGATTGTTTCCCTGAGAGCTGAAAAGATGAAGCTGAGCGTCTGACAGCTCATTAAAACTGAACGGCTGGAGGGCAGGAAGAAGGTTTCCACCGGTCAGTTAATATCTGAGACAGAAGCTTAATCCTCAAATCATTTTATTTATTAGTTCAACTGTATACTATACAGCATACTATGTATATTTTCTGGTGTATTCGTGTATTCAGTGCATTTTTTTTATATTTACATTTCTTGTGTATTTGGCTACTTAATTTCCCTTTGATGATTAATAATGCCATCTATCTATCTATGTATCTGTTATTGTATGAGATTTGGTCTAAATATAATAATAACAAGAATAATAATTTGAATAGTTCAAAGTTAAAAAAATATATCCTGCTGTGGGAAATAAAATGTTCATCTGCTGCAGTCACAGATCTATGGGCGACATAAAATGAGATGTACTTCCATACTGGGAGTTATGACACTCTCCCAGTAAATGGCCCACTTGCTCTCTGGAACTGCTGCATGAATATATGGAAATAAATTAAAATAAATCCAGCACACTGAAATACTGGAGAGTTTAAATTCATCAGATGGTGCTCGACTTCTTGTACTCACATCCTCTATTTTTCATGGACTCTGTCAAACTGTCCGTGTGATTTATTCACTTCCTGCTGCTTGTCATGGTCCCAGTGCTGCCAACTGGTCTCACTGGTTCCACTGGGAGGAGCCGTCATGTGGCCACTATAAACCTCTATTTTTAGTTCATATCAATAAAGCTGCTGATACTCATTCTTCATTCTCCACAGTGCTGCATAATTATCCCAAAATGTTGTGAAAAATTTCAGGAAAATATAGATAAAATATCCTTTATTCATCCCACAAACAGGGAAATATGTGTTGTTACAGCAGCAAAGTGGATAGAGCAACATTACAACATTACAAAAAGGGCCTATAAAAATTAAAATAAGAACATCAGTCGAAAAATAGCCAAGTGGAAAAATTTAAGGTTGTTTTTAAATATGTGAAATATATCTGAGAAACTGATGCAAACTATCTAAAAAATGTCTGAAAAGCAAAGGCTGGTTGTTCTGTTATGTTCAAACACAAAAAATTGGAAAACAGGGTCACTGACTGGGAACTAAAACTGGACCCAAGCTAAATGTGTGGCCTTGTAAGATTTAAAACGAACTTCACTTTGACCACATTCACCCAAACACACCATCCCAAAATAAATCACACAGAGCCAGCCGAAGGTGTGGACACTCTGCTGTCAAAAAACAACAACAAAAAAAAAAAAAATGCTGGGCAAACCAGCCTTCTTATAAAGCCGAGGAGGCCAACACAGGTGCAACTAATGGTCCCTGATGAAGGGGAATGAGACCATTAATCAAGCAGAATTAAGTGTAAAATGTCTGGAAAATGTCTGAAAAAAAATGAAAAATGTCCAGAAAAAAATTCCAGATAAATATGTGAAATATGTGTGAATATTGTCCCAAAAATATCAGAAAAAAAAAATTAAAAATGCTTGAAAAATGTCCAAACACCATGATGCTTTGAAGCACCTCAAACTGAAACTAAATCTATTATTTATACAAATTTAAAAAACACAAAACGGAGAAAACTAATGACCAGAGACTTGACTTGTATGCTTTAATATCTGCTATTATTTATGTGACTGAATGATAATTAGTGAAGCAAGTTCAGACACAATAACAAACTCTTATTGTATATAAAATATTTTTCATATCACATATCCTTTTGTATTATATTTTCTTACATTAAATATTTTACATTTAACATTTTACTAGAAATACTTTTAATTAAATATTTTGTACTAAATGCTTTTTTGTATTAAATGCATTTTTCCAATAAATATTAATTTGTATTAAATGCCTTTTGTATTAAATGTTTTATTGTAATAAATATTCTTTTTACGTTGTTTTTTTCATCTTGAATTTTTTTATATGAAATATTTTTGTATTAAATGCTTTTTTTCCATCCTCTCAGTGTACTGTCTGGGACTGGGACTCAAACGGGAAACACGACTACATCGGCGAGTTCGAGGCCACGTTCAAAGAGATGCGAGGTGCCATCGATGGACGGCAGGTCGGTTCATTCCAACTTCCTGTCACCAGAATATTGTGAATATTATCTGTTATTGTTATATTGATTTTCATCCTTATTTTGAGCCCAACCAAAATGTGGACACTCCTTCCTGTGAGACTGGGTTGCAAAATGAGGTGTGGTTAACGTTGTGAAGCGGCTGGTTAAGTTTAGGCAACAAAACTTCTTGGTTGGATGGTCCCTTGGATAGAAAAAAAAGTTTGTGTTAAAGAATACAAGGCATGACATCACGTTTTTTTTAATGTGTTTTCTGTCCTTGTGTTACGTTTATTTCTGTACATATTTCACTGACTTTACGTTCAGATTTTAAGCCCATCTGTGACTGTTCCCTCAACCTAAGTGTTTTTCTCATCTGAACCAGTTTCTGTTGTGTCTCACTATTTATACATTTTAATGTGACGGGTTGGTTTGGTTTAGACCGTCCACCAGATTCCAGATTTCCCTCAGCAACAACTAAGAGCTAAATTGTCTCCAGCTGAAACCAGTTTGACATCAGGAGCAGTGACCATTTGACCGGCATTAGCTTCCCTGAAGCTGTGTTGCTAACAAACCACAGTTGCCAGCAGAGGTTGAACAGCAGGAGGTTTGAGAAGAAATGACCTGATCTCCATCCTGAAAGACCCAATTAGCAGCGTGACCGCCGTTCCTGAACGCACCTTTGGGGCTGTACAGTTTATGGAGACAGGCGGCGTAATTACCCGACAAGGCGGTGACAACAGCGCTAATGAAGACGCAGCTGTCAAGAAGAAGATCTGCTGGACGGACGGCGGACGCTAATTAAAGAGCTCTCCGTTAAGCGAACGCTCAGGTTGTGTGTTTTCTCTGGAAGCTGAAAACACACTAACAATCCCTCTCAGCTGTCTCGTTATCAGTGACGAGCGCTCAAACGTTTCCTCTGTAATGATCCTCTGTGACGATCAGATGAAACAATGCCACAGTTTTCATTAACCCATCCTCCTTCAGAGCCTCGAATCCTGAACTTTGCGTACAATAAAATCTGAAAAATAACCAAACAGGAAGCTCTGACGGTGATGGATGCTTCCTTTATTTTATTGTCACCTGGATTCAGGACAAAGATATTGATCGTCTCACCCCTCTGCTCTGCTCACCATGTTATGAAAATGACAAAATGACTGCGAATGAATGTTTATCCATATTTTCCTTCTGTCTGTCTGTACCAGCTGACTTCCTGTAACAGTCTGTCACTGCAACACTTCAGGATCAGGCAACTAAACCACTGACGGTTGGGCTGAACAACTGTACAGTGAAACTGTAACATGACGAACAGCTGACTGTAAATGTAACCTGGTGAACAGCTGACTGTAACATGACGAACAGCTGACTGTAGTAACTGTGACTAATGTGATGAACAGAACAGCTGATTGTAACTATAAGGTGACAAACAGCTGACTGTAACTGTGACTAATGTGATGAACAGAACAGCTGATTATAACTATGTGACGAACAGCTGACTGTAACTATAATGTGGTGAACAGCTGAATGTAACATGACGAACAGCTGACTGTAGTAACTGTGACTAATGTGATGAACAGAACAGCTGATTGTAACTATAAGGTGACGAACAGCTGACTGTAGTAACTGTGACTAATGTGATGAACAGAACAGCTGATTGTAACTATAAGGTGACAAACAGCTGACTGTAACTGTAATGTGCCGAACAGCTGACTGTAACCTGAAGAACAGCTCACTGTAACTAACCTGATGAACAGCTGATTTGAACTGTGACTAACGTGACGAACAGTTGACTGTAACTGTAACGTGGTGAACAGCTGACTGTAGTAACTGTGACTAATGACGAACAGAACAGCTGACTAACTGTAATGTGCCGAACAGCTGAATGTAACATGATGAACAGCTGACTGTAACTAACCTGATGAACAGCTGATTGGAACTGTGTCTAACATGACGAACAGCAGACTGTAACTGTAACATGACGAACAGCTGACTGTAACTATAACATGATGAACAGCTGACTGTAACGTGACGAACAGCTCCTGAGCTCTCTGAGTATTTCTGCATCACTTTGTACCTTTTCCTACATTTCCTACCCTCCTGCTAATGGACGGTATTCCCCCTCTGATGACGCCTCAGTCACCCCCCCCCAACATTTCTCTTTTATTTATCGGCCTCCTTTCTTGGCCGACAGCCGGTGACACAGAAACAACAATCCCTCAGAGCCGAAGCCTCCTGAGAGCTCTCCGTTCATCCGTCTACTTGGACACAAATAGAGTCTGAACGGCAGCGAGTCACCTGGACCAGAGTCAGAGCGAATCCTCTGTGGCCTCGTTTGGGCTGAAGGATGGGAGGGTTTGTGGTTAACATGGTGGTTTGAAACCACAACTATGATACAGTGAATTCAGTGTCAGTTTAAATAAAAACAGCTGTTATTCTAACGTGTGTGCAACATTAGCATGATATCAATATTAAATTGTGTAAATATCACAGCTATCATCAGAACAGTTTTAGCTCACTTTCAGTTTGCAGAGACCAAACTGGCTCATCATTAGCTGTGTGAGGCTTTTATTTTGAAATATGATAATCAAACAGCTGGAGGCGGAGGCAGATCCTTTGAGGTTGTGTTTCACAGAATAATGTGATGTGATATAATCCACCCGACACACCTGGAAGCAGCAGCTGGTCGTCTGTAAACATTCATTCATCAGCTGTTGTCAGTTGGTGTTTCCTGTTCTAGAAGACCAGCGACGGTCTGAGTCGGCAATATTTAGCCGCCATTATTGACAGTAAAGTGGTATAATAACAAGTAAACGACCAGGACGCTGTTGAGGTTTACTGTTGGAAACAGTAATGACCCAAAAACATGCTGCTACTGACGACTTGTTTGTGTGTTCTCAGGTGCAGTGGCCGTGCATAAATCCCAAATACAGATTCAAGAAGAAGAACTACAAGAACTCTGGGATCGTCATCCTGAACCAGTGCAAGGTGACCAGCTGGTTTATTAAAACACTTTTATTCCTGTCAGACACGGTGTGTTTGTGTGCTGTTGGGAAATCTGGAAGTTTGGTTCTTGATGAAATCACATCAGGAACTAGAAAACCATGTTTTAACTCTCATACTCCTAATGAAAGTGAACATTATTTCGCTTCAGAATCTAATGGATTCTTAATCGGACCATGCTGCCAAGTTTTATGAAACTATGTCTGGTTTTCCTCTTCATTTGGCCATCTTTTTGGATGTGTTAGTGCGGACAAAAATGTCCACTTCCAAAAACTGCTATAAAAACTTAATGGGTTAATATTTTTTTCTGCTTTTTTGGGTTAAGTCTTTGGACAACTTCAGTCCTGATCAGAGCTTTCAAATGTATTTGAACAAAAAAATCTTCTCATCACTCCACATCACCTCATCCTGTGATGTGGTCCATCAAAAGACGTTCTAGTTGTTGTGGACGATGACCAAGAAATTCTTCAGAAGTCGTAAATCAAACTTCATAAAGACGGTTGAGTCTTCAACATTTCTGTTTGCACTAGTAGTTACTAGTAACAGTCCTAACATATATATAATATACTGTACATCATAGTTTGTAGTTTGTGTCTGAGAGTGTGTTAAAACTGCGACGTCTCACTCTGTCAGGAGAGCTGGAGCTGGTCAATCCTGGTTTTACTGTCAGATTTATGGAGGAGGGATTCATAAATACAGGAGAACCGACAGTCTTCATGTTTAAATCTTTCATGAATCCTCGTTACCGTTATCGGTTACTGTTGTTTTCCATCCTTTGCTCAGCTCACTGTCAGTGAAACAGAAAGCAGTGGGACGATAATTATGAGTCATCAAGGTATTCTGAGACTAATTAGGCCTCAAACACTCGTCACTTCTTAGGATGTTGATGGTTTCTTTAATTGTCTCGGCAACAAAGCAGGAACACAAATGAAGGCAGACAGAATCAGTTCAGGGGTTTTAGGACGACGCCACAAAAACTTCAGTCACCGCCAGAAACCAGGGAGTTGGTCTGGACAGGTCCACTTTTCAGGATGGAGGGAGGAAATACAAATTAGGAAGCAACGATGAGATAAACTGGAGATGATGGAGAAAATATAAGAGCTGTAGGTCTGATGAGGGAATGAGGTCCAGCTGGATGGGACAGGAACGTCAGGTGAGACAGGATGTTCAGGTAAGACAAAGTCTAGATTAGACAGGAAGTGTAGACCAGACAAGAAGTTCAGGTGGAACAGGAAGATTGGGTGAGACAGGAAGTCTAGGTGAGACAGGGGGTCTACATGAGACAGGAAGTCCAGATGGGACAGGAAGTCTAGGTGAGACAGGAGGTCTACATGAGACAGGAAGTCCAGATGGGACAGGAAGTCTAGGTGAGACAGGAGGTCTACATGAGACAGGAAGTCCAGATGGGACAGGAAGTCTAGGTGAGGCAGGAAGCTCAGGTGAAACAGGAAGTCCCGGTCTCCTTTTTTGTCCTTTCTTTTTCGTGTTTTTTGGCTTCAACAGAGTTCAAACTTGTTTTTTTCCAGTAACTTGATGCTTCTTGGTTTTCCTGACGCTGACAGATTGAAGCGTTTATCCGACCTGACTAACCCAACATTTCCTGCCAGACGTTGAGCGGTGGAGTCGGCGGCTGGTCCGGGGGAATCCCATCAACAGATAACATTTAGCCTGACAACACTCGACACGCCGCCGCTTCAGAACGAGTTATCGGTGGTTTGAAGCGGAGCGAGGTGAAGCTCAACACTGAAACAAATTACCTGAAGGCTCGTTTACGCTCGACGGATGAGGAGGCAGGAAATGAAGTCAGATGTTTTAAGGTCGGCGGCGAGGTGACAGAATGAGAGCAGCTCTACCAGCTAACGGGCGGCAGGTGACGGCGTCTCATCCTGGCCTCCTTACAGCAGATCTCTTTTACAGTTTCATAAAGATCCCCTCTGATCTCATTCTGTCAGACTCAGGGGCCCCAGGGGGCCCCAGCAGGTCAGAGCAGACATACAGAGATCCTGGATGATTAATTCATTGATTAGTGGACCAACTGTTGCAGCTCTTTTAATAACAACAAAACACATTCTCAGAGAAATCTATAAGACCAGGAAGCAGAGCTTTTTCTGTTCACTTAGTAACACTGTACGCTGTATGTACCCCATAAAATATATCATATATAATCCAGATAATGAAGGGTTCATGTCCCACCGCAAAACAGGACTCAATGTTGATTAAAAACAATAACAATAATAATAATAAGAAGAATGCTAACAGCTAACAGGAAGTAACCTGGGAACATTTAGATTGTTTAAATGGATTAAATATTGTAGATTAGAGACGTCACAAAATAAGTTTAGATCCTTTCACAGTATTTCTACACTGAAACCTGAGTAATGATGAATAAAAAGAACATCAATTTATGACTTTTTATAGACAATAATATTTATACAGCACTCAATATTGATTGATAATAAAAAAAGACATGCAGGGACCTCTGAGTGATCAGTTTCCTGATTGGCTGCTAATAACGAACATTTAATGACCTCATGAATCCATTTTTTAACACTAAAGCTTGGATGTTTTGTTCTTCCTCATCATGTTTTCTGGTAATTTGAGTGACACTGCAGCTAAAAAAGGCATCTCTGCAGTTTTATGGAAGTATTTAATCATGATAATAAGTTGAAAATATTAATTCCTCTTTAACACAACATCTGTTTAATGTTAATGTGGTTCATCAGAGGAGGATCAACCAGGAGTTCATGAGCAGCGTCTTAAAGAGGTTCACCTGAATGAATCTGATTGGATGTCAGGAGTCAGCTGACCAATGAATAAATGAATGAATGAATGGATGAACCAGCTGATGAAAGTCTGACCTCAGAGCTCACTTTGATGTTTTTCTGTCTGCAGATCATCAAGATGCATTCATTTCTGGATTACATCATGGGAGGCTGTCAGATCCAGTTCACAGTGAGCGCACACATACACACACACACACACACACACAGGTCACGCTCAGGTCAACTTCCTGTCTGGTATTCTCGTCGGGAGGAAGAAGAAAAAAATTTTAATCTTTGTCTCTGAGTAATTTCTGTGTCGTCACCATGGAAACGGTAGCCTTGGCAACACGTTCACTAACAGCAGCAGCAGCATCCTCAGTGTCCCAGTTAACCCTCCTCACCAGTACCAGTATCTCTACCAGACTGGGATCTGACCATTTAACTTGACTTTTTACAACACAATAAATCATTTAATATTATTATTTATTTTGTAAACTTTTTTTTTTTAAAGTGTTCTTAATAATAATGAAACTAAATAATAAATAAAATCATAATAATCACATAAAATGGAGAATTTTGTTTGATGGATGAAATATTTTCAAAATAATGGTCTTTTTATTTTACTTTCACCCTCTTATTGCAGGAAAATTCTAATTTTATGTTGCTTTATTGTCTCACATTAACTGCAAACAGTAAAAAGTCATGACATCAAGATAGAAGAGACAAAAAGATTTTAAATAGGTGTTTTTATTATAGATTTTATTGTCAGTTGGACTATTTAACAGGTTTGTTGTTGTTGTTGTTTACGTCAGCTTCATTTTAAACTTCCTGAACTGAAATAATGTTAAAGGAAACCTTCCCCTACATGCTGTTCTACACCTCATTAATCCTTTAATCTTCCTCCCGTCAGACAGACAAACACGCCGCTCAGCAACTTCCTGCTGTGAACTCCTGTAAACACTCAGCTCAGCAACACTGCATCACTTCCTGCGGTGAAACGTTTGAATGTTTAATATGCAGGAAACGCAACCTGCCGTCAGTCAGGAAAGAAAAGGAAAGAAAAGAAAGAGAAAGAAAAGAAAGAAAGAAACTAAATGAGCTTCAATCAGCAGGATCAGACACTCAGCAGGTAAACAGGAAGTTAAGCGGCAGGGAGAAATGAGCTAAATAATATTCAGTATGTCATTTATTTATTTCACAATATAGTAAACATGTCAGGCTTCCTATGACTCCTATACTTGTTATATTTATTTTTTAAATTTTATTTTGGAAGATGGTTTCATAAACATGGTGAGAAAAAAAATAAACAAATGAATAATTTGAATTTACCCAGAACGACTCAAACTGTTAAGAGATGAGATGTTTACATTTATTATTATCATTATTATTATTATTATTAATCTCATATTTGTGTATTAATTCAGAGGTGGAGTTTGTTAGCATAGCTTAGCATAAAGACTGGGAGCAGAGGGAAAGTGTTAGCCTGGTTAGTTTTAGGATCAGTCACATGCTGGAGCTAGGAAATCTATCCTGACTGTAGCGTCCTTCAGTATTTTGTATTTCTGTTTTATTTTCATGGATTTTATGTCGTAGAACGAACCGTTAAACACCGATTTTATTTCAGACATGGAACTGAAAACACTTGAAAAGAGCTAACATGCTAACAGAAATGCTAACGGGGAGTGCTAACAAGGAGTGCTAACAGGAAGTGCTAATGCAGCGACACCCTGGTGAATGTGTACGCCTCCAGGCTAGCTGTCAGACTGACGCTGCTCTCTAATTGGCTGTTGTGTCTCCAGGTCGCCATTGACTTCACGGCGTCGAACGGCGACCCGAGGAACAGCTGCTCTCTGCACTACATCCACCCCTACCAGCCCAACGAGTACCTGAAGGCACTGGTGGCCGTTGGCGAGATCTGCCAGGACTATGACAGGTCGGCCAATCAGATGAGTCTGTTCATTAAAGGGCCAGTACACTCTAAACAAGAAAAACAGATTCTGTTTGATTCACATCAAATAGTTCCTGACTCTGAAGGTGTGTTTTATATTTGTTTGTCAGATATTTTAATGAACGAAATGCTTCTTTCTGCTCTCCAGTTAAAATATAAAGACAGCAGAAAATCACATTCGATTCAGTGTGTTTTTGTGATACTTAAGAGAGTTTCTTCACTTTTCGTACAATCAGAACAGGAAGTGATTGCTCGACGCTCCGGCAGCCAATCAGGAGTCATTTCTGTGCTTTGTGTTGAAGTGGCGGCGCTCTGAATGAGCTTGTTAGACTCAGCTGGCAGCCAATCACAGCTCCTCGTTACTATTCTCACCTTTTTTCGTCTTCTTTTTCTCGCAGTGATAAAATGTTCCCGGCGTTTGGCTTCGGGGCTCAGATCCCTCCAGACTACAAGGTGATTTACCTGCTCAGCTCTCCCAGCATGCTCTCTGTCTCCTGGTGGGGCAGACATCAGTAATTACCTGCCCGCCTCCTCCTCCTCATCCTCCTCTCTTCCTACACTTCCTTTCCTCCTCCTCTCTTCCTCCTCTTTTTCTCCTCCTCCTCTCTTCTCTCTTCCTCCTCCTCTTCTTCTCATCTTTCTTTAACATCAGCATTAGTTTTTATCTTAAAATGCTATTTTTTTTCATGGAGTTTGGCAGACAATTTAAAAGTGTTTATCTTCCTCAGTTCAGCTTCACTTTCATTTATAATTATAAAAGCTTCCATCAGGAGGTGAATGCAGCATTGGTAACCATGGTGATTGGCACTTCCTGTTCTCACCTGTCCAGTGAGTCTGATTGGTTGTTTTAATGAGACAAAGGAGGAAGGAGTCAGTCAGCTGTTAGATGTCAGGGAGAAGAAAATGAAAAAAGATGAAGGTGAGGGCAGAGAGAGGCTTCTTTCTTTTTCTGATGAAGAGATCAAACTGACTTCCTGTTTCTTCCCCCCTCCTCTCCTCCTCCTCTTCCTCCTCCTCTCCAGGTCTCCCACGACTTTGCGGTGAATTTTAATGAGGAGAACCCAGAGTGTGCAGGTAAGAGCTGTGATTTCCTACTTTTCTTTGGTCCAAGTCTGAAGGAAACACTTTGATCTGAGAATTAAGTGATGGAGGAGGCTTCAGATCGAAGGAGCTTCATCAGTCTGGAGCTGCTAATGAAGGAGGAGGAGGTGAAGGAGTCTCCAGGTGGCAGTCTGAGTCCGTAAAGCTCCAGGCAGTGCAGAAATATTAACAGTCTCAGCATGTTTTATTTTTATTTTAAATACAAATTAATATATTTCTGATGCACACAAAGTAGTTACACTTGTGTGTAAATATTAAAAAGATTTTGAAGTATCACAAATATATTTTTGATGCACACGAAAATAGTTGTAGTTGTATTTAAATACAAATTTCTGACATACACACATTATTGTTTTAAATAAATACAAAATAAATTCCACATGTATGTATTTAAAAATATTTGCAATTTCCATCAAATAATTTGGATGTTTACGTCATATCATGATTATATAATAATAATTAGTGACAGGCTACTCAAACCACAGGATGATTTTAATATATTGATGAGTAAATATCGACTGATCTGCTGGTCAAACAGGTCAAAGGTGACTTCCAGTTGATATTATATTAATTATTGATATCTGTCCAGCTTACAGACATGAGGAGACGATAGTTTCTGAACTTGAAGCTCCATCTTGTTTCTACTGAACATGTTAACATGCTTTAATGTTCAGAAACGTCTTTTTCTCAGTGGACTGAGAAGTTTTTATACTTTACTGCAGCATGTAAGTATTTTTACAACACTTAAACCTGCTTTTTTTACCATAAGGTCATCTTTCAATACAGACAGGAGGTCTGAGACGCAAAAAAAAATCAATAACAGAAATATTTTTCCTGTCCTTGAAAGGAAAGATGGAAGCAGTGAGGATATGTTTCCCATAATGAAGTCTCTGTTTATTGGGCCAGAGAGACAGAGAGAGAGAGACTCTGTTTAGCTGAAGGTCTCTCGCCCTCTCTGCCTGTAAAGGTCATTGATCGGCTTCAACACCGACGCTCTTAATTGAGACTCGGTGAAGGAGATGAGCCGTCTGTGACCTTCAGGTGCCTTCAAACACATGCAGAAGTGAACTTGACCGTCCTCCATGGTAAACCTCAGGTGGATTGAAATGTTCAGCATCAGGACCAGAAGCTTCTGGAAGGAACTTATTTCTCCTGGGCGTTTCCTCCGTCAGGTATCCAGGGGGTGGTGGAGGCCTACCAGGCCTGCCTGCCCAAGCTGCAGCTCTACGGTCCCACCAACATCGCCCCCATCATCCAGAAGGTGGCCAACTCCGCCTCGCAGGAGGTCCACACCAAAGAGGCCATGGTGAGTGTTTGCTGGTGGTCTAGGACCACCTGGTGCTCCGGTTCAACCTGCTACCTGGACAAACAGCACCTGGACTCAGATTACAGTTACAAACCCAAAACATCCTGTCGTTACGTTACTATTATCTTTATACTTTGAAATGATCTGGTGTCTGTCCTCCTTTTATTACAAAAAGGAGCTTTACTTTGAAATGATCTGGTGTCTGCCCTCCTTTTATTACAAAAAGGAGCTTTACTTTGAAATGATCTGGTGTCTGTCCTCCTTTTATTACAAAAAGGAGCTTTACTTTGAAATTATCTGGTGTCTGCCCTCCTTTTATTATAATAAGGAGCTTTACTTTGAAATGATCTGGTGTCTGCCCTCCTTTTATTACAAAAAGGAGCTTTACTTTGAAATGATCTGGTGTCTGTCCTCCTTTTATTACAAAAAGGAGCTTTACTTTGAAATGATCTGGTGTCTGCCCTCCTTTTATTACAAAAAGGAGCTTTACTTTGAAATGATCTGGTGTCTGTCCTCCTTTTATTACAAAAAGGAGCTTTACTTTGAAATTATCTGGTGTCTGCCCTCCTTTTATTATAATAAGGAGCTTTACTTTGAAATGATCTGGTGTCTGCCCTCCTTTTATTACAATAAGGAGCTTTACTTTGAAATGATCCAGTGTCCGTCCTCCTTTTATTACAATAAGGAGCTTTATTTTGAAATGATCTGCTGTCCGTCCTCCTTTTATTACAATAAGGAGCTTTACTTTGAAAGTGTCTGGTATCTCAGGGGATGTTACATAGTAATCCAACAGTAATATAACCAGTTGTGTAACTAGTTACTTTCAGCAGAGAGTAATTTAGAAAAGTGATGGATTCGTTTTGGAGGAACTTTTCCAGCTCTGGTCGTCATAGAGGATCATCTAGAAGCATCTCCATCAGGATGATTTAACGGGTTCAGAAGGTCCTCTGTTGCCTGCCGTCATGTTTCAGTGCTCCAGGTGTAGCTCCAGGTGTAGCTGATGGTGTAGCTCCAGGTGTAGCTCCAGGTGTAGCTGATGGTGTAGATTCAGGTGTAGCTCCAGGTGTAGCTGATGGTGTAGATTCAGGTGTAGCTCCAGGTGTAGCTGATGGTGCTGCTGTGGTTCAGATCCTCTACAAACACTGGATATATGGAACCTTCTGGGATGTTTGGCCAGATGTGTCTCTAGACAACAATCACTGAGTGTGAGGCTGCAATAATGGACTGAAAGCTGTGCACAAAGAGCTGGATTGAGCTTGTTGTTGAGCACCAGGATCAGTTTAAAGTTTAGAGTAAAAAGGTAATTTAAGCTCATAACATCCTTCAAACTGCCACAAACAGCAGAAGTACTGCAGAGACACTGACATGACACACTTCTCTCTGGTCTTCGTTTGACTGAGTTTGTTTACGACCAGGTTTGGTTTTCTTTTTTTGACGTTTTGAGGACAGAAAATATTTTCTGAAATACAGCAGCAGGTAAAAAAAAAAAGCATAAACTGGCTGTTTTATGACGTCTGCCGTCTCTTTCTTTATGTTCATGTCTCGCTCGTGTCGTCTTTTTATTTCATTTTAATGTTCGTCTTTTGAAGTTCTTTGATCTGATAGTAAAGATAAAACATCTTCTCTCGCAGCAATACTTCATCCTGCTCATCCTGACGGACGGCGTCATCACCGACATGGCCGACACCAGGGAGGCCATCGTCCAGGCGTCCCACCTGCCCATGTCCGTCATCATTGTTGGGATTGGGAACGCCGACTTCAGCGACATGCAGATGCTGGACGGCGACGACGGGATCCTGCGATCGCCCAAAGGCGAACCGGTCCTCCGGGACATCGTCCAGTTCGTCCCTTTCCGCAACTTCAAACATGTGAGTCCTTCGGATTAATGTTAAAACAAAAATGTCAAAATTCTCTCCCTGCTGAGAAGGTTCCTTCATCCAGAGACACAACATTTATTTCTGCTTCTGTGGTTGTTCTTCCTTTTAAATGTAAAAATAAACTCAGCGACCAGTTTATTAGTTCAACGCCCTGTGTTGTCTGCTTCCTCTGTTATTTACACCTTTTTCCCCCTCTTCATAATATTATTTTTATTATTATTTTATTTCCTGCGCCTTATTTTGTTTATTCAGTTATTTTTTTGGGTGTAAATCTTTTCCCCCATTCACATTTTTCTTGTGTTTATGATTATTTTTCTGTCCTGTGCCTCATTTTGTTTTATTCTGCTTTTTTTTCCCAGTGTAAATGAAGTTATTATTACAAACACATTTAGCTGTTCACAGCCCCTGTTATTTATCACAGCTGAAAACGCGTGAATATGGATGCCGGATGGTGCGTTAATTTAAAAGGTTGCCTCTTGATAGAAAATGATAAAATGTGCGTATAAATATATAAATATTACGCTTAGTATGACCCTAAAATATTGAAAGTGTGGAAGGAAAAAGAGTTTCTGAATGTGGATGAGAGCATATTGGAAGTGGAGGAGTGTGAAGTTATGGAAGAAATGAGTTTTTCACATTTAGAGAGGAGGTGGAAATCTGGTCTTGTTTTATATAAAAAAAAAAAAAATAAAAAATGAACATCTCCGTCCACTTCCTGTGATGGTTTCTGTTTCCTCTCCAGGCGTCTCCAGCTGCTCTGGCTAAGAGTGTTTTAGCGGAGGTACCCAACCAGGTGGTGGACTACTACAACAGCAGGGGCATCAAGCCCAAAGTGCCCAGCGAGTACCAGTCTTCCAGGCAGTTCGGCCCCTGAGCACCACAACCTCTCCAAGACTGAGAAACATGTTTACTGTCTTTTGTTCTTTGTTGATGCGAATGTTAAAGGTGCTACATGCAGCATTTCACCTCCAAGAAGTGATTATCGTGATCACTGTAAGCAAAACATGACCAACAAGAAACCTCCATTTTACAGGTTGGACTAACTGGAAGTTTTTGTGGCACAGCGCAGGTCGAACGTTGTTTCGTTACGTGTTGTTGTGTTTCAGAGTAGTGGTCCACGTGTAGCAGATACCCTGGAAACAGTGGATACACCATAACAAACAGGAAGCAGTCAAAGTAGTTCAGATGATCCAAAATAAACCTGCAATAAGCAGCGTAACCTGAAGCACTGAGTGCAGGACATATGGCTAACACCTTAGGGCAATATCGCTGGACATAACTATAACTGTTATATTTTATCTTGTAAACATCCTTTGAAGTCACGATCTGAGTCATAATTTCCACTAGAAACTGATGTTTACACTTAGTAGTAGCGATTAGTAGCCTGTTCTGTAGGCAAATCTGCTAGCTATGTAGCATTTACTTTTAGCATTATAATCTATGCAGAGTGTTTGGGTAGAGAAAAGTTATGTAGCGAACTCTGACACAAGTGTTTGTGGTGTTGACCAACTGGAAAATATAGTATAATCTGCCAGAATATAAACTGCCTAAATGTATGGTACAAGCTAAACTGTGACTACTTTTAGTCCAGTTAGCAAACAAACCAGCTAATTTGCTAACCAGAAGTTAGCTGACTGGTAGCAGGTCAGCTAGCATGTCAGCAGTTAGCACACCAGCCACATTAGCTCATCAACTAGGACTTCCAACACTGCCCAACACCTTCAGGATGTGAGACGAGCTGTGATGCTAATTTTTATTGTGGAATAATAACTTCCTGGTCCTGGTCCTGTTTCCATAGACTAAATCAGTGGATATTCTTTTAGGTAAATCAACACTTCAATAAGCCCTTATTTATCAACATAGCAGCTCTTAAACGTGATATTATTTATAATGGTACTTTTCCGTCTTTCACTCCTGGAGCTTCCTGCTTTTATCACTCGTCACCCATTTTGTCCTCACGATCAACTCTCCAACACTGCATCCAGCTCTCTTGATCCATCCCTGGTGGGACCAGCCACCATCTTTAATTGTCCATCCTTGTTGACGCATCACAGGAAGCAGAAATGAGGCACAGCAGCTCTAAAAGTATCAGTGAGGCAAAGAAGATCTTGGCCGTAAAAACCTGGGTTCCATTTGTAGAAATGCTAACTGTAGCACCTTTAGCATCCATTATGCATGCGGGGCCTTCAGAGGCTGAGCTGATTGTGACATTCAGGACGTTAAAAGCACACAAACATACAACACTGACCAATCTGCTTCCCTACAGTCAGCATGATGGGCGGGGAGCCAGTCCAATAAGGAATGTATGACCCCCTCCCAACCCTCTCTGGTTTGGTTTTATAAGAGTTTATGGATATTTTGCTAGATTTCGTAAGGTTCGTACGTTGTAAAGCATTTTGGATCTCTGCCAGGTTGAACAAGCGAGCTATCTTCACAGCCGTCTGCATCCACTGGTTTCTCTTTCTTCCTAAAGGCAAGGCAGATGCATGAGCTGTTGTTTTGCATGTGAATCTCCATGTGGGACTCCTCGGGGGGTCCTCGTGGTTTCTGTTTCCTGGTAGTGAGTTAATTTGAGTAATAATGACGTTTACAATGTACCCGGTGACGGGGCTGTTCTACTCTCGAGCATGTTCACCTGTAACGAAAATGTGTGAGTAGATTTAAAAGCACAACCCGAATATCCTGAGAGATTTTTAGATGATAGATTTTGGTCACTTTGTTCGACAACACCTGTCCACCTGAACTGTCTTTGCAGAACTGACTGTTTTTACTAAGTTTTCCTTTTATTGGTGATACTGGAGCAAACCCATCTGGTGCCACATCGATAGATATTATTTTAAGTGAGGACATTTACTGTCAGCTTTAGAGCACTATCAGTGCAAACATCATGATCAGCCCTCACATCCCATCTATCCATTTTCCACCACTTTTACAGTTTCAGCCTACATCTCTTCCTGGGGGAGTTAGTTGGGGCAGATTGTGTGTCTCGTCTCAATTGGATATGGTCAGAAAAACCCCACAGGAAGACCAACAAGATGCCCAAACCCCCTCAGTTTGAAGGAGCAGCTGCTACTCCCAGCTCCTTTTGGATGTCCAACATCTTCATTCCATCTCTGAGCCCAAACCAGAAGGTAACTCATTCCAGCTGCTTGTTCATCTTGTCAAACAGAGCTTCACTTTCAACATCCACAAACAGCAATGACACACTGGGTGAAACCTTGACCTGATCCAGGTTATGCTATGCAAAGTAGTCCCTCTCCCCAATCCCCTTCTTTTCAGTCCTCCCTAGAGGAGTCCAGGAGAACCACCTCAACAGGTTTCCACACACAGGATGGGCACCTGAACTCTTCACCCACTAATTTCTCATTGACTTCATTCTTTAAGATACTTGAACTGATTCACTTGGTCCAGTGACTCGCTTCAGACCTTAAGGGACCATTTTCCAGCTTCATCATATGAACCCAAAAGCCAACCGACGTGGAAGGTTGGGAACAGAAATGAGCATCAAGTTTAGTTGTTATTTATTTGGGTGCTGTATGCCATGATGGAAGATGGACTAATTATGCAACCAGAACAGCATCCACTTCCTGACTTTACCCTGTTTTACCCAATAAATTTTGCACAGATGATTTCTGAGACCAGTGTCTTCATCATGTTGACTGGTCTGCAGTCAGCTGACGTCACTTAACAAGCACTGTAGTTAACTTCTTCATTTACTTTCATCCTCAGGTCTGTGAACACTTGATCACTGATAAATAGTAGCTTTAGCCTGTTAGCATCCATCTGATTAACTGCACTAGCATTAGCTAAGCTCGTAGCTGCTAGCTCAGACTGGAAGTACTCGCTGCAGTTTTACACAAGGCGCATATTACGTTTGAGTTTTTCAAAATAAAACCAACCATCCAGAAGCATATTTCAGTCGTTCTTCTCTGTGACTTTTTCATGCGTTCATTAAACTGGACCAATTTGGTTCCCTATTGGGAAGCACCAGGCGACCCAGAAAAATAGTATAAATTTCAAATAATAGTATTTTTTATTTTCTTCCCTCAGATGGATGGCACTCCTAGCATTACTGCCTCCGTAGGTCGGCTCTGCAGGTTACATTTCCATATTATTTCTGTATCTAAACAGATACTTTTCAGTGTTTTGTTTTGTAGAAATTTGATTTTTCATGATGTTGAACAAAGATGGAAAAGATGGAGGACAGGTGTTGGTGGGACATGTGGCTTATCGTTGTGTTAACATGCAGTATTGTGTGCAAAACAATGACAAAGTGACTTATGATAATAAAAGTTTTATCAGTAAACTCTGGGTGTGTTCAGTGTTTTATGAGGGAATACTGTGTGTTTGCTGTGTGAGGCTAAAGGAGGATCTCTTCTCCAGCATCCTCAGTGCAACAGCAGCAGTAATTAAAGCTCTCGGCTGTTTGTTTTGGAGGCGTGAGGCATTCAAGGAGAGGAGGAGACGTTTGAAAGCAGGCCATTAACTCTGTCCAAGGGACAAAAGACTCAGGGCTGCCGTCAGCAAACACAACAAAAGAAAAGGTTTTCAGGAGCATGAAGCTGCTCAGCGTGGAGAAATAAAAGAGTTTTTAATCTATTGTATTGGTTCAAAATAACCACTGATGATCAGATGTTCAGTGACGACGTGACCATTTTCAAAAATCTAGTAAAATACTCCAAAACAAAACTTAAAGTGGTCAAGAAGTCGGCTCAGACAAGATTTACATCCTGCTGAACCTGGATGTCAATTTTCCCCCTCAAGTGGGTCAACTTGAATCATATTTTTTGGATTTGGATACATATTTTTGGACATTTTTTACAAATATTTGACAAAAAAATTGCAACCTTTGTGCCTTTTGAAATATTTTTCAGCTATCTTTCACATATATTTTGTACATTTGTTTCTCATATATTTTTACTGATTGATGTTATTGAGTTTAGCACATGGTGAACAAAATGCTGTCCAATGGTTCGACCAACCGCTATTTTTCAGATGTTTTTCAGACTATTTAACATATGTCTCAGACAGCTGGTTTGTCGTAAACGAGCCCTGGGAACATACCACTGGTTTCTCCAGACCAGAACAAGCACCACTAACAGCCAGCTGGTGGAGTCTGGCAGGAGACGGGCCTGGCATCATGTACGGAGCTGGACGTCCAATAAAAACATCAAGCGATCCACCAGTCGCATCACAGATGGACGTCATTAGTATGGATGGAGCATCAAAGAGCATTCAGAGGCTCTCACTGGTCTGACTGGACCATCAGATGAACAATAGAGGGAGAAGATGAAAGCAGAGCGTAAAGGTGAGGTCCATGTTCATGTTCCAATCAAAAGAGGCAGTGCTGCTCAAACAGTGTTTGTTATATTGGATGAAATTCTGATCAGTAAATGAAAACTGACTTAAGTCCAGTTCAGTATCTGCAGGACAATATTCCTGTTTCCTGTTCACATTCAAGATGATAATTTCATTTTCAATTTAATAATTTTCAGAGATTTTTCAAGAGATTAACTTTGGAATATTTCTTTTGACATTTTCAGAAATTTTTCCAACAGTTCTCACATATTTCTAGGATTTCTTTCACTTATATTCTCTTTAATTTTTTCCTTAGCTTGTAGAAATTCCTTTTTTTTTTTTTTTTAAACAAACATTATTTAATTTCATAAATAACATTTGCCCAGTGAGGACTGAAGTGAAGGGCTGTCAATGTTAGCGACTTTCGCTCGAGATTCTAGATAAGATTGTAGTTAATGCTGCTAACTACTTACTGGTCTGTTTTTTATATTTTAAATAATGTGGAGCTGCTTCTCTGAAAGTTTGATCCTCAGATTGAACCAAAAGTCATCAGAAGCAACATGAAGGAAAGAAGGAAGGAAGGAAGCTGAACGAACTCTGAGAGGACAAACCAAACAAACTCTGAGAAGATGAACCAAACAAATAAACTCTGAGAGGATGAACCGAACAAACAAGCTCTGAGAGGATGAACCAAATAAACTCTGAGCGGATGAAACAAACAAAAGGAACCAGCCCAAACAAAGAGCTGAGGTGACACAGAGAAGCAGCCCCTCGCTGGAGGCGGGTCTTTTAAACTCAGGTAATCACAGCAGGTGACCAGCATCAACAATCAGGGCTGATAGGAAACTGTGGTCCACCTGCAAACCACCTGAACAGACACACCAAGAGAAAACAGCCCATAATTAACACAGTATCCACTTCAGCAAGATAAATGGCTTTAAGCTGGAATATACAAGAAGAAAATACAGAGACAGTAGTATTTAGTTCAATTAAACAGTGAATGGCGACAGAACGTCTGAAGGGTTAAAACATTAAATTAAACCACAATCTGTAAACTGAATTAATAAATGCAATCATTGAACTATGTAGCATATCCTCATTCTTTTTTTGACAGTTCTTATGATACATTAAAAAAATAAATCTCACTTTCCTAAGAACGTCCAGCATCATGTGTCAATTTCCAATTTTTGATATTAAAACATAAAACTACCATGGTTATCACTTTATCATTAATCAGGTTTCAGTGTATAAATACTGTGAAAGTGTGTAAGCTCATTCTAATCTACAATATTTAGTCCATTTCAGTTTACTTCCTGTTAGCAGCTGACAGGAAGTAGACATGGAGCCATGCTGTTGCCTAGCAATGCTGCTCCATTGTAGTAGAAACACTATAATATACAGGAATGAAGCTGGAACTGAGCAACAATAAAGGAGCTTTAACTACCCAAGTTACCGAACAATTTATATAATACTTATTATTATACATCAACATTGGGTTTCTTCACCTGGATTAAATAGCATCACATATTTTATGTAGTATATACAGATTACAGTGTGTTACTTTTTGAGAAAACAACACATCGGCTCTGTTTGTTTTGAGCATCCTGAAAGTTGAACTCAGTGCAGAGGGGAAGCCCAGCTCTACCAGACGTGGTTCTGTGGAGAGGAAAGTATTTTTAGCAGATATGTCACGCTGGGTCCAGTGAGACGAAATCCTGCCTCCAGCCTCTGGATTTGCATATAAATGAAGAATGAGGGCAGCAGGTAGAGCAGACCGCAAAACACGACACGCTACTTAGAATACAACACTAATAACCCATGATCTGACATCCACTCCAGCAGTGTGTTTATGAGTCATGCTGCTGAAATTATCTGTAAATATTTGCAGCTGTATTTGAAGGCAAAATATGCGAAGTAATGTCTGCTTTTTTTTGTAACTAACTATAAATCCTTTCCCATAGCCGTGCTGTGGCTCCTCTCACCAGACTCCATTCACTAAAGCTGTAATTTAAGCTCTCCTCTCACCAGACTCCATTCACTAAAGCTGTAATTTAAGCCCTCCTCTCACCAGACTCCATTCACTAAAGCTGTAATTTAAGCTCTCCTCTCACCAGACTCCATTCACTAAAGCTGTAATTTAAGCTCTCCTCTCACCAGACTCCATTCACTAAAGCTGTAATTTAAGCCCTCCTCTCACCAGACTCCATTCACTAAAGCTGTAATTTAAGCTCTCCTCTCACCAGACTCCATTCACTAAAGCTGTAATTTAAGCTCTCCTCTCACCAGACTCCATTCACTAAAGCTGTAATTTAAGCTCTCCTCTCACCAGACTCCATTCACTAAAGCTGTAATTTAAGCTCTCCTCTCACCAGACTCCATTCACTAAAGCTGTAATTTAAGCTCTCCTCTCACCAGACTCCATTCACTAAAGCGATAATTTAAGCTCTCCTCTCACCAGACTCCATTCACTAAAGCTGTAATTTAAGCTCTCCTCTCACCAGACTCCATTCACTAAAGCGATAATTTAAGCTCTCCTCTCACCAGACTCCATTCACTAAAGCGATAATTTAAGCTCTCCTCTCACCAGACTTCATTCACTAAAGCGATAATTTAAGCTCTCCTCTCACCAGACTCCATTCACTAAAGCAGTAATTTAAGCTCTCCTCTCACCAGACTCCATTCACTAAAGCAGTAATTTAATTTTGTCAGTTTATTTCATTGTGTGACTTTGGTATTTTCAAGGGTTTTGAAAAAGTCTGATTCACCAATGTCAAACACAAACTAGAACCAACATGGCAGCTCGTTTGGATACTTCTGTGATGTTTTGGGAGTTTCCAGGATTGAGGAGTTATGCCAACATGCTGGTCAAATACACCATCATGTTTACTGACAGAAAATGGTTCCAGATAAACTTTGGATCAAAGTTTCCTCCAGGTGAAACTTTCCAGACTATACTTGACACAGCAGAAGCGCTGCCCTCTGATTGGCTCTGAGTCATAAACAGCTGATTGATGTTGAGACCTTCGGCTGCCGTTTCTCCAAAAACTGCACATAGGTCTTCATTAAAACTGAGTCATTAAAAAAGGTTCAGCAGGTCTTTAATTACCTCAGCTGATGAGTGCAGGAGACACCTCCGACTAACGAGAAGGTTAACGAGGAGCAGCCAATAAGAAGCCGGCATGCAGCTCCACTTAAAACCTACTGCTGTCAGCTGTTTGAGATTTAATGCTGTTTACCATCATCATCTCATGCTGTTTCCTTGGAGACCAAGCATTTCCAAAACAAAAGTCGAGATCTAGTTGGATCATTAAACTACTGCATGAAATCCAAATGAGTAAAGGAGCTTAAATTACTGCTTTCTTGAATGGAGTCTAGTGAGAGGAGAGCTTAAATTACTCCTTTATTGCATGGAATCTGGTGGCTGTTAAGATCACTTTCAGTTCATCACATAATCAAGAGTTTTTGTTTGATTCACAACGTTCACCACAAGTTTACTGCGATTGTTGAGGCATCTTCATACTTTTGGTTAATTTTCCTCATGACAAGCTCCAGCACTCATGAGTGTGTCTTTAATATTTCAGACAACTGTGCGGGAAACATTTCCAGATTCTCAGAAACTGGAAGTTAAGTTTTCAGTCATTATGGGATGCATGGCGTTGTCGTGGTATTTGTTGGCAGCTGCTGATCCTGGACCAGGATGAGAGAGCGACGGACTCATTATCATATCCAATAAATGCTGCCAGCAGAGAGAGGGACGCCCTCCACATGTTCCCTCCTTATAATTAATTCAAAAAAGTTCTTCAATAATTAAATCAGTTGTAATATTTGTTCAACTAAAAACTGAGTGGAAGTGATAGAACAGCAGCCACAGGGAATGTACTAAAAGGGATTATGTAATCACATATAATAAAATATATATATATATATATATATATATATATATATATATATATCATTATAAAATGAAAATAGGCAAAAAAAAAGCGGTGAAGAGGAAATCCATTTTGAACTATAAAATGGGGACACAGAAACAGATTCAAATCACTCAGTCTGGAGATATCTCTAATACAAATATTTCTCATATTGACATTTCTAATATAAATCACCTGAACAACATGACGACAGGTACGCCTCTTCTCTGCTTTATTCAGCTGTAACTTAAAACTACATCAGAGGCGACAGGAAGTTTATAATGGTCATAAAAATCACTGATTAACATGAAATATAAAGACAAATAGCAAAATAATAATAAAAAATATCACCATTTTAATATATTGCATTTATATACTGTATTTTTTCTGCATATTTTTTAAATTTATATTTCGGATATAGTCACATATTTATTTGTTATTACTTTATCATATCATTATATATTATTAATTTTCATGGCGCCCTTGTGTTTCCTTATGGAGAGGCCTGGCAGGAGGACAGGGAGGGTCATGAAAGAGGAGGCCATTAAAATAAAATAAGTGAGCCAAACACCCAGGTGGCTTTCTATATATTTTTAATATATATTTATTTATATACTGCAGCGTATATTTCTGCAGCGGCTCGGAGCCTGAGGAGGAAAATATCATATTTTTCTCGCTTCTCTTTAAAATGAGGCCACGTCCGCCTGGAGCTGCTCCATTAGGGCGGTAATAATGGGGCGGCATCCCCTTTACATCCTCCTCCACCTCCTCCACCTCCTTCACCTCCATATGAAAAGATGAAAAATGACAAATAGAAAAAACTTAATTTAACTCAAACGTTGATTTGTCACAGTAACACCAACATCTTTTCATAAACCGAAAGAATTCATACAACCTAAAACACTTTTGTTGCATCATGATGCAACAACTGAAGGATCACTATCCTCTGAGGATCAATAAGGTTGATCGTATCTGATATTATCAGTGATTGATTTCACTTTGTTAATAATAAATTCCTCCCTCAGATATATTGTACAGAACATGAACTCACATTTAAATCGAAATGTAGGATATATGTATATGTAATGTATAATAATGTATATATTTTCTTTCTTCCTGTTTTGTTTTTGTGCATTTATCTGCTTTTATTGTTGTGCTGTTTACTGATGTGTTACTGTTTATTTTGTGTTGTATTTGCCTGAGTTTTGTAATTAAAACATGTTAAATTATTAACATTACAGGATGGAGAAAGAGTAAATATGTTTCTCTGCAGGTTGAATTATTCCCGCTGACGAGGCGTCGCTTCATCTCCATTAAAAACCCATTAAAATGAAGCAGAGACTTTCAGTCCAGGGGTCAAAGGTCAGGAGCCCCTCCCCCTCGGGCTCAGGTAGACCTTCGTCTATCCTTTCCTTCAGAGTCGACATAAATCACGGCGGCGTCTCTAATGATCTAATGCTCCTGACGAGCGATCCCGTTTGTTCGTATCGATGTCAAGGAAGTTCCCTCCCTGATTTATTACCGCCGAGATTCCAGAATCATCCGTCTCTCTTTGCTCGACTCGGCTCGTTTCTCCTGTTTGGATAAACGAGCAGCGGATCTTATTGGCTGCCTAACGAGCTGCAGCAGGAACAATGCAGCAGATGGACGATCCTCCCAGCAGCCATTGTTCGGGAAAGAGCTCGTCTCCATCATCACATTGTTTACATGATGCTTCCTGTAATCAACCTGGACTCTGAGAGGGTCCATTCATCCAAATAACAAACGACTTCCTGTTGACTTATCAGCACCTGCAGCGACTCTGAACTGAGTATTTACGAAAACATGTTTATCTGTTTTTATAAATTAAAAATAATGTTCGTTACAAGTCACTCTGAGAGAAATAAATATCCTTACAATAACTAATAATAAACAATAATTTATGTTATGCTACTGTTGCATATAACATTTTATATACTGTATATATATATATATATATATATATATATATATATATATAAATATTTGTTCATGATGAAGATATTATTTATAAACTTTGCAAAAAAAAAATGTTATATTTAAAATTCACTGTTAATAGATTACAAACACTATTTTGGTTATAATATTTTTTTTCTGAAGCATATGTAAACAAACAAAGGTAACAGTGAACATCTGTAAATGTTGTGATGCTGCTGGCTGCTTTATTAAAATGAATGCAGCAGAATATTATAATATAATTTACTGACACGTCCTGTTCTTGTTGTTGTTGTTGTTTGTATCCTCTTAAGACCCTAGCTCTTGTTTGTCATGCATTTTTAATTTCTCTCTGCTATTTGAGCTCATTAGGACCTGACAAGCATAAAACAAAGCATCACCTTTTGACATGTATTTGAGAAAAAAGTGGTAAAAAATACCAAAATGTGACATCCATGTATGTGGACGCCAGATGAACGTCGGACAGTCTGAGTCGCTGCTGTTCGACCTTTCAGACGACAGAATAAACTAACCTGACCTTTTGTGCTCAGACTCTCTGCTGGTTATTGACCAGAGGACAGCCTCACATCAGTGCTACATTAAAATATCAAACACTGATATCTGTCATCGCCTGCTTTTATTCTCTGCCTGGAAATAGCAGATTAGCTTCAGGCTAGCAGCCGTCAATAAATGAGGTTTTTGCTGTTAAATTAAAAGCCGTTAAATGGGGCATCGGTTCGGTTTAATTAGGGCAGCGGTCAGATCCATCAATCCTAGCATTGTTTTTATATTTCTATTTCTTAAAGCAGCTCCCTCATGGCATCCATTGATCACAAGTTCTGAAGTATTTTACTTTGGTAAAAGTACCAAGTACAAGAGGAAGTCCTACTTAAGTTCAGTACTCAGTGTTATCAGCTAAATGTACTTATAGTATCAAAGGTAAGAGTACAGGGTTTTCAGTAAAATTTACATTATATATTACAAAACCTTTATATTATTGATGCTTCAGAGCTGCAGCTTTTAAACCACAAATTCAGTAAACTGGGAATGAAAAACCAATAACACTGGCACATACTGGAAAATACTGGAAATAGTAAAAATACTAAAAACACTGGAAATACCTAAAATACTTAAAATAAAATACAGAAAATAGTAAAATTACTTAAAATACTTCATATATTAAGAATACTTAACATACTTAAAATACTGAAAATACCTAACATGCTAAAAAATACTTAAAATACTGAAAATACCTAACATGCTAAAAATACTTAACATACTTAAAATACTGAAAATACCTAACATGCTAAAAATACTTAAAATACTGAAAATACCTAACATGCTAAAAATACTTAACATACTGAAAATACCTAACATGCTAAAAATACTTAACATACTTAAAATACTGAAAATGCCTAACATGCTAAAAATACTTAACATACTGAAAATACCTAACATGCTAAAAATACTTAAAATACTGAAATACTGAAAATACTTCCCAGCTTCTTCCTCCTACAGTTTTCCTGAAGTACTACTAGTACCAGTACTAGTGGAACTACTACAGTAGTACCAGTAGTACTAGTAGTGCTGCTAGTAGTACAGGAGTAGTAGTATGTTAGGTATTTTCAGTATTTCAGTATTTTAAATATTTTTAGCATGTTAGGTTTTTCAGTATGTAAAGAATTTTAAGTATTTTTAGCATGTTAGGTATTTTCAGTATACAGGAGTAGTAGTAGCTAGTAGTACAGGAGTAGTGGTACTCCTGTACTACTAGCAGGATGGCAGCAGGTCTCCATCCTTCAGGAGGACCAGTGGACGCCTCAGGGTTCAGCAGCTCTGATAGAAACCACTTTAAAAAAGGACAAAGATCTTCTCTCTTTGTCTCTAAATCCAGTTTCATGAGCTTCAGTCAGACTGATGCAACCTCCCAGCAACATGAAGAGCAGCTGAGCTGAGGGACGAGGTCCAGAGAGATGACTCAGTCTGAGGTCAACTTCTGATTTATATCCAGCAAAAACATCCCTAAACACAGCCTGCTTACATGAATAAATGAATGAATGAATATTGTGTGTCCTGTCTGGTCATTTAAATGATTCACACATAAACTAACCACATCACCTAACTGCACCATTAGGACATAAATGTCAACCAAAAATAAGCATATACTCCCAAAAACAGCACAAATACAGAAACAAGACTTAACATCAAACCTTTATATTAGTGCCAAACCGGCATGTTTCATTCACTGAAGCTCCTTTCTCTTATATCAAGTATATAAAAACAGCTGATTATGATGTGATTTTTTTCATTTGTAATTTTAGGTGAATTCTTATTTATGTGTTAACCTTTATGTGAGATAAGATATCAGATGGAGTCATGTTGTTATATTTTGTAAAATAAAAAATGTTTTGTTTATCTTAAAGAATAAAATTATAAAACATGCAGGTCTGTGGAATGATAAGTGAATGAAATCCAAAAATGAATCTGGTCGTGTTCAATGACTTAAACTATATCCTGGTGTTTAAAATGTGGACAGAGACGACGTTTAAACCAATTAAAGAGCGTCGACGTTCCTAAATTCTGCAGAGTCACTGAAGCTCGATAACCTTTATTTAAATCAGGACGCTGAAACTTTGAGTCGTTTCCCTGCAGCTGATTCATGAACGAGGAAACGAGGAAATATGTACGAAGCTGTGACCTTGTGAGGCTGAAGTAAAGTTTAGGATAGAAACTAAAAATAGTTTGGAGGACGAATATAATGAGAGTTTTCTCCTCTCAGTGTCTATTTTAGAATAAATTAAGTTTATTTAAGTTTACAGTTATTTCTGACTTGATTCACTGATCAGAAATCTCTCAGTTTGTGTTCAGTCGCTGAACGTTTGTCTTTATATGTATATTTATTCATATCACACATGATAGATAAGTTTGATTTTTGTAAATAAATAATGAGAAGATGAAGATGTGCTGCATAACATGTCCCTAAACAAGTGTCTGTTTGATATCTTAAATAAAAATGATTCCTATTTTTTTATTTTAATATTTCTTTACACTGACTTTGTTCCACTGTTGCTGGACTGTATTTGTGTTTTACAGTTCTTTATATTCTTTATTTTTGCCACTGTTGGATTAAAAACAAAGGTTAATCTTTACAACCTCTTGAAACAACAAAGGATTATCAAGAATAAGAATTAATGAGAAAAATGTAAATTCCAGGACTCATTAAAACCAACCTGAGGAGATTTAGTTTAGCACCTTAAATACATAAAATATATCAGTGGAATACTGAAGCTGTCAGACAAATGAACTGACAAACAGTAAATTAATCTTAAATTAGTTTTCATGATTTCTGATGATTAAAAAGATAAAAGTGTATTTTTGGAGGGATTCAGTTTGTTTAGTTTAGTCAGAGATTAACGGTGAAAAGCAAAGAAACAGAAACAAAGGACTTTTGTGTTTTAACTGAGAGTAGAACGCAAAAGAAAGAGTGAAGCCGAGGTGATCCAGCTGCAAATAATCAATAATCACCTCAGCTGAGCAGAATGAAAACTAACGAAGCCATAGTAGCAGCCGGATCTGCTTTTACCCTTATATATATATATATATATATATATTTATATTTTATATATATATAAAATATAAATATATTTCCAACATTTAGAAACAGAAAATCCTTCATCTGAACCCCCGAAACCAGCACGATGCATTAAACCAGATATTCTAAATAGACCTTTGATCAGTTTAACATGCAGATATATTGAAAATAATATAGTAATAAAACCATTTATTTTTCCCTCCTCTAAGGTTTCTAATAAAACCATTTATTTTTCCCTCCTCTAAGGTTTCTAATAAAACCATTTATTTTTCCCTCCTCTAAGGTTTCTAATAAAGTTCCAGATTGACTGCAGATCAGTTTTCATCTCCATTTATTTTGTTTATTATTTTGTTTGGAATATTTCCATGTTCCTGTTGAGTCTTTAAACATCGACTGTCACTACGACTATATGATTATTTGACATAATTAAACCTCTTCACTGTGTCTATCAGTCATCTATCCACAGACGCCGGCCTTAATGAGGGGAAATGAAGAGCAGGAAGAGTGAAGAAAGGAAGAGTGTGTCACACTGAAATCTGTCCCCCTGCTCAGTGTTTGGTGACAGAGATAAATGAGGATTTGTTTAGGTTTAAGTAGGAAAACACACATTAACAAGGAAACAGTATTTAACTCAACAACATGAGCTCATGATTTTCACCAGTGAATGACTGCAGTCATGTTCAGGCAACAAAACCACTTAGTTAGGATTAGGCAACAGAACTACTTGGATAGAGGTCGTAAACTAAGCTTGTAAAGTCAATAAAATACGCACGGAAACAGCATAACAAGTATGGAAAACATCACAGCAGTGACCAACATGGTTTGAAAAGGTAGGTTTAAGCAACAAAACTACTGAGGATTAGACAACAGAACTACTTAGTTAGGTTGAGACAGCAAAACTGCTTAGTGAGGTTGAGACAACAAAACTACTGAGGATTAGACAAGAGAACTACTTAGTTTGGTTGAGACAGCAAAACTGTTCAGTTAGGTTGAGACAACAAAACTACTTATTTAAGTTCAGACAACAAAATTACTTACTTACGATTAGGTAACAAAACTACTTATTTAGGTTTATGCAACAAAACTACTGAAGATTAGACAACAGAACTACTTAGGTTGAGACAGCAAAACTGCTTAGTGAGGTTGAGACAACAAAACTACTTATTTAAGTTCAGACAACAAAATTACTTACTTACGATTAGGTAACAAAACTACTTATTTAGGTTTATGCAACAAAACTACTGAGGATTAGACAACAGAACTACTTAGGTTGAGACAGCAAAACTGCTTAGCTGGGTTGAGACAACAAAACTACTTATTTAAGTTCAGACAACAAAATTACTTACTTACTATTAGGTAACAAAACTACTTATTTAGGTTTATGCAACAAAACTACTTAGGTATATTTTTATTCTGTTTCTATATGATATTTAATGTCTATTTAATGTGTGTCTTTGCTGATCTGTCACATGACTGTGTCCAACAATCCTTCAGAATAATAGCCAGTGAGGGACTTTTATTTTGATAGTCTCCATTTATCGGCTGCTTTACTATTGTTTGTTCATGAAGCCAAAGACTCTGATATGAAGAGCAATTAAACACCATAAAAATGTTTTACTTTTTCTTTACGTGATGACGATCCAAACTCTGCAGGTCATTTTATATATATATATACGTATATATATATATATATATATATATATATATATTTTTTTTTTTTTTTTTTAGGAGATAATAAGCTAAAGAACATAATGAGAAACTGAGCCTTCATGCTTTCATTTGACTCTCATAATTATTCCTTTTTATTATTTGGCTTCATGTAATTTTGTCTCCGAGGGGAAAATATTAAAAAAGCTTTTTTAATCATCAAGGACATTTTTTGGATTATTTATTCTTTTCTGCATATAATTTATCAACAAACAAGGTCGTTCAAACTCAGCAGTGAACAATGATTAATAATGTTAATTGCGGAATAATGAAAAGGACCCGTTTCCATGGCAACACACCGATTCACACCTCCTTTATGAAACGGAAAATCCTGAAAATGACACAACTGATATTCTGGTCACATCAAATTTAATTAGAGTCCCACATTTCTGTTAGAAGAGTTTACAGTTATGATAATAAAAGATTCTCTGTATAACATTCCGGTTTATTCCTCTTCATTCTTCCAGCCTGAATATTCCTTAATATGCCTCAAATAAAGCAATGGTTTGGATGAATTAAAAGTGAATTTTAAATAAAATTGTGACAAAAATGATAAAGTGAGAAATAAAAAAGAGAGAAGAAAAACTCCAATGACTATAATGACTTTGAACTGTTTGTTGTTAGATTTTCCAGATGATTATTGATCTGGTATTAGTAGAGACAGAGGAGCTGTTTCTGTGCTGAATGAATTTCACTTTCACTGCTTTAAGAGAAGCTGAGCGTCACACTGATGCTGGCAGCTTTAAACTTTAAACTCAGTGTGATAAAAAAAAACACTTCATCTGGTTTTCACTGAGCCTCGGGGTTCCTCCGCATTTTTCTTTCTTGTCTCAAATTTTAACGACTAACCGAGGGAACCCCAGTTCTCCAGGAAGAGCTTGGTTTTAGTTTAAAGGGCTGAGAAGTAATTGGTCAGGATAAAACTAAAATAATGATATTATAGAACGCCTCAGCCGTCGTCTCTCAGTGTGATACGAGGTTTGAGCTCCAACAAGAGGACGGATCAACTCTAAAGGGCCTGATGGAGGAGGAGCGGAGACTGAGGAGGAGCGGAGACTGAGGAGGAGCAGAGTCTGAAGAGGAGCAGAGACTGAGGAGGAGCAGAGTCTGAAGAGGAGCAGAGTCTGAAGAGGAGCAGAGACTGAGGAGGAGCGGAGACTGAGGAGGAGCAGAGACTGAAGAGGAGCAGAGTCTGAAGAGGAGCAGAGACTGAGGAGGAGCGGAGACTGAGGAGGAGCAGAGTCTGAAGAGGAGCAGAGACTGAGGAGGAGCTGAGACTGAAGAGGAGCAGAGACTGAGGAGGAGCTGAGACTGAGGAGGAGCAGAGACTGAGGAGGAGCAGAGACTGAGGAGGAGCAGAGACTGAGGAGGAGCGGAGACTGAGGAGGAGCAGAGTCTGAAGAGGAGCAGAGACTGAGGAGGAGCTGAGACTGAAGAGGAGCAGAGACTGAGGAGGAGCTGAGACTGAGGAGGAGCAGAGACTGAGGAGGAGCAGAGACTGAGGAGGAGCAGAGACTGAAGAGGAGCAGAGACTGAGGAGGAGCAGAGACTGAGGAGGAGCAGAGTCTGAAGAGGAGCAGAGACTGAGGAGGAGCAGAGACTGAGGAGGAGCAGAGTCTGAAGAGGAGCTGAGACTGAGGAGGAGCAGAGACTGAGGAGGAGCAGAGTCTGAAGAGGAGCTGAGACTGAGGAGGAGCAGAGACTGAGGAGGAGCAGAGACTGAAGAGGAGCTGAGTCTGAAGAGGAGCTGAGACTGAGGAGGAGCAGAGACTGAGGAGGAGCAGAGTCTGAAGAGGAGCAGAGTCTGAAGAGGAGCTGAGACTGAGGAGGAGCAGAGACTGAGGAGGAGCAGAGTCTGAAGAGGAGCTGAGACTGAGGAGGAGCAGAGACTGAGGAGGAGCAGAGACTGAAGAGGAGCAGAGTCTGAAGAGGAGCTGAGACTGAGGAGGAGCTGAGACTGAGGAGGAGCGGAGACTGAAGAGGAGCAGAGTCTGAAGAGGAGCGGAGACTGAGGAGGAGCAGAGTCTGAAGAGGAGCTGAGACTGAGGAGGAGCGGAGACTGAAGAGGAGCAGAGACTGAGGAGGAGCTGAGACTGAGGAGGAGCGGAGACTGAAGAGGAGCAGAGACTGAGGAGGAGCAGAGACTGAGGAGGAGCAGAGACTGAGGAGGAGCTGAGACTGAAGAGGAGCAGAGTCTGAAGAGGAGCAGAGACTGAGGAGGAGCTGAGGGTGAGGAGGAGCAGAGACTGAAGAGGAGCAGAGACTGAGGAGGAGCTGAGGGTGAGGAGGAGCAGAGACTGAGGAGGAGCAGAGTCTGAAGAGGAGCAGAGACTGAGGAGGAGCAGAGACTGAGGAGGAGCAGAGTCTGAAGAGGAGCTGAGGGTGAGGAGGAGCAGAGACTGAGGAGGAGCAGAGACTGAGGAGGAGCAGAGACTGAAGAGGAGCAGAGACTGAGGAGGAGCTGAGGGTGAGGAGGAGCAGAGACTGAGGAGGAGCAGAGGGTGAGGAGGAGCTGACACTGAAGAGGAGCAGAGTCTGAAGAGGAGCAGAGTCTGAGGAGGAGCAGAGACTGAGGAGGAGCAGAGACTGAGGAGGAGCAGAGTCTGAGGAGGAGCGGAGAGACTGAGGAGGAGCACAGTCTGAGGAGGAGCAGAGGCTGAGGAGGAGCTGACACTGAAGAGGAGCAGAGACTGAGGAGGAGCAGAGTCTGAGGAGGAGCGGAGAGACTGAGGAGGAGCAGAGACTGAGGAGGAGCAGAGTCTGAGGAGGAGCGGAGAGACTGAGGAGGAGCAGAGTCTGAGGAGGAGCAGAGACTGAGGAGGAGCTGACACTGAAGAGGAGCAGAGGGTGAGGAGGAGCAGAGGATGAGGAGGAGCAGAGTCTGGAGAGGAGCAGAGTCTGAGGAGGAGCAGAGACTGAGGAGAAGAGACTGAGGAGGAGCTGAGACTGAAGAGGAGCAGAGACTGAGGAGGAGCAGAGACTGAGGAGGAGCAGAGTCTGAAGAGGAGCAGAGACTGAGGAGGAGCTGACACTGAAGAGGAGCAGAGACTGAGGAGGAGCAGAGTCTGAGGAGGAGCGGAGAGACTGAGGAGGAGCAGAGACTGAGGAGAAGAGACTGAGGAGGAGCAGAGACTGAGGAGAAGAGACTGAGGAGGAGCTGAGACTGAAGAGGAGCAGAGTCTGAAGAGGAGCAGAGACTGAGGAGGAGCAGAGTCTGAAGAGGAGCTGAGACTGAGGAGGAGCGGAGACTGAAGAGGAGCAGAGACTGAGGAGGAGCAGAGACTGAGGAGGAGCTGAGACTGAAGAGGAGCAGAGTCTGAAGAGGAGCAGAGACTGAGGAGGAGCAGAGACTGAGGAGGAGCTGAGGGTGAGGAGGAGCAGAGACTGAGGAGGAGCAGAGTCTGAAGAGGAGCAGAGACTGAGGAGGAGCTGAGGGTGAGGAGGAGCAGAGACTGAGGAGGAGCAGAGACTGAGGAGGAGCAGAGTCTGAAGAGGATCAGAGACTGAGGAGGAGCAGAGACTGAGGAGGAGCTGAGACTGAAGAGGAGCAGAGACTGAGGAGGAGCAGAGTCTGAAGAGGAGCTGAGACTGAGGAGGAGCGGAGACTGAAGAGGAGCAGAGACTGAGGAGGAGCAGAGACTGAGGAGGAGCTGAGACTGAAGAGGAGCAGAGTCTGAAGAGGAGCAGAGACTGAGGAGGAGCAGAGACTGAGGAGGAGCTGAGGGTGAGGAGGAGCAGAGACTGAGGAGGAGCAGAGTCTGAAGAGGAGCAGAGACTGAGGAGGAGCTGAGGGTGAGGAGGAGCAGAGACTGAGGAGGAGCAGAGACTGAGGAGGAGCAGAGTCTGAAGAGGATCAGAGACTGAGGAGGAGCAGAGACTGAGGAGGAGCTGAGACTGAAGAGGAGCAGAGTCTGAAGAGGAGCAGAGACTGAGGAGGAGCTGAGGGTGAGGAGGAGCAGAGACTGAAGAGGAGCAGAGACTGAGGAGGAGCTGAGGGTGAGGAGGAGCAGAGACTGAGGAGGAGCAGAGTCTGAAGAGGAGCAGAGACTGAGGAGGAGCAGAGACTGAGGAGGAGCAGAGTCTGAAGAGGAGCTGAGGGTGAGGAGGAGCAGAGACTGAGGAGGAGCAGAGACTGAGGAGGAGCAGAGACTGAAGAGGAGCAGAGACTGAGGAGGAGCTGAGGGTGAGGAGGAGCAGAGACTGAGGAGGAGCAGAGGGTGAGGAGGAGCTGACACTGAAGAGGAGCAGAGTCTGAAGAGGAGCAGAGACTGAGGAGGAGCAGAGACTGAGGAGGAGCAGAGTCTGAGGAGGAGCGGAGAGACTGAGGAGGAGCACAGTCTGAGGAGGAGCAGAGGCTGAGGAGGAGCTGACACTGAAGAGGAGCAGAGACTGAGGAGGAGCAGAGTCTGAGGAGGAGCGGAGAGACTGAGGAGGAGCAGAGACTGAGGAGGAGCAGAGTCTGAGGAGGAGCGGAGAGACTGAGGAGGAGCAGAGTCTGAGGAGGAGCAGAGACTGAGGAGGAGCTGACACTGAAGAGGAGCAGAGGGTGAGGAGGAGCAGAGGATGAGGAGGAGCAGAGTCTGGAGAGGAGCAGAGTCTGAGGAGGAGCAGAGACTGAGGAGAAGAGACTGAGGAGGAGCTGAGACTGAAGAGGAGCAGAGACTGAGGAGGAGCAGAGACTGAGGAGGAGCAGAGTCTGAAGAGGAGCAGAGACTGAGGAGGAGCTGACACTGAAGAGGAGCAGAGACTGAGGAGGAGCAGAGTCTGAGGAGGAGCGGAGAGACTGAGGAGGAGCAGAGACTGAGGAGAAGAGACTGAGGAGGAGCAGAGACTGAGGAGAAGAGACTGAGGAGGAGCTGAGACTGAAGAGGAGCAGAGACTGAGGAGGAGCAGAGTCTGAGGAGGAGCAGAGTCTGAAGAGGAGCAGAGACTGAGGAGGAGCAGAGTCTGAAGAGGAGCAGAGACTGAGGAGGAGCAGAGTCAGTTCTGCTCTATGTGTCTGCAGAGTTCACCCTGATGATCAGTACTGATGCTGTACTGCAGTGATACCAGAATAATGATCAGTTTAACATCAACAGTATGAACATCTGTCTGTGCTGCTGGGATATAAAGACAGGAAATGAGGCACTAACTAAATAATGTCAGATCACACTGGAGGGATTTTTACTGATTCAACCAAAGTGACATTAACATTAATTTGTTGTATTTAATTTCATGTTTCATTTTATTTAATATTTTTATTTAATGATTTAATATTTTTTTATTTTAGTTTTATTTTATTTAGTGTTTTATTTTATTTTGACTTAATATTTTATTTTATTTAATGATTTAGTTCATTTTATATTATTTTTATTTTATGATTCACTTTATTTTATCTCATTTTATTTTTATTTTATGATTCACTTTATTTTATCTCATTTTATTTTTATTTTATGTTTTATTTTATTTTACAGTTATTCTAATTATTGCAGCATTAATGTGTTCAGGTTAAGAGGTTAATATTAAAGGTGCAGCTCATATTAGTCACTTCCTGTCCAGGTTTGTATTTATTGTTTCTGCTGCAGGGGACAGTTTACCTGTTCAGGTGTGACAATCAGACAGGTGCTCTGTCCTCCTGCAGCTGTCTCACTCTCTGCAGCTCGTCCTCATAGAACAGCAGCTGGTCCACCTGGAGGCTGTCTTCCTCAGGTCTGTCCTCCAGGTGTCCCAGAGTCTGAAGAACGCCGTCGTCTCGCCGTCTGGAGTCCTTCAGAGTCTGGTAGAGCTTCTGGAAGACGTCTGGACCGAGACGACTGGAGACAGACCTGCAAGGAGGACAGAGAGAGGACGGGGGAGAAGAGAGGGAGGACAGGGGGAGGACAGAGGGAGGACAGAAGGAGGAGAGAGGGAGGACAGGGGGAAGACAGAGGGAGGACAGGGGGAGAAGAGAGGGAGGACAGGGGGAGGACAGAGGGAGGACAGGGGGAGAAGAGAGGGATGACAGGGGGAGGACAGAGGGAGGACAGGGGGAGAAGAGAGGGATGACAGGGGGAAGACAGGGAGGACAGGGGGGGAGAGAGGGAGGGCAGGGGGGAGAAGAGAGGGAGGACAGGGGGAGGACAGAGGGAGGACAGGGGGAGGAGAGAGGGAGGACAGGGGGAAGACAGAGGGAGGACACAAATGTAGGACAGAAGGAGGACAGAGGGAGGTCTTTAGAGTTTGAAGAGATAGTAGCAGGATCTGTCTGTCTGTCTGTTCTTCTCTGTCTCAGCTGTAGTTTGAACACATGTTGATTTGTTCAGACAGACCGTTTATCTGGATCTCCTCCTCTTTCTCCTCCTCCCTCTTCGTCCTCTCTTCCTTTTTCTACTCCTCTCCTCCTTCTCTCTCTCTCTCTGTCTCTCTCTTGCCTCCTCCTCCTGTCTCCTCTTCTTCCTCTCCTCCTCCTCCTCTCTCCTCCTCCTCTCTCCTCCTCCTCCTCTCTTACCCCTCCTCTCTCCTCCTCCTCCTCTCTTACCCCCTCCTCTCTCTCCTCCTCCTCCTCTCCTCACATTCCCACACTGAGCTGAAGTGTGGCTGATCCTGTTACCATGGTGACGAGCTGACTCAGATGGATGTGGTGAGCTCCAGGTTTCTCCTCCTAGGGAGCGTAGCTCCCACTGTTAGCACCATTAGCGTTAGCCACCACCATGTTGAGAGCCATACAGAAGCAACAATGCTCTCATTTTTCTGTTCTCTCCCTCTCCTTCATTTTTATTGCTCTGATTTATTCTCCATCTTAACATCCTTATTATTATTATCACTATTATTATAATAAATTCACACCAGTAACAGGCGAGTCTCTACTGCGTTAATGTTTTCCAGTTTTTCTTTGTTGTCATGTTTGTTCTTGCTGAGTGACGATGTTCTGTTTTATTTATTATCATCTCTTTCAGTTTTATTACCATCTCTTTTTTATTATCGTCTCTTTCTGTTTTATTATCCTCTATTTTTGTTTTATTATCGTCTCTTTCTGTTTGCTTTGATCTGCTCAAACAAACTGAATCTGGTTCAAATCTCAGTCCGCTCCAGTCTTCAGCTCCAAGCGACACGTTTGTCTGGAATAATTGGATTATTTTGAAATTAAACTTTGCTCAGATGCTCACAGAGACACGGAGCTTAAGTGTGAAACCTGGAGGAGAAACTCAGCACAACAACAAAAGTGTTGGAACTCTAAATATTTTATACTGCTGCAGTACTTTCTCATACTCTACTACCTGGTTACTGACTGATTACAGCTCAGAATATACACGCTGTTTATTCCTGTTCAAATATTCATATGGAGTCTTTGTGTGTTTTTCATCTTTCTGTCCATCCTGAAGAGGGATCCCTCCTCTGTTGCTCTTCCTCAGGTTTCTACCATGTCTTTTTCTCTGTTAAAAGTTTTTTTAAGGAGTTTCTCCTGAGGATCATCAGTGAAGGACAGAGTCCTGTATAGACCGTAAAGCCCTCTAAGGATAATTTGTAATTTATGATATTGGCTTGTACAAATAAAACTGACTTGACTTTATTTTTGTACTTTATTTTTATGATCTGTTTACATTTTGTTTGTTGTTTCCTTGTGAATAAAAATGTTTTATCTTATCTTGTTTGCGTGTCTACTTCCTGTCTGCAGCTTTATCTATTTATTTTACTATGACTGTAACACAGTATTGTGTTTTAAATTAGTATTATTATTATCCTTAAATTTTAGTCTTTATATCTAATTTGATTGATTAGTTGATTTTCTTCTTTAACACATTATTATTCTTGTCCTCCTCCTCTTCTCCTCCTTTCTTTAATGAGTCATAACTATGTCTTCATTTCTAATTTCACTTAGAAAGTAATTATTTTTAATATTTGTAATAATTTTCAGTTAATGTCTTTAGTGTCACAAACAGAAACTTAAATGTTTCCAGCTGGTTTCTACCTTAAATAAACTTGTTGTTTTTTCAGAATTTGGTGAATTAGAGCTTTAATAATATTAGGACAGCCCTTCAAAATAAAAGCTCATCCCAGACTCACTCTCTCAGGATCTGGATTCTGGTCTCCAGCAGGCTGCCGTTAATCATGAGGGGCCCCTGAGGGCTCTGAGGGGCCTCGGGTTCCACTGGCTCTCCTGGTTCACAGACAGAAACAGAGTTTTATTTAAAATCCTGCACTGTGCTCTACTTTATTTCTATAGTCCAGCAGAGTCTGGTGGGATTAAAACGTTATATGAGCTTTCCTTCAGAACATCTTCAGTTAAACACTCTCAACATGTCGGGAGTCTTAATGAGCTTTGAATCTTAATGAGCTCAGTCTTAACAAGCCTCTTGATTAGTATAAACTCTGAGCTGATTAATGACCTCAATCGGGTCAGGTCATTAATCTCAAATTCTGATATATTCTATATTTAACTATGTAAACTTCAATGTTTCCACGTTGCATTTATTGCTCTTAAATTCATCCAAACTGTTGAAAACCAAACTTTCTTAAAATCTTCACGTTAGCTCGCTGTGTGTTTACTGAGATAACTGAGTTAACCGCTGCTCTACAGCCCACTGTTATTTTGATTATTGGATTAAATCCAAAGTGATAGAAACGATAAAACAACTTATATTTTCGTTCCCCGCCACACTACATTAATATGAATTTCCATCCAATACACATTACAAGCACATAAACAGAGAAAAATAAAGAATAATACTTTACAACACATTACAGTTACTGAACTTTGCTGAACTCTATAAACTAACCAAGAAATTTAAAGTTGAATCATTTTAAAAGATTATATAGTCAGTTTTCGATGCTCCCAGCAGCTCCCTGCTTCTGAATGGTTGGTTTTAATTTGAAAATCTCTCAGACAGCTCAGTGAGACATCAAACCTAAAATGCAGCTTGTGTAAAACTGAATTAAAATATCAGGGAGGTACGAGCTAAGCTAATAATAGTGCAGCTAATCAGACAGATGCTAACAGCTAACAGGCTAAAGCTATTTCTCAGTGATCAAGTGTCCACAGCCCTAAAGATGAAACTAAATTAACTCCAGCTCTTGTTAAATGGTGTCAGCTGACTGCAGACCAGCCAACATCATGAAGAGTCTGGACTAAGAGACCAGCTCTGATTGGCTGGTTGTCACCTGACATCATTGATCAGACACTCATGGATGATATGATCTGACAAACTGATGGAAATGATCAATAAGAGAGTTTGAAACTACAGTAAAACCAGACGTGAAGCTGCTGAAACTCAAATCAAACTGATTCACGCTCGGCTGCAAACCCTCCCAGGGCGCTCAGACGTCTCAGACAGTCTGACGTTTGAAAGTGAAGGTTCGTCCTCTGGGAAGCAGGAATATCAGCGATACGACGTCTCTGGAAATCTGAACCAGAGATGAGTTCGCTTCAGACAGATGGACGTCGCTGACAGGACCACAGAATAAACCCTGAAGGACAGAATGAGTGACTCGGAGAGAGTCAACATGACAACAGACCACTAAATGTGGCTGTTACCATAACAACCACCAGATCTGTGTAGAAAGATTTAAATACATGAATAAACACGCATAAATATGCTCATTCATATTCAGAAATCCATAGCAGGTTTCACTCAGAAAACATTTTCTGACTGACATAAATTAATTTAAATGTCAGCGGTTTATTGCTAATATTAATACTTTTACCATTGGTATTTATTATAACTAAAAATATTTTACTTATATCCATAGTCTAAATATCACATTTCATTAAAAATAAAATACATTTCTTTTTTAGTAAATACTATAAAGTTATTTTAAAGATTATTATTATTATTATTATTATTATTCTTTTCTACTCTATTTCATTATTGTTGTTTTATTGTTTCATGCTGCTGTAACAGGTGACTTTCTCCTAATGGAGGATGAATAAAAAATATTCTATTTAAACGCCAAAACAGTAATCAAATTTTTTTTATATTAAAAACTGGAATGAATCAACTTTACAAGTTGTTTTTTTATTTTTGTTTGAGTGTCATCTTGATTAATTTGGTATAAAAGCCAAAGACAACATTAATTATCTCAGGTTTCTTCTTCTTTCCTTTTTTTCTACAGTCACTTCCTGCACAGATGCTTCACATTAAAAGCCTTTCAAAGTGTCAACAGGCATAATCTTTTACTTTGAAATTGATATGGGAAGTTATAATTTTCATTCATAGCACATTAACAGCGATAAAGAAATGGTGGGGCAGCATTTCCTATTTTGTTGCATTTACTGGTATGCAATGACCAGAGCCACTAAAGTTATTTTCTATCCAGTGTTCGAATTATAATCTGAGTTTTGTGGGGTTTCTAAAATAAAATAAAAAAAAAATCTCCAGTCTCTGTCCAGACTGGAGACAGAGATTCCTCTCCTCTCTCTCTAGCAGCTCAGGTAACCTCCTCTCTGATTGGTCAGATGTTGAATGCTGTCAATCATTGCAGTGACGCATTCACAGTCTGATTACAGGTCTTTTCTCTCTTTACTCAAGCTGATTTGATGCTGTACATGCTGCGGTAGCACATATGTGCATCCATTATGGCTGTTGGCGGGACGGTGGCGTAGTGGTTAGCACTGTCGCCTCACAGCAAGAAGGTACTGGGTTCAAATCCCGGCCCGGGGCCTTTCTGTGTGGAGTTTACATGTTCTCCTCATGTCTGTGTGGGTTCTCTCTGCTACTCCGGCTTCCTCCCACCATCAAAAAACATGCATGGGGATTAGGTTAATTGGTTAATTTAAATTGACCGTAGGTGTGAATGTGAGTGTGAGTGGTTGTCTGTCTGTCCTGTGATGAACTGGAGACTTGTCCAGGGTGTGCCCTGCCTTCTGCCCTAAGACAGCTGGGATAGGCTCCAGCCTATGTGAGGATAAGAGGTAGAGGATGGATGGATGGATTTCAATCAATTAAAGTGACCTCTTGACATTCAGTTTCCTGGGATATAAAACATTCCTGATAAATAAATCAAACAATGAACTGGACTCAACTATAATCCTTTGAACTGAGCTGAATAATATTCACAGTATAAATTAAAAAGTGCTCTGACAACCTGTCAGGATGAAACTATTGATTGAACTTCTTATTTTATTTATGATACTTTTATCATTCCTGTCGGGTTCTTCTGTGAGTTTCTCTAACAGGATGAGTCGCTGTGACAGGAGGAGACAATGAACAAAGTTTCATCTTCAGCTGAGCTCTTGGCTTTTTTTATTTTTTTTTTCTCTGAGGTCAGTGAAGCGAGACGAACAGGTTTCACAGCGGAGGACAGATTGTGACTGGACCGAGCCGACAGGAACTGAAGGCTGAGATGAAGAAGAGCTGAGGAAGAGGAGGGTAAAGAAGAGGAGAGGAGAGAGGGACTGCAGGGGTAAACATCCAGTCATTAACACTGCAAGGACGAAGTTATTAGAGGCTGAGCTGACTGGAAAAACACCATCTCTGCTTCTACTGTTGACCTAACAATCATCATAGTTTCATAAATCCCTGAGCAACAAACCCACATTATCTGAAAGAAAACTGAAAACTTTACAGCGTCAGAGGAAAGAGCTAACAAGTGTCCTTGAGTTCCCAGAAAGACACATTATTTTTATTATTATTATTATAAAAAGGCCACCCCCTGTTGTCACCTTGTAGTGTGTTCATTGGATTAAGTAGCAGAAACAAGAAAACAACTTTTATTTCCATTTCTTAATCTCTGCTTTTCCCAATTTTGCTTTACTTTTATGCTGGCTTAACAATAATTATTATTATTAACAACAATAATATTACATATTATTATTAATGGTTAATTATCTTATCCTGTTAAAATGAGCTGTGATGCTACACTTTCACAAAGAAATTGTGCATCTTTATGTTCAGTAAGAGGTGATTATTTTATATTTTCAGTGACCATACATCTTCTGCTTTAACGGAAAAAATAAAACAGGTTTGAACTGAAAATAGTGATTCAGTTTTGGGTTTCACATGAAGCTCGCAGTGTACTTATTTAATTTTGTGTACAAAGTACTCTGTTAATGTACTCACCGCTCAGATCCTCTTCCAGAACTTTCTGCATGTGCTTCATCATGGCCTCCAGCTCACTGACCTGAAAACGACAAATATTAAAACAAATATTTATGATATTATTCTCTATAATAACATTTTTTTTGATTCTTCAATGTGTACTTTCTTTTCTTGAGGAGTATTTTAATGATCAGAAATTATTTAAATTACTTTAATACTAAATTTTTAAAACACAAAAAAACTTTAAAAGTTTTAACATGTAAGTTAGTCAAACTTGAAAATCAGATATACTATGAAAAATAATTTGCAGAAATTGATTCCCTCAATTAACCTCCCAGGGCAAACAAAGATTAAATAAAATAAATAAAATAATAAAAAAACATTCTAAATGTTTATAACCATTTTCATATCTGGAGAAATCTGGAATTTTAACAATGTATTTGATTTGGTCATCAGTAGCTTGCTATTACTTTTAAGGCACATATTTAAAGTTCATTCTCTGGATGTGAAGTTCTGAGAGTTGTTGGCTGGCAGGAAGCAGCTGCAGGCTGTAAACCTCCTGCTGCTGTGTGATGGAAACATTGAATATCAGCTGGCATGTTTCAAGTCTTCAGGGAGTTTTATTGTGGAGGAGCTTCATCCTGCTGCATCTCGCTGACACTCCACCACGTCTCCTTATACCATCCTGAACCAGCCATAAATACTATTTTTCATTATCTCTGGCAATAAACGCTCCCTTCTCTCCTTCACTGTTGCCACCAGCTCTCCTGATACTAATAACTGTTTCAGTTCATCACTCAGGAACGGTTCATTTTTGTCTGGATGTCTGGATCTGAAGTTCAGATATTTAGATGTCTGGATCTGGAGTTCGGACATTTAGATGTCTGGATCTGGAGTTCAGATATTTAGATATCTGGATCTGGAGTTCAGATATCTGGATCTGGAGTTCAGATATTTAGATGTCTGGATCTGGAGTTCGGACATTTAGATATCTGGATCTGGAGTTCAGATATTTAGATATCTGGATCTGGAGTTCAGATATCTGGATCTGGAGTTCAGATATTTAGATATCTGGATCTGGAGTTCAGATATCTGGATCTGGAGTTCAGATATTTAGATGTCTGGATCTGGAGTTCGGACATTTAGATATCTGGATCTGGAGTTCAGATATTTAGATATCTGGATCTGGAGTTCAGATATCTGGATCTGGAGTTCGGACATTTAGATGTCTGATATCTGGATCTGGAGTTTAGATATTTAGATGTCTGGATCTGAAAACCTGGTTCAGACCAGAAAACCAGTAACTGGGGTTAAGTCTTTGCGTACCATTGACGTATATATATATATGGCAAAGTGTTTTTTCAGCAGCTGGCACAAGAGGGTGCTCTCACACAGCCTGTGAGTAATTTTGGGGCTTCTGGGAGATGTAGTCAGAGCATAAAGAGACAGTATACACCACAGAGATCAAAACAGGAAGTGGAGACGATCGAGATTAGAGAGCAAAACAGAATCTGGAGAAAAAGTGGTGATTTTGGTGAAAGTGTCCTCTACTCTACCTCTGATAAAACAAGAATGGAACAAGGTAAAAACAAAGATTTTTTTCATGATGAAATAGAGAGTCTCTTCTTTCATTTGAGCTATTCAGTGTTTTCAGAGTCATAGTACTAAATATTCTGTGGGTCTAGAAATATGACTCAAACTGGACAAAACCACTGGAACAAGGAACTTTCCATTTTATAAAAGGGTGAGTTCAGACTAGAAAACCAGTAAATGGTTCAGGCAAGAAAACTGGTAACTGATTCAGATAGAAAAACAGTAACTGCTTCAGTAATGTTTGCTGCCTCCTCTATGGGGCGCTAACAGGGGTTTAAACTGGTTTTCTGCTCCAGACCAGTGACTCAAACAGGACACCAACAGCTTGTGAACTGGTCCTCCTGCTCTGACAGCTGGTCTGAGGACAGATGGTCAGTAGGAGGTGAGAAGGTGAAGAAGACCAGAGACCAAAGATAGCTGCTGTGCTGGCGACACAGTGACACATCAGAGTCTGCTTTCAGAGTCCATGTCTGAGGCAAACAACAAGACGTTGTCTAGACGTTTTCTCGACATTTCTAAGCGTTTATTGTCATTTTTGCCACATACTGTCTGTGAACTGCAAACAAACATCTTTTCCTTCTTTGTTCGGGCTTTGGACTCAACATGGCCAGAATCAAACAAGCTGCCATTGTTCTTTGTTTACATTGTTGATACAGGAAGTTGTTCACTGGCACCTCCTTGCTGTGATTGGTCACATGCCAACAACAGAAAACAATTCTTTTCAAAAGAGGTTGGATTAAGATTAAGACAAGTCCTCAGGTGCTAAAAAGGAAACACATTTTTATCTTCATCTTCATCTTGGATTCAGTCCGTCTTCTTGTCTTTTTGTCCATTGTCAACTTGTTCTTGGCTGTCTTCGTCTTGGTTTTAGGGCACAGTATTTGTGATATACCAAAAACAAACATAATCCGCACTAAAATATTTATCCCTGAAAACATATTTCGCAATGCAGTTTGGTTGTATGGGAATGACATTTCTAGTCAAACAACACTGAAAAAAATCAGGCAGAAACTGAAACGTGTAGAAACGAAAACAGACCTGACAGCTTTTATTAGTGTTTCTCTGCTGTCAGTTCATATTATGGCATCAAGTCACTGCAGCAGACGTACAGACGACTGGATAACTGGATGACTGTGGCATGAAATATCAAAAATGAGCATCAGACAGCATCAGTTTGTACACATCTATATCAGGATTCTGTTTAAACCCTGCACTCTATTTATTCAGTGTAATTTCAATTCCTTTATCAAGGACTTTAAAAAGTAGGGTTTTTTTGAAGGTGGCATAGATTCCTCTCCACAGATATAAAGCCTGAGCGTTGAAGGCTGTTGGCTGCTGCTGTGTTCTGTCTCAGCTCCACTAATTATCCAGTTTCGCTCCATTTCTCCTCTTTTTCGCTGCTCTTTTTTCCCCCTGTCATCACTATCAGCAGTGACAAATAGGTTTAATCTCTCCCAGCCTCCCATTTTCTCTGAACCCCAACACAACCATGGGCTGCTGGACTCTCATAAGCTCCCTCTCTCTCTCTCTGAGGACACTATATTGGACTCGTCCCTTCGCTCTGCTCTTAGAAATTGGCTGTAATCGTCCTGGGATGCAGAGCTGCTATCTGACTCGTCCTCTTGGCTTTCCTTTAAGTGTGTCGGTGTGGTCGCTGAGTTGGGACCAAAAACTTAATCCGGATTCAGTGGAAAAGTGAAAACTATTATCAGCTGAGTGACTTGGTGTCAGCAGCAGCCGGCCTCATGGGGATGGGTTACAAGGATCCTGTTACACCTACCACTAGGTTCAGGAGACCATTAATATCTCTTGTTAGCAATATTAGCAGAGATCGGCTTTTTGGCCGTTGCCATCTTTGCTTTTCTTGTCATCATCTTTGTTATTGTTCTTCACCATTTTGGTTATTAACCGTCACCATCTTGGTTCTTTGCAGTTTCCATTTTGATTTTTGGTCGTCGTCACTATGTTGATTTTTTTTTGCTATCGTCATCTTGATTTTTAGGCTGGCAATCAATAGCCTGGGCCCACCCATACTTCCTGTGATGCTGCACAATTTCACGACAAAGTCTGGCCAAGTTGCCTATCTCTTCAATTTCAATTTCCCCCAGGGATGGGGACCAATGAAAATCTAGCATTTCCAACGGGTTGGTGGAGTTTAAGGCAGTGACGCTTGCAGATCTGGATCAAGCAGTTCCCGACGCTACGCATACGTCAGAGGAAAGAGTGGTCTGATTGGTTGAAGCTTCGTCCAGTAGCACACAGAGGCATTTGAGAGACGCAGGTTAAGCCCGCCCTCTGAGAACTCAGTTTAAAAGACAGCTGGCCAGACTACGCTCGCATAGCTCTGTAGCTGTGATAGCCAGGCTAGGCAATCAATCATTTATTTAGCTGTCGCCACCTTGGTTTTTAGGCCGTTACCATATTGGTTCTTTGACGCCGCCATCTTGTTTTTTTTACCATCTTCATCTTGTTTTTTCGTTGTCACCAGACTGGTTTTTGGACATCATCATCTTGTTTAAAGATGGTGATCGCTGTTTAAGGCTCAAAGAAACTGACTGAATCTTATTCTGAATGAAAATGACTTTGATTAATAATATAATTCATCAAAATATGATATTTTGAAAATACTGTGTTTAAAACACAAACTCATCAGTGAACCAGACGTTTCATTTTCCTCTCCATTAGCTCTGCTGTTTGTGCTCTTTATCCCTTCATCCTTCACTGTGATGTTTTTATGAGTCATTTTTTTCCCTCTTAATGTTTGAACGGTCTTAATTTTATCTGCTGAGTGACAGATTCTTTTAACTTAAACACACTGCCACCGTTTAATTAAGTTGTTCACGGTCAGCTGGAAAATAAATGCACAAATGCACTTTTTGGTTTATTTTCCTCAACAACGAATGAGCTGCTAATAATGTGCACGTTAGTTAGCAGCCGGTTGGCATGCAGAGTGTTTATTCTCTAATTAGAGGTCCTGTGAAGCTCAGCTCAGTGTGGGAATCAAGAAGCAAACTCTCATCACATCCAAACACAGAAACAGAGGCTGAACTCAAAGCAGCTTTTCAGCCTCCACCTACAAAATCCTGTTACTGTTACATGCTAATCCGTGGTAATGCTAACACACACACCCACATTATGCTCTGCTGCCCTAATTAGGGAGCAGCACATAATATTTGGCCTTTTCACCATAATGAGGAAGAGCCGAGTGTAAACAGAGAAGCACTGATCTGATCTGCTCTGCCGCTCACATCACAGTCCAATGGATTCTGGACTTACTGTTGTATTGTTTAATATCAGTTTCATTTATTTTATATATATATATATATATATATATATATATATATATATATATATATATATGTATATAAAATATACTAAGAGGCATTAATAACGCAACAAAGTCAATCTAAAATAAAATTGGATACAACTACTTTGTATACAAAAGAATGTTATGTTTACTACCACTCTATTGAAACTATGGAGCCACATTTTTCAGCTCAAACAGTAAATTAACGTGGCAGACGGTACCAATCCCTGTTTTTGCATGTGTGATTCGTTAGGACATTGTTTGAAAGCTTTCAATGAGTTCTTTTGGTGATTTGAGCTCAACTGGTCAAGGCTTTAAAAACCTGGAGGAAAAATGCAAGCTGTCACAGACGGTCACCATGCCACGCTTAGCAGCAAACATGAGGGAGCAGGCCATTGGTATGCTGAGATCCGGAATGACCGACGCGAGGGTAGCCAGGCATTTTGGCTTCTCACGCCTGCAGGCACGTTATGCACAGACATAATGTGCAGGTTATGGACTGGCCGCCTTATTCCCCGGATATGAATCTGATTGAACACCTTTGGGACAATCTGGATCGTCGTGTACGGCGTCGTATTCCACTGCAGGTGACGGTTGCTGATCTCCGTACTGCACTCTTGGAAGAGCGGGAAGCGATTCCAGTGGAAATCAACGCGCTCATCATGTCTATGCCACGACGATCACACAAGATACTGACATTTGTAATCCATGTCCATTCATTTTTCTACTGTTGCTTTTGTTCATTCATGTTCAGTATCATACCAAGTGAAGTCGCCCAATAAATTATGAAAATTCAAATTAATATTGAAAAAAATACAATGTTGCGTTTTTAATACCTCTTAGTGCACATATATATATATATATATATATATATATATATATGTGTGTATAGTAGCAGTCGTAGTAGTAGTATTACTAGTAGTATTAGCAGTCGTAATAGTAATCCTATCAATCAACTCTTGAACCTGACCAGACTTGCTGTGACTCACCTGAGGGTCGGACAGGTAAAGTGTCTCCTCAGGTGTCGCCTCTTCGTCGTCTGAACAGGAGTCAAACCCTTCCTGGTTGTAATAAACTTCAGCAGCCTGAGGATCTTCTGGGATATCTGAGAAAACATGTTGCTTCAGGTAAAGTAATGCTTAACTACGTTCATATATTATTATGAATTATTAACAGCGATAATGTTGGTTTGTGTCATCTTCACGTGACATTAATTACATAAGTAATAATTAAGATTTCGATTTTTAAGATTTCGGCCATCACCGTCTTGGTTTCAGTTCGTCATCAACCTAATTTTTTGGCCTTCACCAGGGTGAAACTAGATTATTTTATGATGAAATATGATCATAAAAACAGCATTAAGGACTGTTTGACTTGACTGTAGACCATTAATTTACTGTTTAATGTCATTGGTGGTTTTCTTTTTATGAAACCTTTTTTCCACCTAGCCCAGGACTCCACTGTGAAAGAGAAAATTAATCTCATCGGGAATATTCCTGATGAAATAAAGGTTAATAGAATAAAATAAAATCTAAAACGCCCATGGATGAACAGGACTCCCTGAGTCTTGATGGGTTTAATTTGTCACTTCTAAGTGGCGCTCAGTCGGGATGATTATTCTTGCTAACGAGCCCTGAGAGTTTTAAAGATGGAGGATGTTTAATTCATGTGACTCTCTGAGGGTCTGTCCGAGTCTCTTCCTCCCCCGTCAGCCAATCACACGGCTGGAATCAGACGACAGGCAGGAACTCTGGGAGCAGACGAAACGGGAATTCAGATCCTCACCTCCTCAGGTCACACCTGTCTTTGAATAAACATAAATAAAGTTTTTAACTCCTTTTACATTAGCTGAGCACATAACGTGGATGGTCGAATCTCTGGAAACTGATTGGCTGCAGCACCGTGTGATGTCACATTGAGACTCAGGTGTCACTTGTGTTTCAGCTGAAGCTGAAGACATTTAGTGAGGCCGCCTGAACATCAGAGCGAGGTGTCTGAATCTCCGAGGAGTTTCCTCTGTTTGTTCAGAGTCACGTCGAAGCTTAAAGCATGAAAACTGTCTGAGAAGGATCTAAGATCAGCTTGAGGAGCTGGCACCAAAATAAAACTCAGTAAAGTTTGTTATGAGATAATAAAACTTTATTCATCCCAAAGGAGGGCTGTGCAACATTTGCAATACAAAGCAGGGAGTTTAAATAGATTATAAAAATGTAGAAGAAAGAAAAAAGTCAGTCTCTGATGATATACATTAAAATTTTACTTCAATTATAAAACACTGTTTTATGATTGATCACCAGTCTGTCTCTGATGAGACAGACATTACATTAAAAAGTTAAAACACCGTTAAAGGAAAGTACCAGCAGGTGGTTTTAAGGTTTTTCCTTTGTCTAGAATAAAAAAGTGAGGATATGTTTTGTTTCAGGGTCCTCAGAAGAATAGGGGTGCGAGTGTGTGTTTTTTATGTGTGAGGAAATGTGAAATTAAAATGAAAACCATTTCTTGCATGATGACTTAAATTTAAATTTCTGTTATTTCTTGGGATCATCTTTCATCTCCGAGCGGCAGCAGAAGCTCTGCTCTCAGGTTTCATCATGTGTCCCCGAGCAGTTTGATGCAACCACACATCCATAAACTAGTAATGAGCTAAAGGGCCACTTTAAATTCATGTGAAGCTCCCATCAAAGCCTCAGCAGGTCTGCAGAGGCTAATCTGAGTCTAATCTAGTCTAATCTGAGTATAATCTGGTCTAATCTGAGTGTAATCTGAGTCTAATATAGTCTAATCTGAGTATAATCTGAGTATAATTTGAGTCTAATCTGGGAAATCTTGAGTGTAATATGAGTCTAATCTGAGCCTAATGTTAATATAATTTGAGTCTATTCTGAGTCTGACTATAATGTGAGTCTAATATATGTCTAATCTGAACCGAATGTGAATCTCTGAGTCATAATCTGAGTCTAATGTGTGTTTAATCTGAGTCTAATCTGAGTGTAATCTGAGTCTAATCTGGTCTAATCTGCGTGTAATCTGAGTCTAATCTGAGCCTAATGTTAATATAATTTGAGTCTAATCTGAGTCTGACTATAATGTGAGTCTAATATATGTCTAATCTGAACCTAATGTGAATCTGTGAGTCATAATCTGAGTCTAATGTGTGTTTAATACGAGTCTAATGTGAGTTTAATGTGAGTCTAATCTGGTCTAATCTGAGTGTAATCTGAGTCTAATCTGAGTATAATTTGAGTCTAATCTGGGAAATCTTGAGTGTAATATGAGTCTAATCTGAGCCTAATGTTAATATAATTTGAGTCTACTCTGAGTCTGACTATAATGTGAGTCTAATATATGTCTAATCTGAACCTAATGTGAATCTGTGAGTCATAATCTGAGTCTAATGTGTGTTTAATGTGAGTCTAATCTGAGTGTAATCTGAGTCTAATCTGGTCTAATCTGCGTGTAATCTGAGTCTAATCTGAGCCTAATGTTAATATAATTTGAGTCTAATCTGAGTCTGACTATAATGTGAGTCTAATATATGTCTAATCTGAACCTAATGTGAATCTGTGAGTCATAATCTGAGTCTAATGTGTGTTTAATACGAGTCTAATGTGAATTTAATGTGAGTCTAATCTGGTCTAATCTGAGTGTAATCTGAGTCTAATCTGAGTATAATTTGAGTCTAATCTGGGAAATCTTGAGTGTAATATGAGTCTAATCTGAGCCTAATGTTAATATAATTTGAGTCTAATCTGAGTCTGACTATAATGTGAGTCTAATATATGTCTAATCTGAACCTAATGTGAATCTGTGAGTCACAATCTGAGTCTAATGTGAGTTTAATGTGAGTCTAATCTGAGTGTAATCTGAGTCTAATCTGGTCTATTCTGAGTGTAATCTGAGTCTAATCTGGTCTAATCTGTGTGTAATCTGAGTCTAATCTGGTCTAATCTGAGTGTAATCTGAGTATAATATGAGTCTATTCTGGAATATCTTGAATGTAATCTGAGTCTAATCTGGAGCTGCATCTCAATCATGAACTGATTATATAATTTCTGACAATTTCTGATTTTTATGAATCCACTTGTGTAAAAATAAACTCCCATCTTCACAGGAAACAAACTATGTTTAGACAACAAAATCGGTTAATTTGGCAACAAAGCTACTTAGTTAAGGCTAGGTAACAAATCTATTTAGGATTAGGCAAGAAAACAATTTAATTAGGTTTAGGCAACAATGGTATTTGGTTATGTTGAGGCAAAAACAAAATTACTTGGTTGGATTTGGGCAAGAAAACCACTTTGTTGGGTTCCAACAAAAAACCTATTCAGGACATTTTATGCCGCAAAACAACTTAGTTGTAGTGAAGCAAGCAAACTGCTTTGTTAGGTTTAGGTAACAAAACTACTTTGTCAGGTAAAAAATTTTGTTTGGGTTAAAACAACACACAGTGTTGTGACACTCATGGTAGGAAATGTAAATTACACCAAACATGCGTCTGTTTTCAGTTTTAATAAACGGTTTAATAAAAAGTGTTTACGGCTCTCTTTTGTTCTCCAGCTGTGACTTTCACACACATTTAACGTCTCAACAGACTTCAAAGGACTCCTTTCATAATCAGGCCTGTTAGATCCCAGATCAGTGGTTCCAAAAAACTGGAGTTCAGGGATTTCAGGAGGCCTCCAGGGACCCCTGGGAGCCTCTGAGGTCCCCAAATAAACATGAACCACTGATTTCACTTCACAGATGTTTTGAGCATCACAGCGAAAACGAGTTGAAAGAGGAAACAACTAAATCATAGTTAATTTACTCAAAGAGTGTACACATTAGAGGTACTTTGAGTACTTTCTTTTCATGCTACTTTCACTAATAACTGAATTCCTGCAGCTACTTGATGTCTGTTAAACATTTTAAAAATATGGCCTTCACTGACATAATCAGGATGGACAAAATAATAGAAACACCTGAATTACCATCCAAAACTTATTTCTACCTAAATCCAGATGGGATGACGGATTAGAGGATGATCCCGAAAGTTCGAAAGTTCTTTCTCTCATTTAAACCATCTGTCAGGACTGACACTAATTTTAATGAGATTTATGGCTTATGGCCTTTTTAATACCCGACAGCTCCCGCAGGATTTTCCCAGATAAACACCTGATTAAGTTGTTAAACTTGGTAAATCTCCAGAGAGCTTTTTTTCTGCTGTAAATTTCATTAGTTTTAAGCAGAAGGCTGCTCGCTTCATTCAGGGAGCTTCAGTGACACAGAACAGACAGGCAATATTAATCCAAATATTCATCATACCTACAAACCAACAAGACATTTTCAGTTTATTAAATAAGTTTGATGAGATTAATTAAATGTAATTTATTGTCCGATAAGCTGCTGTCAGGAAGTGATCTGAGCTTCTGGATCAAGACGGTTCTGATCACCGCAAGTTAATGAAGAGTCTAATGAAGTTACTGATTGATAGTGAGTCCTAGTAGAAGTAATAAGAGATATTTTCATAGGACTGAATTTATTAGCCTGAGCCTATGAACCAGTCTTTTTTATTTTGTTTTGGCTCTTGCTTGGCAAAGACTGGAATTACAATCAAATTATTATTATTTAAACCACTATTAATATTACTTTACTAAAAATTAGGGTCTAATAATAAGGGCTGTCAAATGATACATCTTAAAAAATGAATAATAATGAATTAATCACTGAATTTCAATAGTTAATCATCACATTTTTTCACTGTAGTTTACAAAACTCTTATTGATCATCTCCATCAGTACTTCAGATCATATCAATAAATGTCTGATCAATGATGTCAGGTGACAACCAGCCAATCAGAGTTGGTCTCTTAGACCAGAGTCTTCATCATGTTGACTTGATCACTGATAAATAGTAGCTTTAGCCTGTTAGCTGTTAGCATCCGTCTGATTAGCTGCACTAGCATTAGCTTAGCTCGTAGCTGCTAGCTCAGACTGGGAGTACTTCACTGATATTTTCATTCCATTTTACACGTTTGATGTCTAGAGCTAATAACGAATAGAACAGTGATGTTTCTCACCGTGCAGCTCTGCCTCTGTCATCTCTCCGTCACGCTGCTTCAGGATTGGCTGCGACCCTCCAGGTGTCCTGCGGTCCTGGATGCTGATTGGCCAACAGGCTCCATCCTCTCTGCTCTCCTGGTGAAGACATAAAGGTGTCAGGACTAATCTACCTGTCAGAGGATTGAACGTCTGTTGAATTCATCTTTTGTTACGTTCAGAACATCCAGGCTGACTTTTCCAACATGGCGGCTCCTCTGTTCTCTGTGGCGGGTGTGGATCTCCTCGTATTTCTCCTCAGCCACTTTCCTGCCGAGACAATATTATCTTTTCGTAAGAAACATATTTTGCGTTTTTGTTTATTAAAATTTCATAAAAATTGCAGGTTTGATGACCTTGTATTTGACGCTGTGCAGATTTTAGGGATATGAAGCACTTGCAGATCTAGGCAGAAATACTGAGGGAATAAATGTGTGGCAGAGCAGTGAATTTCCTTTCTGCTGGCTGTGCTTCCTCTCATGGGACAGATAAAGGAGCTGCCTGCTGTTGTGGAAACAGCTTCACTGTAATATTACTGCATGATTATGAAACCGAAGATTAAACAAACCAACTGTAGGAGCAGGAACAGCAGCTCGTACATTACTCACGTTTATTCAGAGAATCATAAACTCTCTCTTTCAAACTTTATCTACTTTTTCTTTAGCCACAGTATACAGTATTTACTTATTCTTCAACCGCATTGTGACCAAAATGAGTGAACAACACCATCAGTAACATGAAAATGACACACATTTAATGTTTATAAGAAAACATCAGCATTGATATTCCCAGCTTTGGAGAGATAAAAACTTACAGTACATTTAAATTTGTAAAAATATCAATTTGTCAAGGCACTGCACATCAATTTACATATTGATTTGGTGCAGGGAAACACGGGACGTCAAAGGCAACACAAAATGAAAGTTCCTGGTAGTAACTTTGCTCAACATCCACAGTTATATATTGATATTTTTTAATCTGCAAACATCTTTAAATGTTTGTCTGCAGTTTGTGGAACAAAATAAGAGCTAAACAGGAAGAGAACACAAGACAAACATCAGCACTTACTGAGCATATAAAACTGATTTTACACCATAAAGTTGATAAAATTGTTTGCGCCATGTTCAGCGACTTTTCAAAATAAAATGTCCTTTTTTCAACAGTAAATGGTGACGCTAGAACACTTCATGAAATATCCTTCAAGACAAAGTTTATGTAATTTGTGGCCTGTTGCTACAAGAAACAACATTTAGTTCCTGTAAATATAGACGTATTATTGGACGTGTCAGGAATGAGGATTTTATGCTGTTGATGGAGGAGGAGGAGGAGAAAGAGGAGGAGGAGGACGAGGACAAGGAGGAGAAAGAGGAGGAGGAGGTGGAGGTGGAGAAGGATGAGGAGGAGGATAAGGAGAAAGAGGAGAAGGAGGAGTGGTTCTTACCTCAGCCTTTTCGTCTTCTCATCAGCTGCCTCCAGTTTTCTGAGCCTCATTCTCTCTCTGGGCTTCATCCTGTCGACCTTTGACCTCTCAGTCAGAGTCTGCAGGTGAACCTTCCTCCTGACACACACACACACACACACACACACACACACCTGTCAATCATCTGGAACTGTACTTTGCTGGGGTGTTTTTCCATTTCCTTTTTATGATATTATACTTATGTTTACATAAAAACATAACAATCTGAATATTAAACAACCTGTTTGAATCCTCATATACTTGTACTGGTACTTTTACTGAAGTAAAAGCAGCTCAGTACTTCTTCCACTCTTGTTAATTAACGAGTAAAAACAAGAACAATAGAAACTAAAAACTAAAAACTGTCAGCACACCTGTATGAGACAGAGAAGGAAGAGGGTAAACAACAAGAAAAGGAGGAGTCCTACATGTTCTTGGCGATGACCTCAGCATCTTCGTGTCCTCCTGATGACACAAACCTGCCCTTCATTTCCTGTCAGAGAAACTTTAATAATTAATAAAGTTTGTCCTGCAGTTTAATCCAGAAACAATGTCCTCTGTATATTACTGGTTTCTACAAAATTATTCCTTATCAATTAAAATTAAATCTGCCAAAATGGGAGGTTCAGGCTGTTATTAATATTATTATTATAACCTGTTCAGGGTGTCACTCAGCTACAGACTTCAAATGATTTTTAAAACACAATAGAAACCTCCAACACTGAATTTGAAGTGTATGAAAATTACTTTAAGGGTTTGTGGATGAAAATTCGGACAAAGTCAACAGAAAGATGTGAAATTCACTCAGAATAATTCACTTCTCTCTGTCAGAGGGTTATGCCAAGATAAGGGCCATAAAAAGATAGTTTGGGTTAAAGTAAAATGTTTGTTAATGTAACTAAATTAAGTTCAAATGTAAACATGTTTAGTTTGACATTTTTTCTGACACTTTCAGGAAGTGCTTCCCTGATATTTTGTATATTACGTCTGATGTCTCCACCGAGCTGCCTGGGAGTTTTTCAAAATAAAATTCAGAAAAATTTTGCTGTTGCTCTTAACCATGAGTGCAGCAGGAAGCACCAGATAAAAACGAAATAACCTGCTACCGCTGACTTTAATCTAATCAGGATTAACGCTGACAGTTTATTTAACCACCTGGTGGCGCTACAAGCAGCTGGACCTTTACTTTATGTAGATATGAACCACACACACACACACACACACACACACACACTAGCAGATCAGCTGCTGGGTGGCAGCAGGATATTACTTTCATACATTTTCCCATAAATCTCAGCTGCAGGCTGGTTGCTCTTCTCGTGCGGAGGCACCTGAAGAGAGATAACACATTTACAGACTCGGTTGCCATGGTTTCCACTGAAATATCATCATGCTGATGGGATTCATTATGGTGCACCGCGGCACTATGGGATGTACGGCAGCAGAGACCCGTTCCAGTGTTTTGAGACGTTTAACGTCTCTAAGTTATTTCAAAATAACTTCTAGAATATTTTATTATGGAAATTCACTTGTTAGAGCAGCATCAATAAGTAATAATAATAATAATAATAATAAATATTTTCAGTATGTAATAAAACTAATAGCAAATGAAATGAAATACAATATTTAGATAAATAATATGTATTATTGTTATTTAAACTATGGATATAAAACGCAATACAAGTCAATTTTTTACCAAAAATAAAATCTAAGATGTATTGTAAAGTCACATTATTAAATGCGTTATAGTGAGGACCAGAAGGGGTCCTTGAAGAGGTCCCAGGTGGACACCATGCCATCTGAACAATATTTGTGTTTTTCTTTGTGGTTGTTATTGTTTTTTTATCATGTATTCTTTTTCTATTGTTATTATTGTCTTATTTTAATACTGATATTTGTTCTTGTTGGGGGACTGTTTTGATTGAATTTGTATAATAAATAAGTTAAATCAATGAAACTGCTCGTGTTTAAAGTGCCCGACCTTCATGTTCTCCTCCATGAACGTGGTCTTGAGAAGCTCAGCAGCTGACGGTCTGGCTGCTGGTTGTTTCTTCAGCATCCTGGTTCAAAGAGATGAAACAACACAAAAACACTGTGTGATCATCACAGAGATATAGTCTCTTAAGGTTGTTTTAATTTCTGTTTAACTATTGATACATGGAGGCGTGTGAACGTGGGCGCTGAGCTGAGGATCCTGAGGTTTTTTAGTGTTAAAGTTCATGGAAACAGTTTTTCTGACGCTCCTGCAGCAGCAGCTGAAGCGTCAGGATCAACAACCTGAATTTACGGCCATGAAAACCAACATGACGGTGAACACAGTAACTGAAGTCTGGAGGATCGGCCCATCTGTTCTGAGCTTCCTCTGAGGAGAACTTAATTACCGCCTCCCCTCGTCTGCGTTGAACTCACTAATTACTTGTATTTGCTTTCTTATTTGCATACTAACACATCAGAGTTGTCGGACTAAAAGCAGACAGACCCTCAGTGATGTCCTGGTAAAATCTCCTCCTCACCTCTGCATGACAGAGTTCAGATCCTGGGAGTATCTGGAGGGCAGCGCTGGGGTTCCTCCCTCCACGATCTTCATCACCACAGATAAGAAGTTTGGACCCTGGAAGGCGTGAGTCAGGCAGCACATCTCATGGAGGAGGCATCCCAGAGCCCTGAGGAACATGGAAATATATGAACACGGAACACCGTTGCTAGGCAACAGCTTGGGTCCATGTTTACTTCCTGTCAGCTGTTAACAGGAAATAAACTGGGAACAGCTAGAGCGTGTAAAACCAAGAAATGGTCTAAACATTATTAATTAGTGATGTTAGAGTATAAGGTCACAGTATTTATAGGCTGAAACCTTATTTATGATAAAAAAAAACATGAAAATCTCACTTTTTATAATATGTAATAAACATGACCTGGCTGTCATTCAGTTAAACTTTCTGGGAGTATTTAATGCTCTTATGTCACAATATACTCAGAAAAGGGGTTTCCAGAATCCAATAAAGAATAAAATATCAGAGGTGAGTGAAAGAATTTTATCTTTTGTCGCAATTTTGAATTTTAGGGGTAGCCATCTTGGTTTATAGCTGTCACCATCACTTTTAAATGACCAAAAAGATCGTCATTAACTCTGATGAAGTGAAAACTCACTGAAAGTTTTAAAGCTCTAAGAATAAAACAATAACTAATCCCAGATCAGACATTGCCATGGTAACGACCTGTCACTCAGCAGGTAGCTGTGACCTAAATCATCCCCTGATTTATGGTCTATTTGACTCTAAATGGACCATAATTTTCTAAATTATGTTGTATTGAAGACGACCTCAAACTAGAGACCATAAACTAATATTTACAATGTTTACTGAAGAAATAAATCAAGAGAGAAGTAGGATCATTTTCTATTAGACTGATAACAGAGGAGTCGCCCCCTGCTGGCTGACAGACAGAATGCAGCTTTAAGGCTCTTCAGCTTTACTTCAGAACCTGAGGTAACAGGAAGTTGACATCACTCCACCTACAAACCTGCGATTGGTCCAAACAGCTGTCGGCGACTTAGACAAAGAACATTAATTGATTATGAGCAAATCCGGATCCAAGTGACTAACTGATGCTGCTGAGATAAAAACTGGTTGTTCATCTGGTCTTTGTTTCTCAGCTTCACTTCTGTCTTTGCTCTGTTTAGTTAATTAACAACCTGTTTCACTTTCTGCTGCCTCCTCTCTAATTAGCTCCCTTTGTTTATTAGCTCAGTAACCACCAACAGAACAGCATCCATCACCTCAGTAACAGTTAGCTAAGCTGCAATTGTTCTTTACTAATTATCTACATGAACAAACAACACGTCTTTCATTCAGTAGTCACCAATTAACTACATATTTCTGTTTCATTATTAATACTTCAACATGCAGTAATCTATTAGTAATAACTGCTCTTCACTAATTATTTCTTTCTGCACATCTGTGTTGGAGCTTCAGATGTTTTTGTTCAATGAAGCTTCTTCTTCTGTCAAAGCAACATGTGAGGCTGTCTTGGGCCCAAAAAGGTCCTCGACGGAGTTCCAGCGGTCCCCAGAAAAAAAAAAAAAAAAGCATTAACATTTTTCACTGTATTCTACATATTATGACATGACATATCTTATAATTACATTTTAGGACATACAGTAACTCTCAAGGTGTGTTAAAACTGTCAGTAACTATGGAAACGGGACTGACTGTTGACCTGTGACATCAGTAACAGCAGACTGCAGCATTAAAAAGTGCATTTATTCATTTACTGATCTATATTAGTTATTAGTCCTGCACAGATCCATTGGTTTACTTCTTTAGCTTTATTATCTACTTATTTGAACATATTTTTCTACTTATTCTACTACTTTACTTTCTGCTTCCTATCCGTTATATAAGCCTATCCAATCTATCCAGATTTACCTGTTAGTGGGACAAATAAGGAAAGCATGATAGTTTATCGATTTTAATAAAGTTTACCAGATGTCAGACTTGGAGTCGTAACCCTGGTGGTTCAGCACCTCTGGACTCATGTAGTACGGCGTCCCTGTGAAGGTGGTGGCCAGGTCACATGATCCCATCAGCAGACAGGAAATGCCAAAATCACCTGCAAACAGACGAGAGTGATCAATAACTGAAAGGGTTCATCTTCAGGACAGCAACGAGATCTACCGCTACTCCATCATATCTCAATATTTAAGATTTTTCTTAATATATTGTATTTGCTATAATATATATATAAATGTTTGTAATGTGACGGCACCTGTAAATCAATTGATTTAAATTATTATTTTAACTCTGGTAATAAAGATAAACATTGGGAAAACTGAGACACAAAGACCAATAAATAAATAATATACCTAAATGAATAAATGTGTGTAGTGTGTCTGTGGTTGGTGGGTGCAGCTGGTGATCAGACAGTTTTGGTTAAAGTCCAAAACTGCCGACAGTAAACGACAATCTGCTGAGTTTACACTGCGAATACAAACAGCCTTCTGCTGTTTAGTGTGCACTCATCATTATCCTATTCTATTCATGAGTCTGTGAAAGCAGCACGAGAGACAGGCTGGGACACACACACACACACACACACCCACACACACACACACACACACACACACACACACACACACACGCTCCCATGAGCCTTTGCAGCAGCAGCAGAGGAAGAAACTCACCGATTTTAACGAGGTTTCGCTTCAGGAACACATTCTTTGCCTTCAGATCTCGGTGGAGGATTCGCCTGAAGAGAGCAGCGCAGCAGTCAATGAAACGGGACAAAAACACACACACACACATCAGATCAGCTGTTGATTGATTAATTGATTTATCATTGATTGATCGATCGTGTGTTGTGTAAGATCGAACATCATATTGACCTTTGACCTCCAGCCAGTAGTCGTTACAGGTTGGCGATGAGGCTAATTGTCTTAATTATTCATAAAATGTGAAAAGTGCCAAGATCAGACCTTGTTGCCATGGCGACCATGCCCCCACCTGTCATGCATGTAGTGGAGGCCGAGCAGCAGCTGAATCAGCCAATCAATGACCTGGATTTCTGGGAGGCTCCGCCCAGCTCGTCTCACCTCCTCAAGCTTCCAGTCCAGGTCCCGATCCTGGGGTGGGAGAAGCTTTAATGTCCTACTGTTGTTACAGACACCTGAACTAAACACTGTCCTACTGGGATTTTCACTAAAACCATCTCTAGGGTTTAAAGAAAATGGTCGCGGAGAGGAGGAAATATCCAGTGAGTAAGAACTTTGGGATGTGGAGGAGCAGATATTTTCATCATAGATGTGCAGCTGATAAATCTGCAGCACCAGAGTGATGCCATCATGTCAATATGGAGCACAATCTGTGAGGAATGTTTCCAACACCCTGTTGAAAGTGCTGAAAGAACTAGCAACGTATATCTAATGAAGTGGCCAGTGAGTGTGTGTATGTGACCCCCCATATATGTCTTTTATAACATATCTGAAGCCTCTCTCTTCCCTCTGACTCATTAAACCACATGGAGGAGTCAGTCTTCTGTAAATATCATTTAAAATCTATACCGTACAAATGAAAAAGTCATGCATGCAATTTCGCTCGAGGCTTGACTCCAACGGGCTGCAGTAAAGCCCCAGAGTCCTCCACCCGGCTCTGCGGGGGATTGGAGGTAATGGTCTGAGTAGAAACAATAGCTCTGAGGGTCTCTGGCTGCACTGCTCTCTGATTGGACTCGTTTATTTCCTCTTTTACAATCAAACTGTATGAAAAATCCACCGGTTTGTTTCAGTGCTGCAGCTCCCTGTCTGTGTTTATACTGACGCCGGAGAAAAAATGCAATAAAGGAAGAAAAAACGCTGAAGAGAAGTGGAATTAAAGCTTGAGGCTATGCTGAAGCTGCAGGGGGACGACGGCTGATAACGAGGTAGTGGGGAGGAGATGGAGGTGGAGGAGGAGGAGGAGGAGGAGGAAATCACCAGCGAGTGACGTGAAAAAGGAGAAAACACCCTGAGTGTGAAACAGAGAGGAGATTCATTAGTGGAGAGAGGACAAAGACAGGGAGCTGCTGTAATCAAGACGGCCGAGATGAAAGGAAACGTGATGAACAGATGGAGAGGAAGGTGGATGAAGGGGGTTCACTTTCATATTATTGCTTCATTTTTCCAGAGCAACTGCAGCTAGTTTTGTTTCTCCTCCTTCAGTAAATGTGAGGGCAGTGAAGCTGCCTCATATCCACTCAATAGCACTCCTCACAGAGTTCTCGGCCATGTTTTATCAGGAGGTCGGGAAGTTTCCCTGAAATCACCTGCCGGCAGTGAAAAGCCTGCTGAGATTTCATCAAAGCTGCCCTTCAATATCTTCAAAGAGGCCAAACCAAGGCTCCTTCTTCTGCTCTTATAGTGTTATTTTACAACCAAGAAGTAATCACATTACAGTTACTTTACATCCTTCAACTATCAGGAGGACAGAAAAACAAACGTTCAGCTTTATTGCAGATTAATCTGATAATTATTTGAATTGTCTATAAAAAGTCAGAAAACTGTTTTTTTTGTCCACAAAACCACAGATATTCCACGGACAATACAATATAATAACATAAAGAAAAATCTTCTCATCTAAGTGATGCCTGATTTCGATTAAAGGTTAAGGTTGACACTGGTGGAGGATAATAAATGTGTTGAGCTCTGTGTATATTTTTCCATCAGTAGTGAAACACTGGTTCTCAGGTGAGACCAGGTTACCTGGCAGAACTCGGTGATGATGCAGAAGGCGTCTCTCTCCAGGAAGCTGTGGTGGAAGGTGAGGATGGCCGGGTGGTGCAGCTGAGAAAGCAGCTGGGCTTCCTGCGTCGCTCTGACCGTCTCGTCGGGTCGAAGGTCGCCCAGAGGAATCTGCTTCAACACCTTCCTGGAGACGGAGGTCAGAGGTCAGAACTGTCATTTCTCATCACAACATAAAAATAATTTATTTGCTTTTTTTTTGCACAACTCACACTGTATATCATATCCATAGTCTTTATACTGTATTTAATTTGCTATTAAAATTATGTATGTAAATATTTATCTTTACTTATTCTATTGTATTTTTATTATTATTGTTATTAATTATTCTATCATTTCATTACTGTTGTTTTCTTACTTATAACTTGTTCACGCTGCTGTAACAAGTTAACGTCAATAAAAGATATTCTACTCCATTCTATTTTATCTGTCTATAAGCGAATATCATGACCGATGTTTATTTATTGTGTTGCATCAATTTGACTAAAAGTTGTGCTGCTAATAGTCCACCATACCTTTATATAAATGCCAATAATAAATAATAATGAAGAGGCCTTTGTTTCTCTGGCTCAAAAAGGGGAATGGATAATGACATCAAAACAAGAGAAACACTGCTATTAGCTATCATTGCATCTCTAAACAATATAATAACCGTCATGCAGAGAGAAGCAGTTGCGGTACGATAAAGCTGGGATTCTGACAGAGGGAAGGTTTGACCCCTGGAGATAAACATGTATTCAAAAAGCAGGATCCTGCAATGCAATTTGCAATTTGCTTATAACGTTCAGGTGAAAAGGTGGACGGTTGGTGCACTTGTTAAAAAAAAGTCCAATTAGTCTTAAAAGTGACTTTTTCTGGGTCCTTTCACCCAGACTGAAGAGCCGCTACTGTTAGCATGATGCTAAAAGAAGAAGTGAGGGTATGAAACCTCTCTCCACCTCCACCTCCTCCTGAGGGAATTAATCAGCTCCTCCTCGCCGAGCGGCCCATCTCCTCTGCTTCCTGTTAAATTGGTGAGCAGGTCCAGTGGGTGAACTGGAGGCTCTGGTTTATTAGCACAGCGCTGCTTCCAGCCTCCAGTTTCAGTCAAACTGTGGATGTTTCCGGCTGAAATGTGACCCGTTTCCTGTCCAGATAATCAGATCATCTGTTGTTATCCTGCCTCCAAAATCCTGGACTCACTTTGTCTTTTTCTACAAGGAGCATAAAGGTTTCAAATAAAGCTGCTAGCTAACAGGTAGCAGGTTTAGAACTGAATGAGATTGGAATTTCAGACCACATCTCAGAAGTTTAATTTAGGCTTTGAAATTTGTTAAATTTTGTAATTTAATACAATAAATGTATTTGTTGAAGCTCAAATGAAGCTAGTAGCAGACCTTTAGCAGGTTCAGTGTAGTAGCTAAAGTCCTTTGATTTAGGTTATAATGGTAGCAGCTAATGCTAAACTGCTTTGGTTCAGGTTAGCCAACGGTTTAGTTAAGCAGCTAATGCTAAACCGCTTTGGTTCAGGTTAGCAAACAGTTTAGTTAAGCAGCTAATCCTAAAATGCTTTGGTTCAGGTTAGCAAAGTTTAGTTAAGCGGCTAATGCTAAACTGCTTTGGCTCAGGTTAGCAAACAGTTTAGTTAACCAGCTAATGCTAAACTGCATTGGTTCAGGTTAGCAAACAGTTTAGTTTAGCAGCTAATGCTACACTGCTTTGGTTCAGGTTAGCAAACAGTTTAGTTTAGCAGCTAATGCTACACTGCTTTGGTTCAGGTTAGCAAACAGTTTAGTTTAGCAGCTAATGCTAACCTGCTTTGGTTCAGGTTAGCAAACAGTTTAGTTAAGCAGCTAATGCTAACCTGCTTTGGTTCAGGTTAGCAAACAGTTTAGTTTAGCAGCTAATGCTACACTGCTTTGGTTCAGGTTAGCAAACAGTTTAGTTAAGCAGCTAATTCTTAACGGCTTTAGTTCAGGTTAGCAAACAGTTTAGTGCTGTATCTGACCCATTTTAGAAGCTAGTGCTTCTAAACCACTTGTTTTAAGCTCATTGGTCTGTATAATGTTATTTGTGGTGTTTTACCAACATTTAGTTTATCTACTTTGGTTTCTGCAGACTGTTACTGAAATTAATTTTGTTATATTTGTTCTCACCTGAGCTTTCCTGACTCTGCAGGTGTTTTTGGGTCATCATTGGCAGGTGGGAAATATAAAATTAACGTACCAGAGACTCTAAAAAAATCGTAAATGCACCAGTGATAACCAAAATTACAAGCCTACTGTTGAACAACTGTTGAAATAAACCACCCACTTATCTGCAAATCTTTAATCCAGATTATTTTAACACATAAAGCATTTTATTTCAGGCCAACATTGTGTTGTTCTATTATTAAATCCTCCCCGTTGCAGCTGCTTTTTGCCGTTTATTGTCACTTGTTGATGCTTTCAGCCAAACACAGTTCAGCCTGATGCCGACAGAACATCAGTCATCAGTCAGAGAGATGCTGCGAGGCTTCACCGACCTCGTTAACGCCACCTGACGCAGGTATCTGACTGATTTAACTGATGCACAGTCTCCAGATCTGACACACAGAGTAACAGTCTGATGATGCTGCAGCTGATAATGTCAGTAAAAGAGATCTGATCAGAGGATTTTAGCTCTCCTGATAACATCCAGCAGATAATACAGCTGCAGAGTGGCTGTTGTGCTCCTTTTATAACAAGAAGATTATGCTGTTTAGCTATTTTATTTCTTTTAATCATGAAGACTCTCAAGATAAATGAATTATGATATAATTTGATGGGTATGAGTCCAGTGGCTGTTTGTTTAAACTTTAAATAAAGTCCAATCTGGAGTTTTGTTGTGTTGTTTCGAACCTTAACCAAGTAGTTTAGTTGCCTAAACCTAATTCTTTCACAACATTAATCAGAGTGACACAGCTTTTTGCTTTTTTATAATTATACATTTGGTTCAGAAACACCAATGTTCATCGAGCCCAATGTCAAACTAAACTTTCCTGTAAACTCCAGCAGCAAAACAACCGTGATGCTCTTCAGCCTCCACTTTACTCCGTCTCCACATTGTGCTTGGTTGATGCCAGTTACCACGTTTTAAAGGTGCTAACTGTCTTCGACTTGTCAGGTGGAGTCAGAGGTCCAGCAGCTTCTCAGCAGCTGCAGGCTGAAATCCTCCATGTTTTACCGGCTCAGATTCAGAGCTGCCGACGGCTCAGCTTGTGTTTTTCTTTTTTCTCTCTCGCTCAGAAACACCTCAGCTTTAATCAGAGCGTCACACTTCAAACAGGCTTTCACTTTAGTTGCATAGCAACAGAGAGTCTGGGCTCCAGGCTCGAGAGATTCACTGTGGAGAGGAGAAGATTTAAAAAAAAAAAAAAAAAAAAACTTTATTCATTTTAACCATAACACTCGGTGGATAATGTGCAAACTTCAGCTCAGACACCTGAATTTATTTAAAAGCCAACTGATGTGTGAAACTTTCTATAGACAATGTTCTAGCAAAAATCTCACTTTTCAAGACCATCCAATAAATATCCAGTTTATTAACAGACATTATCAGAGCCTCAGAGAGCCTCCAGCATCATCTGCTTCACTTTAACTGGACTCTTTCTTCCTCACTGAGTTCACTACCCTTCACCATTTTGAACAGTTAGAGTGAGGAATTTAAACTGAATTCACCTTTTTAGACCCAAATTTGGCACCGATAAATGATCAAAGCTGTTAGCGGACATACTTTCTTTCTCGTGTCGGCAGAGATTTCTTTGACCTTCTGTTGCCTCAAGAGCGAAAACACAAAGTGAAGGATTTCAGAGGAGTTGATTGAAAAGCATCTGATATGTCTGGTATCATCATCATCATGAAATCATCCATTATTGTAAAAAATTAGATTTCTATGGTTTTTTTTATTATATAAATCAGGTTCCAGTGTGTAAATACCGTGAAAGTATCTTTTTTTTTTTGCTGTGCAGAAAAAAAGTGCAAATTAGTTGTGTTGTGATGCTAATGTTAGAAAGTCTTTTGTACCTTTTACTCTAAAGCTTGACAAGCTGCTTGGATGAGAGGTGAAAATACTTCAAGTAAACTGATTCTTCGCTCTTTGCTAATGGATACAGTATTAACCCTTAGACATTAACTACTGCTGCATGTCTTCACATGAAAACTACGTTGTGCTGTTCTGCCATTAATTTTGCTAGAAAGTGCAGACTTGAGACTCAAAGTCCTCATTTTGAAGTTGATAGACAAAGTAAAACTGGGAAAATGTAACCAGGGCAGACTGTGCATTTATCTGAATATAATCGGCATTTCGTGTCCTTTTTACGAAATCTGATTTTATGTGTTTTTTTGTGTTTGTGGGCTCAAAATATTGATAAAGTAGGTGGTTTTTGAAGGAAAAATCAAAAGTATGTAAAACGGCCACAATAGGCCAAGACCTTTAAGGGTTAACCTGTGTGCACCTGTTGCTCAGGTGAAGTTCAGACTCCACCACAGAGACACTGTGGATGAAATAAATGTGATGAAACCAGAGGAGGAGAGCAGTTGTCACCTCCCTGCGTCGCTCTGCTTCATCACAGCAGCAGGAGGCGTCACCATTAGTCGATAACAGAGGAGGTGGAGGTGAAGATGGAGGTGGTGTGCTCCGGGCTCAGAGCCTCTCTGGGAGGCGACGGCAGCCCAACGGAAGTTTTAACAGATCTGCTTACTTCTTATCGGGTTGTTTAAGGGATCTCTGCAGGCTGTTGGCTCTGAGCAACTTGTGTTTTTCACCCTGGAGGAGATCTGCCTTGAAGCTCGGCCGGCGTGCTGAGCAGAGGATGGCAAACAGGAAGTGAATAAATCATCGACATGGCGTGTAAAGAGGGATGTGAGGGTGTCGGCGGGGGGGAAGTGGCTTTGAGCTTAGCAATCGATCACCATCAGCTGACGGACATCAGAAACACTGACGACACACTGACTCTCAACATGCTGACGAGAAGAAAGATGTCGAACATTCATCCCGCAGGAAGTCCTGAGAGAGGAGGACAGCTGACGCTGAATAGGCATAAAAGTGTTTTCACCAAGTTCATAAAGAAGATTCATTCATTTAGATGGTATTTAAGAAGTGGACATAGTTATTGTGATGTCAGCCGTTGGTTTGCTCCATTCTGAAGCCTTAATCTCAGCATTTTAGCTGTCGCCATCTTGGTTTTTTGGAACCAGAGGTGACATAAGAGGGTGGTGCTAAGTGCAACTGAGCACTAAATGACTCTTTACAAAGAAGCATACGAGCACATCTCTGGTGAACTCCAGATTTAAATGGTGATTCTTGGTGGAGAAACAAAGAAGTTTTCTTGATCATAAACTGTAAGAAGGCCCATTTTCTATTAGACTGATATCGAACCAGAGAAGTCGCCCCCTGCTGGCTGACAGACAGAATGAAGCTTTAAGACTCTTTCATGGTTTCAGTGACCCTTGACCTTCAACCTATAAGCCCTAAAAAAATCTCTTTGTTGCCCCAAAAACATCTTTCTTCAACAGGGTTTTGCCAGATTAAACAGCTTTCTATAAAGAAGAGGACCCAGGACAAGAACAAGAACACAAACAAGCTGAACTCATCATAATGATAACAGAATATTCACATCGAACGTCTACTCTTTCAAACTAAAAGTGGCTAAATAAAAAGATCCCTTTGGATTCAGACAGCGTTGAACGAAGAAAAGCCAGAACATTTAAAAAGCTTTACAGCGAACAGAAAGACCAGGTGCAAACAAGCCGACATCCATCAGCTGGAAGATCCATCAGCTGGGTCACACAGCTGCTCCGACCTCCGAGGATTCACTGACGTTTATATGAAGTAAATGTTTGTGTTGTTATTTCCAGGACAAAGTGTTTCCTAGTGAACAGGACATAACTGACATTGACAGTACATACTTAGCAAATATACAAGAAATACTCAAATAAAGTACCTCAAATTTATCTTTAGTTCATTCCCAGCACCAATCGATGATTAAACAGCGTGTGAGTGCGGCTGTTTTTCACAATAAAACTTCCATCATTCAAAGACAAACATGAGGAAGGTTAACTAATCTAAATTAGTAGATGTGAGTGGTTGTCTGTCTCGATGTGTCCTGTGTGATGAACTGGGTCCTTGTGCAGGGTGTACCCTGCCTTTCGCCCTGTCACAGCTGGGATAGGCTGCAGCAGTTGACGATGGATGGATGAACTTCCTGTCGGGCAGTCTGTGTGACCAGACGGGTCATCAGGAGCTGCCATTATTTTCTTTTTGTTTTAATTTTGCAGACACTGACCTTTACAGATTAATGAGTGAACGCTGATATTGATCGGGGCATTGAGTCTAAATATAAACACTTCCTGTTTGTACGGCATCCTGCTGCTGACTGAAGGAATCTAGGGCAACAAACCCTCATCAGTTCATCCTGATCAATTCATCCTCATCCCTTAATCCATCTGATATACTGCTTCAGTATATAAGCAGTACTTGTACACAGGAACACTGTGAACCAGAGACAGTTTGCAGTTTTTCCAGCTGATCTTTTTAAAGAGTTTTTTGACTGAGACTCACTGAGCTCAGACCAGCTGGACCAGGATCAGCTGGACTGGACCAGGATCAGCTGGACCAGGATCAGCTGGATCAGGTGTTTTCAGGTACAGAAAAGTAGAAACAGGTGGATGCTGCCCTCTAGTGATGTTCTGCAGAACTGTTTGTTCCCCCTGGATTTTATATTATGTTCATATATTATAAACATTTAGATATTATATTATATTATGTTTATGTATTATAAACATCTATATATTATATTATGTTTATATATTATACACATTTATATATTATATTATGTTTATGTATTATAAACATCTATATATTATATTATGTTTATATATTATACACATTTATATATTATATTATGTTTATGTATTATAAACATCTATATATTATATTATGTTTATATATATAAACAGTTATATGTTATAAACATGTTCAGAGTTTAGAATGAATAAATCAGTTGTTACTGGTTGGAGGTGAATGTTTATGTGTTGTTGTATTTTTAATCACACCATAACTAAACAGGAGTAATAAATAATACTAACAATAAATATATAAATATGGACCTTTGAGCTTTAAAAATCAAAAACTAGAATATAACTATAACATATAATAAATAAATATAATATAATAATTTTAATAATAACAATAATTTTGCTCACCTATATAGACCTTGGCTGTGGTTAGAAAAATGTTATATTAATGTTGGATATTTAATTATTGAATGTTTTGTCTTTTAAATTTTGTTTGTAAATGTATTATTTGGTTACAATTCGAAGATATCATTGGTTATAGTTTAAAAAATGTATTATTTATTTTTCATCATATTTTGTTCGTCTTTTTACATTTGTGGATAGATTTATTAGGCCTACTATTTGTTTACAATTATTCTTAATTACTTTTTGCTCCGTTATATTATTTTATGACAGCTGTCGTTACCAGTTACATTAAAATGTTACATAACAAAACAAATTTATGATATTTATAGTTTTACATGTTGTATTTTTATTGATCATTTCAAAGCTTAAAAACAGGAAACTACTCACAGATGCTCTCCATCTGAAGTTTTGTGGTCCTGAACCAGGTAAATTGAACCAAAACTGCCCCGGCCCAGACTCCTCAGGATGCTGTATCGCTTAGCAACCAGGCCGCTGCATCCAGGTGGAGGGGCCTGGCCTGACTCCACCTCCTGATACCTGGGCATCCTGTGGGCTCACCTGAGGACCCAGAACAAGTGTACATGTCAGCACAAATAGATGAATGTAAATGTGTTCTAATTTGTGAGCTTATCATTTATGCTATTATTTTAAATGTGCTAGTAACTAAAATATTATACAAATACACTGAAGTAAAAACTATTTAAAAGTCACTAAAACACACAAATAAAGTACAAATACTTCAAAACGATACTTAAACACAGCAGACTACTATAATCAGTACTTTCACCACTAAATTTATTTTGAAGGAATGACCGGAACCTGAATGGACTGACCTTGTCCGATAATGGAACTAAAGTAACGATGAATACTCAAGAAACAATTAAATCGTTATTTTATAGAACAGGGAGTAAATAAACTACAAGTAAACAAACAGTTAACCTGTGGTTTATTGTTTAATCAGCCATGTTTATCTCCGTTAATCAACAGTTTGTCTCGTTAATTATCTGTTTATCTCCGTTAATCAACAGTTTGTCTCGTTAATTATCTGTTTATCTCCGTTAATTACAGTTTATTTCGTTAATCAGATACTTATCTCTGTTAATCAACTCTTTAGATTTTTAAATGAACCAGTCTTTGGTTAATTAAACATGTGAGCTCAGAGGTTTGTGGTTTGTTTACCTGCAGCAAACCGGAGCGTTCACTTCCGTGTTTGATCACGTTTCCATGGAGACAGAAGAGGACCCGCACGGCTACGTCACAGGTGTGTCCTCATTATCCTGATTAATTCTCTTTCAGTCCTCAAACTGAATTTAATTTGGATCAGATTCACTCACAATCTCTGAAAATAATCACAAAATAATATTAATAATAATTTTCCTTATTTATTTGACACTTCAGTGGTTATATCTATAAATATAAACATGTTTGTTTCTTTTATGACAATGAACAAACCTGAAATTAGACAGAAATGGTGCAATAAGCCTTTAATTTACAACATGCAGCAGATCACAACTTGTAGTTTAAACACACTTTTAAAAAAATGTAAAAAAAACAAAAAAAACAACACAAGTCATGTGAGCTCTTTGTGACGTGACGCAGAATAACACTGTGGACATCTTTCCTTCTCAAACACAATAAAATCACTTCATTTCTCCATTTTGTTCACTTCATTTCCTTTGAGTCGGTCCATCGGTCAATGGAACTGATCAACACATCAACACAACATTAAGGCACTTTGGAGAAAAAACTAAATAATGTTAAGTCTCTGGGTCCACTGGGCACTTCCTGTTTTTACCATCACACTGGTGTTTTGTCATGTTTTAGCTAAACGTCAGGCCACTTAGCTTTAGTGAGAATAAACAGCATCATTAAGCATCAGGAAATACAGACATGCCAAAATAAATAATGTAAACAGACCAGTTTGGTTCAATCTGGAGCCAGAATGAATCTTTAGTCAGTGATGAGGCTGAAGGTCGTAATGACAGCTCAGAGTTTAAGAGATGAAAACTCTTCTAGACTGATGATCAGATTCTTTTTGGTTCCACTCAAAATGTCCCGTCAATAAAGGATGCATCGATAAAAAATATCCAAACTCTGCAAGCTGAGTAGGTACTGATGGAAAAAACACAGTATATCAAAAGTTCAACGATAGAAATAGAAAAAAATCTTGACTCAAATCAAAGCACGCTTTACTAAACCTGAACTATGTTTCTCCAGTAAAACTAAAGTAAACGCTTCGGGTCCTGATATTGATTTTCATCACATTTGATCGTTTAATTATGGTCGTTTTATCAGTGCATTTATAATAAAGATAATATAATAATAATAATAATAATAATAATAATAAAGCCTTCATATGTCAAACTGGTCCAAAAAATAAAATACAGTACAGTGAAGCAGCAAATACACACAGCATTGTGAACAACTTGGACCTTCGCTGGAAGCTTTTACTTTGTAGAAAACAGGATTTGAATAGTCGTGACGGTAACAGGAAGTTGGACCTAAACACTGTGCGATTATGGGATGTCTCAGATAAAAGCTGACGAGGTGAAATCTTTGGCTGTTAACCGAAACCTGATGATAAATTAATAAATTAAGGATGTATTTTGTCTAAACATGGCGTCATAATGATGGAGTTCTATTGCCTAAACCTAATGTCAAATTGTTCAACTTAGTTTCGTTGCCTAAACCTGATGATAAATTGATGACATATTAACAGTTCGTTGCCTAAATTCTGCTGACTAATTGTTAAACTAAGAACGTAGTTTTATTATCTAAAGTTAAGGTTAAATGATGTAGTTCTGTTGCGTAAACCTAAAGTCAGATTGTTAAACTAACAGCATAGTTTTGCTGCCAAAACCTGAAAAAACATCAATTCAACGCACCATCGTTGTTTGGAATCAGGTTTTTGATTTTCACAGATCCCAAATTTAAAATTTGCATTTTTTAATAGTTTATATTTTACGTATGTCACAGTGTGACGTGCAGTGAAATCACACAGTGTGGAGGGGCATTATGGGATGCACCAGGAGAAAACCTAAACTTCTACACGATCATAGTCAAAGTGAAACATTCATTTTAATCAGATTAGAGGAAAGTTTTTTTTTGGCATCTGCTCAGCAGTAAGGCAGCAATCTGAGGGTCTCACATCATCAAGAGCAGGATGGCAGGAAAGTTTCCCACATTTTAAACAGGATTTTTATTTCTACAAACATCCATCTGAGGCAGAACCGCTGAAATAACTCTTTCCATAGATGAATAAAAGTGGCACTAAATTCACTTAACTGTGTTAAAGTCTGCTGACATGATGGTGGTCAGGAAATGTTGAAGTTCTCCTGATTGAGGCTTAATATTTTAACAATTTAGACAAAGTTTGTTCAACATTTTCTAAACATTTCTAAACATTAAGCAACTTAGCTTTCACTACCTTAACATGGTTAGAAGGTACTTTTATAAATTTATAGTCTGCAGCCGAGAGCTTTACTACTTCAAATGTTCAGTCCATCAGAAATGTTTGTAGAAGTAAAACCACTTTTTCCAACCATCTGAGTACGAACAAGAGTACTTCAGTTTCATGGCACAGATACTCTGATTGGTCAGAAAACAGCTGGAAATCTGTTAACCTCAGATCAATTAAGTTTTACACTCACTAGGGTGTCGTCCATACAACAACGGCATTCTGTGAATCCGACAAACTTTAATAGAGTCCCCCTTGCGTACAGGTGTTGTCGGAGACCCACAACAGTATTTTCTAACAACGGCTTCCAGAGTGAGAAGATCTGACAACGTCGTTTCAGAGTTGCAATGTGTACCTGGCGTTGTTGCTACACATCACATCATCACGTGACCAGAAGTATTAGTAAACATGGACTTCACGCACATGCTCATTGCATTGTTTGATTCTTTTTCGTGAGTTTCTCTGTGTTTCTTTGCAGCGCCACCTATCGGTGTGGTAAACGTATTACAACCTTCTCACTCAGTATCGCGTTGCCATGTAGATGAAAATAGTTACGGCAACGTTGCGACAAGCGTTATCGCGCCGTTGTCGTGTGAACGGAGCATAAATAAAAGCACAGACTGATCAAAGTCAGAAAAATAAAGAAAACACTGAAAAAAACATGAAAATCTGGATTCTTTGTGCTTTAACAGTCAGAGGGTTGTAATAGTTAATGTGTAGCACAACAGATATTTCTAGTTTTATTTTCACTATTTTTCTGACATGGTGTGCTTTGATTTAGCTGGTACGGCAATTAAAAAGTTTCATTATTTCAAAGCTTTTTAATTTGATTGAATTTATCTCCTTTTAATCTGAATGCCTGGTTTTTCATGTTAAATCTTTACTAATCCCTTTGGACATTTATTAATCTGTGTTGGTTAAAATCAGTATATATGTTTTATTAACATGTCTGCATAATTTAATAATCTTTGTGTACCTTGTATTTATCTGAGTACATTTTTCTGTGACTTATATCAACCTGTATGTACATGTATTATTATACGTATTATTGTTTGAATAATCTGTACACACCTTTATTAATCTGTGCATTAATGTGCACCTTATAATCCAAGCATTAAATATGTTTCTGCGCATATATTTCATTATATGTGTACAATCTATACAAACCCCATTTATTAATCCGTTCATCATGTTTTATTAATATATACATAAACTTTATTAACAGATTTCCAGTCATTTTCTTAACCATGTGAAAGTCTCAGAAATCATGATCATGTTTTTTGTATTTTAATTATTAATTAGTTTCTTTTTTGGCATCATTTAAAACATTTGCTGATGTGCTTTCTAAAACTTTTAAATTCAACATTTAACAGTTTGTATTTTTTAAAAAGCACCAAGGACAGCCATGCATGTCCCGTCTGAAGAAACTGGAATAAATGTCTTCCTTTGATGAACTTGTGGAAGTTTACAGCAAATTGATTTCAGCAGACGGAGCGTCTCACTGGGCGCCACTGAGGATGAGTTCATGGATACCATTAATGTCGGAAAATCAATGGTACGCTTTATTTTGAACTCAGTAGTGAATTCACTGCTTGAAGGAGACTGTCTGTGTTTTTCTGTATTTTTATTCCTGTCAACAAATCACATGTGCAGATTCTCAATACTGTCTCGCTTCCTGTCTCAGATAAGACCTAAAAATCATAAATAAATACTTTCATTTTTTTATCAAACAAACAGGAGGTAACAGGACAGGAAGGAAGGGAAGGAAGGAAGGAAAGAAGAAAGGAGGAGCTAAATAATTTGCTAATACTTTGTTGGGGACTACTTTCAGCAGTGGATTAATACAAATTTTGGTTTGTTTACTTCTGCTCGTGGGATTTGTTGACAATAACAAAAATATAAATCATCACCAGACTCTTTTCTTTGTTTATTTGAGTTTGTTTGCGTTGTTAGCATGCTGTTGGTTTGTTGTTGTCTTGTATTTTAGCACACATTAGCTCCTGAGTTGTGTCTTAGCATGCTAACAAAGTCACTGGCATGCAAGTTATTTTTGGTCACACGTTAGCTTGTTAATGTTTTGCACACTAGAATGATCCTTTAGTGTGCTAGCCTAGCAGGCTAACAAGGGGCTATTACTGCACATCATTTTTTGTTGCAGGGCTTTTCAGAAAAGTGATTTTTAGAAACATATTCCGTGGTCCAGACAAATAAAATAAAAAGTAGGAATGGACGAGACATTTGATCACAAATCGAGCAAAGCACGGTCGCTGTGTATGGTCGATACGTTGCAATGGTCGCTACGCTGGGTAAACAACTAAGGAAGTATGGCGCTATGACTTTTGGGATTTCAGCAGGGTTGTTTTATGGCACTCGACAGGAAGTGGGTGGCTTCTAAAAAGCTTCTCTAAATGAACCCTTGGGGGGAAGCAGCAGGATGATGGGAAAGTCATGACATCACGGTGGTCTGTAGTCTACTAAAAAACCAATGGTTAAAATGTGACAGAGCACCTTTAACAGGGAAAATAAATCAGAGTAATACTGATCAGCTGTTCATCACCTCCAATCGGGCTGATTATCCAGGTTTATATAATCAATCAGGACACTGATCAATTGTCAGGAAGAGTCAGCTGAGTTCTCCATGATGGATCAGTGCTTAGACTGCTGCACCTGAGGGAAGGAAGGAAGAGGAAGGAAGGAAGGAAGGAAGGAAGGACGGGAAGGAAGGAAGGAAGGGAAGGATGGTAGGAAGGAGAAGCAGCAGAGAAAAGAGTGAAAATGATCATCATAAGGATCTGGATCACATGACTGATCATCAGCTCTGAAACACTGATTAGCTACGTTCGCGCCATTAGCATTCCTCAATTAAACCAGGGACTGTGTCAGTGTCTCCTGATTTAACACATATTTTAACATCACATGTTTTACCAACACGTCTGACATTAATCATGTTAAATGAGACGAACCGGTCTGATGAGGACCACAGGTCACACTGTAAGACGTCCACAAGCTGACGGCCATCAGGAAAGTTGCTATGAACCCAAACACCTGAGAATAGACAACAAACAACAGCATTAGCATTAATATTAGCATGGATGCAGATTACATGAAGATCGTCATTCACATGAAATCAGAAAAGCTGTTTGTGAGACTGTAAATGCTGCAGAAGGTTAAATAAAACATTACAGAGGTCTGATTAATCAGCCCCTCAATGTTATCAGTAAAGTTGCTGTGACTTCCTGTAATGAGAGGAAGGACACATGTTTGAGTAATTTGTGCAGTGAGAGGTCTCACTCTGCCTCTGAATTCAGGAACCACAAACCACAGAATCAGGATTTTTTTTAAATTAAACATTTTTGTGCAGGGTACTGAAATTAAACCTGCTGCTGCAAAGACACTTTAAAAACAGCTAATAAAATCTTTCTCACAGCAGAGCGCCACCTGGTGGTCCAATATTGTGGGTTAAGAGACTCCATATCAACTGCATGTTAGCTAATGTGAGCTAACATGTAAAAAAAAGATGTGTGGAAATTGTTTAACGTTTATTTCTTTAGTGTTTTCATGACAAGACATAGTCTGGGGTGAAAGATTGTGTGGTGTGCTTTACGTACTGATCCGGCCACCAGCGCTGAAACTCCTCCGCCCTTAACCGCAGCGACGATGGAGGCGATGAGGACGAGGACGCTCCCAACGGCATAATGGAAGAACTCCTGATACAGCAGAGGGACAAACGAGCATTCAGACACAATAAACCACAACATCTCCCTGATGATGCCATACTGTGAACTACAAATCAAGCTAGTTAGCATTAGCAGTTAGCAGCTGGTTAGCAACACAGTCCTACATGGAGCTAACAGCTAAAGGGGGGTGCCATCATGTGTCGTTTTGTTGAGAAACTTTACATAAATCCAGATGTTTGAAGGCAATGTTTTCACAGGAAATATTAAATAGATATAGATATGGAATTATAATTATTTTAGAATAGATATTTATAGTAATTGTTGTTGACTAATGAATAGCAGCAATGAAAACTCACATGACATTAAATAGCAAATAATACTAGAATAAAACAGGATGGAATGAGTAGCACCACTGGATATTGAATGGTGATGTGGTATTGGGATGAATATGTTGACATTAGACATGACAATGAATATTCAGCAGTTATTTGCATTTATTTAGATCAGAGGTGCTAACACTAGGTCTAAGCCAATTCTAATAATACACCTCTGAGGGCTGGTGATTGATGAAATTGCAAATTTTCCTGTTAGTGGAACAAAGAATAACTGTCTTATCTTGTTGTTGAAGTTGAATCTAATTTCCCAATTCGGACAAAGTATTCATGCCAAATATTGAATTTGTATCTACGAGTGCATTTATTTGTAATAAATGATCAGGAAGTGCATTTTATTATCGACTTAACGAATGAGATGAAGCTAACACCTTTCTGTTTACTGCAGAAGCTCGCTTCATTTCTTCCTTCCTTCCTTCCTTCCTTCCTTCGCACACATTTTGAGTGAGGGCATCCTCTTACATATTCAATATTTGACTCTCAATGTCTCACCGTCAGCGGCCAGTTGATGCAGGGCATCTTGGCCTGCAGCCTGAACAGGTGCATGAGGAAGAAGATGAGGAAGGCGATGAGGAACCACAGCGTCACGACCACGAAGTACTGGAACGCCGCCCAGCTGGGCCAACCGCGAGCGCAGTGGACGCACAGGAAGGCGACGAGCAGGGCGAGCTGGAAGGAAACAAACCACAGAATTTAAAATGAATTTAGCACTGAACCCAAACAAGTCTGGTTTGGAATAACAACTATAAACAGTGTTTGTTTCTTTTATTTTTTAGGGTAAAAGCCACCAACTGCTAGATATCAGTATTATAATTGGGATTGTTCTCTCTTAAATAATTATCTCATTGTCAGTTCTATTTCTTATGGGTCTTTTATTTATATAGCTACATGTGTATATAATATGTAAATGCAGAGGGCTAATTGTATGTACCTGTATATACTGTATGTATATGACAAGTAAAGCTAATTATTATTATTATTATTATTATTATTATTATATTTACTTTTGCTAACTATTTTCTTTTAATCAATAAATCATTTCAGCTGTACTTGTACATACTGTTAATCTGTTGTAAAACAACACATATTTATAATATCAATGTTTATATGTTGTGCACTACAATCACAGAAAGTAACTAATGAATGTAATATAGTATATAAGGTAAGTAAAGTACCTCAGATTTGTACTTAAGTGTAGTATGTGAGTAAATGTACTTAGTTACATGACTGGACTGAATTGCTGTTGTTGTGTATTAAGAAACATAAACTAGTAAGTTAGCACAATAGTGATTAAACAGTACTTAGTTACTTTCCATCATAGCAGTATTTATGTAATACTTTTATATAGGATTTATGTCAGTGTCTTCAAAACAGGGTGGTTAAATTATATATAAATGAAAACATTAACAACCAAATTCCATTTTAAAAAACCTTAATTTAACAGTTTTCCTTAGCAGGTAAACTTCGTTGTCTCCATGTAAACTACATGTCAGTTAGCAGTGGAGCTAACGGTTAACGCTAGCTAACACGTCCCGGTGTGTCGGTGTGAACACACTGCTCGGTTATTCCAGGTAATCTCCGTGTCCAACCGTCGTGTTTTCTCACCAGCTGTCCTATCTTCAGCAGTCCCGGGATGGTCCGGGTGTAGCCCAGGTTCAGGACACCGTCACCGGACGTCCTGGTCGTTGTTGTCGTTGTCGTGATGACGGTGTGCGACATGTTGACGGTAAGTAGCGCCAGTAAACAGCACGGGGAGGATATGGAGATTTAAACTGCGGGGAAAGTCACCGTCGTCTGCTAACGGACTGTCTGTCTGTCGGTGAGCTCCTCCGGTTACACCCGAGTCAAGCACAGCGGAAAAACACGACCACTTCCGAAGAAGGATTTCACAATAAAAGACATGAAAGCCGTGGGGAGGCTGGACGGTGCCTCTGTCAGACTGTTGTTGTTGTTGAATAATAATAATTACAGCTTATATTTATGCTTCTATACTTATACATCATCAGTTAATTACAATATTTGCATGTGTATTAATCAGTGATAAAAGCAAATAAATTAAAATTCTGTATAAAAGTAAAAGTATGTTTTCTTTTCATACTTTGAACACCATCAGGTTTTTGTTTAATTTTTTTTTAATTTGTTTTTTTTTGTTATATTATCAGTCAGAAATGGAGGTGAATAATTAAGAGAAACTGACCATAATTACAATGAATCTCTTTACTTCTGTTGAAATAGCAGAAGCAGAATCTATGTGCCTTTATTTTGAAGTACACATCCTGTGTGCTGGTGGTGGAGAGTGTGAGTGTGACAGTCTGGAGGATGGAGGACTGAGCCTCCATCAGGAAAAACTGCAGCAGCCTGAAAGCTTCCAGAACTCCAGTCAAAAACAGGAGAGAAAGAGAGAAAGAAAGAGGTGCTGAACACTAAACAGTGAACACTGAACACACTGAGCACTAAAATACATGAAGAATTAAGGCACATCTGAAGGCAAAAGGGGGTCCAAACTTTTACCAACAATGTGTACCTAATAAAGTGGCCACTGAGTGTATGTCATTATTTAACAGCTGAAGCAGGAAGTTTTAAACGGAGCAGCAGATATTTTCTGCCACAGAACTTGTTTCTTTAGCAGCCTTAATTTGTCGCCATGGAGACGTTTGACAGGTTCTGCCCACTTTCAGCCACATCCTGTGGTTAAACACACACACACACACACAGCAACAGGAAGTGGAGCTGAAGATGAGCCATCAGATTAAAGTGAACACAGGACTTTTACTTGCGGTGGAGTACTTCCATAGATATGTATATAAACACCTTTCTTATAGATTCTGTATCTATGAGTACTTCCACAGTATGGTTGTGGTACTTTTACTGCAGTAGAGGATCTGAGTACTTCTGCTGTTCTGATCAGGTTGCAGTTTCAGTGTCGGTGGTGAGCGGTGAGCTCTCACCAAACCTCTGAGGCTTTCTGGTCATTTTTTTCAAGGCAATGAACATCAAAGAATCACAAACAAAATGTTGAAACATTTTTAGATTTAAATCACAGCAATAATATTACCACTATATTTATTTTTTATCCCTGAGTTGAGCCTCTCAGGAAAACCTTCCCATGCCGTCACCTTTGAACTCGATGATGATCTGCTCCAATACTGTGTTCATTAGCATCTCCAATACATTTATTATTTATATTATGGGATTACATTGAAATTTAATGTTTTAATCATAAAATTGTATTAAAAATTGTAATTTTCTAAAGTTGTTTTCACCAAGTGTACTCTGCAATAATTACTTATTTCTACTGAGAATCCTCACAGTGTTGTTTTCATAATTCCCTTTAATATAATAATAATAATAATAATAATAATAATAAAATTGATTTGTAAAGTTTCACATGAACATTAAAAAGTTTATTCCCTTTAGTTCTAAATAATGAATCAAATTGCAATTACTGTATTACCAGGCTGTGATCTTGAAATATAGGATTTCTCTACTTTTATTAAGGACATACTGTTTGTATAAATTTTCAATTTAAAATTTGATTGATTTTATCCTATTGTGTTTTTATTTTGCCTTGTTTTTAATTTTATTTTGCTTATATTTTTTATTATTTTGTTTTATTTTTATTTAATTTTTATATATTGTTATATGTTGTCATAGGTTATTTTATTTTAATTTACTATTTTAATTTTATATATTGTCCTATATTGTTCTGCTGTTGATGCCCTGTTGTTGTTGTTGTTGTTTTATACATATATATATATATATATATATATATATATATATATATATATATATATATATATATAATAAATTATATACCAGATCACTTTGGACCAGACCCTGTAATCCCTCCATGGAACAATCTGATAGCTGTAGTTTTAAAGTGTCCTTTCAATGAACCGAGAGGCCAAAACCAGGAACAAGAGCAGCAGAACAAAAGAGCGGAATGTGGACAGGAAAGTCTTTCCAACATCACAGTTTAGAGTTTTATTATTGGTGTCTATTGTGCTGTTTTGTCTGTCTTTAAGTGTATTCATTCATATTTATCATATCAGCATCTCAGTTTGTCAAACTGAGTTAATTTCTTGCGAATATTGCATCGGAGATGAGTTTCTTGTTATTTTAGAGACTTTCAGTGTAACTCTGCCTGTATTATGCTTCTTTTATTGAGTCATACATATTCAGTACTTTGTGAACTTTGTTCATTCAGTCAGTGTTTTCCTCTTGGCTATCATTATTGCATCACTCACTATCAGCTCATTGGTTGTTTTAACTGCATATTTTTCCAGAAAAAAGTCAAGAATCCAAGATATAAACCAACTGTGCTTTCATTTGATTGATTTTACTACAAGCAGAAATCTGCAGCTTCAACATTAAATCCAGCAGATGGAGCACCTGGTCCATCATACATGTCACAAGTAGACGGTTATGGGATGATATGTAAATATTTATAGTATATACAGAGTATATATTGTGTCTGACCAAACAGCTCTGATCCTTTCAGGTATCACTGAAGAATTTATCATTTTTTGGTGAAAAATTCTGATACCTATGTGTGTCCGAGCCATGCTCTCAGATGACGAATCAGAGCAGGCTTCCTGTTCAGGAGGCAAGATTAAAGAGTCTTTATTGTCATTATACACGCATAACGAAATTCTGAGTCACTCGGCTTAAAGTCAGACATAAATAAAGAATTGTTTCTTATCCATTAATGTATTATCATCATTCACCAGTCGGTCCACTGTGTTCAATAATTTTGTCCACTTATGATATGATACCTTTTTCCCCCCACTTGCTTGTTTTTTCTACTTATGTTCTTATTTCTTAGTTTTATAGGCCCTCCTTGTGTAAAGGCTCCATTTGAGGAGAGCATGACTCAGAGACAGGAGGTACGGTGCAATGAACGAATCTTTATTCAGATTCACGGCAGCAATCGAGCACAGCGTTTCCAGCAGTGAGATGAAGGAAAGTGTGCACCTCCAGGCGAGAGGGGAGACAAGCCAAGGAAGCCCTACTCTGGCACTACGCTCAACTATAAAAAGGAGAATAACTCAAAAAACACTCCTAAAGTAGGAGGGAAAAACCATTTAACAAGACCTGAGACAATAAAGAAGCTCTTCCTTGAAGGCTATGAAAAAATACCATAAACTGCTCACACTGAGACTGAATAACTAAGGGAAACAAAACAGGGGACACTAAAGGCTCTAGTGACAGGGACACTAGGAACTGACAATAACAAAACAAAAGACCACCTACAACTCACACACAATGAGGAGGGCTTAAATTATAAAAGAAACAGAAAACGCTCTAAACTAGAGGATAGTCTACACTCTTGGGGAGGAATGGGAAACTAGAAACAAAGGAGACTAAGATAAGGCTAGAAACAACAAAACGGCTACAAAACTTAGAAAGGAAAATCTCTCAGAAGAACCAGGTAGAACTGGAGACAAGTAGCAAGACAGAGACACGGGACAAGACGACCACACAACAAACAGAAGGGAGACAGGACTATTTAAACATGAGGTAATGGAGCACAAGTGGAAAAAAAAATCAGGGCGGGGTTTGACAATCACAGGAGGGCAGGAAGCAAAAACACCTGAAACAGAAGGGAGACAGGGTTACTTTCAAAATAAAACAGGAAGAGACAGGACTACATGCAGGCACAGGACACTGTTAAAATTTAACTAAAACAGACAGATAGAGCATGACACCTTGTAATGTTGCACTGTCCACTTTGCTGCTGTAACAATGCAAATTTCCCCCTCTGTGGGACAAATAAAGGATTATCTTATCTTATCTAACATATTCTGCTTCCAATCAGATTTCTTGGTATTTAGCCTTAATTAATTATAGTTTAGTGTCCACAGTTTTCATAAAATGAACTGGATGATATTCATATTGACAAAAGCAGCTCACTGAGACCTGCTTTAACACTAAGTGGGGTCAATAAAAACTGTTCTTTTTTTTACTCCTTTTATTATCTTATTATATTAACTTTGTTTCACTTTCACTTTCCTCACATATCGTCTTATTCACTTTGATGAATTTTCTGCTGTCTGCAGCCTCTCAAGTAGTTCTGCAGTGAATAGCAAAGAGAAAGAGCAAAACATTTCACCATAAAAACGCCCTTCCTCAACAGGATGTTCATTATTGCAAGATAAACCACAGTTCTTTCACTTTCTAAATCCAGGGGGTTGCAGATCAACGCTGTTACACCTTTTGAGGTCCCGCTGCATTTTTGCATCTTTTGTCTTTTTAAATTCACATTTATAGAGGTTAAATAAAAGGTTTGGTATTGTTTCATTAAATACAGTGTTACTGGAGAGGAAATCACATAAACTTAATGTAGATTGTAATGTTGCACTGTCCACTTTGCTGCTGTAACAATGCAAATTTCCCCCTCTGTGGGACAAATAAAGGATTATCTTATCTTATCTAACATATTCTGCTTCCAATCAGATTTCTTGGTATTTAGCCTTAATTAATTATAGTTTAGTGTCCACAGTTTTCATAAAATGAACTGGATGATATTCATATTGACAAAAGCAGCTCACTGAGACCTGCTTTAACACTAAGTGGGGTCAATAAAAACTGTTCTTTTTTTTTTACTCCTTTTATTATCTTATTATATTAATTTTGTTTCACTTTTGCTATCTTCACATATCTTCTTATTCACTTTGATGAATTTTCTGCTGTCTGCAGCCTCTCAAGTAGTTCTGCAGTGAATAGCAAAGAGAAAGAGCAAAACATTTCACCATAAAAACGCCCTTCCTCAACAGGATGTTCATTATTGCACGATAAACCACAGTTCTTTCACTTTTTAAAGCCAGGGGGTTGCACATCAACGCTGTTATGCCTGCTGCATTTTTGCATCTTTTGTCTTTTTAAATTCACATTATAGAGGTTAAATAAAATTTTAGGTATTGTTTCATTAAATACAGTGTTACTGGAGAGGAAATCCACCTTTTTGTTCTTCACAGCCGTTCCGACAGATTTTTTCTTTGGGTGAGTCTGCATAAACTTGGTATTGGTCTTGATGTAGATTGATGTTAGATTAGTTTAATTTTGCAAACAATCTGGCTTTAATGAACGCTGTTCATGGTTTTTACTTTCACTTAAAACAAGTTTTTATGTAATTTACCACAACAACTATCATTAAGTTCACACTGTTTCCTCTCTTTTCACCAGAAAGATGAGAAACTTAATATTTTTCTTTCTGCTGGTGATCGCAGTGACAGAGATTAATGGAGAGGTAAGTGGCTTTCACTTTCCTTAATTTATTTACACAACAGCTCCAGATTCCACCGAACCATAGAAACAACTGAGAACATGAATAAACCTGGTTTGGAAGACAGTGATGAACAACTTGTTTTGTGGTTTAGAGCAGCCAACTCTTACTCAGGATTATTCAGGATTATTAACTATTATCTACTATCTCTGATTTTGTTGGTCATTGTTTGATGTTCACAGTATGAATTCGGAGATATTATTGCGTTTCCGAGATTGTGCACAATAAGGCCTGTGTACAAGCACTATGCTATCTACGTGGGCCCGAGTTCAGGGGTCGACATTGGCCAAGGTGATAACGACATATTTCACCGCGCAGGTTTGTTTCCTTTTTTTTTTTTTTTTACTGGAGATTTATTTTCTGAAGTAAATGAGAAAAAAACATGATTGAAGTGAAGTTTATTTCAAGATTTCTAAAAGTTTCTTCTCATAAACAGACACATCTAAATGGAAGTCGGAATGTAGCTTTGGTAAAATTGAAAAGACCAGAGGATGGAAAAAAGAGTACAAGGACAATTACTTTGATGGAGTTAAAGGCATCAAACCAGGAACCCAACACAGCATAAAGAAACGAATCAATGAAACCATTGAAAACTGTGAGAAATACCGACTCTTTGGCAACAACTGTGAACATCTGGCCACCTATGTGCGCTACGGCCTGCGCGTTTCAATGCAGGTAGGTATCATCCTGATAATTCAAAAATTCCCATACTTTTTTTTTTACTCTTTTAAATGACTGATCTGTGTGTGTTTTTTGTTTCACAGCATGGTACTTTAGCTAAATTCTTGTTCGGCAGTGTGGATCTGGATTCACCTGAAGTTCGAGCAATCCTGGACAGGATACAGAAAGACGAGGAGGAAGCAGCCCAGTGCAGATCTGCCAGCGCTAACGCTAACAAACAAGCATTTAGCCAGCCCATCCTGTCAGTCTGCCTGGCTCTCTTCTGGGCTTTGACTCACATCACCTCTGTCACTGAGAAGCTGTTATTCTAACATAGAGGTCCACTAACACTGAGCTAAAAGAGGCTAACGTTGATGCTAACATAGATGCTAAGATGGAGGTGTGTTACTGGGCTAACAAAGGCTAACATAGATGCTAACATAGAGGTGTGTTACTGGGCTAACAGAGGCTAACATAGATGCTAACATAGAGGTGTGTTACTGGGCTAACAGAGGCTAACATAGATGCTAACATAGAGGTGTGTTACTGGGCTAACAGAGGCTAACATAGATGCTAAAATATAGGTGTGTTACTGGGCTAACAGAGTTAGTTAGCAAACAGGAAAGGTAACAGCAGCTGAACTAATGAACTTGGACCGCACTGTGCAGCGTTCACAAACACACAGATACAATAAGAAGTAAGCAGGTTGTGTTTCCAGACTCAGACTTTAATTCTGTAGATGCATGGAAGCAAACTATCTCATGAAGAAATGTGACTTTTGCTTCCTTTGATAACTTGTTTTTTTTAATGGCAGTGTTGAAAAAAATCCATTCGATCCAAATAAATATTTGTTTAGTCCTTTGTATTCAAAAGAAAGTCTCAATTCACAACCTGTATTAGAATTTTATTGTATTGATATTAATAAATTTATGCTCTCTGGACTCAGCTGAGGTGGTGGGAGACAGGAGGATGCTGGCTAAGCTATCATCCCTGCTGGAGAACACCTCCCACCTCCTGCAGGACACTTTGGCAGAACTGGGCAGCTCCTTCAATGAGGAGGTGCTCCACCCTCACTGTGTTAAGGAAAGATACCACCAGTCAAGATTAAAGAGTCTTTATTGTCATTATGCACACATAACAAAACTTTGTTGAGTCACTCGGCATAAAGTCAGACATAAATAAAGAAATAAAAAAAGAAGATATAAAATATAAATATACTGTTTCTTATCTATTAATGTACTGTATTATCATTATTTCACCAGTTGGTCCAATGTGTTTAAATAATTATGTCCACCTATGATACCTTAGTTTTTTCCACTTGGCTGTTTTTCTACTTATGTTCTTATTTCTTAGTTTTTATAGGCCCTCCTTGTAATGTTGCACTGTCCACTTTGCTGCTGTAATGATGCAAATTTCCCCCTCTGTGGGATGAATAAAAGATTATCTTATCTTATCTGTTATCTTATTCATATTGACAAAAGTTGTCTGGTAGCTCACTGAGACCTGCGCTTACATTAAGTGGGTTCAATAAAAACTGTTCTTTGTTTTTACTCCTTTTATTATCTTATTATATTAACTTTGTTTCACTTTCACTTTCCTCACATATCCTCTTATTCACTTTGATGAATTATCTGCTGTCTGCAGCCCGTTGAGTAGTTCTGCAGGAAACAAGATAACAAACTTCCACCATGAAAAACGACCTTCGTCAACAGGATGTTCTTTATTGCAAGATAAACCACAGTTCTTTCACTTTCTAAATCCAGGGGGTTGCAGATCAACGCTGTTACACCTTTTGAGGTCCCGCTGCATTTTTGCATCTTTTGTCTTTTTAAATTCACATTTATAGAGGTTAAATAAAAGTTTAGGTATTGTTTCATTAAATACAGTGTTACTGGAAAGGAAATCACATAAACTTAATGTAGATTGTAATGTTGCACTGTCCACTTTGCTGCTGTAACAATGCAAATTTCCCCCTCTGTGGGACAAATAAAGGATTATCTTATCTTATCTAACATATTCTGCTTCCAATCAGATTTCTTGGTATTTAGCCTTAATTAATTATAGTTTAGTGTCCACAGTTTTCATAAAATGAACTGGATGATATTCATATTGACAAAAGCAGCTCACTGAGACCTGCTTTAACACTAAGTGGGGTCAATAAAAACTGTTCTTTTTTTTACTCCTTTTATTATCTTATTATATTAATTTTGTTTCACTTTTGCTATCTTCACATATCTTCTTATTCACTTTGATGAATTTTCTGCTGTCTGCAGCCTCTCAAGTAGTTCTGCAGTGAATAGCAAAGAGAAAGAGCAAAACATTTCACCATAAAAACGCCCTTCCTCAACAGGATGTTCATTATTGCAAGATAAGCCACAGTTCTTTCACTTTTTAAAGCCAGGGGGTTGCACATCAACGCTGTTATGCCTGCTGCATTTTTGCATCTTTTGTCTTTTTAAATTCACATTATAGAGGTTAAATAAAATTTTAGGTATTGTTTCATTAAATACAGTGTTACTGGAGAGGAAATCCACCTTTTTGTTCTTCACAGCCGTTCCGACAGATTTTTTCCTTTGGGTGAGTCTGCATAAACTTGGTATTGGTCTTGATGTAGATTGATGTTAGATTAGTTTAATTTTGCAAACAATCTGGCTTTAATGAACGCTGTTCATGGTTTTTACTTTCACTTAAAACAAGTTTTTATGTAATTTACCACAACAACTATCATTAAGTTCACACTGTTTCCTCTCTTTTCACCAGAAAGATGAGAAACTTAATATTTTTCTTTCTGCTGGTGATTGCAGTGACAGAGATTAATGGAGAGGTAAGTGGCTTTCACTTTCCTTAATTTATTTACACAACAGCTCCAGATTCCACCGAACCATAGAAACAACTGAGAACATGAATAAACCTGGTTTGGAAGACAGTGATGAACAACTTGTTTTGTGGTTTAGTGCAGCCAACTCTTACTCAGGATTATTCAGGATTATTAACTATTATCTACTATCTCTGATTTTGTTGGTCATTGTTTGATGTTCACAGTATGAATTCGGAGATATTATTGTGTTTCCGAGATTGTGCACAATAAGGCCTGTGTACAAGCACTATGCTATCTACGTGGGCCCGAGTTCACGGGTCGACATTGGCCAAGGTGATAACGACATATTTCACCGCGCAGGTTTGTTTCCTTTTTTTTTTTTACTGGAGATTTATTTTCTGATGTAAATGAGAAAAAAAACATGATTGAAGTGAAGTTTATTTCAAGATTTCTAAAAGTTTCTTCTCATAAACAGACACATCTAAATGGAAGTCGGAATGTAGCTTTGGTAAAATTGAAAAGACCAGAGGATGGAAAAAAGAGTACAAGGACAATTACTTTGATGGAGTTAAAGGCATCAAACCAGGAACCCAACACAGCATAAAGAAACGAATCAATGAAACCATTGAAAACTGTGAGAAATACCGACTCTTTGGCAACAACTGTGAACATCTGGCCACCTATGTGCGCTACGGCCTGCGCGTTTCAATGCAGGTAGGTATCATCCTGATAATTCAAAAATTCCCATACTTTTTTTTTACTCTTTTAAATGACTGATCTGTGTGTGGTTTTTGTTTCACAGCATGGTACTTTAGCTAAATTCTTGTTCGGCAGTGTGGATCTGGATTCACCTGAAGTTCGAGCAATCCTGGACAGGATACAGAAAGACGAGGAGGAAGCAGCCCAGTGCAGATCTGCCAGCGCTAACGCTAACAAACAAGCATTTAGCCAGCCCATCCTGTCAGTCTGCCTGGCTCTCTTCTGGGCTTTGACTCACATCACCTCTGTCACTGAGAAGCTGTTATTCTAACATAGAGGTCCACTAACACTGAGCTAAAAGAGGCTAACGTTGATGCTAACATAGATGCTAAGATGGAGGTGTGTTACTGGGCTAACAAAGGCTAACATAGATGCTAACATAGAGGTGTGTTACTGGGCTAACAGAGGCTAACATAGATGCTAACATAGAGGTGTGTTACTGGGCTAACAGAGGCTAACAGAGGCTAACATAGAGGTGTGTTACTGGGTTAAAAGAGGCTAACATAGGTTAATATAGAGGTGCATTACTGGGCTAACATAGTCTAACATAGAGGTGTGTTACTGGGTTAAAAGAGGCTAACATAGGTTAATATAGAGGTGCATTATTGGGCTAACATAGTCTAACATAGAGGTGTGTTACTGGGTTAAAAGAGGCTAACATAGGTTAATATAGAGGTGCATTATTGGGCTAACATAGTCTAACATAGAGGTGTGTTACTGGGTTAAAAGAGGCTAACATAGGTTAATATAGAGGTGCATTATTGGGCTAACATAGTCTAACATAGAGGTGTGTTACTGGGTTAAAAGAGGCTAACATAGAGGTGTGTTATTGGGCTAACGGAGGCTAACATAGTGGTGAACATAAATAAATCACTCCAGGGTCCCTATTTGTACCGCTGGATTGTAAAACGCCTGGTAAGCCTATGAAGACATGGAATACACCGTTTGAAAGGCGAAACTGTGAGGATTCGTCCACACATTACGGTAAGTTGATCAGACTTTTATATCTCACGTGCGACGTTATCACGAGCCACCGGTGTGAATGTAAATAAAGATGGCTGCAGCTAAAGAGCCAGTCACCTTTTCACGGTCACTTCATACTTTGCCAGTTTTCCGAACTTTGTCAAAAAGGGACTGAACTCTTAAAACTCCAACAGAGTTGTACATGTTAGTGTCAGGCAGCCTGGAAAGGAAAGTCCAGGCTTCCATGAAAAATAAAGAGTATGATGTTGAGGTTAAAGTAACGTTAGCGAAACATAAGGGTGTCAGCAATAAAGCTAATGTTACTGTACCTGGGTAACGTTAACAATTGTTTAATTATGTGTGATAGCAAGTACGTAAAGTATGTCAGAATAAGTACCATGGTTAGTTTACAACGTAACAGACAACTGTACAGTGTAGTTGGTAGCGCTACCTAGTTATATTGCTCAAAGTAAACACAGTTTACCAGCTAAAAACCAGCCACCAGCCTAAGCTGTTTATTCAGCAGGGTAGCAGTGGTTTGTGTTAGTTGTAAACTAACCATGGTCACTAACCAAGTGACCGTGAAAAACGTGACTGGCTCTTTAGCTGCAGCCATCTTTGTTTACATTCACACCGGTGGCTCGTGGTAATGTCGCACGTGAGATATAAAAGTCTGATCAACTTACCGTAACATGTGGACAAATCCTCACAGTTTTGCCTTTCAAATGGTGTATTCCATGTCTTCATAGCCTTACCGGGCGTTTTACAATCCAGTGGTATAGATGGGCTGCAACCATTACTGTTTACATTCGCAGCTCGGGTTTGAACCCGGAAGTGATTTGTGACGTAGCGACTAGCCATCCCCATTGGGCTGATATAGAGCCAGACATCGGTCTGTGTTGAACCTGTTTATTGACTTCATACATGTTGACATGTGGGCTGTAGGCCGGCTGACTTCATATGCTCATGGTGACCTGGATAAACTAGAGAAAGAAATATATCCAGTGTTAATATACAACCAATTATCTTCTTCTATATCTGCTGAGTTATTGCAGGCTTTAACAGGTGAGAGAGTGTACTGTCTTCAGTATAAATGCTTGTTTGATACTCACTGTTTTGCCATTTCATTAAAGTTTCAATAAACATGTAAACAATAAGATGACTTGTTTACCCTATACACAAGATGTGTAACTAGCTAGTCAAATGTCAATAACATGTTATTTGAGTTTCATTTCTTTCTTATATTTGGGGCAGAAATTGAACATGACAGTTATATACAGTTATTTTAAAAAAATGTTTTCCTAAACCTAGCTTTGTCGCATAAGCCTAATCAAGAAAGAGGTCATAGACTACCTCTAACATATAATACAAATAAACACATCCTTGGAAATAAAATGTTTCACCACTGTTTCTGAAGTTTTCTATCCTGCTCAACTGCAGAAGAGACGTTTAAAATAACATAAAATAAGATAAATCTATATTAAAGTGATAGAAACAATAAAAAAGAAAAACAACTTAAGACCAGCAAAAATAGTGCAACGTGCCAATGTTAAAGAAATATAATAATCATAACAATAACAATTATAATGATATCATAATGATTATATGTGACACGATAATTAAAATAATAAAATTATTATTTGAGTAATAATAAAAATAACCAAAACTCCTTGCATATTGGACTACTCAAGGACTATCTTGTCTTATAATTAAAATATCAGAATAAAAAAGTAAAATAATTTTAACAAAATTATAAAACAAGTGTGTTTAGCACTCCAGTACAGATGGAAATATGTATCACACATTGTCACTAATAAAAAATTAAATGCTGTGAAAACTTACGTCATCATACTGAAATATGGCCTTGCCGGTTTGGCTTGTGTCTCTCCTTCGAAACTGATCTGGAAATCAGATGAAAAACAGATGACTTGATGAATATTTTAGCGTTAGTTCATGACCTCATCTGGTCATTAACTCCAGTACTAGGAGTAAAAATCAGATAATAATCCAGACCCATAATCTGCTAAATAACCCCTCAATGAGCTGATAGTGTTAGTTCAGCTCTTCTGCGTCTTCATGGAGCCGTTTGCTCCTTTCATTTAAAAAACACCAGCAGTCTCAGATTTCAGACCCACTCACCGGTCAGAGCCCGAAGTTTGACGCAGCAGCTCACGAAGTCGTCGAACGTGATTTTGCCATTCAGACTGTAGCGCTTCAAGATGATGTTTAACGCCTGAGGGCTCAGATTATAACCTGCAAACAAAATAAAGGACATTAATACGTAACATAGATAGATAGATAGGACTAATAAAACACATAAAATAATATTAATAGAAATGTAAAGAGCATAACAAATTTATTATTCCACCATTATTCTTTAATAAATAAAATATAATTATTATATATAGCTGCAGGTTGGTAGGTACCAAAGGTCATGAGGGCTTGCTGCATCTCCTGGGCCTCCATCGTCCCACTTCGGTCCCGGTCGAAGGTCATGAAGGAGCTCTTCCAGCCGTTCAGAGCCTGCCACAGCTCCTTGAACTCATTAAAGCCCATGGAGTTGGAGTAGTCCCTCTGAGATGCCGGCCAGTCAAGGATCTATCTCCCACTCTTCCTGTTGTAGTTTTACTCAAACTAGATCTCATCGTCATCATCACATTACAGAAATGCAGATTACCCACAAATATAAAAGCATTTCCTATCAAGAATCAAGAGGAGAGTAGCACACAACGAATCAAAAGCTTACGGTACGCACATAAAATAAAAGTATAAAAAATATAAGGACATATTTTCATTGTATAAATATTATATAATTTCATTCATTTGCTATTAAAAGTATTTTAGTACATCCTGTGAATATTTATTATACTTATTCTGTGTTTCATTGTTGTTGTTTTATTGTTTTTTTCTTACTATAACTTGTTTACGCTGCTGTAATAAGCGGATTTCCTTCACTTGGAGGATCAATAAAAATTATTCTATTCTATTCTTCTATTATTTATAACTGTACTTTTCCAGGATACGTCCAGCATGCTGATCATCAACCTGCAGGTCTCCAGGTTGAAAGCTGCAAAAGAAAAAAAAAACACATTTAGGGGGATATTATGTGCTGCATTATTTATACATCAATAAGGCATTAAATAAGGTTTTATTTTAGTAAAAAAGTGACTTAATATTTCTTAAGTGTCTTTTAATGATTTCAGCTGATGGTGGGTCCTTAAAATGTGTCTCATACTCACAGATCATTTGTATTTTAGTGCATATTTAATATTTTCTTACGTTTGTACGAGCCAGAGATGCCGGACTGAGTGAGGCATCGCTGCAGCTCATCTGCTGAGATCTGACCGTCCTGTCACGGGTCAGTAAATAGATGAGTGAGACACCGATCAGCAAACAGCACAAAGATCAGAGACACATCAATACCTAATCCAGGTGTTTTACCTGTCCGGCTACAGCTGAAAAGTATCCGTAGAGAGGATCCTGCTGCTGGAGAGAGACAGACAGAAAGAGAAACAACAGAGTCTGCAGGACAGTCGGGTAGAGGGTTAGTGATTGGTTAGTAGCAGATCAATCAATCAATCAATCAACTCTGCCAAACATCTTCATCATTTTAGAGACACATTGGAGCCGAACAACTTCACCTGACTGGATTTAGAGGGAACTTAAATGAAGCCAAGAAAAAGCCCTCCAGCTGTTTGTTCAACATAGAAAAATATTCCTGAATGTTCCTTTACAAAGTTATATTTCAGTCCTGTTCTCCTTTAAATATAAATGATTTTTTTTCTCTCAACATCTCAAAAATATGCGCTCTACTTTTTTATTGTATTTTTTATTTTATTGTTTTTCGTTAGCTCTGTATATGTCTAATCATCCGTCAAATAAACATAATTAAATCATGAAAACTTTTAAATATTTTTTTTTCATGGTGAGAGAGCGAAAGAGAAAGGCGACTTAAATGATCATAATTAACTTTGACTAAGAGAAAACTTGTGGATGGATGTTACCATGGTAACAACCTGTCAATCAGCAGGTAGCCTGCCCTAAATCATCCTCTGCTTCATGATCTGTTTGACTCTAAATGGGACCATAATTTACTAAATGAACATCACGCTGTGTTGAAGAAGACATGAAACTAGAGACTGAGACCATAAACTCATGTTTACAATGTTTACTGAGGGAATAAATCAAGAGAGAAGTAGCATCATTTTCTATTAGACTGATATAGAACCAGAGGAGTCGCCCCCTGCTGGATGACAGACAGAATGAAGGTTTTAGACTGAAAAACTCTCTTTCCTGCTGCCATCAGACTCTTGCACAACACAACAACAGCCCAATCTGACAGCAGTCGAGGGATTCATAATTATACCTGTTGAAGAAAATCTTTTCCCTGTCCTCTAACTCGCTGCACGTGTTGTTGCTGTTCCTCCCCTCATACATTAATCAATAGCAGCTGCTGATCAGTTTTCATCCACAGTTAGAGCTAAGGTAAGGCCTGAAACAACCTAAGTATCCGGTTCCCCCTCAGGGCCTCCTCCACCCAAAAACCTGTTATAACACCCCCAACACACACACTAAACCACTGTATAGTGTAAACAGTTTAGTTTTTGCCTCATTGCGAAAGAATCTGGTCTATTAAACTCATCAGTCAAAACAAATAAAAGTGGTAACACAGAAAGATTCAGTCTAAGGATGGTTATATGACCGCTGAATAAAGGATCTTTCTTTTAGTACATGCAGAATATTTTCATCTTATTCTGCTTTATTCCACTATTGACGTGTTGGTTCAGTTACTTCAAGAATTTACAACTTAAACTTCTAATCAACTTAACTTATTATAGTACAGTATGCAATTTAGTTACAATAATATAATAATGACTAATTGATAAAGGGAGCATTTACATAATTAATAATTAATTTACATAACCATAATAATTATCATATAATAAACTTTACCTGTGAAGTAGGCTACTTTTCTGAATGACATCAAAAAGAAATAACGTTTAAAATAGTGATAATACATGTATTATTGAATATCAAAAATTAAGTCATTAAAACATTAAATACATCGATTATTAAAACAAATACAATATATAACACATTATTCTGCACAATGAGTACTTTTACTTTGATGTTTTGGTGCTAACAGGATATTTGTACTTTTACTGCAGTAGCATCTTGAATGCAGTTATCATTACTAGTATTTCCACGCTGTGGTATTAGTACTTTTACCAGAGTAAAAGGTCTGAATACTTCCTCTGAGTTTTCAGAAGACAGATAATAATATAATGTCATTATTTTTTTAACCTGATTTCAGTGGAGTCGACCAGCTTCCGCCCTGTTCTGACAGGAAGTCCAGCTTTAATCAGCATTTAATTAATCACATTAACGGTTTCTTACCAAGACTGCACCGGGGCCGCCGTATCCTGGAAACGCCATTGTTAAAATAAATTTTTAAACACAGTAAAAACAAGCGAGGAATCCTACTTTATAGCGCGGTTACACCTCCTTAGCTTCACAGGGTGTGTCTGCAGAATAGACTCAAACCACAAGAATAAACACCAGGAGCTAAGACTAGATTATATTATTTTATATTATTATAATTTATGTTTGCATTATAAAAAGTTGTAAGATATCCTGAAGCACCGAGGAGTGTCTGCATGCAAAAATGTCCCGGGACGAAACGATAACAAGGAACGCTTGTTACATATCCGGGATGCTCTCTGCTGCGTTGTGATTGGCTGTGAGGGACAACGTGACGTCCAACTAACCAATCAAAAGACTTCAGGTTACAATAAAGGACTGTAAACTGATCACGAACTGGATACACTGGAGGAAGTATTCAGACTCCTATTTGAAACTACTCATTTTTAAAAATAAATAAATATATTTAAATAATATAATTTATTTTAATAAATGTAATTAAATAAAACAAAACATATATAATTCAATATTAATAATAATATCATGACGACCTAGTGTCAATCAGCAGGTGACCCCTCCCTTAAATAATCCCTGCTTTATGGTTTGTTTGACTCTAAATAGGACCATAATTTACTAAATAAACATGTTTGCAATGTTTACTGAGGGAATAAATCAAGAGAGAATTATGCTTTTTCTGTTAGATTGATGCACGATCTGATATCACCAAGTAAGTAACAGTCCTGGGCAACTACCACAATAGTCCTGGACCACTAACCCTAATCCTTATGACCCAAAACTTTGACATTTGTCCTCGACTGATATAGAACCAGAAGAATCGCCTCCTGCTGGCTGATAGGCAGAATGAAGGTCTGAAAAACTCTTTCCTGCTGCCACTACCTTTTTAATATTCAGATGCATCAGATGCAATGGAGGAAGTCTTTAGATCCCAGTTAAAAACTATTCGGAATTTTAAAACTGAAATATATTGAAATAATATATTTCAGTTTAAAAATGTATAATATACAGTCATGGAAAAAATTATTAGACCACCCTTGTTTTCTTCAATTTCTTGTTCATTCTAATATCTGGTACCACTAAACGTATAATACAATGAACACAACAAAAAATGCAGCTGGTCACATAATACTTTATGTCCTATTTGACATTCTTAAGCTTAATTGATTCCCAGGGTATATAAGAGGCCATTTCATGTCACAAGCAGCACTGCACATGCAAAGGCCTAGAGTGGTTTCCTGCTTACATTCAAGCCGTAGCACAACTCAGAAGTTGTCAGCTCTCACATAATGCCTAAAACAAAAGAATTATGTGAAGCAACAAAGGCAGCCATCTTGGCACTGCTGGAAATTGGCATGAGTGAGAGACAGGTAGCGAAAAAACTGAAGATCTCCAAGACAGCCGTTCATTCCAACAAAAAAAAACAAGCTGAACATGGCACTACCAAATTGCTACCTGGCCGTGGCAGGAAACGTCTTTCTACCCCACGAGATGACCGTGCACTCATCCGTTCCTGTGTCAGGAATCGTCGTCAGACCTCCAGGGACCTTAAAATGAGTGGGCACTGTCGAGAAATGTGATTTGCTCGGCAAGGACAGTTCGAAACCGACTTGTTGAAGCTGGTTTGAAGTCACACAGAGCACGCAAGAAGCCCTTCATCAATGAAAGGCAGAGGAAGGCCCAGTTACTCTTTGCTCGAGACCACAAGGATTGGACTGTTGATGATTGGGCTAAGGTTCTCTTCAGTGATGATTCCAATTTTGAATTGATGCCCACTCCAGCCAACTTACTGGTTAGGAGGAAGCCTGGAGAAGCTTACAACCCAGACTGTCTTGCCCCTACAGTAAAACATGGGGGTGGATCAGTCATGATCTGGGGCTGTTTCAGTCTGAGTGGAACAGGGCAAATGCAATTGTGTGAAGGCCGAATGAACCAGGTCAAGTACAGGACTACCCTTGAAAACAGTCTTCTTCCATCAGCTGGAAAACTCTTTCCTGCCTCGAATGACTGGATTTTCCAACAAGACAATGCCCCTTGCCACACGGCAAGGTCAGTTAAAGCCTGGATGGAGAACCACAACATTCGCACCATGCCTTGGCCTGCTCAATCACCAGATCTTAATCCAGTTGAAAACCTGTGGAAAATCATCAAACTCAAAATGGAGAACCACAAGCCCAAAAACAAAGAAAATTTGTCTGAATTTGTCCAACAGGAATGGGCTGCTGTGACAGCAGAACAATGTCAGAAGCTGGTGGAGAGCATGCCAAGACGCATGGCTGCAGTCATCAAAAACAATGGTTATGCAATCAAGTATTAACTCTTGTGTGTATCATGTGTTTAAAGCAAACAGAAAAGAAAACATGGAATGCTTAAAAGTAGTGTTTTTGGCAGTACAATGCCATAGCTATTGATGTAAGAATTTAAGTAATTTTGGTCATTATCAAGAAAACCATGGAAAATGAATAATCCTTAGTTCTTAAATTAAACTCTCATGAGCTATTTTTGTTGTTATCATTATAATTGTCCAAACAAATGTACCTTTAGTTGAGCCAGGCATTAAAATTAACAAGAAATTGAAGAAAACAAGGGTGGTCTAATAATTTTTTCCATGACTGTAATATAATATAATAGCGAGCTGGTGGACTTCAACTACCAGCATACATCGCTTCTCTTCTTCCGCTACGCCTCTGTAAACGTCATCACCTCGCGCACCAGATGATGGCGGCCACCGATGCTGCGGTATCACAACGGAACAGACTGTCGTCTGGTTTTGACTTAAAACTTCAAAATGTCCGAGTCAGGAGACACTCGCACTCTTCAAGACCGACTGGACCGTCTGAAGGAGCTGACTGAGTTCACAGAAAGCTGCAAAAAGCAGCTGAACGACATATTTGAGACGCTGGGATGGTCTCAGGACTACACAGACTCAAAGCAGGTAAATTAGCCGCTTAGGTTAGCTAATGCTAGTATTAGCTTAGGTAGCGTTAGCATTAGCTTAGGTTGTATTCCAAACTATTACGACTACATCATATATAAGAGTAATTACTATTATTATTGCTATGACATCAGATATTTTAGACACTACCCTAATTCCACTACAACCACTACTGCTGCTTTATCAGATATGATGGTAAAACACTGACAAAACACTTCAGTAATTTTCCAAGTTGGGATCAGTAAAGTAATTCTATTCTATTCTATTCTATTCTATTCTATTCTACAAGGAACATTTACTACTACTCTTACTACCAAAATTAAATTCAGTTGTCCTGGAAACACACTGACCATTTTATTGACATGTTCAGTACTTTTACTCTAAGTATTTCACGAACATTTGCCGATAATACTGGTATGCTGTTACAAGTGCAAGACAGCATAATTCATCCGTTTAAAGATGCTGTAATATGATGTCTATGACTCAATTTAATCGCACATATTCACTGTAGAGATATTATGCAGTTCATATGGGAAAGTGTTGTATTTTATACCTGAGTTTTCTGGAACTGCTACCCTCTTTCTGCTGCAAATACTGGAATCCATAATTTTTTAACTATTATGATCATTAACATTGCTTCTCACATTTGTTTGTTTATTTTGGTTTGCCTCCACCAAAACCAAAATTATTTCTTTCTCAAAAATTGATTTCATATGAAACCCTGCACAGGTTGATAACCACACATATACACTCTCCACAGCAAGACAATGCCTGTAGCATAGTGTATATTTTCAGATGCTGACAGACTTTTCTATGTGTTTTCTCAGGAAGCCATGGAGCAGTGTCCCTTTGACTCGAACCACAGAGTCCCGGCGAGGAGCATGGAGAAACACAAAACCTCCTGCAGCCTCCGGAAGATGGGCTATTCCATCGAGGAGGAGGTAACAAACACACAGCTTCTTTTTATAGTTGGGAATATATTATTGAAAAAAAATTAAAAAATGAAATATATTGAAATAATATAATTATATTATTTCATTTTTAAAAGTTTTTATATTATATAATGACGATCTGGTGGACTTCAACTACCAGCATGCATTGCTTCTTTTCTTCGGCTGAAATAAAGTTTGTCTTTGTCGTTAAAAAAAGGTTCATCCCTCTTTTGCAGGCGGAGATGGCCGACACTTCTGTTTGTTATGAGAACAGCAGCATCAGAAGTTTTACAATGGGTGAGTCGTCATTATTGTTGTTGATGTTATCATGAATCAAGAGTTCAACAAAATGTCCTTTTATTTATAATAAAGAAACATAAGAAACCCCATAAAATGAATACACTTTTTCTTGTCCTTGTTAAATCAATTTAAGATGTGGTTTGTTTGTTTTTTTTGTTATTAATTAAAGAAAATAGAACCACCTACCTGAGCTGTACACATGCAGACTGGCAGCCAGCTATCTATGGTTTTCACATTTTCACAGTTTTATATTGCAGTACATATCAGAAAACATGTTCACTGAAGAAAGTGATATAAAAGCATGTGTAGGGAAGTAAATAATGCATAAATATATGTATATTTAGGGCGGCACGGCAGTGTAGTGGTTAGCACTGTCGCCTCACAGTAAGAATGGGTTCGAATCCCGGGCCCCGGGCCTTTCTGTGTGGAGTTTGCATGTTCTCTCTGTGTCTGCGTGGGTTCTCTCTGGTACTCCGGCTTCCTCCCACCATCCAAAAACATGCATTTGGATTAGGTGAATTGGCTAATTTAAATTGCCCGAAGGTGTGAGTGTGAGTGTGAGTGGTTGTCTGTCTCCATGTGTCCTGCGATGAGGTAGCGACTTGTCCAGGGTGTACCCTGTCTTCCGCCCTAAGACAGCTGGGATAGGCTCCAGCCCCCTGCGACCCTATGAGGATAAGAGGTAGATAATGGATGGATATGTATATTTACATTAAATGTATATTTCTTTCATGCAGACAAAGACACGCAGCACCAGGTGATCCTGCAGGCGAGATCTGCTGCACCACTGATGAGGATGGAGGGAGTCTTCTGGCAAGGTGATTTTTCGTTTAAAAATTATTTATATATAATATGATAATATATATATATACGTATATATATGTATATATATATATACGTATATATATATATATACGTATATATATATATATATATATATATATATATATATATACATATATATATATATATATATATATATATATATATATATATATATATATATATATATATATATAATGTCATGATAAAATAATATAATTAAAATAATGTTGAACAAATTCTCATCCATATAGTTTAAAAATGTCTTAATATGCAACAGTAAACTGATAATATAACATAGTTACGTCATTACTAAAAATAACTGGGTAAACATTATTATTTCATTGTTTGTTAGCAGTAAAATAACTATTAAAGAAGTTTGATGAACTATTAATTTAGTTCTTATAAACCAGTGTCAGCTGGTGTTTTCTGATTTAGAGTTCACATTAAAAGAACATTTAGTCTTAAACCACTAGATGTCGCTGCAGGGTTATCTGAGTTATCTTTTGGTTCTCTCAGCTGCTTTTCTGTCAAGTTCAAATATTAATCCCAGTGAGTAAATAAGATTTATTCTGTAATCTGCAATTTTCAGATTCTTTCCTGATGTGTTGTATGTTCTGTTTGCAGTGAGTATTAGAGAGGAGCTGTGGATCTTATAGTATCCTTTAACACCATATCCTTTAATGTTTTATCCTTTATCACCATATCCTTTAATGTTTTATCCTTTATCACCATATCCTTTAATGTTTTATCCTTTATCACCATATCCTTTACGGTTTTATCATTTAGCATTTTATCCTTGAAAGTCTTGTCCTTTAACATCATTTCCTTTTACCTTTTAACAATGTTAACTTTAATGTGGACAAAAGTGGAGAACTTCTGTTTTTAAATTGTTTAAGATTTACACTGAATGTACAAAACATGAATGTCACTTCACATCTTTCTTTGAAATCCCCTTCTGAGATAATCCAAGATAAAACAGATGTCACTCATTAGACTGCTATTTATCACAAGGGAGGAGAAACAAAACTTATTTATTTGTACATTTTACAGGAAGTAGAAAGAGTGAGTGGGGTTACTTTAAATTACATACATCAGTGAATGATAGACTTGTAGGATTTAGGAAGAACTTCAAATAATGATATCACAGCTCAAAAGAGTATTTAAATTTAGCTTAAAAATGTTGTTAGATCTCAATGGATATAACAAAAACAGTAAAACATTTTAATAACATTTAAAACATGATGACATCAGTCTGGAGTTTTTCTGTCTTTGTCTTCTCATCTTACAGCGTAAAACACTTCATAACGTATATTTTTAGCTCATTTATAGCACAAAATTCACATAATTCTGATAATTACTTAATTCTGTTAATCAAAATGTATGTGTCAGTGGTATACTTGTACTACCTTTATTGTCATAACTGCACTATTTCCTGTTTTAATTTTTGTGCTCAGGTCAGATATTGTCAAATTTGAATGTAAATATCACTTAAATCAGAGCCATTTTTACCTTTTTTTTTTTTTTTTGGAAGAAATATATAATGTCACGACCAAATTGTGTGTTAATTTAGGAGACTGAGGAGTAGAAAATAACAGCTGTGGTTCAGATGTGTATTTGGTTTGTAAAACCTCGGCGGTCCTCCCTCAGGTCAGTACTCCGGTCAGCCCGTCGATGTTCCTCAGAACCACAAGCGAGCCGTTTGCGACCTCACCGTGGCCGACCGGCTGGCTCTGTACGATCATGTGATCAACGTCCAGCAGAAGGATGCCGCCGCCTCCTCCAGCAACGACGACCTCTACGTGGATTTAGTGTCCAAACTCCAGAAAGGTAAGATGGAAAAAAACCTGAGAAACATAAAAATAAAATAAATACCTTTAAAATGCAAAACAGGTTCCGAAAAAAATACGTAGTTTTTATTCCAGTAAAATCCTCTGTTAAATAATTCTGTCACACCTGATGCATTTTTTTTGTACAGTGATTGTTTTATAAGAGATAAAATAAGACCAGATAATCATTTATTAAATCTTTAGAGTTCTTGCAGCAAAGTGGGAAAGAACAACATCACATTAAAGACCTATATAAAAAAAAATAAGAAGCAATGTCATCAGTGAATAAGTAGAAAAACACGTTAAGATAAGAAAGAAACAAAAGTAAGTAAGTAAACAACTGCATCTGTACAGGAATAATAATATAAATCAGTAAACAATGAATAAATGTGTAAATTAGCAACAGTCCAGTTGAAAAGTCATCATATAAACAACATAAGTGAAGAAAATATATGAACGCAAGGGAGCAACTGGTGTAATAAACAGAACAGAAGTGTTATTGCCCATTAATATAAAAATATTTCACAAAAAATTATGAGAATTGCAGTTCTGTCTCAACAGACATTTTCTTGTAATATGAGTATTAATATTTCCATCTATTTTGTGTTAATTTGTTTCTATGATAAGTTCCTGAAGGAAATTTTTCGCACAAACTCGTACAAATTCAAAAATGTACATTCAGTGCAGAATAGTTCAAAAAGAAATATAGTGCAAAGAGAAACAATATAAAAACATTATAAGAACAAGTGACATGTGCCGGGTGGTGTAATATGATTTATCTTTACATCCAGTCTGTTGTGAAGGAGCTGTGTTGATTTATGAAGTCAGTGTGGATGATGTTGTTTTTTTGTTTTTTTTTTACATGTCTCTTTATGTGCATTTATGTGCATCTATTTCTATGTATTTTATTTGTATTCATGTGTATTTTTCTATGCATTTATCTGTGTGATTTATGTGTATTCTTATGTATAATTTCTGTGTATTTATCTGTGTATTTTATGTATATTTTTCTATGTTTCACGTGCAGACGAAGAGCAGAAAGAACCAAAGACTCACCTGGAGCTGATGGCTGAGATGAGGGATTATAAGAGGCGGCGTCAGTCGTACCGAGCCAAGAACGTTCACATCACAAAGAAGTCATACACTGAGGTAGGAGTCAACATTGTTGTATTAAATATCGTGATTTATTTCTGCCTCAGGAGCATACCTGACAGCAGACCAGGGATAGAGTAGAAAGATAAAGAAGATAAACTAAAGATCACTAAAGATCGACGAGAATCTTTTTTTTTTTATTGATCTCCCAGCAGCATAGACAAGTTATAAGTAAGAACAATACTGAAGAACAATAAGATAAGTAATATTAATAATATATATTCACAAAATGCGCTAAAAATAAACACTATTTTTAATGGCAAATTTATATATTGGTAATTATAAAATACAAACAGTGCAAGTTTGCCTCAGATCATGTTTATCTTGATCAATAAAATATTTTTATGGCACTGATTTCACTTCTGTGTTGCCACATTCCTGATAAATTTTTACAAATGTTTACGTCAAACTCGGTCGAGCTGAACGACTTATTTCTAGGAGCAGATCTCTGGAAAACACTGAGCAGATTTAAAGTGGATCTTTAGTGGAGACACCAGCTGTACCTCTGTGGGTCGTCCTTTTACCACAGGAAGATGCAACTTATAGGTGTTTATTGATCACAGTGATCTCTTTGTTATTAGTGGAAACAAAACATTAATTTCAAATATTATTGTTTTAAAAAAATCTGCATCTATCTAAAAATCCTGTGGATTTATTTCCTTAAATTTTTAAAATTATTCCTCTTAAGTAAAAAATATTGTCTTTAAATGTGGGCCGTTTGACCTCTGTCTCCTACCATCTGCATATCATGACATTTCCAGTAGCTCCTAACGATGGTTTACTGCAGAATTTCATCCACGTTCCTGTTCGTGTTTGAAGAGCTAATCATTTTAATTGATTATCACCGGTAGGTGATCAGAGAGGTGATCAGTGTCCATTCAGAGGAGCTCACCAGGCAATGGAAGGAGGAGCAGGAGGAGGAAGAGGAGGCGAGAGCTGAACTCAGGTGATGATCACTTTCCCGTCCTGTTGTTTAGTAAATAAATTAAACGTATTTAAATTCTTACCGTAGACGTGTGTTTTTCTTGTTTTTATTTCACCCTTTTTTCTTCTCATAATCTCTGTATATTTTGAGATATTTCTATAGGTTTATATTTAATTCTGTGCCACCGTAGCCTCGTTGTGTTGCTCTCTGCAGCGGAATAATAACTATAAATAAGGACAATAAATATCTTGGATTATTTGTCCATCAGACGGCGGTCAGACGAAAGGCGCTCGGCATCGACGGAGTCTCGCCACAGTCGACGCCATCGGAGCCGAGACCGAAGCCACGACCGAGAAAGCAAGAAGAAAAAGAAGAGGAGGGAGAGGTGAGGCCGAACAGATGAATTTATCTGTATTTATGTGAATTGACCTCATTTCTGGATAAGGCTGCACAGTGAATCGAATATTATTCACAGTTACGTTTTTTGGCTTCTTATTAATGTTTAAAATGTGTTAAAACCTCATAGAAGAAATTCAGCTCAATGTGAAATTGAATGATTTAATTTTGAGCAGAAACCTTTTGGTTCTGGTTTCTAGGAGGAAAAAGATCAGACTGGATGAGATGATGAGGAAATATTGATTATTAAATATTATTTTAATCAACAGGTTAAATTTGTGAAGTTTCTTTTTTTTTGGAGGAGGTAAGTAGCTGGGAATCAGAAATCCAGCCTTATTTTTAGGGCTGTCCTTGAACACTTTGCTTTATTTTCATGTGAGAGTGTAATACAATGATAAAAACAATCCAAATAATTTGTCCCTAAAATCACTCAATCATCATTTTCATCCAGATTATCATGATTATCATCGTGACCCACAATCAAACTGGATGTTTGGTAGAAGTGATGCAATTAATCACAAAACATCTGCTGGAAAAATGCAATGACAAAAAACTTTATTGCTCCAAACTTTATTTTAATTTTTTTTGTTTGTGTCGGCAGAGATTCCCGCTCCCCAGATGATCACCGCCACCACGACCGAAAGAAGAAAAAGAAAAAGAAGAAAGAGGAAAGGGAGAAGGAGAAGTGAGGTCAGGTGAGATCAGGGGTCACCGTGACCTCACGGGTCTGGCTTTGAGTTCACAAACGAGGGCGTTTAGGAAATAAAGTTTTGGGAACCAACAACATTTTGAGCTTTTTTGCTTGAAAAGCAGCATTTTAAGATGTAAAATATTAAATTTTATCAGGATTTAATTCCTGCCGGTCAGCTGGACCTGGAGGAATTTCGGACAGGAGTGTCATAGCTGCCTCTGGTTCACCACAGAGGTCAAAGGTCGCCTTGGTTTCAGGCTTAATTTAGCAGTTTGTCTTCAAGTGTTGCCTGGAGGGGGATCCTGGGAATCTGGGTCTCAGAGGAAAAAAAACACACAACATGTTTTAAAATCCACGTCAGAAAGGATCACATTCAGCCACCAGGTGTCTCTCCTTGTTATTAGTGGGAAACAAATATTAATTTTGGTTCTGTCATTTTTTTTTTAAAGGATTGAGTCACACTATTTATTTTTTTAGGAAATTTCATATTTTTATCCTGCACCTTCCCTGTGTCCTGTGAATTTATTTCCTTTTTTAATTATTCATATGTGTTATTATCAATATGCTGATTAATTTTATGTCTATCAACTAATTAATGCAGAAAGAACTGCAACGATTAATTGATTAATCACATTCTTAAATGTGAGTGTTTCCTGGTGTACTATCTCAAAAATGTTTCAGATTCTCTTAAAAAAACATTTTTATATTAAAAATTTTGTTTCTTAATGAAATAAAATGTGAACGTAAACTAGCGTAAATTTTTCAGCCTCCTGCAAAGTGGAACGTGTTATTTTAGTTTATTGGAAGTCAGAATGTTCCAACCCTTAAACCGTTTTCACTGGAAATTGCTGATATTTTAATCAGTCAACAAAAGCTTTTTGTTGTCATTGTGTTAAACAGTGTGTACAGTTAAATTAGTGAAGCAGCAAAGAGTGAAAAAGCATAAATAAAATGCTGCATTTTTTAGAGACATGAATTTGTGTAAGAGGAGAGGTGTAACGCATCAATGTTCACAGCTCATTAATCAACATGATATATTTAATGATAACATAATTATTGTTGTTATCCAGAAAAAAATATCAAAGCACATTTTTTTTTTTTTTTTTGATTGAGATGTTAAATTCTTCAGTTATTTCCTGTCATTCCTGAACAGAAAAATGTGTTTTAGTGGTTGTTTGTTATTCTGGATTAATTCCAGTGTTGTATCTCTAATTTGGGTCTAAAAAGGTGAATTCAGTTTAAATTCCTCACTCCTGTTCAAAATGGTGAAGAGTAGTGAACTCAGTGAAGAAGAAAGAGTCCACTTAAAGCGCTGACGTGTTGCTGCATGGTCTCTGTCTTGATGCTGGACTCTGGTTCAGGTATTTCTCACCTTGCTGAGATCTAGTTTTAGAGGATCTGGAGGAACCTGAGGGGTCCAGAGGGGTCCTGGAGAGTCAGGCAGGAGGACTGTGAGGAGAGCTGCTCAGGGAAAAGATAAACCAGGTGGTTTTTGTCGCCTCGTCTGCATCCTCAAAGCGTCCTGTGCTGGATCTGGTCTGAGGTGGACTCTGCAGCACCATGGGGACCCCCAGCCACAAGGTAAGGAGAAGGAACCTGGGTCTGGACCAGGTCTCTGCAGGCCTACTGATAAATATATTAGTTTAACTTCAGAGAAAGTTATCAGACAGTTTATATTAAAATTAATTTATAAAGACACAGTTCAGGTTTCTTTAAGTCTTCAGTAAGTTTAGAAAAATCCCCAGGGGGTCAAAAAGGTCCTTAAAGCTGTCAAAAGACAGTTATTAAAAGTAATTTTATTTTTGTAAATTTAAAAAGATATGAGTTACTCACTGGGTTTTCTTTCTGTTGGTGTTTGTGATTTATTAGGTTGTAAAATAAGGTTATCCTCAAACCTAAGATAAGGGGAAGAGACAGAACAATAGAAGGAGATATTTAAGATATATGTATATTTAAAAAAAAACCATGAGGATCAACAGTGGAACAAAGCATGTATAAAAAAAAAACAACATGGAAATTAAAATAAGTGATGACAAACCTGTGTTTCAAAGAGCCCCTGTACTCAGTGATAAACAGAAGTGTTTTGCTCTTTGTCCGTTTAAGTTAAGTGAAATTAAATCAGATGTTTAAGTTAATTAATCACACATGTTATTGCTCTGGTTTTACAGCCTGGAAGAAACTCACAAACCTGATTCTCATTAATAAACTTTGTCTTTACTCTTTTCTTTCACTCTTATTTGTTGTGAAAAGATGAATTTTAAATAAACTGAACATTTTTTTTTATTTTAATGTACTTATTGTTTAAATTTTATTTAAATGTCCTTATTATTTCAACTTTATCTAAAGTGTGTTGACAAACTGAATATTTTGTTTTGCGTAGATCTTTTTCCGTTCTGTTAACAATGACTTTTTTTTTCTCTGGAAACACTAAAAACTGATCGTTCACAGGAAATTTGTATTAATTTATAAAAGAAAAGACAAATGACAGAAGGAGGCGTTGGTTTACCCACAGATGTTAAATAAGGAGGTGAAGGGAGAGCGTCACCTCTTAGTCCTGGAGGTCCTTCAGGTCAGGATCATTGACGCTCCTGTTGAAGCAGATTATGGATTTATGTCCAAAATAACCTGCAGTGGGAGTTAATGTTAATCTACAGCATCGAACTGCACATTAACATAGAAACTGAGATTAAAATTATTCAATTTAATGTGAGAGCAATGTGACAAAACAGTTTAGACTGAAAACAAACACATTTCAGTCACCTTTCTGCCTTTTTGTTTATTATCTAATGTGACAGAAACTTTTGTTAAATTTTATTACATTGTTTTACTTTATTGTGGTTTTTAGACTTTATTTTGATTCAATTTTTTCTGTTTTATTCCATTGTTTTAATTTATTCTTTTATTTTTTTCTACTTTATTTTCTGTTTTTTGCTCTATTTTTATTTTATTATTTTATTTTACTTTTATTGAATTGTTTTACTTTACATTTTATGTTGCCTTATTTTTATTTTAATATATATATATTTTTAATATCATCTTTGTTCCACTCTTAAGTTGTTTTTTTTATTTCTCGCTATATTTTTTGTCACTTAACGTTTGCTGCTATAAACGTCCCTGTTGAGGGATGAATAAAGTTTTCTTTTATCTTATTTTAAAGGATAATTTAAGTTAAAGCAGAGAGACAGAGTGAAGTTTTGAGACTTTAAAAGTAATAACAGTTTTATAAATTCTTAGCAGCTTTAAGTTTTCAGATTTTTCAGGTTTTTCCTGTTCATACTCAACATGAAGCTGAAGGAAATGTGAGACAGTTTTTATCCTGACAAAGAAACTTTCACTCTAGTTTAATTGTCACTAAAACACCAGCAGAGACTCGTGTGAACGTCTCAAACTCTTTATTTCTGCTGCTTTAATGAAACTTGACACACCTGATGCTGTGACCTGTTTTGACCTCTTAATGACAGCTCCTAAATCTGCAAACATCACATGCATTAATCATTATTTCAGAATATATACAGCCAGTTAAACATCTACATAGAAAAGAATAAATCTTAACTGTCACCAGCTGAGCAGCTCACACATTAGAAACATTAAATAACAAATAATTTAGGATGATATTGTTCTCACTTTACATGACAGTAAATAGTCAACTTATAAATATGACAGTTATTTTCCATAAATAATCAAAGGAACAAAGATATACATAATATATATTACAACATTTTGTTTGCTATTTTTCTCCTTAGGTCAAGGAATTAATTCATACATCTTTTGTGGATTGCATGTCTGCTTCCATGGTGTTTTGTTCCACTGACGGCATTTAATGACATAAATTATAAATTCACATTTACACTTTCATTAAATGAAACTTTAAAGCCACAGAATGAAACTTTTAGATGCATGTGTTGTCAGAAATGTATTGTAATATTAAGAAATGTGTTTTATTTTATCTTTAATCAGCTCAAACTAAGAACAACTATTTAAATGTTTTAATTAAGTTTTTTTTTTTTTTTTTTTTTGCTCCTCCTGCAGGCGTCTTTCCTCTCAGGGCTGTTTGTGTTCACGCTTTGCATCGTGTCGTCTTTCTGCCAGGAGGAATATTCTGGATACCACTCAGGTTATTAATATTATAATTATTGTTAATAGATTAACATGAGCATAAAGTGACTGGTTGTTCTTTCTTCACAGAGTAAGGAAACATCAAAATATTAAAGCTGAACTGTTTGCACCAGAAAATCTACACTGACAAATATTGATGATGATGATGATGATTTTTTTTAAAGATATTTCAAGAAATCAGCCAAAAATTAAATATAGAGGTTTATTTTTTTTAAACATATTTTTGCAGTTGAAACCATGACTTTTTTTAAATTCTGACTTGATAATGGATATTTAAAGCATTTCACATTGATTGTAATATATGGAGATGTCATCATCATTTCATTTTTCTTGTTGTGTTTTTTTTTTTTTTTAAACCTAGAAGTTTTATCTGACAGAGTCACTTCCCTCAAAGGTTGGGCTCGTCCGGGATTTGAACCCGGGACCTCTCGCACCCGAAGCGAGAATCATACCCCTAGACCAACGAGCCACTCTGGTGTAATTTATTAAATATAAATGTTAATTGTGTCCAGGTGAGGAAAACACCTTTGAAAGCTCTGTGGTCGACCGCTACGACAGCTTAGCCTCTCCTCAGCCAGGTGAGCGTCTTACCTGACCATATGTGACATGATGAACTACAAACATTAAAGGGATAGTTCAGCTGTTTCTCAGTCTGGTTCTGTGAGGTTCCTCTCCCCTCACATTATCATGTGAACAGAAAGGAAATGTGTTTCACTGCACAATGAAACGCTTTCTTTGCTGTCCACAATGAACACTGAGTGTAAAACTACAGAAGATAAATAAAGGCAGCTTAAAGACAAATAAGGCAGCAATGTGATACAATATATATACAATAAAAATACAGATATATATCTCAGTCTGTAATCAGATTTGTAAATGTGTAAAATAATGAATATCAGTTTAAATTTATGCTATTTAGAATATTTTCACCGTGTTTTTTGTCAGAGAGCTGCTGTATTCTATCACTCCTTTCACAAAATCACCTATTTTAGCTGTCGTCTCACAGGAGTTGCAGGTCTATTGCTGAATCCATCTGTAAGTTAGTTTTGTTATCCGATGGAGACCAGCGACCAGGTAAAATTACTGTTTTTCTGAATGGAGTCTGGTGCAAAGTCACAGAAAATTGCATGGTTTTTCGATGGAGTCTGGTTGCCTTGGAGAGGGAGCATAGGGCAGCTTCAGATTGGAAACACACTGTGAATCTGTCTCATAGCAGCTGAAAATCTTCTAAATATAATGTGGTAATACACTGAGAAACACCTGAACTATCCCTTGAAGTTGGTGGACTGAAAGTCTAAATGTGTGTGACATCAGAGTACCCACCTGAGCAGACTCACAGCTATGACCAGGACCAGGACTACGACCCGTACGGTCCTGAACCCACCAGGGTCACCATGATCACTGAGGACGCCTTCCCCTACGCCACCACCACAGAGTCCCACTACGCCAAGGAGGACACTGAGAGCATGAAGGTAGGAGCTTTCAGTCATCACACATGACCTTCATCAGCAGACTGAGTCTGTCTGGGATTCAACAGAAGGATTTTTAACTGTCCCACTGCTGCTTCCAAGGTCAAGAATGTCCTTCGAGTGTGTGCAGCATGAGAAGTGTTTTTCATTCCTCACAAAACAAACAAACAAACAAACAATTCCACATTCTGAAGTCTTTACGTGAAATAGAAAAACAAAGCTGCTGCAGCTTAATTATCCAGTTTGTGCTTATATTTATTGTTTTAGGTGGTTATACAGATGTGTTTAGGTCTTTATACAGATGTGTTTAGGTTGTTATACAGATGTGTTTAGGTTGTTATACAGGTGTTTCAGGTGGTTACACAGATGTGTTAGGTGGTTATACAGATGTGTTTAGGTCTTTATACAGATGTGTTTAGGTTGTTATACAGGTGTTTCAGGTGGTTACACAGATGTGTTAGGTGGTTATACAGATGTGTTTAGGTCTTTATACAGATGTGTTTAGGTTGTTATACAGGTGTTTCAGGTGGTTACACAGATGTTTTAAGGTGGTTATACAGATGCAATTTGTTGGTTATACAGATGTGATTTATGTTGTTATACAGATGTGTTTTAGGTTGTTATACAGATGTTTGTTGGTTGTTAAACAGATGTGTTTTAGGTGGTTATACAGATGTGTTTTAGGTGGTTATACAGATGTTTTTAGGTCTTAATATAGATGTGTTTTAGGTGTTATACAGATGTTTTAGGTGGTTATACAGATGTTTTTAGGTCTTTATATAGATGTGTTTTAGGTCTTTATATAGCTGTGTTTTAGGTGGTTATACAGATGTGTTTTAGGTGGTTATACAGATGTTTTTAGGTCTTTATATAGATGTGTTTTAGGTCTTTATATAGCTGTGTTTTAGGTGGTTATACAGATGTGTTTTAGGTGGTTATACAGATGTTTTAGGTGGTTATACACCGTGGTCATCTTGAGACCTGCTTGTGTTTCAGGTCCCGTACGAGTTTCCTGCTGCAGGACCAGACACTGACTCCTCGGAGGAGTCCGGTGGTGATGCTGCTCTCGGGGAGGAGGCGCCGACGGAGTGTGATTGTGAACCTGGAGAGCCGGGATTTGCCGGGTTTGCAGGACCGAAGGTATCGACTCACTTCATCACATCAGAGACACAAAATGATGCTGCAGCAGCAGGAAAACAGAGTTTATTATTGTTTTCTTTTGTTTTGTTTCAGGGCTCCAGACTTTAGATTTAAAGTGTTTTCAGTTTGCAGAAACTCAGTAATAGTTTATCTGCATGCATAGACAAGGAATCAACCAGAAAATGTGTTTTAAATTTAAATTTTGCTTTCTTCCTCTTAATCTGCATGTATTGATCATTTTGTCCTGTCAGGGATCCAGAGGTCTGCAGGGAAAAACTGGTGAACCAGGAGCTCAAGGCAGAGAGGTGAGCGACTAGAACCATGATTGAATGATAACAGTTAATGATGATGAATCCTGAACGACTCAATAATCAAACTGTGTGTTTAATAATGTTGAAGAGCTGCTGCTGTTTTATCTGAGTTTCTGTTTGTTTTCAGGGTTATAAAGGAACTAAAGGGGTTCGAGGGAGAGGAGGCGACACCGGACCAGTGGTCAGTAGATGCTTCACTACTTTATATACTATATACTACTACTGATATATACTGTTATACTGAAAATAAAAGCGAAAATGAAACTAAAGCTGCAGAGATGCTTCAAAAGGACGTTAAAAACAAACAAAAAACAAAAGTAAAAGTAAAAACAGAGACGGAGCAGATTAGAAATATCAAACAACATCCAGAATGTGAAATAAAATACAACTTTGTATTTTTTTCTTTATTTGCTGACTTTTTTCATCTGGTCTGTTTATTTCCACATTTATTCATTGCTGACTGATGTATATTATTTATTAGTCCTGTACAGATCCAGTTGTTTACCTTTCTTTCCCCCATATTTTAACATGTTTTTCTACTTTTTCTACTTGGTTTCTGATGTCACGGCTTTGTATTTTATATATAGGTTTTTATTATAATGTTGCTTTGTCCTCTTTGCTGCTGGAAAACTGGATATTTAATAAATGATTTACATTATTTAACTGTTTAAAAACACAATACAAGCATATCCTTGTGTGTCTTGACTCAGTATAAATATTATATTATATTATTAGTTTAGTTTTGACCTTTGACCTCTCCTCTTGCAGGGGGACCCCGGGCCCGAAGGAGACGACGGAGCTTCTGGTTTCTCTGGAGCCATGGTGGGTTTACAACCAGTTTAAAACACTTTTTATCAGTCATGTAGTTTTATCATTTCACCAATATCAAATACATCATGCATTCAATTAACCTGCCACTTACAATATAAGACGATATTAGATAATAAATCAATGTCTTTTGTTGTTGACAGGGAGAACCTGGACTTATGGGAGACTTGGGAGAAAGTGGAGAGCCGGGACTGAAGGTGAGCACAAGCAGGGATGGGAGTCTAGAACCGGTTCTAGACTAGAACCGGTTCCAGTCTAGAACCGTTGAAATTTTATGTACAGAAGAGTTTATGACTGCTGTCTTGTCGTAAATATTATATTGTGACTGAAATCTGTTTGTTTTTTATTCTCTCATTATATTACATTGTTTATCACCAGTTTACCAGCATCATGACCTGCTCCATGAGATGTTTTAATGTTTTATTAAACGTTTTACTTAATGATTTATTAAATGATTTAATATTTTAATGTTTTATTGAACTTCCTGTTGGCAGGGTGACGTCGGCATGGACGGACCTCGAGGAGGAGTCGGACCTCCTGGTGAGACTGTAAGGAACGACCACAATGGCAGTTTAATCATCTAATATTTTTAATTTAATACTGTTACTAGAGTAACTAAAGAGTGAATCAGCTGCACAGCAGTGAATACCAGTCTAAAATACATAAAACTAAACACTAAAAGCATCACTCTGATGGAATCAGCTGATCTCTGGCTGCAGAGACAGAAGTTTGGTTGGAAACTCCCTGAATTTTTTGGCCCCTCCACTTTTTTTTATCTCAACAGGTGTTGAGTTTAGCAGCTGCTGCTGTTGTTACCAGCTGCTGAACAACAGTATTTTTCAAATATTTTGCTATTAAATGTAACAAAAATATTATTAGACATACATTCTGGCATCAATCAAGTGATTTACTTTGACATAAACTGATATTATTGTTTTAATTTTCCTCTTTATTTGTTCACCTGTGTGTCACTTCTCCTGTTTATTTTCTTTCTTGTATTTATTCTTTTTTTTTAATTTTCTTTATTTTTACTTTCCTTTGTAAGTTATCAATTTTCTTTATTTATCAATCTGATTATTTTTGCATTTATTTTTTCAAATATTTCTAAATGCAAGTATTATTATTTTAATAATGACCTATATAGATTTAATTAATTAGTTATTTACTTTGTTTTTATTTAAAAAAAATATCAATTGCTTTATTTTACCTAATATTATTTATTGTATTGTTTTTTATTATTATTTCACACAGACTTTTTAATTTTTGTATTTTTTATTGTTTACTTGTTTTGTTTCAGGGCTCCTCTGGTGACGCTGGGCCTCCAGGACCAAAGGGAGGTCGAGGTATCAAGGTAAAGTGACATAAATGCTTCTTACGTTTTAATTTTAATTTTACAATTTTTCTTTTAAACTACTTTTACTAGATAACGTACGTGGTTAAATGATGGTTTTATTCTTCTTAACAGTGTTTTGTTTTCAGTCTCAGTATCTAAAAGACTGAAATGTTTGTAATATATGTTTAAAAGTCAATTAATTCAGTTAATATTTATTTTCTGAACATTTATACCTCAAATATGGCATAATTATCTAATAAAAAATAATCACTTTATTATGCTGGTTTGAATGATCTTTCAATCATGTTTCCATAATGAATATTTATTTGTTTTATCAATTTTAAGAGTCCTCATCACATTTCTCTGCTTTTAAGTTTTAGATTTCTACATCATCAAAACATGAAATTAAATGTCGAAATATTTTCTCTGTTTAATATCAAAGTTGTATTTCAGCAGTTCAACTTTATTTTATGTTATTGTTTTTATTGTTTGTTTTGAATCGTGTTTCCTGTTCAGGGTTCCCGTGGCGATGAAGGGAAAGAAGGTCCTGCGGGACGAGACGGACTGAAGGTAAATAAAACACTGAAATGTTGTAATTTCCTCTGAATGGGCGAAGGAAGCTGCCAAAATATAAAATACATAAATAAATAAATTTATTTTAATACATATTTATTTTAATTAGAGGCACCCAAGATTATTAATAATGAATAATTGGACATGATTTTATATTTGTAAGTTTGTTTCTGTATTTACCTTGTTTTGATTATCCTACTTACTAACTTTATTTATTTTTGCGTTTATCTAAAATTATTTTCTAAATGTATTTTTCTTGTATTTTTCTGTTTGTTTTTAAACATATTAATTTACTTTGCATTGAATTTTGCTCCTTTTATTGTTTTATTTCTTTATTTCTAAATATATTTCTTAATTTTTGACTGTATTTTTCAATTAATTTATTTACTTTACTTACTTTAATCAATCTATTTATTTTTATTAAATTATTATATTTATCAATTTTCTTTGTGCTTGTTTGTATGGATTTGTCTGATGATTTCAATAGTGACTACTAATCACTGTCAATTGTTATTATATATAATATACAATATCAAATTGTATTATTATTATTATTATTATTGTTATAATAATACACGGTGATGTAGTGATTAGCACTGCCTCACAGCAAGAAGGTACTGGGTTCGAATCCCGTTCTCCCTGTGTCTGCGTGGGTTCTCTCTGGGTACTCCGGCTTCCTCCCACCATCCAAAAACATGTATAGGATTAGGTTAATTGGTTAATTTAAATTGACCATAGGTGTGAATGTGAGTGTGAGTGGTTGTCTGTGTCTATGTGTTCTGTGATGAGGTGGCGACTTGTCCAGGGTGTACCCTGCCTTTCACCCTAAGACAGCTGGGATAGGCTCCAGCCCCCCCACGACCCTATGAGAATAAGAGGTAGAAGATGGATGGATGTATTATTAGTTATTATTTGGGGGGAATGACTCCATCAGGTCCCTGTTACACTTCCTCTTCTCGCCATCAGAGGTCAGTAGAGGTCACCACTAACCTCCAGTCTCCTGTCTTCTTCTTCTTCTTCTTCTTCTTCTTCTTTAGGGTCAGATCGGAGCACCTGGGTTTCCAGGTGACTTTGGCAACCGAGGATCCACTGTAAGAAATGATGTGTTAGCAGCTGATGAGCAAAACTTTTAAATTCACTTCTTTTATTTTGTATTTTTATTCTCAGTAAAATCATCCCATCATTATAGGAATAAATAGGTGAATAGATAATATGTTCAACAGTAAAATAGATAAAACAAAATCATTATTTACATTTGGTTTACTCAATTGTCTCATTGATTTTTATTGATACTGTCATTTATTGACATCATTATTAATATTTCTGAACTAAATGTTTCCACATATTTGTGAGTAAATGTTTGTCGTCCTCAGGGTTATCCTGGTCAGCCAGGATCCATTGGCTCCAGTGGACCAAAGGTACAAAGACAGCTTTTATTATTTATTACTTTACTTTTATTAATAAATAGCTCTGGTTCTCAGTTTACACACAGTTTTAGTTTCACAAGGAGGAGTTGCCATAGAAAATAGGAAACACTGTAGTTTTTATCTAAAAAAATATATATAGACAGTGCAAAAAATGCACTACAGTGACAGTGTCCAACAACATCTCAAATACGACAGTACAAGTTATTAAATCTTATTAAATATTATTTTGATGCTAACTTCCTACAGAAATCTGTTTTGATCATCAGATTCAGAAACAGTTTCTGGTTGTAATCCATTAGTTTATTAATTATTCTCTGCTGAAAGTAATTTACTGGTCACATTATTGTTGGGTTACTCTGAGATGCCAGATAATGTTAAAGGAAAGTTCCTTATTCTCGTCATTAAAGTGTAAAATAAATAAATCTCTTTTCTCCTGTAAATAGAAAATTTTGTGTCGGGAAATAACGGCTGATATTTGAGTGACTGACACCACCTGAAGATTAAATTATGTTAAATAATGACCCATGAAATTAAATTAAATGTCGAAATATTTTCTCTGTTTAATATCAAAGTTGTATTTCAGCAGTTCAACTTTATTTTAAACAGCAGTTTAACTTTATTTCAACAGTATCAACTTATATGAAAGTCTCAGATGGTTTTTGACTCTTTTCTCGGTATTGTAGAAATAAATCGGGAACCATCTGTTAACGAACGCAGCAGCTGATTCAGTCTAAATGTCCTGGTTGAAGAAAAAAGATCATTTGATGGTTTATAAAGATGAGAATCGTCGCTCTAAGGTCATTAAAGGTCACTAAAGGTCACAGGTTTTAACCTTCTGGGCTGAAAACTGATGAAAAGCAGCAGCTCTCAGTCTGAAACCAGCCTGAACTCATGTAAAGTTCACTGGACTTTTTAAAAAATGTTTGTGTTCACATGCTGCTGGGAAGTCTGACGCCTGAGTGTTAAAGGAACAGTCCAGAAGTTTTACTGTGGTAGAAACAGACAGGAGAACAGGCTAAATGAACGCTTTATTTAGAATATTATCACTGTGTTCTCCCCTTTAAACACTGAAATCACCTCTAAATATGTTGTTTACAGAAGCCCAGAGAGGACAAACTTTATTTATGTTGTTTCTTTATGACGTTAAACGCTTATTTATTGATAATCACTGCCTGATCACTGGACTCACTCTGCATTTAGTGTCTTTGACAAACTTCTCATGTCAGATGATGGAGTTCCCTTCTTTGTCACAAGGAAACACCGTTAAAAATGAGATTTTTAACCCAAAACTCAGCTGATATTTTTTTAGTTTTATATTTCAGGCTTCTGGATGTTGTGAAATTCCCCTGAAACTTTCACTTCAGTCAGAAAACTGTCAGGATTTTGATTCACATGAACTGATGACACATAAAAATTTCCCAAGAAGTATTCGTGGGAATGAAGACAGAGAGGTTGATCCCATGGGGCTTTTTAAAACAGTCAAAGTGAGTTTTCTTTGTTCTGGACAGATTTTTATTTTATTTACAACAAAACAAACTTGTTTTGTCAGATGACGAAGCATCTTCCTTAATCACAAGAAAAAATAATGTGATCATATCCAACAACTCAGCTGATTTTCTGCATCATCTGACTGAATTTAACTTCCTCTAACAAGGCACTTTATTTTTCTGATTTATTAACAAAGGCACAATAATAATAATAATAATAATCCATTCAAATGTGACATTTTAAATGTATTTATTTACTTTACCTTGTAAATTCTAATTTTGTTTCTTTATCAATTTATTTTAAAAAAAAAATCCAAATGTGCCGAATTAAATCTATTTATTTTTAAAATGTATGTTTTTTTACTTTCCTGATTGAATTGTAATTTCTTTATCTATTTATTTTTGCTTTTATTTAAAAAATATATTTCCATATTTATTTATTATTAGTTTTAGTGAGCTAAAACAAGAAAATTCAACACTTTTCCTGATTTATTGTTGAGAGTGGAATTCTATTTTTATATCTATATATGTTTTATATATGCATTTATATTATATATATATATTCTATATTGTATATCTAAGTGAATTCATTTAAATGTATTTGTATTTTTTTTTTCATTACTTTACCATATAAATTGTTGTTTTATTTATTGTTCTACTTATTTTTGCATTTATTTTAAAAAATCTAAATTTACTTATTTTTAGTTTTAATGATCAGATCAGAGAATTTATTGTCTCAGTATTTCTGATTATTGATGACAGGCAGTCAGTGTAGTTTTAGTGGGAAGTCAAACATTTTTGATCTTTCCCAAATCAGTTTTTGCAGAAGCTTCACATGCAATAGAAAACTTTCCTTGAATCTTTCACGTCAACAGAAAAAAAAACAAATGAAATAAGTTCAAACTGCAAAGTGAAACCAAAACTGAAACCACAGAGTGCTGAAGGTTATAAAGCAAAAACAGACAAAATATAAGTGAAAGTAAAAGTAAATACAACAGACATTTGGGCATTCTCATGACCTTTGTTATGTTGGTTTGTTTTTACTGGATCTAAAATAAACACAACTAACACTTTATATAAAACTTCTGGATCGCTGGGAAATCCTGACGATTCAGATTCTCAGGGGAAAACAAGCAGGATAAATAACTGCTAAATTTAAGTCTAAATTATAAATAAAAACTATTAAAATTTAAATTTAAATTATAATTAAAAATTGTTTGAATTTAAATTGAAAACATAAATAAATACATGTTTTTATTTATGGTTTTATTTAAATTAAACAAATAAAACCATTTAAATGTAAATTATAAAGAAAAACAATTTAAATTTGTAATAAAAACAAAATTTATACTATAAATTAAAATAAAGAAAATAATGAAAGAATTTAATTAATTTAATTTAATTACAGAATAGAAAGTAATAAAATAACTTCAAAACAGGCATTGAATGAAATGACATTTGTTGAAGTACAGACATTATTGTAATAGTACAGAAATAGTTGCCATATTCTATAGAAATCAAGGACAAACCAGAAAACAGGGTGATGGTAAGATGGAGGTGGATCAGGTGGATCAGAGAGACGTTGGTTCGTTCCTCACTCTCTTCGTCTCTTTCCTCCATCAGGGAAGCAGAGGTCGCGGCGGCCTGCCGGGCAGCGACGGTGACCCTGGAGAAGATGTGAGTTGATTCGAGTCACAAATGGCTGCCATGTTTACAGCCTGCTGCTACAAACCTCCCTGTTGTTTGTCCCGCTCAGGGTCCCATAGGAGTCCCAGGTGTGATGGGAGAGCCTGGACCGTTTGGACTCAAGGTAACGAGCCTAACGATTCAACACGCCACTAATGTATATATGTATATAGTACTTTATTAATGCTCTTTTATTTATCTTTAGGTCAGTTTGGGCCTGAAAAGATCAGTGGCAACTACAAAAGCTCTCTTCACCAGACTCCATTGAGAAAACCTGTAATTTAAACTGGCCTTTCACAGGAGTTGCTTGTTAATATCTGCATCCCTTGGTCAGTTAATTTCTGTTATTGTGTGACTTTTGGTGACTTTTAAAGAATCATTTAACACTAAAGTCACACAGTAACACCAACAGACTAACAGATGATGGCAACGGTTGACCAGCAACTCCTTTAATCTGTGTGATTAAATTACAGGTTTTTTTCAATTGAGTCTTGGTGGTTTTGAGGAATGTTTCATTGACTTAAAGCCTGTATGTCACTTATGTACATTCACTTTTAATAATAATGTTCTTCAACACAGAAGCATAACAGTGTCCTGAGGGATTTGACGATGATTTACTGGGGTTTTATTACAAATGAGGCAGCAGTCATAAGGTTGCTTCTCCTCCTGTAGGGCAGTAAAGGCGACCGTGGAGTGAAAGGACCCCGAGGCAGAGCAGGAGCCACGGTGAGTTTATTCTGAAGTCTAAAGACCAAGACCTGGACCAAGACCTGGACCAGAACCACCTGCTGAGTAAATCTGAGACAGGAAGTGAAGGAAAATCAGCAGTAGGTCCTGTAAGGAGTCAAGAAATTGTTTAAAGACATTCATTGAGTTTTAAATATATTAGTTTTAGAGCTAAATATATGAATTAATGTCAAAACAAATAAGGGTTAAATAAGGTTTAAAGATATTAATTTATTAAAAAATGGCCAAAAAAAAAACCCGCCCAGAGCTTATATCAGCAGGCCTAAATAATAAAATAAAGATAAATAATAAAGCACTGAATGCATTAATTCATTTTATTAATAAAGATTTTTTTTTTTTTTATAAATATTCTATTTATATATACAATTTCATTTGTGTTTTTTTCCATTTTTGTCTCCACAGATTTTTTTTTTTTATAAAACTTTGCTTGTGTGGACAGGATTTTTTTTTGAAGCATACAGAAACACATTTGATTCTTTCTTTTTGGAGTTTATTTATGACCTTTAATGTTTGACCTTTTACTTCCTTTTAAGTCACAAGTAAGTTCAGGGCACTCCTGACATTTGGTCTTAAAAAGAGAAGTGAAAAGAAGTCACAGAAGGGAAAGTCAGCGATCAGCCTGCTTCCTCATGACAGAAAACAGTTTATTGTTTTATTAAAGTGCAAAAAAAACTGATTTAAACTCTGAAATTACAGAGAAGATTATCTAGATTTTATTTTTGGTCACCAACAGAATTATTATAATTATTATTATTATAAACTGCATTTGTATCGCAGCTTTTATTCAGGAAATACAGCTTAAAGTGCTTACTTAAACATAATAAATAGCGATAAAATTCTATAAATAATGGAAAATAAGATGGTACATAAAACCCACATAATAATGTTAATAAAAAATAAATATATTATTATTATTTTAATTATAATTATAATTATTCTGTGTTTGTTCAACAGGGAGCTGAAGGAGAACAAGGAGATGCTGGAGTACCAGGGAAACCAGGTCCGAAGGGTCTGCAGGGTCAGACGGTGAGTAAAACACTTAATATTTACCTTTTGTTAAATATCATCTGAAGCTTCACTCTGATCTGAAATCAACCTGAACTGTAACCTGAATTTCTTCCAGGGCGCCAAAGGAGAGACGGGACCTGATGGAGATAAGGTATATGTACATGAAAGGGAGGAAGTACTCAGTGAAAGTACTCATACATTCGTTGTGTGTTACAACTGTACTATAGATGGAGTATGTATTACTACTAGCAATGGACTGTCTCAGATAATCAATATTAGTTTCACTTTACACAGTATTTTTAGTGTTTTCTATGGGTTAAATCACTGTCAGGCAGCTTTTTTCTGAAGAAGTTATCTGCTCTTCACATCCACCAGACTCCATTAAAAAAACTGTAATTTTATCCCCCAGAACACAGGAGATACTCAGTTGATTTCTCAGTTGTTTTGTGTTATTTTGCGACTTTCCGGGATGCTGAACTAACCCTTTAAAACACCAAAATGGGCCCTCGTGTCGCTGGCCCCTTGGACCTGTCCTGGCCTCCTGGGAGGTGGTGGTTTCTGTCTCCTCCTGGTCGTTGGATCTGCGTGGTTCTCGGTGGCCCGGGTGGCTCTCTGGGTTTGGCATCGACGATGCTCCCACTCCCCCGGGTTGTTGTGGACACCTGGCCGATCTGGCCATGAGGGGTCGTGGTAGACGCTCTGGGCTTCGGTGTTCTACACACATGCATGTTTTATCCAGACCTTATTAACTCCTCCTGAGTCACATTGATGAGTACTGATGTGAACTGCTAGTATGTGCCAAATCATTCGTCCGACTTCTCACTAAGGTCATATTTTCTCCACATACTTCTTTCATTTGTGTTCTTGGTAGCCTACTCTATACGGTTAGGTTCTCCACTACTCTGGTGTTCAGTACTGTTGGGTGTTGGGATGAAGGTGTTAGGAATGACACAGTAGCTTACACGTTTTTTTTATTCCAGTAGCTCTGCCTGTCTGTAAACTTCCCTTTTTGTTTTGTCTTATCTCCCTGTCTGTCATTTATTTCCCCCTCTTATCACCCAGGTGTAGCACGTCCCTCTCTGGCTTATAACAGGAAATTCCAATAAATAAAGTAAGATTAGATTCCAGGGAGGGCCGGTGATGGTCACATACACGCACCAAATATTAATAGCTTTTGCTGCAAGACTAAAATATGCATAATCTCATAAAAGGTCGACACTCTTTTGTGGTGTTGAACAATGAGAACAATGCAGACAAAGTGAAAAAAAAAGTAACACTTTGTTTATTACTATGGAGGAGAACCACACATGAAAAACAGCTGAACTATCCCTTTAAGGAAGAAGCTGGATTTCACCCTGAACCAGTTCAGGCTGTCAGGGTTTTTCCTTCAACTGTCAACTGTGGTTGTTTACTACAAGTCTTTATTTGTTGTAATCCGCTGATAATAATCAGTTTCCTCTTGCTTCACATGACATGGTGTTTTTTCTTCCTGCAGGGTGCAGCAGGGAGGAAAGGTGTGAAAGGTATTCAAGGACAAAAGGTAATTACAGTATGATCATTCCTGTTTGCAGCCTGATGATGATGAAACTTCCTCTTTCCTCCTGACAAGTGTTATTGTGTTTCTCACCTTTCAGGGCAGCGTGGGAGACGGCGGAGACAAAGGACAGGTCTCTGTTTACTATATTTACTGATTTAGTCTGACATTTAAACACTCATTTAATGCAGCCGAAGAGTTTCTGAAACAGACTCCACTATAAAAAAAATAAACTTCAGCTATACGTCACTGTAAACAGTATATATACTGTACTTAAAAAAACTATATATACAGAATGTGTACAGCATGAATAGTACAGCCACTGACTATATACAGTATTAATATTATATATACAGAATATATACAACATAAGTAATATATATATGAAATATATCCATATAAATAGGATATATATACAGTATAACTAGAATACAAATATATAAGTATATATACAGATACATACAGATATATATATATATATATATATATACACACAGTATTAAGAAATATATACAAAGAATATATAAAGTATAAATAGTACAGCCACTGACTATATACAGTATTAATATTACATATACAGAATATATACAACATAAGTAATATATATATATGAAATATATACATGTATAAATAGGATATATACAGTATAACTAGAATACAAATATATAAGTATATATACAGATACATACATATACATACAGATACATATATATACAGTATTAATAGTATATGCAAAGAATATATACAGTATTAACAAATATATACAAAGAATATATAAAGTATAAATAATGTATGTATAGAATGTAACAGTATAGTCTATATACAGTATTAATAGTATATACACAAAATATATACAGCATTAATAGAATAGACAAAGACTATATACAGTATGAACAGTATATATACAGTATTAATAATATATATAACTAATATATACAGTATAAATAGTGTGTAGACATATAAACAGTATAAATTTATTGAATTTTTATACCATATCAGCAGTAAGCAGCTGATGTGTAAAAGAGACAATAATTAAATGTATTTCATTAAATATTATTTAACTTCCCGACAGCGTGGACCTAAAGGTGATGTCGGTCGTCAAGGCAACTCCGGCCCCGTCGGACCGCCTGGCATCCCGGGGCCCCGAGGAGAGAGAGGAGCGGCCGGTGACCTCGGTGTTAAAGGTCGAGCTGGATCCAAAGGAGCCCCCGGTCCCTCTGTGAGAAACACATTATTATTATTCTGACATCCTTATTAAAAGTTTAATATTCATAAACGGTCTGATCTGATCTCACCTCGTCAGCAACATTTTAGCTCTTATGATAATAAATAAATTTCCCCTGCAAACATTGAAGAGCAATTAAACTTATTAAAGTATTAGAATAGAATTCAATATTTTAGAGGAAATTCACTCGTTACGGCAGTGTAAAGAAATTATTAGTGAGAAAAAGAGTAAAACAACAATAATGAAACGATAGAATAAGTAATAATAATTATAAATATTTACAGTATGCGCTAAAAAATAAATGCATTTTTTAAAAGCAAATGAAATTAAATAAAATATTTAGACTATAGATGTGACATACTGGTGCAAATTAACTGCAACATGTCCTCATTTGTCACTTTAGACCAAGCATGAATTTCAGTATAATTTTATAATACAAACATCTTTAAATAATTAAAAATAATGCAGCACAAATATCTGAACTTAAAATTAGGAATGAAACGTAAAAAAGTGCACGCAATAGAGCTGAGCAATGCTTTTATTTTGAAGACGCCTGTTTTTTTTGTCAAAAATTCCCTCAAAAATGTTCAAAAAAAGAAAGTTTTTATTTATATATATATTATTTGCTGAAATCAAAGGTAAATCTGTGCTAAGCTAAACGAGACTAAACACCTGAAGATAAGATTTAATAAGATAAGATCTTTTCTATGCCTGTTCCACATTTTCACAGCCTACTGAAGGCTCACATTTTCTGCTTCTTGTGAAGAATTTATATTTAACAGGATTTACAGTGGTTCAGTTTCTTGATCCGTCCCTCCACGACAGTTTCGGTTTCTCATGTAGCCTCTTAAATTAATTTCCCACCTGCACGAGATGCTGTTTTAGATTTCTGTTGACTTTGAAATGACTCAAAGATGTGACAATACAATGAAAAAATGAAAGCTAACCTGGTGGTGTGTTCCCTCAGGGTCCTGGTCTGACTGATGAGCAGGTCCTGCAGCTCTGCAGGGGGGTGGTCACGGCCCAGATCTCCCAGTACGCCGCCTCCATCCGGGCCAAGTGCTCCCAGGGCTGCCCCATCAACAACCGGACCCTCATCGGGCCGCCGGGATCGACCGGACCGCCGGGTTCAACGGGAAAACCTGTGAGTCCTGAGAGGATGGAGAGGTTTTTCTGCACCACTCGCCTCTTTTACACTGATCTGTAATTAAATTTTATGCCCCCAAATGTCCAAAATGTGTTTCTTCCTCTTGCTCAAAAACAGTGACCACCTCACTTAATAGTTAAAAAAAAGGTCCTGGAAGGTCTGCTTTTATTTTGTCTCTTCGACACACCCTTTCTAGCAGCTTCCTGCTTCTGAATGGTTGGTTTTATTTTGAAAAACCCCCAGACGCCTCAATGGAGACGTCACACGTTAATAATATGCACCTTGTGTAAAAACTAGGGCTGTCAAAGTTAACGTGCTAACGCGCTAATTTGTCGCTACTTGGATAAACTCCCCTAAATGTGTTGCCAGAGATGTGCTAATTTTGACAGCCCTAATATATAAAAATATAAGCTAATAAAATCAGAGCGACACCACATTAGCTCTAATTAGCGCCGTGTTTCTCAAAAATCGTCTCTTTCTCTTTTCCTTTTCGGCCGTTTCGCGTACAAATTAGTACTTTAACGATTCTCTTTGGTGGATTATTTGTTTGCTGAATTACAGGAGAAGCCTGGACAGATTCAGAAAAGATAATTAATCTAATTTTATCAGCATGTTTGATCGTTAATTACCACTGCGTTGTTAGTTTCCTTGATTTTTTGAATGGAGTTCTGCATCATAACCTGCCAGCACATCTCTGGCAGTTTGTCCAAGTAGAGTTAGCATTAAAACGCTAACAAGCTAATATTGACAGTCTTAGTAAAAACTTAATTAATACAGGGAAGTACTTTCAGTTTGAGCTAGTGCATCTAATTAAAGGGATGCTAACAGCTAACAGGCTAAAGCTAGTATTTATCAGTGATCCAGTGTCCACAGGGCTGAGGATGAAACTAAAGTTAACTACAGCTCCTGTTAAATGGGTGAAAATTATAAAATACATAATGGTAATATCATCAGCATAAATGACTGAATTAAGGACTAATTAATTCTTAATTCTGCCTCCACCAATCAGGGTAAAGCAGGAAAAGCTGGAGCTAAAGGAGCCAGAGGTGATCAAGGTGACCGAGGACTGGAGGGCCAGAAAGGAGCTCAGGGCGACCGAGGTGACGTCTCATTTTCACCTTTATTTATCCAGTAAACCTCCACGATCAGCAGGTTATATTTATTTTAAATGTTATAGGAGTCTGGAGGAAGGAGTTCATAAATCATTTACTCAAATTACTCCTCTTCATGCTCCATATATTTCATTCTAATTAATTACGTAATTAATAGTAAAAATGTTTTATTGTCTAATTACCAATTTTTATACATCCATGTATTTGTTTCAGCATTCATTTATTTATTTTTTATTTTATTTTTTATTTTACTAGTTCAGAATGTTTTTATTATTTCCTTTATTTATCAAATTGTTTATTTAGACATTCAGTCATTTAAATAATCAAGTAAACATGTAAATAGATAAATAAATACATGAAGAAATGATTAAATGATTAAAGAACACAAATCATGTTCAGGTCACAAATTCGTATTAATTGAAGCTGAAATGAAGCAGAATAAATTGTGTTGATTGTGAAAGGAGGTCTGCAGGTTTTCCCTGAAGCTCTGTGTGTTTTTCAGGTCAAAAAGGATCTAAAGGGCGTGCCGGTAATCCAGGTAAAGGCCTAGCGGGACCCGACGGACCTCAAGGCCTCAGAGGTGAGTCGCTAATGATAATGATGTGATAACGTAACGAGTCCTGAAGGATGTTTCTGCTGTATGTGGCAGATTAAAAAACTTAGAGATGAGGAGAACGATAAAAAATCTGTGAAAAACTGAAGAGATTTAATCTTTAAATTTATTAAAGTGAGATTAAAGTGCTAAAATTAAATAAGGAAAGGACCTAAAAACAATAAGACTTATTACTACTACTACTACTACTACTACTATTAATAATAATAATAATAATAATAATAATAATTTGAAGGACAGAAAATGACTTAAGATATCTGTAATAATGAATACATACTGAACATTTTATAATGTAATCACTTTTATATACTGTACATTTTTGTTTCTCTATTTAAGTTAATCATTCATTCAGAATGCATGTATACTTTTGCTTATTCTCTCATCCATTACTGATATATTTCAAACTCCCCCAGAGTTTTTGTTTTTTGTACGTACAGTTTGTACCAAAGAGAGCTGAAGTTCTTCATTCATAAAGTTCTTCATTATACGGTGAAATAAATAAATGCTCAAGTAAATGTATGTACAGTAAATGCTGGAATAATTCATGAAAAACATATACAAATATATAACAGTTGGTGATGCAGTAGGCACTAAATTATTAAATAAAATCATTAAATTAAGTATGTTTTTAAATGAAAATGATTTTATGAAATGATTTATTCATTTATTTTGTTCACTTTCTCATTCTCATCTTGTGCCTATTTTTCACCTTGTATTATTATTATTATTATTATTATTATTTCTATTTATATTTATGTTTATATATTCATATTTATTTGAAGGGGGCCAGACTTTCTGCTAGTTGCTCTGCAGGTTTCTATAGTTCCTTATTTCCTCTCTGCAGGTTTGCCAGGTCACCCTGCAGAACCCAAGAACGGCATGGAGGGCCCTCGAGGCCCCCGAGGGTTCCCCGGTCCAGTTGGTCGGCCCGGGATGCTCGGGGTCGCTGGTGTGCCAGGGTTCTGCGAGGCGAGAGACTGCAGCATCCACGCCCCGGTGACAAGAAAAGAGCAAGGCCTGGTGAAAGGACCAGTCAGTACAAAGATGTGAAGCAGAGCGAGGCCCAGAGAGCCAGTATCAGGTCTGAGATTCACCTGGTGACACCTTCAAGGTCCGAACCAGAGTTCAGGTGATGTTTGTTTAAAAAACACAAACGACAGAGGATCGGGTGTAGTACCCTGAGCAGCTCCACTGGAACCAGAACCAGAGGTTTTAAAGGTCACAAAGATCAAAACTGGTTCACCTTCAACCAGGAAACATTTCACCTTCATGATTTGAAACTAACAATAATTCCCCACTGAGTCCTTCAGTTTCATTATAAAGTCACAATGAAATTTTATGATAAATATAAAAAGTGATGTAAATATTTTGTAAAGTATCTCAAATACATGTACTGTGCTCTGAAATTTGTTTCAGATAAACTGTGTGATGTTTTTTATCTGAGTCGTCAGTTTGTCGGTCGCCACACATTTTAATGTTTTTACACCTGAAAGATAAATCACAGAAATATACGCCGATCCGTCAGAAATCGGATTATTGTTTGTGTTTCGAGGTGATTTTCTCTTTCAGATTCATCAGAACTGTAAAACTATTGAAAACTGATGTTGAACATTTGTGAAAATAAACTCCAAACGTAAATTAAATTACCACCTTAAATCATTCAGACGTCCTTAACTGAAGCCTACGTTCAACATTATTCTCCTTATCTGCTACGAATTTACAATTTAAGATATGAAATAATGACCAGATATTTCTCAATACAACCTCTAATTATTTTTCTTAATTACTTAATTATTGTTCTTAATAATTAATTAAAACCTTTTTAAACTGAACAGAAAATATTTTTGAGTGTAAATATCAGAAAAATCACATTTTGAACTATTTTTTTCTCATAATAAATTTTGCTTTTTCGACAAAACAGAATCAGAATCACCTGCAAAACAATGCAAATTTACAGTGAATTCTTCTATTCTTCCCTCAAACTCCATCTTTTAGAGCTGGTGAAGGCTCTCTGACAGTTTAATGTTTTAATTAAACATTTTCATGGAATTGTAATCATAATGTAAACTTAAGACACAAGTTATACAGTATTATATATTATAATTTAATCCAATTAAATAAAATTATATAAACGGGTGTATTCCTCAGATCAGAGGATGTATTTTCACTAAAAGTACTTTTTAAATTCACACTGTGAAACACAACCTTGTTATTTTAATAAATTATGAGACAAAGTATTTTTTTCTTTTCTTTATTTTGTTTTCGTAACAAAAGAGCAGCATAAAAAATGCACGGAAGTTCAGCTCCTTATTGCAAAGTGACACAGTACGACTGATATGTTCTCTAAAAATTTGGAATAAAATAAATTACAAATATATAAATGACAGAAAATACAGTACAGAGATAGCAGACAGTGTTTTACATTTTCCTCCAGGAACGTCAAACTCTCATTTTAGAATTTTTCAGTTAAATAGTAAAAAAGATATTTAATGGTTCCAATAAAAAAAAAACAAAAGCAGAAATCTATTATTATTCAACAAGTATTTAACTATAATTAAGACCTCTGTTGACATCACATAATAAATTTAATAAAATTTAATAATTTAGCTGAAGCAGGAAACAGGAAAGAGCTTCACTCAGAAATTAAACATTCACATTTAATTAGTGACTAAAAATTACAAATATTTCTATATATCAGCGATTCAGAAATTTGATTTATCATTCCGGGGACAGAAAATATTTATTGTCATCACAAATTTATATGAATCATAAAAATATTTCTTATCTTTTCTCACTAGTTTGTCAAACCATTTGCTCAATCAGAGCAAATTCAGATGTGTTTCAATCGTGATATGAGTAAAAAAGGAGATAATATTGTTATTAATTATTGTTAATTGTTAATTATTTCATATATATTGGTATATTATACAGATAAATATTTTAGGGCTTCAACTATCAGTGTTAAAAAATAGATATTTTGGGGCTTTTAAGTCACAAAGGAGAACTCAGATTGGATGTTGATTATTTGTGAGACAAAAAAGGTCAAATTAATTTGAACGATCGTATCGACATGTTTCTTTCTTAGTACCAAACTATTTTTTACAATAAAGAGATGCTAAGATGATGAATAAAGCGTCAGAAAAGTGCTTGTAAAGTTTTACCATCATTTAAAGAAGAACACAGCTTATATGCTTTGAAAGTGCATAAACATTTTTTAGCATAAATAGAGAGGAAGACGTTTGTTTTCCTCTTAGCAGCTCAGGTGAAGTCACTTGGTTTAAAAGCAGAATATTATTAACAGGACTAAAAATACTAAGAAGTACTACTTGCTGGCTCAACATGAGTCGATGAAAGCTCATGTGCTTTTATTTTGTAATTTGTGCTCACTTTAGTTCACAGTAGGAAACACTTCAGAAGCTCTTTCCTGCTTCCTGCAGCAATACTGGACGTTTATGTTTGATAACCATTACATTTAAATTAACCTTTGACAGAAAGAGAGGCAGAGAGGGGGATGTTTTAAAATCCCAAAAAATAAGTTTTCTATGTTACTTTATTTCATCACACTGAAATATGTTGATGAGTCTGTAAACTCATCACTTCCTGCTCCCACCAAATGAGTAACACCCTCATTTCTTTGGTAGTTTAGAGTTACCGCTGCACATTTTTTTTTGCTGATGAGTAACTTTATTTTTGATATTTCTGCAGAAATTACTTCATTTCCCTTTGATCTTTTCCTAAACCTAACCAAGTAGTTTTGTTTGCATTCATAACACTGAATTAAATAAAAGCATAAAATACGTAGACATGATATATGGCTGCATGTCAACACTTGAGGTCCTATCTAATGTCCCTTATTGATTCCTTCTGTCCTATGACACTAAAATCTTTGGCACTCCACGATTTGATCAAAGAAATGCCAGTTAAAAATTATGATGACATATTCAGGCCAGACTAGGTTAAAAAAATAAAATAAAATAAAATACTGAGCCATGGAGGGAGAGTAATATTCTTAGAATAAAAACTTTACAGATAAAAAATAATCCACTGATAAAATAATTACAGGAAAAAAAGTAAAATTGTTGATTGCATGATTTTATGTAAAAAAATGTATGATTTTATAGTATAATCTCAAAGAATCTTTTTTTTTTTTCTGGTGAATTTTTTACTCCAAAAGATATTTTCTCTCAGAATTATTATAATTATTATTATTATCATCATTATTATTACTATTGTTTTATTTTTCTTTAACCTTCAATGACTCAAATATGCCGTCATTTTACTGCCTGTCCAGATCAAGAACTCTACAGTTTCACAAAAAGAAAAAAAAAAAAAATTACTTATGTGACTGGAAAATTTTGTCTTATTACTGCCTATCCAAAAAAATGAAATAATTGGGATTGTGGGATTATCTGTGGCTTCACTAAAAGAACAAAGCTTAACGTGTTGGTGGGCTGAGATGCATCAAGGCTGTGTTCACTGACACATTTAGTGTGTTAAAACAGGCTTTTCAAGTGTGTTTGAATTAATGCTTTTCAAATTCTGAGCAGCTGCTGAGTGGATATGAGTGGATATGAAAAGTGTTATTGTCATGATTTACGACAGGAATCCTGATGAATTAGTTGGTAAACTGTGAGGCACTGTTCTCTGTAGGTACAGAGAGAAGCACCTGTGAAGTTTAGGCAGCGTAACGTGGAAGATTACCAATAAGAGGATAAACTAATGTGCATTATTTAAGCATTACTGTAGAAAAAGCACACAAAATGGACATAATATATAGGCCAAGTAAAACAATTATGATTAACACTGTCTGCAAGGCACTGCATGGCGAGGCAGTGCGGAGCACCTCTTGATTTTGTATAGCATATAGAGGTATTGAAAATATCTATTGAACCTACAAAGCAAATGGACATCAGCAGTCATTCCTGAAATTTGACATCAAAAGTCTACAGTAGCTTTCAGTGTTTGGTCACGCCAACTTTGATGACTCAGCACATCCCGATCGATCCAGCGACTGCCACGGCCAGAAGCAACGACCAAACCAGCCCTGCAGCCAGAAAAAAAGAAAAACACAGAAAAATAAGAACGTTTGCTTTAGTGAATGAAGTCTGGTGAGAGGAGAGCTCAAATTACCGCTTTAATGAATGGAGTCTGGTGAGAGGAGAGCTCAAATTACCGCTTTAATGAATGGAGTCTGGTGAGAGGAGAGCTTAAATTACAGCTTTAGTGAATGGAGTCTGGTGAGAGGAGAGCTTAAATTACTGCTTTAGTAAATGGAGTCTGGTGAGAGGAGAGCTTAAATTATCGCTTTAGTGAATGGAGTCTGGTGAGAGGAGAGCTTAAATTATCGCTTTAGTGAATGGAGTCTGGTGAGAGGAGAGCTTAAATTACAGCTTTAGTGAATGAAGTCTGGTGAGAGGAGAGCTTAAATTACAGCTTTAGTGAATGGAGTCTGGTGAGAGGAGAGCTTAAATTATCGCTTTAGTGAATGGAGTCTGGTGAGAGGAGAGCTTAAATTACTGCTTTAGTGAATGGAGTCTGGTGAGAGGAGAGCTTAAATTACAGCTTTAGTGAATGGAGTCTGGTGAGAGGAGAGCTTAAATTACCGCTTTAATGAATGGAATCTGGTGAGAGGAGAGCTTAAATTACCGCTTTAGTGAATGGAGTCTGGTGAGAGGAGAGCTTAAATTACAGCTTTAGTGAATGGAGTCTGGTGAGAGGAGAGCTTAAATTACCACTTTAATGAATGGAATCTGGTGAGAGGAGAGCTTAAATTACAGCTTTAGTGAATGGAGTCTGGTGAGAGGAGAGCTTAAATTACAGCTTTAGTGAATGGAGTCTGGTGAGAGGAGAGCTTAAATTACCACTTTAATGAATGGAATCTGGTGAGAGGAGAGCTTAAATTATCGCTTTAGTGAATGGAGTCTGGTGAGAGGAGAGCTTAAATTACTGCTTTAGTGAATGGAGTCTGGTGAGAGGAGAGCTTAAATTACAGCTTTAGTGAATGAAGTCTGGTGAGAGGAGAGCTTAAATTACAGCTTTAGTGAATGGAGTCTGGTGAGAGGAGAGCTTAAATTACCACTTTAATGAATGGAATCTGGTGAGAGGAGAGCTTAAATTACCGCTTTAGTGAATGGAGTCTGGTGAGAGGAGAGCTTAAATTACAGCTTTAGTGAATGGAGTCTGGTATTATATTTCTTCACTATAAATGCTTATAGAGGAGTTGATATCTGAAGTTGATGTTTTACTATAGAGTCATCCTCGCGTCCCTGCTCATGTGTTCACACCTTATATAATTCACAACATTAATAGTGAATGAGTAGTGAATCACTTCCTGAGCTTACCAAAATGTTTCAGATCAGAAATAAATCAGTAATCAAATACGAACAGAAATCAGCCGGTTGGTGAATAAAATGAGACTCACCCTGAGGATTAGCTGCCATGTAGTTTGAGTCAGAACCAGAACACGGTTGGCCGTGGTAGCTCACCCTTTCCTCTGTGGTCACGCTGTCCTCCTGTAAATATAATTATCACTTATTTCATATACATAAAACCAAAAACACAGACATGAGTGCTGGAAATGAGTTAAACTGTGTGTTATCTGCTCTGCTGCATGCTAACTGTTAGCATTTCCAGCTAATATCATTAAAGCTCATCAAGCTAATGTTAGCTTGATGAGCTAGTTAGTATAATTGCATGTTACATTAAAAAAGCTGTTTAAATACAATTTTAAGGTAGATAATTACGTATTAATGAAATAATATGTAATATTGCTGTTTCTTGTTACATCACACAGGTTTATAGGCATCTCTTCTTTTTAATCCACTGCTACATTTTGCTGACAGCTTTAGCAGCTTTACAGGTGAATTAATTCCTCAATAATTACAATATAGTAATATAATATATTCTGAGGTTGGCCATTTAACATCTGAATATTTAGGAAAGGTTTTATAAGCTCTTCAATTTAAATATGCCGTTATGGAGCTAATGTTAGCTCGATTAGCTAACAACTGATAGCATCTGCACTGAGAAGCCTTTCTTGTCAAATGACCTGTTGTTTCAGTGTGTTTCGATCGTCATTTTAAGCATAAAAACATACATCTGTGCACACCACGGTGACGTTAACATCAGGACATCGATCCAGCGTCATCCGTCCACCTTTGATGCTCCAGCAGGGAGCGATGCACTGATTGGACGCCTCTTTAGCGTGGGCGAAGGGCTGCGAGAAAGAAACACCATCAGAAACCACTTTACATGAAAATAGACATTTTAAAGGTTTCCTTTAGTGTTTGTTTTTGTTTTGAACAATATGAACGATGGAAGTAGACGACGAAAAAGCTGCCGTCAAACCGTTTACAGGAAGCCACAGAGACGGCACGCAAACTTTTCCCATCATAACAGTTATGTTGTTCAAATGTTTTATTCATCTTTACCATGATATTAAAACATTATAAAAACATATTGTTATTTTGCGAAACAGTTCATGTTTTAATGAACTAAATTTATTAATCATGTGAAAATATCTTGTCATAATTTAAAGTTTCCACATTACAACGTCACGCTGATCTGTTTTTTTCCCTGATGTGGTATACCTATAATAATAAACAATAATAACAATACATTTTATTTCTCTTGTGCTTTTCTAAATACCAAGAGATGCTTTCTATGTACGGTACATGAAAACACTGAAAACAGTAAAAATGGGGCATAAAAAGATGATATGAATGTGCTTGATGAATAAATGTAAAATAAAGCTGTGCTTTGATTTTAATCATGACATAATATGAGCTCATATGAATGAAAAAGATGTTTTATTGAAAGAGTTTTTGTAAAAAAAAAAATAAATAAAAGTGCAGCAGTCTGGAGCTGCAGCTAACGCTTCATTTTCACAGTTGATTTTCTCTGTTAATCGATTAGCTGTCATAAATATTCACATTGTTATGACATGATTTACCTGATTCTTGATGTTCCATGTGACCTCACATCTTGGGTCAAAGTGCATTGTTGCTTCACAGCATGAATAAGAAGCTGAGCTCCTCTTCACAGCTGAGTTTCCTCTGGCTGATTCCGGAACAGCTGATACTGTCAACACAACAAAGAAAATAAGTGCATTACTGTGAACATCAATTCATTCATTCATTCAAATTGCAGACTAACTAAGCGCTTGAAAATATCCCTCACGTCAGGTAATTTCCCAACCTGACCTGAACTTTTGTCTGGAAATCCCCAAACTTCCAGGAAAACACGTGTTAACGTTGCCGGTACTACTTTCTGTTTCATTAAAAAAAATACTTATGTAAAAGCAACTTTATCATGCCCGAATAACATATTAATACATGGTTGAACAATTAATATAGCTTGATTCACCCCAAAACAGAAAATGTGACGGCAGCAGTAAGTTATTAATAGTTGCCAGAATTTCAGTGCAAGTTCTTCAGCCGGTTTGCGACGCCATGATGACGCAGCAGTTGATGCTAAAATTATCTAAAATAACCACAAACTATGCCTAAATTGCAAACAAAACATGAACAGTATTTCTCGACGGGCAAGCAACTATATAATTTTCTAATTCACACTTTTAAAAGAAACGTGTTATCTGTTAAATCTGTTATGTCCCACAGTCTACGCTGAACTTCATTAAGAAAATATCCAAATTAATATATTTTCGACTTAACGCCGTCTTCCGGCAACATGGATGAGTGCTGGATGCTAAATTTTAATAAGCCGATGCAATCAGTGAACAACACCAGTTAACATGATGCATGAATATTTGCTCTTCAAAGAAGATTAATGTCAATAAAAGCAGTTTGTTTTTTAAATAGCTAATTTTCTCAACGCAGTTCAGCGTGTCGCCTGTTGCATCACAGCGTAATGAATGAGCATAAGATAAATAGCTACTTAGACAATAATAATTAGAATAACTATGTGTTTGCATACATACCGAAAATGATGAGCGACTGGAAAAGCTGTGATGTTACCATCCTCATTTTGCAGAGAAGGAGACAAATCTCTTCTATCTATTATTGTGGCTTGATGGCTGATTAGAGACTGAGTCACCACGCCTCTTTGGGCAGAGCTGTTTTCCTGTAAACTGCAGCTCTGCACTTTCGTTTTTCACTTTGAGCAAAGCATATATAAGACGAGAACATCTCTGTCTCTCTCAGCCACATCATCCTCCTCACCAACCATCATGTCTCCAGATCCTCTGACCTTTGCCCTCCTGTCACTCTGTAAGTGTTATATTCTTATTTTTACATCCGTCACTTCTCCACACCTAACCTCTCACAGTTGAAATATGCTAAATAATCCATAAAAATATGTCTTATATTTACTTTTTGGCACATTTTCCTGATAATAATTTAATACTCAGTGATATTTTCAGTATAGGACTGTTATTTCTCTTCTAGTTCTATTCTATTACTTAATATTTAGTATGAAGGAGTATAAATGAAAAAGTAAAGTACAAGTAAACACATACTGAGTACACTGAAAGGAGTAATTCATCTGCTATTAGTGCTTTTTTATACTTTAAGTACATTTTCCTGTGGTGTTAGTACTTTTACTCGAGTAAAGGATATGAGTACTTCCTCCTGGACTGGTGGAAGTAGTCAGTAGCAGTATAATTATATCAGTAGTATTTGTATCTGCAGTTCAGTTACTGTCAGTGGTGATAAAAGTACTACAGTTTGGAATACTTTGCGAGTAGTAGTACTTTATACTCATAATAATTCAACAATATACAATAAATATGACATAAATATGTGGTGTAAAGACACACACATTTAAATAAATGGTCATATTATCAGAACATATATAGGAAACCTGTTGAATTAAAGGTTTTATAGAAAAAGTAGTTAAAGTTCTGATATTTTCAGTTCTGGCTGTGGGCTGGTCAGAGCCAGGGGACCTGCTGGAGGTTCTGGTTGTTTCTGGATCAGACTGCCATCTTAAATGCACGGCAAGATCAGAACCAGGGGTCCAGTACCAAGCCGTGAGGTGGTACAAGGTAAAACTACACCTCTCTTGTATTTTACAAGTACACTCCTGCAAGAACTCACTCTGGGCTAAATGTCCACGCCTGAGTGGTCGGCTGATGCTGCTGTTACTTTCTGTTTTTCTTCTGTCACTAAATGCTTGACTGTGTGTTAATATCATGTAGAATACTAGTTTCACTTTGTGTAGTACAGCCAAGTAAAAGCAGCACTGAGGTATTACTTTAGTGAGTAAAGAGGAAATACAGTCAGTATAAAAAGCTCCATTAAAAAAACTGAAGTGCTTAGTAAAAATAATATTAGTAGCTGAATGTGCAAAACGTTTTCAAAGTAAAAAGTACAAGTATCTTTAGTTGAGTATAGAATCTAAGTTCCTCCTTTATTTAATTAGGAGTGCTACAGTACAAGTAGGTAGTAAATTAGTCCCATATTTAAAGCTAATTAACTGAAGTAATAAGTAAATAAAAAGTATCAGCTTAAAATATACATAAAGTATTACTGGAGAGATATTTTGATAGTTGTAAATTTGTATTAATTTTAATTAATTTGTATACTACTGGGTAGATTAGTAGAACTGTATAGTTCTTCATCATATGATATAAGAATTAAATGTGTTTTTTCATGTAAAAGTAAGTAGAATAATGTCTTAAATATAGAATAGAATTTGTTTTATTGATCCCAAGGGAAATTCAATCACCAACAATGAAATAATAGAATAAGAAATAGCAATAATAGCATTAATAAAAAAAATAATTAAATAAAATACAATATTTTGACAAGTAGTTGTTGACATTATTTAGAATATGGATATAACTTATAAATTATGAAAAAGAACCAAAATTAAACAATGAAATATTTAAGTAAGTAGAATAAATTTATGAGTGAAGTAAAAAAGTACAATGTGGACTGTATAGAAGCAAGAAGTGACATAAAATGTAAATACCTATGTGAAGTACCTCATGATGATGTCACTGATGATGTCACAGGTGGTGGAGTCATCGTCGTCTCACCTCTCGGGGCTTCTGACCAAAGACCTCCCCAACGGGACGACTCGCTGGTACGCCGGCCTGGACCGAGAGGTGGAGCTGTTGGGGGAGTCTCATCACATCCTGCTCCCCAACGTCACCTGTGGCGACGCCGGCGTCTATATCTGTCACTTGGCGGCGCCGGTAGGGGGGCAGAACCAGGAGGGCCAGGTGCTCCTCAGTCTGACAGGTAAACGTCATGAGGTTTCCATGATGTTGACTGGTCTGCAGTCAGCTGACACCATTTAACAAGCGCTGGAGTTAACTTCTTCTAGTTGGGATGGGGTCTCGTAGGTGAAAATTACTACTGCTACTACTATTACTACTTGTCTTGCTAGATCTTAGCGCTGCCTTCGACACTATTGACCACCATATCCTATTACAGAGATTAGAACATTTAACTGGCATCAGAGGAACTGCTTTAAGCTGGTTTGAGTCCTGTTTATCAGATCGATCCAAGTTTGTACATGTTAATGTAATGAGTCCTCCATGCACTCCAAAGTCAGTCATGTAGTTCCTCAAGGTTCTGTGCTTGGGCCAATTCTATTCACTTTATTTATGCTTTCTTTAGGCAATGTTATTTGAAAATACTCCATAAATTTTCACTGTTATGCAGATGATACTCAGCTATATTTATTGAAACTTACCAATTAGCTAAACTCCAAGCGTGCATAAAAGGACATAAAAACCTGGAAGACAGACAATTTCCTGTTGTTAAACTCAGACAAAACTGAAGTTATTCTAATTGGCCCAGAAAGTCTCAGAAATAAATGATTTAATTACTGATTTACTCTAGATGGCATTGCTCCGGCCCCTAGCACCACAGTAAGGAATCTAGAGGTCATTTTTGACCAGGTTATGTCCTTCAGCGTCCACATGAGACAGCTGCTACAGGTCTAGACACCTTGGATCAGTCCATAGTTCTGTTACAGGTCTAGAGTCCTTGGATCAGTCCATAGTTCTGTTACAGGTCTAGAGTTCTTGGATCAGTCCATAGTTCTGTTACAGGTCTAGACACCTTGGATCAGTCCATAGTTCTTTTACAGGTCTAGAGTTCTTGGATCAGTCCATAGTTCTGTTACAGGTCTAGAGTCCTTGGATCAGTCCATAGTTCTTTTACAGGTCTAGAGTCCTTGGATCAGTCCATAGTTCTGTTACAGGTCTAGAGTTCTTGGATCAGTCCATAGTTCTGTTACAGGTCTAGAGTTCTTGGATCAGTCCATAGTTCTGTTACAGGTCTAGAGTCCTTGGATCAGTCCATAATTCTGTTACAGGTCTAGAGTCCTTGGATCAGTCCATAGTTCTGTTACAGGTCTAGAGTCCTTGGATCAGTCCTTAGTTCTGCTACTATAGGTCTAGACTCTGTTGAAGCGATCAAAATAAGATGTGAACGCCATTTTTTCCATCATCATCCTTCATGTTTTCTATTTGTTTGGTTTTAGTTTTCAGTGAATTTCTGCAGGTCAACACAGGTTCGTTTAAACTTGAACTTCCTGTTTTTTTATTTTCAGATTGTCCCACTAACGGTCTCATGGTGTACCTGATGACGGACACGTACCTGGTCATCTTCGCCGCTGTTGTCCTGATGCTTGCGCTTGTGATATTCCTGATAAGCTACGTAAGTCTGTGTTTACATTTGACATTTTTTTCGCAGCATCTCTTTCTCAGCTCATCTAAACATGTCTGTCCACCACAGGGAAGCCTGAAGAACATCCTCAGGGACAAAATCAAGACAAAAACGCAAAAGACGTTACTGGATGCTCCACTCAGACCGCTGGAAAAAAGGGACTTAATGTTGATCTACACTTTGGGCCCTAAAGCGTCCAAAAAATCCTTGATGAAACATGTCTGCGTTTGAAGATGATGACGGAAACTGAGAGAGGAAGATGACCCAAACGGCCCAGAAGACCCAGAGACTAGCCACGTCATCACGTGTTTCCACTCCACTCGTCCTCAATTAGTGCCACTTTAATCATCGGTGAAATATCCAGTTCATCTACAAGTTTATCGACCTGCAGCCTCGTCACTGATAGTAAATCAAAGAATTGCACGTTTACATTGAATTTATTTGTCTCAGCGTTTAAAAACTCTGAGGACAGATGCTCGTAGGAAAACTCTTCAGAAGCTAAAGCTAATGTGGACTCAGGGTGGAGCAGGGTCTGGACAGGACGGGATGTGGAGTCGTCAGACACGTCGAACGCGGGTTCGATCCCCAGATGTGGTGGAGCGAGATGCTGGTTGGCGTCACTAACAGAAGTTCGCCACCATCAGAGTGTGTTTGTGTATGAATAGGTGCTGAAGAACTGCAGGCAAATCCCTGTTTCCTCCCATAGATGTGAAACTTTTCTGCATCAGGTGTGCTTTCACACATTTGACCTGGTGTTCAAAAAATATTAAAAATGAAAAAAAGAACATGTATTTTCTAAACCGGAACTATTTGTTCTAATAATTGCAGACTTACATACATGAGTGAAAAAAGAAAACAGTTTAATGGGTGTTAAAAATGCACATGGGATCAAAAATTTTACACAACATCAAAGTGACAAAAACTCTCAGAATTATCAGAATCAGACACTGATCTGTTTTCTGTCTGAAACAACAGAATGATTATTGTGAGGCTGGAAAGGTCGCAGCTCACCATATACTGCATCTATATATACATAACATGTACATTGTTATTATACAACTGCCTGGCTCGAAGGCTGAAACTGAAATGGGAGAGCAGATACCTGAAAAACAAACAAACAAAAAAAAAATCAACAAATCAGCTGTGCCAGCCAGGGAAGGGAGGGAGTTTTTACTGAATAGTTTCTGAATTAAATAATCTAGTTTAAAATGGTTTACCGTCAGATAGCTGCACCCATTCAGTATCTTCTCATATAAGATAATTATTGATTAATTATCAAGTTAATTTTCTACCGGTTTGCCCTGGTAGATTCAACGACTGAATTGCAGCTCAACTGCTTTTAATATGAAATGAGTCTAGATAAAAATACTGCTCTTGTGTCAACATGAGTAAATAATAGATAAATAGATATATAGATAGACATATGCTGTATGTTCTGCATAAATTATTATTGTATATACTGTATTTCTTTCTCATGTATGTGTCAGGTGGAAAACCCCTCAGCTGCAGTGGAAAAAGCAGAGGGATAAACTAACCTTTGAAATCAGGAAGTGACCTGAGCTGTTTCATATTGACTCACTGGGGGAAATCCAGTCAGTGTCTGCCCTCTGGTTATGTTTGTTGTATTTTGAGGGGTATTATTCCTGCATGTGTGTCTCTTTTATCAAACACTTTTGTTCGGTCCTATTTGTGTATTTTTAGCAGTAAAATATTTAGCTTCATGTCATCGCCATGATTATAGTACTTCACAGTTTATATATATATATATATATATATATATATATATATATATATATATAATATATATATATATATATATATATATATATATATATATATATATATATATATATATATATATATATATATATATATATATATATATATATATATATACACACTGGACATTATTAATTACATAATTACATTAAATGGTACTATTCTCAGACTTCACAGCATGTAAGTTAGTGGTATGCAGCTTGCGAATGTAGTATTTATCTGTGTAGGTTCTCAGTCATCCATGTCAAGTTCAATCAAAAAGAGCAAAGAAGAGTCAGCTGGACTTGCTTGAGGTTTGTTGAACACGTTTCACCTAAGAGGGTTCTTCAGCTGTAAACAGACTGGTAGAAAGTCTCGATACTTATACTGCTGCTGGAGCAGAAAAAAAAACAAACGACCGAAACCACCTGGTAGACTCCTTTGTGCTCCTTTTAATGGAGTGTTTGTTTTCTTTTTTAACTATCATTGTGTTTCCTACATCTACCCTGTCTGTTTTAACGTCTGGTTTAACACATCGTGTCTATCAATAAACTATTCCCTTGAATTTAAAACAAACAAACTCGTAAATATTTAATTTGATGTAACAACAACTGGAACGCAGCATTATTTTGAAGGCGGCGCAGCACCGATTTCCGCTCTGCTCCTCGGTTACTTAGCAACAGAGAACGCTCTAACTTAGCTTGTGAGCCTGAGCGCTAGCAGCTAGCAGCAGGGGCTATCTGGGTTAGCTTAGCCCCTAACATGGACGGTGATGACGACCTGGACGAACTGCTCGATGAAGTTGAACACAAGTTTTGTCGCAACGTTTCAGTCGCCTCTCCGGCTCGCGGGGATCCGAGCGAGACTGGAAAATGCGGGAAAGACAACGAAGGACGCAGAAAACACAGGTAAACAAAGCTAACGTGGCTGGCTAATGTTAGCTATGAGCTAACGTTTGACAGAGGCGGCTGCTCATCTCTCTGTGGTGACCATGTCCTCTGATTCAGTGCTACAAAACCCGCACAGACGATAAGAAGCGTCAACGACGATATCGACGCACTGCTGGAGGAATTACAGGAGGAAGAGGAGAGCGATTCATCCCGACTGAAGGTACTGCACACTGCTGTCACATTACTGCGTTTATTTGTGTGGTCTTTCTCAGGTAAACGTTACCTGGATACGTCAGCGTACCGGTAACTCAGGCTTTACAAGAAAATAGTTAATCAAAAGAAGTCTTACTAGGATCATTGTTATCATTCTTAGTGGACTTGTATTGTTCAAAAACAAAGGAAACACTCTGGTGCAAAGCTGTAAGCTGAGTTTGAGATATTCCATCTCTTCCTTTCATGTCCTGGAGCTCTCTAATGTCATAAATACACTAAATAAACATAAAAACAAAACATAAATAAAACACTCATCTTTAGGTACAGGTGGTGATGCTTCCATTCTGATTGTGTCAAATAAAGATAAAATAAGATAATAATTTTTAGTCCTACAGGCGGGAAAATAAGTGGGGAAATTTGCATTAATTAATTCAACCAATAGAATGGTTTTAAAATATGGCTGTAATCTGTTTATTTGACCGTTCATTTCAGACTAAACTGTCTCCTAAAGCAACACAAGTGAAGAAGAAGCTGTTCTCTCAGTCTGGAGGCAGGAAGTAAGTGAACCAGTTAATTCTGAATACTAAAATAAATAAAGTGAATCAGTTCATTCTGAATATTAAAACATAAAAAGTGGGAATTATTATAAGTGCAGGCTTAAATATGCAGGAGGCGTTTTGTGTGTGTGTGTGTGTGTGTGTGTGTGTTTGTGTTTGTGTTTATTTAAGAATCTAAACCTCTTGGTATGTTCAGCCAAATCCTTGCTCTTTTATTTCCACATTCAAAATGTCTAAAAATGACTCTACCTGTGTTAACAGGTATTGTTTACAGCTTCATTTGCTGCTCCTGCATGACCAGAAAGTCAGTTATTAAAGGGTAATATAAAATATCTAAATACAATGATGCTTTTGTTATATATTTTGCTAAATGCTGAGTATTTACTTTATCTCATGCTCCATCTGCATCCGATTGTTCCTAAAGAAATGTGTAATTTACATTAAGTCACTTGTCATAATTTCTTAGCGTTAGTGTTGTGGTTGTCTGCCAAAAGCTGTTATAAATTTGCTCTTTGTCCACATTTTCATGCTGCACTTTTTATTTCTTCATAGTTTTTTAGCTCAATATTTTAACCAGATGAAGGATTTTAGTCTTCGGATGTCTGGATGTGAAGTTATCAGAGAAAAAAGCTGAGCTAATGTTCTGTGTCTGCTGAACTGCATCAGAAACTGCCTTTTTCTGTTTTTTTTTTTAAAATCCATTTTAATCACTGGTTCTGTTTGAAGAGCAGGAGACGTCTGAGTATAACTAAGCTGCTGGTAAAAACCTCCTGAACATATGGATGTGACGTTATCAGATGATATTTAACTTGAAGCTGCTTTATTCAGTGTTTTTACTGGTTTTAATCTTCAATTTGTTGTGGAGAGAAGGAGACGTCTGTGGAAATACCTCCTGAAAATTCCTGAAAGGAATCCTGACCAAGAGAAACTGAAGACTACAACTCCCATGATCCCACACTGCTGCACCGCTAAAACCAAATCCCCTTGAGTTTTCATTGATCAACCCCTGGTGGCAGAAAATTACACACTGTACATTTAATTCACCACCAGCATGAGTCAGTAACTTCTCTTTTATCCCTGAAATATGTGTGAGTTCAGGAGCAAAGCTTCATATTTTATAATGATATTCCCCAAGTTGTCATTGTTCTGTTTTTATTTATGTTTGCTGTGTTCAGGTGCTGTCCTGTGTTCGTTGGCGGCAGCTCGGTCATGAATGGTGTTGGAACAGCAACATCCAAGAGGTGGAAACAGTTTCATACCTTTAGCATTATCTCAGAGGAGGTTATCTTTTTTTAATCTTAATTATTTATGTTTTTATACTTTCAGACTGTTTAATGAGTGGAGCAGCACTCCTACTTTAGTTGTATTCACTGTAATTCAAAGACAAAGGCTTTTAATTTGGTTAGTTTTTGTACAAAGGCAGCATGATCAGTATGTACTGTTTGTTATCTTTACTATAAATAAATAGTAATAAATAACTAAATAATAATTACTGAGCAGCAATCTGCGTCCACAGGTCATGTGACCAGCTGAGATGCACTCTCTGTGACTTCCGGGTGCTGATGTTTGATGACTGTGAGTGGGACTCTTCTTGTGATTACCTGTTCCTCAGGTGAGTGTTGACTCACGTCACACCTGAGCTCAGGGATCTCCTTCATCCTCCTCTTCTTCTCTCATCAACCAGTAACATGCTCTGCTCCTTTGACCCTCAGTAATCATGGATCTTCATTAAACTCTGCAGGAACAACATGCCGGACCGTCAGAAGCTCAGAGCTCGGCTGAAGAAGAGGGGAGGTTTCCGGTCGTACGCCTGCCAGTGCAGCTGGTTCTCCACGTCGCTGCCGACGGATCTGAGAGACCAGACTGGGCTCAGGTGGGTCTGTGGAAAACACCTGGACTGACCTGCAGAAACACCTGCCCAGGTGAAAAACCCAGTCTGGATGTCAGGAACGTGAAAGACGGAGAATCTTCTGCCTCGTCTCTGATCTCAGTCTGGACACTCTCGACCTTTCAGAGATGACCTCCTGCTTTAGACAGAAGCTCCTTCAAGGTCGTCTTTGAGTTTTGACCAGAGTTTCTTCCTCAGTGTTTCTGAGAAACGGCTTCATCGCTGCAGAGTGTTTTTTAAACTCCTTCTGTATGACTGTCAGCCTCAAAACGATCAGTTATTGGTTAAATGTGTTCATGTTTGATTAAACTTTGATTGACAGTTCATCCAGGAATGAACAGAATGCTTAGCAAGTTTATCAGAGCAGAGCAAGGAAGGAAAATATTTATTTCAAATGGTGAAATCCACAGTGTCAGTCCAAGTTTAGTTTATGATGAAACATTAAAATCAGTGTGGAAAAGATCTGAAAAATGTTGGGATGTTATTTTATATAATTTTATTTCATATTGGTCTTTATTGTTTCATTTTATATTGTTTATATATTATATTTGTCTATATTAGTTAATTTTATGTTGGTCTATATTATTTTACATTTCCATTAATGAACTTTTTATTTGGTATCATTTTGTTTTGACGCAGATCAGATTAATTATTTATATCGATCTGCAATCTGACAGTGTGATAGACTGAGAAGAGGAGGAGGAGGAGGAGTATGACCGAGATAGAAAAAGAAAACCAGCGTTTGCAACATCGATTCCTTCTGCCCAGCAGGAGGCGCTGTGAGCTTCAGCACGAAGGAACCAACAAGACCCAGAAGGAGACGATTAGGAAGTAAAACAACAACAACAACAATAACCTCCTGTAGCAGCTCGAGGTGATGGCCGATGTGGAGGAAGCAGACTTTAATAATATTTTAGATGACTGGTTCATCGAGTCCCTAAAAAGGTGAGAAAAGTTTCCTGTTTGTTCAAACGAGTATGTTAGCCGCTAGCTAATAGCTTCATTCATTCACTCGCCAGCCTTCCTGACTGAACTCCGCTTAAAGATGTTGTAATTTTAGATTTCCCTCACTTACCTGCAGGTTTGTGCTCCTTATAGATAACATCACAAGACATTTTTTGTGTCTAATTCAGCCGTTTTTCAATTCGGCTCGGCCTTACCATACTTAGCAGCTTCTCATTTTGCTTTAAAGCTTAAGCTTGAGATGTGATAATAGACATTTTCCTTTTGGTAAACTTATCTTTGGTGGATTATAAACATGCCGAATTGAAGAGTGGATTCCATTGACTAAAAAAGGGCAGTTTTGCTTTATATGTAAGGTATATGTGCGTAGCACTGAGCTAGGAACTTATAATTATTATTGTTTTGACAGGAGTCTGGTGTCAAGGTAAAGATACTGCAGGTTTGAAGAAAAGTTTCATTAAAGAGGAGCCTAACACATGTCTGTGGAAATATAATTTCGATATAATGGATAATAGATATTTAATCTCCACCTGTGGCAGTGAAGTTTGTACAGTTCATCGAAATTTGCTGCAAATTTTAAATCAAGTATTTATTAAAAGCGCAATATTTGTTTAAAGGTGTGTCAAAATTTTTGTACAAGTGATATTAAATTACATATTGTGGTGCTGCAGACACGTCCTCGGCTAAACATCATATTAAATATATTGGTATGGAACAGATCCCTGCAAAAACCATAGTAACTTTAAGATGTGTAATGCAAATGAGAAGAATTATTGATGATATCTGCTTCCTGCAGGTATAAAGATCTTCATGTCTATCAGCTGGAACGTCCAACCAGGGTCCTTGAGTGGACGTCAGGGTCGAGTGAGTTCACATGTTTAAGCATCTCCTAATATCATGATATAATTTTCTAATATATCGAAAGGTGGATCTAAACGAAACCTGTTTTTCATGATGTTTGCAGCTGTATGTGTGGCAGGTTACCAGCCGACTAAAAATGAAATACTGGAGCTGCATTTACCTCTAAAACTGTTGGCTGAAGAAAATAAGGTGAGGAAGATTTTATTGATTTAAGGAGTATTTAGTTTTCTTACAATCACCTCACAGGAGGAAGAGGAGGAGGGGGAAGAAGGTGAGAAGTAGGTAGAGGAGGAGGAGGAGGAAGAGGAGCAAGAAGAGAGGATGAGGAGGATGAAGAGAAGAAGCAGTAGAGGAGAAAGATGGAGGGGAGGAGGAAGAAAAGGAGAAGTAGGTAGAGGATGAGAAAAAGAAGTGGAGGAGGAGGAGAGGATGAAGAGGAGGAGAATGAAGAGAAAGAGGAGGAGGAGGATGTTGATGAGGAGGAGAAAGACAAGAAGGAGCAAGAAGAGGGGATGGGGATGAAGGTGGAGGAACAGAAAGATGAGAAATCGGAAGAGGTGGATGAAAAGGAGGAGGAGGAAGAGAATAGGGGATGGAGGAGGAGGAGTAGTGTCACTGGAGCTGCTTGTGTCTGTCAAACTGTTTGACTGATTAAAACAAGGTGAGAATGATTTTTATTTATTTCATATTTTATATATTTCATATATTATTTTTTATTTTTTTAATGATTTTTAAATCGAGAGCTTCTGTTTGTATCTGTGTTGTGTTCAGGGTCTGTGTGCAGAACGAGACTTCAAAGTTCTTCACGGGGGGTTCACAGACGGTCCGGTCCGAAGCCTCCGACACGTCCCAGGAACGAGGCGAGTCTCCCTTTATGTTCTGCTGAACGCTTCCTACCTTTTAATTTATTTTGTTCCTCGCTGTAAAATTAATTCATTTACAGTCTGAAAACACATGTGAAGGAAGGCAGAAAATGAGAGTTTATTATCGAAACACGAGATTAAGAACAGATTCAGAATTCAAATTCAACAATTCAGAAAATCAGTAAATAATTTTTTATAAGCCACAATTTCAAACAATTCTGAATATTATTATTATTTATGAGCAGAATAAATTTGTTTGTTGATGGACATTTTTCTTTTCTTTGTCAGGTATTAAAGCTTAAATAATTCATGGATTTAATCAAGAAAAGACTCAGGAAAAGTGGCTCCACTGTTATTTAAATATTAAAATGAATTAAATTCTGTGCTGTCGTTGTTTCTGCAGGTGTGTCGTCACCAACGACGGGCTGAGCTCGGACCTGCAGGTCTGGACCGTTGGCGGCGACGACAGCGGTGAGACAATGTTTACTTGTTGTTGTTTGTTTCTGTTTGCCTTCTTTATTTCTTTGATCAGTGCTTTCTCACTTTTCCTAAAAGGAATGCTGAAATAACTCTCAGTGGTTATTTCTGGAGGTGGAAGAAATACTCAGTTCAAAAGTAGTAATACCACAGTGTAGATTTGATATAACATGGCAAATAATTATAAATAATGCCATAAAAGCATTATAAAATTAAATAAAAATATAAGTATTAAGGTATTAGTGAGTAAAAAAAAAATCTCATTATGCAGAATAATCTCTCTTATCATTAATTTGTAATTATTGCTGCATTAAATTTAATGTTGCAGCTCATTTTAAAGACTTCATATCCTGCTGCGACTTTAATCTGCAATAATAGATCAACATTTATTAGATTATTAGGTTTAGTTTTAATCATCTGAATTTATAAATTAATTAAGGCTGTCAGATGAATGTAGTGGAGTGAAAAGTAGAGGAAAATCACTTTTTAGTCATGTAGATATTTTTTCAGTAGAAGTCAAATAAAATAAGTTCCTCCCACATTAAAGGTGATAAACTTTTTCATTAACCTTCACTTCACAGAAGAAAACGAGAAAGATACCAAGTATTTTGTACTTTACTGTGTTATATTTCACTGACAGGAGTTTTATTCTTCTTATTATTATTTGTCTCTTGTCTTTAATTAGAAATATTATAATATTAGAAACATTCAGAGACTTAAGTAAGAAAATCAACCTGAAATAAAAATGAGGAAAACAAATTAGAGCGATCTTTCCCTCCAACCCAATTTAAAAATAAAATAAAATATATTAAAATAAAGGTTAAAAGTAATTTATTTTTGTGGATTTTTTTTTATTTTTTCCTGGATTTAATTATGAAAAAAAGGTTTTCTTTCCACAAACCAGGAACCTCCTGCTTCTTCTGAGTAACTGATAAAAATCAGTTCATTAAACATCCTTTTGTATTGAAGAAGAACCACTTAGTTTTTATTATAAACAGCACAGCAGAATAATGAGCATATAATCAAAATAAAGACACATTATACACATTCAAAATGATAATATACTGAGTTAACAGTTGACTCTAATCCACATTATATTGCTGAAGGGCAACAGTTATTTAATAAAAATGACAAAAGAATTTCAATCTCAGTGTAAATCCTTATTTCTAAGGGATATTTAAAACAACCGTAGTGCAAATAACAAATAAGAAGTAAAAACAGTTCAATAAATAAAATAACACAATAAAATCACAATATAAGATATAAATACATGTTTTATATTTCAGATTATTTTTGGGATAAGTGAATGTATCAAGCAACAATGATCTTCCTGCCTTGTTCTTCCACTTTTGTCTTATAAGTGAATCATTATGACTCGTTTTCTCAGTGTGATTCGTTTTCTCTTGTTGTTCACCAACAGACGTGATCAGAAGAACAGGAAGTGTCGAGGGGAAGCGAGTTTCAGAGACAGGAAGTAGAATCGCAGCCGGAGCGTCGTCACAAATTCTTCATGGAGCTCAGAGCAGCGACGTCCAGCTGACACAGCTGACCTCAGGACAGAGTCTTTATACACTAGGTAACTGACGGCATGTCGTCATAGTCACACTGCGGTACGTAGAAAATTAAAAAAAATAAAAAAATACCCGCATGTCAAAAGTTTAACGAAACGACAAATAATTGTATACAACGTTGGAAAAAAATGGTGAAATTAGTCACTGAATACTAGAAGACAGATTGTCATTAAACAATGTGTCATAATGAAAAAAAAGTTCATTCAAAAATAAATGTTGTCAAATTAAAAACATAGCACATAAAAGTGAAATTATCAAATGTCTCAGTAAGGTGGAAAAGCCATAATATTATGTTTTTAATTAATACATGGTATAATTTATTGGAAAAAGTTTTAAATTGTTGTTTAATTACAGGTCGAAAAATGTTTAAGTCATCAAAAAGCCATATTCTAGTATTTTAAATGAATGAATGGCATAAAATAGCACAAAGGTCATAGTATAGTATGTCGAAAAATGTTTAAAAAAACAGTCAACTTGTAAAATGTCACAAAAAGTCATGAAATCTGTGTTTTGAATGAATAAATGAATGGTTGTTGAAAAAACAATTGTTGTTTTATTATTATATTATATATATTATATGAAAAAATGCTAAAATGTCATAGTATAGTATGTTGAAAAAATTATTTTATTATATTATATATATTATATGATAAAAAATGCTAAAATGTCATAGTATAGTATGTTGAAAAAATTATTTTATTATATTATATATATTATATGATAAAAAAAATGCTAAAATGTCATAGTATAGTATGTTGAAAAATGTGTTATTATATATATTATATGACAAAAAATGCTAAAATGTCATAGTATAGTAAGTTGAAAAAAGTAATAAAAACATTAATTATAGCATGTTTGGAAAAAAATGTAAAAAACTCATAGTGTTGTATGTTGAAAAATTGTAAAATGTCACAAAAAGTCATCAAAAAGCCTTATTCTAGTGTTTTTAATAATTATATATAATTATATATATTATATATATATATAATAATTTGTTGGAGAAAGACTTATTACAGGTTGCTGACAAAATAGCAAAATAGTCATATAGTCAATATTATGTTGATAAATGTGAAATCATAAAATCTCTCAAAATTCATTAAAATCCCATATTATTGTATTTTGAGTGAATGCAGAGGGAATTTGTTGAAAAAAATGTAAAAAGTCATAGTATAAAGTGTTGGAAAAATGACAAAATGTAAAATTGTAAAATGTAACAAAAAGTGTTCACATAGCTATATTACAGTGTTTTTTTTTTTTTTTACTCTGTTAAAAAATGATGAAATTAGTCACAGAATATTTTACCAGAGACGGTCACAGAATAATACATGGAGAAAGTCATAAAAACTCAAACATTTGTTGGACATTTATCTAATTATTGAATTCATCTAGTTGTCTTATAATATGCAGAGAAATTTAAGCTGAAATTGTTTAACTGAGCTAAATATTGTGATTCTATCCTCTCTTCTCTGTGAACTCAATTATAAATAATTGATCTGCAAATTAACTCTTATTGAAAATACTCATTAAGTGTAGTTAACTCTGTGTTAATATTACTGTGTGCAGCGTAAACTGAGCTCATAGTGAACAGTTACTACATTAAAGCTAAATGCAGCTCAGTGACTGGATTCCACTTTGGTTTTGGTCACTTGAAATTAAAGGTTTGCAGAGCAGGTGATGGACGGATGTTTAAATATTCTATAAACATACGTCACATGTCTCCTCACTTCCTTTGTGTCCTTTCGTCCGAACAGAGACGGACTCAGCAGATCCTCTGAGTTCCTTACACTTCCTGAGCGACGCCGTCTTCCTCGCCGGCTGCTGTAACGGGAACGTTTATGTCGCTGACACTCGGACATCTGCGGCGCCTCAGCTTTCCCCTTCACCGGCGTCTCCAGGTGAGTCCGTCCTCTGGTGGATGGACGCTCTGGACGGTCCGTCCTCCTGCAGCGTCGTCAGACTCTCCTCGTCCGGACAGGCGGTGGTTTCCGATCTGAGGAGCCCCACAGGAGCTGTGAGCCGGGCTCAGCTGGGCATCCAATCAGGTCGCTGCTACCTGGATGATGTCAGAGTGTCGTGGGCTCCGGCGCTGGATCGATGCATCGCAGTGTCAGGTGAGGTTACAGGTGCCGTTACAGGTGACCCAGCTGTTCACATTAGATTATTTTCTAAGTTTTTCATGATTATTTGCACAGTGGGAAACTAGTAATGCCAAGAAAAGGAATCTGTCAATCTGCCAAAAGCCGTACTGCAATATGTCACACAGATTTCATGAAAATGACCTAGAAAAGTATAATATGTGATTTAAAAAAAAAGACCATTATGTCAAATAATAATATATCGAAAAATGTCATGAAGAGTTAGAAAATAGTATGTCGAAAATATGAAAAAAAAAAAAAAAGTAGCATGACAATTAGTTTTAAGAAACAAAAGAAAGAAATGACAAAAGTGATGATTAGTCACAGAACCCATTACCCTGTGGATTGTCATACAATATGTTGAAAAATGTAAAAAAGATGAACTATAGTGTGTCGACTGATTTCGTCGCACAACATTTTGACAGAAATTGTAAAAAAAAACAACATTTTATAGAATGTTGAAAAAATATACAATAGCATGTAAAAAAGTCAAAAAAATATATATTTTTTTTAATTTAAAAAAAAGTCATCAGAAGACTTGTGATAATGTTGAATGATTTCATAGCAAACTATGTTGAAAAAAGGTGTTAAAAGCCAATTTATAGCATGATGGAATTTTTTTTTAGTTTTGTAATTTTATTTTTTTATAATACATATTTTACACTGTTTTCTGACTTTTTATATAGAATATTAAAATCAACAACAATAATTATCAGATTAATCTGCAATAAATTTCAGTTTCTGTCCTCCTTTTGTGCAGATAGTTAACGACATGATGTTTTGATTGGTAACTGTGATGTGATTACTGAAGTTAACAACAGTTACTTTGTCACACACAGATGTAATCTGATTACAGCAACATTTTGCCCCCCCATGCTGCGAATTCCATAGGATTTTTTTTTTGTTTTTGTTTTTTCACTACTTTTTTCCTGCTAAACTATTTTCGGCATTGACTCGCAAACAAAGTTTTGCTTCTCGTCACGTTTCTGTTGGAGTTTTAAAGTCGTCTCCTCTCTGCAGGTTTCAGTGGAGCGGTTCAGATCTACGACACGTCGGTCTGGAGGACCCAGCTGCAGGAGGTCCAGCCTCTGTTTGAGCATCGCGGTCACGCAGTTTCGTTGCAGTCTGGCGACGCTGTCGTCACTTCCCACGTCTGGCATCCTGAGCGACCGCGGACGCTGCTCTCTGCCGCCTCTGACGGCTCCGTCCACGTCTGGGACTGGATCGTCCAATCAGCTGTGGGCTGCTGACGTTCAATGACGAAAGGTTGTCGTTTCTGAAAAATGAGGAACATTTCAGTGAAAACATAAAAACAAGTGCTGCCTGAACTGATTTAAAAAACATCTGCTGATTTGTCTCTCTCTCATTTTTTGTATCACAGCATGTTTGTGTTTTAAATATTGTTTAACAACTGAATATTTTCAGAAAGCAGTTTAATGGTGTTTTTATTCAAACTTCAATAAAGATTTATATTGTAGATTTTCTTCTACAGAAAATGCTGATTATGATTATGTCATATTAAATTCCCTGTGTGTAACCTTTTGTGCAAAGGTTATGTTATTAAAAAATTGGATTGAATAAGATAAAGTAAAAAAAATCAAAAATAGAATAGAAAATGAAAAAATTTAAAATTTAAAAATCAGAAAGACTTATTATAGTGTGTTGATTTGTTTTAATATAGAAATATGTTGAAAAAAGTTGTTAAAAAAACATTTTATAGCATGTTGAAAATTATCAAAAAATGTCATACTATAGTATGTCGAAAAAGTCAAAAAATGTAAATTTTTAAAAAATCAAAATAAGTCACCAAAAGACTTATTATAGTGTGTTGATTTGTATTAATAGAGAAATATGTTGAAAAAGTTGTTAAAAACCATTTTATAGCATGTTGAAAATTATTAAAAAATGTCATACTATAGTATGTCGAAAAAGTCAAAAAATGTCAATTTTTAAAAAGTCAAAATAAATCGTCAAAAAGACTTATTATAGTGTGTTGATTTGTTTTAATATAGAAATATGTTGAAAAAAATTGTTAAAAAACATTTTATAGCATGTTGGAAATTATTAAAAAATGTCACACTATAGTATGTCGAAAAAGTCAAAAAATGTAAATTTTTAAAAAGTCAAAATAAGTCATCAAAAATACTTATTATAGTGTGTTGATTGGATGTAATATAGAAATATGTTGAAAAAGTTGTTAAAAACCATTTTATAGCATGTTGAAAATTATTAAAAAATGTCATACTATAGTATGTCGAAAAAGTCAAAAAATGTCAATTTTTAAAGGATCAAAATAAGTCACCAAAAAGACTTATTATAGTGTGTTGATTTGTTTTAATAGAGAAATATGTTGAAAAAAGTTGTTAAAAAAACATTTTATAGCATGTTGTAAATTATCAAAAAATGTCATACTATAGTATGTCGAAAAAGTCAAAAAATGTAAATTTTTAAAAAGTCAAAATAAGTCATCAAAAATACTTATTATAGTGTGTTGATTGGATGTAATATAGAAATATGTTGAAAAAGTTGTTAAAAAACATTTTATAGCATGTTGAAAATTATTAAAAAATGTCATACTATAGTATGTCGAAAAGTCAAAAAATGTAAATTTTTAAAAAGTCAAAATAAGTCATCAAAAATACTTATTATAGTGTGTTGATTGGATGTAATATAGAAATATGTTGAAAAAGTTGTTAAAAACCATTTTATAGCATGTTGGAAATTATTAAAAATGTCATACTATAGTATGTTGAAAAGTCAAAAATGTCAATTTTAAAAAATCAAAATAAGTCACCAAAAAGACTTATTATAGTGTGTTGATTTGTTTTAATAGAGAAATATGTTGAAAAAGTTGTTAAAAACCACTTTATAGCATGTTGAAAATTATTAAAAATGTCACACTATAGTATGTCGAAAAAGTCAAAATGTAAATTTTAAAAAGTCAAAATAAGTCATCAAAAATACTTATTATAGTGTGTTGATTGGATGTAATATAGAAATATGTTGAAAAAGTTGTTAAAAACCATTTTATAGCATGTTGGAAATTATTAAAAAATGTTAGACTATAGTATGTCGAAAAAGTCAAAAAATGTCAATTTTTAAAAAATCAAAATAAGTCACCAAAAAGACTTATAGTGTGTTGATTTGTTTTAATAGAGAAATATGTTGAAAAAAGTGGTTAAAAACCACTTTATAGCATGTTGAAAATTATTAAAAAATGTCACACTATAGTATGTCGAAAAAGTCAAAAAATGTAAATTTTTAAAAAATCAAAATAAGTCAGCAAAAAGACTTATTATGGTGTGTTGATTTGTTTTAATATAGAAATATGTTGAAAAAAGTTGTTAAAAAAACATTTTATAGCATGTTGAAAACTATTAAAAATGTCATACTATAGTATGGCGAAAAAGTCAAAAAATGTAAATTTTTAAAAAGTCAAAATAAATCGTCAAAAAGACTTATTATAGTGTGTTGATTTGTTTTAGTAGAGAAATATGTTGAAAAAAAATTGTTAAAAAACATTTTATAGCATGTTGAAAATTATCAAAAATGTCATACTATAGTATGTCGAAAAAGTCAAGAAATGTAAATTTTTAAAAAATCAAAATAAGTCATCAAAAAGACTTGTTATAGTGTGTTGATTTGTATTAACAGAGAAATATGTTGGAAAAAAGTTGTTAAAAAACATTTTATAGCATGTTGAAAATTATTAAAAAATGTGATACTATAGTATGTCGAAAAAGTCAAAAAATGTCAATTTTTAAAGGATCAAAATAAGTCACCAAAAAGACTTATTATGGTGTGTTGATTTGTTTTAATATAGAAATATGTTGAAAAAAGTTGTTAAAAAAACATTTTATAGCATGTTGAAAATTATTAAAAAATGTCATACTATAGTATGTCGAAAAAGTCAAAAAATGTCAATTTTTAAAAAGTCAAAATAAGTCATCAAAAATACTTATTATTGTGTGTTGATTGGATCTAATATAGAAATATGTTGAAAAAGTTGTTAAAAACCATTTTATAGCATGTTGAAAATTATTAAAAAATGTCATACTATAGTATGTCGAAAAGTCAAAAAATGTCAATTTAAAAAAAGTCAAAATAAGTCATCAAAAATACTTATTATGGTGTGTTGATTTGTTTTAATATAGAAACATGTTGAAAAAGTTGTTAAAAAACATGTTATAGCATGTTGAAAACTATTAAAATGTCATACTATAGTATGTCGAAAAGTCAAAAAATGTCAATTTTTAAAAAGTCAAAATAAATCATCAGAAAGACTTATTATAGTGTGTTGATTGGATGTAATAGAGAAATATGTTGAAAAAGTTGTTAAAAACCATTTTATAGCATGTTAAAAATTATTAAAAATGTCATACTATAGTATGTCGAAAAAGTCAAAAAAATGTCAATTTTTAAAAAAATCAAAATAAGTCATCAAAAATACTTATTATGGTGTGTTGATTTGTTTTAATATAGAAACATGTTGAAAAAAGTTGTTAAAAAACATTTTATAGCATGTTGAAAACTTAAAAATTTGTCATACTATAGTATGTCGAAAAAGTCAAAAAATGTCAATTTTAAAAATCTAAATAAGTCATTAAAAAGACTTATTATATTGTGTTGATTTGTTTTAATATAGAAATATGTTGAAAAAATTGTTAAAAACATTTTATAGCATGTTGAAAATTATCAAAATGTCATACTATAGTATGTCGAAAAAGTCAAGAAATGTAAATTTTTAAAATCAAAATAAGTCAGCAAAAAGACTTATTATGGTGTGTTGATTTGTTTTAATATAGAAATATGTTGAAAAAAGTTGTTAAAAAAACATGTTATAGCATGTTGAAAACTATTAAAAATGTCATACTATAGTATGGCGAAAAAGTCAAAAAATGTAAATTTTTAAAAAGTCAAAATAAATCGTCAAAAAGACTTATTATAGTGTGTTGATTTGTATTAATAGAGAAATATGTTGAAAAAAGTTGTTAAAAACCATTTTATAGCATGTTGAAAATTATCAAAAAATGTCATACTATAGTATGTCGACAAAGTCAAAAAATGTCAATTTTTAAAAAATCAAAATAAGTCATCAAAAAGACTTGTTATAGTGTGTTGATTGGATGTAATAGAGAAATGTGTTGAAAAAGTTGTTAAAAACCATTTTATAGCATGTTGGAAATTATTAAAAAATGTCATACTATAGTATGTCGAAAAGTCAAAAAATGTCAATTTTTAAAAAGTCAAAATAAATCATCAGAAAGACTTATTGTAGTGTGTTGATTGGATGTAATAGAGAAATATGTTGAAAAAGTTGTTAAAAACCATTTTATAGCATGTTGGAAATTATTAAAAAATGTCATACTATAGTATGTCGAAAAAGTCAATAAATGTAAATTTTTAAAAAGTCAAAATAAGTCATCAAAAATACTTATTATAGTGTGTTGATTGGATGTAATATAGAAATATGTTGGAAAAAGTTGTTAAAAAACATTTTATAGCATGTTGAAAATTATTAAAAAATGTGATACTATAGTGTCGAAAAAGTCAAAAAATGTCAATTTTTAAAGGATCAAAATAAGTCACCAAAAAGACTTATTATAGTGTGTTGATTTGTTTTAATATAGAAATATGTTGAAAAAGTTGTTAAAAACATTTTATAGCATGTTGAAAATTATTAAAAAATGTCATACTATAGTATCTCGAAAAAGTCAAAAAATGTCAATTTTTAAAAAGTCAAAATAAGTCATCAAAAATACTTATTATTGTGTGTTGATTGGATCTAATATAGAAATATGTTGAAAAAGTTGTTAAAAACCATTTTATAGCATGTTGAAAATTATTAAAAAATGTCATACTATAGTATGTCGAAAAGTCAAAAAATTTCAATTTAAAAAAAGTCAAAATAAATCATCAGAAAGACTTATTGTAGTGTGTTGATTGGATGTAATAGAGAAATATGTTGAAAAAGTTGTTAAAAACCATTTTATAGCATGTTAAAAATTAAAAAATGTCATACTATAGTATGTCGAAAAAGTCAAAAAAATGTCAATTTTTAAAAAAATCAAAATAAGTCATCAAAAATACTTATTATGGTGTGTTGATTTGTTTTAATATAGAAATATGTTGAAAAAAGTTGTTAAAAAACATTTTATAGCATGTTGAAAACTATTAAAAATTTGTCATACTATAGTATGTCGAAAAAGTCAAAAAATGTCAATTTTTAAAAAGTCAAAATAAATCGTCAAAAAGACTTATTATAGTGTGTTGATTGGATGTAATATAGAACTATGTTGAAAAAGTTGTTAAAAACCATTTTATAGCATGTTGAAAATTATTAAAAAATGTCATACTATAGTATGTCGAAAAAGTCAAAAAATGTCAATTTTTAAAAAATCAAAATAAGTCATCAAAAATACTTATTATAGTGTGTTGATTTGTATTAATAGAGAAATATGTTGAAAAAAGTTGTTAAAAACCATTTTAGAACATGTTGAAAATTATTAAAAAATTTCATACTATAGTATGTCGAAAAAGTCAAAAAATGTCAAATTTTAAAAAATCAAAATAAGTCACCAAAAAGACTTATTATGGTGTGATTGATTGATTTGTAGTAGAAATATGTTGAAAAAATTGTTAAAACATTTTATAGCATGTTGAAAATTATCAAAAATGTCATACTATAGTATGTGAAAAAGTCAAAAATGTCAATTTTAAAATCAAAATAAGTCATCAAAAAGACTTATTATAGTGTGTTGATTGGATGTAATAGAGAAATGTGTTGAAAAAGTTGTTAAAAACCATTTTATAGCATGTTGAAAATTATTAAAAATGTCATACTATAGTATGTCGAAAAAGTAAAAAAATGTAAATTTTAAAAAGTCAAAATAAATCGTCAAAAGACTTATTATAGTGTGTTGATTTGTTTTAGTAGAGAAATATGTTGAAAAAAATTGTTAAAAACATTTTATAGCATGTTGAAAATTATCAAAATGTCATACTATAGTATGTCGAAAAAGTCAAAAAATGTAAATTTTAAAAATCAAAATAAGTCATCAAAAAGACTTATTATAGTATGTTGATTTGTATTAATAGAGAAATATGTTGAAAAAGTTGTTAAAAACCATTTTATAGCATGTTGAAAATTATTAAAAAATGTCATACTATAGTATGTCGAAAAAGTCAAAATGTAAATTTTAAAAATCAAAATAAGTCATCAAAAAGACTTATTATGGTGTGTTGATTTGTTTTAGTAGAGAAATATGTTGAAAAAATTGTTAAAAACATTTTATAGTATGTTGAAAATTATCAAAAATGTCATACTATAGTATGTCGAAAAAGTCAAAAAATGTAAATTTTAAAAAATCAAAATAAGTCATCAAAAAGACTTATTATAGTGTGTTGATTTGTATTAATAGAGAAATATGTTGAAAAAAGTTGTTAAAAACCATTTTATAGCATGTTGAAAACTATTAAAAAATGTCATACTATAGTATGTCGAAAAAGTCTAAAAATGTAAATTTTTAAAAAGTCAAAATAAATCGTCAAAAAGACTTATTATAGTGTGTTGATTTGTTTTAGTAGAGAAATATGTTGAAAAAAATTGTTAAAAAACATTTTATAGCATGTTGAAAATTATCAAAAATGTCATACTATAGTATGTCGAAAAAGTCAAAAAAATGTCAATTTTTAAAAAGTCAAAATAAGTCACCAAAAAAGACTTATTATAGTGTGTTGATTTGTTTTAATAGAGAAATGTGTTGAAAAAGTTGTTAAAAAACCATTTTATAGCATGTTGAAAATTATTAAAAAATGTCATACTATAGTATTTAAAAAAAGTCATAAAATGTAAATTTTTAAAAAATCTAAATAAGTCACCAATAAGACTTATTATGGTGTGTTGATTTGTTTTAATAGAGAAATGTGTTGAAAAAGTTGTTAAAAAACCATTTTATAGCATGTTGAAAATTATTAAAAAATGTCATACTATAGTATGTCGAAAAAGTCAAAAAAATGTAACTTTTAAAAAATCAAAATAAGTCATCAAAAAGACTTATTATAGTGTGTTGATTGGATGCAATAGAGAAATATGTTGAAAAAGTTGTTAAAAACCATTTTATAGCATGTTGAAAATTATTAAAAAATGTCATACTATAGTATGTCGAAAAAGTCAAAAACATAAATTTTTAAAGGATCAAAATAAGTCACCAAAAAGACTTGTTATAGTGTGTTGATTTGTTTTAATATAGAAATGTGTTTAAAATTTTTTTAAAAACCATTTTATAGCATGTTGGAAATTATTAAAAAATGTCATACTATAGTATGTCGAAAAAGTAAAAAAAATGTAAATTTTTAAAAAATCAAAATAAGTCATCAAAAAGACTTATTATAGTGTGTTGATTGGATGTAATAGAGAAATATGTTGAAAAAAGTTGTTAAAAACCATTTTATAACATGTTGAAAATTATTAAAAAATGTCATACTATAGTATGTCGAAAAAGTCAAAAAAATGTCAATTTTTAAAAAGTCAAAATAAGTCACCAAAAAGACTTATTATAGTGTGTTGATTTGTTTTAATATAGAAATATGTTGAAAAAGTTGTTAAAAACCATTTTATAGCATGTTGAAAATTATCAAAAATGTCATACTATAGTATGTCGAAAAAGTCAAAAAATGTCAATTTTTAAAAAATCAAAATAAGTCATCAAAAAGACTTGTTATAGTGTGTTGATTGGATGTAATAGAGAAATATGTTGAAAAAGTTGTTAAAAACCATTTTATAGCATGTTGGAAATTATTAAAAATGTCATACTATAGTATGTCGAAAAAGTCAAAATGTCAATTTTTAAAAAATCAAAATAAGTCACCAAAAAGACTTATTATGGTGTGTTGATTTGTTTTAATATAGAAATATGTTGAAAAAGTTGTTAAAAAACATTTTATAGCATGTTGAAAACTATTAAAAAATGTCATACTATAGTATGTCGAAAAAGTCTAAAAATGTAAATTTTTAAAAAGTCAAAATAAATCGTCAAAAAGACTTATTATAGTGTGTTGATTTGTTTTAGTAGAGAAATATGTTGAAAAAATTGTTAAAAACATTTTATAGCATGTTTAAAATTATCAAAAATGTCATACTATAGTATGTCGAAAAAGTCAAAAAATGTCAATTTTTAAAAAATCAAAATAAGTCATCAAAAAGACTTATTATAGTATGTTGATTTGTATTAATAGAGAAATATGTTGAAAAAAGTTGTTAAAAACCATTTTATAGCATGTTGAAAATTATTAAAAATGTCATACTATAGTATGTCGAAAAAGTCAAAAAATGTAAATTTTAAAAAATCATAATAAGTCATCAAAAATACTTATCATAGTGTGTTGATTGGATGTAATATAGAAATATGTTGAAAATGTTGTTAAAAACATTTTATGGCATGTTGAAAATTATTAAAAAATGTCATACTATAGTATGTCGAAAAAGTCAAAAAATGTAAATTTTTAAAAATCTAAATAAGTCATTAAAAAGACTTATTATATTGTGTTGATTTGTTTTAATATATAAATATGTTTGAAAAAGTTGTGAAAAAGCAATTTTATAGCATGTTGAAAATTTTCAAAAAATGTCATACTATAGTATGTCGAAAAAGTCAAAAAATGTCAATTTTTAAAAAGTCAAAATAAGTCATCAAAAAGACTTATTATAGTGTGTTGATTTGTTTTAATAGAGAAATATGTTGAAAAAAGTTGTTAAAAAGCCATTTTATAGCATGTTGAAAATTATCAAAAAATGTCATACTATAGTATGTCGAAAAAGTCAAAAAATGTCAATTTTTAAAAAATCTAAATAAGTCATCAAAAAGACTTATTATAGTGTGTTGATTGGATGTAATAGAGAAATGTGTTGAAAAAGTTGTTAAAAACCATTTTATAGCATGTTGAAAATTATTAAAAAATGTCATACTATAGTATGTCGAAAAAGTCAAAAAATGTCAATTTTTAAAAAATCAAAAATAAGTCACCAAAAAGACTTATTATGGTGTGTTGATTTGTTTTAGTAGAGAAATATGTTGAAAAAAATTGTTAAAAAACATTTTATAGCATGTTGAAAATTATCAAAAATGTCATACTATAGTATGTCGAAAAAGTCAAAAAATGTCAATTTTTAAAAAATCAAAATAAGTCATCAAAAAGACTTATTATAGTGTGTTGATTGGATGTAATAGAGAAATATGTTGAAAAAGTTGTTAAAAACATTTTATAGCATGTTGAAAATTATTAAAAATGTCATACTATAGTATGTCGAAAAGTCAAAAAATGTCAATTTTAAAGGATCAAAATAAGTCACCAAAAAGACTTATTATGGTGTGTTGATTTGTTTTAGTAGAGAAATATGTTGAAAAAAATTGTTAAAAAACATTTTATAGCATGTTGAAAATTATCAAAAATGTCATACTATAGTATGTCGAAAAAGTCAAAAAATGTCAATTTTTAAAAAATCAAAATAAGTCATCAAAAAGACTTATTATAGTGTGTTGATTGGATGTAATAGAGAAATGTGTTGAAAAAGTTGTTAAAAACCATTTTATAGCATGTTGAAAATTATTAAAAAATGTCATACTATAGTATGTCAAAAAAGTCAAAAAATGTAAATTTTTAAAAAATCAAAAATAAGTCACCAAAAAGACTTATTATGGTGTGTTGATTTGTTTTAGTAGAGAAATATGTTGAAAAAATTGTTAAAAACATTTTATAGCATGTTGAAAATTATTAAAAAATGTCATACTATAGTATGTCGAAAAAGTCAAAATGTCAATTTTAAAAAATCAAAATAAGTCACCAAAAGACTTATTATAGTGTGTTGATTTGTATTAATATAGAAATGTGTTGAAAAAAGTTGTTAAAAACATTTTATAGCATGTTGAAAATTATTCAAAATGTCATACTATAGTATGTCGAAAAAGTCAAAAAATGTCAATTTTTAAAAATCAAAATAAGTCATCAAAAAGACTTGTTGTAGTGTGTTGATTGGATGTAATAGAAATATGTTGAAAAAGTTGTTAAAAACCATTTTATAACATGTTGAAAATTATTAAAAATGTCATACTATAGTATGTCGAAAAAAGTCAAAAATGTCAATTTTTAAAAAATCAAAATAAGTCATCAAAAGACTTGTTATAGTGTGTTGATTGGATGTAATATAGAAATATGTTGAAAAAGTTGTTAAAAAACATTTTATAGCATGTTGAAAATTATTAAAAAATGTCATACTATAGTATGTCGAAAAGTCAAAAAATGTCAATTTTTAAAAAGGATCAAAATAAGTCACCAAAAGACTTATTATAGTGTATTGATTTGTTTTAATATAGAAATGTGTTGAAAAAATTGTTAAAAACCATTTTATAACATGTTGAAAATTATTAAAAATGTCATGCTATAGTATGTCGAAAAAGTCAAAAATGTAAATTTTAAAAATCATAATAAGTCATCAAAAATACTTATCATAGTGTGTTGATTGGATGTAATAGAGAAATATGTTGAAAATGTTGTTAAAAAAACATTTTATAGCATAGTTGAAAATTATTAAAAATGTCATACTATAGTATGTCAGAAAAGTCAAAAAATGTAAATTTTAAAAATCAAAATAAGTCATCAAAAGACTTATTATAGTGTGTTGATTGGATGTAATAGAGAAATGTGTTGAAAAAAGTTGTTAAAAACATTTTTATAGCATGTTGAAAATTATTAAAATGTCATACTATAGTATGTCGAAAAAGTCAAAAATGTCAATTTTTAAAAAATCAAAATAAGTCACCAAAAGACTTATTATGGTGTGTTGATTGGATGTTTTAGTAGAGAAATATGTTGAAAATTGTTAAAAACCATTTTATAGCATGTTGAAAATTATCAAAAATGTCATACTATAGTATGTCGAAAAAGTCAAAAATGTCAATTTTTAAAAAATCAAAATAAGTCATCAAAAAGACTTGTTATAGTGTGTTGATTGGATGTAATAGAGAAATATGTTGAAAAAGTTGTTAAAAAACATTTTATAGCATGTTGAAAATTATTAAAAATGTCATACTATAGTATGTCGAAAAAGTCAAAAAATGTCAATTTTTAAAGGATCAAAATAAGTCACCAAAAGACTTATTATAGTGTGTTGATTTGTTTTAATATAGAAATGTGTTGGAAAAAGTTGTGAAAAAGCCATTTTATAGCATGTTGAAAATTGTCAAAAAAAGTCATACTATAGTATGTCAAAAAAGTCAAAAAATGTCAATTTTTAAAAAGTCAAAAAAAGTCACCAAAAAGACTTATTATAGTGTGTTGATTTGTTTTAATAGAGAAATACGTTGGAAAAAGTTGTGAAAAAGCCATTTTATAGTATGTTGAAAATTATCAAAAAATGTCACACTATAGTATGTCGAAAAAGTCAAAAAATGTCAATTTTTAAAAAGTCAAAATAAGTCATTAAAAAGACTTATATTGTGTTGATTTGTTTTAACATAGAAATATGTTGAAAAAAGTTGTTAAAAAGCCATTTTATAGCATTTTGAAAATTATCAAAAATGTCATACTATAGTATGTCGAAAAAGTCAAAAATGTAAATTTTAAAAAGTCAAAATAAGTCACCAAAAAGACTTATTATAGTGTGTTGATTTGTATTAATAGAGAAATATGTTGAAAAAGTTGTTAAAAACCATTTTATAGCATGTTGAAAATTATTAAAAAATGTCATACTATAGTATGTCGAAAAAGTCAAAAAATGACAATTTTTAAAAAGTCAAAATAAGTCACCAAAAAAGACTTATTATAGTGTGTTGATTTGTTTTAATATAGAAATATGTTGAAAAAAGTTGTTAAAAAAACATTTTATAGCATGTTGAAAATTGTCAAAAAATGTCATACTATAGTATGTCGAAAAAGTCAAAAAATGTAAATTTTTAAAAAGTCAAAATAAATCATCAAAAAGACTTATTATAGTGTGTTGATTTGTTTTACAGTTTTTCTCGATTGTTTACACACATTTTCTGGTGCTTGAGACACAATGACCACAACATGTAACTCATGCACCAACTCCCCAAACCAATTCAGCTAAACTACAAGCACAATTCCTGCCTTTCACTCAAATTGTAGTTCTGAAACACTCTTTTTTCAAAACACTACACACAATTTTCTGCATTTGGCACAACTTTCGTTAAGATATTCTCTTGTTTTCACAAGGAACACACTGTCATTCAGAATTCTAAAGCAAACTGCCCTACTATGCACACCCAGTCATCACATGGGCAAACAACTGTCACACAGTTTTACAATTAGCAATCAGAGCTTTAGCATAAAAGGGCAACAGATGAGTTCTTCTGTTTTGGAACAATGGATGCCAACATTGGCCAGAGAGGCAGAGCCAGAGGAGTGAGAGTAAGAGGAGGAGGACGAGGAGGACGAGGAGGAAGAGGAAGGCCAAGGACTGTAATCTCAGATGAGATCTGAGCCACTTTGGTCGACCATGTGGTCAACCATGGGCTAACAATGAGGGAGGCTGGGCAGAGAGTACAGCCAAATGTCAGCAGATTCACAGTGGCATCCATCATCCGGACCTTCTGAAATGAGAATAGGTAAGAAATCTCCTCTCACTAAAAAATTGCAGTAGGCTATTTCAGGTCAATACAGTACTCAGTAGTACAGTATTACAGTATTGGACTGTTTTGTACAACTGTAAAAATAAAGTATGTTTCAAGTGTTTGGGAAATGTATTGCTACTTTGTGTTCCTACACAGAATTCACCTATTTCACTATTTATATTGCAGAACTGAAAGATTACCAGCACAAGGTGGTCGTGATCTGTCTCCTCACCAGGAAACTGAAATTATCAACGTGGTCCTACAAAATAATGCAATAACATTACGGCAAATACAAACAAATATAATTGCAAACAATGACATATTTCAAAAATATTGATAGCGTGAGTTTATCTACGCTTGACCGTGGATTGCGCAGAAACAATATAAGGATGAAGCAGGTCTACAGGGTGCCATTTGAACGTAATTCAGACAGAATCAAAGAACTGCGACATAACTATGTGCAAGTAAGTCTTATACATTTCCACAATGCATACTCTCACACTATAAATTATACATATTTCAGTATTGCAATCATAATGACTGTGCTTCAAAATAGTGACTACTCCATGTCTATTTGTGATATTGTCATTTGTGTTTCAGAGAGTCCTTGAGCTAGAGGTGGCTACACTGGAGCACCACTTCATCTTCATTGATGAGGTTGGATTCAACCTCACAAAAAGACGAAGGGGGGGAAGGAACATCACTGGCCAGCGTGCTATTGTTGAAGTTCCTGGCCAGCGCGGAGGGAATATCACAATATGTGCAGCAATAGCCCACCAAGGCGTCATCCATCACCATGCTACCCTCGGCCCCTAAAACACTGCCCATCTGATAACATTTCTGGACACCCTTCACAACACACTCACACCACCAGATCAGAGAGACGGCCCAGAGCAGCTCAGGTATGTTGTCATTTGGGACAACGTTAGTTTCCACTGGGCTGCTCTGGGGTGCGTTTCCCAAATAACGATGGAAGTTAGCATGAAAGGCTCAGGGTTTGTTTTAACCAACACACCAAAATCTAAAAGCATATATCACATTATATTGAAGCCGAATTGAAGAGTAACTCATAACGTCCTAGCATGATAATTTTGTGCCGTAAAACATGTCCCCTGTTACCATAGCAACAGAACACAGTTCAAAGGCAGTTCAGAACACAATGGTGTTGTCACTCCATGACGTGTTCAGAACTGCCTTTGATCCTTTAGGCAATAAAAGCCACAACATCTAGTATTATTGAACAGAAGTGTTGAGAGGCTGATCGAGTCAGTAGCACAAAGAGACACAGAGAGTTCACAGTCTGCTGTTTAAAACACAGAGGAGCCTTTTGTACTAAAGCATATCTGCAAACAGCAGCACTGATATGGACAGTGAAAACAACACAACACACCAGGGGGATGCTGACAGGCCCCAGGAACAACCAGAACGTCCTCAACAGGACCATGTTCCTCCACCAGTGGCACTTCACACAAGTGATGCTACAAAGGTTGATGGTGAAGGGATGAAGACAGCCTGGCAGGAACGGTTCAGAGCATTGGAGGAGAGGTTTGCCAAGGAGCTGGCACAGAAAGAGGAGGGCTGGAGAAAGAAGGAGAGCCAGATGAAGGCTGAGATTCAGGACAAGGACGACATAATCTCTAATCTTCACCAAGGCATGGACCATTTACGTGAGAGCCTCAAGCAGAAAACGAGGCAGCTCAACACAGAAAGAGCTGAACTCCACCAGTCTGTGAAAGACTTGGATGAGAGCTGGAAAAAGAAGGAGAGTCTGATGAAGATTGACATTCAGGACAAGGACAACATAATCTATGCTCTTAAGCAAAGCAATGAGCATTTAAGTGAGAGCCTCAACAAGAAAATGATGCAGCTACAAACAGAAAGAGATGAACTCTACCAGTCTGCGAGAGACTGTCAGGACAGGGTCAAAGCTGTGGATGAGAGGCTGGCACAAAGAGAAGAGAGCCGTAAAAAGATGGAGAGTCAGATGAAGACAGAGATTCAGGACAAGGACAACATAATCTCTGCTCTTCACCAAAGCAAGGAAGAGCAAGCTCAACACATGCAGAAGGAGATCAGACTGCTGGAGGACATCTGTCTGTACCAAAAGAGCAGGAGAGGCTGCTTCCTATTCAGACGGGAGATCCTGGACAGGGAGGCAGCGTTGGAGAGGATGAAGAACAAGC